>CAWUFW010000964.1:432500-1900000 GCA_963921515.1 Calotriton arnoldi
CTGGGCGCTTTTGAAATTAAATGGAAATAAAATTTATAAAGCACGACTAATACCCAAGGGTGTCTGTGTGCTGACTCAGAGAGAGAAACGAGAGGGCTGCTTCGAAGAAGAATTATTGGTTAAAAAGCCAGGTTTTAAGTGCTTTTCTAAAAGCTAACAGATCAGTTTGTGTGTGAGGGAAGCTTGCCCTACAGTTGCCTGTGCTGGACCATTGTCTGTGAGTGAAGCTTATCCTTCTCTTGCAGTGCTGTACCCTGCTCTGTGTGTGAGTGAAGCTTATCCTTCTCTTGCTAGTGCTGTACCCAGTTTGCCTGTTTAATGAAGACTTGTACTGCTGACCTTGCTGTGTATGAATGAATGAATGAATGAATGTTTATTGTGTCACAAGAGCCATACCTACGGCGCCCCAGCACTGGATACGCAGCACAAAGACAAAGAAAAATATATCCTTGATTAAAGAGTCTGGTTTTCAATTTCTTATGAAAACAGCTATTGTGGGGGCGTGATGAAGTTCCAAAGCATTGACCACAGCCTGTGGAGTGGGGGAAGGCAGAAAATCCAGAACCTTTCTGAGAGACATCAGCACAGATAAGCAGGTAGCTGAGACAGCTGCAATTCAAGATCTCAAAAAGGTCATGATCAAATTAAATTCCGAGATTTCTGGCCTTATTAGAGGGAGCCGACGTCTGGCCCAGTTCAGCAGACCACCAAGTTGGTGACCAGGTAGAACTAGATCTACCAAAGTAGTTTTTTCTGTTTTCTTCGAGTTAAGGTGAATACAACTGTTGCGTATCCATTTAGCAACCACTAAAAGATAATCTTTAAACATCCCATGACTATAAGAAATGTTTTCAGAGCTGGAAACAATCAGCTGGGGATGAGCCCTGTGGCACTCCCTGTTACAGTTGAGCTGGAGTCAAAATCTGAGTTCTGTTCAATAAAAAGAATGGAACCATATTAATGCTGAATTGAGAATTACCCGCAGGGACAGCCGTTTAAACACAATAGAATGAGGGACAGTATCAAAAGCTGCAGAAAGATCCAATAAAATCAGTGCATGGTCTGTAGGAGCCAAGGTCGGTATAAACTTACATGTGCTGGGTCTGAGGGAAGCTTGCACGTTGGATACTTGTACTATTCCTGTTGTGTGTGGGGGAAGCTTGCACTGCAGATGCCTGTACTGTGTGTGTTAGTCAGGTATGTTCTGCAAATGCTAGTATTCCACCTCTGCTGTGTGTGACTGAAGCATATCCATATAATTTACCAGCCTAAACTGAGAATGTCTCTCCTGAATCTGTTAACAGGGCAGCAGATGTCTCCCCAATTGGCTGTATATGTCAGTCATAGAATTGTGAGTTTCTGAGGAGGACGTGGGGGTTGGGTGGGGGGACTTGGTGGTTTAAGCACTTCAGAAGGATATCTCTTGATCAGGCTCTTTTGCCACTCAGTCTTCCTCCATCAGCTGTGCGGACTGAAACAGGAAGAAGCAAAATGATGTGACTGACACTCCATCACCGAATGCCTGTTTTGGATAAAGCACTTCGGAAGGGAAATAGTTCATTTCACCCTCTCATTATATGATGTGTTGTTGGCTGTTCTAATGCTCTTCATTGTATGCACTGTGCATTATTTGCAAACTTTCTAGAAAGAAGGTAAAAAGCTAAGATGGTAAACAATGTAGCAAAACACTCAGAACATTTAGTGGAAAACAACATAAGTGGAGGAACCGCATGGAAAATAAAAAAGTTCATGTACATACATTATTGTTTTGTTATTCAGAAGCGTTCCCTGAAAAAGCAAATTAATTACTGTAAACAATAAAAGAATTAATTTTGAATTTTAATTTGAATAGATGTTAAAAGAAGTTATAACAAGGCTGAAAAAGAGCCCACATACTTTTCTAAAGAAGACTGCTGCTTGCTAGTTTTTTTTTAGTTTTTTTTGCACAGCGAGTTTTTGGTTTATTGAAGCAGACTGCTTGCTGTGGCTCCCTTCTCAGGTACGAACAGTTGTATCGACTGGAGGGTTGCCTTTAAAGTAAGCACATGCACAACTTCCTAATGAGCCCTTTTCCCCCCCTCGTGTACTTTGTTATTCCTTCCAACCACAGGCAATCGAGCGAGGCTGCTTAATAAACATTCAAGGATTTGGACACCCTGCAAATCACCCCTCGAGCTGGCTCACTGGCTTCAAATGAGCAGGGCTGTACTAATGAGCAGTCAGGCCTTTGTTGGTGTTTACTGCTGTGACGGGATTTACTTTTGGCAACATACCGGCGCCATTTAGTTAAAATGTAATGAGAAACATAAGTCCTAAAAAAGGTCTACAATGGCTCCATCAGACTCTGTATGGAGTGAGGTCTCTGTTTCCTAAAGGTCTTTGTCCCCCATGAATTCAATTAGCAACACTGTAGACTGTGCGGCAGGACAGCCATGCCAAGTATCCCGAATATCTGTCACCAGAATGATATCCCACAGTGACCCGAACAATTTCAAGAAGTTTGAACACATGACAAGAAGGTTGCAACTCAAAGCCACTGAAGATGTCTGCTTTCCTGAGAGGGCTGATTTCACCTCTGTTGCGTCCTTGGGTGGCCCAACCTGCAGTAGAAGGAAGGTGGCCTGCAAAGTTGTAACTGGATACCAGTGTGCAAAGGAGCTAAAGGTGAGGTATTAAGCCAGCATGGAGATTGTGAGGTAGGACAACACTGCCCAGTGATGATTGTCCGCACAGCTCTGAGAGCTCGGTGCACACAGGAGATAAGAAGAAACCGACAGCAAATGGACTGGGCCCGAAACACAAGCCTGAACCAGTGGACTGATGTGAGGCTGCCACCAGTATTGTGACAGGAAGCCGCCATCTTGGATGCAGCTCAGTAGAAATAGGACTAAAGCACTCCATCTATTAGGGCTACCGTCATCCCATACATAGGCAGAAGAGACCACAGTGGATATGAAAATACCATTGTCTATTGCGTCAATAAAAGCAACATAAGGACGAAAGAGACAAATGGCTGTTGAAAGAAGGTGTTTTTAGAGCTTGGTAGGTGACATCAATGCTCTAACACTTGTGCTATATAGTGGAAAGTCCATAAACCCCATATTAACCCTTTCTTGTTTACAGTGGGCAGCTACATAATCTAAAAACATTCCCCACTGACTGAGTGGAAGTGGCCAATAATTAAGCACTATTACTTGCACCTGGGGGCAATAACCAGTACCCTTCTGAGCCGTGTGTAAGGTCGCATAACAAGGGGGTGGGGGTGATTAACAGCTGTTATTGCCCTGTAGGTAAGCTAAATAAGGCTAGCCCCCTCAAAAAATTGGGAACACTTTGGGAGCAGGCGCTATCTCTTACCTGAAGAGATTAGAAAGAAAATTGCTCCATTCCCTCAAACTCTTAAAAAAACCTAGAAACCCCATTACACATGGCTATCTGGGCTCCTCCATTCGATTTTGCCAAGAGAGAAGCCCTATCAGCCAAAGAAAGAAGAAACGTTTGTTTATGTTTTTCAACCTTTTTTTGTTTGATTGGGCTTCCTCTCAGCAAAATCCGATGGAGGAGCCCAGATAGCCATGTTAGCAAGCTGCTTCTAAAGAGGCAGAGGAAGCGCTGGGTAAAATGGAACCATTTATTCCTATATTTCAGGTAACAGAAAGCTCCTGCACTACTCCCAGGGCCCACAAAACACTGGAGGGACTTTGGAAGCTTCTTGAATGCTCCCATTGCGGACTTGTATCAATATCTGGAGTCCTTAAGAGAACAATCGGACTGGCTGGCCAGATCTCAGTGTTCATCGAGGGTGCTAATATAGCCTTAACGCCCACTGTAGCTGGCTCTACCGGCCTTTAAAGGCCCGCTCCAGTATTAACAAGGGAGCGGGCCTTTAATGGCCAGTAGAGCTTGCTACGGAGGGCTCTAAGGCAGAATGTTCAAATTTGTAAAACAAATGCCTCATGGAGCCCGAGGGGGTTTAAATCCCCTCAGGCTCAGTGAGGCCTTTGTTAAACTTTGGAATGTTGCTGCTCCGGGCTTCTACCAGCCATTAGAAGCTAGGAGCACTCCATTTTTTTTTTTTAAATGTCATAGTTTTATATAGCACGAACGTGACTCAAAGGTATCAGGTATCAGAGCCCTTTACATGAGCACCAGTTGCATTACACAAGGACACATTCATTTTTTGTAGGCACAGGGAGATTAAGTGACTTGCCCAGAATCACAAGATGTTGAGCATCATTTCCGAGACTCAAACCCTGTTCTCCAGATTGGAGATTGACTGCCCTAGCCATTAGCCTACATCCTCTCCCTTGTTTTCAGTGGAGCTCCCAACATTCCAGTGTTCTAATAAACATTAATACATTTATACATTTTTGCAAGCCTCCCACTCCCCCATCTCTGTGACACAGATGGCCATGGGCATCTGCCACAAATACTCTAATGTGCACAAAATCATCAGAGAGAGGAAAACGTAAGACACTCTACAGCCCTACCTTGAGATGCCTAACCATCCTCAGTCACATCTAAAAACAGCAAGAAAGGCTGAATAGATGACAAAGTTACTGGAGCCAGGTGCAAAAGAAGACATTTTGCCTCAAAAAAGATACATACTTCTCTAATCTATGGCCATGACTTGAATATGGAAGACATGGAGGCATCATGGTCCGATATTGCTGGCATGAGCCTATAAACCAGATGCAATGCCCAAGAGAAAAGCCAACCGAAAATGATGAAACAAATGAAAAGCAGGTCACACAGCTGCAATGATTTTGAATCTAGCAAAGAGAGAATCAGCATTGAAAGCTTGGAAGGTCCTGAGTACCTGGAAGCTGGTGACATTTAGCCATTTATAACAAAGCTCCCAAGCATGTCACTACAACTCCAGAGCAAAACAGCATTTGGGTAATCAGTGTCAAAGGCTGCTGACAGATCTAATAGGATCAGGTGTTCACAGAGCTGACATCAGCTGCTCTTCTAAGATCCTCAGGAGTGGGTTTTTAGGTTAATTTATTGGCCCAGACCGGCCTAAGTCCTAGCTGGGAATCACAGACAATATTGTTCTGTTCAAAGGATGTACCGAATTGTGTAGCCTCCTACTGCTCCAGACTTTTAATTACTGCAGGAACTCGAGTAAAAGATCTGACTTTACTGGTTAGTAGGGTACAGCCCAGGCTTCTTCAGAAGAGCCATCACAATACCTTTCTTGAGGATGGTCAGCACTTGGCCTATGGTTAAGGACGTATTGAATAGAGACGTGCAATGACCTACTAATATTGGTACAAGTAGTAGAAAAGGCGTATTAAGGAAAGGGGTCTAGGGTGGAGATAGATTTGCACTGTTTTATTGCCTCTTGCATTTGTAGAGGGGAAAAAATCTCAAAAAGATCCCATGTAGCGGAGGGAGGTGCTACATAGAGATCAGTGGCAATAGAGGATGAGTGCTTGGTAGCTATGGAGCTTCTAAAAAGTGCAATTCTGCCATTGAAAATGTGGCTAACTGTCCTTAAAGCTCCAGAGATGGGTTGACTGGTGTCACAGGAAGATTTTATCATCTGAAGTAATCCATTTTCCTTGTTGCTGGTAATATGGACCAGGTGGTACGTGCCTCCTTTAGGCTACCTTTGTGGAGATGAAGTGGTTTTACTTTTAGTATACAGATCTGGCTTCGATCTCTGTTGCCAGAGGGACTCAGGCGCCCAGGTGTCACATTTAAGTTTGCTGAGAGATGAAGAGAATCAAGGAGCTGAGTGGTTCTTTCTGGTGACATTCTTTGTACTTTTGGGTGGAATTTTGGCTAGTGTTGCCGAGACCCACTAGCAGCAGGCGTAGTATCCTCAGGGTTGTCCATTTCCAAAGCCTCTGCCACCGAGTCCCAAAAGGTAGATACAGGACTTAGGCTCAGTGTTAGAAATGGGGGTCTCTATTTGGCAGAGGTAGGTACCTTTGTCCAAATAGGGACCCTTGCTTCTAGTCAGGGTAAAGGGTATACACACTTTAGATAACCCCTGCTCGCCCCCTTGGTAGTTTGGCACGAGCAGACAGGCTTATCCCAAAGGCAATGTGTAAAGTATGTGTACCAACACTCACAGTAACACAGTGATAACACCACATATGGACACCACACCGGTTTAGAAAAACAAAGTATCTTTATCTAAACTTAACAAGACCAAAACGACAAAAATCCAACATACAAGTATTAAGAAAAATGACTTTCAAAAGGTTTTTGCAACTGAGTCCATAGAAAACTATGGATGTGTGATTTCTTGCAAAGTACCTGTTGTTGCGACAAAAGTCGCCAAGCCAAACAGCCGCAGCGATGGGAAAACAAAGAGATGCGTTGATCCCTGAGACCTTCGTGTATGCGATGCGACAGTTCCGCTGGACACAGGGGAGCGGTGCGTCAGGTCCAGTCTGTAGGGGGAAGCGATGCGTCGATTCTGAAATGACTCCGATCTGCAGGTGATGCGTCGAGAAAAACTTGCCGCACAGGGACGATGCGTGGAAATCCGGGATGCGGCGGCGAATGATGTGGCGGCATCGCGCAGCATCGAGCGGCGCTGCGCCGGTTTCTTCAGCCCCGATCCCTTGATGCGTCGATTCTTGCAGCGGCAACAGGCGCTGCGTCAGTTTTAGCAGCGGCGCGGCAGTGCGGGGAGATTCTTCTCGCACCACGGCGTTGCGTCGGAAAAACTGTCACAAGAGGATCGATGCGTCGATTTTCTTGTTGTTGCGTTGCTTTCCAGCTCCCAATTGCAGAAACAACCTCCAGACGTCACGCACAGTCACAGGCACTCCTGGCAGGTCAGAACTCCCAGCAAAAAAGTTCAGGGGAGCTGGGGGTGAAGTCTTTGTGTTCCTGAGACTTCAAAACAGGAGGCAAGCTCTACTCAAGCCCTTGGAAACTTTCCTCAAGCAGGGGACACAGCACACAGCAAAGTCCTTCTCCTTTCCTTGGCAGAAACAGCAACTGCAGGCCAACCCCAGACACACAGTAAGGGCAGTACTTCTCCCCAGTTTCTCCAGCTCTTCTCCTTGGCAAAGGTTCCTCTTGATTCCAGAAGTAGTCTAAAGTTCAGGGGTTTTAGGTCTAATACTTATACCCCAAAATGTCTTTGTTCTCTTTGTGCAGAGAAGCCCTGTGCCCAGTCAAAACCAGTTCTATCCTCTCTGGTGCAGCTTCCTGGCAGGAGGTGGAGACAGCATTGTGGAAAGCAGACCTGGCCCATTCAGGTGAAAGGAAATCTCCTCCCTCCTACTCTAAATGCAACCCAGGTCTATTCAGCTCAGCCCTGACTCATCAGGCTCTCTGGAGCCGCTGCTCCTCACCAGACTCTGACACTCCAAACCCAGACAGTCAATCCACATCCTGGCAGAGGCACACTGGATGGTTAGGCAAGAAAATACCTACTTTCTAAAAGTGGTATTTTCAAACACAGAATGTAAAAATCACCCTCACTAAAAGATGCACTTTAACATTCTGAGTCCAGGCATACTAAACTTTATTTTCCTACCTTGTTCCCAGGACCAGTTATGTTTATAAGATGTTTTAAACAAACTCCACATTCTGTCCTATGGGAACAGGTAGCCTTGCAATAGTGAAAAATGAAATTGGCAGTAATTCACTATCAGGACATGCCACACACATCAGGGCATGTCCTACCTTTCACATACACCGCACCCGGCCCACAGGGGTACCCTGGGCCTACCTTAGGGGTGACTGACATGTAAGAAAAGGGAAGGTTAGGGCCTGGCAAGTGGATGCACTTGCCAAGTCGACATGGCAGTTAACAACTGCGCACAGACACTGCGGTGGCAGGTTTGAGTTACTGTTTCAGGACTACTCATGTGGGTGCCACAATCAGTGCTGCAGGCCCACTAGTAGTATTTGATTTACCAGCCCCGGCACACTCAGTGCACTTTACTAGGGACTGACCAGATCAAATATGCCAATCAGGGAGAACCAATCATAATAACAATTTACACAGGGAGCACTTGCACTTTGACACTGTTCAGCAGTGGCAAAGTGCCCAAAGCATCTAAGCCAGCAAAAACGAAATCCAGCACAGCATCAAAAATACAGGAGGTAGAGGCAAAAAGTCAGGGGAAACCACGCCAAAGATGCCAAGTCTAACACTCAGTTTCCTGTTTCAGTGTGGTCGTTGGCAGTAGTCTTTGTGGTGGTTGGCAGTCGTCTTTGTAGTGGTTGGCACTAGTCTTTGTAGTGGCTGGCAATAGTCTTTGTGGTGGTTGGCAGTAGTCTTTGTAGTGGTTGGCAGTAGTCTTTGTGCTGGTTGGCAGTAGTGTTTGTGGTGGTTGGCACAAGTCTTTGTGATGGTTGGCAGTAGTCTTTGTGGTGGTTGGCAGTAGTCTTTGTAGTGGTTGGCAGTAGGCTTTGTTGGGGTTGGCAGTAGTCTTTGTGGTGGTTGGCAGTAGTCTTTGTGGTGGTTGGCTGCACTTTCTTTGTTGGGGTGAGGCCAAGCGACAGGTCTGATTTGAATTCCCTGGATGAGTGCAGGAGGAGTGGTAGATATATCGGCTATGTGAGTAGGCTCATCCATTAATTCAACTAAGTAGCCAGGTGGCCTAGCATGTGCTTAAATGTCTTATATGTGGCATCTTAGAGATGGAAATTAAAGCTGCCTATAATTACAGGTATTTTATCAGTTGTTGTCGTTAAAGATCTTGTTGGGAGGAGCGTTACTTTTTCCCTATTTAGCCCCCAAGTAATGGCACACGCTCCCTCTAGAGCTACGCCTTGTACCTTCTGAACTCCCCTTTCGCAAGCCCCTCAAAACCTGGCTCTATTGGAGTTAGCTCCTACAGTGAGTTGGCTTTGTGGGCTGTTCTAGCGCTGGGAAGCCTTCGGATAGTTATGCGCTGTACAAAACCCCCTGAATTGAATTGCATAATTCAGTTATTAACTTGAGGAGGAACTGCAGCCTGATTACTACGCAGGCAAGGGGGGCGGGGTGGTGACGGTTTTAATAAACTTACCCCATGATAAGGGGCGTAATGCAGGCGGCTACCGCCCCTGCAGCGCAGGGTGGGCCCCAACTCCACAAAGGAGATTCAGTACTGGAGGCGGGAATATAGGCTCATTTTAAAAAAAAGTAAGAAAACATTAAAAGAGGATATGTGGGAGAAATTGCACGAGGCTAGCAGTTGTAACGTTAGCACGGCATTTTGGCGTGTGGTCAACTCCCCTTTCCTCATGAACTATGATACACCTAAAATTGAGATTGCTGTAACCGAGGAAGAGTGGGTAACACACTTCTCTGCCCTTTATTCATCTAATGCAACTAGTGCACCTTGTCTTCCGATATTAAGTGACGAGGCTGCCATACAGGTGTCTGCCCCCACACCTGACTGGGCCGCTCTAAACTTTACTTTGGAAGAAGTTTCACTTGCTATTAGATCTAGTAGGGAAACAAAGCTCCTGGGCCAGATGGTGTTCCAATCGATTTATTCAAAGCTAATACCGATCTCAGGGCTCCCCTTCTTACTAACGTTTTTAGATCTTACCAATGTACGGGGCTACCTTTGACTTGGGCAGAGTCTCAAATTGTACCCATATTAAAAAAAGGTGACCGTAACTGCCCATTGCATTACAGACCGATCTCCTTACTCGACTCATTAGTAAAGGTGGTGGGTCGGATAATTTTAGTTAGGTTACAAAGCTGGGCTGACAGCAACAACAGGATCTCTGATTTACAATATGGATTCCGCCAGGGCATTGGCACTACTGAGCAAGCAATTAATTTGAACTTGTTACTGGGCAAGTATATACGCATTAAAGACAGTAATCTGTACACGGTATTCGTTGACTTGTCGTCAGCTTTTGACTGTGTTATCCATGAGAAATTATGGTCAGTGATGAGCAAAATGGGTATTGACGGTGCAATTGTTGCCCTCTTAAGACAACTGTACTCGAACAGCCATGCTAGGGTACGGTTTGGCATTAAAGGAGACTGTACCCGCCCATTCAGAATAGAAAAAGGGGTTCGTCAGGGGTGTGTGCTTGCCCCTTTTCTATTCAATCTTTACATAAACGATCTGGGTAACACTCTGGCTAGTTCATGTGCGGATATGCCGCAAGTAAAACAGCGACCAATTCCGGTGTTACTTTACGCGGACGATGCCGTTCTTATGGCACGCACTCCTGTAGCTCTGCAACGTCTTCTTGAAAAATTTACCCTGTTCATGGAAAATCTAGGGTTACAAATTAACACAAACAAGACATTTGTTATGAAAATGGGTGGGGGGACGAAATGCCGGAATATACATTTAGGTAAGGAAATTTTACCCCAAACGCGAACATTTTCTTATTTGGGTATTTTATTTGATAGCGAATGTACATGGAAAAGTGCAATTGAATCCAGAAGATTGCAATTTTTAAGATCGATTACGGCACTTCGCAATTTTGCTAGGAAATTGGGGAACATACAACTTAAAGAAATGCTATCTATCTACAATGCAAAGTGTAGATCTATTGCAATGTATGGCTCGGACATCTGGGGTTATGCTAACGTTGAACCATTACAGACGGTGGAAAATATGTTTTAAAAAAATCTTTTAGCACTTCCCTCGAGTTGCTCAAACTATGTATGTCACGCAGAGCTGGGGACTAATTACCTAATAGACGTGGTAAGGACTCAACCACTCTTGCTATGGCACAAAATATGGACCTCGGAACATATGGCCTTGAATCGTGCCATAGTCAAGGACTGCTATGACTCTGAAATGGCCCTAAAGATCCCCTGGCTAAAGTTTATTAAGAATTCTTTGACAGATATGGGCCGTTTGGAATTCTATGAGCATCCAGATTCCCTGTTAAACATCTCGAGGAAAGGATTAAAAATAGAGTCTCTAAACCATCTGGCGGATCTGCGATTATGCGTGGAATTGGGCAAAACAACTGTGAAACACAACCAAACGGTCCTGACTACTTTCTCCATGCAACCATACCTTTTTAATGTTCTTAATGCACAACATCGATTTGTTTTAACTCGTTTTAGACTAAACATCTTCCACCGCTTGATAAGTTTCCCAAACCCTAATGATTGGTCAAAAGATTTACAACGTTGCCCATGTGATAATGTATCAAACCAATCAACCATGCACATCGCACTTTTTTGTAAATTCTATAAGGATCTGAGAAGTTTTTTTATTGTACCTTTATTGAAATCACTAAATTTTAAACAATGCAGGCCTGCCTTTTTATACTTACAATTGCTCCCCAGTCTGTACACGTGTGTGGTACTTGCAAGATTTCTTAGGGCGACCCAAGCAAGAAGGAAAACAATAGTAGCAAAGTGTTGATTTATGATCTCTTGGCTGAAATGTGAACTGCACTATTTCATTCTTTGATACCAATGAATTTTGTATGTATGTATTTGTTTTAAGAAATTTTAAGTGCATGTACTCTTTTATGATTCACTTTGTCTGAATCGAATAAAGATATTTTGATTGATTGAGTGCAGGAGGAGTGGTAGATATATCGGCTATGTGAGTAGGCTCATCCATTAATTCAACTAAGTAGCCAGGTGGCCTCGCATGTGCTTAAATGTCTTATATGTGGCATCTTAGAGATGGAAATTAAAGCTGCCTATAATTACAGCTATTTTATCAGTTGTTGTCGTTAAAGATCTTGTTGGGAGGAGCGTTACTTTTTCCCTATTTAGCCCCCAAGTAATGGCACACGCTCCCTCTAGAGCTACGCCTTGTACCTTCTGAACTCCCCTTTCGCAAGCCCCTCAAAACCTGGCTCTATTGGAGTTAGCTCCTACAGTGAGTTGGCTTTGTGGGCTGTTCTAGCGCTGGGAAGCCTTCGGGTAGGTATGCGCTGTACAAAACCCCCTGAATTGAATTGCATAATTCAGTTATTAACTTGAGGAGGAACTGCAGCCTGATTACTACGCAGGCAAGGGGGGCGGGGTGGTGACGGTTTTAATAAACTTACCCCATGATAAGGGGCGTAATGCAGGCGGCTACCGCCCCTGCAGTGCAGGGTGGGCCCCAACTCCACAAAGGGCCCCATTCAGCCCAAAGTCAATGAATATATATGGAAGACTCAGGGAACCCCATCACATTCTGCATGGGGGGGCATCATGTTGCAATTACGTCACTGCACCGGATGATGGAGAGGAACTTCCGACGGTGCAGGGTCCTAAGGCCGTCGCCTGAGTATTCGATGGTCTTTGTGTGGACATTAAAAGAACAGTAGTTAACGAAGAAAGACGATTTTAATCACTGTATTTTTGTCTCACGATATAATATTTCACAGATAAATCTGTTTTGTACGTTTTCGGTTAATTTACCCGTCTCTTAAAGTTGTTGTCGTGAAACTAACTCTGTGATTTATTTTACAAATGAATCACTCGTCCACTTAAGAAAAGTTTCACTGACGGAGTGCACACTGCGCAGAAAAACCAACTTTATGAATCAGCGCCATTCAACTCTGATAATCGGAATTCTTAAGTATAATTTGCTGGTAGCAGTGGACAAGAGCTCTAATGACCACAATAATTAATGCATATTGGACGCTGCTGCTCGCTCAGCAGCCTGCTGCTTTTGTGACATTTTTAACGCTGATTTCTGGCGTGCATTTCAGATTTTATCGGTAATTCTGGGAAAGTAATATTGATACATAAAGAAATAATGCTAAGAGAAAACTGTGCATCTCTCCTCTATAGGAGCCCATGTGCCCATAAGTCATGTAGCTGACTCTGGAGCCGTGCACACCTGCCCCCCTCTGGCCAAAATAGCAAACTTCACACAGGGCCGGATTACATGCGAGGCACAAAGATTTGTGAAAGGGCGAAATTATCTTGAAATATTCTAATTAATGAATATGTAGTTTATTTAGCACTAGTGCCCCACATAAACGAAAACCCATCCCACATAGGCAGGTACTTCCAATTAAATCAAATTACTGAAGCCATTAGAGTAAGAAGAAAATACTTTTAATTATAGCATTATTTCATCGCACCTACAATTAGTCTGAATTTTTTTTCTTCTAACAAAAAATCTTTAAATAGTGTTTTACAGTTTACATACATTTGCATACACAATCTTAAACTCTGCACTTGTGTATATATTTAAATAAATTAGCTGATGCAGCATATATATGAACATTGGTTATTTATTTATGTGAGGTATTCTTTAGCACGTGGAAAGCGTCATAGCGCTTTGCATAGTCTTCACATATTGAAGAAGAATCAAGCACATTTTTAACAGCAAGAGATCACAATAATAATTATAATAAAATATTTAATAAGAAATAGGTGCTCATCAATTACTGGAGGTAGGTTAGTTGGGAACAGGATGACAGGTCTCAAATTTGATAAGACCCTTAATGGGTCATGGGGAAATATTTTTTGAATGTAACACAGACTCTGGCTCCGATGCTATCGCTTTGCAGTAGGTTTGTGTTACTTTTGTAATGCAAATCTGACGCAAAGTGTTATGCTGGGATGTACTATCCAATGGAAATGAAGATTTGCATTGGATAGTTTCCCAAAATACGGCAAAGTTGTGCTATGCGCTCGTTTGTGTTACTTTGCATCAAACGGGCGTACCATGTTCTCATGCAACCACCCATGGGTTTTTCCCATGTTCCCATGCAACCATCTATGGGTTTTCCCCATGTTTCCATGCAACCACCCATGGGTTTTTCCTATGTTTCTATGCACCTACCCATGGGTTTTTCCCATGTTCACATGCAACCACCCATGAGATTTTCCCATGTTTCCATGCAACCACCCATGGGCTTTTCCCATGTTTCCAGGCACTAAGCTATGGGTTTTTCCTGTGTTTCTATGCACCCACCCATGGGTTTTCCCATGAGCCCATGCACCCACCAATGGGTTTTTCCCATGTTTCCGTGCACCCACCCATGTGCTTTGATGCAAATCCCTATCTACAAACATTCATGAATAGTGATTTGTGCCAGGTGTAACGAGGAGAAATGTTACCATTTCTCCTCGGGTTTTCCTACATCGCACGCATGCTGAGTTGTACAGCACACATACAAATCAGGAAAAGTGTTAAAGAATAGTTACACAATAGCTTTTGTACTGGAAGAGCCCACTTCCAGTACAAACACTATTCCTTACAGTACGCACACACACTTGCACTGTGGCGCCATGGTGTGTGCGCTGGCCCATGCCAGCCTAAAGAGTGCCAGCTCAGGGAAAGAGGAAACCTGTACTATATGTAAGTAGATATGATGCTGTTCTGCACTCTCCTTTTCACGCACTGCGTTGCATGGATTTTTCCTAAATCTGTACCTCTGTGTTTTTAAGGGAATGGAAACTCCCTGAGATTTTCAATTTATTTGAAATATTACTTCTTGTGCTGCAATGTAACTCTCCAAGTGCACAATTAACAAAAAAGCCGACATTTGAATACAGTTCGGTTATTTGTACTGTAGCTCTTACTATGAATTAAAGAACAGAAAACTCCAGACTGCAATATTTCTGTAAGTTGCTTAGAATGTCTATCTTGTACTATTCTGTAGTTATATTTATATTTAAAATGTTCCCCTAAAGCTTTCTGATCCTCCTGTAAATCTCTGTTGGAGATCATTTGTAGATATGGCTTGGCAGTAGAGTGGTCTACAAGAGGTTTTGTTTCTAATTTCTTAAAATATACATATTGTGGGCTTTGGCCCAACCCAGAAGAGTTGTGTATCTTTTTGCCTTTCAAAAGGAGCTCTCATTGAAATGCATTAGGGACTACTTTAAATCTGAATAGTGCAGCCAGTCATCACGCTGTTTGCAATATTCCATTATTTAGTTCCTATAAACATTCTATACAGAAAGCAGTAATTTTTACTACTTTTTCCAAGAACTGGAAAAGGCCATAGGGCAGGCTCTAATACAATAAACATAATTTGTGCATGCACCATGTGTAAACAGCATTTGTGAATGCCTGTGTTTGCATGTGTTGGCACATTAAACCCAGACTTATTGACTTTACCATTGATCATGTGGCAGGATGGGCTGTTAGATGTGGGAAGTAACCTCCCCCTGAACATCACAAATGAGGAAGTCATTCAGGCTATCCATGCGAGTGCAGGGGGACGGGCCCCAGGGCCGGATGGTGTCCCGGTTGACGTTTTTAAAACAGCGCCTACTTTATGGGGACCCATCCTAACCCGAGTGTTTAATATAGCTGCCACAGATATAATCCCCAAGACCTGGGGTGAATCAATTATCATTCCTATATTTAAAAAGGGGAATAAAGAAGACCCTAGAAATTATCGCCCAATTTCACTCATTGACACCGCAATGAAAGTAATGAGTAGGGTCCTCCTTTTAAGACTTGAAGAATGGGCAACCGAATACTCTGTTTTGACACCAGTCCAATACGGGTTTAGAAAACGTTTAGGGACTGTCGAACAATGTACTAACCTAGTACTGCTTATTGGTAAATATACTAGGGCAAAAGCAGGATCTTTATATCTCTGCTTTGCCGACCTAAGCAGTGCATTTGATTTAGTTGACCACCATTAGTTGTGGTCAACCCTAACAGAGATGGGAGCTCCCAGGGCTATCATTGGGTTCCTCTCCCGCCTGTACGAAAAATTATCTACCCAGGTCCGCTTTGGTCCCCAGGGAGAATGTACACCAAATTTTAAGGTGGGACGGGGGATCCGGCAAGGGTGCGTATTAGCACCAATTTTATTCTCTTTATTTTTAAATGGGATTGATAATCACCTACAGGCAATACAGGCCGACGTCCCTATGGTGGCAGGTCGTCCGACACCCATTTTATTATATGCGGACGACGCCGTACTTGTTGCAAGAACCCCAATAGGCCTACAGAGAATGATGGATGCATTCATTCTGACTTTATGTTACAGAAGAAAATGGTCATAAATAAATCTAAAACATACACTATGATCTGTGGGCCTAAACCCAAACCCCCTAAAACTTTTTATATTGAAAAAACTCCTATTAAGACTGTGAATTCCTTTTGCTATTTAGGTATTGTTTTTACGGACAATGGCTCTTGGTCTCAACACATTTCATATACCGGAGCCAAAATGAGCAGGGCAACTCAAGGTATTTTTAAATTTTCTTCCAAACTGGGGAGTCGGCCAGTTAATGAGATGGTAGCCTTATTCAAAGCTAAAGGAACAAGCATAGCCTTGTATGGGGCAGGGCTATGGGGTCATTCAAATACTAAAGTCCTGCAAATCCAAGAAAACTTGTTCCTGAAACGGTTGCTTTATTTACCGTCATCTGCATCCAATACCATTGCTCATTATGAGGTGGGTCTCCAGTTCTTAGAAGACTCCCTATTGGCCCGACCTCTACTACTGTGGGATTCAATATGGAAAAGGGAAGAAACAGGTTTTACTAAATCAATTATTTTAGATTGTCTTAAATTGCAAAATGCACTTAAAATTCCATGGCTGCTATACGTTAATACTGTTTTAGAAAAGATATATAAAACATCAGTATGGACAGAAACGTCCAAAACTTTGATCTACTCTAAGAAAGAAATTAGAGACACCTTTTTACAAAACAGGATAGATCTAAGGTTATTGATTGAAAAGAACAAACCTATTGTGGCTCAGTATATATCATATAGCAGCGATATGACCACTAATAGCTATTTGTCATATGTGACTTATGCACAGCATCGCTTTGTATTAACGAGATTTAGATGTGGCATTGTTCATTTTCTTGTAGCTTTTCCTACTATGCAGTTTCATCCGCCAGCAGATTTTTATGTCCATGTGACAATCTAAGCAAACAGAGCACGTTGCATTTTATGCTGTTTTGTAAATTTTATAAGATTTTTAGATGTTTTTATTTAAAGCCACTATTTATTACTTATAACATCAGGTCATATAAAGAGGCTATGAAATTCTTGGTAAGATTAGGTGACCCCCTGATTTGTTATAGTGTCGCCCTGTTCATTATGAAAGCAATTAATAAGAGGAAAAGTATAAGATTATAGGAGTATGGATTTGATATGGTTTTAAATACGATTAGTTATATAAATAATCATTTCATGTGTAATAATTATGAATCGCCTCAATGATGTATAAGTATGAACGTTATGGTCAATACATATGTATATGTTGCAGTGTTTTTATAATATGATTGTATTGGTTCTATTTTTTATGACTGTTCTTTTATGGCTATCTCTAGATAGTCGAATAAAGACTAAAAATGTAAATGACTTTACCAGTGTTTGTCTATTGAATGGCCGATTCTGTTTTTCAGTTCTCCTTTCCGGGGATAAACATTATTACTCCTCAAGTATCTTCAAATCTTGCAGCTCCATTTTCCATTTCTTCACAATCCACTGTTAGCAACCTGTTCATGTTTGTGGGAGATTATAAATGTAGCTGGTGTGTTGCTGTGCAGCAGGTTTTTGTAAAGGAGTCCTTATGTTAAAGCTATTGCTCAAACTAGGCTTGTCATATGCGAGTGTCTGCTTGGACTGCCGGGGGATGCCGACATCTATGATAAGTGCCCTGCCGGAGCCTACCAATATCACAGATCTGCTCTAGAAGACCTCCTACTAACAAGACTAGACAAAGTCTTTTAAAATGTGTAGTAGAATGAGCATAAGTACATTTTTTTGTAGCACAGCATTTTAACAAAATGGCACACACTAGCCGTACCAAATTAGACCCAATATAATTCAGGATGTGCTCCAGCATGACATGGAAACACAGGGGTGCCTTCTAAATATCGAGTTGGGAATATTGTGGGATTTTAGTATTGTATACAGAATATTAAGGGACAAATTTTCGAAAGGTAAATATTTATAGATTTTCTGTACCTAATGCCACATATATGTACCTTGATGACATATATATCTTCAAGGTACGTAGATTAGGAGTTAAAAATTGTAAATCTACCTTACCTTTCAATATTTTGTCCCTTGAAATTTTGTCTATGTTGGACATGGCCCTTCTCAGGGGAATTCACCCCAATACTTTTAGCTGTTTCCTCCTAGTTTTTGCTGGCTCTCTCAGCATGACCTTAGGAATCTGGGCACCCTCCCCCCTGTATTGCAGAGAGAAGGTGTGCGCACCCGCCCTGCCCGCATTACCGCATTAGGCAGGGGATGCGTATGTGATGGGTTTAGGTACCATACTTCCGTGTGCACCGTAACCAGGTACACCACATACCCAGGGCGGGTACAGCACTGGCTAGTAGTGGAACATAGCACTGAGTGTGCCACCCACCGGATAGCCTGTCAACCATGTATTGGGCCTGTCTTTGCAGGCCTGTGGGGCACCATTGTGCCACTGCCTAGACGAGCAGAAAGCCGGTGGAAAGAAGGAGCGAGTCGGACTGCCACCCTGAAAACACAGCGGATTCATTTCAATAAAAAGAAAAAGAGGCGCATAGCCCATCGAGTAGATCATCGAAGACCGCCCTCCATGCAGGGTCTAGTACAGACCCCAAGAGATTGCTACACGTTTCCAGAAAACACGTGTCCAAACAAAGAACAATTGGCCCTGAAGAAGACCTTCCACAAAAATGCCACCAAGGTCCACCTCTGAAGGTCGAAACGCGTCGGCGTATATCTAAAGGTCAAGAGTCCAAACGAACAATCCACAAGTGCACACGAGGCACATGGTAGAAAGCGCGAGTAAAGGCGCTACAACAAATTATCTATTAAAAACTCTGACCTTACTAGGACCTGAAATAATACAAGTATACAAAAACGCAAGAGGACACAATGGTACCCGGTCCCAGCATTAAATAAGAATAGGACACATGAAACCCCAATAAGGCACTTCTACAATCTGTTAGAAGAACAAAACACTTGTAAATATTAAGAGTAATACTTGTAAATATATGTTACATATGTGTAATGTACCATGACATGTCTCACTGCTTATGGAAAGTTTTTTTCGTGTAAGTTATGTCGCCACGCAATGTCAGTTATTGTTGGAATTGCTAATTTGTTTTAAGTATGTGTACATTGTCACAGTGAACTGAGTTACATATTTTTGTTACTGTAAAATTTGGTATCTGTTCACGTGTCTATGTCAAATGATGATACAGTGAAGTGTGTTATATATTTGTATGTCTGTAAAATTTGGTATTTGTCTACGTGATTATGTGAAATAATGATACAAAATCTTTGATACCAACAAGAGTGATAACAAATCAAACAAAGACCTAGTGTAAGAGTATTTATTGAATAAGTTGGGTTGTACCTAATAATTTGGAAACGGGGATTTGTATAGATTGTGAAAAACTGCACCAAAGTAAAAAGAGTTCAGTGATAGAACCTGAGAAGGGATATTGTTACAGATCCCGGCTCCACAACCTATGGTAATTTATGGTCTGGGAGGTAATTCATTGCAGAGACTGCCTATGTTGGCATCATTTGCATCCCAGCTGACTCTGAGTGGGTTGTCCCATACCATGAGGGCATCCCCCCCAGGTAAGCTCTGAAGGGCGCGGGGGTAGGCTGAAGGCCTGGCAGCTACATATGGCTGTTTGCTGCCCACGTAGTGAGGAACCCCCCGCGTGGGGCTTTCCCTGCCTTGGAGTTCCGCCACTCTCGTGGGATACTCCTTGGGTGTTGCCGATTCTCTTGTGTGGCCTCAGGACTCTGAGCACGTCCTCATTGTCAAGGCAGTGTGGAAGTGTGTGCACCTTCCTACACAGGCTAGGAAGAGGCACTGACCTGGTGTTCTGAAACATGGGCCGGTCTGCCAACGCAGACCAGGGATTGCGCACTTACACCTGTGTGTGTGTGTGCACCGGCCCTCATGCTGTTTTGAATACGTGTCCCACCTGCCGTTGCAGGCCTCAAGATACGCCCTGGCACCTATGGCATTTTGGATAGGTGCCTGGCCTGTCATCGCAGGCCGGTGAGGGCATACCTGCATCTCTGGTATCTCACACCAGGTCAGGCTGACTGTCGCAGACCGGGTGTGCGCAATCGCACCCGTAAGGGGGCAACCCATGTCCGGTGGGTATGGACAGGGTGGTGTGCGCGCACTTTCACCTAAGGTGATAGGGCCTGGGTACGCCCATGTGCCCGGCCTGTCATTGCCAACTGGTGTGCGTGCATTGGCATCTATCGTGAATAAACTCATGAGCAGCCTGCCATTGCAGGTCGCCCTAGGTGCGCACCCCCACCAATGGTGCCCATGATTGCGTGTGCCTCCTGCCATCGCAGGCTGGTGCATGTGCACTGACACCCATTTAGTTATACCCGTGTCCAATATGCCGTGCCAGACTTCAAATCAAATCAAATCAGAGGGCATTTATACAGCGCACACATCACCCTAAAGTCTCATGGCGCGGGCGGGCGTACTTGCACCCCTGGTCCTGGGGACTATGTGTCCAACCTGCCAGTTGCAGGTCTTTGGGTGCACTAGCGCACGTGTGCTCACAGGTAGTGAGGAATACATGTGTGTGTTTTCACTACCTACGAGGCGTGCTCTTCCCATTGGTTAACATGGGGAAGTGGTTGGCATTACTTCGGGCTGCAATAGTGGATTGCAGTGGAGCAGCCTCATGATGTTTCCTAACAATGGATTCACCATGCCAAAACCTTTCCAATGGTAAAGGTGGTTTTGGCATAACTTGCTTAGAAATGCCACTTATTGAATATGGACATTTCTATGCTCTAAGAGTCTTGTGTGCCGTGGTGCCTGGCTCCAGTTGACACCAAGGGTCAGGGGAGCACATTTGTGCATTCCCCAGCGACCGTCATAAACCATGGGCATACCACTAGAACGACAAGACCTCTGCAATTTTCGGGCCGGACGGGATAGATTAGAGAGAGAGGTTTCGACCCTTAGCGTCTAGGGGCCAGATCATGGCCCAACTAAAAATTATGATCTGCATTCCACAGCCCCAAGGCAGACAGGGCTACAATTTAGGGGAGACATCTGTAGTTCAAAGGGAAACCCATTAAACCACCCCTAACTTCAAAGACCCACAACAGTATAACTACGGGTGCCATCCTTCAGCAAAGAGTGAGATACGCTTTTGGGGACGCCGGACCAGGGAACCTGGACTGCGTAGTGCACATTGCCAGAGGACTCTGTTGTACACATGGAGGATTACTGCCCGTGAGAGGGACCGCGTGCCCTTTCTGCAGAGTGGCTGGCCAGGGCCGAAGACCTTCTGAAGTTTGGCGCACTGAAGTGTGCTCTCCAAGGTGGGCCTCCTGTTCACCTGGGGATCTCAGGGACATCAAAGATCCCCCGCAAGGGGCCTACACCATCTACCTGTGACATCTGGAGGATGGTGCCCTCTCAAGTGCCCACATCGGCTACGGAATCTCATCTGGTAGCACGGTGTGAGCGTGAAATTAAGACTTGTATCTGGAGACCGGATTGTCTAGTGTAGAGCCCCAAAAATATTGCCCGCATATAAGGTGTGTGGTTCCTGTACCACAGGGATCCTGACACTCATTAGTGTCTAGTTGGTGGTGAGCAGATTGATTCACTGGTTGTGGGACCCCGCTTGGCTCGTTTCGTCGAGCGCCGCATCTCTCTCGTGCGACCTGCCGACTGCATGCTCATTGCGTGCAGTGTCCGATTCACAGGGTGTAACCCTTGGAGGTGGGGGTGTACACATAGTAGTGCCTCATTCTACCTCCTGTGGCTCAGCAGAAATTGCGCCTGTGTGTGTGACCGGACTGGTCTGGTGCAATCTCTATAATTGTGCACCAAACGTTGTGCCTCATTTCCAGGGTGGTATGGAATTTTCAACTCTTCATTGTGAGTGACTCGAATTGCCTGGTGCAACCCATTTCAACGTACACCTGTCATTGTGCCTCATTTCCAGCGAGGTTTGGAATTTGCAACTCTTCATTGTGTGACCCGAATTGCATGGTGCAACCCACCTCAACGAGCACTGGTCGTTGTGCCTCATTTCTAGGGAGGTAAGGAATTTGCATCTCTTCGTGTTGGAGACCTGAAGTGTCTGTTGCGACCCTTACCAACACGCACCAGATGCTGTGCCTGGATTGTCTGGGCACGACCCTGATCATCGTGTACCCCTCGGGGTGCCTCCTCCTACCGAGAGGCTCCCCTGTGTTACTCCCAATTCATTGGTTGTTCCCTTTGGTCCCTCATTGCGGCAGATCAACTGCCCTCTCCACACCTGGCCCCTCCCAAAAACATCTTGGGGCCAGGTAATAACGAGAGAGATTGACTGGGTTGATGGAACACTTCTGAGACAGTTCGGAAGCGGGTGAAGAGACTGCGTGACTACATTGTGTTTTGAGACGTGTGGGTGAACTTCCCGAGTGGCTGATAAACTTCTCTTGTTTACGTTTACCTCCTAATTAAAACTTGCTACATATCCCCACCTGCTTCCAGAGGACCCAGACTAAGTATGACTTTGGCCGCATGTGGCCTTGTATCCGGGAGGTGGGGCTGGTTATCTTCCCATCTGGGGGTATAGGACAATCAGGGTGAACCAGAGGGTGGAGGGAGGCTTGGACCACAGAGTCTGCTGGGTGTTATTATTTCAAAAACAACAATTGATGGACAGAATGCAGAACAATATTATACATTCACCCCAGTACAGAGATCTGGGCCTAAATCCATCGTTTTTTTGCTCCCCATGCCATTCCAGTTTGGATCCAGCCATATGCAAATCAGTCTTGACCCTGCCCCAATGGGAACAATCCAGCCCGAACTGCCAGGCCAGGTCTTCCCTGGACTGGAAACAAGCATCCTAGGACCAGTTTCGGGGTTACACCCCTCATCAGCCAGGATAGCTTGACTCCAGTGGCATGGAGAGCACGAGACCCACGTCTGGGCATACCCGTCCCACTCGGGGTGACAAATGCAAAAACAACAATTGATGGACAGAATGCAGAACAATGTTATACATTCACCCCAGTACAGAGATCTGGGCCTAAATCCATCGTTTTTTTGCTCCCCATGCCATTCCAGTTTGGACCCAGCCATATGCAAATCAGTCTTGACCCTACACCCAATGGGAACAGTCCAGCCCGAACTGCCAGGCCAGGTCCTCCCTGGACTGGAAACAAGCATCCTAGGACCGGTTTCGGGGTTTCACCCCTCATCAGCCAGGATAGCTTGACTCCAGTGGCATGGAGAGCACGGGACCCACGTCTGGGCATACCCGTCCCACTAGGGGTGTTATTTATTGACCAGCTGGGTACCAGTAGCACCGCGTTAGTGCGCTGAGTGAATATGTGTGTAAGAGCATGCTGTACGGACTGGGCTGATACCGGTCGCATCGTGTAGCGGTGCGGAGTGAGTGTGTGTGAGTGATAGTCTGCGGACTGCCTGTGATTCACGACACTTTCCGGCGGTGCCACTTTATTTGTTGATTTTATGCCATTAGCACAATACATTTGACATTGGGTTTACCCACGTGGCCCCGGTCTGCGGTGCTGCTAAAAATTGTTCTCGTTTCATGTATGTACATATCTTTGATATCGTTGTGACCGTGGATGTACCCTATTACTGTGTGGGACTGTATTATCAGAATTGCTAGGGTGGGCCTGAGGCGACAGCGTGTCGCACTGCATAAGGGTTAGAAATTGTCCACAGTGTGCATACTATTGATATCATAACAATACGAGTGGGCCTAATACTGCTAGTAATATGTCCAAATGTATTTTTTGCGTGACAGTATATGATGTTCATGTTATGATTGAATATATGTGTGGAATATGAACGTTATTTACATACATCCTGTGTGAAGTCTCTTTTGTGACGCTAATGTATTTATCGCGAGTGACTGCTGTGCCTTTACTTTCCACATTGCCTCTGAGGAAATCCTGACTGCTGAATGGCAAGCTACACAAGGGTGAGCGCAGGTTATACAGCGAGTGTAAATCACCCGCCCTTGACGGGATTGGTAGGTTCTGCCTGGCTGGGGTAATCCCTTCAGCCAACCAGAAAGTGCTGGTTTCAAGAGTCTACGATATTATGATAGCACGATATGCCTATACTCAATATTCTAACAACTTCCTTTACAAATGAATGACAACCTAGGCAATATTCTAACAACTTCGTACACGAATGAATGACAACCTAGGCATGCACTACTTAGGACTTTTTGCTATTCCAATGCTTCTCGTTGAAACTCATCATTTGATATGGTAACTCATTCCCTGACGGAAAACTTTTTCTCAGTTATTATCCCTACCAAGACAAGAGCTTACCCATTTCCATGTGACCACCCTCAGTATGATTGCAGCAAATTCCTCTTCGACGACTGTAATCGCGGCCTATACAGCTTGTCTCAAATGTTAACAGGTAACCCATCTGTTAAAATGTGAATATAGTCATTTAGTAGATAAAATTAAAGGTAGGTGAAATAGGACTTTCACACAAACCTCTGATCTGAGTTTAAGTCAGAAAAAGCAATTTGGATACAACAATGAAGTCAACCTTTTTACCAACACAAATGTCATCAGTAGTTCACTGATTTCAACAATTGATACTTTGAATTGTGACATGAGGAGCTTGTCTAAGATAGTACCATGGTGCAAGGGTGCCAGCGTTACTGGCACAATTGTTTTTGTGCAGGAAGGGACACCTTTCTGCACAAAACAACACTTAAAGGAGTTTTTCTCTTTCTACCTGTTCTTACCTGTTCTGCATAATGCAGCACAGGTAGAAAGATAAAATACCAAGGGCAAATAAAGGTATTTGTCTTCGTTATGCCTCAGTTGAGAAGGCGTACCATTTTGACTCAATTCCAGGTTTGCTGACCTTAGTAAATCTAGGATTGCTTCAAAATCCATGGGTGGATGCATGGGAACATCCATGCTCTACCCATGGAATGCCTTCCCAATGCAGAGTAACCCAAGGCAGCAATTTGCACTACCTTGCATTACTCTGGATTTACTAAGCTATTAAGACCCATGAAGGTGGTTTGTGTGGCTTAGAAGAGTCCACTCGAGGGTTTGGCATAAGGCAACTGAAGCCATTTGTAAATCTGGGCCATAGTGTTCTTGGAAGAGTTGAGTCTTTGGGTCGTTTCTGAAATGGAGGAAGGGTGAGGTGGTTCTGAGGTTACATGGATGTTGTTCCAGATGCTGGGAGCATCGATGGAAAAAGGGCTGTTTTCTGTTTTTTCTTTGTTGCATTTCTTTGTCTCTTCCCTGGCAGTGTCTTAGCTGCTGGAGTAACTTGTCCCACTGGAGATTGTTATTTTATCTGCTAGGTAAGCAGGGGTGCTTCTCTTGGCAGCTTCGTAGATAATGTAGGTGATGTGTGCATGCAGGGGGAGCCAATGAAGCTTCATCGGTGTAATGGTGATAGGGTTGATTTTTTTCATGTTTTTTTTTTTGGGGGGTCCTCATCTACCACCATCAGAAAGAAAATGAAATATGATCAACCTGCTCCCAACTATTTTCCAGGACATTCCTTTTGATACTCTGCATTTTGCTCTGATAACCAACCTGCACTGGTAAGTGGGGGCTAAGCTCATATGACCAACCTTGAGTATGGCACAACAGAGTCTGAGAGCTTTCATAATGTAATAATTGAACATAATTCCGATACCGCCACATTCCAAAGAATCCAATTAACTTCTATTGAGTGTCTGCTGACATGTTTCATCTAAGTCTGCCATGTATGATATTCTCATCAGCCATTGTTTAACAGTGGGGGCAGACAACATGATCTACATCTTACTTATGAAAGTTCTTGTGAAAGACTCAAATAAAACAATAGCCCGGAGTTTGTTCTATTCCGTTGCACGCCAGTATCTGCTGCCATTATCCAAAAAATAATGAGGGAGGAGCTTACCTTAATGTCCTGTTGAAATATTGTGCAGATCATCTTCCTCACTTCCTTCCAATAGCCTTTCAAGGCTGGGCAGCTCATCAGCATATGAAGATCATCTGTTTTGGACAGAAAACACTTTGCATCTTCATTAATCTGAGCTTGAAAATTTGGCAAGTGTTGCAAAGTCATCCTGTGTGCCCTGTGTACCCCCATTCTTTGCTGACTAGTACTGGTGGTAAGTGAGACTGACTGTCCCTGGGCTCTGTTTAACCAGGCCCAGGGCTATGATTAAAACACAGTGAAAATACACACATACATGAAGGTACACCTACCCTATAAGTCCCTAGTAGATAATAGGGCAGGGGGATTAAACCTACCCTATAAGTCCCTAGTATGTAATAGGACATGGCAGTTTAGAGGCCAGCAGCCCTTTCTGCGCTTGCATGTGTGCACTGCTGAGATCCTGAGGTCATTTTAAAAGCAGCTCTGTGTTGCAGCACGGCTTTTAAATGTAAATTGTGCCCAAACTCGACTTTGGTGGTAGGGGCACTTAAAAAGTGACAAACTACAATATTTTGGCATTTTAGGTTCTCCCAGGGTCTCCCCTAGGTGTCCCTGTGGTAGGGGGCCAGGTCATTATAAGAAGGGCCCTTATAAAAGATATTTTATATGCCCTGGGAATAATGAAATTGCACATTTCACTTTCCCCATTGTAGTAAAGTGCCTCCCAAAAACAACTTTGGTGCTAGGAGCACTGTGGAGTGAGGATCTACACAACGTTTTCAAATTAAGGACCCCTAAAGTCTCCTCTAGGTGTCCCAAGGGTGGGGGTCATGTAACTATAAGCAGGGCCCTTATAAAAGATGTTTTATATGCCCCGGTAATGGAGAAATTACCCATTGCAGTTTCCCCATTGTAGATGCCTAGCCCCATAGGATAACATGGCAATAGTTTATGAATGCATGACTATCACTAGGAATTACAGAACATATCATTCAAGGACATAGGAGAATGGTATTGATAAATCGAACAATATGCTATTGTTGAATTTATCCTAACATATACCGAAAATAAGTTATAAAACTTTCTTGTCTGTAAACCAAACTTCAGCCTGCCTGTGGTCTCCCCTGATTGGTCAGAGTTAACAGGATTAGCCAGGCTGCTTTGATGAAGTGATAAGTGGCTCACCCTGAGAGAGGCTATCTGTTGGAGAGAGCTCTGCTACACAGGAATGCCAGAGTAGGTGGAAGTGGTCGTAAAGCATGAGCTTCAAAAGAGGAATAGGACAGGCAGAGAATGCCAGGTCCATCTACCCCCCAGTCCATCTGACCCAGCCAGATGGCAGGCTTAAGGCAGGATTACGGTA
Source organism: Calotriton arnoldi (assembly GCA_963921515.1). NCBI lineage: Eukaryota > Metazoa > Chordata > Amphibia > Caudata > Salamandridae > Calotriton > Calotriton arnoldi. The sequence continues at coordinate 459,592 of CAWUFW010000964.1, forward strand.
GGAGGAGGAGAGCTATGGAAATGAGCCATTCTGGAGGTTGTTTTAACTAGTTCTTGCTCCTGTGCTGATATGTCAGCCATACTGAATTTTGGAGGACTAGTGCTTTCTGGGAGAAGATTATGCTACACGTTGGAGTAAGTGGTCATGCTCTGGGGTGTTGCCCTGCACCTCATTGGACAGGAGTGCTCTCCTGCTTGACCCCAGAGAGCACTGAATAAATATGTGAGAGGGGCAGAGCCTCTCAGATCTGGTACTTGAAACTAAGAGAAGAAGGCTTGCCAAGCTGGAAACTTGATTTGCACCATCAGGCCCTCTATTCTGACTGACTGCGCCTGCTGCATTATCTGGAACTACAGCCCTTTGGATTTACCTTGCTTAAAGAGGAATAAAGAGTGGACTCCCTGCAAGCAAAGGTTAACAAAGCTCCCCTGGATCATCACCACCAAGAATCCCCTGCCTGGAGTGCATCAAGGGGATTTGTAAGGGTTTTGTCCAGGTGCATTGCGGGTATTGTGTTCCCAACCTTTCAAGGACCATCTTGGAGATTCCAGACCCTTGGATTGTGTATTGGACACTTTAGACCCTAATGAGGAACTTCAGGAAGAAGTTCCAGAAGTTTGGAGCAACTTTGAAAAAAAGCTCCATAAAGGGACCGACTCAACCGCGAGAGACAAGCCGGCCACCTTCAACCGCAAGCCAACCTGACCTGCTGGTTCTATCTGCTGAAAAGCTCCGGAGGGCCGACTTCCAGAGTTTGACCAGGAGCTCCCTGGAAAGCAAGCCGGTGTACCCTCACGGAATCCGGACCGGTGAGAGCATCGAGGGACTCCGGCAGAAAAAGCTCCAGAAAAGTCTGAAGGTAAAATCTCGACCTAGGACTTCCGCAAGGGGTATCAGAGCAGGGAACCATTGTGGTAAGTCCTGAAACTTTGACTTTGTCCCGGTCAAGCACAACCAGATGTTCCAAAGCAGCTTTCCAAGTGCTATATAGCGCAAAATCTTGAAAAATTAATATCACTAGTTCCCTACATTGGATTTTTGACGTTTTGATGTCATTTTAAAGATTCAAATATTTTCTATTTTTATAAATTGGTAATGGATTTTTATTGTGTGTTGTGTCTTAATTATTTACTGAATTGATGTTTTCAAATGCTTTACATACCTGTCTCCTAAGTTAAGCCTGCCTGCTCGCAGCCAAGCTGCCCAAGGGTGAGCATGGGAAGAATTTATTGAGGCCTGTACTGAGCCCTAGACTGTGTTAGTGGCTTTATTGCCAGTGGTAGATACATATTTAGCACTACTAATAACCCACTTTCCAACAACAAGCTTAACAGGGGTCCAGTAAATTCTATAAACAGTGAAGAAACAATTTCTTCCTAATGTCGCAGATTTTACCGTTTTATACAAACAAGTTAAAGAGTCATAGATACTTTCCATAAATTCTCTAGCGTCTTCAAAGGCAGACCTCAATCCTAGATGCGAAATGGTTGTGGGTTTTTCCTTCTGCTCCATCAAACCAACATACCAAAGGGCTACCTCTTTTTCTTTCCCAGTTTAAGACCTCCCATTCTTCATTCAGGTGCCCCCACTTTACTATGCCTCCCTTCTTGAGAGGCATTCTCAAATAATCCTGCAACATCGCTTGTGTCCCAAATAGGTGCCAAGATGTTATATTAGAGGGTACCCAAAACCCAACGTTTCCTGATCTCATACCACAATCTTGCGGCTGATTTCAGGATCTACAGCCTTACTTTCTTGAAGTACTTTGGTGCTCGAAATGTATTAAAAAATCTTCCTGCACACCATCCTTCCATCATTTTCTGATATAGAAATCCCATTTTAGATTTGCTAGGGAGCCCAAATAGCATCCTAAAAGCTTTTATTTAGAAGGCCCAACAGTACAACTATATATCTGATAAAGTCAAGCCAACAGTTTTTTTCCTAAGCCTTTTCCAGGAGACCCTAGTCCCCTGGAGCTCCATATCAAACCTATTGATTTTAGATTAAAGGTCAATTATTGCAGCTATATCAAAATTCAGTGGAATATTGTTAAATAAATAACTAGTAAAATTAAGTAATTACAACTGGCACCCCCACCGTGCATAGTGTTGTCATGAATGATGTCATTTCAGATGCTGAAGTGGTGTTATCAATGATGTCAAACAACATGTCATGAGTAATGTAATATGTGAGGTAATTAGCAAAGCATGGCAAAGGTGTGAGTCATAATTAGTTTAGGGCACAAGTTATAGTTACTTGAGCTAACTATAACTGGTGAATTTCAGTGGTTTAGTTTATTTAAAACAGTATGTTTCAACAGACACTTTCATTGAATTTCCAATTTTTTTTTAACATAAAGTAAGATGTCGATTAGCCCTGCGTTCAACCCCCGCAAGTGACCAACCACCCCCTCCCCGCCTGCGCAGGGCCTTCAGCTGTGCATGGTCTGGGGTTAGGCGCCAGCCACTGAGCATGGCTGGCTATGCCATGTAACAATATAAAGGGTGTCATTTTAGGCAAGGCAGACCTACTTGCTTGGTCAAATGCTCAAAATACCAAAATAATAGTGGCAGGGTCTCTTGGCTTTATTAAGTGGTCAGCGCACCAATATAAGTAAACAGTCCTATTGGATTTGTGAAAAATTCATTAATAACTACAATCAAATGTAAAGTTCATAAATTCACACACTGTAATATTTAATAACAGCGATTGTAATAAAATATTTTCAATAAAGCCTTTTTAAGAAAACAGGAACATGTCTTTGAGGTTTTTTTTTAACACTTTTCAGGTTACAAAGTGCACCCATATGATCAGCCACTACTGGTCCCTGCAGCTCAGCTGAAGAGCATACAGCTCCAGCTCATAGTGCTTTAAAAAAATATGTTAAGCTCTCTTGGGGTCATGTATTCAATAACCCAGGGGGCTTGCTGTGTTTTTTTTAATGTTTTTGAGGGGCTGCTGTACTGGCCCTGGGGGATGGGGTCGCCAGGGCCTCTTTGAGGCTTAGGGTAGGCGGTGGTGCACTCTCTGGCCATTATAAAAGTACCAGCCCAGGGGGATGGGGTCCCTGGGGCCTCATCAAGGCTCGGGGATGGCGGCCGCTCTCCCCTCCCCAAAATTAATCTATTGTACCTGGGGGATGGGGTCCCTGGGTGCCTATACGAGCGTCGGGGAGCGTAGCCATGTATTCCTCACCCTCATTATATAATATCAATCACAATGCAGCCCCCCTCTCCCCGGGTCCACCGCAGGAGGTTTATTAAAAGAAAGCTAGGAGACTGCAGGATTTTTTTTTTAATTGCCTCCGTGGATCTGTGACTCCGCCACCAGGCCTAGGGGGCAAGGTATTCCTACCCTGCACCCCTATATGTTTTTTCTACTTTTTTCTAGGAGAGGGGACGGAGTCCTAAACTGGCTATCTTTGTTGATGTGGCGGAAGCCAATCAGATCTTATCTCAAGATTTGGTGGCTCCACAGATCAATCGCAGCATGACATATCTAGATATATCTATAAATTATGAAACTTCTTTTCTCAAAAACTATTGAACGGATTTACACCAAATCACAACAAGCACACTTTCTAGACCAAGATCTAGTTTTCTGCTAAATTTGATGTAATTTTGTTCAGCCATTTTGGCTGTAGCAGTGGAAAACGTGGCTTTAGATCTCCCCTTTTTCTCAGCCTCTCTTCACGGACCATTCAGAAATTTTCCAGGAAGAAGCTCTGATGGATGACACTATTTGGGAAAATTTTGTGAAGATTCATCAAATGGCGACAAAGTTAGTAGCAAACCAAAAAATTAATTTCCTATGGAAATGTGGTCCCAACTATAACAACTGAAAAGCGACTGGCACTGGGTAACCACTGAGTAGGTGCAGGTGCGAGGTGCAGGGGTGGGTGCCTGTGGGGGGTTGGCTGCAGGGCCTGGCTGCAGGTCAGGCCCTGTAGCAGAGCATGGAACGGGGTAAGGTGCCTGTGGGGGTTGGCCCTGCCATACGCCGTGCATGGTATGGGATTGGGTGCTTACGAGGGGCTTGGCAGCAGGGCCAGGATACAGGTCAGACCCTGCGGCCAAACCTATCGTGCACGGCTAAAGACCATGCATGACGCGGAGTTTAGTGCCTATGGGGGGTTGACCGCAGGGCCTCCCCACAGGCCAGTGCATGGCGGCGTTAGATTAACGTAAGGTCATTAAATATTACTTAACGTTAAAAAAACCCTAGAAATTCACTGAAAAAGAAAGTTTACAGGGGCATTATATGTAGGAAATAAAATTTTAAAAAACTTTGAAATTCACTAAAAACCAAAGGTTAGAGGGCCGTCATAGTTAGGTTCATATTTTACACACACAAAACCTTAGAAATTCAACAGTTATAGTTATACTTATCTCAAGAAACTATGACTCAGGCCCTAAGGTAACTATAACTCGCGCCCTCACCATGCACTGATACTTACCCCACATGTTACATAAGTAATGGCATCTTTTATAACATGCACTGATACTTACCCCACATGTTACATAAGTAATGGCATCTTTTATAACATGCACTGATACTTACCCCACATGTTACATAAGTAATGGCATCTTTTATAACATGCACTGATACTTACCCCACATGTTACATAAGTAATGGCATCTTTTATAACATCATTTATAATATACCTGCAACATTTGCAATAAAAGTTTTGATGAGAAAACTGTGCATGGTGGGGGCGCAAGTATCTGGTGTTATTTTATTTAAATACATTTACTCTATAAACGTTATTGCTATCTCTATACTGCTTAAAAACTTAAGATTTTGCCTCTAAGTTAAGCCTGAATGCTTTGTGACGAGCTACTAGAGGGTTAAGCACAGGCTAATTTAGTGACTTTTGTAGTTCACCCTGACAAGGATTGTGGTTGTTGCCTGAGTGAGGCTTCTACCCACCTCAACCAATAACCCAATTTCTTACATACACTTTAAAAGAAAACTATGTTATCCAGCTGAACATTTGATGCTTCTGTGTTTTCTTTCATATTATGGCAAATCATATTTCACTACCTTTTCCTGTGATATTTCTGCTCGGTTATCTGATTTTATTAAGTGATTCCTCCGCGTGTATATGAATTCCCTGCAACGGAGAAAACATTTTATTAACCTCTTTGACATTAAAAACTGTAATTACATTTTAATGTTACATTTAGTGGTTATTATTCTAGACACAACGTAATTTGAATATTAATTATTCTGTTTTAATGCAGTTTTAATGTTAAGATACAGTAATGAAGAGACGAGACATGCTCATATAACGCTGCTCCTCAATTTGCGGATGACATTTTGTTTCCTACGTTTTGAATCTCTTTTCCATATTAACATTTCGGCTGACTCTAGAGGGCTGAGATGCGGCGCTGGCGTTCATGCCCCGCTGATGCTGGCAATGAAAGCGGTGTGTGATGAAGGGGCGCGCGACGTCACTTTCTACTGGTGGGCGCGCTCATAAACCTCAATCACGGCTCGAGACAAAACTTCTTTGTCACCCACGGATGGGACCATGGGCTGCTTCTGCCCACTCTCCTCGCACAGTCAATATTTCATCTCTTTCCAATGAAGATGAGGTTATGGATTTGATGGCTAGAAATGAATCTGTCAAATCAAATCAAATCAAAAATACGCTTTATTCGATTTTAGTCATTTAAAATCACAAAAGCAGACAGATAAACCTCGCGGGTATGTAGTGCGCTTTATAAGTGACATGATTGATTGATTGATTGGTTCATAAAAACAATAGATTAAAAACAAATATACAATACAAAGATAGACTTATTGGACAGTTCATTAGATAATAGAATTATTAACACAGACACATTAATATTCGGGGGAGTACTTTTTAGAACAGAGTAAAATCCTGAGTAGGCGGTACAAGCAGAACTATATACTGAGAAATGTAACTATTTAAACTCTTCCTGACTTTCATTATGTTCTTTAAAAAACCAGCCATAACACCAATACAATAAGTACTATCCAACAATTGTAAGTATAAAAAGGCAGGTCTGCATTGCCTCCATCCCCCCATCTTTAATAGAGGCTTAATCCATCTCGATCTTTCCTTCTTATAAAATTTGCAAAATAAAATCACATGGATAGTAGTTTGTGGTGACAAGTTGTCACATGGGCAATGGCAAAGTTCTCTGGACCAATCATTCATCTCTGGATGGCTAGTTAATCGGTGAAAAATACCAAACCTAAAACGTGTTAAAAGATACCTGTCATATCCCCCCATGCAACATAAGAGATATGGTTGAACATCATAAGTTATCAAGGTCAATTGATGTTGGACTACCATACTTTTACACATCTCTAGGGCCGCTCTAAGTGACTCTAGATGAACCATGCAGATTACTTTGAACTCCTTCCTAGAAATGGAGTTCATTGACTCTGGGAAATTATAATATTCTTGGTGCCCAAGGTCAGTAAGAAAGTTTTTAACATATTTCAGCCATGTAATCTTGCATGCGTGATCCAAGTTTATTGCGTCCTTGATAATTCTTCTATTTAGACCCGTGAAACTTGAAGTCCAAATTCTGTGCCAAAGTAGCATTGGTTGCATTTTAATCACATCCGAGATATATGAGATTCCCAGCTCACTATGACAATTAAAAACTGGGAAACTAGAAGGTACAGCTAAAATAAACCTTAAAAAAGCATTTTCCACACATTGTATGGGGGATACATCATGATAGCCCCAGACTCCAACCCCAAATGTAGCAATGCTCACGAATTTTGCTTGATATATCTTAAGAAGAATACCCGGCGGTCTTTTTCCCATTTTCTTAGAGAAATTAACAACGGCCGCGGTCGACTTCATAAAAAGAAAGCTCCAACTCTTGACCGCTGGTCCCCAAGAACCTGAATGCTCGAACAGGACACCTAGGTATGTAAATGTGTTAGTGGAAACTACCCTGCTTTCTCCCAGTGGGAGACTTCTACATTTTTGTCTCCCCCACCCACAGGTCATAATAAAAGTTTTTTTAGCATTTAGTTTTAGTCCTAAATCATCCATGTAGCTAGTGTAGGAAACAAGGGCTTTCTGCAGACCTATCTGTGTCCGGGCCATGAGCACTGCGTCGTCTGCGTAGAGAAGGGAGACAATCGGTCATTTATTAACATACAGCGGGTCTCTCGCCTTTCCTGCCAACTCCTGCTCCAAAGAATTGGTATATAGAGTGAACAGGAAAGGCGCCAAGACACAGCCTTGTCTCACTCCCCTCTCCACTTTAAACGGTGCAGTGCACTCCCCTTTAGTTCCAAACCGCACCTTGGCCGTAGCCTTTGAATACAACTGTCTCAGGAACTGTATCAAAACCTGGTCGACCTTTAGATCAGCCAGAATATCTCACAGTTTGCTGTGTATAAAACAGTCAAATGCAGCTGTGAGATCTACGAACGCCACATAAAATTTCCCTGCTTTTGCCTGGGTGTACTTTCCAATTAAAATACTAAGATTTAAGACCTGTTCGCTTGTACCTAGGCCCTGTCTAAAACCATATTGAACGTCACTTAGAATATTATTCTTTTCTGCCCATGTTTGCAGTCTATTTAATACTATCCTACCAGCTACCTTCATCAAGGAGTCTAAAAGGGATATCGGGCGATAGCATGCCGGATTTTCCCAATCCCCTTTTTTAAAAATTGGTACTATTACAGACTCTGACCATGTTTTAATGAATCCCTTCTCTCAGCAGGCTTGGAGGACCCGTGTTATCAATGGAGACCATAATGTGGGGGTTAACTTAAACAAATCGATTGGCATCCCATCAGGGCCAGGGGCCTTACCACCCTTACTTGCATTTATTGCAACGATCTCCCGCCTGGCTATCCAGAGTATCTATAATGTTTTCTACGTTCTCCTTAGATTCATACACACTTGAGAAAAAATCTATCCAGGTTTTTTCATCTATTGCGACCGCTAATGTCGCAACATCTGATTTAGTAAAAAACGGTGCATTCACTGCCCTCCAAAATGAAGAACTATCCTTACTCAACGATGCTTCGTGGAGAGCAACCCAAGCATGTTCTTTTAGCTCTTTCTTTCTGGATTTTCTTGCCAGGTTATACATCCTTCTACATTCTCGGATTTCCCCCTGGTCTGTCATATTCCTGTGGAGGGCCTCTTTTAATCGTGTATATGTTTTTGTACAGTGTGAATCAAACCACCCATTACTACAAATACGAGTGCCCTTATTTTCCACTCTGAGTAAGTTTTGTATAATCAGGGTTATTTGGGAAAATGCACTCAAAACGTTTTCATAGGTAGTCATTTCCCCAAGCACGTTTGAATTGGATCATATGCCTTTGTTATAATTTGCTTATTCAATTCAGCTGGATCATAGCTAGACCAGCGTAAGGTGTTTCAAACGGGCAAGAGAGATATTTTTAGTCCAAACTAATTCATTATTAATACGTTGGTCATGGAAAACAAATGTTAATACTTTGGGGCAGATGATCACTCATTACATTTGAGTGGATTTTATAGTTTGCGAAGTAATTAGCGTGACGGTTTGGGGCAATAATAAAGTCTATTATAGATCGTAAACCTCTACCTATGAAAGTGTAGTTAAAATCCACGCCAGGAGAGCACAAACAGTTAGCAAACCCAAAATCATATAAAAACAAGAGTTCATTAAACATCTCCCCCCTGTCAGTGTGCTCAAAATGTATCGGGTGGTCGTCCTCTTCTGCCTCCAGCCCACAGTTCCCAAGCCCAGCTTTCGCACATAGGGTAACATTAAAGTTCCCTCCCCAAACAATAATCATTTCAGTCCTTTTATTTACCCTTAATTTACTAAGATCGTCACTAAGCATTTTTAAAATTACCCCCAGCTGTCCCTTATCTACGTTGTTATAAAAATTTATTACGGTCAAAGTAAATCTAGAATCTGGGAGGATCAATATTATTTGATAGCAATTTTCAGATTTTTTCAGTTCAATATTTTGGACCCTCAGCATATTTGAGATGTAAACACTAATCCCCCCTTTTGGCCTCCCGTGAGTTGAGTGAATTGCAGGAGTATGGTAGGTCTTAAATCCATCTATATGGATTTCGTCTATCGCCCAAGTCTCCTGTAGACACAAGATGTCAAATTTATTGGCGAACTCAGTCCAAGCTAAATTATTCACTTTGTTACGGAGTCCAGCTACATTCCAAAAAAGTAAACTAATGTTTTTGGGCGCTATCGGTCCAGAAACAGATTCTAACTGACAACTTAATTCAGACCTGGGTTGCTCAACCCTACTTGAATTGCTGGACATACTTTGTTCCGATTCAGTCCTGGGTTGCTCAACCCTACTTAAATTACTGGGCATACTTTGTTCCGATACCTCACTAGTCCTAAAGCCTGACCCACTAACTTCACCCATATTAATCTTATTGATCATCAGATCTATACTCAAAATGTCATGACAGGATTCATGGGTTATTTGATTATCAAGATCCTTAACAATAACACGCTGGTCCTTTTGTCTAGATAGTCAGTCATTCATATCCAGAGATTGTAGAGGCCCAAATTTATTTGATACCTCTAGATTATAGGTGAAATAATCAGTGGACTCAATAGAAAATTGATTTCCTGTTTGCCAAGATGGATGTTTCGGTTGATAAAAGTAGCCCAAGGGAAGAACATTAATACCTGGGTCAATAAAGTTTCTACCCGGGTTCAAAATAAAATTTCCCTTACCAGGGGTGGAGCGCCGAAAGAAAGAACAACACAATCTCCTGAGTGACATTTCCTGCTATTGCCAACCCAGGTCACTCGCCTGACCATTTTAAATTCTCTAAACATTTCCCTAGTTAGTCCTATTCTCTTCCCTAAGTAATGGATAGCTTTGTTCCTCAGTGAAATCCATGTCTCATCTTCCTCTAGGACCAGAGTCGGAACGTTAGCTAGAATCACAGTAAAGGGAGTAGCTGCCGGGGGTAGATGTAAGTTACATGAACAATCATTAGTCTTAAGATTAGTTGGACTAGTTCTTGGTGGAGAATCACTTACATGTCTCATCCCCGTATGTAGTTCATAAGCACCCTTCTCTTTTCCATTAGCCATTCCTCCCTTTGTAGCTAAACTACTATGCATAGTTTCCGTCCCTACCCTATTAACCTTGGCCTTTGCACCTTTCTGTTTATCAGGTATTACAAGGGTATTATTTGGATTTACACCTTGAGATTTTGATGGGGCATTAAGCATTCCCAGGTTGCTCCCATTCCCCTTTTGCATAATAAGACTCTGGTTTCCAATAACTTTCTCCATACCTGCTTCAATTTTCTCTAGTCTAGCTTCCAGGGTAGACTGTTTGACATATTTTGTTAGATCCATGATCAAATTTAACATTTTCTCACTCACAGTAGGGGGACCGTTACCTTTGTTTTTTAGTCGAGGTACATTTTCTTTACCCTTTTGAGTCTGAGGATTGCCTTTTTTCCCTTGTTGTTTTTTCGGGTTATTCTCAGGGACGGCCAGATGTGTTACTCGTGGGGGTTTATCCAAATTCACAATTGAACTTGGATTACAGGGTCTTTTTGGCAGGGGTTGTATTTCACCATCCAGTTCGCAGATCGAAATATCATCAACAATAACCTGGATGCAACCATTATTAGAATGTGCTGGGTTCGAAGTTCCCAGAATACAGCCTTCTTCTGTCCCTGTATCGGGTGTAGATGTTACCTTATCATTAGTTGTTGACCCCTGTAAGTCCATATTTAGTGATTCTTCCACGGAAGAAATCTGTTTTTCTATAACACCTACTGCCCCCGTGAGATAGTTTAAGAGAGTCATATTCACATCTTTTGACTTACTTGGGTTTTTCGCGGAGTTATTAGTTGGTAGTTTTCTTTTCCCCTTATTATTTACTCCGCTATGAACACTCCCCCTTACTCTCGTGACCTCCGCAGAATACGTATGGTACAGATACTCTGCTGCTCACACCCAGTAACACTGTAACACGTTTCCAAAAGTCCCCCCTTACCATGCATGTGATAAATGTAGCACTTACTAGTGGTACCAGGGATTCAGACAAATACAATAATCTGCTTATGTCCGATAATATTGTTCTCCCCGGGCTTCACAGTCTTTTGAAGTAGCAAAACTGAGGGGGGTTGCCCAGCCCAGCCTCATCCAGCCTCTGACAGGCTCGGACGGGCACGCCCGGGCGCGGCCTGGGCACGCCCACGCGCGTCCCACGCAGCGGGAGCCTGCAGCGATATTTAAAGCGCCTCCGGGCAGGAGCAGTGTCGGCAGCAGCGGCGACGGCCGCGAGTGAGGCCGGGACTTGTGGTCCTTGTCCCCCTCCTCCAGCGGCAAGGCAAAAGGCAGCAAATAACCAGGAGCGGGCTTCCCGCGCAGCGGGAGTCCGCAGCAATATTTAAAGCGCCTCCGGGCACGGAGCAGTGTCGGCAGCAGCGGCGACGGCCGCGAGTGAGGCCGGGACTTGTGGTCCTTGTCCCCCTCCTCCAGCGGCAAGGCAAAAGGCAGCAAATAACCAGGAGCGGGCTTCCCGCGCAGCGGGAGCCCGCAGCGATATTTAAAGCGCCTCTGGGCGTGGAGCAGTGTCGGCAGCAGCGGCGACGGCCGCGAGTGAGGCCGGGACTTGTGGTCCTTGTCCCCCTCCTCCAGCGGCAAGGCAAAAGGCAGCAAATAACCAGGAGCGGGCTTCCCGCGCAGCGGGAGTCCGCAGCGATATTTAAAGCGCCTCCGGGCGCGGAGCAGTGTTGGCGGCGACGGCCGCGAGTGAGGCCGGGACTTGTGGTCCTCGTCCCCCTCCTCCAGCAGCAAGACAAAAGGCAGCAAATAACCAGAAGCGGGCTTCCCGTGCTGCGGGAGCCCGCAGCGATATTTAAAGCGCCTCCGGGCGTGGAGCAGTGTCGGCAGCAGCGGCGACGGCCGCGAGTGAGGCCGGGTCTTGTGGTCCTTGTCCCCCTCCTCCAGCGGCAAGGCAAAGGGCAGCAAATAACCAGGAGCGGGCTTCCCGCGCAGCGGGGGCCCGCAGCGATATTTAAAGCGCCTCCGGGCGCGGAGCAGTGTCGGCAGGAGCGGCGACGGCCGTGAGTGAGGCCAGGACTTGTGGTCCTTGTCCCCCTCCTCCAGCGGCAAGGCAAAAGGCAGCAAATAACCAGGAGCGGGCTTATGGTTATGGATATGATGGCTAAAATGAATCTGTCACCTCACTGGTGCCTCAAGCGGTTATAGAATGTGCCACATTTTCAGGATACCCATTTAAAGGAAATTTCGACACAAAGAAAACTCAATTGTATAGTCAGTGAAAACCTGCCATGTATCTGGCCTTCCTGGACCTAAGTTGGACACCCCTGAATCAGCTTGTACACTAGAATGTGGATTTCAAAGCAGTCTCGCTTGTTTCAAAGCTTTTGCCTAGTGTAAATCTAAATATTGTTGCTCAGAACTGTGCACATATATGTTGTTTATTAGTTTAATTATATAGTTATAGTGTGTATCGCGGTTCTATGGGAAAACATTTTTTGGTTTGCTTATAACTTTGGTGCTGTTTGATGAATCTTTACTAAACTTTGCAAAGCAAAAGTCTCATCCACCTCATCTACTTCCTGGAAAGTTTCAGGGTGATCCGTCAAGAGAGGGTAGAGAAAAAGTAGGGGTCCCAAAACGTGTTTTCCCGATTCATTTTTTTATAGGAAATTTAGGCACTGCTACAGCCCAAACAGCTGAATGGGTTTACACCCAATTTGGCACAAACCGAGATCTTGGTCAAGAAAGCGTGCTTTTTGTGATTTGGTACAAATCCGTTCAGTAATTTTTGAGATATTAAGGCTCAAAGGCTTTGCATATTTCATGTGGCGAAGGATCCGCGGGGCGGGCAGATTTCAAGATGAGATCTGATTGGCTGCCACCACATCAACAACGATGGGGCGGCAGTCATCTTAGGACTCAGGTATTGAGTCCCCTGTTCTCAAAACAATTTGAAAAGAAAATATAGGGGGTGTGGGGAGGGGCAGGTATCCATGTGCCCGTAGGACTGGTGGGCTGGGTTCCCCCATTAGGACCTAAAACAAGATTTAAAAAAAAAAAAATTAACCGCAAATTTGCAGTTGATCCACAAATGAGCAGTAATTTCTTTTTTTTAAAAGGCATGGGCTCCCGCACTTTAAACAAACAAACCCTCTGGCTTGAGCCAGGACCTTGGGTGGGCCCGGGTCACCAACATTAATATTAAAAAACAAAAAAAAAGAATAAATAAGAGGCAAGTGCCATCCATTTATTATTCACTGCTCTAGTAAGGAGCGCCCCATAATGCTGTAGGGCTTTTTTCAAGTGCATATCTTCTTGCTGGTGGTGCCCGTGGAACAGGCAAGGGCACCACCAAACATTTTTCTTAATGTTGTGGGGGGCTGTAGGTAGTGCAGCAGCCCTCCAGAAACATTAAAAAAACAGTAAGTATCCTGGGTCATTATATCGATGACCCCAGGAGATCGTACCATAGTTTTTAAAACCACTCTGAGTTGAAGCTGTATTCTCTTCTGCTGTAGTGCAGAGATCTCTAGTGGTTGGGTGCTATGGTTAAACTTTGTGCCATGAAAAATATGAAAAAGAAACACTCAAAGACATGTTAATCTGTTTTTTTAAAGGCTTTATTCAAAATATTTTATGACAGTCACTGCATTGTGTGAATTTATGAAATATACATTTGATTATAGTTATTGGTGACTTTTTCGACAAAGCCAGTATATTTTCTTTACTACCTAAAATAACACCCTTTATATTGTTTCACATAGCTGTGCGTGGCAGCACAGGGTTGGGCACAATCCTCAACAGCTGCTCATGACTAAAGGCCTTAAAGTAACTATAACTGGCGCCCTCGCCATGCACTGCTTATTACCTCCAAAATTACATCACTCATTGCATGTTCTATGAAACCATTGATAACATCACTGCAACATCTAAAATGATATCATAGATGACAACAGTGTGCATTGCGGGGTGCGAGATATAATTACTTAAGGGTACAAGTTATAGTTACTATAGAGAACTATAATTGGTGAATTTCAGTGACTTTGTTATTTTAAAACGGTATGTTTTAACTGACATTTTCACCTAACTATAAAATCTCTTTTAACCTGTGTTTTTTCCAGTGAATATCAGTTTTTTTTAAATGCAAAATAAGATATTATTACCATGCCTAACTTTAATGTCGTATATATATATATATATATATACATACATACAGTCACCACTGTGTGGTTACAGTTAGGACCGGGTTTCCATAGGAAATAACTTTGACGCCATTTGATGAATCTTAACGAAAATTTCCACAAAAAAGGTTAAGCCAACTCAGTTCCTTCCTGGAAAGGTTCGGAGAGATCAAGTGAGGGCTGAGAAAAAGGGAGGGTCCCAAAATGCATTTTTCCCATTCAATTTCCAATAGAAAAATTTTACAGAACTAAAGCCAAAAGAGCTCAACAGATTTACACCAAATTTGGCAGAAAGCTAGATCATAATCCAGAAAGCATGCTTTTTGTGATTTGGTATAAATCTGCTCAGTGGTTTTTGAGAAATTTAGGTTCAAAATTTATGTATATATTGTGACGCATTACCTACGCAGTACTTCTGCGGAGTACCGCAGCTTAAAACACGCCATCTGATTGGTTGGCACAGTTCTCCCTCGGTATTACTGTGGTTACATGAGGTCCAAACATGCAATCTGATTGGCTGGCTGCAATATGAAGAGAAAGTTGTGGCCGCCATTTTATGACTTGGGGATTCGGTTCCCATGTCATTGAATATAAATAAATATAAGGAATAAGGGGCAGGATAGGGATACCCTGACCCCCTGTCCCTGTGAGGAGGTCAGGTCCTAGAGGGACACACCCTGGGGTCAAATTAAAAATATGTTTTCGTAGCCATGCTCAAACGGGCTCATGCCGATTGGCAGTAGTACTGTGTCAAAAATTAGGACTGGGCCGTGGAGCGCTGTAAGACCATAGGGGTTGGCCAGCAATGTGGTCATGGCCGTCTCGGGCGTTACATGCAGTGCCTGGTCGCAGACCAATCCTTGCGGCTAACCACCCACTGCGCACGGCCAAAACCAACCCCACACTGCACATAGAGGGTTGGCAGCCAGCAGGGGGTTGAGGATAGGGCCTGGCAGAAGGCCAGGCCCCTGCAGCCAATCTCACGCTGCACACGACAGAGGCCATTCGTGGTAGGTGGTTTAACTACCCACAGGGGCGTTGGACGCATGGCCTCGTCACAAGCCCTGTGGCCAACCGCTATGCTAACATAGCTGAAGGCCATGAGCAGTGGGGAGGCTGACCGCCTGTGTGGGGAGTTGGCTGCAGGGTCTGGCCGCATGCCATGCCCTGCGGCCAACTCCAGTCTACACAAGGCTAAAGACTGTGCGTGGAGGATGGTTGACAGCCTGTGGGGGGTGATTGAAGATCCTACAGCCAACCCCACGCTGCACACGGCTGAAAGCAGTGCACGGCGGGAGTAAGGCCTATTTAGGTATGGTAATAGAATATTATTTTACATTAAAACAAATTAGAAATTTACTGAAAAAACAAATGGATATACTGACGTTACAGTTAGGTGAGAATATCAGTTAAAACATAATATTTTATCCTCAAGAAACACTGAAATCCACCAGTTGTAGTGAACTAAATTAACTATAACTCGTGCCCTTGCATCACTGAAAAAGAGAATGGTTGAAGTGATGTTATAGTTAGATGAAAATATCAGTTAAAATGTAACATTTTAAACTGAAAATACACCAAAATTCACCAGTTCTAGCTAACTGAAGTCGCTGTAACTTGGCCTCCACCACAGTGTTGTTATGAATGATGTAATTTAACCCTTTTGCACTTTAACATTTGTTTTTTCATATATATGTATCACTGAAAAAAACAAAGGTTAAACCTTTAAAAACTTTAACCTTTTTTTTCCAGTGATATATATATATAGTTGCGCATGTATCTATATATATCACTGAAAAAACAAAGGTTAAAGCAATGTTATAGTTAGGTGTTTAAGTGTTAAAAATGAATGCTAACAACCACTGAAACTCACCAGTTACAGTTCAGTGCGCAAACTATAATTTGAACCCCCGTAATGCACTGCTTATGACCTCACACATTACATCGCTCATGGGATGGGGTATAACATCATTGACACCCCTTATGAAATCTCAAATGACCTATTTGATGACATCACTGATGAGATCATCATCCAAAGAATGTGACAGTTGCTATATGGTTTTCATATTGGAAAGTATCAGCGAGTTACACCTACATCCAATTTTCTTCCACCTCTGTAGTGCTAATGGGTGTAACATTTTGCAATATGCATATCTGTGGAAGCAGTCACTTTTTGTAGATATTATGCTTTTTTTACTGGTATTCAAGCGCTTAAGAAACATAATATCTCTGTGGATGATAATTCAATCAGCAATTTATTAAACCATCAATACCATTCAAAAGATTGTCTGGTCATTAATTACCTAATAAAATGTACATGTTAAATACCTAATCTGACATGGAATTTTAATTCAACGGCTTCATTTCTATGCTTTAGCCACTGATAAGGCATGTTTGTAAAAATATCTTATGCGTATTATTGAAATGAGCAGAATGGCACATACCATTGCAATAATGCTTACAACCATTCTGCGACTTGAACTGTTTGCAAGTGAATCATCCACAGATTATATGTTCTTCAATTATGTATAATGTCTCAGAATTCTCATTGATCTTCTGGAACTAAATATCTGTACCTTATAAATCTCTAGTTTCTATAAAAATTGTTGATAGCACTAAATGACAACTCTTTACTGTCAGAACGCACCCAAAAATCCACAGGTGAATAATATATTGTAAACATAAGCTTTAGTTTTTCGCACATATTTTGGCAACAGGTCTTTAATTTAATCCACAACCTATTTGTAACACACGTCTGCAACTCACAGCACTGAATGTGCTCAGACTCTACCTTTTTAAAGTGAAATACTGTTTGCACTTAAAATGTTTATAGTAGTTAAACTTGCATAATATAAATGTTACCAAACTGAATCAGCCTTGTCTCCAGGACTACACTCTTTATATTTCATCGATGCACACTTGCACTTACAGCCAGTATATACTATATATATTATGTATGCCCTTAACTATTTACTTTTTTTCTAAAATGATCAAGTGGTGTATAGAGTAATTTAAGGAGCAGAACCTTGGATGATGTCATCAGTGATGTCATTTAAGATGTCATCAATGATGCCATTTAATATTGTCATGAAAACTGTAACATGCCAGGTCATAAGCGGTGCATGGCGGGGCGCAAGTTACAGTTAGTTCACTGGACTATAACTGCTGAATTTGAGTGTTTTAATTCTTTATTTTTAAGCATTCGTTTTTTAACTAATTTCATGTTTGGTGTATTTCAGTGTTTTATACTGGTAAGGATGATCATATTACCATACCTGACTTGAATGTTTATGTAAATTTCGTTTTTTAATTAAGGTCTCGGTTTTTTTAAACATATTTAGCCAACACCCCAACTGCGCACAGCCTTTAGTCATTTGCAACAGGGAGTAGGTACAGGCTCACCCGCTGCTAGAGGCAAACCCGCTGCAGCCTGCCCTCTGTGGTCAGCTTGCTGTCTCTGCCCCTGCTCTATTCCTCCTTACCCTCCAATCTCCATCTGCATGCCCTGGTCCCACCTCTTGCTTTCTGTGGTCAGTTTGCACCCACGCCCGCTCTTGCTTGCCCTCTGTTCTCCATCTGCATGCCCCAGGCCCTAACTCCTGCCTCCGTGCTCAGCTTGCTGCCCCTGCCCCACACCTTCTCTGTCTGCCCCTGCCCCCTCTCACCTGCCCTGCGTGGTTCATTGAGCTGCACCTGTCCATGCCAGCCTGCCATGCATGTTCAGCTTGCTAGCACTTCAGCTTGCTGCCCTTCATTCTTCATCATGCCACCCCTCTCTCCTGTCCTCCATCGTCCATTGTGCTGACCCTGCCCATGCTGACCTGCTCACCATGGTCAGATTACTGCCCCTGCCCCTTGCCCTCCATTCACCATCTGTGTACCCCTGCCTCATGGGGTTTTTTGTACTGCCAATGTTCCTCCTGCTTGCCCCACATGCTTAGCTTGCTGCCCCTTGCCCTGCCTCACCCCTCCTGCCCTCCGTTGTTAGAATCCATGCCCCTGTCCCCTCATTCCTGCCCTGCATGTCGGTTGTGCTGCCACTGCCCCTTTTGCCTGCCCTGCATGATTAGCTTGCTGCCACTGCCCCTCCCGCCTACCAAGGATGGTGAGGGGAAGTTGCTGCCCCTGTCCCTGTACCGTTTACAGCTAATTCAACTCTAGCACCACTGTCTCAGCGATCCCATGAATCTGTATTTCAGAAATAGTGGAAGTGAACTGCATCACCCAGGGAACAAGAGACAGATGAATATTTATTAGCACTTACTTATAACCCATAAAAGAAGACCCATTTCCAACAGAGTGATTCACAATTGTAGATTCCTATGTTGCGTAAGACCAAGAAGATCTTACTTTGATGTCACAAAGCTGTCATAGAGGAGAAGACATCCTACACCAGTGTCACAATGGTACATCTGTGAAAACTCGTAATACTTCACAAGCTGAATCAGACTCTGATCTGCGATGGTAACGGCAGAGTGTGTGTGAAACATATTGCAGTAGCACACATGAACATACACTGCACCACACCGACATCAAGCATTATCACACACCCATTGACACAAACCCACTCATGTGCATATGGCCGTAGCACACATAAACATACACTGTACCACACCAACATAAAACAAGCTCATACACCCATTGACGCAAACTCACTCACATGCATGTAGCAATAGCACACATAAACATACACTGTGCCACACCACATCAAACATGCTCACACACCCATTGACACAAACTCACTCACATGTATATGGGGTTAGTGCACGTAAACATACACTGCACTACACCAGCATCAAACATGCTCGTACACCCATTGAGACAAACTCACTGTTGGAACTGGCACTTTCTGGTTGGCTGAGGCGATGCCCTCGCCAGGCAGAACCTACCATTCCCGTCAGGGGTAGGTGATTACACTCACTGTATAACCTGCGCTCACCCTTGGGTAGCTTGGCACTGAGCAGTAAGACTTATTACAGAGGCAATGTTGGCATAGCACTCTCATACAACAAATACACTGAGCATCACAAAAGAGACATCACCCAACACAACATGAACATCATGTATTTCTGGGCATAAATCACATTTGGAAATATCACTAGCAGTACTAGGCCCAACCGTGTTAAAATGACATCAGTAGTATACACACTTGGGAAAGATCCTACTTTACCCCCAGCACCCTTATGCGGTGCGAAACTTTGTCAGAACTAGGCCCACCCTGGCAGTTGTTATAATTCAATACCACAGAGTTATAGGATGCACCCCAGATCACAACGATATTAAAAATGTGTACACACAGATAATTATGACACTTTTAAACAGCACGTGGGCTAATCCTGCACGGGTAATAACCAATATCAACCGTAGTATTCTTCTGGCAAGGAATCAACATGTAAAGCAACACTGCCATGCGGTGTAATTAATAATAGGCGGTGCGCATGCAGTCACTCCCACAAACTTACTCAGCACCGATACATGATGCCACGGATATTAGGCAGGTCCGTATGGAGCGTACTCACGCACGCACACACACACACACAGAACTGTAATGCGGTGCAACTGATATCTGGCAGGCCAGTTAATAATACACATGCAGACCCCGTGGTCCAACTCCTCCTCCACCTTTCTGCTAATCCCAACTACCCTACGCCCACAGGTTGGAGATAAAAAAAATCCTCCTCCATGATACTAGACCAATTGCGACCAGAGTCACACTTGGTCAGGGTCCCAGGGAAGAAGGTTGGGGTAGGTAGCAGGTCTAATTAGGCGGCAGTCGACAAATGGGTGTTTGGTCACCACTCAGGAAGCTCATCCGTGGGATGCGGACCAGAAGCGGGCTGATGGTGATAGTCATTCAATCAAAGGATTCCACACTGTGCCTTCCGGGACCAGCCCAGTTCTGCGAATCCCAGTTGGGGAGGTGGGGGGGCATGCAGTCTCTTGACCCGTTCCCGATTGCTCTCTGAAGCGTTCCTCAGCCCAGTAAATTACTCTCAACACCCAGGCCAGATCCGGGCAATACTACCTGGCAACACAAAGTTGTCGGGCCCGGTGTAGGAGAGGGCAGTTAATCCACCATGCTGAGGGCACTAACAGGAACAATCGATGAATGGAGGTGAAGCAGGGGAGCCTCTCGGAAGAAGGAGGCATCCCGTCAGACACACGTCGATCAAAGTAGCACCGAGACAATCTGGGCACAATGAAACATGAATCCACTCCTCCGCAACTCCCTGGAAATGAGGCACAATGTGTGGTGCGCGTTGATACGAGTCGCATCAGACAGTTCCGGTCTCACACAATGAAGAGTTGCAAATTCCGTACCTCCCTGGAAATGAAGCACAATGCCTGGTGTGTGTTGAAACGGGTTGCACCAGACAATTCCGGTAACACACTTAGGTGCAAGTTTAGCAGTGCCCCACGAGGTAGAACGAGGTGCTACTACGGGTACGCCCTCCCTCCGAGGGCCGCAACCTGTGAATTGGACACCGCACTCAATTAGCATGCAGTCGGAGTGTGACACGAGAGATGTGGCACGATCGACGAAGCGGGCCACACTGGATCCCGCAACCAGTGAAACCACTCACCACCAACAAGACGCTTATGTGTGTTGAGGCCCCCAGGATGCAGGGGCCCCACTTCTTAGATGCTGGCAGTACCATTGGACCGCCGCAAAAGGCAATTGGTCTCCAGGCACAATACTTAGTTCCACGCTCACGCCAGCTACCAGCTGGGATCCAGCAGACGATGTGGGCACTTAAGAGGGCACCGCTCTCCAGGTGTCACAAGTAGACAGTGTGGGTCCCTTGTGGGAGGTCTTTGATGTCCCTGAGACATCCACAAGAGAACAGGGGGCAGGCCAACAAGCTTCTGGAGAGTACACTTCAAGGTGCCACACAGAAGCAGGTAGTCAGCCCAGGCCAGCCACTATTCATGAAGGGTGCACGGTCCCTTCCAATGGCAGTAATCCTCCTTGTGCACAACAGATTCCTCTGGCAGTGTGCACCACGCAGTTCCAGGATGTCCAGTCACATGTCCCCACAAGTGTATCTCCACTCTGCTATGTATGGCACCAGTAGTTATACTGAAGTGTGCCTTTGAAGTTGGGGATGGTTCATGGGGTTTCCCTTTGAACCACAGATGTCTCCCCTAAATTTCAGTCCTGTCTGCCATGGGGCCATGGAATGCAGATCTTAATCTTTAGTAGGGCCATGATCTGACTTCCAAGATGCCAAGTGTCAAAACCTCTCCCTCCAGTCTAGCCAGCCAGGCCCTCAAATGGCAGAGGTCTGTCGTTCCAGTTGCATGCCCAATGTTTTATAACTGTCGCTGGGGAATGCACAGATGTGCTCCCCCAGGCTCCAGTCTGGACTGGAGTCAAGCTAAAAGGCACACAACTAGTTTTAGAGCAGAGAAATGTCCACTTTCTAGAAGTCGCATTTCTCAACTACTAATGATAAATCCACCTTTACCACAGAAGAGTGTTTGTGAAACACATCAGGTAAGCCCCACTTCTTAACATGTGTAGGAAGGGCGCACACACTTTCACACTACATTTACAGTGGGAAAGTGCCCAGAGCTCTAAGGCCACTAAAAGAGAATCAGCAAAACCCTGCTGTTGCACCATGGGAACAGCCCACCTCCAAGGTAGGGAAAACCCACACAGGGTTCATCACTACCTGGGCATGGAACACCCCTGTGTACCTGCCCTGCCACTAGCCCCACCTCTCAGAGCTTACCCTAGGGGTGCTCTTGTGGTAGTGGAAGGCCCACTCTGGGTTGGCTAATGAGTTAGAAATAATGCTAATCTGAGATTAAGCGCAACTGCGCACCCACAGGCCTGCCATGGCAGGCCTGATACATGTTTGACAGGATATTTGTGGGCGGCACAGTCAGTGCTGTGTCCCACTATTAGCCAGTGCAGTAGTTGCCCTCTGTATGTGGTGCAGTCACAGGTACTACTCCTAAACCAATCAAGCAAGCACCACTTCCTGGCATGTGTAGGAAGGGCACGCGCACTTTCACTCTACATTACAGTGGGAAAGCACCCAGAGTCCTAAGGACATGGAAAGAGAATCAGCAAAAACCAGGAGGAAAAAAACCAAAAAGTTTTAGGGAATTCCCCTAAGAAGGGCGATGTCCAATACTCACTCACATGCATACGGCGGTAGCACACATAAACATACACTGCACCAACATCAAACATGCTCACACACCCATTGATACAAACTCACTCACATGCTAAATGTTGTCCCAGTTGTGATTTCAAAACACCCACGAGGTTTTGGGATCAGTGACCTGAAGGGAAGATGGCTGCCGATCTGCTACTGAGGAGACAGAGCTAGCAATGCTGCCTGCTTAAAATTCAGCCTTGTGGGGCTGACGTCATCTGGCCTCTTTGACTGTCCCAGAACAGCAAAACTTTCCATTAAAGACTACTCTGTCTTTGCAAAGATGCTATAGTTTCTATAATTAGGCACTAAGTATAGGAATGACGGTGACTGGCTGTGCTAGTGCACTGCTTGGGACATATTCAAACTCTTTAGCAAGCAATCTATGCATTCATTTCCAGACATGCTGGTTTCTTTTAGGCCATTTCCTTGAGAGAACTGTCTACAATGAACTCTCAAATTAGAATGGAGCTGCTTCTCTTCCTGCTCGGTCTCTGTAAGTGCATCTCCTAATGCTATATTGGCTTTTGCAATGGTTCAAACAAGAAAAAAAGACCAGCTTGCTTTGCATTGCCCCTCTTTCTGATAAAATATTTGTAGTTTTTCAGAGCATACCTTAATCAATGTAATCTTTGAGGTCAGTGCTTAATTTGTAACACAATAAGTGCCAGGGCCCTTGTCAGGAGGCTACCAAAGCTCACACTACCCATTGCCCCTGCCAGTGCTGCCAACGACAGTACCACCAGAACTACTAACCATCACATTCCTATAAGTGTGACATTTCAGACTATTCCAGGACCCCAAAGCTATAAGAATGGCTTGGGCAGCAGGTATTAGTTTTTTTTAATGTATTTTGAAGTAATAAACAACTGTTGTTGTGCTCATCTCTAAATTAGACAAACAGCACCACCATTTGGCAGACTGCCATAAGTCCCGGTGTGGGTGCTGAGCACCGGAAACAACCTGCAAAAATTAAGCACTGTTTGAGGTGCACATTCGAGATGAATGGCCCTGGCTTCTTAGACCGCACTGGCGTAGTATCCTGTGTTCTTTCTTCCCGAAGGGTTGAACTTTTGTGACCACACCTCATTTTCTCCCCCGAGACAATAGACTCTGGCAGTGCCTGCTTCAATATTTTTCTGCCTTGGTGAGACTGCCCCACCCACGCTTCTTCTATCTTTGGTCTCTATCCAGTGACGCCTCCTCCATTATGGTGGAGGAGCGTCGCCCCCCTTGTGAAAGTCAGCACAGGCAAGGACATAAATAAAATGATAATAAAGCGTTTTATTATCATTTTATTTTGCGTCCTGCAGGCTGCCTGCCAGCCGAGCCGAGGGAGGGGTGGGGACAGCCACAGTGACGCTGCAGCACCAGGGAGAAGGGGGGAGTGGGTGGCACTGCTAAATGCGCATGATGGTTTGGCCGGCCCTAGAGGGCCGGCCAAACCATCATACACACTTAGCCTTTCTCCACCTAGCTGTGTTGTACAGCTGGGTGGAGAGACCAACACAGGCTTCCAGTCTATGTCTGAGCGCCAAACCGAGGCGCTCAGACCCATCCCAGTGCTGCTCACATGCTGGGAATAGCATTCCCAGCATGTGAGCAGCGCTGGGATTGGGAGCCGGGAGCCTGCACAGTGTGCACCAGGTTCCTGACGAGGACGCGAGGATCACGTGGAAGGCGGCGGCTGTTGGAGCAGGTAAGTGAAATTTTATTAATTTTGTTATTGTCTTTTTTTATTTTCCCCCGCCCCACCACCTCATACTACGAATGGCCGCTCCTGTCTCTTTCAATGTTGTTGGCATCCTGGTTAAAATCCTGGTCGTGGAAAGGTCACTTTTCCAAAGCTCACTCGCATCAAGGTGATGTCAGGAGATTCCCAGGCCTGTAGAGGAACCCGCAGAGAACCAAACACCTTCTCGGAGCCTCTACCTCAGGTCAGCGATACCCACACCTTCCCGGAGCCTCTACCTCAGGTCTGCAATCCACACACCTTTCTGGAGCCTCTAACTCAGGTCAGCGATCCCCACACCTTCCCTGAGCCTCTACCTCAGGTCAGCTATCCCCACACCTTACCGGAGCCTCTACCTGAGGTCAGCGATCTCCACACCTTTCTGGAGCCTCTACCTCAGGTCAGCAATCCCCACACCTACCCAGAGCCTCTACCTCAGGTCAGCAATCCCCACACCTTCCCGCAGCCTCTACCTCAGGTCAGCGATACCCACACCTTCCCTGAGCCTCTACCACAGGTCAGCGATCCCCACACCTTCACAGAGCCTCTACCTCAGGTCAGATATTTCCACACCTTCCTGGAGCTTCTACCTCAAGTCAGCAATCCCCACACCTTACCTGAGCCTTTATCACCGGTCAGCGATCCCCACACCTTCCCAGAGCCTCTACCTCAGATCAGCGATCCCTCAGATCAGCGATTCCCACACCTACCCAGAGCCTCTACCTCAGGTCAGCAATCCCCACACCTTCCCGCAGCCTCTACCTCAGGTCAGCGATACCCACACCTTCCCTGAGCCTCTACCACAGGTCAGCGATCCCCACACCTTCACAGAGCCTCTACCTCAGGTCAGATATCCCCACACCTTCCTGGAGCTTCTAACTCAAGTCAGCAATCCCCACACCTTACCTGAGCCTCTATCACCGGTCAGCGATCCCCACACCTTCCCAGAGCCTCTACCTCAGATCAGCGATCCCTCAGATCAGCGATTCCCACACCTTCCCGGAGCCTCTACCTTAGGTCAATGATCCCCACACCTACCCGGAGCCTCTACCTCAAGTCAGCAATCCCCACACCTTCCTTGAGCCTCTACCTCAGGTCAGCGATTCCCACACCTTCCTGGAGCCTCTACCTCAGGTCAGCGATCCCCACACCTTCTTTGATTTTCTACCTCAGGACAGCGATACCCATGACTTACTGGAGCCTCTACCTCAGCTCAGTGATACCACGACTCTGATAGAAGGTGAGGGAGGAAAACGGCGAAGAAAGGAGAGAAACAGACACACAACACAGTGGCTACTTGTCAGTACTTTCATTCTCAAGCCAGTTGTCAGTCTCACTTTTCTCTTGTGTGTATATTAAAGACACACATGCAGTGTGGCGTAATCAACAATAAACAGGAAAGTACAGGTTTAACTTCTCTTACCGGCCTTCGTAGTTGCAAATGTGGGAATTAATGTTTGAGAAGGCCAGGAATCCAACCCAACATCTACTAGGACTGGAGACAGCCAGGAGCAAAAGGTTAAACCCCTAATGTAGTGCAGAGGGAGAACCTAAGGGGACTAGGAAGGGAAAACAAAATAAAGCTGTAGGAACGAAAGGCCGGGTGCGAACTAGATCGAAGCGTGGACAAGCTACAACATCAAGACATTGCCAAGCACCGATTCTCTGTATTGATTGCTACATATAATGTCTCAACCTGCCTTAACCCGGAAGTGACCGCCCACCAATGTAATGTGGAAGTGTAATGCTGAAACGTAGCTGATATGTAGCTTCCTCTCAGTCAAGCAATGGACACTCCTCCAATTACTAACTACCTGTGTTCCCAAGGATCTGTGGCCTATAATGTTTTGTAAAGTGTGAATGTAGGGTAAACTATTGAGCATGATGTACTCTTAAATACGATTGTGACTGGTGGCCGATATACCTGACATGTAATTGCTGTGTTTGGACAGTGCTGAGCACCCATGGCCTGAATGCGCTCTGTGGTTCGCTGTCCTCCAGGGTGACTTTAAATTGACTTGACCAGTGGCCTTCCACTTTTTGATCGAATGCTATGTGAGGTATTCAAGAATTCAGGAAGCAGAAAAATCCTCATTGGTCTCAGGTAAGTGGCCCTTCATTTCTATAATCCCTCGGTGTGTGGTCTGTGCACATTGTCTCTCACCTATCGGAGAAGTGTTCACTCGGCTCATTGGGTGAAACCGTGATGCCGGCCACACAACAATGAAGCGGCCCATGGCATGAAGGCACTGATCTCTGCACACAAATGCCTTGCCAGCCTCAGACTAACCCATGGGCTAAACCTGCCTTTGCACAACTGAAGATGGCTGATGTCAAGCTGACGCTTCATTAAATTGACATTGCAGACCAATACTGCTAAGTGCCTGCCCTAAACACTGGCTCTGATGCCAGGAGCTGACTCTGCTTCTCTTTCAGCTTCTCCTGAGTCTTCAGATCCTTGGCCTGGCCCAGGCCACCTTAGCCTAAAGTGTATTCAGGCGGCTTGTTATGAATCTCAGATAGATCCAACAGAAGCACAAGAGGAGATCCTTCTTTGTCCTGGCTTTGCTTGTTGGTTTCGAAGGGATGCTGGCACCTCCCAGGACTCTGAGCCCGCTTCCTGGTTGGAGTAACCATGGATGTATAACGCTCTTCTTTACAGCGAGAATGTTGTGAGAATGTTGCATGTTTAATGTGTCAATTCACCAGCATGCCTTCTTTTGGAGGTTGATTTGTGTTTCTCCTTTTGGACCCAATGCTGGAAGTAC
The DNA here is from genome assembly GCA_963921515.1 of Calotriton arnoldi. Taxonomy (NCBI): domain Eukaryota; kingdom Metazoa; phylum Chordata; class Amphibia; order Caudata; family Salamandridae; genus Calotriton; species Calotriton arnoldi. The sequence continues at coordinate 486,457 of CAWUFW010000964.1, forward strand.
TGCAGGGCACTTTCTGAGGGTGGGGTGATCTAGCTCCTGTCTCCACAAGCTGTCTTCAAGACCAGTAAGAGTTTCTAGCTTTTGTATAAATTGAGTTGCAGCCTTAGGGACATTAGAAACCCAGAGCTTTGTTTGAACCACAAGGGGACCTCCTTCATTGCACTTTCTTTTCAGCCCCTTTCCCACTTTCCTTAATTGTAACATAAGGACAAGAATGAGTGAAGGAAAGACTGTCAGATTTATTGTGGATTGTGGATCATCTCAGTTGGACTGACCCACCCCTACTTCAGGGGCAGCTCCTCCTCAAGAGCGGAGGAGCGTTGTCTCGCCTGCTGCGAGCGCGGTAGGCACACACAAATAAATAAAATGGCATGGCACCTCTTGGTCACACACACTACATCAAAACACTTCCCACACAGTGACTCACAACTAATAAAAAAATAATATAAAACAATTCGCCCCCCCCCCCCCCCCCCCACGGTGCAGGGATTACCCCGTCCCAGAAATCTCTCCAGCACTCCTCAATAGGGTATGAAATTCTACAAAAATGCTGTAATACAATACATAACCAGTTACAGACTGGGGCATAAAACAGGCCCGGGCACCAAAATAAATGTGGCCCACATTTATGTACTGGGTAGTGAAAAGAGAAAGTGGCCCATATTTGTAAATCGAGCAGCTCTGGACTTTTTAAGGCATGCTGTCTGGATGGTCTCTGAAGGGTGGGGAACCGCAGACATTTGTGCCTGCTGTGGGCGATGTGCACAGCCACAAAACCAGCCCACACAGCCATAAAAGTGACCCACACACTGACCAGTCAGACTGCCCCTTGGGCACTGCCAGATTGTTCTATAAGCCAGTCCCAGCCTGTGCATAACAGGCCTTCAATTTAGCTTTTTTAATAGCAAACTATTTTTCTCATATGAACATCTTTTTTATCCAATGTTTCCAGTAAAAACAATTATGCATTACATTTTTGGTGCACTCAGCCCTGAGGGATGAGACCTGAACCAGTGGGGTTAGGGGGAAGAGAAGGCTTAAGGAGGCAGTACGCGAAGAGAGCGAGGTAGAAATTTTCAATAGTGGAGTTAGTGAGTTTTAACCTAGAAATCTTTTTGGGAGAGGGGGGTGGTATCACCTCGAAGTCTTGACCTAAGCCAATACAGCGCTACATGTGTTCTTTCTTAGAATTCCATTTTCATCTCCACGAGGAGGAAAAATAATCTAAGAATGATGTCACCAGTATACAGCCATCTACAGTGTTCGCCAATAAGCTGTCTTAAAACACAAACACAACGGGTGCATTTTTTTAGCATGCCCAACATGTAAAAACGACGACCCAGATTGACGAACTGTTCACGTAATGCAACACAGGAAGGTAAGTTGCTGCACCGCTTTGTGTGAACGGGGAGAGCTGAACTGCGTCACATTTACAAAGATAATGGCACTATTCAACTCTGTCCATGAGATGGTGCACTTGTGGCTGCCTAGCGCCAACTCTGGCACCCTTGCACCATAAGGGTGCCTGTGCTGTGGGAAGGAATGTCTTTGTGTAGGAAGGGGTACCTTCCTGCACAAAAACTATCCTTCGAGGTGTGTTCCTCTTTGTATATATGCGGCAGAATGCTGAACACATGCAGAGAGGAAGTAACAAGAGGAAATAAAGATATTTCTCCTCATTACGCCAACCTCTGGTAGGTGCACAATTTTGGCACAAAGGTTTACAGACTTTAGTAAATCTGGGGTTGCATCAGAATACATGGGTGAATGCACGGGAGCGTCCGTGCTCCGCTCATGTTACGCGTTCCCGACGCAGGGCAACCAAGGCAGCAGTATGTGCTGCGTTGTTTTTTTACAGTCATGCAAAGCATCTCAAATCCGGCTTTGTAAATACCAAAATACATTTTGCTGCAGGACTGCGCCAAAAAAGTTCTGCTTCCCCAATGCAAAATATTAGTAAACCTGGACCCCACAGTTTCTATAAGTGAATTAACAACCATGTTAGCTGAGATCAGAGAATTGGGGAGAGGATGAAGCCTTACGGGTAGAGCGGTCGACCTCAAAGCTGGGGAACCGGGTTCGAGTCTCGGCAATGACGCTGAACATCCTGTGATTCTGGGCAAATCACTTAATCTCCCCCGTGCCTAACAAAAATGAATGTGTCCTCATGTAATGCAACTGGTGCTATGTAAAGCGCTCTGGGTCTAGTTCGCGCTATAAAAAACTCTAAATAAAAAAAAAATAATAATAATAGAAACAATACATTCATATGCAGCCCCCTGGTTTATCACCTGTCACGATGCTGTGCTGGGTCCCACAGCGGACTCAGAGAGTGCTCAGCTAGTGACGAGGTTAGGGGCCTAGCAGCACACAGAAGCGCTTCCCCTTTATTTGAAGAATGTAAAAACACACATATGATGTCTTATGGATTTTCATTTGTGAGCTTAGTTTTCATTTCTTTTTTTTTTTTAGATTATCCAGGCTACTGGGGTACCGCTAGCTCTGTGCTGCTGACATGCAGTTGGGTGGTTCACAGATTACCGTGCAGACATACTGTGACAATCGTGATGTGCACATGCAAGCACTTTAGCTCATGCTGGTGACGCCAGCAGTTTGTACTGCCACTCCTGTCACTTTGGTTTTGTATGTTGGTAGCGAAGAGAGCTGTACACAGGATAAGGTATACGTCACTTTACATATTTATTTGTTAAGCGCGAACCAGACCCACATGTTTATCAGAGCACTTTACAGCAATTAATCAAAGTATGCAAGAGTGTCCCGTGAAGAATGTCCAGGGCCGGACAGGCCTTTTATTACACTGGGCATTTCCCCGGTGGGCCAGAGACTTTGAAGGACGGGTTTGAAAGCCCAGGACCTGGTGCCTGGTTAACTGCATCGGGCACAGGGAGGATTCAAGAGAGATAATGAGAGAGGGAGGAAAGGGAAGGTAAAGAGACAGTGATCAGAGAGGGAAAAGAGAGAGAGTAAACGATGAGAGTGAGACAATGGATGGATGGAAAGAGAGACGTTGCAAGAGGAGACAAAACGAACGGGGACGGTTTGGGCATTTTTGCCAGGGTTGCTTTTGGTTCCCCAGTCCAACCCTGAGAGTGTCCCTGAGGAAGATAAAGGGTGGGGGTCAGGACCTGAGAGCTGTACAGCTGATACATGGAAATATGGTGGTCACATACAAAGGAAATACATTTATAATAAGATTAAGTAGGGCAAAGAGGCAAAAGTGGAGGGTGGGGGTATTGGGATCGGTCATTGTAAGAGGATTAAGAAACAGTAGGAGGGCAAGGGGTGGAACTAGAGGGCGTCTTCACTGAGAGAGTGGGGGAATCAGATTGGAGTCGACCCTTCAGAGGTGCTGCTTGAATTGGCCTCGGCTGCTTCTTCGTCCGTAGTGAGTGTCCAAGGAAGTGTGGCCAGCTGCAGGCGTCGTGACTGGAAGCATTGAGCACGGAGAAAGTGCCTATGCTTAGACTTATGTAGAAAGGTCTCAGTGGAGGTATTCCCCGAGGCCAGGCCACTGCGGAGACTATGCTGGGTGGAGGACAGGCGATCACATGGAAAGGTCATCTGGGGTGGGTGCTGTATGAGTGTTATGTGGGATGTGAGAAAGTGCATGTGCTAAGGCTGTGTGTGAAAGTTCCCAGTGGAAGTATTCACAGTAGGCAAAGCCTGGATGGAGGACAGGTGGTCACATGGAAAGGTCTTCTGGGGTGGGTGCTGTATGAGTGTTATGTGGGATGTGAGAAAGTGCATGTGCTAAGGCTTTGTGTGAAAGTTCCCAGTGGAAGTATTCACAGTAGGCAAAGCCTGGGTGGAGGACAGGTGGTCACATGGAAAGGCCATCTGGGGTGGGTGCTGTATGAGTGTTATGTGGGATGTGAGAAAGTGAGAAAGTGCCTGCACTAAGGCTTTGTGGGAAAGTTCCCAGTGGAAGTATTCACAATAGGCAAAGCCTGGATGGAGGACAGGTGGTCACATGGAAAGGTCTTCTGGGGTGGGTGCTGTATGAGTGTTATGTGGGATGTGAGAAAGTGCATGTGCTAAGGCTTTGTGTGAAAGTTCCCAGTGGAAGTATTCACAGTAGGCAAAGCCTGGGTGGAGGACAGGTGGTCACATGGAAAGGTCTTCTGGGGTGGTTGCTGTTTGAGTGTTATGGGAGATAGAGGTTAACTGTGGAAGAGGCTGAAACCTGGAGCCATCAGATTCATTGAGTTCCCCTAAGGAATCAGATTCCCCAGAAGTCACGATTTTCTTAAGTATGTTTGCCGGTTTTCTTAAAATGTGTCTGCAGCATGTCACGTGTTCCTAGAAATCCTTGGACTTTGAGTAAAAACTTGGTTGAAGACCGCGCAGCAGAGTCTTGGTCGCCATGGTAGCGGTCGCTCTTTGCTGCTTGACTGCAAAAGCCGCTTCCAAGTTGGCAAGCTCCTTGTCTCTATTCTATTATTACCCTAATGCGACCATTTACAAAGAACAGTGAACAAGCGTCAACATGTCTGCATCTGCAGCCCCTCAGCAGCTGTCAGCTGGCAACTTGGAGCTCACTTTCTTAATATTGAGCAGAAATCAAGATACCAGGTGGCAGCCATAAGATAGATATCTGGAGTAAGCCCTTTTTTGTGTCAGAAGCTCTCCCTGGAAGTACTTTTGTGCAGAGACTCGCATTTCTTACAAATACTTATGCTATGGCCTTGCAGAAGAACGCTTGACGTATCGATTGTTATCACATTCAATAAAGAAGAGGTGACTTCTAATAGAACATCCTCACCGATTGTCTGAGCCAAAATGGCGCGTCCTGTTGAGAGAGGGGGCGGGGGGAGGTGGCCACATCACGTACTCTAGTGTAAGTGCCACAACTAACTGGCAACCTTGTTGGGATCCTTAGCTTTGAACCGGAAATTAACTGTGGCTGGAGCCCAACCCGCTCTCCGCTCCGCTATCGGTATTGACGTCAGAGTAAATGTGAGACCCGTTCGTAGCATAGTGTTGTAAGTGGTCTTTCCCCCAGTGAGAAGTCTTCTTACATCGCTTTTCATTACACAATCAAGTGAAAGATGTCACAAAACCGGTGTTCTGGTTTTTCCAAATGGTTGTATTTTAAATGATATTGGCCCTTCTGTAACATACTCCTCTCTTCCCTCTTTGCGTCATCGCCAGTCTCTCTCAGAGACATGGAAAACCAGTGGCACTTTTGGAGCCTCCTGGAGACATTTTATTCTAGGTTTTATTCCAATGTTGACGGTGTGAGTGCATGGCACCTTGTGGTGGATACACACCTTTCAAACCATGAAGGCCAAGAACCTCTGCCTCTATCAGCATGACCTGGGACTAGCACTGTGTCCCTGTAGGGCCTCAATCCAAGGAGAGCTCCCATCCTAGTATCGTACTGGCGCATAGCGTCATTCCCCGGTGCAACCCATACGCTACCTCTGCACTCAATGACACACAGATCCAAGACCAGGCTCCCATCCGACCACCATACACTCACACAGCACCAAGCTGAGCACTTCTCCAGGCCCAGCACTGATTATCATACAACCACTCGAGTACAACCACTGGCCAATCCCAGCACTGCGTTTTCACAGGTCCGAAAATCCTCCCAGTCTAGCACCGCACTCTTATACAACACCCTCATGTAAAGCGCTCTGATACCTCCGGGTCTATCCAGCACTATATAAAACTCTGCAAATAAATAAACACCCACAGACAAGAAGAGCTTTGATTCCAGCACTGCACTCTTAAGCAGCAGTGAGAACAGGTACAGATCCTGCCCAGTGCCAGCACTGCACTGGGAAAGCTCTAAGAAGGTCTTCTGTTGAACTGCGCTCTCACACATCACCATAGCCAAGTAGATATTTCCTTCCAGCACTGCACTCTCAAACAGCACTAAGAACAGGCACTACGCCTACCCAGTTCCTGCACTGCATTTTCACTTCTCTGAGTCTGTCACTGCACTCTTATACTGCACCCATGGCCAAGTAGAACTTTGCTTCCAGCACAGCACTCTCAAACAGCACTAACATCAGGCACAGATCCTACCCTATCTCATCAGATCACTACGACTGCTTCCTGTCTGATGCCTATGCTCTCACACAGATCAAAACCAAGCACAGCACCATAGTCAACAGCACTTCCAAACCTCACACTGTGCTCTCACACAATGCAACCGCTGATGCTCCTGCAGTACACCGACGTCCACTATATAGATATACTGCTACATTGACAAAACATTTACGTTGGCCATTACCTGAACTTGCCAGGATGTCAGCATAGCTCTAGCACCCAAACTGTCAGGGCTGGAATCTGAATAGCAATTCTGCCAGGTTGAGGGGCATGTTGATCTAGTGGGGGCCAAGGTGGTATCATGCAACACAATCACCAAAGGAATAAACCAGATTGTGTAGGTAGGGGGGAGCCCCAGGATACTAGGAGTTAGATGTGGCTATCAACAAGTCTACAAGCCACCACAGCAATGTGCTCGTGCACACCAGCATCACCTCCTGCTCCAGCACTGTGCTCTCACACAGCAGAACAACCTAGAACAGATCTTAGCACTGTGCTCTCACACAGCAGAACAACCTAGAACAGATCTTAGCACTGTGCTCTCACACAGCAGAACAACCTAGAACAGATCTTAGCACTGTGCTTTCATGCAACAAGGACAGAGGGGGATGTGGCATAGTGGCTAAGTTACCGACATTGCAACCTTGGAACCTGGGTTTGAATCTAGCTTTTGCACATTACTGACCACAAGCTGAGCAGAAGGATGATTTCTGAATCTTAGGAAATTCTCTGTGAGTCTTAGATAAAGAGGTAAGCAGTTCCAGAATTGGGTGCAGGCTTGTGAGAAGTTTATTGTGGTGCTCGGGTCACAAATATGATGGGGAGCCCTTCTCTGGTTTTATGGTGGCAGCTAGTGGTGGCTAAGGTTGCCTGCCTTATCAAGCATGTATCACAAAAGCAGGGGAGACCTGTTTGTACACTTTAGGATGGACACCAGAGCGAAGCTTAAGTCGCATCAATCATGCCTTGAGATAGCACAGTGCCAAACGTTTGCCTTGTGCATGGTCAATCATGAACAGAAGAACGTTTCTTTGTTAGCACACAATTGCAATCATTAACATGCGTCAAGAGGACCAGTGGAAATAAATAGAGCACTGCCAGCGACCAGTGAGCGTTTACAAGTGACAGAACAGCACAAATCTGCTCTGATTAGAGGCTGCATGCAAATAAACAGAAGCTTCTTCCAATATTTTGATGAAAGTGATTGGTGCAATTGTTATTGAAATAATGAGGAAACAATGCAGCTGTCGTGGGGGAGTGAACGATAGACACGTGCAACAAATTCTTGAGTTTCCCATTACTGGGCATGTTCCAGATGCTGATGTGGCACATTCTGCATCCAGTAACTCATTCAAACAATAAGTCCACTGAAAAATACATTTGTTTGATCAGGTGAGACTTGGAGGCAGGTACACGTTTTTAAACACTTATGGAGTGCTATAACACGTCACACTCTTTTGAAGCCTTTGAAAACAGAAGTATTCGGAGATGGGAGAAACCTCTACATAGAATGGGGGGGGGGCACAGAATCCAACTTCATCCTTCTCTCTGAAACACAGGACTTAAATTGTGCCAGTGGTTGTAGGCAGTGGGGCGCAGTACTCATTTTTGGGGACCAGGACTTATTTTTCATCATCAGACTTTGACCCAGAGTAAGAAAGAAAGGGAGAGAGAGGAAGAGAAAAACAGTGACAAGGGTATGAACAAGGATGAAAGATATCTTGCAAATCCGAGATAAAAAGACAGGGAGTGTATAGCGGAGAAAAAAAGAGGAGGTGAAGTGAAGAGTTGGCAGCCTTGGTATGCAGCAACTCTGCCATTCGGCAGTGCTAGCAAACTGAACTTCCACTCACCCGTCAGACATCTGCGCTCCACTTCCCTCTCCCTCGCCCACACCCCGTGGCCACAAAAACCTGGAACAGCCTCCACCTCCGGACCTCACCCACGCTGCAGGAATTCAGACAAGGACCAAAGACCCGACTGTTCGACTAACATCGACCAGCAGCAGCCCCCCCTACTCCCACCACCAGGGCCTGCATAACCTCGCGGGTGATAAGCCGCGCTTTACAAATCCTGATTGATTGTTAGCAGTCAGCTCCTAAGTAAAACTATGGCACCTGCGCTTCCCTTTCTTAAAATTAGGCACTGCTGAGAAGGGAATCTCTGCACTCCTGGATGAGGAAAGAGCAGCCAACCACCCTTTTCCCGACTATACTAGACAGGCACTAAGCTTCTAGCATAGACACTATATTCACATATTACGAAGCACAGAGACTATGAAGGATGAAAAATTGATTTGGGTTAGGTTTTTGATCGAGTTTGGAGCCAGTTTTAGGGTTGACGGGTACAGTCTACGGCTATGTTTAACAACAGCTTTTACTTAACTAAACAATATGTATTGTCAAGGGAAGTAGCTGTGGAGTTAAGAACAGTAAATCTATACTTACCAACAGATGCTTACCTTGATAATAGAGTGGTAATCGATAGTGCCGAGTTGATATAATTGTAGGTCAATAGTGTGTATCTCTTTATACAGACATACAACCATCTTCTGTAAATTCTTGGAGTATGAGTCAATAAGTGCACAGATGATACACAGCTGAGATTTAGTTTAGCCCATCAGGACAGCCCAAAGGAAACCGTAGATGAGACAACTCACATTGCCACCACCTGTTTGATGGCCGCTGGAGCATCTCAGTCAAATGTATGAAATGCCATCCATCAAAACAGAGGTGCTAGCAGGCCTGTAGCCAGAAGTAGATATTTAGGGGGGCTTGGCCCTCAGCCTTGACCAAACATTTGAATTGGGCTCAGTGGGTGCATTTTTCCCAAAATTAGGAAAAATGGTACAGTATGCAAGGTTTTAAACCATACATTGCTTTTTGATGTTTTTTTTAATTATTGGTATGATTGGTGGAAGTGCTAAATATTGCCCCCTCCCCAGAATATTGTGGTACAACAATATTGAGAACAGAATATCGAAAGGTAACTGCAAATAGGGTAGTATAGATTCACTATTCTCAACTCTACATCTAAGCACCTTGAAGATATATATATCAACTAGGTACATATATTTGGAGTAAGATATAGAAAATCTATGCTTACTTACCTGTCGATATTTTGGATTTGATATTCTGTCCTCAATATTTTGTGCCATCAATATTCATGGTGCACACAGTGTGATTTCATGTGAATGAACATATTAAAACACACTCAATCACCTTTCCACAATCCAACCTTAAATCCTGTCAGTTAGATTGGATTTAAAGTAGAGGGATGTAAACTTTGTGACATGCAGAAAATAAGCTCAACTCAAAGCCCTCATTTTCACATCTCTTACCTGAAATGGCGATGCCCATCCCAGGGCCATAGCCACAGGGGGCATGTGAGGGCCGAGCCAGCCCATATTAATCCTTGCTCCCCCACCTCCTCCCAAATGACCCAGACAGCTGGCACAGTATTTGTCGAAAACTGAGTGTAGATGTGCAGGCTCAGCTCAGAAGGTGAATGAGCAATACAAATGCATTTAAGTCTTGTTTGCTGTGTGTTAAAAAACAGAGGTCAAGTGTCAGGCTAAGTCTTCTGCCAAATTGCTCCTTATTCTTTTAACATGTAGATATTGTTTACTTTTCTCTCTCTGACTACAAAGTGAGATAATTTTGTAAAGTGAACTAAGTGACAATCTCATTGGGGTACAGGGAGCATGAAAATAAAGAGTGTTGGATGCCAATTCTTTTTCTAATACACAAAAAAATGCAAATACCTTAAAAGGAAATGCACAAATATTTCAGAATAAATCAGCGGGTATGAAAGTACAGATGAAGCAGATTTTGTTTTGTAATTCTGAAGTGTAATGTAACAAAATGTTTTAAAAGGATCAAAACAAATCTTGATGATGCACAAATGATAAATATTGTATTGCATTGCAGCATTTGTATAGCGTTTACTACTCCTATATGGGGCACTGAAGTGCTTACCTACATGTGCAGCAAGCTACAACATATAGGGTGTTTAGCTGGAAGGGTGTTGTTTTTCTTTTCTGATACTGTGTAGGAAGTGTTTCTAAGTCATGCGTGATGACCATTGAGGTGCGGTTATCATTTTATGTGACACAGCACATAGTAGTGTGGTGGATGATGAAGTGTGAGGGACACAAACGCACAGTTTATGTTTTTTAATTATTCTGGCAGCTTTGAACAGCTTAGCAGGTCTCTGTCTGATATTTATCATGATTATAGTCTGCTTAGCTTGTCACTGCATTGGGTTGTCCAATCAGAAATTGTGTGTATAGCGATGGGCCTGAATTGGCATGGTTGAAGTGAGTGAGAAGTAGAGAGATCTGCTGGAATCAGCATTGTTACTATCATCCCATATCCGAGTGTCATCGTGAAATGTAAAGAAGCGGCCATAGTGTTATAGATATTTGGGACCTGCAGTGGCGGCTAGATTAAAGCCCTCCGGTTGATCATCAGTGTGCAACAGATTTCTTTAGTTATTAATTTGCCTGTTCATTTGGTGATGGCTGATTTATTGACTGCACAGTACTGGTGACGGACAACCCCTGTAGTAGATATGTTTTATGTGAATCTAAGAGCTCTAAGTTACAGATGGTGACCAACTCTGAGGGTTATGGTATTCGTATTAGTGTGGGCCAGAAATCTAATTTATGAAATTACATAACTATATAATACCGGGCGAGCCATAGGTCAGCAGTCCTTAACTTACCTGCCTATCAAAAGTAGTTTGCTTTTTGGGTTGTTTCCAATCTGTGGATTGTAAGCTGAAGATTGAGTTTGAGGGTGCGACTGTTTCTCAGGGTTCAGTTGCCGGGATGTGCCGCGCTGTAGTTATCTTGGTAGTAGCCATATTTTTCAATTGTCTTCTGAAGTATATATGCTACTGGATGCTGCAAATGCTGGCTGGTAGTGTATTTCAGCGCTCGATGGCTTATACTGAGAAGCAGTGCCTCCTACGGATTTCTTATGGTAAGATGGTATGATGATAAGTGGTGCAAGCCTGGAGCACAGTGTCCTGTTTGGTGTGTATTTCTTGAATTTAACATGTAGGTATGGTGGTCCTTTTCCTCAGGAGGCTCTGTAGACAATGCGAAGTCCCTTGAACATTGCCTTTCTAGTTATAGGTAGCCAGTGGAGTGATTACAAGACTGGAGTCATGTGTTCACTTGGCTGAAGGTAGAGAAGAAGTTTTTCAGCAGCATTATATTTTGTGTATGTTGAATGCGGATGCTGCAATGTGTAGGCGGTTAGCATAGTCAAGATCCTACTTGGAAAGCAGTTCTCAGGCGGTTTTCCACGCCACATTTACATCTACTTTCAAACCTTTTGAGTGTGTGGTACCCCAGGGCTCGGCCCTGAGTCCTATCCTTTTTAATATTTATCTGACACCTCTGGCCAGCCATGTGAAGAATGAGATGGAGGCACTTCATGCTTTCAAGCATTGGTTGAAGGCGGTCTGGGGATGGATGACTGATAATTGCCTCAAACTGAATTCTGAAAAACAGAAATTCTTTTTTCAGAACCAGCATCCACCCATACTCTCACAACTGATGGCCATCTGAACTGGGACCCCCTCCCCTACCCTCTTCGTGTGTAAGAAACCTTGGTTTCAAATTCAATTCTAATCTGTCCTTTGAACCACAGTGTTAGAAATGGGATTTTTGGTAGGCTTGGGCGTGGGCCAAAGCCAGGCAAAAGCCACCACCTTAGTCAGGATAAGGGAGTTACACTCCTAAAATAACCCCTGCTCACCCCCTTGGTAGCTTGGCACGAGCAGTCAGGCTTATCTTAGAGGCAGTGTGTAAAGCATTTGCACATAACCAACAGTAATACAGTGTACGCACTACAAAAGGACACCACACCAGTTTAGAAAAATATCCAATATTTTTATATAATTAAAACAAGACCAAAAACGATAAAGAACCACAATACTATACTTAAAAGTTCACAATTCAAAAATACGCTGATTAAAAGAGTTCCTTGTGTGGATAGCGCCGTCCGGGCTACCACGGCGTCGTAATCACACAAATCCAAAAGCAGTTCTGGCTGACCGCGGGGTTGCAGGCCAGCTACGGTGTCGGGAAGACCCGCAAACAGTACCTTTCAGAGATGCAGGGCGATGGGGCCCTCGAAGTCACACGCGTTGCAGGTCGATCTCCTCTCTGATGGAGTCAGGAGCGCTGGCGTCGGCAGGCGTTGGGTGCTGCGGTGCGAAGTGCAGCGGTGCGGTGCCCTCAGGTCGCTGTGCGAGCAGCGGCTCGGTGGCGGCGTCAGATGGCGTCGTCGGTGAGACCAGGGTCGCGGTGCGAGATGAAGGCGGTGCTCGTCACGGTGCTGGCAGATCACGGTGCAAGCAGCGGCGTCGTCGTTGCTGAAGCGCTGTCGTCGGCTGACGAACTGGAGTCGATGGCGCCGGCGTCGGTAGGCCAAGGCTGCGGTGTGGGATGAGGGCGGTGCGTCGTGTAACTTACGAGCGGTGCCCCCGAACCACGGTGCAAGCAGCGGCGTCGATCTCGGCGGGAAGTGGCAGCGTCAGGCAGGCCAAGACGTCCTCGTGAAGCCAGGCGGTGCGGAGTACGGTGCCCACAGGTCGCGGTGCGAGCAGCGGCTCGGTGGCGGCGTCAACAGGCGTCGTCGGTGAGACCAGGGTCGCGTTGCGGCAGTGCCCTCTGCGGTGCCAAAGCTTCGGCGTGAAGTGAGGCGGTGCGGAGTGCGGTGCCCACAGGTCGCGGTGCAAGCAGCGGCTCGGTGGCGGCGTCAACAGGCGGCGGCGGTGAGACCAGGGTTGCGGTGCGGCGTTGCGGCGGTGCCCTCTGCGTTGCCTTCAGGACACGGAGTCGGCAGTGGCGTCGTAGACGTTGTCGAGTTGGTGTTCTTCGGGTTGCAGCACAAAACACACAGTCCCCAGTGCTGCGGGTCGAAGAACTTGAAGTCTTTGCTGTTCCTGAGACTTCGTGAACAGGGGGCAAGCTCTACCTCAAGCCCTTGGAGAGACTAACAAATTTAGGTTGCAGAAAGTCCAGTCCAGGCCTTTCACTACCCAAGACAAAAGCAGCCACTGCAGGTCAGCCCAGCAAAGCACCCAGCAAAGCAGTCGTTCCTTTTTGCAGCTTCACCGGCTCTTCTTCTTGGCAGTCTTCTTGTCCAGATGAGTTCTAAAGTTCAGGGGTCTGGGACCCAGCATTTATGTCCAAAAATCCTTTGATCTCTTAGGCAGAGAGGGCTTGTGCCCGGTCAGGACCAGTTCTGCCTTCTCTGGTGTGAATTCCTGGCAGGAGGTGGAGACGGCATTTGTCAGAGGCAGAGCAGGCCCTTTGAGGTGCAAGGAAATCTCCTCCCCCTTCCCCCATCGTAACCCAGGTCTCTTCAGCCCTTTCCTGACCTACCTAGACCATCTGGCGCCCCTCCTGCTCCCCCAGCCTTCTGTCATCCAAAACCCAGACAGGCAATCCACATTCCAGCAGAGGCACACGGGATGACGGAGCAAGAAAATACCTACTTTCTAAAAGTGGTATTTTCAAACACAGAATGTAAAAATCACCTTCACTAAAAGATGCATCTTTAGATTCTGAGTTCAGGCATACTAAATTCTATTTTCTTACCGAATTCACTGGGCCAGTTATGTTTATAAGATGTTATAAACAAACATCCCATTCTATCCTATGGGGAACTGGTAGCCTTGCAATAGTGAAAAACGAAATTGGCTGTAATTCACTATCAGGACATGCCACACACACCAGGGCATGTCTCCCCTTTCACTTACACTGCACCCTGCCCACAGGGGTACCTTGGGCCTACCTGAGGGGTGTCTGACATGCAAGAAAAGGGAAGGTTAGGGACCGGCCAGTGTGTGCACTGGCCAAGTCGACATGGCAGTTACAAACTGCGCGCAGACTCTGCAATGGCAGGTCTGAGGTACCTTTTCAGGGCTACTCACGTGGGTGGCACAATCAGTGCTGCAGGCCCACCAGTAGCATTCGATTTACAGGCCCTGGCACACTCAGTGCACTTTACTGGGGCCTAACAAGTAAATCAAAGATCCAATCATGGAAACACCAATCCATAACACATTTTACCACAGGAGCACTTGCACTTTACCACTGATCAGCAGTGAGAAAAGTGCGCAGAAACTCTGAAGCCAGCACATACAGAGTCAAAAACCGAGAGGTCAGAAAGCAAAAAACTCATGGGAAACACGCCAAAAGATGCCAAGTCTAACACATGTCCCCTCCAGCTGAAAGTAGGGAGAACTACCCAACCTCCTGGGAGTTCTCTTCACTAAGGCGGAAGAACCTGGACAGACCATCTGCATTGGCGTGTTCTGTGCCAGGGCGGTGTTCCACCGTAAAGTCCATTCCCTGTAGGGAGATGGACCACCTCAGCAGTTTCGGATTCTCACCCCTCATTTGCATCAACCATCTGAGGGGCCTGTGGTCTGTCTGAACCCGGAAGTGAGTCCCAAACAGGTAGGGCCTCAGCTTCTTCAGCGCCCAGACCACAGCGAAAGCTTCCCTTTCTATGGCACTCCACCTCTGCTCCCTGGGGAGTAGTCTCCGGCTAAGGAAGACTACAGGCTGGTCTAGGCCCTCTTCATTCAGTTGTGAGAGCACCGCTCCCACTCCATGCTCTGAAGCGTCAGTCTGCACAACTAATTCCTTGGAGAAGTTGGGTGCCTTGAGCATGGGGGCCGTGCACATGGCGGCCTTCAGGGCATCAAAAGCCTTCTGGCAGGACTCAGTCCAGATCACGTTCTTGGGCTGCTTCCTGGAAGTCAGCTCTGTTAAGGGGGCAACAATGGTGTGATACCCCTTCACAAACCTCCGGTAGTACCCGGTGAGTCCTAGGAAGGCCCTCACCTCTGTCTGGGTCTTGGGGGGCTCCCAAGCCAGAATGGTGTCAATCTTCGGCTGTAGGGGCACCACCTGGCCGCTTCCTACCTGGTGTCCCAAGTACACCACCGAACCCTGCCCGATCTGGCACTTACTGGCCTTGATCGTGAAGCCTGCCCTCCGCAGCGCCTTCAACACTTCACCGAGGTGCTGCAAGTGTTCTTCCCAGCTGGAACTGAACACTGCAATGTCATCCAGGTAGGCGGCACTGAAATCCTCCAGCCCAGCCAACACCTGGTTGACCAACCTCTGGAAGGTGGCAGGGGCATTCTTCAACCCAAAGGGCATCACCCAGAACTGGTAATGTCCTTCTGGGGTTGAAAATGCTGACCTCTCCTTGGCCCCATCGGTTAAGGCGATCTGCCAGTACCCAGACGTTAAATCAAACGTGCTGAGGAACTTGGCAGCTCCCAACCGATCAATGAGCTCATCAGCTCTGGGGATGGGGTGTTCGTCAGTCCTGGTGACAGCATTGAGCCCACGGTAGTCCACACAGAACCGTAGTTCTGGTGCGGCACCGGGTGCAGCAGCCTTTGGGACCAAGACCACTGGGCTGGCCCAAGGACTGTTGGAAGGCTCGATCACCCTTAACACCAACATCTTAGAGACCTCCTCTTTAATGCTGGCCTTGACCCGGTCAGTCAACCTGTAAATCTTGTGTTTCACAGGAGGGCTGTCACCAGTGTCCACGTCATGGGTACACCAGTGAGTGACACCTGGGGTCAGGGAGAACAGGGGGGCAAACTGTCCCAACAACTGGTGACAATCGCTCTGCTGTTCTGGGCTCAGTGTAGGGGAGAGGATCACACCTTCCACTGACCCATCGTGCTCCTTGGTAGACAGGAGGTCAGGGAGAGGTTCACTTTCCTCTTCCATTCCATCATCTGTCGCTAAGAGCATGCTCACTTTGGACCTCTCGAAGTGGGGTTTGAGGCGGTTCACGTGGAGGACCCTCAAAGGGTTCCTTGGAGCCTGCAAATCCACCAGGTAGGTGACGTCACTTTTGCGCTCCACCACCTCAAATGGCCCAGTCCACTTGTCCTGCAAGGCACAAGGTTCCACGGGGGCCATGACCCACACTTTCTGCCCAGGTTGAAATTCGACCAGAGTGGCATTCTGGTCATACCACTTCTTCATTTCTTCCTGGCTTGCTTCCAGGTTCGCCTGAGCGAGTTTCCTGAAGCGGGCAGTTTGGTTTCTGAAGGCCAGCATGTAACTAAACACATCCTGGGGAGTTTTCCTGGGAGCTGCCTCCCAGCCTTCCTTGACCAAACTCAGAGGTCCTCTCACAGGGTGACCATACAGGAGCTCAAAGGGACTGAACCCAAGAGACTTCTGTGGCACCTCCCTGTACGCAAAGAGAAGGCATGGCAAGAGGACGTCCCACTTACGCCTCATGGGTTCTGTTAGACCCTTAATCATGCCCTTCAAGGTCTGGTTGAATCTCTCCACCAGGCCGTTACCTTGTGGGTGGTAAGGGGTGGTGAACTTGTAGGTTACACCACACTCCTTCCACAGGGATGTCATATACTTGGATATGAAGTTGGTCCCTCTGTCAGAAACCACCTCTCTGGGGAACCCCACGCGGGAAAAGATCCCCATTAACGCCCGGCCCACCACTGGCGCCGTCGTTGTCCTGAGAGGGATTGCCTCCGGGTACCGGGTGGCATGGTCCACCAAGACCAGGATGTACCTGTTGCCAAGGGCTGTCTTGGGATCCAGTGGCCCCACAATGTCCATCCCTACCCTTTCAAAGGGTGTTCCAACAACTGGAAAAGGCTGGAGAGGAGCTTTGACCTTCCTCCCACTCTTACCACTTGCTGGGCAAGTTTGCCAAGACCTGCAATGTCCATCTGACTGCCTTCGGATTTGGGGCCAGAAGAAGTGGGTGACAAGCCTGTCAAAGGTCTTGTCCTGCCCCAAATGTCCTGCTAAAGGCACGTCATGAGCCAGACCCAGTAGGAAGGTCCTGAAGCGCTGGGGTACCACCAGCACACGGGCTGACCCAGGCTCAGCGACCTTAGGCTCACTGTACAGGAGACCATTCTCCCAGTAGATCCAATGTGATCCGGACTGATCACCTGCTGCCTGGTCTGCAGCCTGCCGCCACAGACCCTCCAGAGAAGGGCACTCTTTCTGCTCCTTGCAGAATTCCTCCCTGGTGGGACCCCCTTCTTGCTGCCAATGGGTCAGCTCAGAGATGTCCCCCAGTTCAGCTACCTGTTCCCTGGTAGGCACCGGGGTGTCCCCATCATGGTCCGCCTCCTCCCGGTCCGTGGGAACTTCAAGGGCCTGTTTCCCGCGCCCCTTGCCCTTTCTCTTGGCAGGGACTTGGGCCACTGTTTCAGGCTCCAAGTCCTCTTGATCACCCTTTCTGGCCGCCATTGACCGAGTGGACACGCATGCCCACTCTGGCAATCCAAGCATCTCCAAGTGAGACCTGAGCTCAACATCCTTCCATAAGGACTGTTCCAGGTCGTTACCTAGCAGACAATCTACAGGCATGGAAGGGCTCACAACCACCCTCAAGGGACCTGAGACCCCCCCCCCACTCGAAGGGAACCTGCGCCACCAGACACTGGCGCTCTGAATTGTCTACAGCAATTACTTGGTGGAATGCCCCTGGGACTACCTGCTCCTCAGAGACCAGGTGACACCGGACTGAGGTCACACTGGCTCCAGTATCTCTGAGAGCCTCTACCCTTTTCCCATTGATGGTCACCCAGGTGCTGTATTTCTTTGTGTTAGGGGGCACCTGGTGTCCTGGGACCATCTCACTGTTCCCTAGTGAGAAGAGGGTCATTTCTGAGGGATCCCCATCCTCCTGTGGGTACTCCTCCTCCCCAAGCGCTACACTAGCCAACACCTTGGACTGCCCACCGGTGGGTGGCTGAGCCCCCTTTGGACACTTGGGGTCCCCCTTCATGTGGCCCACCTGGTCACATGCAAAACACCTGCGGGGGCCGGTCTCAGCAGGCTTTCCTGATGAGACCCCTGGCTTCTTATCTCCGGGGGGATGGGAACCTTTACCCTGGGTGTTAATTTGGGGCCCTTTAGAGAACTCCTGTGTTTTACCTTTGTCCCCCCCACTTTTCTGCTGGGGACCCTGCCCACCTTTGGCTGAGTCTCCCCCAAACGCTTTCTTGTGGACCCTGGTACTCACCCAGCGGTCCGCCTCCATAGCAAGCTTCCTGGGGTCAGTCAGCTTACTATCAACTAGGTGCTGGCGCAGATCTGCAAAACATAGACTAGACAAGTGCTCCCATGCAATCAAATTGTAGAGCCCCGGAAAATCTGTCACATTACTGCCCTTCACCCAGCCATCCAGTGACCGGCAAAACACATCCACACATTCCAACTAAGTGTTGGCATCAGACTTCTTACTGGACCTGAACTGATCCCTGTACTTTTCAGGAATAAGACCATACTTAGTGAGAAGGGCGTCCTTCATGTCTGGATAGGTGAGGTGATACCCCTTACCCAAAGCTATTAACGTATCCCTTGCTTCTTCTGGGAAGAGAGGCCACAATCCTGCTCCCCAATTCTCCTCGGGGACCCCATTCATGTGAATTGCTGCCTCGTACCCCTGAAACCACCTTTGTATGTCATCCCCTTTTTTAATTCTTTGCCTACATTTTTAGGGATGTGCACAATTCTGTCTGCCTGTCTGGACGAGTTGCTGCCACCATCTGAACTGGCTCTATTCCTTAGCTCCAGTTCTTTAAGACTTCGCTCATGATCTAAGATCATCTTCCTTTCCTCCATGGCTATTCTTTTATCCTCCCTTTCACTTTCCATCCTGAGTTTCTCCAACTCGAACTTCCTTGCTTCCCGCCTGTCCTCCAGCTCCTCTGGGGACAGGCCACTGCTGCCTGGTCGGAAGGGTTCCCCCCTCCCAAAAGCACATCCACCCTAGGACTAGGCTCCCCCGCCTCTCCACTAAGGTCACCAGATTGCCCACTTGCGTCTCTGGCTGCTACCCAGGCCCTCAGCGCCTTTTGTAGCTCGTCCTTCCTAGTGAGGCCTCTGACTTGGACTTTTAGGTTTTTACAAACGGACTTCAATTCTCTCACAGTGTAGAGCTCCAACCTATCCTCCTCAAAGGCAATGTCCATGGATGCAACGGATGATGCTATTGATTCCGGCATGGTGAAGTAGAAAGTTCACCTGGCAAGATCACAAAAATCGGCCAAAAAGAAAACGGGTTAGTATGTGGTACGTAATGGTCTGCGATATGGTAGTAGTGCACACCAATGACTGTAAGTCAAGTGCAAACGCAAGTCCTATCCTCACCACTGCCAACCAATGTTAGAAATGGGATTTTTGGTAGGCTTGGGCGTGGGCCAAAGCCAGGCAAAAACCACCACCCTAGTCAGGATAAGGGAGTTACACTCCTAAAATAACCCCTGCTCACCCCCTTGGTAGCTTGGCACGAGCAGTCAGGCTTATCTTAGAGGCAGTGTGTAAAGCATTTGCACATAACCAACAGTAATACAGTGTACGCACTACAAAAGGACACCACACCAGTTTAGAAAAATATCCAATATTTTTATATAATTAAAACAAGACAAAAAACAATAAAGAACCACAATACTATACTTAAAAGTTCACAATTCAAAAATACGCTGATTAAAAAGAGCTCCTTGTGTGGATAGCGCCGTCCGGGCTACCACGGCGTCGTGAACACGCAAATCCAAAACAGTTCTGGCTGACCGCGGGGTTGCAGGCCAGCTACAGTGTCGGGAAGACCCGCAAACAGTACCTTTCAGAGATGCAGGGCGATGGGGCCCTCGAAGTCACACGCGTTGCAGGTCGATCTCCTCTCTGATGGAGTCAGGAGCGCTGGTGTCGGCAGGCGTCGGGTGCTGCGGTGCGAAGTACAGCGGTGCGGTGTGCGGTGCCCTCAGGTCACGGTGCGAGCAGCGGCTCGGTGGCGGCGTCAGATGGCGTCGCCGGTGAGACCAGGGTCGCAGTGCGAGATGAAGGCGGTGCTCGTCACGGTGCTGGCAGATCACGGTGCAAGCAGCGGCGTCGTCGTTGCTGAAGCGCTGTCGTCGGCTGACGAACTGGAGTCGATGGCGCCGGCGTCGGTAGGCCAAGGCTGCGGGGTGGGATGAGGGTGGTGCGTCGTGTAACTTACGAGCGGTGCCCCCGAACCACGGTGCAAGCAGCGGCGTCGATCTCGGCGGGAAGTGGCGGCGTCAGGGAGGCCAAGGCGACCTCGTGAAGCCAGGCGGTGCGGAGTGCGGTGCCCACAGGTCGCGGTGCGAGCAGCGGCTCGGTGGCGGCGTCAACAGGCGTCGTCGGTGAGACCAGGGTCGCGGTGCGGCGTTGCGGCGGTGCCCTCTGCGGTGCCAAAGCTTCGGCGTGAAGCGAGGCGGTGCGGAGTGCGGTGCCCACAGGTCGCGGTGCAAGCAGCGGCTCGGTAGAGGCGTCGTAGACGTCGTCGAGTTGGTGTTCTTCGGGTTGCAGCACAAAACACACAGTCCCCAGTGCTGCCGGTTGAAGAACTTGAAGTCTTTGCTGTTCCTGAGACTTCGTGAACAGGGGGCAAGCTCTACCTCAAGCCCTTGGAGAGACTCACAAATTTAGGTTGCAGAAAGTCCAGTCCAGGCCTTTCACTACCCAAGACAAAAGCAGCCACTGCAGGTCAGCCCAGCAAAGCACCCAGCAAAGCAGTCGTTCCTTTTTGCAGCTTCTCCAGCTCTTCTTCTTGGCAGTCTTCTTGTCCAGATGAGTTCTAAAGTTCAGGGGTCTGGGACCCAGCATTTATGTCCAAAAATCCTTTGATCTCTTAGGCAGAGAGGGCCTGTGCCCGGTCAGGACCAGTTCTGCCTTCTCTGGTGTGAATTCCTGGCAGGAGGTGGAGACGGCATTTGTCAGAGGCAGAGCAGGCCCTTTGAGGTGCAAGGAAATCTCCTCCCCCTTCCCCCATCGTAACCCAAGTCTCTTCAGCCCTTTCCTGACTTACCTAGACCATCTGGCGCCCCTCCTGCTCCCCCAGCCTTCTGTCATCCAAAACCTAGACAGGCAATCCACATTCCAGCAGAGGCACACGGGATGACTGAGCAAGAAAATACCTACTTTCTAAAAGTGGTATTTTCAAACACAGAATGTAAAAATCACCTTCACTAAAAGATGCATCTTTAGATTCTGAGTTCAGGCATACTAAATTCTATTTTCTTACCGAATTCCCTGGGCCAGTTATGTTTATAAGATGTTATAAACAAACCTCCCATTCTATCCTATGGGGAACTGGTAGCCTTGCAATAGTGAAAAACGAAATTGGCTGTAATTCACTATCAGGACATGCCACACACACCAGGGCATGTCCCCCTTTCACTTACACTGCACCCTGCCCACAGGGGTACCTTGGGCCTACCTGAGGGGTGTCTGACATGCAAGAAAAGGGAAGGTTAGGGACCGGCCAGTGTGTGCACTGGCCAAGTCGACATGGCAGTTACAAACTGCGCGCAGACTCTGCAATGGCAGGTCTGAGGTACCTTTTCAGGGCTACTCACGTGGGTGGCACAATCAGTGCTGCAGGCCCACTAGTAACATTCGATTTACAGGCCCTGGCACACTCAGTGCACTTTACTGAGGACTAACCAGTAAATCAAAGATCCAATCATGGAAACACCAATCCATAACACATTTTACCACAGGAGCACTTGCACTTTACCACTGATCAGCAGTGAGAAAAGTGCGCAGAAACACGAAGCCAGCACATACAGAGTCAAAAACCGAGAGGTCAGAAAGCAAAAAACTCAGGGGAAACACGCCAAAAGATGCCAAGTCTAACACACAGGTTAACACTGTCTCAGCCAGTTGCTTTTTTACTCTGAAATCTCTCAGGAAAATGCTTCATCTAGTCCTGGAAACTAACCGGAAGACCATAGTTCATGCCTTGATGACATCCAAATTGGATTATGGGAACTGTATGTACCTGGGCTTACCTGCTGCATCGCCTGCAGATCATTCAAAATGCTGCAGCACGTCTAAATCTGAAGGTGCTGGCGCGCCTATTAGTTTCCGCCAGTTTGCACTGGCTTTCCATCCCCTGTCACATCAAATTTAAAGCACTAATTTATGCGTTCCCAGCCTTTCACTTGAAACGCCCTATGTATCTGAGGAGAAGACTGAAAGTGTGCTCTCAGAGCAGAGCCTTGCGCTCCAATGCACTATTACAAGTTCCAAGAGTACACAGTGCGAGAAGGGGAGGAAGATCTTTAGTTTTCTGGACTTCTAAGCTCTGGAACACCCTTCTTACTGCACTCCTCGCGGTTCCCTCTGAATCAATCTTTCGTAAACAACTAAAGAAATTCCCCTTTGCAGCTCGGCTCTAGGTTCGTGATTCTTGAGAGGTAGGGGTCTCTGGTTTCCTGCTGCTAGCACCAGGACGCTTCCTTGGAAGCAGCTGCGTGTTTAAAAAAATGTATTGTATTGTAAGTTTGGAGGTTACGAGTGTGAGGATGGCTTGCAGATTTATTTGGTTTCCAAGGTATGGGAAGATGCGACATAGTGTTTTCATTGTGTAGAAGGCACTCTGTGACATTGTTAAGATGCAGTATCACGTATAGGTCTGAATCCATGGTTACCCATAGGTTTCTGACTTCTCTTATATTGTAGGAAGGGCCTCTTTTTCCTTAGGCCACATATCTGAGGGCTGGTATTCGTGACATTGTCCTCAGGTCATAATCTAGGTCTTTGCTATATTGAGCTTTTGATGGTTATTCATCATCCATGTGTTTATGGCCTCAAGGCAGTCATCAAGTTTCAAATTGTAGAGGTCTTCCAGGCCATCTATTTTTAAAATGATTTGGATGTCATCTGCATAGTTGTAATAAATGAGGTTGAATGATTTCAACAGGTTTAGTAAGGGAGTTAGGTAGATGTTGAATAATAGATGGAATATGATGGATCCATGAGGGATGACTCAGTGTTGAGCGTGAGGAGCTGATGCGAATGGTGGTACCAAAACTAGTTTCCATTTACAACTAAGAGGCCAAGAATTCAACAGGCATTAGCTGAACTCCTTTCTCACCCTTCACATATGGTATGTCAAACACAAATTTGGTGTGTGAAAAGGTTGCACAATTGTGCAGGACATTGAGTCACGTTGTTCTTAAGCCAGCAACTTTTATGACCTTCCCTATTACTGATTCATAAGTGGTTTTCATGACCTAAACCTACCAGCCATTCAGAAGCAATGTCCAGTCAGGAAATCTCCAGACTCCATTATGGCTTAGTGCTCTGATTATCCAGTCGCAAATAACTTCCTTTGGGGACCACTAACGTTCAATCAAGTAGATATACAAATATCCGATCACCACACATTCATAACCCCAGTGTTGAATGAGTTGAATGCTGCACAATTACTCGAATCTTTATGTCTCCAAATGTAATAAAAGCTAGTTTTGTTCAATATATCTGAATGTGTTACAATCCTTTCATAAATGTAAAATGTCATCAATAAAAACAAGACATAAAACATGCACATACATAAATACCAAAATAAATACAATAATATAGAGGAGAGAAAACATACAAAACAATCACATCTGCCATTAATTCGAGTTAATTTGTAAGAATCAATACTGCTACCACATTGCAGAAACCAATTTCTTTTCTAACCAATTTCTTTTCTAATTCCTCAAATTTAACACACACTGTGCGTCGACGCGTTTTGGTGGGTTAAAAAAATACAAAACCACATTCTTCAAGACAACGGGATACTCCCCTCCTAAGAATATTACTATCTAAAAAATTCGGTGTGAAGCACTGAGATAGATACTAAAAGACGCCCCCCGTAAACCACTCTCAATATGCAGAAAATATCGAAACCTTTCCTTTAGTGGCTGTTCACCGAAAATGTGAGTTTAAAAAAAAATCTCAAGTAATGCTATAAAGAGCTATCAGATCACTTAATTCACCTCAGGGGACCACCAACTGATATCCCCACCATATATCTCCAATATAGTTGGGATCAATCTCCCATAGGGTACCATAAATTAATGTAGAAGCTGAAAAGCTTTCTTGTTGTATATTTTCAGGACAAGGATACACTCTCATAACATATCCCAATATGTCAAGACGTTAATGGTTCTACATTTTCTCCAGAGGTTCACATGGGAGGTTTGCGTCAAGTTAAAAATAGATCTGTTGCCTAGCTTTGATTAGCCTATTGGACTTGGGAGGAGTCATCACAAGTCAGGTACAACCAAAATTTGACTGGCATTGCTCCAACCTACATCCTTTCTCCCTTAAATTCGTTTTTACCACTGCAAGGCCTATTTCTTCCATAGGATAACATTGGGATTACCTAATTACATTTTACAAGTCTCATTTCTAAATGGGAACATATATTTGATTCAAGTTTGGTGTTTCTGGAATCTTAATTTTAAATCCTAATTTATGGTGAAGTCGGATTTTAAATTATAGTTCTGAAAATGCCACTTTAAGAAAGTTTTATCAAACAAAAGATGCAACACTGACAGATTTCTTAACAATTATGCTTCATTCGTGGCCGCTTCAATCAATAACAGGGGTCACCATTTATTTTGAGGTTTTTAGTTCTCTATATAAATCCAATAAGACTATTTGTTGGCACACACAGAAGGTCACATACAAAATGTGTCCACATGAATCCAGACAATACAATAAACATAAACACGATTTAAACAGACCACAAATGACAACGTATTCTGCAAAACAAACAATGAACAAGACACAACAAATTAACAGTTCACATTATTTACAAATCCAAACGAGAGCTTGAAAACAATTATCAATAAAGTTTTAAATACAATATAAAAATGTATTGCATGGCTCTCATATTGATGGACAAGGCAACTCTGCAAAAGCATGATTATTCACAACCAGGATTTCATTCAAAACATTTAACTTTGAATAATGTCCTGAATTACATCAATGTTGTTCAAATAATGTAATTAATAACTGACAGTAGGTGCTCCGATGATGGTCAACGTGTTTCGAACCCTCTCAAGTTTCCTTATTAGGGTTCTCCTCAGGACAAGGAACTGATGTCTGTATTCTCACAAGACTGATGATAAAGTCACGGAGCAGATTTAAATTATTTCTACTTGTAAACACTCCCATCGGCAAGACTGCTCACTTGGGGCACAATTCTGTTGCAACTATACTGCTGGACACAATATCCATAGCACATTGCATGAACGAACCATTTGATAGATATGAGCTCTATTCCGGCTGTGGCATGGCTTACAGATCCTCAATGAGCCGTGACTTTAAGAAAGTTGGCAAATAACGATGGATTAAACCCAGATCTGTGACTGGGGGTGAATGTTTTGCCAATGTGCAACATTCCGTCCATCATCTTGTGTGTTTTGATGTTCGCCCTATGTGGGAAGGGTATGCCCAGACGTGGGTCCCGTGCTCACTACGCCACTGGAGTCAAGCTATCCTGGCTGATGACGGCTGATAGCCAGAAACCGGTCCTAGGATGCTTGATTCCGGTCCAGGGAAGACATGGCTTGGCAGTTCGGGCTGGACTGTTCCCATGAGGCACAGGGTCAAGACTGATTTGCATATGGCCATGTCTGAACTGGGGTGGCGTGGTGAGCAAAATAACGATGGATTAAACCCAGATCTGTGACTGGGGGTGAATGTTTTGCCAATGTGCAACATTCCGTCCATCATCTTGTGTGTTTTGATGTTCGCCCTATGCGGGAAGGGTATGCCCAGACGTGGGTCCCGTGCTCACTACGCCACTGGAGTCAAGCTATCCTGGCTGATGACGGCTGATAGCCAGAAACCGGTCCTAGGATGCTTGATTCCGGTCCAGGAAGACATGGCTTGGCAGTTCGGGCTGGACTGTTCCCATGAGGCACAGGGTCAAGACTGATTTGCATATGGCCATGTCTGAACTGGGGTGGCGTGGTGAGCAAAATAACGATGGATTAAATCCAGATCTGTGACTGGGGGTGAATGTTTTGCCAATGTGCAACATTCCGTCCATCATCTTGTGTGTTTTGATGTTCGCCCTATGTGGGAAGGGTATGCCCAGACGTGGGTCCCGTGCTCACTACGCCACTGGAGTCAAGCTATCCTGGCTGATGACGGCTGATAGCCAGAAACCGGTCCTAGGATGCTTGATTCCGGTCCAGGGAAGACATGGCTTGGCAGTTCGGGCTGGACTGTTCCCATGAGGCACAGGGTCAAGACTGATTTGCATATGGCCATGTCTGAACTGGGGTGGCGTGGTGAGCAAAATAACGATGGATTAAACCCAGATCTGTGACTGGGGGTGAATGTTTTGCCAATGTGCAACATTCCGTCCATCATCTTGTGTGTTTTGATGTTCGCCCTATGTGGGAAGGGTATGCCCAGACGTGGGTCCCGTGCTCACTACGCCACTGGAGTCAAGCTATCCTGGCTGATGACGGCTGATAGCCAGAAACCGGTCCTAGGATGCTTGATTCCGGTCCAGGGAAGACATGGCTTGGCAGTTCGGGCTGGACTGTTCCCATGAGGCACAGGGTCAAGACTGATTTGCATATGGCCATGTCTGAACTGGGGTGGCGTGGTGAGCAAAATAACGATGGATTAAACCCAGATCTGTGACTGGGGGTGAATGTTTTGCCAATGTGCAACATTCCGTCCATCATCTTGTGTGTTTTGATGTTCGCCCTATGTGGGAAGGGTATGCCCAGACGTGGGTCCCGTGCTCACTACGCCACTGGAGTCAAGCTATCCTGGCTGATGACGGCTGATAGCCAGAAACCGGTCCTAGGATGCTTGATTCCGGTCCAGGGAAGACATGGCTTGGCAGTTCGGGCTGGACTGTTCCCATGAGGCACAGGGTCAAGACTGATTTGCATATGGCCATGTCTGAACTGGGGTGGCGTGGTGAGCAAAATAACGATGGATTAAACCCAGATCTGTGACTGGGGGTGAATGTTTTGCCAATGTGCAACATTCCGTCCATCATCTTGTGTGTTTTGATGTTCGCCCTATGTGGGAAGGGTATGCCCAGACGTGGGTCCCGTGCTCACTACGCCACTGGAGTCAAGCTATCCTGGCTGATGACGGCTGATAGCCAGAAACCGGTCCTAGGATGCTTGATTCCGGTCCAGGGAAGACATGGCTTGGCAGTTCGGGCTGGACTGTTCCCATGAGGCACAGGGTCAAGACTGATTTGCATATGGCCATGTCTGAACTGGGGTGGCGTGGTGAGCAAAATAACGATGGATTAAACCCAGATCTGTGACTGGGGGTGAATGTTTTGCCAATGTGCAACATTCCGTCCATCATCTTGTGTGTTTTGATGTTCGCCCTATGTGGGAAGGGTATGCCCAGACGTGGGTCCCGTGCTCACTACGCCACTGGAGTCAAGCTATCCTGGCTGATGACGGCTGATTGCCAGAAACCGGTCCTAGGATGCTTGATTCCGGTCCAGGGAAGACATGGCTTGGCAGTTCGGGCTGGACTGTTCCCATGAGGCACAGGGTCAAGACTGATTTGCATATGGCCATGTCTGAACTGGGGTGGCGTGGTGAGCAAAATAACGATGGATTAAACCCAGATCTGTGACTGGGGGTGAATGTTTTGCCAATGTGCAACATTCCGTCCATCATCTTGTGTGTTTTGATGTTCGCCCTATGCGGGAAGGGTATGCCCAGACGTGGGTCCCGTGCTCACTACGCCACTGGAGTCAAGCTATCCTGGCTGATGACGGCTGATAGCCAGAAACCGGTCCTAGGATGCTTGATTCCGGTCCAGGGAAGACATGGCTTGGCAGTTCGGGCTGGACTGTTCCCATGAGGCACAGGGTCAAGACTGATTTGCATATGGCCATGTCTGAACTGGGGTGGCGTGGTGAGCAAAATAACGATGGATTAAACCCAGATCTGTGACTGGGGGTGAATGTTTTGCCAATGTGCAACATTCCATCCATCATCTTGTGTGTTTTGATGTTCGCCCTATGTGGGAAGGGTATGCCCAGACGTGGGTCCCGTGCTCACTACGCCACTGGAGTCAAGCTATCCTGGCTGATGACGGCTGATAGCCAGAAACCGGTCCTAGGATGCTTGATTCCGGTCCAGGTAAGACATGGCTTGGCAGTTCGGGCTGGACTGTTCCCATGAGGCACAGGGTCAAGACTGATTTGCATATGGCCATGTCTGAACTGGGGTGGCGTGGTGAGCAAAATAACGATGGATTAAACCCAGATCTGTGACTGGGGGTGAATGTTTTGCCAATGTGCAACATTCCGTCCATCATCTTGTGTGTTTTGATGTTCGCCCTATGTGGGAAGGGTATGCCCAGACGTGGGTCCCGTGCTCACTACGCCACTGGAGTCAAGCTATCCTGGCTGATAGCCAGAAACCGGTCCTAGGATGCTTGATTCCGGTCCAGGGAAGACATGGCTTGGCAGTTCGGGCTGGACTGTTCCCATGAGGCACAGGGTCAAGACTGATTTGCATATGGCCATGTCTGAACTGGGGTGGCGTGGTGAGCAAAATAACGATGGATTAAACCCAGATCTGTGACTGGGGGTGAATGTTTTGCCAATGTGCAACATTCCGTCCATCATCTTGTGTGTTTTGATGTTCGCCCTATGTGGGAAGGGTATGCCCAGACGTGGGTCCCGTGCTCACTACGCCACTGGAGTCAAGCTATCCTGGCTGATGACGGCTGATAGCCAGAAACCGGTCCTAGGATGCTTGATTCCGGTCCAGGGAAGACATGGCTTGGCAGTTCGGGCTGGACTGTTCCCATGAGGCACAGGGTCAAGACTGATTTGCATATGGCCATGTCTGAACTGGGGTGGCGTGGTGAGCAAAATAACGATGGATTAAACCCAGATCTGTGACTGGGGGTGAATGTTTTGCCAATGTGCAACATTCCGTCCATCATCTTGTGTGTTTTGATGTTCGCCCTATGTGGGAAGGGTATGCCCAGACGTGGGTCCCGTGCTCACTACGCCACTGGAGTCAAGCTATCCTGGCTGATGACGGCTGATAGCCAGAAACCGGTCCTAGGATGCTTGATTCCGGTCCAGGAAGACATGGCTTGGCAGTTCGGGCTGGACTGTTCCCATGAGGCACAGGGTCAAGACTGATTTGCATATGGCCATGTCTGAACTGGGGTGGCGTGGTGAGCAAAATAACGATGGATTAAACCCAGATCTGTGACTGGGGGTGAATGTTTTGCCAATGTGCAACATTCCGTCCATCATCTTGTGTGTTTTGATGTTCGCCCTATGTGGGAAGGGTATGCCCAGACGTGGGTCCCGTGCTCACTACGCCACTGGAGTCAAGCTATCCTGGCTGATGACGGCTGATAGCCAGAAACCGGTCCTAGGATGCTTGATTCCGGTCCAGGGAAGACATGGCTTGGCAGTTCGGGCTGGACTGTTCCCATGAGGCACAGGGTCAAGACTGATTTGCATATGGCCATGTCTGAACTGGGGTGGCGTGGTGAGCAAAATAACGATGGATTAAACCCAGATCTGTGACTGGGGGTGAATGTTTTGCCAATGTGCAACATTCCGTCCATCATCTTGTGTGTTTTGATGTTCGCCCTATGTGGGAAGGGTATGCCCAGACGTGGGTCCCGTGCTCACTACGCCACTGGAGTCAAGCTATCCTGGCTGATGACGGCTGATAGCCAGAAACCGGTCCTAGGATGCTTGATTCCGGTCCAGGGAAGACATGGCTTGGCAGTTCGGGCTGGACTGTTCCCATGAGACACAGGGTCAAGACTGATTTGCATATGGCCATGTCTGAACTGGGGTGGCGTGGTGAGCAAAATAACGATGGATTAAACCCAGATCTGTGACTGGGGGTGAATGTTTTGCCAATGTGCAACATTCCGTCCATCATCTTGTGTGTTTTGATGTTCGCCCTATGTGGGAAGGGTATGCCCAGACGTGGGTCCCGTGCTCACTACGCCACTGGAGTCAAGCTATCCTGGCTGATGACGGCTGATAGCCAGAAACCGGTCCTAGGATGCTTGATTCCGGTCCAGGGAAGACATGGCTTGGCAGTTCGGGCTGGACTGTTCCCATGAGGCACAGGGTCAAGACTGATTTGCATATGGCCATGTCTGAACTGGGGTGGCGTGGTGAGCAAAATAACGATGGATTAAACCCAGATCTGTGACTGGGGGTGAATGTTTTGCCAATGTGCAACATTCCGTCCATCATCTTGTGTGTTTTGATGTTCGCCCTATGTGGGAAGGGTATGCCCAGACGTGGGTCCCGTGCTCACTACGCCACTGGAGTCAAGCTATCCTGGCTGATGACGGCTGATAGCCAGAAACCGGTCCTAGGATGCTTGATTCCGGTCCAGGGAAGACATGGCTTGGCAGTTCGGGCTGGACTGTTCCCATGAGGCACAGGGTCAAGACTGATTTGCATATGGCCATGTCTGAACTGGGGTGGCGTGGTGAGCAAAATAACGATGGATTAAACCCAGATCTGTGACTGGGGGTGAATGTTTTGCCAATGTGCAACATTCCGTCCATCATCTTGTGTGTTTTGATGTTCGCCCTATGTGGGAAGGGTATGCCCAGACGTGGGTCCCGTGCTCACTTCGCCACTGGAGTCAAGCTATCCTGGCTGATGACGGCTGATAGCCAGAAACCGGTCCTAGGATGCTTGATTCCGGTCCAGGGAAGACATGGCTTGGCAGTTCGGGCTGGACTGTTCCCATGAGGCACAGGGTCAAGACTGATTTGCATATGGCCATGTCTGAACTGGGGTGGCGTGGTGAGCAAAATAACGATGGATTAAACCCAGATCTGTGACTGGGGGTGAATGTTTTGCCAATGTGCAACATTCCGTCCATCATCTTGTGTGTTTTGATGTTCGCCCTATGTGGGAAGGGTATGCCCAGACGTGGGTCCCGTGCTCACTACGCCACTGGAGTCAAGCTATCCTGGCTGATGACGGCTGATAGCCAGAAACCGGTCCTAGGATGCTTGATTCCGGTCCAGGGAAGACATGGCTTGGCAGTTCGGGCTGGACTGTTCCCATGAGGCACAGGGTCAAGACTGATTTGCATATGGCCATGTCTGAACTGGGGTGGCGTGGTGAGCAAAATAACGATGGATTAAACCCATATCTGTGACTGGGGGTGAATGTTTTGCCAATGTGCAACATTCCGTCCATCATCTTGTGTGTTTTGATCTTCTTGCTTTAGCCATTTGGTGCCTGTAGCCTGTCTCTGATCACATGACTGGGTGTAGTTGGCAGTTGGGCTTTGTGTATTCCTCCTAGACAGCCACACACAATGGGAGCCTAGTTGTGTCTCATTGGACCATCTCTGGCAGGACTTTGTTGTCTCTGTCTCTTTTGTGCCCGTGTCTGTCTCTGTGCCTTTTTCTGCTTTTTTTGTGCCCTTGTCTGTCTCTGTGCCTTTTTCTGTTTCTGTTTATTCTTTCCCCCTTGTGCACGTTTTCTGTCTCCTCCCTGTCCTTCCCGCCGCTGCTGCCCCCGCGGCCCCTCTTCCCCCTGCCGGTTCCCGCTTCCCACCTCCCAGCTGCGCTTCCCTCCCCCCTCCCCTACTTAATATCGGCCGCTGCGAGGGAGTGCGAGCAAGACCCCTGACCTCCTGGTCATAAGACCTGCTCTCCCCCCGCAGCTCCGCTCCTAAGTGCCACCGCTCAGGTCTGCTAGCCGACGTTGTCTGTTTCTGTCCTAGTACCACTTGGTAGGTTCTGTCTCTTGTGCGCCTGTGTCTGTCTCTGTGCCACTTTGTTGTCTCTGTCTCTTTTGTGCCCGTGTCTGTCTCTGTGGCTTTTTCTGCTTTTTTTGTGCCCTTGTCTGTCTCTGCGCCTTTTTCTGTTTCTGTTTATTCTTTCCCCCTCGTGCCCGTTTTCTGCCTCCTCTCTGTCCTTCCTGCCGCTGCTGCCCCCGCGGCACCTCCCCCCCCGCCGGTTCCCGCTTCCCGCCTCCCAGCTGCGCTTCCCTCCCCCTCCCCTACTTAATGGCGGCCGCTGCGAGGGAGTGCGAGCAAGACCCCTGACCTCCTGGTCAGAGACCTGCTCTCCCCCCGCAGCTCCGCCCCTAAGTGCCACCGCTCAGGTCTGCTAGCCGCCGTTGTCTGGTTCTGTCTTTGTGCCACTTGGTAGGTTCTGTCTCGTGTGCCCGTGCCTGTCTCTGTGCCACTTTGTTGTCTCTGTCTCTTTTGTGCCCGTGTCTGTCTCTGTGCCTTTTTCTGCTTTTTTGTGACCTTGACTGTCTCTGCGCCTTTTTCTGTTTCTGTTTATTCTTTCCCCCTCGTGCCCGTTTTCTGCCTCCTCTCTGTCCTTCCCGCTGCTGCTGCCCCCGCGGCCCCACCCCCCCTGCCGGTTCCCGCTTCCTGCCTCCCAGCTGCGCTTCCCTCCCCCTCCCCTACTTAATGGCGGCCACTGCGAGGGAGTGCGAGCAAGAACCCTGACCTCCTTGTCAGAGACCTGCTCTCCCCCCGCAGATCCGGTCCTAAGTGCCACCGCTCAGGTCTGCTAGCTGCGTTGTCTGGTTCTGTCCTTGTGCCACTTGGTAGGTTCTGTCTCTTGTGTGCCCGTGTCTGTCTCTGTGCCACTTTGTTGTCTCTGTCTCTTTTGTGCCCGTGTCTGTCTCTGTGCCTTTTTCTGCTTTTTTTGTGACCTTGACTGTCTCTGCGCCTTTTTCTGTTTCTGTTTATTCTTTCCCCCTCGTGCCCGTTTTCTGCCTCCTCTCTGTCCTTCCCGCTGCTGCTGCCCCCGCGGCCCCACCCCCCCTGCCGGTTCCCGCTTCCTGCCTCCCAGCTGCGCTTCCCTCCCCCCTCCCCTACTTAATGGCGGCCACTGCGAGGGAGTGCGAGCAAGAACCCTGACCTCCTTGTCAGAGACCTGCTCTCCCCCCGCAGCTCCGCTCCTAAGTGCCACCGCTCAGGTCTGCTAGCTGCGTTGTCTGGTTCTGTCCTTGTGCCACTTGGTAGGTTCTGTCTCTTGTGTGCCCGTGTCTGTCTCTGTGCCACTTTGTTGTCTCTGTCTCTTTTGTGCCCGTGTCTGTCTCTGTGCCTTTTTCTGCTTTTTTTGTGTCCTTGTCTGTCTCTGCGCCTTTTTCTGTTTATGTTTCTATTTATTCTTTCCCCCTCGTGCCCGTTTTCTGCCTCCTCTCTGTCCTTCCCGCCGCTGCTGCCCCCGCGGCCCCTCCCCCCCTGCCGGTTCCCACTTCCCGCCTCCCAGCTGCTCTTCCCACCCCTACTTAATGGCGGCCGCTGTGCGGCCCAAAGGCAAGCACGTCTGCGCCCGTCCGCGACCAGCGCCAGGGACCCTGGTTCTTCGGCCATCCACCGCTACGACTCAGCTGCCCTCCTTGCACTCAAACCCGGAAGAGACAACAACTGCCAGAGATCGACGCCAAACACCACCCACGGCCAGTTCTCCTGCCGACACTGCCAACAATCCTTCACCATCAACAGGCCTTCTACGACCGCTGAACCCATGACGGACGCCTGCACCACCGAAGCCTGGACGTGCATACTCCTCAACGTGCGCTCCCTCCACAGACACGCCACGGAGATCTGGGACCTACTCGACACCCTCGCGCCAGACGTCGCCTTCTTCACGTAAACATGGACCAACGCCACCTCTGACCCCGACATCCCCACCGCCATCCCCGACGGATACAAGATCAAAAGAAAGGACCGCCCCCACCGCCCAGGAGGAGGACTCGCCATCGCACACAAGAGCTCCCGCCGACTCTCCACCTCCAGCACGAGCGACCCCTTCTCCAACACAGAGCACCTCCATTTCCAGATCCAAACCACCCCCAGAACAACGCTGCGCGGGACCCTCGTCTACAGACCCCCCCGGGCCTAGCGCCTCTTCCGCCACCACCATTGCCGACCTCGTCGCACCCCACGCAATCGCCTCCACGGACTACATTCTCATCAGAGACCTGAACTTCCACCTCGACAACCGCAGCGACCCCGACTCCACCACCCTCCTGGACAACAACTGCCAGAGATCGACGCCAAACACCACCCACGGCCAGTTCTCCTGCCGACACTGCCAACAATCCTTCACCATCAACAGCCCTTCCACGACCGCTGAACCCATGACGGACGCCTGCACCACCGAAGCCTGGACGTGCATACTCCTCAACGTGCGCTCCCTCCACAGACACGCCACGGAGATCTGGGACCTGCTCGACACCCTCTCGCCAGACGTCGCCTTCTTCACGTAAACATGGACCAACGCCACCTCAGACCCCGACATCCCCACCGCCATCCCCGACGGATACAAGATCAAAAGAAAGGACCGCCCCCACCGCCCAGGAGGAGGACTCGCCATCGCACACAAGAGCTCCCTCCGACTCTCCACCTCCAGCACGAGCGACCCCCTCTCCAACACAAAGCACCTCCATTTCCAGATCCAAACCACCCCCAGAACAACGCTGCGCGGGACCCTCGTCTACAGACCTCCCCGGGCCTAGCGCCTCTTCCGCCACCACCATTGCCGACCTCGTCGCACCCCACGCCATCGCCTCCACGGACTACATTCTCATCAGAGACCTGAACTTCCACCTCGACAACCGCAGCGACCCCGACTCCACCACCCTCCTGGACAACCTCGCCAACCTCGGACTGAAGCAGCTCGTCACCACCCCCACCCACAGAGCCGGACACACCCTCGACCCCATCTTTGCAGGAGGGACAAACATCCACTTCAGCCCAACCACGCAGCCCCTCTGGACAGACCACCACTGCGTACACTTCACCTTCAACACCACCACCGCACCCAAACCCGCCCCGCACCCGCCACGAAGGAACTGGAGCAAGATCACAGAGGAACACCTCAACACCACCCTCCTCCACGACCGACGCCAACTCTGCAGCCAAAGAACTACACCGCTGGATCTCCAGCTGCGCTGACAAGCTCGCACCCCTCCGCCACCCCATTAATCAATGCCCCCTGAAGGCCGCCTGGTTCACCACCGACCTCCAAGTAGCCAGGCGCTCCTGCAGACACCTCGAGAAACTCTGGCGGAACAGGAAAACCACGAAGACCAGAACAACTACAGGAACGCCATGAATGAATACCACCAGTGCATAAGAGCCACCAAGAGCCTTTATCAAGAACAAAATCCACTCCAACGCCAGCAGTTCACCAAACCCCCCAGCGAAGCCACGGACGTCACTCCATCCCAGGACCTCTGCAACAAGCTCAGTTCCTACTTCCACCTGAAAATCAAGGCCCTCTACGACAACTTCAGTGAACAGACTCCTGACACCACCCCCCTCTCCACCACCGACAACCAGCCGACAATCACCACCTGGAAACCTGCTACCACTGAAGACACCACCACGACCATGAAGAACACCCACTCAGGAGCCCCCATGGACCCCTGCCCACCGCACATCTACCACAGAGCCGCCATAGCACCCGAACTAGGCCGGACCATCAACTCCTCCCTTGAATCCGGCATCTTCCCCGACTACTGAAAGCGGGCAGAGGTCAAGCCCCTCCTCAAGAAACCCTCGGCCGACCCGACGAACCTGAAAAACTACCGGCCCATCTCTCTCCTTCCCTTTGCAGCCAATGTCACAGAGAGATTCATCAACGCCCAGCTGACCACCTTCATCGAAGAGAACGCCATCCTCGACTCCTCCCAGTCCGGATTTCGCAGCAACCACAGCACCGAGACCGCCCTCCTCGCCGCCACCGATGACATTCCCATGCTACTGGACCAGGGCCACACTGCAGCCCTCATCCTACTAGACCTCTCCGCAGCCTTCGACACCGTCTCACACCGCACTCTCGCAGCCAGACTCCACGACGCCGGTATACGAGGAACCGCGCTCGACTGGATCCGCTCCTTTCTCTCTGGCAGAACCCAAAGGATCAGACTCCCTCCCTTCCTCTCCGAACCTACAGAGATCAACTGTAGAGTACCCAAAGGATCCTCGCTCAGCCCCACGCTTTTCAACATCTACATGCCCCCCCTCGCCGCCATCGTCAGACAGCATGGGCTCAGCATAGTATCTTACGCCGACAACACCCAGCTCATCCTCTCTCTCACGAAGAACCCCGAAGACACCAGACTCAGCTTCCAAGAAGGAATGAAAGACGTCGCAGCCTGGATGAGCGACAGCTGCCTAAAACTGAACTCAGGAAAGACTAAGGTCCTCGTCCTTGGACCCTGCCCTCGGAAACCCACCCACCCCGATGGACCACGCCCGGAACCTCGGCATCATTCTAGACTCCTCCCTCACCATGACCCGCCATATCAACGCCGTTGCCTCGACCTGCTTCAACTCCCTTGGCATCCTCCGCAAGACCTTCAAGTGGATCCCCCCCGAATGCAGAAAGACCGTCACCCACGCACTCGTAACCAGCAGACTGGACTACGGTAACTCCCTCTACGCCGGAATCAACAAAACCCTGCTACACAAGCTCCAAACCATCCAGAACACCGCAGCCAGACTCGTCCTCGGAACCCCACGACACAAGCACATGACCCCGCACCTACGAGACCTCCACTGGCTCCCCATCGAGAAGAGAGTAACCTTCAAGCTACTCACCCATGCCTACAAATACCTCCACAACATCGGACCCAAATACCTCAATGAAAGAGTCTCCTTCCACGTACCCAAAAGGAACCTCCGCTCCGCGGACCTCGCTCTGGCAGAGACCCCACGCATCCGCAGAACCAGAGCAGGCGGAAGAGCCTTCTCCGACGCCGCAGCAAAGACCTGGAATGAGCTCCCAGTCAACATCAGACGCTCCCCACTCTGCACACCTTCAGGAAGAGCCTCAAGACCTGGCTCTCCGACTGATCCGGAGCTGCAGCCCCTCCCCCCCCCTCCCCCAGCGCCTTGAGACCCCCACGGGTGAGTAGCGCACTTTATAAACCCCTGATTGATTGATGGGAGGGAGGAGCTGAGCACAGCCTCCCTTACACCTAAATAGGCTGTGTCCTGTCCATACAGGAAGGGCTGCATACCACCCTGTAGTGGGTTTGGAGCCAGGGCAAGAAGGGAGGACATCTGTGCACTTCAAAGTCATGTCTTTGAAGTCTCCCTCACTTCAAAGGCACCAGTGGGTAAAAGTACTGGACCTCAGACACCACCACTTCACTACACTTTTGGACTCGTGGATACTCTGCCAGGAAGAAGGACTGCTGTGCTGCTGAAGGACTGCCACTCTGCTGGACTGCACTCTGCTCTACATCTGCTTTGCTGTGCTGATCTGCTGCCATTTTGCCTGGGTGAGAAGGACTGGACCTGCATTTCTTGAACTCAGAACGAATAGTCACTCCATGGGCTAGTTGGCTGGCCTCTTGATCTGAAGCCTCGGGGACATAGCAGGCTTCCAACCCCTGCACCTGGACTTTGCCATCTGTGAGTCTACTCTGCCAAGTGGTTCCACCCCAGTACTGGACTCTTGGAAGTGGGCCTAAGGTGCTTGCCAGTGGAACCAACGCATCTTCTCTGCTGATCGACACATCTCGAGCAGAACCGACGCACCTCCTCAGTTGAGCGGCGCATCGCTGAGCATAGCCGACCATCGCTGCACGCCGCTTTTCCCAGCACAAGCTCCTCACGTTCCTTATCGAAGACAGCCTCGACAATGCCAATGAAACTCCACATCCCAGCTACACTGCTCATTGGAACCGATGAATTGCCTCTGCTGCACCTCGCATCCTCGACACCGGACTTCGCATCGCAAGCCCTACTGACAGGATCCTCAACGTCAATGCAACAGGACCTCTCACTGCAACATTGTCGCACCTCGGAACAGATACATCACCTCGGCTGCGCGACGCATCTTTGAAGCGGATCCACGCAACATTCCACAACCAGGATTTAAGGTACTCTGTTCAGTGGGCTTAACTGGGTCCCTGTGGCCTGCCCACGCTCCATTGTGTTTGGCCTGAACTTGTGACTTTGTCCCAGTCGGGTGCGGCCAGATATCCCCAATAGCGCTTTGTGCTTTTTGGCATTATTTTTCACAGTAAACTTAAAAAAATCAATATCTCCGGTTCTACTAATTGGATTTTTGTTGTTTTAGTCTTGTTTTATTTATTAAAGTCAGATCTATTTATCTAACCTGGTGTGGAATCATTTTATGTGGTGTGTTTACTGTTTGAAGTACTACACAAATACTTTACACACTGCCTCTAAGCCTGACTGCTCTGTGTCAAGCTACCAGAGGGTGAGTTCAGGTTAATTTAGGGTTGCCAGCTTCTTACCCTGACTAGGATTGTGGTTGCTGCTTGACCAGGGCACATACCCAAGTCAACCAGTAACCCAATTTCTAACAGCACACAATATTGAGGACAGAATATCAAATCCAATATATTGGCAGGTAAGTATAGATTTTCCATATACATGTACATAGTCGCATATATATATATATATATATATATATATATATATGTATATATATATATATATATGTGTGTATATATGTATATATATATATATATATATATATATATATATATATATATATATATATATCCATCCTAAGAAGATCATTGCGGACAGCCGCTCACCCTCCTAACGACACCGGTGCCAGCAGCGGTCACAACTCCGCTATATGTATTCCAACAGGAAAAGCAATCCGGGAACTCCCAAATAATTTCCAGCGGCACACCAGAGGACAGGCACAATAATATATTTTATTGTGTCACATGCAGAACAACGCGTTTCCAGCTACAGCCTCTGAAGAAGAACGCGTTGTTCTGCATGTGACGCAATAAAATATATTATTGTGCCTGTCCTCTGGTGTGCCGCTGGAAATTATTTGGGAGTTCCCAGATTGCTTTTCCTGTTGGAATATATATATATATATATATATATATATATATATATATATATATATATATATATATATAATCTACTGGCGGTCGCCAGTAGATAGTTATAGTTACAACCTATTTTCCATAGGAAATCCGCGACATTCTATTTGAAATAACTCTCTTGCCGGTTGACGTATCTTCGCAAAATTTTCAAACTTTGTGGGGCGCTCCGGTCCGCTCCTACCCTGAAAGTCTCGGGGGATTCGTCAAGCGGGGGCCGAGAAAAAGGGGGTCCCAAAACGCGTTTTCCCCATGCAATTTTCCATAGGAAACTTTAGACACGGCTACAGCCCGAACTGCTGAACGGAATTACACCAAATTTGGCAAAGAGGTAGTTCTTGGTTCAGAAAGAACCCTTTTTGTTAAATGGTGTAAATCCGTTCAGTAGTTGCTGAGAAAATCAAAAGTAAAAAGATAGATATATCTAGGGCCGCGGATCCTCCCGAGCACGAGCTTTATGTTAATTGGCTGTCAACACTCCAAATCAGGAAGTGTTGGCAGCCATTTTGTCCCTCGGTAGAACCGAGGGACAGAAACAAGTGCGCAAAGCGCACAAAGGGGGCAGGGTAGAAACACCCTGACCCCCTAGGTCTGCTCAGGGAATCCCACAAGCTCTATGGCGCTTTTTGGAGGTATATGGTGGGCTATTTGCACCCCAGGGACCCTCAGGATTCAAGGGGAGTTAATCCCCCGACTTAAAACGCGCCACGGGCGCGTTTGCACAGTGGTGAAGGGAGGGCGGGGCTTCAGGTGACATGTGTGCAAACAGGCCCGTGGCGCGTTTTTAAGATGGGGAATTAAATCCTCTTCAATCCTGAGGGTCCCTGGGGGCCAACTAGCCCAACAGGTACGTCCAGAAAGCGCCACAGAGCTGCGTTGCAGAGAGGTGTAAAAGGGGTGTGGCCTCTGTACATGTCTCTGCAACGCAGCCCCTGGCGCATATTGGAGGTTCCTGGTGGGCTAGTTGGCCCGTAGGGACCCTCATGATTCAAGGGGACTTAATCCCCCAACTTAAAACGCGCCACAGGGCGCGTTTGCACAGATGTCACCTCAGGCCCCGCCCCTCCCTTCACCATTGTGCTAATATTCCTCTAAAATCAGCCGAAATACGAATTCCGATTTACTCACCTGTTATCAGGAGAGACCTCAGTGCTGCATCTTTCAGCCCAGTACTGATCCTCAAAAGTAATTTTAACCGTACTTACCGGTAACTTGAATTTCCTTCATAGGCTAACATTGACTGGTTTCACTTGGAAATTCTTCTAAGTGTGGAGTTTTGGAACTTTAAAATATTCCTCTAAAATCAGCCGAAATACGAATTCCGATTTACTCACCTGTTATCAGGAGAGAACCCAGTGCTGCATCTTTTAGCCCAGTACTGATCCTCAAAAGTAATTTTAACCGTACTTACCAGTAACTTGAATTTCCTTCCATAGGATATCATTGCCTGCTTTTTGCTGAAAAAGTTTCTAAGTGTTGATTTTTGAAACATACAAATATTCCTCTAAAATCAGCCGAAATACGAATTCCGATTTACTCACCTGTTATCAGGAGAGACCTCAGTGCTGCATCTTTCAGCCCAGTACTGATCCTCAAAAGTAATTTTAACCGTACTTACCAGTAACTTGAATTTCCTTCCATAGGATATCATTGCCTGCTTTTTGCTGAAAAAGTTTCTAAGTGTTGATTTTTGAAACATACAAATATTCCTCTAAAATCAGCCGAAATCCGAATTCTGATTTACTCACCTGTTATCAGGAGAGACCTCAGTGAAGCATCTTTCAGCCCAGTACTGGTCCTGAAAAGTAATTTTAACCGTACTTACCAGTAACTTGAATTTCCTTCCATAGGCTAACATTGACTGGTTTCACTTGGAAATTCTTCTAAGTGTGGAGTTTTGGAACTTTAAAATATTCCTCTAAAATCAGCCGAAATACGAATTCCGATTTACTCACCTGTTATCAGGAGAGACCTCAGTGCTGCATCTTTCAGCCCAGTACTGATCCTCAAAAGTAATTTTAACCGTACTTACCGGTAACTTGAATTTCCTTCATAGGCTAACATTGACTGGTTTCACTTGGAAATTCTTCTAAGTGTGGAGTTTTGGAACTTTAAAATATTCCTCTAAAATCAGCCGAAATACGAATTCCGATTTACTCACCTGTTATCAGGAGAGACCTCAGTGCTGCATCTTTCAGCCCAGTACTGGTCCTGAAAAGTAATTTTAACCGTACTTACCGGTAACTTGAATTTCCTTCATAGGCTAACATTGACTGGTTTCACTTGGAAATTCTTCTAAGTGTGGAGTTTTGGAACTTTAAAATATTCCTCTAAAATCAGCCGAAATACGAATTCCGATTTACTCACCTGTTATCAGGAGAGAACCCAGTGCTGCATCTTTTAGCCCAGTACTGATCCTCAAAAGTAATTTTAACCGTACTTACCAGTAACTTGAATTTCCTTCCATAGGATATCATTGCCTGCTTTTTGCTGAAAAAGTTTCTAAGTGTTGATTTTTGAAACATACAAATATTCCTCTAAAATCAGCCGAAATCCGAATTCTGATTTACTCACCTGTTATCAGGAGAGACCTCAGTGAAGCATCTTTCAGCCCAGTACTGGTCCTGAAAAGTAATTTTAACCGTACTTACCAGTAACTTGAATTTCCTTCCATAGGCTAACATTGACTGGTTTCACTTGGAAATTCTTCTAAGTGTGGAGTTTTGGAACTTTAAAATATTCCTCTAAAATCAGCCGAAATACGAATTCCGATTTACTCACCTGTTATCAGGAGAGAACCCAGTGCTGCATCTTTTAGCCCAGTACTGATCCTCAAAAGTAATTTTAACCGTACTTACCAGTAACTTGAATTTCCTTCCATAGGATATCATTGCCTGCTTTTGCTGAAAAAGTTTCTAAGTGTTGATTTTTGAAACATACAAATATTCCTCTAAAATCAGCCGAAATCCGAATTCTGATTTACTCACCTGTTATCAGGAGAGACCTCAGTGAAGCATCTTTCAGCCCAGTACTGGTCCTGAAAAGTAATTTTAACCGTACTTACCAGTAACTTGAATTTCCTTCCATAGGCTAACATTGACTGGTTTCACTTGGAAATTCTTCTAAGTGTGGAGTTTTGGAACTTTAAAATATTCCTCTAAAATCAGCCGAAATACGAATTCCGATTTACTCACCTGTTATCAGGAGAGACCTCAGTGCTGCATCTTTCAGCCCAGTACTGATCCTCAAAAGTAATTTTAACCGTACTTACCGGTAACTTGAATTTCCTTCATAGGCTAACATTGACTGGTTTCACTTGGAAATTCTTCTAAGTGTGGAGTTTTGGAACTTTAAAATATTCCTCTAAAATCAGCCAAAATACGAATTCCGATTTACTCACCTGTTATCAGGAGAGACCTCAGTGCTGCATCTTTCAGCCCAGTACTGGTCCTGAAAAGTAATTTTAACCGTACTTACCGGTAACTTGAATTTCCTTCATAGGCTAACATTGACTGGTTTCACTTGGAAATTCTTCTAAGTGTGGAGTTTTGGAACTTTAAAATATTCCTCTAAAATCAGCCGAAATACGAATTCCGATTTACTCACCTGTTATCAGGAGAGAACCCAGTGCTGCATCTTTTAGCCCAGTACTGATCCTCAAAAGTAATTTTAACCGTACTTACCAGTAACTTGAATTTCCTTCCATAGGATATCATTGCCTGCTTTTTGCTGAAAAAGTTTCTAAGTGTTGATTTTTGAAACATACAAATATTCCTCTAAAATCAGCCGAAATCCGAATTCTGATTTACTCACCTGTTATCAGGAGAGACCTCAGTGAAGCATCTTTCAGCCCAGTACTGGTCCTGAAAAGTAATTTTAACCGTACTTACCAGTAACTTGAATTTCCTTCCATAGGCTAACATTGACTGGTTTCACTTGGAAATTCTTCTAAGTGTGGAGTTTTGGAACTTTAAAATATTCCTCTAAAATCAGCCGAAATACGAATTCCGATTTACTCACCTGTTATCAGGAGAGACCTCAGTGCTGCATCTTTCAGCCCAGTACTGATCCTCAAAAGTAATTTTAACCGTACTTACCGGTAACTTGAATTTCCTTCATAGGCTAACATTGACTGGTTTCACTTGGAAATTCTGCTAAGTGTGGAGTTTTGGAACTTTAAAATATTCCTCTAAAATCAGCCGAAATACGAATTCCGATTTACTCACCTGTTATCAGGAGAGACCTCAGTGCTGCATCTTTCAGCCCAGTACTGGTCCTGAAAAGTAATTTTAACCGTACTTACCGGTAACTTGAATTTCCTTCATAGGCTAACATTGACTGGTTTCACTTGGAAATTCTTCTAAGTGTGGAGTTTTGGAACTTTAAAATATTCCTCTAAAATCAGCCGAAATACGAATTCCGATTTACTCACCTGTTATCAGGAGAGACCTCAGTGCTGCATCTTTCAGCCCAGTACTGATCCTCAAAAGTAATTTTAACCGTACTTACCGGTAACTTGAATTTCCTTCATAGGCTAACATTGACTGGTTTCACTTGGAAATTCT
This sequence comes from Calotriton arnoldi, assembly GCA_963921515.1. NCBI lineage: Eukaryota > Metazoa > Chordata > Amphibia > Caudata > Salamandridae > Calotriton > Calotriton arnoldi. The sequence continues at coordinate 529,826 of CAWUFW010000964.1, forward strand.
GCTAAGTGTGGAGTTTTGGAACTTTAAAATATTCCTCTAAAATCAGCCGAAATACGAATTCCGATTTACTCACCTGTTATCAGGAGAGACCTCAGTGCTGCATCTTTCAGCCCAGTACTGGTCCTGAAAAGTAATTTTAACCGTACTTACCGGTAACTTGAATTTCCTTCATAGGCTAACATTGACTGGTTTCACTTGGAAATTCTTCTAAGTGTGGAGTTTTGGAACTTTAAAATATTCCTCTAAAATCAGCCGAAATACGAATTCCGATTTACTCACCTGTTATCAGGAGAGAACCCAGTGCTGCATCTTTTAGCCCAGTACTGATCCTCAAAAGTAATTTTAACCGTACTTACCAGTAACTTGAATTTCCTTCCATAGGATATCATTGCCTGCTTTTTGCTGAAAAAGTTTCTAAGTGTTGATTTTTGAAACATACAAATATTCCTCTAAAATCAGCCGAAATCCGAATTCTGATTTACTCACCTGTTATCAGGAGAGACCTCAGTGAAGCATCTTTCAGCCCAGTACTGGTCCTGAAAAGTAATTTTAACCGTACTTACCAGTAACTTGAATTTCCTTCCATAGGCTAACATTGACTGGTTTCACTTGGAAATTCTTCTAAGTGTGGAGTTTTGGAACTTTAAAATATTCCTCTAAAATCAGCCGAAATACGAATTCCGATTTACTCACCTGTTATCAGGAGAGAACCCAGTGCTGCATCTTTTAGCCCAGTACTGATCCTCAAAAGTAATTTTAACCGTACTTACCAGTAACTTGAATTTCCTTCCATAGGATATCATTGCCTGCTTTTTGCTGAAAAAGTTTCTAAGTGTTGATTTTTGAAACATACAAATATTCCTCTAAAATCAGCCGAAATCCGAATTCTGATTTACTCACCTGTTATCAGGAGAGACCTCAGTGAAGCATCTTTCAGCCCAGTACTGGTCCTGAAAAGTAATTTTAACCGTACTTACCAGTAACTTGAATTTCCTTCCATAGGCTAACATTGACTGGTTTCACTTGGAAATTCTTCTAAGTGTGGAGTTTTGGAACTTTAAAATATTCCTCTAAAATCAGCCGAAATACGAATTCCGATTTACTCACCTGTTATCAGGAGAGACCTCAGTGCTGCATCTTTCAGCCCAGTACTGATCCTCAAAAGTAATTTTAACCGTACTTACCGGTAACTTGAATTTCCTTCATAGGCTAACATTGACTGGTTTCACTTGGAAATTCTTCTAAGTGTGGAGTTTTGGAACTTTAAAATATTCCTCTAAAATCAGCCGAAATACGAATTCCGATTTACTCACCTGTTATCAGGAGAGACCTCAGTGCTGCATCTTTCAGCCCAGTACTGATCCTCAAAAGTAATTTTAACCGTACTTACCGGTAACTTGAATTTCCTTCATAGGCTAACATTGACTGGTTTCACTTGGAAATTCTGCTAAGTGTGGAGTTTTGGAACTTTAAAATATTCCTCTAAAATCAGCCGAAATACGAATTCCGATTTACTCACCTGTTATCAGGAGAGACCTCAGTGCTGCATCTTTCAGCCCAGTACTGGTCCTGAAAAGTAATTTTAACCGTACTTACCGGTAACTTGAATTTCCTTCATAGGCTAACATTGACTGGTTTCACTTGGAAATTCTTCTAAGTGTGGAGTTTTGGAACTTTAAAATATTCCTCTAAAATCAGCCGAAATACGAATTCCGATTTACTCACCTGTTATCAGGAGAGAACCCAGTGCTGCATCTTTTAGCCCAGTACTGATCCTCAAAAGTAATTTTAACCGTACTTACCAGTAACTTGAATTTCCTTCCATAGGATATCATTGCCTGCTTTTTGCTGAAAAAGTTTCTAAGTGTTGATTTTTGAAACATACAAATATTCCTCTAAAATCAGCCGAAATCCGAATTCTGATTTACTCACCTGTTATCAGGAGAGACCTCAGTGAAGCATCTTTCAGCCCAGTACTGGTCCTGAAAAGTAATTTTAACCGTACTTACCAGTAACTTGAATTTCCTTCCATAGGCTAACATTGACTGGTTTCACTTGGAAATTCTTCTAAGTGTGGAGTTTTGGAACTTTAAAATATTCCTCTAAAATCAGCCGAAATACGAATTCCGATTTACTCACCTGTTATCAGGAGAGACCTCAGTGCTGCATCTTTCAGCCCAGTACTGATCCTCAAAAGTAATTTTAACCGTACTTACCAGTAACTTGAATTTACTTCCATAGGAATCCATTGTCTGGTTTTCAGCAGAAAAGTTTCAAAGTGTCGATTTTCACAAACTACAAATATTCCTAAAAAATCGCCTGTATGACTTAAACGCATTCTTTCAACTGTTTACAGGAGATGCACCAGTGCTGGATCCAGGATCCAACACTGAGTAAGAAAAAGTAACGATAACAGTTTTTAACTTCTAAGTGAATTTCCTTCCATAGGATAACATTGGTGATTCTATGAGAAAAAGTTTCTAAGTGTGAACTTTTAAAGTACAATAATATTCCTTAAAAATCACGACTGTAACCAAAACGCTTTTACTCAACTGTTTACAGGAGATGTCCCAGGACTGAATCTAGGATCCAGTAATGTGGTTAGAAAAGTAATCCATAAAGTAACTAATTGCATTTAACTAGAAATTCACATTGAGCTGAATGTTGCATTGTGTTTGAAAATGTGTTGCCCATTGCAACAACTGTAACTACTGTACTTAAAAGTCTATTGCCTATGTGCAAAGTAATTAAACTAAAGTAATTCATTCTGAGAAAGTATTTTTTGTAATGTAATGTATAATGTAATTACAATGTAATTTAAAAAATAAAATATGTAAAAAAAAATTGTTTCTAAAAAATTTGGAAATCAGTATGAAAAAAATTTATATAACAATTACATTTAAAAATTGTCATTTACAAAACCTTTGAAATTCACTGAAAAAACTGTAGGTTTCAAACATGTTATAGTTACAAATTAGCATTTAAAAAACCTTTGAAATTCACTGAAAAAACCATAGGTTTCAGGGACGTTATAGTTACAAATTAGCATTTAAAAAACCTTTGAAATTCACTGAAAAAACCATAGGTTTTAGGGACAGTTATAGTTAGTTGGACATTGCACTCGTACAAAACCCGTGAAATTCCCCGTTATAGTTAGTCCAGCTAACTATAACTCGCGCCCGCAATGCACTGCTGATGACGTCACATATTACATCACTCATGACATGGTCAGTGACATCCTGCCGAAAAAAAAAAAATCGAAGCGCGGTCTCCCGCGCTTCGATGTTAATTGGCCCCCGGGTGGCCCAAGTCCCGGGGGCATGGTGGGGGGATAATTTAATGTGTGGGGGCCTCAAAGGGCCCCCAAGCCCCGGGGACCGCCACCCCCGGGGCTTTTTTTGAAAAATGGTGCGGGAGGGCTCTGAGCCCTCCCGCAGCCCCGAGGACCACCACCTCCCCGGGGCTTTTTTAATTAAATTGTAAAACCTGTGTGGGGGGGCTCCAGCCCCCACACGCCCGGGACCGCCACCTCCCGGGGCACTAAACATTTTAATATGGGGGTCCGTTACGGACCCCAGAGCCCCGGGGACCACCACCTCCCGGGGCTATGTACTGAATGGGAGGGGGCCGCGCGGCCCCCTCCTGGAGCCCTTGATGGCCCTGGGGACCACCACCCCCAGGGCCGGCTCCTGCAGTGTCCCGGGGTGCCTACCCCCGGGACACTGTAGTTTGCTATGGCAGGACGGGAGCCTCGCGGCTCCCGTCCTGCCATAGCAAACTGCTTTGGATATTGGAAGAGAGAGCAGGGAAACCTGCTCTCTCTTTCAATATCTAAAGCAAATTGCTTTTCCACACGGGGAGCTGCATGTCAGCAGCTCCCCATGTGGGAAAGCATTGCCGGCTCTCGAAGAACGCGGGGAGCCGGCGGGACCGTGGGGGCATTGGGGCTCCCCTCACGGTCTCCATCATTATGTATAAACCCCGGGGGATGGGGTCCCCGGGGAGAATACAAATTAGTGATAGGAGCTATCAAAATTTTTACGGGAAAATAAGGAGTCGCGCACCCAGCGCGCCGCTCAGCGCGGCCCCTAGTGTGAACGCGTTGGGTGCGCGACTCCCAGCACGGCCCCCTGGTGTAAACGCGTTGGGTGCGCTCAGGGTGCGCGAATCCTGCCGAAAAAAAAAAAAATCGAGGCGCGGTCTCCCGGGCTCGATGTTAGTGGCCCCCGGGTGGCCCAAGTCCCGGGGGCATGGTGGGGGGGGATAATTTAATGGGTGGGGGCCTCAAGGGCCCCCATGCCCGGGGACCGCCACCCCCGGGGCTTCTTTTTTATTTAAAAAAACCTGTGTGGGGGGCTCCAGCCCCCACACGCCCGGGGACCACCACGTCCCCGGGGCACCTATAAAATAAATGTGGGGGTCCATTACGGACCCCCAGAGCCCGGGGACCACCACCTCCCCGGGGCTGTGCAATTTAAGGGAGGGGGCCGCGCGGCCCCCTCCTGGAGCCCTTGATGGCCCTGGGGAGTGCCAGGGCCGGCTCCTGCAGTGTCCCGGGGTGCCTACCCCGGGACACTGTAGTTTGCTATGGCAGGACGGGAGCCTCGCGGCTCACGTCCTGCCATAGCAAACTGCTATCCAATATCTAAAGCTATCCAATATCTAAAGCAAATTGCTTTTCCACACGGGGAGCTGCATGTCAGCAGCTCACCATGTGGGAAAGCAATGCTGGCTCTCGAAGGACGCGGGGAGCCGGCGGGACCGTGGGGGCATTGGGGCTCCCCTCACGGTCTCCATCATTATGTATAAACCCCGGGGGATGGGGTCCCCGGGGAGAATACAAATTAGTGATAGGAGCTATCAAAATTTTTACGGGAAAATAAGGAGTCGCGCACCCAGCGCGCCGCTCAGCGCGGCCCCTAGTGTGAACGCGTTTGGTGCGCGACTCCCAGCGCGGCCCCCTGGTGTAAACGCGTTGGGTGCGCGACTCCAAGGTGAACGCGTTGGGTGCGCGAATCCCCCAAATATTTTTTGAAAACCAGTAAATATACATGAAGAATATATGTTTATATCTTGGGTGGCTCTAAAAAGAGCCCTTGTGTTTATTGATACATTATGGTACCTACAAGTAAGTACCGATGCAGAGTCTAAAGTTGATGAGAAATATTCGGTTACCCTCATCTGTAAAATGAACACCGTCTCTCCTATAGATGCCATCTATATTAAAACGCAGATTGTTGTTGAAAATGGACCCCATCCTATAATCTCTGAGATAAGCAGAAACAGCTTTATTGACATGTTTCCTAGCTTTCTCAAACTGTGGACAAAAATGATTGGACCACTGCCATTTCTGTCTTTGGCATATGTTCGAATAGACAAAGGCAGTTTGGGGAAAAAGTGACATGAATTCTGCAAAGGTGTCCTTCATAAGCATTTCCAGACCTACCCCAGTCAAAGTGCCTAGGTCATTGCCACCACAGTGCACAATTATGAGGTCAGGGTGTTGGAGATGCAAAAGGATTTAACCAATGGCATCAATTGGTGCCACTTTAATCCTCTCTGACCAATCCATTTAATGTCTACATTTGGCAAAGCTAAATCTTTGTCAATACCTCTGCTTTCAGCATACCTTTTGCACCAGAAAACATAGCTGTGTCCCACAATCCACACTGAAAGCATCTTGAAGGGATCAATGTAGGTAATAAAAAGATGTCTGTACCTGAGGTAGGTAGGAGGGAAAATGAAATCTATCTAAAATGGTGGACAACATGCTGTTTTTAAGAAAGTAGAGATTTGATTGGCTGTTTAAGAACACTCTGCATTCTAATATAGGGTGCATTTTTCATGGTTTAGAAAGCATGTTTTTTATTGGTTATAATGAAAAGTTTGCAAGGTACAGCAGAAAGGATTAGTGAATGCTTTTCAAAGCCAACCACACCTGCTGTTGTCATTTGCAACATTGTGTGGTGAACTTGTGACCTGGCAGCTAAGTTGAATGTTGCATGAGCTGTTGCTATGGAAACTGATATTCAGAACAAGGGGGAAAGATGTCAGTTGAAAAGTATTATTCTCTATGACCAATGGAAATTCGTTTTACAATTTGAAAAACACTGGAAAGTCATGTGTATATGTATGAAAAATTAGAGGGAAAGTTTGCCATTACTGATTTTATATTGGAGAGTGTGCTTATCTACATTCTGTGCGAAAAAGAAAATCCTGACTGAGTGTGTGAGATTTTTAATTGAACAGATTTATTTAATAGGTGAGTTATATATTTTAGATGTTTATTTAAAAAAGATTTCATACTTTAAGGAAACTGTCTTTTTTGAAATATATTATTAAATGTACTAATGTATAGTTTAATTATTTTTATTGTATTTGGTGTTTGTTTTAAAAATAGTATGGGCCAGTTTTAGAAGCCTCTTGCGCCACTTTTGCGTCACTTTTAACATGGGAAAAGTGACGCAAATATGGCACAAGGGCCTTGTAAATTTGCCCCTTTGTATAGTAATATATATATTTTTAAATGAGTTGAAAGGAATAGTTGAATAATTATTTATTCTACTATCGTGTTGTCTACTTTCTGTAGTATTAGAACTCAGACACTGCTTATGAATTTGCAGAATAATTCAGGCATTCATACTACCAATGCTGTAGTGAAATATGTTGAATGTATGCCGTCACCTAACCTCTTCTAGAGTAGTGTGTCTCTTTTGCTAAAGCACAGGGAATAGTTTTGGTTCTCTAGAATCACACTGTGAGTATGTGTGCATTTCTGCAACCATTGTGACAGAAGCTTGTGATTACTTTATGTCTTTGCTGACACATAACTGCTTAAAATTCTAACCTGTTGTCAAGTTGTAGTAGTAGTAGAACTTAGTTACTGGTTATGTATTTGCACAATGACTCAGGCATTCACATTAGCACTGGTGTAGTGAAATGTGTATAATGTATGAAGTCACCTAACTGCTTCCAGGCTAGTGAGTTTCTTCTGATAAATTTCAGAGAATAGTTTGGCTTGTGTAGAATCACACTGTGAGTATGTCTGCACTTGTGTAACCATTGTGACAGAAGCATGTGGTTACTTCATGTCTCTGCTAACATATAACTGTTTAAAAACCTATCCTATTGTGAAGTTGCACTAGTATTAGAACTCAGTCAGTGCTTATGGATCCGCAGAATTATTCAGGCATTCACACTAGCAATGCTGTAGTGAAATGTGTAAAATGTATGCAGTGTCCTAACCTCTTCCAGACTAGTGCGTCTCTTTTGCTAAAGCCCAGGGAATAGTTTTGGTTTTCTAGAATCACACTGGCCTTAGCACATAGACTGCTTCAAACCCCTATCCAGTATGCATGTTGTTCTCTAACCACCTACACACTTGTCTTTCACACCTTGAAATCCCCAGTCACTATCCATACACTCCAGCAAACATCCTGACACTCCCTTTGCAGTCCTCTGTTGACTAATTGAGCAACACTGACAAATCCATTTGGTGTGCCAAAACCAAAACACTTATACATTCACCCAGGTACTCTTCTTGTAGTACTCTAATCATTCATTCAGTACCCAAGTACTGATTCAGTGACTCAGGCCTTAGCACATAGACTGGTTCAAACCCTTAATCACTATGCATGCAGTTCTCTAACCACCTACATACTTGACTTTCACACCTTAAATTCCCCACTCACTAACCATACACTACAGCAAACATCCTGTCAGTCACCTTGCAGTCCTCTGTTGACTCATTCAGCAACACCTATAAAGCCATTTGCTGCGCCAAAACCAAAACACTTATACATTCACCCAGGCACTCTCTTTGTACTAGTCTAATTGTTCAGTCTATACCCAAAGAACTCATTCAGTGACCCAGGCCTTATGACATACAGTGCTTCAAACCCCTATGCACTATGTATGCGGTTCTCTAACCACCTACCCATTTGTCTTTCACACCTTAAAATCCCCAGTCAGTATCCATACACTCCAGCAAACATCCTGTTACTCCCCTTGCAGTCCTCTGTTGACTCATTCAGCAACACCAAAAAATCCATTTACAGCGCTAAAACCCAACCACTTATACATTCACCCAGGCACTCTCCTTCTAGTATTATAATTGTTTAGTGAGTACCCAAGTACTCATTCAGTAACCCAGGCCTTAGCACATAGACTGTTTGAAACCCCTATACACTATGCATGCGGTTCTCTAACCACCTACACAGTTGTCTTTCACACCTTCAAATCCCCAGTGAGTATCCATACACTCCAGCAAACATCCTGTCACTCCCCTTGCAGTCCTCTGTTGACTCATTCAGCAACACGTACAAATCCATTCGCTGCGCCAAAACCCAACCACTTATACATTCACCCAGGCACTCTCCTTGCAGTACTCTAATCGTTCAGTCAGTACCCAAGTACTCATTCAGTGACCCAGGCCTTAGCACATAGACTGCTTCAAACCCCTATCCACTATGCATGCAGTTCTCTAACCACCTACACACTTGTCTTTCACACCTTCAATTACTCAGGTAGTAAATATATACTCCAGCAATCACCCTGTCACACCCCTTGCAGTCCTCTGTTGACTCATTCAGCAACACCTATAAAGCCATTTGGTGCACCAAAACCAAAACAGTTATACATTCACCCAGGAAATCTCCTTGTAGTACGCTAATTGTTCAGTCTATAGCCAAGTACTCATTCAGTGATCAAGGCCTTAGCACATACACTGTTTGAAACCCCTATACACTATAACCACCTACACACTTGTCTTTCACACCTTCAAATCCCTAGTCAGTATCCATACACTACAGCAAACATCCTGTCACTACCCTTGCAGTCCTCTGTTGACTCATTCAGCAACACCTACAAAGCCATTTGCTGCGCCAAAACCAAAACACTTATACATTCACCCAGGCACTCTCTTTGTACTAGTCTAATTGTTCAGTATATACCCAAGTACTCATTCAGTGACCCAGGCCTTAGCACATAGATTGCTTGAAACCCCTATGCACTATGCATGCGGTTCTCTAACCACACACAGACTTGTCTTTCACACTTTCAATTCCCAAGTCACTATCCATACACTCCAGCAAACATCCTGTCACTCCCCTTGCAGTCCTCTGTTGACTCATTCAGCAACACCTACAAAGCCATTTGCTGTGCCAAACCCAAAACACTTATACATTCAGCCAGGCACTCTCTTTGTACTAGTGTAATTGTTCAGTCTATACCCAAGTACTCATTCAGTGACCCAGGCCTTAGCACATAGACTGCTTGAAACCCCTATGCACTATGCATGTGGTTCTCTAACCACCTACACACTTGTCTTTCACACCTTCAAATCCCCAGTCAGTATCCATACACTCCAGCAAACATCCTGCCACTCCCCTTGCAGTCCTCTGTTGACTCATTCTACAAAACCTAAAAATCCATTTGCTGCGTAAAAACCCAACCACTTATACATTTACCCAGGCACTCTCCTTGTAGTACTCTAATCGTTCAGTCTATACACAAAGAACTCATTCAGTGACCCAGGCCTTAGCACATACACTGTTTGAAACCCCTATGCACTATGCATGCGGTTCTCTAACCACACATAGACTTATCTTTCACACTTTCAATTCCCAAGTCACTATCGATACACTCCAGCAAACATCCTGTCACTCCCTTTGCAGTCCTCTGTTGACTCATTCAGCAACACCTACAAATCCATTCGCTGTGCCAAAACCCAACCACTTATACATTCAGCCAGTCACTCTCCTTGCAGTACTCTAATCGTTCAGTCAGTATCCAAGAACTCATTCAGTGACCAAGGTCTTAGCACATAAACTGCTTCAAACCCCTATCCACTATGCATGTGGTCCTCTAACCACCTACACACTTGTCTTTCACACCTTCAAATCACCAGTCACTATCTATACACTCCAGCAAACATCCTGTCACTACCCTTGCAGTCCTCTGTTGACTCATTCAGCAACACCTACAAATCCATTCGCTGCGTCAAAACCCAAACACTTATACATTAAGCCAGTCACTCTCCTTGCAGTACTCTAATCGTTCAGTCAGTACCAAAGTACTCATTCAGTGACCAAGGTCTTAGCACATATACTGCTTCAAACCCCTATGCACTATGCATGCAGTTCTCTAACCACCTACATACTTGACTTTCACATCTTAAATTCCCCATTCACTAACCATACACTACAGCAAACATCCTGTCAGTCCCCTTGCAGTCCTCTGTTGAGTCATTCAGCAACACCAAAAAATCCATTTGCTGCGCTAAAACCCAACCAGTTATACATTCACACAGGCACTCTCCTTGCAGTACTCTAATCGTTCAGTCAGTACCCAAGTACTCATTCAGTGACTTAGGCCTCAGCACATAGACTGCTTCAAACCCTTAATCACTATGCATGCGGTTCTCTAACCACCTACACACTTGTCTTTCACATCTTCAAATCCCCAATCAGTATCCATACACTCCAGCAAACATCCTGTCACTCCCCTTGCAGTCCTCTGTTGACTCATTCAGCAACACCTAAAAATCCATTTGCTGTGCAAAAACCCAAGCACTTATACATTCACCCAGGCACTCTCATTGTACTACTCTAATCGTTCAGTCTATACCCAAGTACTCATTCAGTGACCCAGGCCTTAGCACATAGACTGCTTGAAACCCCTATGCACTATGCATGTGGTTCTCTAACCACCTACACACTTGTCTTTCACACCTTCAAATCCCCAGTCAGTATCCATACACTCCAGCAAACATCCTGCCACTCCCCTTGCAGTCCTCTGTTGACTCATTCTACAAAACCTAAAAATCCATTTGCTGCGTAAAAACCCAACCACTTATACATTTACCCAGGCACTCTCCTTGTAGTACTCTAATCGTTCAGTCTATACTCAAAGAACTCATTCAGTGACCCAGGCCTTAGCACATACACTGTTTGAAACCCCTATGCACTATGCATGCGGTTCTCTAACCACACATAAACTTATCTTTCACACTTTCAATTCCCAAGTCACTATCGATACACTCCAGCAAACATCCTGTCACTCCCTTTGCAGTCCTCTGTTGACTCATTCAGCAACACCTACAAATCCATTCGCTGTGCCAAAACCCAACCACTTATACATTCAGCCAGTCACTCTCCTTGCAGTACTCTAATCGTTCAGTCAGTATCCAAGTACTCATTCAGTGACCAAGGTCTTAGCACATATACTGCTTCAAACCCCTATCCACTATGCATGTGGTCCTCTAACCACCTACACACTTGTCTTTCACACCTTCAAATCACCAGTCACTATCTATACACTCCAGCAAACATCCTGTCACTACCCTTGCAGTCCTCTGTTGACTCATTCAGCAACACCTACAAATCCATTCGCTGCGTCAAAACCCAAACACTTATACATTAAGCCAGTCACTCTCCTTGCAGTACTCTAATCGTTCAGTCAGTACCAAAGTACTCATTCAGTGACCAAGGTCTTAGCACATATACTGCTTCAAACCCCTATGCACTATGCATGCAGTTCTCTAACCACCTACATACTTGACTTTCACATCTTAAATTCCCCACTCACTAACCATACACTACAGCAAACATCCTGTCAGTCCCCTTGCAGTCCTCTGTTGAGTCATTCAGCAACACCAAAAAATCCATTTGCTGCGCTAAAACCCAACCAGTTATACATTCACACAGGCACTCTCCTTGCAGTACTCTAATCGTTCAGTCAGTACCCAAGTACTCATTCAGTGACTTAGGCCTTAGCACTTAGACTGCTTCAAACCCTTAATCACTATGCATGCGGTTCTCTAACCACCTACACACTTGTCTTTCACATCTTCAAATCCCCAATCAGTATCCATACACTCCAGCAAACATCCTGTCACTCCCCTTGCAGTCCTCTGTTGACTCATTCTGCAACACCTAAAAATCCATTTGCTGTGCAAAAACTCAAGCACTTATACATTCACCCAGGTCCATTTCCTGTGCATAAACCCAAGCACTTATACATTCACCCAGGCACTCTCATTGTACTACTATAATTGTTCAGTCTATACCCAAGTACTCATTCAGTAACCCAGGCCTTAGCACATAGACTGCTTCAAACCCCTATCCACTATGCATGCACTCCTCTAACCACCTACACACTTCTGTTTCACACCTTTAATTAGTCATTAGAAAAGAAAGTGCTTACATGTTTTTTATATACAATGTATTTGTTTAGAAATAGAAAAGTATAATTTATATATTTTTTTCAATTAATGTATTTAAAATTATTTTTTACAGATATTCATTAGGATCATTAAAATAAACTTATCATGGCTAAAAAAAACGAAAAGAGAAAAGGAAACAAAAAGGGCTATTATTTGAAGAAAAATCAACACACAATATTGGATGAGCAACAACATGTGGGGAAAAACAATAAGTCTTCTGGTAAGAGAACAAAACAATTTATTCAAAAACTTTCAAAGCCAAGAAACAGTGTGCAAAATGTGGAAAATATGGAAAATCGTTCGACCACAAAAAAGAATATGAATAAAAACAAAAAAAATGGGAATTTACATTAAAAAACACAATGTATGGTAAAAGAAGGCAGAGTCAGTATAAAGAAATCAGAAAAAAGATTTTTATAATAGAGTTGTTCTTAATTTGTTGAAAGATGTGAGGAAATCTAAAAAAGAGCAGTATTTTATCGAAAGAAGAAGCATATTGAAACTGTAGTTGAAAAGACTTTTGCATTAAAAAGGAAATTATTCATTTTAGTTTTAAACAGAATTCGATCTCTAGATAAACCAATCCATTTATTAAAGGATAAAAGTAAGAAGAAAAGAGTAATTAACAGAACTAATTTTTGTGAATTTTTTTGGGTGAATGGAAACACACTTCAAGTTCAGAGCCTTTCTTTAATGAAGAGAGTTATTTTCAGACCAATAATTTATTGCATACAGTTGATACAAGTGGTCGAGCTTATGAGGTTAGAAATGGTTGTCCAATTGAGAAAGAGAAGATCGTTTCCAGAAATGTAGAAGAAGTGTTAGCTGATGAAGTTGTAGGGAGACGACCTAAAGCCCCAGTGTATACTTGGGATTGCAGTAGTATTTGTAGTATACAACAAGAATCTATTGATATTTTACGCAATTTCTTACGACAGTATACTAAAAAAAGTGTTAAGCAAAAGATTAAGATGTTGCAAGGACTAGACCCTTGCAGAGTGAGAAAAAATACTGGTTTGCAAGGACATTCTCTTGCTTGTCTTTCTAGAAAAGTATGTCGAAGTGTTTTTCATCATTTTAGGATGTTAGCAGTACATCATTCTGAAATGCGAAAGTTAGTCAGAAGATTGTATTATGCAAAAAGTCCAGCACTAATGTTAAATGAGTTGAACAGTGCTCTTTTGCGTGGGTCAGTATCAGATGTGAAAAACGTTTGTGAAAAAATTGAGTTTTGTTACTTTGGTCCTGGAGAAGAGAGTGCAGAAACAGACACATTAATACAGGAAAATGTTGAGGAGAATGTGCAACATACCACTACAAAAAAATTTGAAGACGAAATTACAAAGTTTGAGGTGATTTCATGTGAAAGGACAAATTATACTTGTATTTGTTGCCGACTGAACTCACTATAAAATTCAGACTAGGACTGTTGATCTGTATTTACAAAGTGAAAGAGAAAATAATAATAAGTGGAAGGAATTTGCAACTTATTTGTTCGTAGAGGATTGTTTTTATTTGGGTTCTGATCAGCGTATTTGTAAATATTGTTATAACAAATTAAACGAGAATAAAATGCCTGCTAGAGCTGTCCATAATAATCTAGAGTTGGTAACTATTCCTCCAGAACTGATAGATTTAAATACGTATGAGTCTATTCTGATTCAATGTGTGCACCCATTTCAAGCTATTGTTCGTATGGAGCCTAAAACAGGTAAATTGCCTCCTACAGATTTACAGAGAGGATTAAAAGGAAGAGTTGTATATTTACCTCTAGATTTAAAGAAAAATATTGAAACTATTGGTGGAGAGAATGTAGAAAGTGAGCCACTACTTATTCTAGTTAATGGTGTTCCTACTAAGAGTAAGAAAATCTGGCAAGAATTAGTGGATGTTACGAAAGTGCAAAAGGCAACATTATATCTGATACAAAACAATGATTACTACAAAAATGTACATGTGGAACAAGAAGAAATACTTTTAGGAGATGATACTGAAACGTCAAATGGACAAATTGAAAAAGTGGACATGACCAAAAGTGAAGAAATCTATGAACATTATAGTGTACATCCACTTCATTCGAAAGAAGTGATGGGGAATACAATTGAATTATTCCAAATGAAGAAAGCAAAGGGTACTCCCATGAGTGTATGGGAGAAAAGTTTGGAAGCTCGTTGTTTTCCGCAGCTGTTTCCAACTGGAAAAGGTGGACGATATGATGAACGACCAGTGCAGATTCCTGCATCTGAATATCGGACAACAAGATTGTATGCAGAAGACCCAAGGTTTCGACAATGTATCCCATATATATTTCATCTTTTGTTTGAGAGTGACTTGGCAGGACTTTCTTATGCAGTCAACCACATTTTGAAAACAGGAGTACATTTTCAAAATGTTTCTGCAAAGCAATTTATGGATAAAGTACATGAGAGAGACGATCATCTAGAATCTCAGTTGATTAATTTGATGGCATGTCAGCGTGGTACTAATGAGTATTGGTACCGTCGTCATGGAGAACTTAAATGCATGCTGAGGAACTTAGGAACTCCTACATGGTTTCTTACCCTAAGCTGTGCTGAATACGCTTGGGATGATTTACTTGAATTTCTTCGTGAGGCAAATTCAAATGTAAAAAATATTGAATACAAGACACCTGGAGAATTGTGCTCTTTGGATCCTGTTAATGTATGCAGGTATTTCAATCATAGGTTTGAAGCTATGATGTATTTTATCTGCAATAAAAAGAATCATCCTCTTGGAGAAGTTTTAGATTTTTTTGGGAGAAAGGAGTATCAAGCTAGAGGTGCTCCTCATATACATATGCTGTTATGGATTAAGGATGCACCTAAATTTGGAACTGATTCGGATGATACCGTTTTGTCTTTTATTGAGGAATATGCGACATGTGCTATACCAAAAAGAACAGATGAGAACAGCTTAAGACAACAAGTGTTACGATTCCAACATCATCGATGTGGAAAATACTGCCGACGGAAGTACAAGTCTAAGGAAAAGTTTTACACCAAATGTCGTTTTGGATTTCCACGTCCTGTAATATCCAAAGGAAGAGTAAACAGTTTTATGTCAGCTATGAGACATACAATAAACAGAAAATCACCCAAAAATACATATAATTTAAGAAGAAGTGAAGAATCAAAATATATTAATGATTATAATCCAGTTATTCTCTCAATGTGGAATGCTAATATGGATATTCAGTATGTTGCGGATAATTCCATTGCAGTTGCCCGGTATGTGACATCTTATATAACAAAATCTGAAAAAACAGAGTTAAAAGAAATGTGGGAAGAAATTGCTCATGAGAAGAGTCTTAGTAAGAAGTTATACAGTTTCAGTTTGAAGATGTTATCCCATCGAGAAATTGGAGCATATGAATGCTCAGATCGGTTATCATCTGCAAGCTTATACTCAAAATCAAGATCAATTATTTGGGTGAGTCTAGGTCTTGCTGCAACACGAAATCGAGTACTTAAATCTGTACAAGAAATTGAATATTTAGCAGAAAAAGATCCAGAAAGTACAGATATTGTGAAAACAAACATGTTGGATACATATTATCCAAATAGAAGTCATAATCTTGACAACATATGTCTATATGAAGTGCTGCAATACTACAGTTTTAAACGGAATACTACAGAAAACATAAACGATGGAAAATATGCAGTTATTGGTTATGAAGGATGTTTGGTGAAACAAAGGAAAGGAAACTTGATTAATCACAGAAAACTGAGTTGTGACACTGAACAGAAAAGGGAATTTTACTATTTAGCACTTTTGCAACTCTTCAAACCGTGGCGTACAGAATTGGAATTACTTGGGGATTTTCAGAGCTATGAAGATTCCTTCAATGCTTGTAAAGATACCATAGAATGTCCAGTTTTTGCTAACTATCTGAAAATGTTGAACGATGAAATGGATCAAGAAGCTACTATTGCAGCTGAGATTGCTAGAGACAGTTCTCAAGACAGTCAAAGTTCTGCTCCACTGAGTGAAGATCCACTAGGAGAACCAATTGTTCAAAATGAAGCAGCAATTGCAATGAATGAGGTGGAAACAGCAATGCATCAAGCTCAAGAAGATATTATGGACTTAGGAAACTTGGAAGAACAACTAAATATTGAACAGAAAGAAATATATCAGCAAGTGACACAACAGATTGACCATGGATTTCTTCATGAAAAGAAAGAATGCACATGCACATCATTTCAACCTATCCGAATGTATGTCAGTGGTCAAGCTGGAACAGGAAAAAGTTTCTTAATTAAAGTATTGACCAGTTATCTGCAGAAATCAACTGACTCACATTTATCTTGTGTTGTAACCGCTCCAACTGGGTTAGCAGCACACAACATTAAAGGGATTACATTACATCGTTTACTTATGCTACCTGTAGAGCACGAAAACAAATTGGAATATCATAAGCTATCAGGAGAAGCTTGTTATGAAGTTTCAAGAGTGCTAAAGAAAATGAAACTTCTAATTATTGATGAAGTAAGTATGGTCTCAAACTTAATGCTTGCTTTTGTGCATTTAAGAATGCAGCAAATTCTTAAAACAGAATATGATGTCTTATTTGGAGGTAAACATGTTATCGTTTTTGGAGATCTTCTGCAACTTACTCCTGTAAAAGGACAACCAGTATTTAAAACACTTGTGCATGAAGACACCAGAAAGTCTTTGGGAAGTGTTGGCAACGTTAATATTTGGTCTTATTTTGAATACAAAGAACTCATTACAAATATGCGACAGGCAAATGATGTTAATTATGGATCTATACTTCAAGATATAAGAATTGGAGTTCTCACAGAAGAAGGCAAACAAGCTTTGCAAAGTCGACTATTTAAGAATTTGTTTCCAAATGAAAATATAGTTCCAGAAAAAATGTATAGTAAAATTGCTGAAAGTAAATCTATAATTTGTTTAATGCCAACACTCCGTGAATGTTCTATTTTCAATAAACAACTTTTGAAGCTAGAAAATCAAGAAATCAAAAAAATGGAAGCCATTGATAAAATAGAGCACAATGGAATTACTATTATTTTGACCGACAAATTGAAAAAAAATTGAATTCTTTAGAAAAATCCATATCTAAAACTGCTGGTTTAGAAAAGAATTTATATCTATGTGTCAACTGTCGAGTAATTTTACGGCGTAATTTGGATGTGGAAAAAGGTTTAGTTAATGGAGCTATGGGGAAAGTTGTGAATTTTGTTAATTATCAAAAAAGAGATGGAATAGAATTTTTAAAAATTAAATTTGATCAAATTGAAGAAGTCAAACAAATTGGTTGTTGTTCTGTTCGTTTTTTGCTTGTTAAAGATTTGTATGTCCGTAGGAAGCAATTTCCACTTTCTTTGGCATATGCAGTCACTATTCATAAATCTCAAGGATTGAGTGTAGACAGTGCTTTGGTGAACATAGGAAGTAGCGTGTTTAAAGAAGGTATGGCATATGTTGCTTTGTCCCGAGTCAGAACTTTATCTGGATTGTTTTTGATTGATTTTGATGAGTCAAAGATTACTGCAGATGCAAACTGTGTAAAAGAGTATAATAGGTTAAGAAGAGCGTATACTCCAAATTTAGGTGAATATCCTGTATTTGAAAAGTCTGTAGTACATCGAAAAAGAAGATATGAGAATATCTGTAGTGAAGTTATAGAGAAGGAAAAAAATAAAGATAATGTTCATATTGCAAGCAAAAAGAAAAAGGATAGTATTGAAGAAATTGTTGGGTATCAGTTAGAAAACAGTTCAGGTATCAACTGCTATGCTAATGTAGTGGTCAATGTAGTCTTTTTTCTAGAAAGTTTGCAACAGCAAATTATGGAAAATCGTGAAAAAGATTTTGTTCCATATTGCATTGTTTTTATGAAAAATTGAACACTAATAAAAGCAAATTACAAAGTGTTTCTCATATTCGTAATCTTTTGGATATATGTTCTGGTTGTACACAATTTACGCAGGATATTCAACAAGACGCTCAGGAATTTCTAATGTATATGCTTACAGTATTAGAAAATGAGGGAATACAAATTGAAAATCTTTTTGGCCTTCGTTATAAATGGGTACATGAATGTGAAAATTGTATGTTTACATGTACAACTAACATAGATACTGAAAGATTTATATATTTGACATTACCAGACTGTAAAACAGTGTCTTTCAATAAACTAGTTAAAGCAGCAAATCAAAACATGGAGTGTAGCCAATGCAAATCAAAAATGTTATCAACATTATTTATACAAAGATTTGGACAATACATAATTTTAATGATACAACGTTGTAGAGCTGATGGAAGAAAAATGGAAACTTTAATTAAAGAATTTGTAGCAAGTCAACTATCTATATCTGGAAGGACTTTTGTAGCAGTATCAATTATTTTCCATCATGGTCCTTCTACAACATCTGGACATTACACTGTGTATTTAAAATGCAATAGAGGATGGACATATTGTAATGATGCTCAATTGGACTTTAAACAACGTTTGCCTAGAGAATTACAAAATTCCTACTTAATATTTTTAAAACCAAAGTTTTAGGAACATAATTGAACCTGTGAAGAATTTATTGATATTTCTTAATATGATTACTATTGGACAATTTTAATTTAAAGGATTTCAAAAAAACTATTTGGCCAAGAGGAAAAGTATATATTTTAATTATGGACTTTTTCTTGCACATCCTCTCAGCATATATTTTGAAAGAAAAACATTTACTGTGTATACATTTTCAAGTTATAACATTTTCTTAGGAGAGAGCATTTTATATACCTGTAATTTGTATTATATGGTATGTTATTGAGCAGGAAGTTTTTATGAAATGTTCATAAATAGTTAAGTATATTTTAAATATTTTACAAGTAGTTTTGGGTTTTTTAAAACAATCTTATTGATTGTTTTATTTTTTTGCCCGCTGTTATGTGATGAGTAACATTGTAATCACTATTTGTAGTGAAATTCAATGTATTCTGAGAACAGCAAAAAAGATAAAGAAAATAATTTTTAAAATGTGAAAATTATGTTTTGTTATAAAAAATATAATATTATATATTATAACGATTTTTTCTTCTCTTTTACAGGTCCTAATTCTACAGTCCTCTGTTGACTCATTCAGTAATACCTACAAATCCATTTGCTGTGCCAAAACCCAACCACTTATACATTCAGCCAGTCACTCTCTTTGCAGTACTCTAATCGTTCATTCAGTACCCAAGTACTCATTCAGTGACTTAGGCCTTAGCACATAGACTGCTTCAAACCCTTAATCACTATGCATGCGGTTCTCTAACCACCTACACACTTGTCTTTCACACCTTCAATTCTCCACTAACTAACCATACACTCCAGCAAACATCCTGTCTCTACCCTTGCACTCCTCTGTTGACTCATTCAGCAACACCTAAAAATCAATTCGCTGCGCCAAAAGCCAACCACTTATACATTCACCAAGGCACTCTCCTTGTAGTACTCTAATCGTTCATTCAGTACCGAAGTACTCATTCAGTGACCCAGGCCTTAGCACATAGACTGCTTCAAACCCTTAACCACTATGCATGCGGTTCTCTAACCACCTACACACTTGTCTTTCACACGTTCAAATCCCCAGTCAGTATCCATACACTCCAGCAAACATCCTGTCACTCCCCTTGCAGTCCTCTGTTGACTCATTCAGCAACACCTAAAAATCCATTCGCTGCGCTAAAACCCAACCACTTATACATTCACCCAGGCACTCTCCTTGTAGTACTCTAATCGTTCATTCTGTACCCAAGTACTCATTCAGTGACTTAGGCCTTAGCACATAGACTGCTTCAAACCCTTAATCACTATGCATGTGGTTCTCTAACCACCTACACACTTGTCTTTCACACCTTCAAATCCCCAAACAGTATCCATACACTCCAGCAAACATCCTGTCACTCCCCTTGCAGTCCTCTGTTGACTCATTCAGCAACACGTAAAAATCCATTCGCTGCGCCAAAACCCAACCACTTATACATTCACTCAGGCACTCTCCTTGTACTACTCTAATCGTTCAGTCTGTACCCAAGTACTCATTCAGTGACCCAGGCCTTAGCACATAGACTGCTTCAAACCCTTAATCACTATGCATGCGGTTCTCTAACCACCTACACACTTGTCTTTCACACCTTCAATTCCCCACTAACTAACCATACACTACAGCAAACATCCTGTCACTACCCTTGCAGTCCTATGTTGACTCATTCAGCAACACCTAAAAATGCATTCGCTGTGCCAAAAGCAAAACACTTATACATTCACCAGGCACTCTACTTGTACTACTCTAATCGTTCAGTCTATACCCAAGTACTCATTCAGTGACCCAGGCCTCAGCACATACACTGTTTCAAACCCCTATACACTATGCATGCAGTTCTCTAGCCACCTACACACTTGTCTTTCACACCTTCAATTCCCCAGTCAGTATCCATACACTCCAGCAAACATCCTGTCACTCACCTTGCAGTCCTCTGTTTATTCATTCAGCAACACCTACAAATCCATTCGGTGCACCAAAACCCAACCACTTATACATTCACCCAGGCACTCTCCTTGTAGTACTCTAATCGTTCATTCAGTACCCAAGTACTCATTCAGTGACTTAGGTCTTAGCACATAGACTGCTTCAAACCCTTAATCACTATGCATGCAGTTCTCTAACCACCTACATACTTGACTTTCACACCTTCAAATCCCCAGTCAGTATCCATACACTCCAGCAAACATCCTGTCACTACCCTTGCAGTCCTCTGTTGACTCATTCAGTAACACTTAAAAATCCATTCGCTGCGCCAAAACCAAACCACTTATACATTCACCCAGGCACTCTCCTTGTACTACTTTAATCGTTCAGTCTATACCCAAGTACTCATTCAGTGACCCAGGCCTTAGCACATAGACTGTTTCAAACCCCTATCCACTATGCATGCAGTTCTCTAACCACCTACACACTTGTCTTTCACACCTTCAATTCCCCAGTCAGTATCCATACACTCCAGCAAACATCCTGTCACTCCCCTTGCAGTCTTCTGTTGGCTCATTCAGCAACACCTAAAAATCCATTCGCTGTGCCAAAACCAAACCACTTATACATTCACCCAGGCACTCTCCTTGTACTACTATAATCGTTCAGTCTGTGCCCAAGTATTCATTCAGTGAACCAGGCCTAAGCACATAGACTGTTTCAAACCCCTATCCACTATGCATGCGGTTCTCTAACCACCTACACACTTGTCTTTCACACCTTCAATTCCCCAGTCAGTATCCATACACTCCAGCAAACATCCTGTTACTCCCCTTGCAGTCCTCTGTTGACTCATTCAGCAACACCTACAAATCCATTCGCTGCGCCAAAAGCCAACAACTTATACATTCACCCAGGCACTCTCCTTGTACTACTCTAATTGTTCAGTCTATACCCAAGTACTCATTCAGTGACCCAGGCCTTAGCACATAGACTGCTTCAAACCCTTAATCACTATGCATGCGGTTCTCTAACCACCTACACACTTGTCTTTCACACCTTCAAATCCCCAGTCAGTATCCATACACTCCAGCAAACATCCTGTCACTCCCCTTGCAGTCCTCTGTTGACTCATTCAGCAACACGTACAAATCCATTCGCTGCGCCAAAACCCAACCACTTATACATTCACCTAGGCACTCTCCTTGCAGTACTCTAATCGTTCAGTCAGTACCCAAGTATTCATTCAGTGAACCAGGCCTTAGCACATAGACTGTTTCAAACCCCTATCCACTATGCATGCAGTTCTCTAACCACCTACACACTTGTCTTTCACACCTTCAAATCCCCAGTCAGTATCCATACACTGCAGCAAACATCCTGTCAGTCCCCTTGCAGTCTTCTGTTGACTTATTCAGCAACACCCACAAAGCCATTCGTTGCGCCAAAACCAAAACACTTATACATTCACCCAGGCACTCTCTAAGTTATAAATATACATTAACCAACCTTTCACACATTAACATACAAATATAGTTCTTTCTTTAACCAGAGAAGTTAGTTCTGAAAAGAACTTTTTTTTTCTTTTTTTGTTTTATATTTTTTTTGTATTTTTTGAACTATTATTTTTTTTTTGGGGTGTTTTTTTAGGAAATAATAAACAATAAAAAGGAAAAAAACAGGAAACCTCAGGAATTACATTTCATTCCTGGAAAACACAAAAAAAAAAAAAAAAGTCTAACAGTGGTGATTGCGCTGTGCAGCACAAACAGCTTCCACGGATTGTTCGCCATAGGAGATGAGTTTGTTGCACTTCACACAGTGCTGTTTTAAGAAGGCAAATTCAGGACGTATGTCCAGAGATGTTGAAGGTGTAGCAGTACCAGATGTAGAAGGAACTGGTTGTTGTTTCAATGCAGCTCTACGAGACTCCTCCCGAGCCAGGTTCAGTGGGTGAATTGTTTTCAAATGCTTGTACAT
Source organism: Calotriton arnoldi (assembly GCA_963921515.1). NCBI lineage: Eukaryota > Metazoa > Chordata > Amphibia > Caudata > Salamandridae > Calotriton > Calotriton arnoldi. Next base: position 552,530 of record CAWUFW010000964.1, read on the forward strand.
AGAGGCAGTACCACAAGAATATTTCTTGTCGGCACTACCTCTAGACAGCACCCTCTCACAGATCCGGCAGCTGACTTTCGTGGCATTAACCTTCTTTTGGCCCTCTGGAAAAGTGAAAAACTTCCACACCACCTTTGTGGACGTGGGTCCTCTTGCACAAATTCTTCTTCTGAAGAATGTTGTGACTCCTGTTCTTGCTGTTGTGAAGAAGCCATCTTCTTATTTCAGCTATTGCAGTTCTTCTTGAATGCAGAGATGTGTCTCCAAAGAAGCTCAAAGAAGAATGATGGAAATGGGTGGGGTCCTTCAATAGTTACAATGGGAAATGTTATCAACCAATCAAAAGTTTTTTTTTCAAGTCACATGGGATCCGCGTACCGTGCGCACACGCAGCACGCACCCAACGCGAAGTAGCGAAATTGCATTTAAAAGTAAAATAACTTTATTACATGTAAAAATAAATTATTTTTATGCATAAGTAAGATAATGTCTGGCCCTAATATGTGTATTAAAGACATATATATGTCATTTTAGAACATATAAAAATTCGCGGGAGTCGCGTACACAGCGCGTACAGCACGCATATGACGTCACGCGGGGCGCGTGTCCGCGCAAGAGCCGCGTAGTATAATGCGCATGTGTCACGAATGTGTAAACGTAGGAAGCGCGAACCGGTCGCATACTAATCGCGCACAACACGTAACATACGCATATCACGTAACTATAATACACGCATCCATCGCACACCCTACGCGGATCCTTCACGACTTTAACAAAATGGCGGGTACAATTCGCGCACTGATCTTGTAAGGTACGCTGCCGGTGCGCGACTCCAAAAAAAAAAATAATAATAATAATTTTTACATTTATTAACAAATTATACAACAAAACAAAAAATATTTATGTTACAATATTTTCGAAAACATTTTTTTGCGATTTATATTACAAATATATAAATATTTTTTAAAAACAAAATATGTAAATTAAACAGATAAACATCTGTAGAAAATTAGTATCAAAACAATACATGTAAAAAATCTTACAACTAAATATTATCATTTAAAAAACCGTTGAAATTCACTGAAAAAACCATAGGTTTCAGACGCGTTATAGTTACAAATTAGCATTTAAAAAACCTTTGAAATTCACTGAAAAAACCATAGGTTTTAGGGACAGTTATAGTTACAAATTAGCATTAAAAAAACCTTTGAAATTCACTGAAAAAACCATAGGTTTCAGGGACGTTATAGTTACAAATTAGCATTAAAAAACTTTGAAATTCACTGAAAAAACCATAGGTTTCAGACGCGTTATAGTTACAAATTAGCATTTAAAAAACCTTTGAAATTCACTGAAAAAACCATAGGTTTTAGGGACAGTTATAGTTACAAATTAGCATTAAAAAAACCTTTGAAATTCACTGAAAAAACCATAGGTTTCAGGGACGTTATAGTTACAAATTAGCATTAAAAAAAACTTTGAAATTCACTGAAAAAACCATAGGTTTTAGGGACAGTTATAGTTAGTTGGACATTACACTCGTACAAAACCCGTGAAATTCCCCGTTATAGTTAGTCCAGGTAACTATAACTCGCGCCCCGCAATGCACTGCTGATGACGTCACTTATTACATCACTCATGACATGGTCAGTGACATCACTGATGACATCACTGATGACATCTCAAATGACATCACTGATGACATCATCCTTGTGATAATCTGATGCACCTCCTCACACCCTAATATAACCTATGATACACCCACTCTAAATTACAGACTGCCATTCGCAAAACCATAGACACTCCAACACCAATAACTACATACCCACTCACTGATTCTTAGGTCTACACACACACATCCACTCACTCACCCGTACAGTCACTCATACTTATGGTCACTCAGTACAGGACTATCATATGCACTCTTACTCCTATATAAACACTCAAACACCGCCACTCATCCATAGAGGTACTCACACACCTAGTCAGTCATGCAAATAATTAAACACACTGCCATTTACTCACCTATACAGTTATACACACACCAGCTCACTTAATCATACAAATACTAGCACATTCTTACGCTCTTATACAATAACTGATACAAGCACACACGCATCCATACAGCCACTCTCACTATCACACACTCTCACTTATAGCCATTTAAATACTCTAACACACATATATTCTGCCTTTCACATATGTAGTTACTCACACATGTACCACTGGGACATACATTCACTCACTAACACACTCTTACACACACATATCCACCCATACAGTCTATCACAGATGCACTCTTGAAACTATCCACCCAGTGAATCGCCCACTCACACATCTATGCACAGAGTCGCACACACCCCTCCCACACAAACACTCAGGCACCCATACAGATACTCACACAAGCATTCAATAACTCAAATAGACACTCATGTAGCTATTCACAAACATATGCAGCCACTTACACAGCAACAGACAGACGGATACAGACATTCACCCAGTTTAGTCACTAACCCATGTATTCAGTAAGATACATTAAATCACTCACTTATACAGTCAGTCACACACCTACTAAATCATCCATACAGACACTTACACACCCACTCATTCTTCAATACGTCTTTTCCTATATATATTAAAAATATTTAAACTTTACAGAAACACACAGTCACTGGATGATGTCATCAGTGATGTCATTTGAGATGTCATCAGTGATGTCATCAGTGATGTCACTGACCATGTCATGAGTGATGTAATAAGTGACGTCATCAGCAGTGCATTGCGGGGCGCGAGTTATAGTTACCTGGACTAACTATAACGGGGGAATTTCACGGGTTTTGTACGAGTGTAATGTCCAACTAACTATAACTGTCCCTAAAACCTATGGTTTTTTCAGTGAATTTCAAAGGTTTTTTTAATGCTAATTTGTAACTATAACGTCCCTGAAACCTATGGTTTTTTCAGTGAATATATATATATACGCACACACCACATCCGAATCTTCACTATTGAAACGGACACCGACACGGGGGTAGCATTATGGCAATGCTGTCCTTTAATTCAAAATACACTGTAACGTGTTTCGGCACTTACTGCCTTGATCACACCTCAACAAACAGTGTCCGCTCTCAATCCCATGCTTATGTTCCACAAATGCGCCTGGGTGCATCCCAAGCCTCGTGGCCCCCTCAGTTCACGGGGTGGTGCAAGCTCGGCGGCGGGGCAGCCAGGAGTCTGTTCATACCCTAATAAAGGCCTGCTACCTTATGCTTGTGTTAGAGTGCAGCTCATTGCTTGGGCAATCTTGGAGCGTGGCATATTAGGCGGCTTATATAAGAGAGTAAGTATGCGTTAGTATCTGTATAGGTGAGTAAATGGGAGTGTGATTGATTATTTGCATGACTGACTAGGTGTGTGAGTAACTCCATGGATGAGTGGCGGTGTGTGAGTGTCTGTATAGGTGTATGAGTGCATATGATAGTGTTGTATTGATGAGTGACTGCATGTATGAGTGATTGTATGGGTGAATGAGTGGATGTGTGTGTAGACCTAGGAATCAGTGAGTGCGCATGTAGTAACTGGTATTGGTGTGTCGATGGTTTCGAAAATGGTAGTCTGTATTTTACAGTGGGTGTATCAAAGGTTATATTAGAGTGTGAGGAGGTGCATCAGATTTTCACGTGGATGATGTCATCAGTGATGTCACTGACCATGTTATGAATGATGTAATATGTGACGTCATCAGCAGTGCATTGCGGGCGCGAGTTATAGTTAGCTGAACTAACTATAACGGGGAATTTCACGGGTTTTGTACGAGTGCAATGTCCAACTAACTATAACTTTCCCTAAAACCTATGGTTTTTTCAGTGAATATATATATATATATATATCTTCAAGGTACATAGATGTGGAGTTGAGATTGGAGCACAGTGATCGTTACATGATGCATGTGTAGGTTTGACAAATATTTACATGCATTGCATAAATTATTCAACCCTTGGATGTTCCAGGAGATTGCTTTGATTTGTAAGTGAATTGATACAGTCGTTGTCTGTTTCTTGCATAGTGTATCATGTAATATGCTTGTTAGGATGTCTCTGGTGTATGCTTAAAAATACTTACATTTCGCCCAACAATCAAGTATGATTTCAGTCATAACAACAAATAACTGTTCCAAAGAAACCTCCCACCCACTGCCACACTGTTCCCCTTCTGAGCTGTGATTGTATTCCCTCCTTAGCTAAAGAAGATAAACTTGTGGTTTCTAACAATAATAGTGGCCACAAGTGGCTCATGATCTCAATAACATGTCTAGAGATAATCTATAAGCAGAAGCATTTGCCTAGGCCAGGGTTCTCCAAAGTCAGTCCTGGAGGGCCAGTTCTATGCCAGATTTTTAGCATATCCACATTTAAATAGATGTAGTTATCTTAAAAATCTGGCATGGATCCGGCCCTCCAGGGCCGACTTTGGCGAATCCTGGCCTAGGCCATTGTGACTGCACTGTGCTTCGACTACCACTGAGGCTTAGATTGGTTTAAGAGATAGGGAAACAGTTTGTTGAAAACTTTGATGCCTTTACCATGTGTGTAATCTTAGGTACAGTTCAATACATCTATAAGATCCTAAAGGGTCAGAGGAGCCACTGGATTTGCCACTCGAATCGGTGTACTTGTACGTACATTGTTTACTGTTCATCACTCTTCTCACAATGGATCTTCCCTAGTTGCTCTTTCTTCCATTGAATCTCGCATGTTGATCTTCTGCTTGTTTAGGAAAGTTGCTGCTTGCTGTACATCATTAAAAGTGCAGTTCTTGCCTTTCAGTGTGACCTTCAGTCGCGCTGGGTATAACATCACATAGTAGATGTTAGCTTGCTGTAGTTTATTCTTAACCAGTTTGTATGTTCTTCTTGCTTCCTGCACTTGAATGGTGAAATCCAGATATATGACAATGTTAGCTTCCTGGGGCATCATCCTTTCATGCCAATCTTCCTATTCCATCAACAGGCTGTTCTAGGTCTATACCATAAATTCATATCGGGGTGCCGGAGGCCTGTTGAAAGTGGTTCCTGATTGCACAGCCGACTCAGCTCTATCACTGGGAGCATCCCTTGCTTCAAACTGTAAACTAGGCGAGGGAACCAAAGGCAGGACAGACGAGACATCCGTCTTATTTTGGTGAATGTGCCTTTAAGTGCCCTCCTCTTAATGTAGCCCTTAATCTCTCATAGGGGCATATTTACAAGCCCCTATCGCCACAGGAACGTTGCTTTTAAAGACGTTCCTGTGGCGATAGGGGCTTCACCTTATTTACAAGGCGGCGTTAAGCCACTTAACGTGGTTTAACATCGCCTTATAAATAAGGCACCCATTCACACTATACTTAGCGTGAAAGGGGTGGGCAATGGGTTTGTAGTGGGCGTTTCGCTGCAACATCCATTGATATTGATGCTGCCCCATATTTACAAGGGTGGCGTAAATATGAGGCAGCGCCAAAATTAAAAACCTGATCTGAACATGATGAAACTAGGAGAAATGATTTATATATCCTCGTTTTTTGTTTCTATGTGTGCTGCATTGTGCAGCACACATAGAAACAGCAAACGCCATGAATGATTGTTTATGTACAGGAAGGTGTCCCTTCCTGCACATAAATAATCATTAAGAAATGAGGATTTGCAACTTCTATGTGTGCTGCACAATGCGGCACACATAGTAGTTTCAAATTGTCATTCTGGATTGTTTATGTGCAGGAAGGGACACCTTCCTGCACATAAACAATCATTCCCTCAATGCAGGCTGCGTTGGCGCTAGGCAGCTGAATTTAGCGCCAGCGCAGGGAGAAAGGCAGGGGTGTACCATATTATTGTAAATACGGTGCATCCCTGCGTTTCTAAAGTGAGTGCGGAGTTAGCTATTTTGGAGCAAACCCACGCTCCGCCACTTTTGTTGTAAATATGCCCCATTGTTTCTTAATTACATTGTTATAGTTTCTTTTATTTGTTGTGGCCTTCTTGGCCAAGATCTATTCTTGTAAGTCTTTGCACAAATTGCTTGATCTTGGTCGATAAGCTTCTTGATTTGCTTCCTTCAGTCAGAATGTACTTGCTACACATGCCATATTCCAATAAACATGATTCCAGTAAACAGACCACTGCTGAAGCTGTGCCTCAAACTGTGACTGTTTTGGTTCCATTTTAAGTGTTATATCTTTGGCCATTGTCAAACCCTGCAATTCCCAAAAATCTAATATAAACAAATGGTTGGAGCACACAGGTTCACAATACAGTCTGAAAATAATGTTTAGGCAGTGTCCATAGCAATTGAAAGCTCCAAAATGAAGAAACATTTCTACTATCCATTATGCTTTGTTTTCAACAATGCACAGCAGTCTACATTGTTTATGCACACCCACAGGTCACTGAGAAAAGCCCAGGCAGTAATTGCTCAGCTTTTATGACTATTAACTGAAAGTACCCATGCAAGATGCACTGCCAGTCGCACAATGCGTACACATATCATTAGTACATTCATGCGCTATACAAGTAATGTGTGCACATTGCACTTGGTCTGTGTATGCATGCGGGGCGCATCACATGCAACATAGAGTACATCTCCTCATCCAACATTCTACATGGAGAGCGAATGCAGTGTCATCAACCACAGACGTTTACCATTACTGAACCATTATAACAGATGGCACCCGAATCCAACCTTTCTCTCCCAACAGACTGAAAAATGACAATTGATACCTGTGCTGAGTCAGCATTTAAAGCGATGAAGAAGTCATGCATTTACACCTGCTGCAGCACATCATGATCTGCGCAAGACCCAGAGGGGTACCCTGAACAGGAGAACCCAGAACTGGTAAATAAACTCTGAATTCCTCTGTGCTTAAGAAAACACTGGCATTCTCCTTGTGTTTGCATGAATGGTTAAAAAAATCACTGGTAAAGCCAACAGGTTTTGCTACTAACTGAAAATTGCCTTTGCCAATGCTTGTTCCGTGTATGATACAAGCCGTTGCTTTGGTATTGCAGCCATAGCCCTCCTGTTTGTATTTCCTTTGATGGTAGTCTTAAAAATGGACTACTCAAACAAAAACAAATAGGCAGACCATTAACATAATAGGACTACACACATGATTCCTTAGCAAGAGCTGGTAACATACCCGAAAACCCAGACAGACTTCCACAAGAAGTGCAGGGAAGACACGCTGTAGGACTTGACATTTTTGGCTAAAGTTCCCTAAAACTTTTTGCTTTCCCCCTAGACCGTTTTCCTGACATAGAGTGCCAATTTAGATGCTTTGGGTACTTTGCCACTGCTGATCAGTGTCAAAGTACAGTAGTTCCCTGTGTAAACTGTAATGGTAATTGGTTGGCCATGATTGGTATGTTTGCCTTACTAGTAGAGTCCCTAGTGATGTGCACTGTGTGTGCCAGGGCTAGTAATGCAAAGGGTGCACGGAGAAGGGAACTCAGGCCTGCAGTGTATGGCCTGCGCGCAGTTTGCTAAGTTAGCAGGTTGTCCTGACAAGTGCAACCACTTGTCAGGCCTTACTTTCCCTTTTGCGTACACAGTGGGCACCCCTGTGGTAGGTCCCAGGTAACCCCTGGGCAGGGTGCCGTGTAGGTAAAATGCCGGACATATACTGAGGTGTGTGTTATGTCCTGACAGTGAAAAACACTCCATTTCGTTTTTCACTGGTGAAAGGCCATTCTGCCCATAGGACAGAATGGGGGAGGCTGGGTATTATGTTTGTTAGCCTAGTTTCCCATAAGTTTAAAATGGAGAGGTGAAGTTTGGTATGTATGAATTCACAGCGTCATAACCCATCTTTCTATGAAAGTGGTTTTGTCACTGTGTGTTCAGAAGCCGCTCTTTTAGAAAGTGGCTGAGTTTTGTGCTTTAGGCATTTCTGTGTGTCTCTGTTGAATGTGGATTGACTGTCTGGATCTGAGAGGGGAGGGGGTGAGATGGCACCAGGCTGACCTGCAGCTGGAGAGTATGCGAGGAGAAGCCCCGGGAGGTGAAGAGGCCTGGGTTGCGGCTATAAAACAATTGACCCATCTCCTGCTGAGTGATTAAGGATCCAGACCCCCAGTATCAAAGGGAGAAAGGTGACACTGGGAGGGAGACACACAGAACTGATTTAGGCAGGGGTCAGGGACCCCTGAGCACAACGAACTTCAAAGACATTTAGGGGCACCGGAATTGGAGTAAGTCTCAGTGAAGCAGTGTGCCTGCTTTGGTGCAACCTGGGACTGTGGAGGTGATCGGCTGATCATCGTGTGCACCGGAAGAAAGTGAGTCTCTGCAGCATGGTGTGCGTGTCTCGGTGCGAACTGAGACCGCAGGAAGGAGTGCCGGTTGAACGTGCACTCGGAGTCGACGTGAAGTCCCATCAGCGTTGTGTGTGTGGCTTCGTGCCAGAAGAGACCCGGAGGGTGCGGTGGTGAACGTGCACCCGGAGTAACGTAATCTCAGGGGCGTGGGGTACGTGTGCCCTGCGGCCGCTTGAGACCTTCCTAACAGTCGCGGCCCGGACCGGCAGCCCCGGAGGAGCTGAGCTGCCAGGCTGAGCCGCTGAGGCCCATTGAGAAAGTTCTGCACGAAAGGCCTAGTTCATTGAAGGAGGAGAGGAGAGTGGGGTCGCGCCCCCCAGGTAACATGGATCACTGCCTGGGCGGGGTGCGGGCTCGGAGGGACACTCTCTCGGCCTCTCAGTCCTTCTGACGACGTGAGCCTTTGCTTCGGCTCAGATTGGGGCCCGTACTGACCAAGGAGTGGTGGTACTGGGGCCCGAGTGGGAAGCTGTACTTTATTTCATTGTGAATACGTGTGGGGGGCAACTGTTATCGAAGAGGCTGACTGTCGTAATACACATTGCCAATATTGCTTCTAACGAACTGCCGGACTGTCTTATGACGCCTGACATTATTTCCGTCTAACGAAGTACACGATTGTAGTACTACGCATTGCATTATTTCTCCCTTGTAAAGTACAGGATTGTAGCGGCCCGCATTGCATTATTTCCTCATTGCAATGTACATGATTGTAGCTACGCATTGCATTATTCCTTAATTGCAAAGTACATGATTGTGGCGGCGCGCATTGCATTGTTTCTTCATTGCAAAGTACGTGATTGGGGTGTGACGCATTGCATTATTCCTTCATTGCGCAGTACATGATTGTAGCGGTACGCATTGCATAATTTCTCCCATTGCAGGTACCGAAGTGTATCGTTACGCATTGTATTATTTCTCCTGTGCACGGCACAGGATTGTATCGTTACGCAGAGCACTATTGTTTGTCCATTGCAACGTGTGTGATTCTAGCATTACGACCAGCATAGCGTTTGGAAAGCGGTGGTTGGGATTTGAACCTACCAGCCAGCCGGAACGAATATTACCCTTTATTATATGTTGGCTTTTGTAACGTGTGGTCTGATCGTATATCTTTCTATATAAAGTTTATACTCGTTTTATCAAACTCGTGTGGAGTCCATTTGTGGTGTCACCAGGGGATAGCTGTGGGCGTGGTTGCACATACTGTACACTCGTGCCTTGGAGATAGGCATGGCTGCTCGTGCCAAGCTACTAAGGGGGTGAGCAGGGCTATCTCAAACGGTGTCCTTACTTGGCCTAACGTTGAGCGGGGAGTCCTGGGTCGCGCATTTGTGAAAGTGACGCGTGACTGGGACTCCGGCTTCCAACACACCCCTACTGTAACCCTTGTATTTCTTATGGTCAACTGTTATTGTTTAGGAACCCAGTACTAGCTTTAGTATTATGAGTAGAGTCTTTCTATAATGTCAATGGTCTCTATATATTCTTTGATGGTAACCATAAATAAAGCACTATAACTCAAATGATATACGAGGCCATTGACATAATAGAAGAACTAGAGACATGTTACAAAATCAAATGTTACTGCAAACACTAAAGTTTGCCTTTTTCTTCCTGGAGGGCAAGTGTGCAACTTACCCGTTCAAACTGGGGCTTCCTGATTTAACTATCGGTCGGTTTACCTCTCTGAAAAAAAGGAAATTCCTAAGTCAACTTAAAGATTAGGCAGATAACATGAATATTAAAGAAACAGAGGGGCCGATTCCGATTCGGGCCGGAAATCTCTCCGACCGAGCCGGACCCGGAGAGAATTCCGACCGAATCGGACTCTGGCAGTCCGACCGAACGAGTACGATGCGCACGCATGCTATCGGACTCGATTCGGTCGGACTCCCATTGAAGTCAATGGGAGCCGGTCGTACAACGCGTACGCGGGCTCCCATTGACTCAATGGGTGCGAGGCAAACAAGGGCGCCCCTACAGCGTGTACGCGGCGAAGCGCATCGTGCCGTACATGCACAGGTAGGGGGACCCATGGGTCCCCCTGTGTGCAACTCGCGCGGCTACGCGTACAGGGGGGTCCGACGCGGACCCCCAAAATCCGGCTCTGAAAGCTCTTTAGAGCCGGACGGCGCGAGTCGGTCGGACTGCTCGCGGTGCGCATCGTACTTACCCGGCCGGGGAACGTCTCCATTGCGCGGTGCGAGTCGAGTCCGTGTGAGTCGGTCGGAGCGTGTTGAAGCCGCGTACGAGTCGGTCGGCGATTTCGCGGGCGCCTGCATCGTACTCGCTCGGCCGGACCCGCGTACGAATCGGTCGGGAAACAGGGCTCCGAATCGGATCCGGTAAAGCCGAATCCGATTCGGAGCCCTACCGGCCGAGATCGGAATCGGCCCCAAAGTGTCTGGTGTACTAAGCATTTTAACACTTGCAAACACACCTCACAGAAGGGGTGTTTGCAGTCAAATTTTCAGATAGTTAAAGATCCTTTCTTAACAATAGGAGTCAGTAAAAATAGGCAAAAGTACATCAAAAGGTGTCTCACAATGTGGTATTACCCCCAACATTATTCAACCTATAGGTATCAAAAAGCATCCATATGTAGATGACACAAATTACATTTGAAGCTGACAGCGAAAAAAGACATTCTCTTCAATATCATCTAATAATAATAAAGAGTATTTATAAAGCGCACGGCTATCTCGGGTGAGGTGTCCCAGTGATAACGGGGCAGACAACAGAGAAGTAAAACCCAAGCAGCTATTCCCTTTGCTTAAAGAGCCAGGTTTTCAGCGCCTTTCTGAAATCCTTCTCCGAGTTCACCATGCGTAAGTAGGGAGGCAAGTCATTCCACAGCTTGGCAGTCCCCACCGAGAAAGACCTACCCCACTGCCTAGTTTTGGAGAAGCCGGGGATAGCAAGGTAGCGTCGGAGGTTGGATCTTAAGGTCCGCTCTTGGCGTTACGGGCAAAGTCTCTTCCTCAGGTAGCCGGGGCCCCTACCCTGATAGGCACGGAAAGCAATGGTCAGGGCCTTGTATTCAATCCTGCTGGCTACTGGGAGCCAATGAAGTTGTTTGAGGTGCGGGGAGATATGCTGGTGCAGCGGGACCTTGCGGATTAACCTAACTGCTGCGTTCTGCACCATTTACAGCCTTTTGATCAAGAACCCTGGTAGGCCCAGATAAAAGCTGTTGGCATAGTCGAGGTGGGAGGTCACCAGGGCATGAACCGTGGTCCTCCAGCAGAAATTTTCTGATGGTTCTCATCTTTCCGAAACAGGCTGCCGAAACTTGCCGGACTTGAGCAGAGTCCTTAGATACAGGTGGGAGACCGAGTTCCCCGGGCCACCATAGGCCTGAAGGCGGTGGAAAGCAAGATTAAAAAATAAGACCTCTGTCTTATCGGTATTCAGTTTTAGGGAGTTTCCATTCATCCAGCCTGCTATGTTTTTTAAACAGTCTTTGAAAGAATCAAAAGCTGCAGCAGAGTGATCTTTGAAGGAGAACACCAGCTGGGTGTCATCCGCGTATGAGATCACCTTGACCCCTCTCCTAGCAATGAGAGCTGCCAGTGGAGCCATGTAGATATTAAAAAGCAGCAGGCTTAAGGCTGAGCCCTTGGGCACTCTGCACTGAGGAGGTGTACGGGCGAAGAAGGACTTGCTGGCCACAGCCATTGAGATAGGGGGCAATCCACTCAAATGCCGTCCCCTGTACACCTATCTGCTTAAGTCTTTCCAGCAGGATCACGTGCAACACCGTGTTGAACGCCCGCCGAAAGGTTTATTAACACAAGCATGATAGATGAGCCGCCGTCCACAGACTGACGGATGGAGTCTGTTACTTCCAGCAGTGCTGTTTCCGTGCTGTACCCTGCGCGGAAGCCAGATTGAGAGTCATGTAACAGCTCATTGGCTTCTATATAGTTGGCTAGTTGTAGATGGGCCAATTTCTCTAGTACCTTGGCCGATGCTGACAGCAGTTGCTGAGTACCTCCCGGTCGGCGTTGGCTCTCTTTATAAGAGGTAGTAGATAGGCATATTTCCACGAGGCAGGGAAGATTCCAGACCTAAGTGAGGTGTTCCAGATATGATTTAGGAGCGGGTTGAGCCACTCGGCCAGCAGCCTGAACTGTTGAGCCGGACAGGGATCCCGGGAGGACCCTGATTTGTATTTCCTCAGTTCCGCTAGAGACACCTCTGCAGGAATCGGGAGAAAGGATGTAAAAAACATGCTGGTTATTGGGGGGGCCGTGATCATCTCCCGTTGCTCTGGGTTCTGAAGCCGGGGGAAAAGAGGAGTAGAGCTGCATCATCTTTTCTTCGAAGAAATCCAAGAGGCTGGTGCACAGGTCTTGAGACGGTCGGAAGCCGTGCTCTAATGCTGCGGGATTAGTGAAGGATTTCACTATCCTAAAAACTTCCCTTGAGGAGTTTTTAGCACTGGCAATACGGTCAGCCAGAAATTCCCTTCTTTTGGAGTTAAGTAATTTATGATAATCTTTCAAGGCATTTTTATAGGTGTTTTTGGCATCCAGTGAGTATGATTTTCTCCATTCGCATTCCAGTCTTTTACACTTGCTTTTTCTCGTCTGACTTCCTCTGAGAACCACGGGGCAGATGGGGTAGATCTGGGTAGGCTAACAGATTTCAGAGGGGAAAGTTTGTCAAGCGCTGCCGTCAGCCACGTGTTAAAACACGTGGCGTCGTGGGTGGGATTCACCAAAAGGTGAGGCCTTGAGCCATCCAGCACAGGACCAAGGGTCTCAGGGGTGACCCTACCCCAGTTCCTTTTGACGTAATTAGATCTAGTACCAAGGCCCTGCCGGAAACCGTATTGCAGTTCTGTGATTATCCCCGCCTCCTCTGCCCATGTCTGCAGTCTGTTCAATAGGATTCGACCAGCCACTTTCACAAAAGAATCCAATAGTGATATTGGCCGGTAACATATGGTATCATTCTTACTTTTCTTTTTCCGTGCAGCCCTATCTAGCTTCATCGTATATTTAATAGAAGTTAACCAGTCTAGAAATGTCGGAGATGTATTTTTGATCCAGCATTTACAGATTTCTCTCCGTGCAAGTAAGATTAAATAGAAACATAACTTATTTTCCTCTAGAGATAATAATTCATAATTTGGAAAGACCCCAAAGAATACCAGGATTATGCTCACCTGAATATCAAAACCAAACATGGCTTCCATACCTCTAGTTACAGAGACCCAAAAGTGATGTAACATTGGGCAGCTTAAAAACATATGCTCATCATCCGGTTTTTCCTGTTGGCATTTCGGACAACTCGGAATAGGACCCTTCACTAATTTGGAAAGCTTTAAGGGAGACCAGTATACCCTGTGGAGACAAAAGATGTGATTTCTCCTTAGGTTTGCAGCTTAAACTGTGGAATGTTATAGGATACTTGCCATATTTCTTCAGTACAGGAGCCTGGCAAGCACTCCCCCCACAGCTCCGATGGAAGATTGAAGTCGCTGTCTGCCAGGTCTACCAGAAGCCAATATAAGTTCGCCACCTCTTTCTTTTTCCCGATTTTCTTCCTCAGGGTCATCTCTAATTCGTTAGAGAGACCAACAGTTGTGCCAACCGCCTGACTCCAGCTCTTTATTTGTAAGTATTTGAATTTGGATATTACATTGTCTGTAATGCTCCTCAGGTTTTCCCACGAAAGCAGGGGGCCCTCTGGTACAAGTTGTGCCCAATATAATATCCCGGCTGTTTTTAAAGGGGTTACCAATGAATCCTTGGTCTATTCGGGCGAGCCTGGGGCATCCTAAATAGGCGCCGCACGGAAAAAGAAAAGTAAGAAAAAGGATTTCTGGTTGCCTTGTGTGGATTGGCTCGATACTTGCAATGAATCACTGACAAAATATCGACCTCAAAAATATCGTGGTACAAAATATTGTGACAAAAATATCGAAGTCAAGAATATCGACATCCTATCTACATCATGGTAAGTACAAAAATATCGAAAATTAAATATCGATGTGAAAAATATCGTTGTAAAAAATATCGGGTTTTTTTATGTTAAAAAAATAATCTAAAATAAAGTAAATACATATAATTAAAAGAAACATAGTTAAAATTATTTAAAAATGTTTAAAAATAAAAACTGATACATATAATGTTAAAATAAATTAAACATACATATCAAATATAATATATATACTTACTTAATAATATTCATAAATAATTATTTTAATAACATAAATTGTTAAAAATATTTTATATATTATAAATACAGACATACACATACAAAAATATTATTATTAAAAAAATATATATATATTTAACAAATTAAAAAAATAACAATATTTTTAATTTTTGTAAAATAAATTATACACAACATTAAGTAAAACAATACAGAACAATATTGGATAGCGGAGGGAAAAAACTTACTATTCCCACTCCAAAGAGTGCAACAGTAGGGAAAGTGTTGGATAGCGTAGGGGTGATAATTACTATTCCCACTCCAAAGAGTGCAACAGTAGGGAAAGTGTTGGATAGCCAAAGGATTAAAATTACTATTCCCACTCCAGTGAGTGCAACAGTAGGGAAAGTGTTGGATAGCGTAGGGGTAAAAATTGCTATTCCCACTCCAGAGAGTGCAACAGTAGGGAAAGTGTTGGATAGCGTAGGGGTAAAAATTACTATTCCCACTCCAGACAGTGCAACAGTAGGGAAAGTGTTGGATAGCCAAAGGATTAAAATTACTATTCCCACTCCAGTGAGTGCAACAGTAGGGAAAGTGTTGGATAGCGTAGGGGTAAAAATTACTATTCCCACTCCAGTGAGTGCAACAGTAGGGAAAGTGTTGGATAGCGTAGAGGTAAAAATTACTATTCCCACTCCAGAGAGTGCAACAGTACGGAAAGTGTTGGATAGCGTAGGGGTTATAATTGTTATTCTAACTCCAGAAAGTGCAACAGTAGAGAAAGTGTTGGATAGAGTAGGGGTAAAAATTACTATTCCAACTCCAGAGAGTGAAACAGTAGGGAAAGTGTTGGATAGCGTAGGGGTAAAAATTACTATTCCCACTCCAGAGAGTGCAACAGTAGGGAAAGTGTTGGATAGCGTAGGGGTAAAAATTACTATTCCAACTCCAGAGAGTGCAACAGTAGGGAAAGTGTTGGATAGCGTAGGGGTAAAAATTACTATTCCAACTCCAGAGAGTGCAACAGTAGGGAAAGTGTTGGTTAGCGTAGGGGTAAAAATTACTATTTCCACTCCAGAGAGTGCAACAGTAGGGAAAGTGTTGGATAGCGTAGGGGTAAAAATTACTATTCCCACTCCAGAGAGTGCAACAGTAGGGAAAGTGTTGGATAGCGTAGGGGTTAAAAATAACATACTTATCAATTAAATAATTGTTTTAATTAAATAATGATTTATTAATAAATTAACAATACATTATTTATAAATACCAATAAATGAAAATTAATAATTACTTTAATAACATTACATTTCTTCCCACCCTATTCCCCAATAAACACAAAACCCACTCCATATAAAATTTAACACAATTAATATAATTAGCAATTAATCAATTAACAAATAACTAACAATAAAATAATTATCAATACCAATAAATAATAATTAATAAAAATTAATTACCAAATAATTAATGAACGATAAATTAATTATCATTACCAATAATTATTAATAAATAATTACTTAATTATAATAAATTACTTCCAACCCTATTTCCCTATAAACACACGACCCACTCCTAAACTAAATTAACACAATTAATATATTTATCAATTAATTAATTAATAAACAATAAATTAATTATCAAGACCAAAAAATAAGTTAATTACTTTATTATAATTAATTTACTTCCCACCCTATTCCCCTATAAACCCACAACCCGCTCCACTAAAAAATGTATACAATTAATATAATTATCAATTAATAAAAATTAATGACCAATTAATAATTAATTAACAATAAATTAAATATCAATAACAATAAATACAAATTAATAATTACTTAATTACAATTAAATTACTTCCCACCCTATTCCCCTATAAACCCACAACCCGCTACAGAACTAAAATGCAAAATTTAATTTAAACTAATTAATAATTTCTAAAAATTATGAATTAATTTACTTTAATTAAATTACTTCCCACCCTATTCCCCTATAAACCCACAACCCGGTACGGTACTAAAACGCTAAATTTACTTTAAAAAAAATTACTAACTTCTAAACAATTAATTCATATATTTAAAAAAATAATACAAAACATAACAAAACATGTGGAACACATACATATAAAATACATACTAAAATACATAACACAAACATAAACATCGATATTTTTACTATCGATATTAACAACTTCGATATTAACAAAAACGATATTTCTTACCTTCAGGTCGATATTCTGGTCACCGATATTCTTGATGTAGATATTCTGTCCCTACGATATTTAAAACTCGATATTAATGTAGGTCGATATTTAAAAGTCGATATTTTGACTGTGCACCACTTGCAATACTAGGGTTAATATAGTCCAATGATTATGCCTCTACACTCGGATACTTTACCCCTCTGGTTTGTTCTGCGGGCTACCCAGAGAGAGGAACAGAACAGACTGAATATGGGAAAGAGAGGTTCTGTGTAAAGTGCATCCATCTAGATACAGAGCTCTCATGTCGGTGCCAATCAAGTGGGGGGCCGCAGAGAAATCTAAATTGCTCTGGGTAGATCTAATGGCGAATGAGGACAAAAAAAACCAACAAAAAAACATATGGGATCATTACGGTCACCCTTTTTAAAGATTGGCACCAGTATGGATTCTGACCATGATGGAATGAAACCATAATTGCAACAGGGTTTCAAGACCAATGTTAATAGTGGGCCCCAAAGTAAAGGGTTAGATTTATAGAGATCCACAGGCACACCATCTGGGCCAGGGGATTTACTTCCTGCACTAGCCTTTATGGCGTGGATGACTTCATCCACTGTAATATCAAGATCCATTGGATGAAAGGGAGTTAAATCTGGCTCTGATGCTTGTCTTTACATAGCCGGCGATGTCACTTGGGCGTTATCGTTGTACATGTTTGAAAAATGGTCCACCCATTAGTCCTCGCCGATTGTAATCTCAATTGTTGGTAGATCTCTGGGGGCTAAAAATGGTGCGTTTACTGCTTTCCAGAAGCATGTGTTATCCCTAAGTAGGGTTGCTTCCTGGAGGGCCCGCCATGATTCTTCTCTTAGGGCATCCTTGCGGTCTTTGAGAGCACTTCCAAAAGCTTTTCTAACCATCTTGATTTCAGACTGATTCCTGACTGGTTTTTTTAAGGCATTTTTCAGCGCCCTGTGTGCTTTTGAGCAGTGTGTATCAAACCATCCCTGCTTTTTAATGTACGGTTTTGTATTTTCCACAAATAGGTTCATCTTGGCTTCAGAACATATTACCATGAAGGATTTCAAAATATCAGAATTTGCGGCAGTCTCGTCGAGACAAACGGCAAAATCTGATTTACAGTTGTTAAGAAGTGTCTTAGTAAATTCAGTGGGGTCCAATCTTGCCCACCGGAGTGAATATCCATTGATTTTATTTAAGACAATGTCCTTAACATGGTGTTCGGATAGGCCCTTTATATTTAACACATTACGTGGGAAATCAAACGTAATGCTTATGGGAAAATGGTCGCTCAAGGCAACAGAATGGGTTACAAAATGGTGTATTCTACTGGAATGTCTATTTGAAACCAAGATGTAATCAATAGTAGATTGCATCCCTCGACCGTTAAAAATACAGCTAAATGGAACTGTAGGGGAGCATAATTCATTTGCAAATCCAAGATCGGATGAAAACTTGATTGTGTTTAAATGATCCCCAAGTATTGTGTGGGAAAAGTGGGCATTATCCGTTCCATCGTCAGTCTCTAAACCACACATACCTCCCATGGCGTGCAAACACAAAGCAGAGTTAAAGTCCCCCCCCCATATAATACACATATCCATATTCTTCTCCTTATGTGTAATATTCAAGTCCCTCTGCAATTTGCTCATAATCCCCTACACCCGTTCATTAGGGATATTGTTATAAAAATTCAACAGAGCAGTACAATGTGTGTTATCAATATATATTATCAAGACTTGATAGAAAATGTCTGATATCAAGAATACTAGCTTTTTAACATTCACTCTATGAGACACATAAATGCAAAGGCCACCCTTGTTCCTCCCGTGGGGAGATGGAACTGCCGGGGAATGGAATGTTTTGTAACTGTTGAGGTGTAAGGTGCCCACCGCCCAGGTCTCTTGTAGACACAGTATGCCAAAGTCCTCAACAAAGGATATCCACAATTGATTAGTAAATTTAGCACTCAAACCCGCTACGTTCCAAAATAGTATATCACATAGTGATGTCCTTCCTTGTTCGTGATTGTTATGCATTTTGTTTATGTGATCAATTACTGTAATGGGATGTTGTTCAGCAAGTGTCTGTATACTCTGGCTGTCAATTGGCGATTTTATGCAACTTATTGGGTCGGTGCCCAGAACAGGGAGTGATATATAGTATCAAGATGAGTTGATTTCGTTGTGGTAGGGTGAAGAGGCTCAACTTTCTTTAAAGTAGTATCTGGGATTCTAAGTCAATCAATATCGTCTAGGGAAGGCAGGCTGTCAAAACGGTTCTGTGTGGGAATACTGTAGATATGAGGTAGGCTTTCGAAAAGGCCCCTCCCACTTGATCTTATCTGATTCTGGTTAGGCGGGCGATAAGAATAACACAGGGGCAGTACATTGATATCCGTAGTCGTAATAAATTCATTACTGACTCTGGTAAGGATCTCTTGTACCAGTTGTGGCGTTCTAAATGTCAGTACTACACAGTCGCCTGAGAGTGTTTTATGATCTCTCCCAACCCACCCAACCAACCCTTCTTGCCATCTTGAATTTGCCAAATAGGGCGTCTGTGAGCCCTGTTTTTGTACCTAGCCAAAAAAGGCCTTTATTTCTCAGCAAGTCCCAGGATTCTTTCGCCTGGGATGTTAGGCGTGGAACATTGGCCAAAACTATTGTATATGGTGTAACCGCAGTTGGCAGTTCCAATCTACCACCGCCTTCCTCATGGTTGCTAGAAAGAAAGGGACGATTTAAGAGATTTGACCCTGTATCAAAACTAGCCGGATAACTTAATTTATGGTCTATGTTTTGTATCATATTGTTCGTATTCCTATTGAGAGAGGTTGATCCCTTAACTACGGGACTAGGGTTAGTGTTAGATGTAGTTATAGGTCCCAGTTGTCCCTTCATTGTGTGTTGCTCATTAAAATGGGCCGTCCCTGGTATTTGTTCAGGATGCCGGGGTGATGGGTCCCGGTCTGGGCGCCTTGCTACGTTAAGTGAATTAGTCTTAATAAGATCGTTTTGCATTTCTAGGTGCTTATTTAGTGTATTTTCGATTACTGCCACCCTTGCCGTGAGGTTTGCTAGGGCATCATATACTATTTTTTGCAGATCGTCTATTTTTGTTGATATCTTATTAGGATCCATTATATGACTACTTACTCTGGTATTGGCTGCGGACTGGCCCCTTCTCCCATTGTCGGGCTTAGTATGTTTGAATATTTTTTGTGTGCGCTTTTTTGTTAAGAGATCAGTGCTAAAAGCCGATACATTTTTATCAGGGGTATCTGATACAATGTCAGGATTTCTTGGGCGCTTTGAGGGGGGTTGGGATTCACGTTCCTGATCTGACACATGAATGTGATCTGACACATTCTGTACACAGCCGTTCGTATCAGGTGTTACAGTTATAGTTTCAGTTTCAGTTTGTAATTCTTGGGAAGCGATACACTCGGGGTTTTGTAAACTCAGGGCTACCCCTCCCATCTTTTTTCCTTGATTTAGTGACTCCTCTACTGAGTTTATTTGTTTTTCGATCGCCCCCATGGCCCCGATAAGTATTTCATTAGTGATTGTTGTGGTCCCCCATCTGGCTTTAACACATTCCTGGCCTTCCTCTTACCCATCCCTCTCACCCTAATTTGAAAATACACAGGTCACAGTAATTCGAGTACAATACAGAACAATACAGTTTTATCGCGATTATAAATCTGCCAAGGTCTGAAGGCTATATGAGCCCAAGACTAACAAAATCAAATGACAGGCGAAGGTCCCCTCAAGACAGAGCTACTCGAAAATAGGCTGAAAGTAGGCTCGTCCTATCCAAACAAGTACATGTGAAAGCAAAGAGTTTTGTAGCTCAGTTTTACAAATCAGTCCCTTGATACCCCGGTGCGGCAATCTTTCTTTGTATTCGCTGCGAATCCGTAATTAGTGGGCCAATACAGTCTTCAAATCCTGACCGCGATGCTCGCTTGGCCCAATGGTGCTTGTACCCAGATTAAACTGCAAAATCTCTACAATGAGTATGTCCCAGACTATTAACAACCATTAACAACTAAAAGGGGAACTCACCAAGTCCTAGAGTCGTCAGATCAGGGGATCAGTGGACTAGCCCGGCCCGGCCTCATCCGTGTTGTGTAGTGCCCTGAAGTCCAGGCACTACCTGGATCACGCTCCGGTGTCAGGAGGTGAGGCCTGCATTAAGAATGACACGGAGCCAGAGGTGTTGCATACAATGGCTGCCGCGTACACATGTCTCCTGACGTCATGTGCGCGGTGGCCGCTTTATTAAACAGTGCACCACGTGACCGAGACCATACCATACGGCCCGGTCACAACAGGGGAGTGCTAACAAGACCCCCATGGAGATGTACACTTGGGGGGCACCATCATGGTCGCTGCTGTTCCATAACAGCTGCGACACAACATTCCTCCCAAAAAACAGAAACTTACTCCCACCATAGTCCATGAAACTTTACAACCACACCCCCCCTGCCAGATACTCAATGTAAAACCCCAAAAGGAACAGTCTTACATGAAATAGTCTCTCAGCTTCTTGTTCGGTTCAGGGTTGCGTCGGAGATGTTACTGGGAGCTTCCTCGCCCACTGGATTCAACTCCAACCTCTTCACTCGACGTTCGGGGTGAGGATTCTCCGGAGTTTTCGGGCATTTCATCATGTCCGGTTACCCAGTGTCAGTGTTCATTGACAAATTAGGATCCATCTCCAGTGTCGGTGATAGGGTAATTTCTGCTTCTTCCTCGGCCATGGGTCAACCGGAGTGTTGACAGGGGACTGACTCCGATTTGCCCCTGAGTCCAACGCGGTGATCTCCGTGAGATGATATTTTTTAAAATGGGAAATGTTCCGCGTTACAATCTCTCCGCCCCTCCGGGCCATCACTCTCGTACCTTGTATTCTGATGACAGTCCAGGGGCGCCGTTCATACGGGAGATGGAACTTGCCTTTGGTCATGCGATTCCTTAACAGCACCTTATCTCCTCGTTGCAGATGAGCCTGTTGAGCTCCTCGGCGCTGACTGACCTGCTCATGCACCTTACGCCTCTGCGCATCTATCTGGCAATCATCAGGGTTTTCCGGGCACCATTGGGGATGGTGTGGAATGGAGTCCGTGACGACTCGGCCCATTGCCAGATGTCCCGGGGCCAGGCCCGTCGCGGTGTGCGGAGTTTGTCGATAGTTCCGCAGGAATGTGAATAGAGCTAGTTCCATGGATTGGTGACGTTCGTGTGCTATGCTGATGACCTTATTTAAGGTCCGCATAAATCGCTCCACCTCCCCATTTGCTTGCGGCCAGTGAGGGGTAATCCTCCGATGCTTGACGCCAAGTGATGCTAGATAGGTGGCCAACTCCTGGCTTTGAAAGGGCGGCCCATTATCGGTTTTGAGCTCTTGAAAGATGCCATGCGTCGCCATCACTTTTTCTATTTTCGGGATTATTTCCGCAGCACTTAGTGTGTTCACAATCTCAATCTCTGGATACTTGGAGTAGTCATCGATGGCTACAAGGGTATGTCTCCCATCCGGCAGACTTCCAAAATCGAGACTGACACTCATCCACGGACGAGGGGGCCTTGGCTCTGTAATCACAGGCGCAGGTTTGGGGCTTCCTCCGGTCACCTGACACCACTGGCACTCTCGAACAGCAGCCTCCACGAGCTCGTCCATTAAAGGAAACCAGACTTTGGTTCTCAGCCGCGACTTGGTTTTAACCATCCCTTGATGGCCGCTATGTGCTAGTTGGATGACCCTGGCAGTCAGTGAGGAGGGTACTACTAGCCGATGACCTCGCATCAGACATCCTGTGGTATCTTCCGTCAGTTCTTCACGGACATGATACATACTCTCTAGTATCCTGCGGGCTTCCTCAGTAAGTATCTTCCACTCTTCTCTAGCTTTGTGCCAGTTGCCGCACTTCACCGCCTTTTTGACTCTTTGTAGGCACTCATCCTTGTCAGTTTCACTCTTCAGGTCTTCCATGGAGAGAGGGATGGGACATGATCTTTCTGTGATGCATCTGACATATTCCTCGGTGTCTGCAGCATCTTCTTCCTCTTGGGCCGTAGCACTCCTGGGGTGTCTTGACAGATAATCCGCGGGATTACGGCTCCCCGGCTGGTATTCAATTCGACAGTTATAGTTCTGCAGTTGCAGCATCCATTTCTCTATCATCGGCGGGGGTTTTGAAGAGGTGCCTGAGACCAGAGGCAGAAGGGGTTTGTGGTCAGTGGCTACTACGAACGGCTTGCCGTAGACGTAAAGATGAAAATGGCGACACCCACAGTGGATCGCAATAGCCTCTTTTTCAATTTGCGAGTACCGCTGCTCGGTGTCAGTGAGCGAGCGGCTGGCAAAGGCCACCGGGGCCCAGTCCTCTTCAACCGTGCGGCGTTGCATGAGCACGGCACCCAGTCCCTTTGGGCCCGTGTCAACTGCCACCAGCGTGAGCTTCTGTGGGTCAAAGAATGCCAGAGTGGTGGCGGCAGATAGGGCGTCTTTAATGTCCTGGAATGCCTTGGCTTGTGTTTCCCCCCACACCCACGGGACTGAGTCCTTGGTAAGATCCCTCAGGGGTTGGGTGAGGGTTGTGAGGTCTCTGATGAAGCGCCCGCAGTAGTTCACCATGCCAAGAAAGCTGCGGACTTCCGTGACGTTGACTGGGGCAGGTGCATTCTTGATATCTCTGACCTTGTCTGGATCAGGGTTTACCCCCTCAGCGAAGAAGGTGTAGCCGAAGAACTGCAACTTGTTCTTGAGAAATTCGCATTTTTCTCTGTGCAGTGTTAGTCCAGCATCTTTGATCCGTTGGAGAACTTGCACCAGGCGGGAGTGGTGTTCCGGGATGGACTTGGCGTGTACCATGATATCATCACTCACGTTGATGACTCCAGGAATGTCCATGATCAGCTCGTGGATCACATTCTGGAACACTTCTGCGGCGCTAGATATCCCGAAGCTCAGACGGGTGTACCTGCGCAGTCCTACATGAGTGGAGAATGTTGTAATATTCCTGGACGCCTGATCGAGGACCAGTTGGTGGTATCCCGACCGCTGGTCGAGCTTCGAGAACCAGCACGCCCCTGCCATCTCTCCAATCAAGTCATCAATAGTCGGGTGATGTGTCGCTCCCGTTTGATGGCTGCATTCGGCAATCTCATGTCAACACATATTCTCACAGCGCCGGGCTGTTTCGGTTTTCGGGCGACGACAATTGGGGACACCCAAGGTGTGGGACCAGACACCTTCTCAATTATTCCCGCTTGCTCCAGCTTGAGCAGCTCCTGCTCCACCAATGGGCGTAGATGGAAGGCCACACGTCGGTGTCGCAGTGCTACGGGTTGCACTGTGTGGTCAATATGAAGGTGTACTTCCTTTCCTCTATACTTTCCGATGCCCTCGAAGACCGATGTAAACTCCGTGAGTATGTGCTGGACCGATTCTTGGTGGATCCCGAATGCAAATGACACGATGCCTAGGTCCTCTGCTGCCCGACATCCCAGAAGCATGCCTTGCCCATCCTTGGTGACATATATCATGGTGGTGATTGACCTGTCTTCGTGGGTCACCGTGGTCTTAAACTTGCCTTTCATTTCCAGTGGCTTATCCTGCCCATAAGCGAAAACTGTGATTTTGGTGGGCTGAAGATTGGATGCCGGGTGCATGGACTTGTAGAGAGCGGCTGCCATTATGTTTATGGTAGCTCCGGTGTCCACGACAGCCGTGACTTCTTGTGCTCCTACTTGAACCCGGCATTGGGGAAGACGCCTGCTCCTGTTTGACGCGGCTCCGATCATGTGCACCTTGTGTACCGATTTTTCTTCATCTTCGTCGTCGTCCATGTCGCTTGATTCACCACCTCCCTTGGGTACCGTATTGACTGCCTGCTTGGGTTTTCGGTACTGTTTGGAACGGCATACCTTTTCAAAATGATTGAATCGGCCGCAGCCAGTGCATTTCTTGCCCTTTACTGGACAATCAGCTGCTTTGTGAGGTGGGCCACCACAGTACCTGCAGTATCGCTGAGTCCCTTGTGGACCACTGGTGAATTACTTTTTATTTCGACGGTCTGTCGGTTTCGTCGTGACTGCATTAACCGGTTCCGCTTTTACGGGTGATTGCAGTGCCGCCTCCATGTGCGCTGCCCTGGCTTTGGACAGCTCTTTCGTACGTCCGAGGGTTAGAATGTCCGGTAGTGGCTTGCCTATTCTTCTAAGATCCGCTCGCGGAGCTTCGCCGAGGCACATCCTTGGATAATTTGCCCCCTTATCTCTTCTGTCTCATCTCTGAACCCACACGTGGATGCCAGGAGCTTGAGTCTGGCATGGAATGTGTCTAGTGATTCGTCGGGTAGTTGTCTAGCTTGACGAAAAATGAAACGTTCGTAATCCTGGTTGGCCATAGGTTCGAAATGGCCTGTGAGCGCATTAATAAGGGTAATGTGAGTCTTGGGCGTCGCCTCCACGAGAGTCTTTGTGATGCAGTGGATATCCTTCCCTCCTAAATGAAGTAGCATAGCCCTCTTCTGGTCTTTGTGGACCTTCGTGGCCTCGAAGAATATGATGAGGCGTTCCACCCACTCTTTCCATCTGGAAGCCTGGGCAGATGGAGATCCCTCTACCACGAACGGTTCAATAGGCGGTATGGTCAACATAGTGAGCCACCACAGGGCAATATGCTGGGGACCCGCAGTATTTCGCACTGATTACCTCCTCTGGATGAAATTGTGAAGTAGGCCAATGCCACCGCTGTCAGACTAACCCCTTTTCCGGTGCGCAAATGGGCTTTCCACTTGCCCCTGCTGCTGGGCCACCTCCTCCTATATTGAGCAGATGGGCCTGGCCACTATCACCCTTAGCAGACTGACTGGGATTGTAGGCAGTGTGATGAGGCCTAACGTTGTCTGTGCCAAGTCTGGGAGTCACTGGTTGCTGTTTTGCGGCACAAACAAGCACTGCAGGGTCTCTGGGGGCAACGCCGCGTGAGAGCGGGCGGCAGCGTGGTCTCTCCGGCTTACTTTCCCTCACGGCACCAATGCGCATGCGCGCGGCCCGCCGAGTCATTGGGACACGGGGTGCAGCGTCAGCGTTTTCAGGGACCAGAACGAGAGGATGATGGGCGCAGCGCGTGTAGGACAGCGCTCGCCTGAGCAGCACAGACGCTCCTGACCTGCTCCGTTGCTCCATAGACTCCCCGCAGCGGCAGGCGCCGGCAGTGACTTTCAGGGGCACGAGCACCGCGGGGCTTTCAGCACCCTCGCGCGGCCGCCCCGGCACAGAAACACGGCGGGAGCACGCCCGCCCTCGTCGCCAGTGTTGTGTAGTGCCCTGAAGTCCAGGCACTACCTGGATCACGCTCCGGTGTCAGGATGTGAGGCCTGCATTAAGAATGACATGGAGCCAGAGGTGTTGCATACAATGGCTGCCGCGTACACGCTTCTCCTGACGTCATGTGCGTGGTGGCCGCTTTATTAAACAGTGCACCACGTGACCGAGACCATACCATACGGCCCGGTCACAACAGGGGAGCGCTAACAAGACCCCCATGGGGATGTACACTTGGGGTGCACCATCACGGTCGCTGCTGTTCCGTCACAGCTGCGACACAACAATATGGTCTAGACCTCATCCGGTCTAGGACGGGCTAAGACGGGCCCGTCTTGTCCCGGTCTTTGCCCGGGCACGCCGCGCATGTCCCACGCTGCGGGACTCCTCAGCGGTTTAAATAGCGCTCCTGCGCTCGATTACTGGTGCCGCTGTGAGCCCCTCCCCTTGCCAACAGGATCCAAGGCAGCAAGCAAAAAGTGCTCCGTGCAATACTCCAGGGGCAGGGATTGAGGAAAATGTGCTTAGTGCTCAATAAAGTCAGGTTCTGTCAAAATCCAAGCAGCGTGAAACAAGAATTATTCTAATAACTCAAAATGGAGGGGCGTGGCCAGGCAAGATGGCTGCCTAGACTTGTTTCCCTAGAGCTCCTGCTGACCAAACCAGAATCCTGCATAATCCTGTGCCATCTGCAGCATTTAACGCAGGTACAGAGTCAAGAGCTGCCCCTGCTGTCCTTCACTCGTTAAACCCGAACAAAAGACGGCGGGAATGGCGGTGAAGTCAGGAGACAAGTCCTGCCGGAGACTGGCGGCCTGCTGGCGTGGGGGCTGTGATCAGGGCCAGACTGGCAACCGAAACCGGCCCTGGCAAACTGCTCAGCTGGCCCCCCCTGGGGTGAGGGGGGTGCAGCCGAGCAGTTTGCGAGCGCCGGTTTCAGCCGATTTTGTTACAGGGGGCCGATATTGCCGACCCCCGGTAACAAAAACGGCCCCCCAGGGCCCAAAACCGGCCCCCACCCTAGCGGCCCACCGGGGAAACGCCCAGTGCCCGCTAAGGCCAGTCCGGCCCTGGCTGTGATCGTACCTGCCCGCCTCGAGTGCTGCTGCCCTGAGTCTCACAGTCGACACAGGTGCCAGAAGTGAGCCGACGGCCGGAGGTGGTGCGATTCGTGGCCCCAAACAATAGATGGAGACGGCCGCTATGGGAGGCAGCGGGCCCTGAGCCGGAGAACAGTAGTGCAGGTGAGACAGACGCACGTTGCAGAGAAGTGGCCCCCCTGTGAAGATATAACGCCGGACTCGGCCCGGTCTGGAACCTGAGGCGGCTGGTTGCAGGAGGAGCGAGTGAGGGCCCGGAGTATAGGTTAGCTGCAGAGAGGAGGTGGCTCCCGCATCGGATGCCGAGGGACCCCGTGGGCGCGCCCATCAGGCTTGGCCTAGCGCATCGGGCTCCCAGCGACCCCCGAAGTCCCCGGCACCCAGGTGGTAGGAGGTGAGACGGGGCTTGGGGATTGGGCACAAAGAGACAGGGTGCTGCCGAACTAAGTGCGGTGAACCAGGGATGCAGATAAGAGAGATCGGGCCGTAGCCGGGGCCTACACATATGTAACGTCAGCAGCACTTGTCTCGTGAGACGAAAGACAGGCCTTCGACGTCAGCCCAGATTAAGGCAGTATGCCCCTGGAGAGGCAACTATAACGGACAGAGGCCAGTCGGTGAGCGGGAAGTTGCCCAGGCGATATAGCCTAGTCACAGCTGTGCGTAAACGCCCAGGCAAGAGTGGCGTACTGTATATCGGAGCAAAAATCGGGGCTTTCAGTCGCAGCGTTACAAACCTGCGCCTCTCAAGGGGCAGCGACTCACGGTGCTGGCCCGGAGCGGACGGAACGCTTAGCACAAGGCCCCGGTGTGTTGGTCCAGCTGCACTACATTATCCCTGTGTGAGGCAGCGACGGGCGGCTGGTGCCTTGAGGTGTTTGGACTATCAGTGGAACCCACAAGTCTGGGACTCAGCAGTCTCGGGTTTTGAAGTGGCAATCTCGGCCTACGGTGAAGGTGGCATGCCCTAACTAGTCATGGTCAAAGACAAAGGAGTTAAGTCTGTGCAGGCAAATAAAATTGACAATTATGCGTTGCCGCTGCAATCAGATGGAGCTGCAGGAGGCCCCGCGCCGCCGGCCCTCGGCAGGTGAGCAGGGAGCCCACAATATGGCGCAGATACTAGCCGAGATCAAGGGATTCAGAGCGCTCATCCTCACCAAGATAGATACGGTGGCGTTGGAAATGGGACTGCTCCGCGCTGATGTTCTCAAGATCTCTGACAAGGGTACATTGAAATCGAGGTTTCAACCCTACAATCAGAGGTGGCTATCCTATAAAAAATTGTGGCTGAGTTGCAGGTACAAACCACGCGCCTGAAGGGCGCTCCATGAGGAATAACATCCGCCTCGTGGGATTCCCGGAGAAAGCAGAGCGCCAGTCTGTGGAACTCTTCCTAGAGGATTGGATTGTGAACTCACTGCGTTCCAAAATACTTTAAAAATTCTTCACAATTGAGCGGGCGCACAGGGTGCTGGCCCCCCCCACCCCGGCCTGGGGAGCCACCTTGAGCAATCATAGCCCTATTATTAAATTTCAGGGACCAAGACGCGATTGTGCAACAAGCCTGGGGACATGGTGCGCCTAAATTTAATGATCAAGCCATAATGATCTTCCCAGACTACACCCGCAAGGTGCAAGATTTGCGGAATGAATACTGGGCAACGAAAAAACGGCTGAGAGACAATGACATGTGATACAGTCTCATGTATCCAGCGAAACTCAGAATACAACACAATGGGAAGGCATACTTGTTCTCGAGTCTGACGGAGGCCAACGACCCTGGGAGTCAATCGGCAACGGAATTCACAATGTCCGCCCACGTAAATGACTTGGGACACCAAGATGGGGGTCACGGGTGTGGCGGCACTCGGGAAAATCGTGGACGGACTTGAGTGCCAGCCGTGCCGGAAGAATCCTTGTTTGTCCGGATGGTGCACTAGCAGACTCTAACTGTATTCCGGACACACACGAACCGTTACCGCCTCGACTTGAAATCAAGGGCTGAGGAAACGGGGCCTCTAACAGAGTGTGAGGGAGGGATGGTGCTGTTTGAGGTGCAGAGGCATGGATCGCTCTCCTGATGTGTTGGGCTGCTGCCTAGTACCGCTTTCCCATGTTGCTGCTTCTGCTAGCTGATGCAGGATATGTTACAAACAACATTATACTCAGGGGGTGGGGAGGGTGCTGGAGGCACAGATGGAATGTTCATACACTTGTCTGCATGTCTCTTTGATACTTGTATAACATGGTCGACGGAGAGCACACTGCGGGCCACTGTCCTGTTGAGCAGGCTGAGCGCTTCGGCCTCCCCGATCGGGGGGATGCCGAGCCCTTTGCTACATGCGATTGTTCGTGAGGAGGTCGTTGCCTCCTCGGGGGGGATGGGGCAGTGGGCCCTGGGAGGCGGCCATGTTGAGGAAGGCCTTCCAGTTTGGACTCACTGCTCGAGGGAGGGGGGGTTGTCCAAGGTTTGGGCTTTGACTTTGTTCTACGGAGACAGTTGTGGCTCGGGTAGAATGATTGGGTGGATGTCCGAGGCCTGAGAGGCAAAAGTGGGGGGTTGTGGGGCGGGGTGGCGGGCGAGCATCTCTGCGGTCATTTGGTGTAGGCTTATACCAGAGATGGCTTCTGATTGGAAATGTATGACCTGCAACGTTAGAGGACTGGGTCACTTTGCTATTAGGCAGAGGGTGCACTCCTACACTTGCCGTTATGGCGTATCAGTAGCCTTTTTGCAGGAGACCCATACTTGGGGCCCCTGCCTGCCTACCTACCCTGCAGCGCAGATGGGGGGGGGACAGGTCTTTGCGACTATCTACTCTAGTTCTACCAGGGGGGTCATGATATGGGTGGCACCTAGAATCCCCTTTGTAGCAAAGGAGGTGAAGATTGACCCGGACGGTCGGTATGTCATTGTTACAGGTACATTGGATGCTAGAGAGTTATGCCTGCTGAACGTATATGCCCCCACAAAAGATGACCCAATATTTTTTGGCACTATCCTGCGAGTCATGATGGAGCATATGCGGGCGGCTGTGATAGTGGCCGGGGATTTGAATTGCGTACTAAGTGGAATATTGGACTGTCACCCCCCTAAGGTAGATTCCAAACCTGCTATGACAGGGGCATTGCAGGAAATGAAGAGGGATCTGGGGCTTCACGATGTTTGGAGACTCCATCACCCTCATAGTAGGCAGTATTCCTGCTATGTGCCCGCCACGGGCACGCATAGCCGTATTGATTACTGCCTGATGACTGATGTGGCCCTACAGTGGGTGGAGAACGTCACTTACCTAGCGTGTTATGTATCAGATCACTCCTCCCTGCTTGTCACGCTTCATACGCTTGTGCAGCCTCCTGCGGTGCCGCTGTGGAGAATGAATGTGGAGGCATTGATAGATCAAGTGTTCGCGCATGAGGTCTCCAGGATACAAGACAGCTACTTTAGCGACAACTGGGGCAGTACTTTGACCAGGGCTGTGGAGTGGGAGGCAATGATGGTTGTATTGAGAGGGGAGTTTGAAATCAAGGAGAGGGGGCTCTTAAATCCAAAGGGATGGAGCACCAAGTAACTATCAAGTTAAAAATAAGTGTTCCCTTTGGATAGGATTAATTTCAAATAGTTCTTACCAGAATCCATCAACATTCACGCAGCAAACAGACCTTGCTTTTATATTATCCAGAGTAAGTTAAAGCACCCATAAACAAAACACTAAGGGGCATATTAGCAAGACCGGCGATAAAATTATCGCCGTTTTAGCGGCAGGAAACTGCCGCTAAAATGGCGATAATGGGCTTGCTAATATGCGTTATAGAATTCCAATAGAAGCCCAGGTTAGATGTCCTGCACATCTAACCTGGGCTTCTATTGAATTCTATAACGCATATTAGCAAGCTCATTATCGCCGCTTTAGCGGCAGTTTCCTGCCGCTAAAACGGCGATAATTTTATCGCCGGTCTTGCTAATAAGCCCCTAAATTCTTTTAGATAAAAAGTATACTTTAATCAATATAAAAATGTACAGGTTATGATTCTACACAATTAATTCATAAAAAAACAACAAAACATATAAATTCATCAAATTGCTCGACACAATATTCTTAAATATTGCAGGTTAAAAAGGAGAGTAAATAAAGACAGTTAACTATGTCTTTAGAGAGTTAATTTGGATATATGCATAGACAGCACAAAGCATGGATCTCAATTTCCTGTCTGTGACTAACTGCTGGCTTGTCCAAATTTAACTGTAAACACAAACTAGGCGTCGACGTGTTTCAGTGGCAAGTTCCCAATATGACCACCTTCATCAGGACATAGATTTTTTCTCCTTAACAGATCATTCTTATAGCAACTTGTATAAAACCGGTGCTGATGCACTCAAGTGGGTGATTCTCCAATTCAATGGGAGTAATAAATGATGTAGTAACAAGCTCTCATTTCGAGTAGAATGAATAGACTTCAAGCCGGTTTAATGTGGATCCAGTGTTACGGAACCTTAAAAAAACTGATAGTCCTGCATGATTAAAAGACCGGAACAGACAGAAGAATGATAGTCCTGCATGGTTAAAAACCGGAACAATCCTCGTCCTATACAACAATTATCGCACGAATAGCGGGTTTCAATATTTCCCGTCTACTTGCTACCAGGATCGCTTTTTTCGTGGCTTTTAAATCCTACGAGTTCCGCGTTTCCTGGAGCCTTCCTTCGACCGTAGTTTGTATGTAACAAGGGGAGTGCCTGAAAGTACAGAGTCAGACAGCAACTTATTAAACAGTTAGATAGCCTTGAGAAGCGACTGGTTGTCCTGGAAAGGGAACGTATTGAGAAGCCCCTCAGTCTACAGGCCTGGCAGGATTGTAAGAAGGAACTATTAGATACATGGGATATGCTAGATACGTTTGTGCGCTCTAATTACAGGAAAAGGTTGCATAGAGGATGAGATCAAGTGAGCCGAATGCTCGCACCGCTTATCAGAGGCAAGAAAAGCAGCGCTCCAATAGCGGGAATCCGTGACCAGCAAGGTAAACTGGCATCCTCACAACACAGCATAGTGGAAGTGTTCATGAAACACCTACAGGGAGTGTACATGGCCCTAGCACTCATGAGTTCTTTGGCGATGCGGGCATACCTAGACATGATATACATGCCAGGCCTGTCCAGAGAGGAAAGGGACATTCTGGAAGCCCCCATAACTAAAGACGAGATTATAACCGCAATGAAAGCGTTGAAGACGGCGAAGGCCCCGGGTGGGAATGGCCTACCAGCCGAATTCTATCACATTAGACAGGGCTATTTGGCCGAACGACTGTTGGAAGTCTATAAAGAGGCTTACGAGAAGGGAATTTTGCCTGAGTCGATGAGAGAGGTGATAGTTATGCTGCCTAAGCCCGATAGAGATGATTCGGTGGTGTCCTCCTACCGCCCTCTATCCATGTTAAACGTTGATCTAAAAATTCTAAGTACGGTTCTAGCCACAAGATTATTGGGCTATCTGCCGCAGCTGATTGCAGATGAACAATGCGGGTTTATCCCGAATAGGAATACTCAGGATATCTTGCGTCAGCTGTCCCTAGTGATACATTCCCCAATTTTGTGGGCGGGTCAGTATGTGGTTGCGCTGCTGGACATCGAACAAGCTTTCTATTCATTATCATGGGAATTCCAATGGGAGGTGTTACGTAAGGTAGGCATCAGGGACACCTTCATTAATTGGGTGCAGTTGCTGTACAGTGTACCCTCGGCCAGGGTGCCAAGGGGTAGGACGAAGATTTGAGCTAAGTCGGGGGACCCGCCAGGGGTGCCTCTTGTCGCCACTGCTTTTCCCAGTGGCCATGGAGCCACTTGCCTGCCGCCTCAGGACGATGCTAAAGGGATGGGGCATACTGATTGGGGATACCACCCATGTGGTCTCCCTCTATGCAGATGATGCATTAATATATCTCAGGAGTCCTAGGTGCTCTGTCCCCATCATGTTGGCAATCCTGACTGAATTTGTACCTGGGGGTTCGAGTCACACATGGAGCGCACAATTTCGAGGAGGCAAACATGAGCAGGATAGTAGAAGGCTTGAAACGCAGCATAAAATTCTGGAACATCCTTAGATTATCACTGATGGGTAAAATAGCCTTGGTCAATATGGATGTCCTCCCCAGGTGTCTGTACCTCTTTCAGGTGTCCCTATTCGACTTACTGAGGCGAGTCTTCAAAGATCTGGATAAATTGATAGTGTAATTGCTCTGGGACACAGGGAGGAGGAGAGTCAGTTTAGCAATGTTTAAGTGGACGGGTGGGCTGGAAGTCCCTTGCTTGGAGTACTATTTCTTGGCCTCGCAACTCCAGTATGCGATTCATTGGTTGGACGAGCATGAAAACTGGGTACGCACACTGCTGAGGGGCTTGAGTTGCGAATATTCATTACCTGAGGTCCTAATGATGGGGTCAAGGGCACCGGAGTGGTTGCCTTACATAGTCCGAATGGTATGTGGATCTTGGGACCGGACAGTCAAGACAATGCTGAAGAAGGCCCTGTTTGCGTCAGAAATGAATATTTGGGCACTGCGTCCATTTAAAAGTATCGAAAGCTCCATGTCCTTACATAAATGGCGGGAGGGCGGTTGCGAGTCCCTGGGGGACCTGTACCCCAACAACCAATTCATAACTCTGGTGGATGCCTCGGGGGCATTCCAACTAGGAACTGGGCAATTTTTACAGTTTGCAAAAATAGCGTCAACAGCACAGGAGATATGGCCGACGTTCCCAGAGGCACCTCCCGACTCCCGACACTGGAAACTCTACTGATGATGGCTGGGGGCAGGAGACTGATATCACATCTTTACAGGGCCCTGAGTGAGGATTCCCCCACGACCACACTTACTCTGCAGACTAAATGGGAGGCTCAGTTTGAAACGCCTCTTGACACAAATGCATGGGAAACAATTCACGAAGGGGTTAAAACCACCTCTACCAATGCGCGATTCAAGTTACTCCAATATAATGTGATCCATCAAGTAAACCTGATGCCTAAACGGCTGCTAGCCATGAACCCAGAGAGATCAGTGGGATGTCCCAGATGTGGGGGGGCAGTCCGTGGATTTCCTGCACATGTTATGGAGCTTCCCAGACATCGATGGTTACTGGCAGGCCATCATACAGAGGCTCCATTCGGTCACAGGATGGGAGGTCCCCAGGGAGGTAGCACATCCCGTTTGGTAAGAAAAAAAACTGAGCAGGAAATTTCTTATTTTGGGGTTGCTCATGGCCAAACGTAGTATTGCGATAGGGTGGTTGTCCCCTAGACCCCCAAACGTCGAGGATTGGCTGAGAGATATGGCTGAATGGATTAATGCTGAGGGCTGTCAAATGAAATTAACACGCAGAGATGAGAAATTGGAGGAAGACATGAGGGCATGGACTCCTATGCTCACTGAATTGTTGACACTGCCAGATGGGTTACCCCCATAGACCAAAGGGATGAGGAAGCTTGTTGCAGTTGTGTTGGAGCTCTGGCATAGTATATAGAATGACTGTGGTGTCCCCCTATGAACCCTGGGTGACCTCGGTCCACCAGACGCACAACCAATGTTCCCAACATAATGCTATATGAAAATACTAGTTCCACTCACATTGAGACCTGAGAAGGGGGGTAGGGAAGAGACAGAGGGAGGGAGGGAAGGGGGAGCCAAATATATATTGTGGAAATGTACTAATAAGCTGAGATTTCTTATTTGGCTCCAAATTAATGTATGTTGTTTTTGTTTTTTGAAAAGCTAATCAAAATTATACAACAACAAAAAACTCAAAATGGAGGCTTTCTCATTTCCCTAACCTGACTGTTAAGGCTCTCAAATTTTCAGTTGTTTCTAATCTATTTCTTATAAAAGACAACAAGAAAACAACTCAGTCAGCAAATGATCATTTATAAGTACTGAAGGAACTGCAAAAACCTTTTCATCCCACCAGCTTAAATCTGCAGCACATGCTCTTATGATTTCATGATTAGACCATGCAACATGATTTTAGCTGAACTCCTCCTGGCTGCCTTACTCCCATTAACGCAAAATGACACGCTAACCTGATAATAATTATGGACAAAAAAAAATACAACCATATTAGGCCACATTTGCAAGATCTTCATTGCCTCTTGCTGGAGACCATAATAAAAACATTCAAAATCAAATGCATAACTCACAAAGCCATCCAACAGAGATGACCCAACTACCTGGCCAAACTCTTGACACTCAATGGTGGCTCCACAGACTCTGAACAAAAACAGCTTACTACTAGAGCCGCCCAAGCTCAAAATAGGAGAAGAAGAGATCCTTCATCGAAGCGGCAGAAAGTCTCTGGAGCACCCTACCACACACTTGAGAAAGCAGCAAGACCTACTGTCCCGCAGAAGAGGCATACACCTTTCCTATTCAAAAGACAATTCGACTACAAATTATTATTTCTTTCTGTTGCTGCTGAATTTGATCCTTTCCTGCCCCCATTCTTTCGATCCTCATAACTAAATCTTTCCCACTTGCCCAACCTTTTCCTTCAATTAACCATCCCTACCTCCACATGACCCCCAGCCTCAACACCTTGATGCACTAATGCCACCAGGTGCAGTTGTTCAATATAAAAATTTCAAATAAATAGACTATAAATGAGAGGGGCTGAATAATCCAGTTTATCAGGCCTCCACCCTCAGCAGGTGACAATCATCTAGGGTGTCATCTAAAATAAAACAGGTAAAAACTCACAAAGGTATGTACCTCACAAATGCATTTTCATCAATATCGGTTTGCTTTTATAGTCTACTTATTCAAGTATTAGTTCAATATTTGTATTCTTAAACATCACATGAAGATTAACTATAGGCTGAATTGTACATTCAGACAATCCTAGTTCATGAATCTATTCTATTACGGTTGTAAGTCACTGTGAATGCAGATCTGTCTCCAGCACATCAAAGGAATCGCATCAGGTTGTCATCTCCTGCACATCATGTCACTGAGACATTCAAAGACGTTTATAATTCACTTGAAAAGCTTACAAAGTGAGGCTTTGGTCTGCTCAGCTATTAGTTCAATGTAGACAGAACTCCTAGAAGGGAAGCAGTTATTAAAGTGTTGAAATAGACTTTTTGGGCTGAGATTGTAAATCTCCCACTTACATATTTCTTCTCAGAGAGCAGTCCTTAGTTTACCAGTGCTTTTTTACACCATGTATTTTTCTTAAAGAGCCACTGTCCTCCGAAAGGCTCAGATTTTTTACCGACTGAATTTGAGCTCACTTCGGATAATCCATTCAAGATCACCCCAAGCGACAGATCACCAGGACTCAGAGAACCACAGCAATTAGTGTCCCCTCTGGTGGACACAAGGTCATGCCATACATTGAAACAAATGAGTGCTGAAAGTGTGTGTTTGAGGAGTAAGGGGTCATGTTTCTAACAGTTAAAAATGTGCCTATACATAATTTCAATTTATTTGCATGTAGGCTATAAATTCACATGATGGTAAATACAGAAAATATAAATACTGTAGGTTGTGGTGTTTAACGGTGGACAATTTGCATCGTACTGAGTTTTAGACCTTGAAATGGCGGATAACTCGCTAATAGGGTTTGTTTTTTTCTGTACTGAGGTGTGCTAACTCACACACTTTGCTTC
Source organism: Calotriton arnoldi (assembly GCA_963921515.1). Classification (NCBI taxonomy): domain Eukaryota; kingdom Metazoa; phylum Chordata; class Amphibia; order Caudata; family Salamandridae; genus Calotriton; species Calotriton arnoldi. The sequence continues at coordinate 589,372 of CAWUFW010000964.1, forward strand.
CATGATTTGGGCCAGGCTTTGCCAAGAAGACTTTCCTGAAAGTTTGGAGACTTATGAAGCACTGAGGAAGAAGTTAGAGAACTTTCTCTAAATTTTGGGACTTAGAGGGTTGAAGGTAAGGGGCGTGGTTGAGCACCATCCAAGATGGTGGCACACTGCTGAGCTTCGTTCCGAGCGGGTAGCTTTTTCAGCAGTTTGGAGCCGTTACAGGAGACATTGATGCGTCTCGTCCTGAGCACCCGTTGAGTTGATAAAATATTTTCAGAATGCATGGCCGGCCCTAGTGGATTTTCAGTCAGAATGCAAGGTCGTGGCCGCCATTTTGAGAGACAGTGAGCGCATGTCCACGTAAATCAGCCTTCATGAGCGACTCGCTTTGAACTTTACTATTGGCTCTTCTTCCCAGAGTGCAGCCGACCCCGGGGACTTTTGTAACTAACATAACACTATGCGCCTGCCGTGTTTTAAGGCAGAAAGCATGTTACATTTATTTCCAACACTTTCCTCACGCCAGGATATCTGTTTATACAGCAGTCTCCTTTAACTACTGGCTCTTCTTCCAAGCTTGCAGCTGGCCCGGGGGACTTTTCTAATCAACATACGACTTTGCTCCTGTTGTGTTGTAAGGCGGTAATCACATTTTTTTTTATTTCCAACACTTTCCTTGCATCAGGATATCTGTTTTTACAACAGTCTGCCTGTCCTCTCTTAACCAGTTTCGGCAGACTCTTCATAACTAAGGAAAATGCAGCTTTACTACTCCTGGACCTGAGTGCTGCCTTCGACACGGTGGACCACCACATTTTGCGAAACAGACTCTCGGCCATCGGTGTACAAGGCACCACGCTACAATGGCTGGCTTCATTCTTGGAGGGAAGAACTTTCCAAGTTATGGAAAATAATATCCTCTCCAACTCGATGTCCCTAACCTGCGGGGTGCCGCAGGGCTCCTCGCTGAGTCCCACACTGTTCAACGTTTATATGGCGCCATTATCACGGATCGCCCAAGATTTCGACATCTCCATGACATCCTACGCGGACGATACGCAGCTGGTGATTTCTTTAGATCCCAGAACTAACGGGGACTCTGACAGGTTGTCTCCCTGTATGGAGAAAGTTATGGAATGGATGACTAACAGCTGCTTAAAACTAAACGGGGACAAAACGGAGCTAATGGTCCTCGGGAATAAGACAATTCCTAGGCCATCAATAAGCTGGCCCAACTGCCTGGGCAGCCCACTCACGCCGAAAGAATCCATCAAGAGTCTGGGCTTCTGGCTCGAAAAGGACCTATCAATGACGACTCAAGCCAAGAAAGTAGTAAGCACCTGTTTTGGACTACTCAGAACACACCGGGAAATACTAGATCGGATTCCCATACAGCTCAGAAAGACTGTAGTCCATTCCATGGTCACATCACGTCTGGACTACGGAAACTCACTATTCTTAGGGGCGCAGAAATACATGATCAACAGACTTCAGGTGGTCCAGAATGCGGCAGCAAGGCTGCTGTGTAAGGCCCCAGCTCGGGAGTCAGCCAAAAAGCACCTCAAAGCACTTAATTGTCTCCCGGTGGAGGCCTGAATCAAATTCAAGGCACTGGTTATAACGCACAGAGCATTACACAACATGGGCCCACGAAAAATCAGAAACTTGGTGACCCCATATGTCCCAAATTGGAGCCTGAGATCTACCTCTGAAGGACTTATAAAACCAATAGGTATCAGGAAAGCGAGGTGGGGAGGCAGATCCTTTTCCTACCTAGCACCCAAACTGTTGAACTCACTACCACATGAATCGCGGATGATGAATAAAGAATTAGAATTTCGGAAGTCAATAAAAACGTGGCTGTTCAAGCAGTACCTCTAACTTCCGTCCAGCCTCAGCTTGCACCCTGTCTCTTAGCGCTGGGAAGCCCTAGGGTAGCCATGCGCTCTACAAATCTTAAATAATAATAATAATAACTTGTGTAACCATTATATGCCTCTACTTTCAGCTTGATTTTCTGAGCCATTGTTTGTGCTATTTTGTATGTTTGTGTTGCTGCTACTCATTTATATACCATATCTGCAACAAGGAGATAAGTACTGCTATTTTTATAATTTTTCTTGGTTAAGAATTTTTCCTTCTTCAGTGCTCATAATTACTGTTTAGGTCGAGCCTTGACAGCGCTCGCGCTGTCTGCAAGACCTGTAGTATCTCTTCTGTGGGCTTTTGGTACACCCACCAATTGCCATAGGTTGTTATCTGTGGCCATCAATAATGCTGACTTGTTATTGGTGCATTTCTCTCCTTTGGGCGCCTGGTTCCCTCCCAGGCGATTTCACTCATTGTTCATTTTGGTTGTGCATCGGAACGCGTTCAACTCCTGGCCCAGTGCTTGATGGCGCCTCCCCCCGTCTTGGCATCGCAGCCTCTGGGTTCCTTCTGGTTGTCCATCTTTAGGACTTCATGTGACCCGCGGCCTCCCTGCAACATGTAGACACCTACGGTCTGGGCACCACCGGAAGCGAGTAATATGCATTTTTATTAACGTATTGCCTTGCCTTTTTTCAACAGTAAGACGGTGATGCTGCTTACATTAAATTAATGTAGAAACATTCGTTTTCTGGGCTGTAATGACATTACTTGCCAAATGTGTTTTTCCTCGTACACATGTTGCTGTGTCCAATCGATTGATGCCATACGGTAGTACGTACAGTGATGTAAGTGCTTGTCACAGATCAGACACACAGTGATGGAAGCTCTGATGTCTCAGAGCAGTGAGCGCAGAGGTGCTAGTGAAGTCACAGACCTGGCGTGGGTACCTGCTCGCCGTGTGGCTCAGGGGTACAGTGCCCACTGTCTCGTGCTGTACAGTATTGTTCCTGGACAGCTTGTTTTCCTGGGTAGTTCCTGTGCGTACACGCATGGCCCCAGATGCCCCTTGCACACGGTGTTGTGTTTTCTATCTGTAGCCCTCTCTCCTACACTTTAACACAGTGTGTTTTTCTTGAGTGTCCGGTCCCCGCCCTCCCGTTCGGCCTCACATAGTTACACTCAAGTATTTGCTGTGGAAATGGCAGCATCTGTGCACTCTTCATTACTGACCCATACTGTAGAGAATAATTACCCCTCCCAGTAGCACGGCAGGTTTGTTTGGGTGGCAGAGCAGGGCTCTGCCACTTCTAGATTGCTCATGATAAAAGCTATTTGACGGATCATGCGGCTCTGGCGTGTCTGTGGTGATTACCGTGAGCTGGGGTGTAATTTGTGCTGAAGACTGGAATGTGCTCTCATACATTTGATCAAGGCTACGTTGCAGTTTATGCAATCCGGGTCCATAGTTTTCAACATTGTGTGATCCTGGGCAAATTGTGTTAATTTCTCTCTGTCTTAAGTCTACGAACTTCCAGTGGGGAGCAGGTATTAGATAAAGAGTATCCAGCGCTAAAAACGCAAGGAGTACATTGCATAGTTCATTTTTAGATGGATAATTGACTTTATTGATGCATATTTTAAATTTTTAAGCAATTCTTTGAAATTAGAATTCATGTGTTAAATATAGCTATATTATTTTTTTAATTGTTTAATTGAAGGGAAGAACGCAAAACAATATGTGACGCTTGTGTGTAAAAAGTAGTTAGTTAAAATGAGAAGTACACAGCCATGCTATTTTGTTCCTTAGATAGCTGACAAAGACTTGTCTGTTTCCTTGAAAAAACACATATGTTAAATGCTGGTTGCACACTTATGAAGTGTTTTCTCTGAAATGGTTCTTTGAGCCACATGCCGGAGAACGCTGATTTCAAGACAGGAGTGTCATAAGTACTTGATTATTAAGTGTATATATCCACTGAAAATATTTATTATGTAATGCTTACTAATCAATAAATCGTGGGCAGAGCTAATTAAGGGCCTAATTACGATGTTGGGCTGACTTGAGTCCGCCCGACATCGTTTTGGTCGTGGGACCGCCCGACCTCTTGTCGGCGGTCCCGACCGACCAATTAGGATGTGACCGAACGGTGTTCGATCGCCCTCCTATTCTTTACAATGGGAGCATGCATTCCGACCGGAATGCATGCTCTTATTGTAATGAAAACAAAAATACAGAGGGAGTTAGAGGATAAGAGCTGGGGCCGCCCTCCAAACACGGTTCATAACACAGAAAAAAGGCACCCAACCCAATTTTTTGGGAAAGTTTAGTTCATGCTCAGGAGAAAACATAAAGTTTTCTGTGAAACCCTCACCCGCCAGTGTTGCCCCTTGGTGGTATGCTTCATCATAGGGTCCTTCCCGTTCCGCTGCGGAACGGGGCGTGCTGCGACCAGACGAACTACGCGAGAGCACTTTTTGTTGACTATGAGAGACAAGATGGTCTCTGAGGGAGGAGTGGGGGAAAGGAAGGGAAACTTTAAAAATACTTGGCTAGTGGGTAATGCCTGTTTTATTCCGACCCCTAGTCGGTATGGTTAAAAAACAAGGGAAATATTAGGATATAAGGAAATGATGTTCCTACCAATGGTCGACATGTTTCCAGCCTACCCCTCTCTGCTATTCTTCAGGACCTAGCGTATTTGGTTGTGTAATGCCTAGTTCCACTCCTGCTGTCGTATGCTAACCACAACATTCAAAACTGTATTCTCATTAGGCAGCTGCATACATACCACCAGTATTTTGGTCGTACTTTATCGATTATGTATAATTTGGAGCCATTGCTTTAAGGTTCATCCTGCGGAAAGTGAAGTCTGTAGTCACACTCTCGTCGAGACTTCACTTGGGAGCAGCTCGGGAACCACGTGATAAACTACGACCAAAATACAGGTGGTATTAAGTGTGTATGCACCTGCCTAATGAGCCACCAACCGCAGGCCGTGCACCCATCATTAATTGGCTTCTCACCACCATGATGACCTAACTCCAATCTGCACTATCCATATTTAGTATCATTCACCTTTTTAACTATGTCTTATAACTGTATTAGGCCATTAACTGCTCAGGCCTTACAACCTCCTTTTTCTTTTCTCTTCTTTTCCAGTGATATCAGGTGCTCACACACCTGTCCTGAAGATAATCTTAAATGTTTGAGATCGAAACGCCGTCAACCTCATAACTATATTAAACTCCTGGTTTTATTATATAAATTCATTCTTAGGAGTGCAATGTTATGGTTTTTAACCCCTTCGCTGCTAGGCCTTCCCCCACCCCCCCTGTGCTAAGCCTTTTTTTGGCTATTTGGGGTAGTTTGTGCTTAGTCCCCTGTAACTTTTTGACCACATACGGTATCCACGCCAAATTTGCGTCCTTTTCTTCCAAATCATGGGGATTCTAAAGGTACCCAGGGTTTGTGGATTCCCCTGGTGGGGACCCCGAAAGTAGCTAAAATACAGCAACATTTTTCTTTTTTTTTTTTTTAAATGGGAAAAAAGTGCTGCAAATGAAAGCGTCTGGTTTTTTCCCTGGTATCAACAAAGGGTTTGCGGTACTGAAATCACCATCTTCCCAGCTTTCAGGGCCTGACAGACTTTTGTCAGAAAACCAACATTTTTTACACAGTTTTGGCATTTTACTGGGACATAGCCTATTTTTGCTATTTTTTGTGCTTTCAACCTTCTTCCAGTTAATGGTAGAAATGGGTATGAAAGCAATAATGGATCCTGGAAAGCTATACATTTCAGAAAAGTAGACAAAATTCTGAATTCAGCTAGGGGTCATTTGTGTAGACCCTTCAAGGTTTCTTTATAGAAACTAACAGTTGAAAATAGGAAAAATAGAAAATGAGTTGAAAAAAACAGCCATTTGTGCCAACGTTTTCACCTGTAACTTCTTCTAAGTATGGCAGATTTTTTTAGCACTATACCGTCACATCCGCTGGACCTTTCTGGTTGTGGGGATATATAGGACTTGTAGGTTCACCAAGAACCCGACGAACCCAGAGCCAATAACTGAGCAGCGTCTTGCAATGGGTTTTTTATTGTGTACCGGGTATATAGCAATTAATTTGGGAAAATATATACAGTGAAAAATCGGGATGAAAGACACCTATGTATTTCTGAAATTGGAACAAACTATAGAGTTTAGAAACAGTAGCTATTTGCACATCTCCGAAATTGTGAGTACCCATACTAGCATGTGAATTATATGACATTTTTCAAAGTGACTTCTTTTTTACACATTGTCTTTCATTTGGAAGGCAGAAATGCATCGAAAGTCAAAAGGTAATAACAGTTGCTCTACAATTCTGTGTTACCCTAAATCCCCCGATAAAAATGTTACCTCACTTGTGTGGGTAGGTCTAGTTCCCGCGACAGAAAACGGCTCAAAACGCAACGTGGACACACCACATTTTTACAGGGAAAACTGACCCTTTTTTTCAAAGTGCCTAGCTGTGGATTTTGAACCCTAGCTCTGTCGCCACCTAGGGAAATGTGGAAGTGCATACCACAGGAAACCTAGCAAACCTATACATTTTTGAATACTAGACACCCAGGGGAATCCAGGATGGGGTGAGTTGTCTGTCTCTCACCAGGTTCTGTTACCCAGAATCCCTTGCAAACCTCAAACTTTGTCCAAAAAACATATTTTCCTCACATTTCTGTGATGGAAAGTTCTGAAATCTCCGGGGGTCCATAAAATTCCACCCACCCCGCATTCCCAAAGTCTTCCGATAAAAATGGTACCTCACTTGTGTGGGTAGGTCTAGTGCCTGCGACAGGAAACGGCCCAAAACGCAACGTGGACACACCACATGTTTACATTGAAAACTGACCCTTTTTTTGCAACGTGCCTAGCTGTGGATTTTGAACCCTAGCTCAGCCGGAACCTAGGGAAACCTAGCAAACCTACACATTTTTGAAAACTAGACACCCAGGGGAATCCAGGATGGGGTGACTTGTCTGGCTCGCACCAGGTTCTGTTACCCAGAATCCCTTGCAAACCTCAAACTTTGTAAAAAAAAACACATTGTCCTCACATTTCTGTGATGGAAAGTTCTGGAATCTGCGTGGTTCCCAAATTTTCCTTCCACCCAGCATTCCCCCAGGTCTCCCGATAAAAATGGTACCTCCCTCGTGTGGGTGGGCCAAGTGCCCACGGCAGGGAAGGGCCCAAAACGTATCGTGGAGACATCACAATTACCTATCACAAAATAACCTGGTTTTGCAAGGGGGGTCACCTGGGTTTTTGGCCCAGGGCTCGGCGGCCCTCTAGGGAAACCTACAAAACCCACACATTTCTGAAAACTAGACACCCGGGGGAGGCCAGCGAGGTATGGCTTGCGTGGACCCCCTAACGTTTTCCTCCCCAGAATCCCCTGCAAACCTCAAATTTAGCTGTCACAGGCCCTTGCCCCACCCACACAAGTGAGGTGTCATTTTACTCGGGAGACTGAGGGGAACGCTGTGGTGTAGGACAATTGTGCTGGCACGGTGATTACACACAAAAATATGTGGAAAATGTGTTTTTGCAGCTACATTTTATGTTTGCAGGGATTCCGGGTAGAAAAACGTTGGGGGATCCACGCAAGCCACACCTCGATAAGGGCTTCCCCTGCCTTCCCCGGTGGGGGCAACATTAAGGGCGGCCCACGGGGGGAGCGCCAGCGCTTCCCCCGTGGGTGGTGCTAGGACGGCCGGGCGCCGTCCGACGAATACGACCACCGTGACGTCAGACGGCTCCCGGCTGTCCGACGCACGGAAAGGGTTAAGTGTTGCATGTTTTTACTTTTCTATCACCCACTAGAGCACCTTTTTTAGGTCGAGCCTATAGCGACAGCGCGCATGCGCTGCTCGCTCTGCGAGGCATGCAGTAATGGAGTATTATTTCTCTGTCAAATGTGCAGTGAGTATATTGTGTTAATGGCACACCATTGCACCAGGTGCAAACCATGCCCATATGGTACAGTCCACAATGTGGATCTCTCGCGGTCGGGTGGGTGTTTTCATCACTATTGTATTTAGGTTCCACTGAGCTGCTCTAGGTCCTTGCTCTAGGTGACGGTGTGGGACCAGTCTGTAATTATGCAATCAATGAGAGGCAAAAAGGGCCTGTGCAACATAATAATATGCTTCAAATTCGGGTGCTGCAAAGCCACCTTGGTTATGGCTGTAGAATTTTCCAGCTGATACGTGGCAGTTTGCCCGTCCATGTTAATTTTACCAGTAGTGTCTGGAGTTGGGTGAAGAAGCTGCAGGTTAAGGGAAACAAGATGTTTTGGAACAGATAGAACAAATGCGGGAGTATTACCATTTTAATTAGAGCAATCCGGCCTGCCATTGATAGGAGCAGTCGGATTAATCTATTTATATTTGCTTCTCTTTTAGAAATTGTTCTCCCTTAATTTTCCCTCATGAGGATATTCACATCTCGATGGATTTGTGTGCCCAAATATCTGATCAGCTCCTCTTGCCGCTGTAGGGGATAGTCTAGGATAGGTTTGTTAGTGATCGAGGTGAAGGTCATCAGTTGGGATTTCGACCAATTGACTGTTAACCCCGACCATTTGCCAAAATTGATTATTTCTGTTTAGGGGTTCAATATCAGTGGCGGCCGCTCCATTAGGTCGTTGGAGCGCCGCCCCACTGCTTTCTCGCAGTATGAGAAGCAGAAAATAAAATGGTATTTTAAATACCATTTTATTTTCTGCTTCTCGCGCTGCGAGAAAGCAGAAGGCAGGGGTATGCCTGGTTGGGGGAAGGTGGGAGGGTATGCCTGGTTGGGGGCGGGTGGGAGGGTATGCCTGGTTGGGGGCGGGAGGGTGGGCGGGTCGGGGGGATTGGCTTGCACCACTCTCAGTGCCCTGACTGTTTGGTCGGCCCTGAGGCCGACCAAAGCAGTCATGCGCACTCTACATTTTCTCTATGTAGGCTGCATGCAGCCTACATAGAGAAAATGGCGTCCCTACTGGTGCCCGGCTGGGCGCCGTCCGGGACTCTCCACCAATCACAATGCTGCCATTGCAGCATTGTGATTGGCTTACAGGAGGGGAGGGAGCAGCATGCCTGTTCCTGTTCGCAGAGGCGGCGCGGGACCAGGCCCAGGAGCAGAGGCGACACGGACTCGGTCAGGTAAGCTAGTTTTAATTTTATTTTTACGTTCCCCCCCCGCGGTAACCCCCGTGTGACCCCCCCCTTCCGCGAGTATTAAGAGCTGCGACTGCCTCACACCCACCTAACATTATTGACTGAGCTTCGCCCCTGTGCCTTGGTGTTGGCCCAGGCTCCACGGAGCACTTAGTGCTCACTAGAAAGGACAGGCACTTCTGCATCCATGTGCTGAAGTGTGGTAATGTGTCTGTTGTCTGTGTATTTCTCTGTTGTGTGTCTGAGTATGTGTGGTTTGTGTGTGCATAGGTGTGCGTGTATGTGTTTGCTTCCAAATCTGGGTCTGTGTGCGTGTATTTGACTGTGCTGGCACTGGCGGGTGCAGAGGCCGAGGAAGGAAGGAGCAGGCTAGGCGTGCACTAGTGTGAAAGACACTTGACCATACAATCAGAGGCCTTCATGATGGCAGAGGGTTTATTCAACATAGGTCGGGTTGTGTAATACTAACCTGAACGAGGCGGTTTTGCTCTTTCATCTACATGGACCAGGAGTACAAAAATGACATTTGCACTGGCAGAAATTAGCAAAAATGCGACTGGTCAATGTAAGTGTTATGTCTACACCGGTTGACTTATGCAAAAATAATTTTTGCAATTGTTCTTCAGTGTAGTTTTAGTAAAATTGCCCCAAATCCTGTTCCTAAATAAAAAGTATGCAGACATGTTTTTAAACTTGCGTAATACCACAAATGAAATATCAGAGACTAATTACTCGGTTAGCCTCTCATTTTAGTTCTAGAATATTGTTTACCATTTGTACAAAGGGCAACGTATGTGCACGGTGCACTAATTCGACACGGGGACACCATTCATCTAGGGCGGCGTTTGTTGTGGAACCGAAGCCGTAATTTTAAACCCAAAGGTTCAGACGGCCCGTGCAGACTTTAGGTTTCTCGCCAGATGAAGGTCATGGCTTGGGGGCTGAGGCGCATACTACAAATCTTTCCCGTAATAGACTTCCTGCCTTTCAGGCCGTAGCAGTGCTCGTTTTGCGCAGTCTGATGAAATGCAGATGTTATGAGAGAATTGACCTGCTGACCGAGGCTAAAGCCTAGGCTGGACGGCAGGCAGGGGGTCAGCAGTAGCGTGAAGTCGTGTTATGGCAGGAGGGTGGACGTGTATATACTCTCCTCCGGGCTTGAGTGGCAGCGAGCAAACATCTGCTTTGCTGATAACGCTGTGATTCACCCCCAAAATGCTTCAACTCAGCGTAACGTGTAAAAGAGGGCACGAGGCACACCGCGCACACGTCACCCTCCCGTCAGATAAGGAGAGCGCCATTGTAAACAGAGAGCGACGTTCACGTGTCCCTGAGCGATCAGGTTTCCTATAAACTCATCTGATGAGCTGAGGATTAGCCTGATCAATGGCAGGAAACCAGGGGATCAAATGGTAATAAATCAGAAACAGATATCCCCCGAGACCCTCCTCCGTGGAGGCAAATGTATTTATTGAAACTAAAAGCGTCGGAGTTTGTGATAAGCACCGATGCAGAAGAACAGAAGGACAAACACCTTTAGGACAACTTTCTACACACTCTGGCAAGATTAGCTACCAGAAAACGTAAATGTGACCACTCCCCTGCTCACTTAGCGTACATGGTTACATGTGAAACTCACACAAGAGCCCTTGTAAACGCAGGTCCCCGGAGGCTCAGTGGGCTATGCGTGTGGCGGCTCCAGGAAGCGCTGGTCGCCATGATAAAAAAAAAACAAGCCGGCGAGTGGTGCGCGCGCGTGCTACAAGGAATGTAAGGAATGCAGCTGCCACCCTGCGCGCCGATGCTCGCTCCCGCAAGCAAAACGCTGTGGGAGTGAACATTTGCAAAAGAGGTGGGACATGCGCCCGCCTTTAGCCATTTGTAGCCTCCCATTTCAAATTGACACAGCCAACAGCCAACCAAATGCGTGGGGGGAGTCAGACCCACACACAAAAGTTTAGAGTGATTACATGAAGCCTCCTATAGAGCAGCGCATGCGCGCTGCGCTAGGCTCGACCTAAAAAACTGAATTATAGCTGCTACACATTTGGCTGACCGCGAGTTGTTCTAGCAATTACTAGATTCTGGTATTTGGTACTGTTTAGCTCCTCATCTTCAAAGGCATGAACTTGAAACCACTTTGGGAATCCAATTAGTGTAAGCTCCAGATCATTGATGGGACAGTCATCAACCTTTGCTTCAACGCCATCCACCGTTAGAGGTAGCCAATGATCATCCCTTCAGCTACAGCTCCTCTGCAGCTTGGCAAAGAACCATGCCCAAGTGTGGGAGAGGATAGTATTATAAGTATTATGTACTTTGGGCATAATCAACAGGATTGTACCAATGTGTGGCACAGCCAACAGTTCTATGTAATTAAATAGCATGTGATCCATTTCAAACAGATTTTAAGTTTTTTTTTTATTTACCGCTGTAAGTATTCAAAACCTTGTGTAGGTAGTTGTGGTTTTTGTCTCTTCATCATGTGAGTATGTTTGTTCGTGCAGATGTCAAGTTCTTATTATGTGGTGCTCCGAAGCAGGATTTTGTTCATCTGATCTGTATATGTCCCTTTTTAAAATTAAATCGTCTTTTATTGCTAAAAAATCCTTTTAATGCCAGGGGAATACGCCCTTGTAGATCTGCCATACTAAGGTGTCTTGATCCAAATGACCCGCAACTTAACTGCAAATTGGTAAATTTTTTACTTTTATATGAGAAATTAACTTGAATTGGTATTTTAAATGGCATTTTATCAAAGAGAGGAACATTCTTGATGCACTGTTTAATATTGTCTTATCTACTTATAATTGATTCTCTGGCGGACCATCAGCAAATCTAACATGTATATAACATTGGTGACAATACCGTCTTGATATGATTTTATCAAAAGCCGTAAACCTCATTAATGGCAATTAATGATTTTAATATGTATATTATATTTTTCTCTAGGGATTGTTTAATTTTATCGAAATTGTTATGGTTTTAATTAACTTAAACAATAAAGAATTTCACTTCACTTCAAAAGTTCTTATTATTGACTGACTGAAGATGAGTACAGATTAAGTGGAAACTACTTCCCAGTCTGAGGGCTTGGGGAGCATGAGTTGAATTGTATCTAATTTGCATATGAAAAACTCTACCGCTGCTCCCTGAGCACCATTTTCACCAGAGATGAGGAATAGTTGAAACCCCTGGTTGAGCACTCTATTCATTTATTGTTATGGAAGGACACTCCACAGATGCTTACTCTAGGTTCACAATCCAGCCAAGATAACTGAATCACCACCTTTACTGGGCATCTGGAACTATATTATACATAGTGCCCGGCACATAGGCACCACGAGTGTGTGTGCTCACTTTTTGCGTGCGGGGACACTATGGTATTACAGAAGGTGCAGCATATGCCTGCCCTGCCCTTTCTCTATTATGGATCGCTGTGGCATGAATGTGGATCCACTCACATGCAAATGAGTGACTACTTAGCCTCTGGCTTCTATGCCATATTACAGAAGTGGGGGCAGAGGCAAAGAGGATGCCACAAGGTGCTGCAAGGAGGCACCCCTTATGAACAGGGGACATGATCCCAGAAACTCCTCAGGTATGCCCCTGCAGGTGGGTGAAGACACTGCACCCACCTGCAGGGCGTCTCTGCCCCCCTTTGATACAGAAGTGTGTTGCCCCCTCCAGTAAAAGATGGCCCAGTGGCTTTAAACAGCTGGCCCGCCTTTCACTAATGTATTACCAGTTCTGGTGCCGGGTTGTGCTTGCAGTGGAAACAGTGCTTTTTCAGTGACATAGTGCACTGTCCCTCTCTGTACTCAGGGCAAACATTTAAAGGTGCACATTGACTCAGCATGGGACAGTGAGCCATATCTGTAATGCGGCCCCATGTCCCTTCTTTTTGGCTTCTGCACCTCCTCCCACCATACTTGTCCCTGACACGTCTGGCCAGGAATTTTTATATATTAGGCACCTCTCAAAATATGTAATTTCCTTTCTGTAATTATCTCCTCAGCATCACAATGGGTACAATACTGACACTGCCATTCTGTAACAAATATAATTGTGAATTATAGATGTATGGGGTTCACAAATACCCCCTCTGTCTAAGAGGGACGCTTTATTTTGAAAAGCAAAGTGCAATGTGTATCCTAATTGCTTAGAAAATTCACTACAATAAAGTGCACTGGTTCTTCTTCTTGTAGGTTCTCACAAAACAATTTTTTTAACAGTCCTTAAGCTGAAGAATCTGTCTTACGTTCAGATTTAGAATAGCCAGGAGAGGACGTGATGACACAGAATTATTTCAAAATGAGACATGGCATGCCACCCACATTCGTGGCAGATTTGTTTGACCCAAAATGCACTTTGGCGCCTTCTGAAATTAAAGACGTTTCTAGTCGCAGCCATTCTGACAAGACACGCGCCACATTCCTTCAAGCATTTTTCCTAAGTGGACAGCTCACATTATCTCATGTTCAGCTGGTTGGATGGCAGTGTAATAGACTGACTGCCACTCTACCTAAAGTTAAGGGTCTAGACGATGAAGTGTCTCACGTCATTCCTTTTGTTAGTGATGTATCGATTGAAGTATTGCTCCAATTCTGAGGAAACTGATCATACATAGCTGTAAAGTTAACGACGTAAGGGATACTACACCTTGTAAACTATCACGTGTGGAAGGTACATAAGTAAGTGCTACGATCAAGTTAATATTATTTGTAAGAGGCTGAAGTATGTCTGTAATAGTGTTAAATGGTCCTACAAGGTTTCAAAATTGAAGACGCAGATAGGTTTAAAGTCCAGAACTATGGACAGTATAGTTTGAAGAAAATGTCTTTAATAGGCCTGGGCGAAATCTTTATTAGGCTCACATAATTCGTGCAATTTTACATTACGCTCGTTACGCCAAATTCCCAAGATCACATCATTGTGCCACTTTGTGTAATTACACGCCATTTGCAGTAAAAATGTACAGCGCATGTGCCATTTGTGATAAAAAAAAATGTACCCAGAGTTCATGGGAGCAACATAACGAGCTGCTGGTGTTCATTGAGTTTTTGTTTAAATGTATCTTTGCTCCAAAAATGTAGTTTAATGCACATTTTGCTCTAAAATATAGCACAAAATGACAGCTTTGCAATTTGCATAATTACATGTAATGGTGATGAAATTTTGCGTAATTACGCAAAAGCATAATACAAGAATTTCTCACACCCCTATTCTTTAACTGGCACTCAATTCGTGTGCGCGTGCTTTACTACCCCTCTGCCATCTGGTCCAAAATATCATGAACACATTTCCAGAGCACCACGATTTTGTTACATAAGGTCCGTCAATCCGACAGGTGCAAAGGCATTGTCCAAGGGAAACAGATGAAACTCAGTGGATAAGGGTCCAAAGTATGAAAAACACTTAGGGGCAGATTTACAAGAAACTGACGCATCTGTAGAGATGCGTCAGTTTCCCTGCGCCAGCCTGCGATACCCTTGCACCACCATGGATGGATTTACAATACAGCGCACCATGGCGCAAGGATTGACAGATGCGTAAGAAATTCTGACGCATCTGTTGGCCCAAAAGTCACGCATTGCTGGAGTCGTGTCACAAGCACGACGCAACTCCAGCAATGCATGGGGAGGCCTATACTTATTGTACTGCGTCACTCCTTACGCCTGCTTCAAGCAGGCATAAGGTTTTGACGCAGTGGCGTCCTAGAAGTGGCGCAGTGAAATCTGCGTCACTTTTACGAGGCTTTCCTGCGTGGGAACGCTCACCCTGCATACATTATACCTGACGCAGGCATAATGTAACGCAGGGGTTTACAACGTGACACATCTCCCTAGATGCGTCACGTTGTAAATGGGCTGCATTTTTACACCCCTGTTGCGTCACAAAACGTGACGCAACGGCGGCACAAAAATGAAGCAAGGGGCTTGTTGATCAGCCCCTTAGTGAATTTAAGTGTCCAAAGACTTTTATTGTTTCCCTAAAAGTTCAGTTCAAATAAGATCCAAGATTTGGACAGCCGACACGTGTTTCGTCGTTTGACGACTTTTTCAAGGCTCAAAGATTCTTGAGAAGAAGGGTGCGCTAGATAAATGCATCTAGCCAATCAAAGATGTTGATGATCAATCACTTATACCTCGAAGCCCCGAGGACAGGAGTCAAAATGTTTGGACCAATTCTAAAGAGCAAAGTAATTCAAAACCAGTGATATCCAACACGTTAAGTGTGAAGTAGTGCTGAGACTGGTTGCGATCAGGTAAGTTATACTGCAGTCGCAGTAGAGGCCATGATAAGCCAACAATTCGTAGCAGTTAAGTATCTGCGGCGTCTTCAGTATGAACGTGGAACACGCCTAAAGAAACAATAAAAGTCTTTGGACGCTTAAATTCACAAAGTCTTTTTCATTCTTTGGACCCTTATCCATTGAGTTTCATCTGTTGTTTTCCTTGGACAATGCCTTTGAACCTGTCGGATTGACGGACCTTATGTAACAAAATCGTGGAGCTCTGGAAATGTTTATCATGTTATGAATATTTGAAAGTTTCTTTCTGATATTTATGTAACACTATTTTGGTGACATAGTGTTTGTTTGTCCATTTGAGCACACTCTACTTGGTTTGTTTGCTTGTTTACACTTATCCTGAAACTGTGAGGTGCAAGCAGTGTTATTTGACCACTGTCACCTAAATTATTATGTACTGGTGAATGCAACATGCTGCCAACATTTAGGTGCTGTATGTTCCCTAATCGTCTAAAACAATGCCACAGTTACAAGAATTACCATTGGCACACGGTTTCCTCCCAGATTTTTTGCTTTCGGACACCAACGTTTTTTGATACCTGCTGGAAAGTTTCAGGGTGGCATGTCAAGCGATGGCTGAGAAAGAGGAGGGGTTCCAAAACACGTTTTCTCCATGTTAAAGCCCATAGGACCTTTGAACACGCCTACAGCCCAAACTGCTGGACGGAATTACACCAAATTTGGCAGAAAGGTAGATTTGGTTATGCAGATTACGCTTTCACTTATTTGCGTTAAGGTCTGAGCATCATGCCTCAGTTACTAATTGCTCACTAATATGGTGTTCCCTTTAGTCACATTTTAGCCCCTGTTGACAAGGGACTGACCTGACAGCTCAATCACAAGTGAGGTAGAGTGGCATGAGGTATGTACCAGACCCAGTAATTACCAGCACTATGTGGTGAAGTATTTACCTCAGAATGTGTCCATCTATTTACAGGGTCATTTTTCCTCATGTAAATTGTTTCAAGTATGACTTTTGCAGTACGTAGAACCCCGATCCACGTGCAAATAGTGATTACACAGGGATCTGAATTTTACAGCCCCCTTGTGATTGGGGCCAATAACTAATCATAGGCTGAAACATGGGGGTATTAAATTTTGATAATTATTTTACAGTAAGTTGACTATAGGCATACAGGGCCATGCCTATTTACTCATATGTTCTTCTCTACAACAGCCTATTCTAAAGAATACACATATATTGTGCATAAATGTTATATCTGCATCAGTCAATCAGCACTTATATAGCGCGCTAATCACCCCGGGGGGTATCCAGGCGCTGCGTGAGATGGGGCTATTCGAACAGCCAGGTCTTGAGGCCTCTCCTGAATTCTGTTAGGGAGGTGGATGGAGAGGTCGTTTCAGGTCTTGGCAGCAAGGTGGGAGAAGGCGTGTCCCCCAGCTCAGGTGCGTTGTATGCAGGGGATGGTGGTGAGGGCCAGGGAGACAGACTGCAGGTGTCTGGTGGGCTGGTGGAAGGTCAGGTGGTTGTTAAGGTATTCTGGTCCCGTGTTGTGGAGGGCAGTGACAGCCATTGTTATGAAGGTTTATAGACCTGTGCCCAAAACCTCTGAAGCTGATATGACATGTCAGTTAGCTAAGTAGCTTAACAGTTATGAACAGTATATGTTTTTATAATTTTATCTATCTATTGAGTGTCTGTTTACACCCCTTTTGCAGAGACAGCATCTCACAAAGGACTGCAGATGAGGCTCTCCTATAACCCTTTATGTTCCCAGCTGAAGCAGCACTGCACAATAGACACGTTCATGGTATGGTATTTACTTGGAATTGTGTAGAACCAGTGATGTAGTTATTTACAGACGTGCACTTCTGTCCACAAAACACATAACCTGCCTGTTATCCTCACAGGATCTTTGTAACGCGAGGGTTGAACTTACTTATCAGAGAGATGTATTGTTTTATATCATCTTGTTTGGCCAGGAAATGATACACAATTTGTCTCTGGGCTTAATTCAAGTCTCACAGGATTTGGCGTACATAATGTTTCTGTAATGGGGGAGTGGTAGCCATTAGGGACAGTTAGAACTTTACTCAGGGGCGCTTAGCAATGACAGTGCATTGCTTGTCCTCTGCAAAAGATGTATGCTGGATCCACTGACTACCAGTTGAAGCCTGAAGAAGAGACGAGCCAGGTCGCCTCTTACAAGGAATACAAAGAGAGTTGCTTAACCACGAGTTTCATCTGTGCAATCTCTGCCTAGAAGTACTTTTCCTGTGATTGCTGAAGAGAGTCTCCTGTAGTCTGGGTCAGCTAGCTGGTGTGGAGCCTGCTTTCTGTGTCTAGAAGTGCCTGAAAGAGCATCTAAAGTTCATCAGGGGGAATTTCTTTCCTGCTCCATTGATGACCGAAACAACCTTAATTATCCTCTAGAATTTTGCAAAAGAAGAAATTACTCAAGAATGGTTCGACCTGCATCTCATCACCTTGTTTCGAAACACAGCCACTGATGGTAACCTCTCCTAACTTACACTTGTCCTTCTGTTTGTCTGTATCACCATGGTTGGAAATAGCAGTCAAGTCAATGAATACATTTTATGGCAAGACAGGAGGCCAGCATTATGCATTAACTTTTATTCACCACTTCCAAGCAACAAACTCTTCAAAATCCATATTTGAACAAAATATGACTCATAGTAACACAATGTAATCAAATGGTGTAATCTCACTTTTATCCAACCAACATCACTTCCAGGCCAGCCTCATTTGGTTCCACAGTCCTATTGAAGCCTCAATTGTGCTGCGGATGGTTTCCGACCGCAGCACAAGCTCCCATAAAGAAATGGGAGTCTGCGATCGCACCATGTTCGGTCGCATCCAAATAATGCAGTCGGGACTGCCGACCGGAGGTCGGTCGGTCCCAATCCTTCAACGGTGTCGGGTGGGCATGAGTCCGCCCGACATCGTAATCAGCCCCTAATTGTTTATTTGATAATTCATTCTTATTAGTTAATTACTATTAATTGTTTGATTGATAATTAATTATGTAAATTTTTTAATTATTATAATTTTAAGATATATTTTAGGTGTTTGTTGTGTGCTTTAAGGAGGCACAGGGTAGGAAGTTATTAAGTAATAAACGTAAAACATTATATGTGTTGGTTTTTATAATTGTGAAAATATAGTGTGGTATTTTAATTATATTATTATTATTTGTTTTAATTTAAAATGTTTATTGCACATTGTAATAAATATGTAATTTCTTTCATTAAAAAATATATATATATATATTTTAGATTGAAATATTTATATTTGTTGTTATTTATTGTAATTGTTAAAATATTTTATTTGTTTGCAGTGAAATACTCTCTCTTTCTACTGTTGCACAGATTGGATTGGAAATAATAAATTTTACTCCTCTGCTATCCAGCGCTTTCTCTACTGTTGCACACACTGGAGTCGGACTAGTAAGTGTTACCCCTCCTGAGTTCTACCCTTTTCCTACTATTGCACAGACTGGAGTGGGAATAGCAAATTTTACCCCTCCACCATTCAACACTTTCTCTACTGTTGCAAACACTGGAGTGGGAATAGTAATTTTTTTTCCTTCGCAATCCAACTCTTTCCCTACTGTTGCACCGACTGGAGTGGGAATAGTAAATTTTATCTCTCCTGAGTTCAAAGCTTTCCCCACTGTTGCACAGATTGAAGTGGGAATAGTAAATTGTTACACCTCCTGAGTTCAACCTTTTCCCTACTGTTGCACTGACTGGAGTGGAATAGTAAATTTTACCCCTCAGCAATCCTGCACTTTTCCTACTGTTGCAGCGACTGGAGTGGGAATAGTAATTCGTACCCCTCCTGAGACCAACACTTTCCCTACTGTTACACAGACTTGTGTGGGAGTAGTAAATTTTACCCCTCCTGAGTCCAACGCTTTCCCTACTGTTGCA
This sequence comes from Calotriton arnoldi, assembly GCA_963921515.1. Lineage (NCBI taxonomy): Eukaryota > Metazoa > Chordata > Amphibia > Caudata > Salamandridae > Calotriton > Calotriton arnoldi. The sequence continues at coordinate 608,662 of CAWUFW010000964.1, forward strand.
CGGACTGGAGTGGGAATAGTACATTTACCCGTCTCCAATCCAACATTTTCCCTAATGTTGCAGTGACTGGAGTGGGAATAGTAATTTGTACCCTTCCTGCTTCCAACGCTTACCCTACTATTGTACAAACTGGAGAGGGAATAGTACATTTTACCCCTCCTGAGTCCAACGATTTCCATACTATTGCTGAGATTGGAGTGGAAATAGTATATGTAGTATTCCTATAATGTTATAGTTTTGTTTATATTGTTTAGATTTATATTATTATGATGTTTCTGTGTATTTAACGTGTTATTATTTTTATTTATCAATGTTTGTAATATGTAATATATTTTTAGTAAACTTAAATTTTGTATTTTGTGTACTTTTTATGTGTAATTAAATTGGTATGCGTTTTAGATTTTTTTCCAGTTTATTTGTTACAGTTTGTAATTTATTGTGTATGTGTATATGTATATATACACACACATATATATAAAATATATATATAGACATCTATACATATAGATGTATATATATATATATATATATATATGTTATTTTTTAAAATAAACACTGTGATCAAGACCTTTCGGGGTCGAAACGCGTCACGGAGGATTTATGATGCCTTGTAAATCCCCTTTTGCTAATTGGAATGCTTCTTGATTCTTTGACCTCAGAGCTCGGATCTACTCTATTGCACGTTGGATTTGACAGCCGGTCTTCTCTGCCGGCGAACGCGCCACCCACCACGGGCTCTGGTTTCTGGAAGGAGTTCTTTGGATATATATATATATATATATATATATATATATATATATATATATATATATATATATATATTCAACACTTCTCCTCCCTCGTAACGAAAAGGACGACTTGTCACTCAATCCAGTAACAAAAATTATTTCATTCACGGGTAACAGGCTGCAACAACGGTCAATCTGGACACGTTTCGGCCTTTGTCAACAATGAAATCTCCATTTTAAACTCTCTTACACATTGCAGGGCGGATTAGAACAATGGAAATTGAAAAAATATGCTTTAATAAAACACTTTCAATATCAATCCCAAGTGGGCAATTGTATAGGTAAAAAGTAAAGTAAAAATTTTTTGGGGACAACATGGTGAATAAATGTCAAAGTTAAACAAAGCTACTTGCTCAACAAAATTTTGCCCCAGTGGGCCTGGTGCCTGCCATTGGTCTACTTCTTCTTCTCAGTCTACTCTGCTAGAATTCTTATTCACTACCCTGTAATGAAGACACAAATAAAGAAAATGATCTAATTGGTCTGGAAAATTTGAAAAGCAATAAAAAATGGCTACAATGCTGCCGACAGTCTGAGTCATACCACTACTTAGTTATCTTTCTAATCAAACTAATTATCATTTCTTTCAGCACAACAAACCAATTCATAAATTCACATACATTTCTTAATCAAGATTAAGACCTCTCGGTTCTTTGCTGTCAAATGCCAAAATATACTTAGATTCGAAAATCCTCAACTTTTTCTCACGGTTGCCTCCTCTCTCTTCCAACTTCACACCATCAATAACACTGTAGTTGAGGTCTTTCTCATCACCATTGTGTACATCATGATAATGCCTGGCAACTGAATAACTGGTATAGTTATTCTTTATTGCTCTAAGATGTTGCAGTATTCTCTTGTGCACCTAGAGGGTGGTGCTCCCTACATAAATCTTGTCCACATCTCAAAATATATACCACAAATTCACTTTTACAAGTGAAGTGTCCCCTGATTCTGTGTGTTCTCCTGTTTATAACCAGCTCTTTTATGTTTTCCCCATTCTTGCAAGCCTTACATTTACTGCAACGAAAGAAACCATCCCTAGGTTGTAACCACATGGACTTGTCTACCCTCACATCACTTCGAACTAGCTTGTCTCTAATCGAGTGTGCTCTCCTAAAAGTAACAAGAGGTTGCTTGGGTATATCCTGGCCTATAACAGGGTCACTTCTAAGAAGGTACCAGTGTTTCTGTAACAGAGTTCTTAACCTCTCATGTGCAGTGTGGTATGTGGTGATAAAGCGATGTTCTACTTTATCTTTCTATGCTCTTTGCTTTTTTTTAAAGATGAGACTTTCTCTTTGCACTTTCTCAATGCTATCACCTGTGGCAGTAAGAGTTTTCAGACTATATCCTCGTTCTCTGAATCTTTGGATAATTTCTTCCTTAACTAGCTTGAAACCATCTTCCGTGTTACATATATTCTTCTAGCTCTTAAGAAGTCCCCGTATGGGATTCCCTTAATCTGGGAAGTAGGGTGAAAACTTTGGGCATGTAATATACGAATATATACTTTTAGTACGCATGCTTTACATCGCATGCCATTACAGCACGGTCGGTACAACGACCGCGTTGTTACAACGCAAACCATTACATCGCAAGTCGTTTCAACGACTTGCTGTAGGGGGCGCGCTGGACTTAGGAATAGTATAATTTACTATTCCTACTCCAGTTTGTGCAACAGCAGGGAAGGTGTTGGATTTTAAATCCAACACCTTCTGCCCCCTACAGCAAGTCGTTGTAACGACTTGCGATGTAATGGTTCGCTTTGTAACACCGCAGTCGTTGTAACGACCGCATTGTAATGGCATGTGATGTAAAGCATGCGATCTAAAGGCTGTTTCCCGTAATATACTATTACCTGCACTCCGTTTCCTGTATAAGGAGGTTACCGATTTGTTATCCTTGACTTCCAATTTGACATCTAAGAATTCAACTGTGGTAGTGTTAATGTGGCTAGTAAATTTCAGATTCAAATTGTTAGAGTTAATCTGAGTCACAAAGTTTTCGGCACTTTTGATATCCCCTCTCCAAATGACGAAAATATCGTCAATAAATCTGAGCCATAACGATATGCTACTGTTCCATCTGTCCAAAGGGTAGTTATTGAGTACTTGGTCTTCCCACCACCCCATGTGTAAATTTGCATACCTTGGGGCAGAACAGGTACCCTGGAAGGTTAGCGGTGGGCTTCCTCATGCTGGCTTACTTCTTGCTTTTAAACTCGACTCCTCTCTTGTTTTGACTAAGCTTGTGCGCCTGATATTAATTCTTTTTAAGCTCTTTACCTGTAGGGGTAGGGGAAGTATCGCACTGTACTGTACTACCGATTGTGAATTTGAATATGTGCATGAATCATTTTTAAAAAACTGTACCCTATTGTCACTGACCTGGGTTTTGGGTGGACACAAACTCCTTCTGCCGATTGTGGGGAGCAGTTGGGGGTTCTCTGGTCGGCCGACACGAGAAGCTAGTGTATGGCGGCCATTTTTCCTCTTGGGATAGCTAGAGCGGCCATCTCGAGAGTGCGCGCTCTAGCTTCCTGACTCTTTGATATGCATTTAAACAGGGTCACTGAGCAGATGCGCGCAGGGGGCGCGCTGCTGGCGCGCCAAAGGCAAGCCCGTCTGCGCCCATCAGCGTCCCGCGCCAGCCCGAACGGTATCCACTGTCTCTCCTATAGTTCTATGCAACTCCATGACCTTGCTCCTGCCCCTAGATGTACTCCTTTGAGCCTTGGCACTCTAGGTCCTCTAGGAAACAAATGCACCTCCTGTAATTTTAGCGTGAAGTGTAATGAGCAAGCCTCCTCACATCACTCTGAGTGCTACCCTCCTTTTAAGGCAGCATTGATTAATGCCCGCTCCCTCCCAAAGCATGCCAAAAACATACATGACCTACTATGTGATGAATGTTTTGACGCATTGTTTGTAACAGAGACGTGTCTGAATGACTCCTCGGGCCCTGACATTTGGTCAGTAGTCCCGAAGGGGTTTAAAATTGTAAGGAGAGACAGAAATTCGGGCAGAGCGGGAGGACTCACTATTATCTTTAAGGATTGCTACACTCTGACCCAGCTGCCCCACATGGATTTGGAGAGGGTGGAGATATTAGGGTTCACCCTCTCCCTTTCATCTAAACAATCGATATCCGGGGGCCTTACTTACAGACTTCCTGGCCCTTCTGGAGGGTTTGTGTCCTCACTTTGTGAAGTTGTCTCCCCTCTGACCCTTCGATATGGACATTGTGACCTGTTGAGGGATTTCAACCTATATATGGACTGTGATTATGTAAAAGAAAGCCGAAAACTCTTGGAGAATTTCACAGCTATGGGCCTTATGCAAACCATGCAGGCCCCCATGCTAGACCAAACATTCACTTCAATTCCTCTTGAAGCTGATCCCCCTATTCCTCTTGTCTGGACTGACCATTATATGCTCAGGTTCAGATGGCCTAAACTTAGTAATGTCCCTTCTAAAGAAAGCAACTTACCCCATACAGTAAGGGCTTTCCGCAAAACTAAATCGGAATTATTAAGCAACAGGCTTGATGCGGTGAAGCCTCTCCTACTGGCATGATCAATGAAGATGTAGGCCTGATTGACAGCTGGATTGAATCTGCCTGCCGAAAACTGGCACCAGAAAGTAGCATCCAACAACATTGTTCGAAAGTGCCTAGCCCTTGGTTCACCTCTTCCCTTTAAAAAACAAAATTAGCTTGCAAAAGCAAAGGGAGGCTATGGAGTGTAAACTATTGTTCAGTTGCCAAAGCTGACTATAAAGTAGAATTAGGGAAGTATTATGAAGAAATTAAATTAGCAATAAAAGCCTACTTTGAGTCTAAAATTCTAAGGGCAGGAAACCATTCCAGAGAAATTTTTAAAATTGTTAAATCTTTTTCTGCGCCCGAAGTGGGCTCTAATGAGAAACTTCCTTCGGAGGAATGGTGTGAGACTCTCGCCTTGTTCTTTCAGGAAAAAATAGATACCATTCAGGCTAGCCTCCCACCTCCTATGGTGGGAAACGACATACCAGGTGTCGCATTAGTGGTGATAGAAAACCGGGAAGAACCGTGTCATGACCCAACCATCGAATTTGAAGTGTGCTCTCTGAACTCTTTCTCTCCAATCCCCTTGGATGATTCTCTGCGTGCCTTAAAATGCCTCAAATCAGGTTCCTCGTTGGACCCTGCCCCCCCTCTATCCTTGTCTTGGGGGCAGAGGCTATCAACCCACTCATGAACCAGTTACTGAATACTTCCCTCTCGTCAGCCACAGTAACTACCAAATTGAAACAAGCGAAGGTTATCCCGCTGCTAAAAAAAGCCCAAGCAGACCCCTCTGATCCATCCAACTGTAGGCCAATCTCCCACCTTCCCGCCTTTTCGAAACTACTAGAGAAACATGTGAACCAGCAGCTATCATCTTACCTCGAAAGGAACTGCCTACTTCATCCCAGCCAGTCGGGCTTCCGCCCCAACTACAGTACCGAAACAGCTGGAGTAGTTGACTCCATCCGACTTGGTCTGGAAGTGGGGAAGAGGGTACTGTTGGTTCTGCTAGACCTATCGGCCACTTTCGATACGGTCTCGCACCAGATTCTCCTGACTTGATTGGCATTGGGGGGCTGGCCTGGAAATGGCTGGCATCTTTCCTTGAGGGAAGGGGTCAGGAAATAGGGTGCCATCCCTACTCGGCCACGTCTCGCAAGCTGAAGGTTGGTGTTCCGCAGGGCTCTGCCCTGAGTCCAACCTTGTTCAATATCTACCTCATACCTTTGGATACGCTTGTAGAATCCTTAGGGGCAAAAATTGTGTCTTACGCAGATGACACCCAGTTGCTGTTCACGTGGAAGAACAACGAGCCCTGCCCTGGCAAGTTAATTAATACCTGCCTGTCAGTGGTATTTGGGTGGCTGGCTGCGAACCAGCTGAAATGTAATGCGGGAAAGTCGGAGCTACTTTTTTTTGGCTTGGATGCAGAAACACCACTGCAGTCCTTCTGGCCTCCAGACGCTCCCACCCCCGTTAACAAAAATCAGGTGGTGAAAAACTTGGCTTTAAATTTGATAATCAGCTGCTATTCCACACCCAAATCGCTGTACCCCGTTGTTGTTCACAGTGGCGGCTGGTGGAACTTGAAACTGGTGAGGCGTAAGCAGAACAAATCAACGTATGCGAGCGAGCCCAGCGGCAATAAGGGGGGTTCGGGGGGGTTCTCCCCCCGTGAAGAATTTTTTTTAAATTGCCATCTTTTTGGTGCGATTTTCAGCACTATTTCTGTGATAAATGGACTAAAAATTCAGTTCTTCTAGGCATTCATAAAAGAAAACTCACACATTATTTCAGAGAATTTCTGGGTTGCCAAGCAAGTCTGACTTCTGAAGAGGGCTAGGGTACTAAGCAAGACTGCTTTGGCTCTACCCTTTCCAATAGAAAACACTAGTTAGCGATGTGAACAAGTTCAATGGACAAACCTGGGGTCTAGGGAGAGTCCCTCTCCTGAGAAAGAAATTTAAAAAGATTGGCAAATGATGCATTTTAAAGCAAATGAATGCAGTGATAAAGCAAGGCTTATTAAGCAGTGGGAACGTATAGTCTTGAAATATTAAACACATTTAAAAACTGCCCCGTATCTTCTTGCATTAATTTGTTCAACAGTTACTGTAATATGTAAATTGTTCTGCATGACAACTTTAGCCCTTTAAAATGTATGCTTGCCCAGTGTCTTGCACTGCATGCAGCATTAACTTTGGAAAAATATGCTCTAACCAGACTTCGGGAAGCACCCACAGCTGCTGGCTGTAACCAGTCATATAGAAATATGCGCAGACAGGTATTTAAGTGAGATGAAAAAAGTGGGTGCTCCCTATAAAGAAACATGCCAAATACATTTCTGTGATTCCCATAGTGTGCCATCAGACCGGTATTTTGGTTTCTCTCTGAGATGTAATTTTATCCAGATAAATGGCACAGCAACTGACATACGCCTAAAGCCTGTCAGTATGATTGGCTTTGTCACTGGGTGTTAGCTGTTTAAGATAAATGAGTAACAACAATGATTTCTTATAAATAATTAACATTGAAAATGTTTAAATTCTGAAATTCTGAAATAGTGAGTATGAATTAAATAGCATTGAGGCCTGTGGAAGGAGTTTTGGCCTTCAATTATGTGTCCTTTATGTTAGATATGTATCCTCTTTTTCTCTGCATATCTTGTCCATCTGCACACCTTCAACCCCCTCTCTTTCCTCTTCAGCATCCTCTTTTCACTCTTCCCCGAATGCCCTTCCTCACATTTGTCACTTCACCGCCCCAACATGCACTGCACTCCCTCAAATATAAGCACTTTAATTTCTCTTACTTTTGCCTTGCAAATATTTTGACATCAGTGTACCCTCTTCACACACATTTCCACAGAATTTCAGTTGCAAATGGAATACACAAATATTGTTCTGTGTGCTCTGCAGAGAGGCCAACCCACTGACAGACACTTTGTTTGGCTTTAGCCTTAGCGCCTGCGTGCTCAATCAAAGCCCCTCATAAACACCTGGCATGGCTCAAGCCTCAAAGTATGCACAGAAAAAAATACAGATAAACAACATTATAAAATAGCTAACTCGTGGCGGTTGCAAGATCAAGTAAACATGTAAAAAAAAGAGGAACTAAATCGCTGAAATGCATTCCCTCGACGTTTTTAACATTCATTGTTTGCAAGTCAATCCATGTTTTTGGCATCAGTGTTAACTTAGGGGCATGTACACAGGGCCAGTTTTAATGCCATACATCCGAGGACTGGCCACTGTAAGCACATGTTACACAGTAAGCACATATCTCTCGCTTTGGGCCTGACTCTGATATTTGGATCCATTTCACAAGGGAGCAAATGCGCAGCTCCACTTCTAAAGGAGCGAGCAATGTGCAGAGCAATGTGCAGCGAGGGCCTGGGGTGTCAGTGGGGGAGGTAAGCATGATGAGGGGTCTCAGCACAATATACAGAACACAGCATTAGCTTGCAAACACTTAGCGAAGGGGCACCGTAAAAGGGTGTTACTGTCCCGGTCTGAAACAAATCTATCCCACATGTAGGACACTTCCTCACAGTCATCATATCCAACTCAGCTGCGTTCTTTCATTTAACCCCGCCCGCACAGCCTCCCCCGGGTGATGCGGCTCAAGCCCTCCACCCAGCGCTGTCTGGCGGCCTCCACCAGGTGCTCGGGGCCCCTGCCCGCTTCCCTTTCTGATGGTGCTCTCGTCCATGCCAATCCGTGGGTCACCGGCCCAGGAGACATTATTTCACAGTTTATACCGTGCTCCTGCTCACCCCCTGAACATAAAACATCAAGAGAGCCATGAACTCCAAAGAAACTGCAGAATTGATTAACACGTAATTCACCCTCAGGGCGATAACGCGAAAATCACTGTAGAAAAACCTTGGTGTTCAGGTTAATCCGCAGACTTATGGATTCATAAAACCTCCTATTTCATTGCTGCATTTTTTATGATTAGCGAGGAGTTTTCTTGCTTTTTAATGAGAGGCATTAGGGTTTTCTGAAGCGAGGCATTACACGAGACGTATCCGTTTCGCTTCACTGTTTCCCTCCAACTCTCTATCGTTTTCCTCCTTTTTTCTGCTCACCCTTCCTCTTTTCTCCCCGTCTCTCTCCTTCTTCCTTTCAGTCTCATTCCCACTCTCCCTTTCTTCTAAAACACCAGCCTCTCTCGCTCTTGCCCCTCTGTTGTTTCCCTCGCTGAATTATATCCCTCCCTTGCTCTTGCTCTTTCTTAATGTCTCATCCCATTTCTAGTATTCTCTCTCTCTCGCCCGGTTCTTTTTTTTTGCTTCTTTCTGTCAGTCCACCTGTCTGTCCCCTTCTCTCACCCACACCTACGTTTGTTGCATAACTTCCACTAGCCATAAAAGACTCAAAATTCTCCCTACTTCCCTCTCACCACTCTGTCAAGCGTCCTCAGCATTTCCTCCCAAAATTCTGCTGAACTCTGGTAGTCCTAAGGCCCTTCAATCCTTTTCTTTCTGTGCGTATGCGTGGGTATTACTGAACCACCTACTTCGAACTAGATAACAAATGTAATATCTTGTCCCACACTAATTTGCAACGTTTAAGTCAGGGACCAATTTCCTAATCCAGTTTCCTCCTCCCAGCTAGTGCCCTGCAATGGAATACTCCATCAATATTCCAGCCTATCTATATTAGATGTATGCTGGCTTTATCCACTTGCCATATCCTACGAGGCACTAGCCAGATTTCAGAAGTCGGCTTATGATTTTATGCATTCAAAAAGTAAGGCATTGTCATGCAACCAAATGCTTCTTCATAGCGGATTTATTCAAATCATGATTGTACATCCTTATGTTTTCCCACAGTACTGCATATACTTTTCTTGCGCATATTTACTGCATATTTTACTAAACTGAGCCAATGTTCTGTAAAAATTCTCAATGAAGCTATTGGTTTCAGGAGAAATAGAAGACTGAGATCTAGGAACGTCAACAGATCAGAAGTAGGAAAAGTAGGTTTTGGTATGCACTAAACATTTGTGCACATATCTTAGATGAGGGAAAAGTCGGATATTGAGAGAAAATACATTTCTCACATGATTGTGTTGACTGGCTCTGCAGGCAATAACCACAAAATGTTCCGCTGTTTCCTTCAATCTGTTACTCGGACGAAGCTTCGCATTAAGGTCACCTTTCAAAGCGCACTAAGGTCACGTCCCACTGCATTTAATAGATGGCACTGACACATATAAGAAATCGTGATTGCCAACATGACATGATCTAGAGGGAACACAAAGATTGAGTGGAGGGTATCAATCAAGGGTCATAAAAGTAAACTCAATAAGATGCCTAATAAAAATGCACAGCAGCAGGAAAAATTAAGAGTATCTGACCCACAGGCTTTAGCTTCCTATTTTTTGAAGGTATTTTTAACTCTCCTGAGCAGCTAGCACTATTGTAAAGTGTTATATCTCTAGACGCAATATTGTTTATCATCAATTACCAACCAATGCCAAGTTTTCATTTAACAGTGCCTTTTTTAATACAAAAATGTACACAAACAGGCCAAAACTGATGCGGAAAGTGCATTTGGGACCCAGGGAAATAAAGGAACAGTCATGTCCAAGGCTTTTCTACATTACGACAATAAAAACTTGCATTGTAAGCACCTTTTACCCATAGTGTGAAAATCGTGGGACCCCTTATTCCAACTGTGCAGCAGTAGACCTAATCCTAAAAACTGGGTATGGCAGATCCAGGTCAGGTCCATTTTAAGAGAAACGTTCAGTGATTAATAATCAATTTATGAGACTTACTCACAGAAAGGTCCAAAAACGAGAAGATCCAAAAACAGAAAATAGTATTTTTTTTTATTTTTTTTACAGGTCAGGTCCCACTTCCTCACAGGTTATAAGCCTAGAAATAGTGGGTCGATTTCTCCTTTCCTCTCCATATGCTAACTTACCTGTTGTTCAAGTTATATTCATTCCTACCCCCTTCTATCTCAGGGCCATATGTACGAACACATTTTTCCATAGACACAGAATGGGTAAAACCCTTTGATACATCTGGCCCACAGTGTCTAAAAGAATATCATGCAAAATCAATACACTGAGACTCCTCTCCTCTACATAAAATATTTCCGTCTTCCAATGGCTTGTGGTCCAGTGACATTTTCTGCCCGTCGTATCCCATATCTACAAGCTTGGTTGTCATTACGCCTCTCACTTTAGTTCAACTCTATCATAAAAAGCTCATACATCTTCTCCATCTACATTTAGAAGTGGGTGGTTCAACAAGGTTCCACCCTGTGTTCTAGGCCAATCTTACTTGAATCCATCTCTGATAATATCAATACATTGTGCTGTTTGTCCTTGCTTTGGATTTTCGTACGTTTTTTTCCAGTGAGGCACACTAATTCATGTGCTTCTTCGAATCTGGCACAGATACTTGCCTGCTGTAAATCCAATGATATGTATTGCTACACAATTTTCTTATAGGTTGCTGTATATAAATATTTCTCTTTTTTACTGTAGCAATCACTGAAAATATTGAAAACATTCATTAGGGCACCTTTAGAATCATCTTCGGTGCATACGACGTTTTAGGCAAGTACAAATGGAAAACTGTGACAAAATGCACCAAGTGGCAATACATTTTCAGGTTTTTTGAAAAACCACTCAAAACTCCCTTGAACATCATCTAGCCTATTTACAATGCTCACTCAATACAATAGTGAGGATATAACGTTATCAAGTTTAGTAAAGCATTTCCAAACTGCTTTGATACTGACACAGCTGTTAAAGCCATAAAGGAACTTGTTAATGCTGAAAGTTTATGGCTACATTAGCCTCCTGAGGTTCTTGAATTTAAAGTGCTAGATATGGTGAGGGAATCTGTGCATAATGATTTCTTGTTAGGGGGTAAATGGAACCTGGAGGTGTGAATCTCCGGCATAATTGATGTACGGATGCATGCATGTGGGTACTTGGGAATTCACTAGTTCAAATTATGTTCATTCCTTCCTCCTCCTATCATTGTCAAAAAGAATACCATGCAAAAATCAATAAGCCGAGACTCCTCTCCTCTGCATAACATATTTCCCTCTTCCTATGCTCTTTCTCCTGGGGTGGGGGGTTATTGTGTGTATAGGGGGGGTTAGACTGTTGCGCATATTCTTGATCTCTGGCTTCTCCAATGCATTTTTCTCACCTACCTACTATGTGAGGAATTAAAGGCAGTGACATAAAGTAGGATGCAACCAATCACATTATACATAACGAGACCTTACTATCTGCAGACACGCGCCATAAAAATGGTAAAAATATGACATCATTGTTGTACCATTATAAATGAGCTATGCCTGCTACTACATATGTATAGGGAGCCCGTCTGACCCCAGTGCAACGCAGCCTTGGACTCTGATTCCATAGGATATTAAAGAAGAAGGGTAGCACCATTTTTGCCTAAGAAAACAATCATAGGCTCATCTTCGCCCTCCAACGTGTCTTGGTTCTCAGTCTGACCCCCGCCCACCTGTACTTGCTTAAAATTAAAGGTCCAACAACAGCAGGAGTAACTTCAAATGCATAGTGGCATCCCATGAAAAAGTGATTGTATGATACGTACTAATGTCATCCAAGTGATTAATCTTGAAAATCTATTCTGAAAGTATCACCAAGGTGCAGGGAGTTACAAATCTGTGCACGTTAATGGAAGATCGGATTTTTGCCCAAAAATAGCACCTTTGTGGAACAATGATGACAACTGCATCTCAAAGTCAAACCCAATGGGATCCAAGGTCTTCTAATGGGGTCTGTAATGAATGAGTTTAATACATCATGTAGTTAACTTAGCAGCAGCCTTTTTCCTTCTGTCCGTATCTATTAAGGACAAGAAGCATTTCTATCTTATTTTAAATTATTCTATATGAAGGCCAGTTAACCGGATTGTGCGCTGAACACAGTTAACAGCAATGAAGATGTCTCGCTGAAGCGAAAGAATGTTTGCAGCGTCTCCTCTCATACTTTTACAGAATTAAGCAGGCCAGAAGTAACAGTACCTACTCAGTCGCGGCTCGCAGTACTCGCGGGGGGTGGGGGGTGGCGCAGGGGTGGGGGGCCGACCGAGGGGAAAATAAAATGTAGAAAACTTACCTGACCGACTCTGCTCCTGGTCTGCGTTGGCGCCTCTTCAGGAACAGCACTGGAGTGGCAACCCCTCAGCCAATACTGGCGCTGCTGCAGTGCCAGGATTGGCTTAGGGCACGGTTATTCTTTGCCCGCCGCCTGCCCATTAGGAGACCGAGGGGCTCCTAATGGGCATGCGCAAGCCAGTGCAAACACAAGTGCGCATGAATGGGCACGGGCGAAAAATTCGCTCACCTTCCCCACTCATGCGCACTTGTGCTGCTGACTGTCCCTGGCTGGTCTGACAATGCATGTCAGTCAACATGACGCCGGACGCCTCACCCCTTCAGAATCTGAAGGGGGTGGGCGATCCGGACGTCATGCTGACTGGACATGATTATCAGTTCTCCTCGGCGTCTCTGAACTTAAGTAAACTGAGTCAGAGACGCCGAGGGAGCTGCGGGCGGGGGGGCAACGCCCCAACGCCCCAATGGACGCACCGCGCCTGGTTGTTCATACATGTCATGATTAAAATAAAAGATGTTGTGTTTCAGACACCAACTCATCATTTCTAGCAACATAAGGTTATGTTTGTAAAATCTTATATGTCTTTCTTTCAGGAAGAGCTCTGTCACTCTCAGCCCATCCTTATGGTTTATACTTGTGTATAAAGATTGTACATCTAACGTCATGAATAACATACCTCCCTCCCATTGTAGGTCCTGAATATGCTTAAAAAAATCTGTGGTGTCTTCAATGTATGAAGGGAGCCCTTCTACAAACGGTCTTAAAAAATGTGTCAATGTACTTGGAAACATTCTCAAAAAGGCTATCCTGTGCAGCAATAGTGGGCCTGCCTGGTGGTCTATTGGCATCTTTGTGTATTTTTGGTATAAGGTACAACACTGGAAGTTTAGGTTCTTGAACTTTTAGGAAACTGTATTCTTCACTGCTGATGAGACCTTCACTCCGCCACCCCAGTAGAAGTGCATTAAAGCCATGCTCAATTTCTCTGTAGTGTACTGTGTTCACTTTCTTATAGCATGCTCGATCTCTCAAATGGTTATATTCCTCTGCCATGTATGCTTTTTTGGACCAAAGGACTATATTGCCCCCTTTGTCCGAGCTTCTTACCACTACCTCTTTTTTTTTAGATATTTTTTCTATGGTCGCCTTGCAGCTGGGATCTGTATTGTATATCCTCTTTTTGCATGTATCTTTCATTTGCCTAATTTCCATGGTTATTATTTCTGCAAATTTATCCAAATCATCATTCGTAGTAGGTGGCAAGGTTTTGGATCTGGGTTTCAGAGCAGAACTCCCCCTCCCCCGAGAGCCATATTCCTTCCCTTTCTAAACGTTCAACTACAATTTCTTGTTCACAGGTACTTGAGGCTTCACCTTCTAATTCCCATAACTCTTGCATAATTTCTATGTCACCTACTACCAAATGCTTCTCAATCTGACTGGTATCAGTATTAACTGTTACTGGACAATTCAAGATATTAATTTTATGCATTTTTGCCAACTTCAACTTTTTAACAAATTTGAAAAGATCTATTCTACTTTCAATGTAATCAAAGTGATTAGTTTCACAGTACGAGAGTCCCAAGGTAAGATTTCTGTAGTCTTCTTCTGTGAGTGCCATATCTGATAAATTGATTACTGTTTTGGTCATATCACTTAGTATCTCCTGTTGCTCTTCGTCATTTTCCCACTGTTGTCTTCTTCGTTGCCTTTTCCCTTGTCTGCCTCTTCTTTTTCGTCCTCTTCCTTTGCCTTTTTGTCTTGTAGTGCCTCGCCAAGGTCTGTAATTTGTTTTTCTGTCCAATTTAAAAAATCTAATTTATATTGGAGTGTAGTGTGGCCACCTACTCTTCTCCCTTCTTCATAATCCGTGTCCGAGGTACTGGTGTCGCTTGGGAGTGGGTCCTGTTGCACTCTCATGCCTCCTCCCAGTCTTTGTCTTCGGAGATTGTCGAAACGCCTTGCAAACTTGTAGATTTGACCTGTTTCATAGTCAATTCTATCACGGGTGAATTTGTGTGCTTTCTTTTGGAATATTCCATCTTCAACTCCATTGAGGCTGTCATTGATTTTTTAAGGGACTGTACGAGTTCGTGATTATCATGTTTATCTATTTTTTCTTCCAATTCCTTGATATCATCCAAAATTTTATCTCTGTCGATTTGCGCATATTTTATAAGGACCTTCAGCATGCCTGCCGAACTGTTAACATCTACATGGCACCCCTCGCCCACGTCGCCCACGTCGCCCGACAGCACAACCTCAACATCATCTCCTACGCCGACGACACCCAGCTGATCCTCTCCCTCACCAAAGACCCTCACACCGCCAAAGCCCACCTCCACGAAGGAATGAAGGCCGTCGCCGAATGGATGAGGACCAGCCGCCTGAAGCTGAACTCGGACAAGACGGAGGTCCTCATCCTTGGTTCCAACCCTTCAGCCTGGGATGACTCCTGGTGGCCAACATCACTGGGAACAGCCCCGCCACCCACCGACCACGTACGCAACCTAGGTGTCATCCTCGACCCCACCCTCTCCATGACTAAGCAGGTCAACGCCGTTTCCTCATCCTGCTTCAACATCCTCCGAATGCTCCGCAGGATCTTCAAGTGGATCCCCACCGAAACAAGAAAAACAGTCACCCAGGCCCTCGTCACCAGCAGGCTGGACTACGGAAACGCCCTCTACGCAGGAACGACGGCTAAGCTCCTGAGACGGCTGCAACGCATCCAGAACGCCTCTGCACGTCTTATCCTCGACATCCCCCGACGCAGCCACATCACACCCCACCTGAGAGACCAGCACTGGCTCCCTGTCAACAAGAGGATAACCTTCAAGCTCCTCACCCACGCACACAAAGCACTCCACAACTCCGGACCAGCCTACCTCAACAGACGACTCAGCTTCTACACCCCCACCCGCCAGCTCCGCTCGACCAGCCTCGCCCTCGCCACAGTCCCCCGCATCCGGAAAACGACCACCGGCGGCAGATCCTTCTCCCACCTCGCCGCCAAGACCTGGAACACCCTCCCCACCAACCTCCGACAGACCCAAGACCTACTGGCCTTCAGAAGACTCCTCAAGACCTGGCTCTTCGATCAGTAGCAGCACCACCCCCCTCTTCCCCCAGCGCCTTGAGACCCTCGCGGGTATGTAGTGCGCTTTATAAGTGACATGATTGATTGATTGATTGATTAGCGTTATCCCCCGCCCACTCTTTCGACATATCCGGGTTCGGGTTCTCATAACTCGGCATAGTAAAGATTCTCTGGCCCCTTGGCACTCTACCCACATCCAGGTACTTCTGTAGGGATTCACATTCCCCACCACTTCGTGAGTTCTGCTTTTTTTCAGTCTTTCAATGATTTTGAACTGTGCATAGATGTTCTCTCCACTTGCGATACTCACCCCTGTGGCGCTACTAGTATTCTGCATTGTTGTGCTGCTAAAGATAGTGGCAGACCTCAGCTGCCTCGCAGCAAATACCGATGTTGTAGTATCAGCCATTGTTTACTTGCTCAGTCCGCAGCACTCGCTGCTCGCGTGCTAGGTCCGTCCACGCTTTGAGCCGCTCCCCACTCCGAAATACTGGAGCGGTCACAGAGACAGGAGTCACTCACCCCCAGACACCGGTGTTCCGACGTGTATATATATTTATATGAGTTTTTTTTAATAAGTATAAAATTTATATATCATTTTAAACTATTTAAAGATAGTTAATTTACATTATATTACTGTTTAATGTTAATATATTTAATGTTTACTATGTTTAACTATGTTTATATTAAAAAACGATATTTTTGTGTTTGATATCAGTGTATTACGATATATTTTTTTCCCAATATTTTTATTATTTACATTATAAGTGTAGGATAACTATTTTTGTGCTAAATATTTTTGACACAATATTTATGTCCCACGATATTTGTGGTTTCGATATTTTGTCAGTGAACATAGCCATAGGCCAACATTTAGACCAGGGTTCTCCAAAGTCAGTATTGTAGGTCCAGATTCATGTCTGATTATTACCATAGCCCCATTAGATTAATATAGTTATCTCAAAAATCTGGCATGGATCCGGCCCTCTAGGACCGACTTTGGAGAACCCTGATTTAGATCAACACGTAACCCCTACAGCATGGATTGTTTGTCCAGGGTGTAGGGCGTGGCAATTAGTTTTGGGATATATGTTCCCAAAAGACACTTATATCTATTAGGGGCAGTGACTTTTGAGCATATGCTTTAACATCTAGCTACAGACTATGACAAGATCATGTGATTTAAAAAAAAAAAAAATAATTAAACATAAATAAGCAAAATATGGATGCATAGTCCTTTAAACTCCGAAAAGGAAAGGAAAGAGAGTTCTTTTTGACCATTGAAGATGGATCTAACTAGAGGTGTTTTTGTTTTTTTCTTCCGTTTTTGGTTTTCTAAACCAAGAACAGGATAATTCCGAGTTTAAGCAATCAAGAGCAAGTAGCAAACTCAAACAGGGAGAAAACACCTCAGCACAGGAGAAAAAAAAGAAAATATACTTCCTTTTCTTGCTGTGCATACCAATTTGTTGGGAGCATAGAGTGTGGTGCTGCTCATCATCAGAAAAAAGTCTGTGTGCAACATCTGTAGAACATTGCAATATCCCATATTTTCTGCAACTGCTGTGAGCACACTAGTGGGTACTCCCTAATCCAGGTGGAACGTGGACTTGAATGCTATTAAGGCTATGGGCCTGATTGACTACCACAGGGCCGCCATGGCGTTGGTGGGCGGTGCTTTGGCGATCACCACTACGGTGCCAAAGGCCGTTCCAGCATTGCATGGAAAGGGGGGCGCATGCACCCTGCATGCATCCCTGTAGGGCCCACTTTCTTTCCTCACCGCAACAGTTTTCATGGAGGATCCACCTCCATGAAAACTGTGGCAGTGAGGAAACTCGGAATATGCTTGGCGGTGCTGCAGATGCACCGCCAGCATATTCCTGGACCAGACTGCTGCGCCACCACCGAGGGATTGCGTATCCCTGGCGGTTGTGCGGTCTTGTGGAGGTGGGACTGCTGCACTCAAAATGCAGCAGTCAGACTGCCAGTGCGGCGGTTCCCATCACTCCACCGCGAGTCCATAGGACTGCCGTACTCGTAATCAGGCCCTTAGTTTGCCACATTTGCCTCTGCTCAGTGACTGGTCACATAGCAAGTGACATGTCTTACAGTCAGCTTTTTTTAGCTTTTTCTCCTCCTCTGCTGTAGAAAAAAATCCATAGCCCTTCACAGTTTTATCTGTGTCCTCAAATCCTTCTAATCCAACTCCACGCTGCTCACGGCCAAAGGCTGTGCACAGGGCAGGGTTGGTATAGTAAGGTATGATAAAAAAATACTATATGTTAAAAAAAACTAGAAATTCATCATGATAACCAAAGGTTAAACGTGACATTATAGTTAGGTATGCTAATAATATCTTACTTCATATTAAAAAAAAACGTTAAAATTCACTGAAAAAACAAAAGGTTAATGTAACGTTATAGTTAGGTGAAAATGTCAGTTATGACATAACACCTTAAACAAATCACTGAAATTCACCAGTTAAAGTTAACTGAAGTAACAATAACTCATGCCATGAAGTAACTATAACTCGTGGCCTCACCGTGCACTGCTTATGCATATTACATCGCTCATGACATGTTCATCGACAGCATTGATAACATCACTGATGGCATCTGAAATGACATCATTCATGACAACATTATGCATGGCAAGGGTGCTAGAAAAATGCATTAAAAATCTGACTTAATGGGGAAATCAGATTTTGGATAACTTAAGCAGAAAAGTAACTTTGGTTTCCTATGCCAGAACTGGCTTCAAACCATTTCTGCCAATCCTCTCACTTCCACAGCTGAAATACACATCCTTGGATGGGACACTTTCCAACCCAGGATCAGAGGACAATGGCCGGCCTCTTGGCCCAGGAAAGGTCAGTGGGTGTTAACTGATGACCACTTATTTTACATGGGCATGCCAAGAAGAGCTTCTCCTATTTTTTCCCAGGACCCTCCTAGACAGCCCATTCTCAGATACAGTAGGAAGGAAAACCAGTTCTGCCACTTAAGCACCTGAAAGTTAGTTAACTGATGACCATTCCGCAGGGATTAGCTGCCTGGAACTGGACAAGAACAATTGGCAGAACAAAAGACAGCTTTATCACTACCTCTTTTGACCTGGAGATGTCAGGGAGGGCCTGTTCTATTCATCCCCAGAACCCTCTTAGACAATTAGGCTTCAGCCACAGTAGGAAGGAAAACCAGTTTTGACCGTGTCAAGTAGGGGAGTGGGCAGGAATCTGAAGACGGTCCTGCCTGGTGGCAGTGGGGTCCTGTTATCTTGAGACTGAGGTGCCTGGGTAAATTTACAGTAAGGCAAAGAGGAAGTGCCGCAAAAGGGCATGGGCGTTTGCGAGAAAATTATTAGGATTGGGTGGTATAATTCATCTAATCACTGGTTAGTACACAGAATAAATATGGCATGTCCACCACCATCTCTTCAGAAAATTCCTGGACCTGGAAAGATTCCTTCTCAAGCAGAAGGCCCTGCTGGAAGAAGAATCCTGACTTCTGACTCCTGGTGGACTTACACAAAGATTCAATGTTTCCTGAATCCTGCTGGCACCCAGGGATTGTAAATGCTATCCAAAGGTAAAGTGGTTGGCCTCCTGTGCACCTTCTGTAGGGATACAAAAAGAAGAAGGGCTTGAGAACCTAAGAGGGCCCAGCAGACTAGACCTTGCAGGAGACCTGTCTGGAGAGAGACCTTGTGCCCAGAAGCCCCCCCTGAGGAGATAGGGGCAGTAGGACTGACCAGAAGAAGTGATCCCAGCTGTTGGAGATTAACTCAAAAGGTAATACTTTTGGCTGGGACAACCCGCTTGGTGTGTCCGACCTCTGCTCCATAACAATGCCCTAAATTTTCACCTAGGTCCCAGTCCACTTCAAACTGTTGTTTTTCTAGTGCTTGGCTTTTTTTAGGCACTTTTTGCCTTAAAACTGTAAAAATCCATATCTGTGGTTATACTTAACTTGCTTTGATGATCTTGGTGTCTCCTTCCCAATCAATCAATCAATCAGTCAGGGAATTGTAAGCGCGCTACTCACCCGTGAGGGTCTCAAGGCGCTGAGGGGGGGTCCGCAGATCTGTTTAGCCGAAGAGCCAGGCCTTGAGGGTCTTCCTGAAGTTGTTCAGGGAGGGGGCGCGTCTGATGCCTGCCGGTAGCTCGTTCCAGGTCTTGGCTGCAATGTGAGAGAAGGGTCTTCCGCCTGCTCTGGCTCTGTGGATGCGTGGGGTTTCGGCCAGTGCGAGGTTGGAAGATCGGAGGTTTCTTTTGGGTACGTGGAAGTTGATTCTGTCGTTGAGGTATTTGGGTCCGTTGTTGTGTAGGCATTTGTAGGCGTGAGTGAGGATTTTGAAAGTGACTCTTTTCTCCACGGGGAGCCAGTGGAGACTTCGTAGGTGTTGGCTGATGTGTTCGTGTCGGGGGATGCCGAGGACAAGTCTGGCGGCGGTGTTCTGTACTGTCTGGAGTTTGCGGAGTAGGGACTTGATGCTGGCGTAGAGTGCGTTTCCATAGTCCAGTCTGCTGGTGATGAGTGCGTGGGTGACTGTCTTCCTTGACTCAGGGGGGATCCACTTGAAGGTCTTGCGGAGGATGCGGAGGGTGTTGAAGCAGCTGGAGGTGACGGCGTTGACCTGTCGGTTCATGGAGAGTGATGAGTTGAGTACGATGCCGAGGTTCTTGGCGTGGTCTGAGGGGGTAGGTGGGCTTCCGAGGATGGTCGGCCACCAGGTGCTGTCCCATGCAGAAGGGGTGGTACCGAGGACGAGGACTTCTGTCTTCTCGGCGTTGAGCTTCAGGCAGCTGTTGGTCATCCAGACTGCGACGTCTTGCATTCCTTTCTGGAAGTTGAGTTTGGCAGTGGTGGGGTCTTTGGTGAGGGAGAGGATGAGCTGGGTGTCGTCGGCATAAGATACGATGTTGAGGCCGTGTTGTCGGACGATGGCTGCGAGGGGGGCCATGTAAATGTTGAAGAGGGTGGGGCTCAGTGATGAACCCTGTGGGACTCCGCAGGTGATTTTTGTGGGGTCGGAGAGGAAGGGTGGGAGTCTGATCCTTTGGCTTCTTCCGGTGAGGAATGATCGGATCCAGTCCAGGGCTGTTCCTTGTATGCCTGCGTCGTGTAGTCTGACGACTAGTGTGCGATGGGAGACGGTGTCGAAGGCCGCTGATAGGTCGAGTAGGATGAGGGCTGCGGAGTGGCCTTGGTCCAGGAGGGTGCGGATGTCGTCTGTGGCGGCGAGTAGGGCGGTCTCTGTGCTGTGGTTGCTTCGGAATCCGGATTGGGACGGGTCGAGGACGGCGTTCTCTTCAATGAATCGTGTCAGTTTCCTGTTGACTGTTTTCTCTGCAACTTTGGCTGCGAAGGGGAGGAGCGAGATGGGCCGATAGTTCTTGAGGTCGGTGGGGTCAGCTGTGGGCTTCTTGAGCAGGGGTCTGACTTCTGCGTCTGGGAAGGTGCCAGTTTTGAAGGTGGTGTTGATGGTGCGTTGTAGTTCGGGTGCGATGGCGGCCATGGCTCTGTGGTAGATTCCCAATAAATGTTTCTCTTTATTCTATATTGGTTTGGGAACTTTATTGTGTTGTGGTTTTTACTTGTTGGTACTACTTGAACTTAGCAATTTCTCTGAGGATTGCCTGCTGCTTGTACCTAAGCTACCAGGTGTTATGCAGAGATTCTCTCAGAACTGCTTTTTCTTAACCAGATTGGGTTTATTGAGTTGTTTGGGCTGCCCCTCTCCCAAATTAATAAACCCAATTCTGTCAAAGAGGAAATGGTAGGAACATTTCAGAAGCTCCCTGAGAATACAATTTTTAATATAATTCATACCTGTAGAGCATGTTCCTCACCCATGTTGAGTCACTCTTGTTTACAAGTGTCTAATTCAATTATATATCTGGATTTTAGCCTACACAGAGGATACATTATGAATGAACTCAATAGTTCTTCTTCGATTTATGATATGCATTAAAATGATTAGCTCTCACGTAATTGGCATTAACACTGCATATGCCTCTAAAGTGTTCAAGGGCTATATGCCACTGGTCCTCATTCCATATTACTTGATGCCAATATTTTGGATTACTAATTTTTGAATATTATAATTTAGTCCTAATATGTTTACTTATTATTTTTTATTTCTTTTTTTCTTATAATGATTCTTTTTGTTATTAACATTTTTATTTGATAATTATTTTTAAAATGTTTACATATATCCCCTAACCCTTTAAAATAATGTAATCCGAAATACAAACAAATCATCAAACCTGTTGGGTCATAGTCTCGTGCAGGTGCTCGAGCAGAGTGTTGATGGGGTTCTGGAATGGGAGAGTGGACGGTTGGTAGAGGGAGAAAGAGATGGAGGCTGTGCCGCTCCTGCTGGTTAAATAAAATAAGTTTCTTCTCCTTACCTGTGGAGCTTCGTCTTTTCATTGGCGACGAGCTGCTGCCAGCAGGAGTCCCACGCGTGTCCTGCACACAGTTCCTGGATCCTGCTTCGAGTCTTTCAACGACCGACGAACTAACTTCGTTCCGACAGCACAGCCACCCTTCCAAGGTGCGGTCTTGCCGCACTCCCACGTCTTTGAACGCTTTTGCCGAGCCCAGCACCGGACCTGTACTGCGATTCCTAGTGGCACCGGTGTTGTGGCCTTTTTGCCGCGAGCCTCTGCCGCGAGCTGCCGTTGCAGCGGCGGCCATCTCAGACTGCCTGACCTGTTCCACACGTACGGCACGCACATCGGTGGCCATTTTGGAACCAGGCATTCTCTTTTTCAGCTCTACCAGTGACACACACACTTCAATTTCAAACGTGTGTCACTCGAAAAGCAATCGGTGATACACTCACCGGCTTAAACACACATCGGTGATACACACTTGCTCAAAACGTGTGTCACTTCTTCAAGAAAGGAAAATATATATAAGAAAAGAAAACTTACACCCTCATTAAAGCGGACACGTTTTTGTCTTTTCCCTCATCAAAAATTTGGTATTTGCAATTTCTGGAGAACTTATACGAAAGCAATAGTGACATTAACACAAGCTATCTGTTCTCAAGTGTACCAAATCTACTTTGCCAAATCTACTCCAGTCAAATTTTATTTTCTGTCTATTTTGGATCTTTGTTCTTCATTTCTTTCAAATATGCAACAATCTATAATCCCACCTGCTGCATTCATACCCAATCCAGTGTCCCCAGAAACGGATTGTGAAAGATGGAAGGAAGGATTCGAGGCATACCTTGATGTTCTTGAGGGCGATTCTTTTACACATAAAAAGAAGTACGCAATTTTAAGACACTGTTTGGGCTCAGAAGGTCGCACCATTCTAAAACACATTCCTAAGGTGGTTGTCTTATTAACTGAAGATGATGGTGTGGAGGATGAATATGCCTCAGCCATCAAGTCCTTAGACACAAGATTTAAAGCATGCAAAAATGTTACGTTAGAGTGACATACATTTTACAAAAGGGCACAATTACCCGGAGAATCAGCAGCTACTTATGTTGGCGCACTACGAATTTTGGCTGTTCCTTGCGAGTATAAAACATTTGAAGAAGAAATGATAAGAGATCAATTGGTGGAGAAAACTAGCAGTAAAAAGGTTCAAGAAATTTTGCTATCCAAGCCTGATCTTACTTTGCAAAAAGCTATGGAAATAGCAACAAGAATAGAAAGCACTACTGCGTATTTAGAACAAATGACGATTTCTGATCCTAAAACTCATTCTGATGGAGTTTTAGCCGTCAAGAGTAAGTACAAAAGACCAAAAGATAAACTGCATCAAGGAAAGAACAATGGAAATGAGAGATCCTTTTGAAAACCTACATATAAACGTTGGGAGTGTTACCGTTGTGGCAGTTCATCCCATCTCGGTAATGCCAAGGTGTGTCCTGCCATGGATGTAACATGCGCAAAGTGTTTAAAAAAAGGGCATTTCGCAAGAGTTTGCAGATCCACTGGAAAAAGACCATTTAATGCAGGACATTCAAGGAAAGTCTTCAATCTGGAACACTGTAAAGAAGGAGAGTCATCGTCAAGTGAAGAGGAACAGATCTGCATCGTTGGGGAGTCACACGCCGTGAGCACATGCAGTGCCACCCCACAAGAAATTCAGCGCCCTTTGTGCATTGTGAACATCAATGGTGTGGATGTTAAAGTATTGGCAGACTCTGGTTCTCTTTTACATTAATAAGTGAAAGGTCTGGGAGGATTTATTCAAAAATCAAGGGTTTCCTTTGAGACTTTCCTCCATAAAGCCAATTGGTTATGGGGGAAAAGCCATTGATGTTGTAGGTGAATTTGATGCTAATCTATGCTTCAAGGACACTAAATCCCAAGGAATAATATATGTTGCCAAAGAGGATACAAGCTTGTTGGGGTGGCAAGATCAAGGGAATCTAGGATTCATACTTGATCCCAACAACCCCCATCAAGTCATATTAAAAAAGAATTTATCTGTATCCAAACAATCAAAGAAGAATCATGGGAGACCAAGTATCCAGAATTTTTCAAAAGGGATTTAGGTCTGTTCAGGGGGTTTAAGCACAAAATAAGATTAGTCGATGGGGCAGAGCCTGTTGTACATAAGGTTCGTAGGGTACCTTTGGTTTTACGCGACAAATTGAAGAAAGAATTGGATAAGCTATGTGCCAGCGATGTAATTGAACTCATTGAATCTTCAGATTTGGTTTCCCCGATAGTTCTAGCCAAGAAAGCCAATGGTACTCTTCGCATGTGTGTTGATTTATGCGATTTAAACCAACACATATGGGTAGACCAACACCCTTTACCCAATATTGTTGAAATGACATCCACTCTCAAGGGTGGAAAGTGGTTCAGTTTACTGGACATGACTTCTGCCTATCACCAAATCGATTTGCACCCCGATTCTAAGCATTTCACAGCTTTTATCACCCCAGATGGTTCGTTCCAGTTCAAACGCATGCCCTTTGGACTTGCTTCCGCTTCCGCAGTGTTTCAAAGAATTGTGGAGAGCATGTTCAAGGGTATGTCCGGGGTGATGTCCTTTCAGGATGAAGTTTTGGTTTTTGGCACCAGTCAAGAACAACACAATGAAAGGTTGCACTCTGTATTGTCAATTTTAGATAGCAAAAGAGTTACTCTGAGCCTCGACAAATGTAAATTGAATAGGCCCACTGTAGAGTATTTGGGTTACAAATTGTCTGCTGAGGGGGTGGAGCCCAAGTCCAGTTTAGTCTAAGCGATACAGAATTTCAGCACTCCTGAGGACAAGGATCAACTGAGGTCCTTCATGGGACTCATTGAATTTCATGCTAGGTTTGTGCCTGATTGCGCTGCAAAAACTTACCACATGAGGGTTCTCCTTAAGAAAAACTCTGTGTTCAAGTGGAATAATGAATGTACGGAAGAATTCAATCTAATTAAAAGAGAGATTGCACATGCTATTCCCTTAAAACCTTTTGATACCAAAGATCATACTATTATCATGACTGATACCAGTCAGAGAGGTTTGGGTGCTGGGCTTATGCAGCACAGAGAGGGAAGAGATGAGGTAATAGCCTTTGTGTCCAGAGGATTGAGAGGTGCAGAGGCCACGTACTCTGTCATAGAATGCGAAGCGTTAGCTTGCTGCTGGGGCATTGTCCATTTCAAACATTATTTATGGGGTTCAAAATTCACTGTAAGGGTGGATCACAAGCCTTTAGTTAATATTTTCACCACAAAAAGTGGTGGCAAGGTGACCCCCAGGATAGCCAAGTGGCAATATAGACTGTTGGAACACAACTTCGTGGGTGAATACGTTCCTGGCAAGAAAAATCTATTAGCAGATTGTCTTTCTAGATTACCCAGTTGTAATGAAACAGGTTGTGTGGATGATGAAAGGGACGCTGATACTGAGATGATCTGTCACACTGTGTGTAATTCCAATGGCGTTTTAACAGAACAGGAGTGGAGGAGTGCTTATGAGATGGATGAGCAAATCAAGAAAGTCATGAACCTAGTGCATGTAGGTTGGTCTGGAAGTTACTCAAGGGACGACTCTCTCAGTAAATTCAAGCATGTTTTTGATGAGTTGTCCATTGTCAATGGATTATTGTATCGAACTTCCTTGCTTGTGGTTCTTGGGGCCATGCGTAATAAAGTTCTTGCTTTAGCTCACGAGGGTCACATTGGCATGCGTGCCATGAAAAGGAGAATCAGGGAGAACTTCTGGTGGCCTGGTTTAGACCGGGAGGTAGAACACTTCATGAGGGATTGCATGCCTTGTGCTATCAGTGACAAATCACAAGTGACCGTACCCAGTCCTGTAGAAGCACTTGAGGTGCCCGCCAAAGCTTGGTCCAAGCTTGCCATCGACATCATAGGTCCCATGTCTTTGTCTGCTAATGGTATTTCTGAGTATGGCATTGTCCTTGTTGACTTCTACAGTCGTTGGCCTGAAGTCAAGTTTGTGAAGTCACCTACGGCTGTTTGTGTCATTGAGTTCCTGGAATCATTGTTCACTAGGGAAGGAATTCCTGGTGAGATACTTTCTGACAATGGTTGTCAGTTTACTTCTACACAATTTAAAGAGTTTATGGAATTTATGGGCATAAAACATTCTAGAACTTCGCTTTATCACCCTAGGAGTAATGTCCTTGTGGAAAGGTTTAATAGGGTGATCAAGGACAATGTACAACTGTCAAAGGCCAGTGGTTTGAATTGCAAGAAAGAGTTGAAGAATTTACTGTGGGCAGTGCGCACTACTGCCAATGCTGATTGCAGTTTCTCCTTTCATTTTGCTGAGAGGACGCGTTCCCTCTTCCAAAATGTTGAGGAGGTGGATGGGAGAGTTTAAACTGCCTGAAGAAAAAATAAAGGAGGTAGTTTGTAAGAGGGTTAAAGCTCAGGACAAATATATTGAACCTAGGACCAAAGAGTTAAGAGTATGTATTAGTGACAGAGTGAGAGTAAAATGTCCTAGGATTGTTCCCAAGGGAGAGTCTAAATTCTCTGAACTCAAGACTGTAGTGAGAACCAATAAAGGTGCTGTAAAATTGGATGATGGCAAATGGTGGAACAAGAGTAAGATCTCGGTTCCTAAGTCTCGTCATACCAATGTGTCCGGAGAAGATTGGTCTCAGGAGGCTTATGAGGCTCAGGGGTCTCGGGCTCCTGAGGTTCAGGGGTCTCTGGAAGCTCGAGGGTCTCATGCCCGTGCACCTTCTTCCAGAATTTCTAAGTTGCCTTCAAAATTTCAAGAGTACATCATGCATTAATTTACTTTCCATTTAACCATGCTGCCATGCTGAAGATTTGTTATGTATTGACACTGTAATGTTATCAGTGTACATTTCATTTTAACTTTATGATTTCTTTGTTTTGTTGTTCTATTTTCTATTTCCAATTTTTGTTAACCATGCTTATGTTTTGCAAATGTTAACTTGTACAGTTTAGTTTTATATTTTTGTCGTATGGAAGGAAGATGTGTTGGGTCATAGTCTCGTGCAGGTGCTCGAGCAGAGTGTTGATGGGGTTCTGGAATGGGAGAGTGGACGGTTGGTAGAGGGAGAAAAAGATGGAGGCTGTGCCGCTCCTGCTGATTAAATAAAAGAAGTTTCTTCTCCTTTCCTGTGGAGCTTCGTCTTTTCAAAACCCTAAAGAAATTGCTTAACCTGATATCTAAAAACACCCCAAAACAACCCATAAATCTATCACACCGAGTCTAAACATACCCCTAAACCCTAAGAAACCCATCACACCTAGCCAAGTCAGACCCCATTCAAACCCATACACATATATATTACCTAGAATGCATCCCACTCAAGTAATGCTTAGTGAGTTGAGGGGTGGCTACAGTCCACTGAGTTTCTGTCTCAGGTTAGCACATTGACTAAGGGCCTGATTACGACTTTGGCAGTGTGGCCTAAGCCGTACTAACACCACCCGCCAGATTTGGCTCACCAGATTAAGAGTTTTCTCCTAGTCTGGCAGGTGGTGCTTAGGCGGTCCCAGGCAGTGAGCCTTAGAAAGTCACCTCAATGGGAACACCAAAGCATGTTCCTGCATGGCAAGGACTGTTAAGTCCATGCCCCTGTAGGGCCCTCTTAGTTTCCTCACTGCCATAGTTGTCATGGTGGGCTCACCGTCATGAAAATTGTGGCAGTGAGGTAACTCGTAATATGCTTGGCCGTGCCGCAGCGGCACCGCCAGCATATTGCTGGCTTAGATCGCTGCAAGACCGCCAGGGATCGAGGATCCCTGGTGGTAACAGCGGTTCTATGGCAGTACCACCGATCAATTCGTAATAGGGCGGTCAGACCCCCGGTATAGTGGTGCACGCACTGCCACCGTGGCTACGGCAGTCCTTAGTCATAATCAGGCCCAAAGTCCTGTGTGCCAGAAAAAAATCATTTCTAGGCCATGTTGTGGAACGAAATAAAGAAAACACATCAATGTGACCAACCCTGGGAGATCCTGTGGAGTGCACAGCTCCATTGTAGTGCTTACCCTCTTGATCATAGTGGAAGCTTCTTTGGCCAAGTCAGGGGAGAGATCCTTCAAGTGATACGCTCATGTTCTTAGTCCAGCACCACACGTGACCAGCCACTGATACTGCAACATTCTCCCATTGAAAATAATGGAGACAGGGACTTAAAATAAAACCCCATATGAAATAACTTTAAATTAAATTATTTAAAAGTGTTACAAATATAAATAAATATAATTTAAAGTTAAAGATAAAAATAAAAATAGAACACATTTATTATTTATTTATAAAAAACTTTTTTTTAAATTGTGCTTAAAAATTAATTAACCTTGCGTTTTAATAAAATATACTTACATAATTTTTTATTAATGCTATACATTACTATTATTGCCTGTAATTCGCATTCACAGCAAAGCATACAACATGACTTCTTTAAAACTGGGATATTTTCTTTATACAAAAAAAATGAAACAACTATACAAATTAGGTTGGAATATAATTGAGTCATTTGTTTCCGTTTTATTTGATTTAATGCAAAGCACCACCCCACTTTAGGAGCAATCACATGTATGTAAATGACATTCAAATACATTTTATGGTTTAAATTTCTTTATTAAATTTTAATATCAGACAGAAAAAACAGCATATTCGAGGATGCATAATGGGACCCAGTTACACAGGGGGGGTCCTGCGCAGGAAGAATAACATACATCAGTAAAAGAAAAAACCCTCCCCAACCCTCGACCCCTCCCTCCCTCGGACCTGGTGACTAGAGAAGAAGGAGAAAGGCTACCAATGTACAGAGCGTCTGCCACGGTGTATCGCTATTGTTGTTCAGTGCCATGGGATTTTGTAGCCTCTGATAGGCATAATAAGTGAAGATATTTGGGGCAAGTAAACTCTGGGAATTCTGCTGTTAACAACGACAAGAGTGGCGCCCATAGTGTGAAGAATGCCAGACCCTGATTAGCTATACACAAACTGATGCGTTCCATCCCCACTATGTACCACAGCCGGTGCAACCATCCCACGTGTGTCGGAAGATGTGTAGTATCCCAGTGTGAAAGGGCATTTTGTAGAGCCGCACATAGTGTCATGCCAATTTGTTTACCTCGGCGAGACCTAAGGGGAAAGGTGAGGGGATTCGGCAAGCCTAAGATTACATAGGCTAGGAATCTGGGGAGGTCTGTGTCTAAGTGCTTATCTATATCCATGAGCACCCATTCCCAATATGGCCTAATTTTTGGATAGTCCCATAGTATGTGTAGTAGTGTGCTTGGAGAGCCACACTGTCGCCAGCAATCCGGAGACCTGGACTGGTTATATTTGTGTATCCTGCAGGGTGTGTAGTACCAATAGGTTGTGATCTTCGTGGCTGTCTCAATGCAGGCGATGTTATGCGCAGTATGCCTTGCCCTGTAATAAATGTCTCCCCATTCTTTGGTCTTGAGTTCCCTGCCAACTTCTGCCTCCCAGCGGAGTTGGCTCTGGGGCTTGGGAATCTCCACTGGGTGAATTATCAGACGGTAAAGGTCCGAAACCAGGCGTTTGTCGGTCGTTCTCGACAGGAGTCAGCGTTCGAAGGGGGTGAGTTGTTGCTCTGCCCCCGGACGAGTAGAGGGTTGCATCACCCAATAGTGTACCTGGGTATAGTGCCAGCGCTCCGTTTCAGGGAGCGCAAAATCTGTGCGGAGTGCTTTAAAAGGGAGTGGGCCCTCCAGATCAAATAAGTGTCCAACTGATCTGTAACCCTTCTGTTCCCAAACCTGAAACGAGGGCTCCTGAAAGTCTCTCTGAAACTCTGAGTTGTTAGCTATAGGAGCGAGTGGCGAGGGAAAAGTGGTGAGATTCCTTTGTGTTGCTAGGCTATCCAACACTGTCAAGGAAGCCTTAGTGATGGGGGAAATGTAGAGCGATTTAGGTCGTGTTTGCTTAGGGAGAAATGGGATGCCCCATAGTGCCTGATCCGCCAGTGCCCGGTCCATAAATAGCCAATTCTTCTCAGATTCAGCCCTCAACCATTCCACAAAGACCCTCAGTTGAGTTGCCTGGTAGTAGCGGAGGAGATCTGGAATCCCAAGGCCTCCCTTTTCAGGAGTTCGATAGCTAAGGTCCCTGCGGAGGCGGGGGCGCTTATCCGCCCATACAAATTTATTGATCTCATGCTGTAGAGAGTTGAGTATCCCCAGCGGGGGGGAGGCCGGGAGTTCTTGGAAAAGGAACAAGATCTTTAGGAGGATAGTCATTTTGATGCCTGAGATGCGTCTAAGCCAAGATAAGGGGTGAGATCGCCATTGCCGCAAGTCAGTTTTAATACGTTGAGTTAGCGCTTGGTAATTTAGGGTGACTGTGTCAGCAATGGTAGATGATAACTGAAGGCCTAGGTACGGAATTGATGGCCCAGCCCATTGTAGTGGCAAGGTACATCGTAAAGCGTCCAATGTCTGTGGATTAAGAGTAAGATTGCGAGCTTGTGATTTTTGTATGTTTACTTTGAAGCCCGATGCTAAGCCAAAGGCCTCCAGTTCGGCAAGGAAGGCCGGCAGTGAGGTAGACGGTTCCTCTAGAGAGGCTATGACATCGTCTGCATATAGCCCGATAGTATGTGGCTCTCCGCCAAATTGGACTCCCTTGATCTGTGGATTGGTGCGCACTCTCTGGGCCAGGGGTTCCATGTAGAGGGCGAACAGCAGGGGATACAATGGGCACCCCTGTCTGGTCCCCCTAGAGACAGGAAAGGAAGCGGAAGATCGCCCGTTGACCCGGATGTTAGCCGTTGGGTGGGAGTAATTGCTGAGGATCCATCTCTGAAAGTGGTCCCCGATACCGAAGTGGGTCAGGGTGGCCGCCAAGAAGGGCCAGTGAACCCTATCGAATGCTTTCTCGGGGCCTATTGTTAAGAGCATTCGTTCATTGGGGTATCTCTGAGCTTTATCGATATGTAAGATCCTTCTAGTGTTGTCACTACACTGCCGTTGAGGTATAAATCCTGCTTGGTCAGGATCAATGAGACCAGGAAGGAGGGGGCCAAGCTGGGTGGCCAGTATCCCGGTGAAAATGTTTAGATCTGTGTTCAACAAAGAGATAGGACGATAAGAGGCACAATGGGCCCTGTCCTTTCCGGGTTTGGGGACTACTACTATGTCTGCCCGAAGCATTGACGGGAGAAGTGACGATGTATCCCCTATTGCATTAAGAGCCTCATGAGTATCGGGGCCAAGCTTTGGCAGAATGCTTTATAGAAAGAGGCCGGTAAACCATCGGGCCCGGGCATTTGGACAGCTTCAAGCGGACAATACTAGAGATAACCTCCTCTATCTTAATCGGTTGGTCCAGATCTGTGGTCTGTGTGGGAGTAGAGATGTGGTAGTGGCCCCCTCAAGATAGGCTGAGACCATGTCTGATGAGAGATTTTGTGCAGAGTAAAGGGTCTGATAGTATTCCCGAAAGGAATCCGCGATGCGTGCATTCTCCGTAAGTTCATTTCCCCCTTATCCAAGATTCGAATGATCCTCGACTCCTGGCGTTGTCCCCGTAGTCGACTCACCAAAAGGCGGCCAGAGCGTCTGCCGCCTCGTAAAACCTGTGCCTGAGCCTAAGTGCATTCTATTCAGCCCTGTCAATATCTAGTCCTGCCAAATGCGCACGGCCGCTTCGAGCTGCCTCCACACCCTGGGGGCCCCCGTCCTTTTGTGGATATGCTTTAATTATGTAACCTGTCGAGACAGACTCTCCCTTTTGTCCCGCCAGGACCTGTTGTCTGCCGAGGCTATGGCTATAAACTCCCCTCTAACAACGGCCTTCAGGGCGTCCCACACCATGGAAATCGGGGTCTCAGGGATATCATTAGTCGCCAGGTAATCCTGTATCGTCTTGGTTATCTGGGCCATGACCTCCGGGTGGTGGAGCAGGGAGTCTCTAAGTCTCCACTTCCCGGGAGAAAATCTAGAGCACGTTATTGTAAGCATCACTGTCACTGCAGCATGGTCGGAAAGCGACCGTGGCTCAATCTCGGTTTCCTGGACTGTCGCAAGTATCTCCGGGGTACTAAGTAGATAATCAAGTCTGGCATATGTTTTATGGGTGTGAGAGTAAAACGTGTAATCACAGGTGTCAGGGTGTGATGTTCTCTATATATCCGCTAGGCCCATGTCCCTCAACCAATTCCGACCGGCTTTAGTGAGAGTCCCTGCTTGCCCATGGTGCTGCGCCAACCTATCTGTTTCAGAGTTAAATACCAGGTTAAAGTCGCCACCCAGAAGCACCAGCCTGTCCTGCGTACCCATAATCTCTGTCACCGCTCTGCGAAGGAACGGTTCCTGACCTTCATTAGGGGAAGAGATGGTGCCTACTGTTATACTGCCCGTCCCAACTTGTAAGGAGAAAGCCAAGTCTTACCTTGATCTCTGCCTGTTTAGTTCCCACCCTTCCGGGGAAGGTCCTAGAAACCAAGATCGCGACTCCAGTTGTCTTGGACGAGAGAGATGAGAAGAACTGATGTGGAAACGCTTTAGAGCGCAGCCTATGCTGGTCTTTAGAGAGTAAGTGTGTTTCTTGTAGCAAACAAATGAGGCTCGCTTCAATGCGTGGTTAAGCCCTTTGACGTTGAGTGTGAGTACCACTAAGTGATTAGACATTGGGGTGAAGTATAAGTGTCCGCTCAATCAATCAATCAATCAGGGAATTGTGAAGCGCGCTACTCACCCGTGAGGGTCTCAAGGCGCAGGGGGGGGGTGCAGCTCCGGGTCAGCCGAAGAGCCAGGCCTTGCGGCTCTTCCTGAAGGTGTGCAGAGTAGGGGAGCGTCTGATGTTGGCCGGGAGCTCGTTCCAGGCCTTGGCCGCGACGTAGGAGAAGGCTCTTCCACCTGGTTCTGCGGATGCGCGGGTTTCTGCTAGGGCGAGGTCGGCGGAGCAGAGGTTTCTTTTGGGTACGTGGAAGGAGACTCTTTCGTTGAAGTATTTGGGTCCGCTGTTGTGGAGAGATTTGTAGGCGTGGGTGAGTAGCTTGAAGGTTACTTTCTTCTCGAAGGGGAGCCAGTGGAGGTCTCGCAGGTGTTGGGTGATATGCTCATGTCATGGTATGCCAAGGACGAGTCTGGCCGCGGTGTTCTGGATGGTCTGGAGTTTGCGTAGCAGGGATTTGTTTATTCCAGCGTAGAGGGCGTTTCCGTAGTCCAGTCTGCTTGTTATGAGTGCGTGGGTGATGGTCTTTCTGGCTTCAGGGGGGATCCACTTGAAGGTCTTGCGAAGGATGCGGAGGGTGTTGAAGCAGGTGGAGGCGACGGCGTTGATCTGGCGGGTCATGGTGAGGGAGGAGTTGAGTATGTTGCCGAGGTTCTGGGCGTGGTCCTGGGGGGTTGGAGGGTTGCCGTGGGCGGTGGGCCACCAGTTGTTGTCCCAAGCTGAGGGGGTGGGTCCAAGGACGAGGACTTCTGTCTTCTCCGAGTTGAGCTTCAGACAGCTGCGCTCATCCAGGCTGCGACGTCTTTCATTCCTTTCTGGAAGCTGAGCCTAGTGGCTTTGGGGTCCTTCGTGAGGGAGATGAGCTGTGTGTCGTCAGCGTAGGATACTATGCTGAGTCCATGCTGTCTGATGATGGCGGCGAGCGGGGTCATGTAGACGTTGAAGAGCATGGGACTGAGCGATGATCCTTGGGGTACTCCGCAGTTGATCTCTGTGGGTTCAGAGAGGAAAGGCGGGAGTCTGATCCTTTGGGTTCTGCCGGCGAGGAAGGAGCAGAGCCAGTTGAGGGCGGTTCCCTTTATGCCGGCGTCATGGAGTCTGGCTGCGAGAGTGCGGTGGGAAACGGTGTTGAAGGCTGTGGAGAGGTTTAGTAGGATGAGGGCCGCGGTGTGGCCTTGGTCGAGAAGCGTGTGGATGTCGTAAGGGGCGGTGAGGAGAGCGGTCTCGGTGCTGTGCTGTGGTTACTGCGGAATCCGGATTGGGAAGAGTCGAGGATGGCGTTCTCTTCGATGAAGTTTGTCAGCTGGGAGTTGATGATCTTCTCAGTGAATTTGGCTGCGAAGGGAAGGAGAGAGATGGGTTGGTAGTTTTTCAGGTCCGTCGGGTCTGCAGAGGGTTTCTTGAGGAGGGGCTTGACTTCTGCGCGTTTCCAGTCGTCGGGGAAAGTGCCCGATTCGAAGGTGGCGTTGATGGTGCGTCATAGCTCGGGGCTATTGCGGTGGCGGCTCTGTGGAAGATGTGCGGCGGGCAAGGGTCCGTGGGGGCTCCTGAGTGAGTGCTCTTCATGGTCGTGGAGGTATCTTCGGTGGTGACCGGGGTCCAGGCGGTGATTTTGGGTTGGCTGTTGTTGCTGGAAGAAAAGGTGGTTTCTGGAGTCTGTTCGCTGAAGTTGTCGTAGAGGGCCTTGATTTTCAGGTGGAAGTAGGAGCCGAGCATGTTGCAGAGGTCCTGGGAGGGTATGACTTCCGTGGCTTCGCTGGGGGGTTGGGTGAATTGCTGGATGATGCTGAAGAGTTCCTTCGAGTTGCTGGAGTTGGTGAGGATTTTGTTCCGTGTGAAGGTCCTTTTGGTGGATCTTATGAGTTGGTGGTATTCAGTCATGGCGTTCTTATAGGTGGTCTGGTCTTCAGTGGTTTTGCTATTCCTTCATCGTTTTTTGAGGCGTCTGCAGGTGCGTCTGGATTCTTGGAGGTCGGTGGTGAACCAGGTGGCCTTCAAGGGGCGTTGTCTATCAGGGTTGCAGAGGGGTGCGAGCTTGTCAGCGCAGTTGGTAATCCACCGGTGTAGTTCATTGGCTGCAGAGTTGGCGTTGGTCGAGGCGGGGGGGTCGTGGATGAGAGTGGAGTTGAAGTGCTCCTCTGTGACCTTGCTCCAGTTCCTTTGCAGTGGGCGTGGAGTGGGTTTGTGAGTGGTGGCAGTGTTGAACGAGAAGTGTACGCAGTGGTGGTCTGTCCAGAGGGTGGCTGAAGCGGATGTTGTTCCCTTCTGCGAAGATGGGGTCGAGGGTGTGTCCTGCCTTATGGGCAGGGGTGGTGATGAGCTGTTTCAGTCTGATGTTGGCGAGGTTGTCCAGGAGGACGGTGGAGTTGGGGTTGCTGAGGTTGTCGAGGTGGAAGTTCAGGTCTCCGATGAGTATGTAGTCTGCGTCAGTAGCCTAATATATAACCAAACGAGCACAGCCGATCCCAAGCTAGAGGTCCATAAGGCGAGATGGTGATGAAGAGCATGTGTGTGTGTCGTGTCACCAGGTCCGGTAAACCCCCATAACAAAAGGCCCGAGTGGCCGGCCAACCATAACACAAACCAAATATTAACAAGATGAAGAATATTGTCCATGATGGGTGTTCCATGAAGTGACATACTAGGGGGAATTATACATGGCCTCCCTCCCTGCTCCCCGCCGGGCCCAAGCGAAAGGGAAGGAAAAAATTCCCCTGTGAAGTTAACATGGGGTAATGCTTTAGGAAGTCGTCGGCCCCGCCGTGTCCTCTGCGACGGTAACCAGTACAGCCTGTCTCTCCCTGGCTATGGTATCAGGGTCTGGTCGGAGGCCAGGCGAGTGGGATTGGGGGCACCCCAGGTCTCGCCGCTCCCTCCTTCCGCTGCCCCGTCCCCCTGGGCTAGAGGATTTCGGAGACAAGTCCTTGATGTCGAACAATTTGCACACCTCCTCCACTGAACGAAGCTGGTGGAGCTTCTCTGCTAGTCAAGAAACAAGTCTGAAGGGGTGACCCCAAGAGTAGGACACCCCGAGTTCACGCAAGTGGGAGGTCACAGGCCGGAATGCCTTGCGCTTCTATAGGGTGGATGCCGCCAAATCCTGATAAAGGAGAGGGGAGTGGCCCCGGAATTGTATGAGATGATTGTCTCTCGCCGCCTTAAGAATTTGCTCATTGATAGTAGACTGCAGGCCTAACTATCAAGGCATCCAAATGCCAGCTAGGGCAGGGAACTGTGGTGTACTTGGGCCACCTTGTTGGTGGAGGCCAGGTACAGCCCTTCCAGCCCAAAATCCAGGCCATCCTGGACTGGGCAGCTCCAACCACCCAGACCCAAGTCAGGGCATTCCTTGGCTTGACTGGGTACTACAGGAGGTTTGTGAAGGGATATGGGTCCACTGTGACTCCCCTCACAGAACTCACCTCCAAGAAAATGCCCAAAAAGGTAAACTGGACAGTTAGTTGCCAAAAGGCTTTTGACACCCTGAAAGAAGCAATGTGCTCAGCACCAATTCTGAAGGCTCCAGATTATGCCAAGCAGTTCATAGTGCAGACTGATGCCTCTGAGCTAGGGATAGGAGCGGTCCTATCCCAGACCAATGATGAAGGCCAAGACCAACCTGTTGCTTTTATAAGCAGAAGGCTTTTCCCCAGGGAGCAGCGTTGGAGTGCCATTGAGAGGGAGGCCTTTGCTGTGGTTTGGTCCCTGAAGAAGCTGAGACCATACCTGTTTGGGACTCACTTCCTAGTTCAAACCGACCACAGACCGCTCAGATGGCTAATGCAAATGAAAGGGGAAAATCCTAAACTGTTGAGGTGGTCCATCTCCCTTCAGGGAATGGACTTTGAAGTGGAACACAGACCTGGGACTGCCCATGCCAATGCAGATGGACTTTCCAGGTTCTTCCACTTAGACAATAAAGACTCTCTAGGGAAAGGTTAGTCTCATCATCTTTCGTTTGGGGGGGGTTGTGTGAGAAAGTGCCCTCTTTCTGCATGGTATGCCCCCACTTTTTGCTGAATTGCTGATGTTCTTTGACTGAGTGTGCCCTGGGCTCCTGCTAATCAGGTACCCAGGGCCTATGTTCCTTCCCTAAAACTGCATTGAAGCCTAAACCCAATTGGCATCCCTGGCCACAGGTAGGTCCCTGGTAAATGGTACCACAGGTACCCAGGGCACTGTGACCAGGGAAGGCCCCTAAGGGCTGCAGCACTTATTGTGCCACCCTTAGAGGCCCTGCACCTTTTCACACACACACTGCCCTTGCAGGCTGCGTGTCTTGGTGCAGAACAAAGTGAAGAGTCGACATGGCACACATCCCTGTGTGCCATGCCCACAATCCACTTCCCTGACCTAGATCAGCCACCCCTCCAGCTGGGTGCACTATGCCAGTGGTGAGGGCAGGTGCATGAGCCCTGTACCCCTACAGTGCCCAAGTCCATTCCTGGGCATTGTAAGTGCAGTGCTGCCATTAAGAGTATATGGTGCTGGGAGTTTGTCATTACGAACTCCACAGCACCATAATGGCTACACTGAAAACTGGGAAGTTTGGTATCAAACTTCTCAGCACATTAAACCCACACTGATGCCAGTGTGGGATTTAATGTAAAATGCACGACAGAGGGCATCTTAGAGATGCCCCCTGAAACTCGACCAACTTCTCGTGTCCCGACTGAGTGGCTGCTTAGGCTGCCACCACCAGACATGTTTCTGGACCCCTGGGTGGAGAGCCTGCTGCTCTCGGGGGCCTGAAACAATGCACATCCTGGGACGAGGTGCCAAGCCTCAAAGGCATGCCGCCCACGAAGGAGAAGCTTCAAAGGCATGCCGCCTTTGTGAGCCTCCCCACACCATTTGCTGCTTTCAGCAACTGGTCCCCACTGGTTCTACCCCCCACTTTGGGTGGGAGAACCGGCGGGAAAAACAAGTGAGGGAAAGAGGTGTGCCCACCTCTGCCAACTCCACCCTCAGGTGGGGGAGGCGAGGTGAAGCACAACTCTGAGTCCCCGCCATCTTGAGGATGGGGGGACCCAACCAACCAGGAACAGGCTCCTGCCCCCCTCCCACTGGAGGGTGGCACGATAGGGGGTGTACCCACCCCAGGGAAGGGACCCATTGGTCTCTGCCCTTTACCTACCTGTAACGCCCCTAAATCTAGTATTTAGGGGGCACCCTGAACCTTGCTTCCTCAGATCCAGAAACGACAAGAAGAAAAGAAGAAGAAGGACCGAACAGCCGTGCAGCCAGCTAACAAGAGGAAGACGCCCACTGACTTGGCCCCAACCCTACAGGCCCGTCTCCCCTCGAACCTGCTCCTGCGAAATCCTGGTGTGTCCTGCAGCCAGCAACCTCAAAACCCCGGAGGACCTGCCTGCCTTCACTTCCAAAGACTGCTTCTCCCGTGAACACCGGATTTGTTCAACTGCAACCTCTGGCAGCAGCCGGAGACCGCGAATCCAGCCCACTCTGCACCCGCCGAACCCGGCCCGAGCTCGAGTGGAAAAACACCACGAGGAGGTCACCCCGGCGATCCTGACCCGAGATCCGGCGCCCCTGACCTGCCTCAAGCCTCCAGCCGACGCCTGCAGCCTAAATCCAGAAGGCCCCCTGACCGCGACCCGGAGCTGGTAAGAAGATCCGACCCCAAAAGGCACCCCTGCACCCGATGCCCCACGGCCTTGTGTGCCCAAACCGACGGTGCCTAACCAACCCCCAACTTCCCAACTTACCTCTCGAAGTGGTGGTCGCACCCAGAAGTCCTTCGTCTCCCTGCCTGCAGTGCTTTTGCAAACCCGAGGTTCTCCATTTGAAACAACAGGGCGCCCGACGTTGAAACAGCACTCTGCACCGGGCCGCCTCATTGCCGCTGAGGGTGCACCTTTTGTGCTACTTTGTTTCCCCATTTGCCCTGACCTAAACCCTAGGAGCTTTGCTCCCACAACCCAGTGGCCTGCTTGCCAGCAGCCACCAACCGGAGGCTCCCTATCCCCCATTGGATAACATTGGGCCTCAACACTCTGCACCCGGCCACCCTAGTGCCGCTGAGGGTGTAACAAGAGTGCATCACTGACCCTGGGGGACCCCTGAGTCTAACCCCAGAACCTTAACTCCCACAGTCGATAACTTACCTGTGAACCGATAACCTGTTTTTCCTCCATAGGATAAAATTGACAATTTTTCTTCCAAAAGGTTTCTAAGTGTGGAGTTTTGAAATCTAAAAATATTCTTTAAAAATCGTATGAATACCCAAAACGTATTTACTTACCTGTTTTCAGGAAATGTCCCAGTGCTGAATCTAGGTATCCAGCACTGAGTTAGAAAAGTAACGTTAAAAGTAACTTACCTGTAATTTACTGAAAAAGCCTACTCATTTCAATGTACTGTATTTGCTAAGTATTGCAACCTACTGCATCCCCTGTAAATCAAACAAAGTACAATTCCTATTGCATTTTCAAACTGTTCTACAATCAGCAACTTATTACTGTAAAGTATTTAATGCTTACCTGTGCCAGGCTTGCTTGGTTCTAAAATAATGCAAAAACAACAATTGATGGACAGAATGCAGAACAATGTCATACATTCACCCCAGTACAGAGATCTGGGCCTAAATCCATCGTTTTTTTGCTCACCATGCCATTCCAGTTTGGACCCAGCCATATGCAAATCAGTCTTGACCCGGCGCCCACTGCGAACACTCCAGCCCGAACTGCCAGGCCTGGTCCTCCCTGGACTGGAAACAAGCATCCTAGGGCCGGTTTCGGGCTTTCAGCCCTCATCAGCCAGGATAGCTTGACTCCAGTGGCATGGAGAGCACGGGACCCACGTCTGGGCATACCCGTCCCACTCGGGGTGACAAATGCAAAAACAACAATTGATGGACAGAATGCAGAACAATGTCATACATTCACCCCAGTACAGAGATCTGGGCCTAAATCCATCGTTTTTTTGCTCACCATGCCATTCCAGTTTGGACCCAGCCATATGCAAATCAGTCTTGACCCTGCGCCCATCATTTGTTTGCTGTAACACTTTTCGCCCTAAGTGGGATGGGTATGCCCAGATGTGGGTCCCTTGCTCACTGTGCCACTGGATTCAAGCTAGCCTGGCTGACGAAGGGTGACATACCCTGAAACCGGTCCCAGGATGCCTGTTTCCGGTCCAGGGAGGACCTGGCCTGGCAGTTCGGTCTGGACTGTTCCCATGGGGCACAGGGTCAAGACTGATTTGCATATGGCTGGGTCCAAACTGGGGTGGCGTAGTGGACAAAAGAACGATGGATTTAACCCAGATCTTTTGACTGGGTGAGAATGTTTGCATTGTCAGCATTCCGTCCATCATTTGTTTGCTGTAACATGGTTCTAAAATAAAACAACAGTATATTTTTTATACAAAAACAATTGGTCTAGAGTTCAGTCCTTGAGTGTGTGAATTCATTTGCTGACTGAGTCGGTACATCAAATGCTTAACACTGTCCTCTGATACTGCCTTACTGCTCGACCACTCTACCACAAATAGAGAGTAAGGTTCTATCTAACTTTAACCTCTGCCTACCTCTGGTGTCATCTGGACTCTATACACACTATACCTCATTTTGGTGTAGTATATATAGAGCCAGTTTCCTATATCTAGTGGCAGAACCTGAGGGACGGAGGAGCATATCCTTCACTGTCCAGTCCCTCTTAGTCTTCGCTGAGGCCATTTTACCAGACTCGGCGGCCTCAAACTCAGTGAAGGGACACAAACCAAAGCCGATCCGTCACCAGGGACCAGCGGCAATGTAGTCACTGCCGGGCTTCAGGTCCGAGAGATACCAGAGGTGTCAGCCGGCGCTAGACCCCCTCCACCATGCCATTGGGGGGCAATCCGCTAGGGAGTCGCAGGTAATGTTGGGGTGAGCAGGGCCTCCCTTCGCCCCGAGGGGCCAGCAAGAAGGTATGACCTGCTGCCCTCCCATGGGGTTCGAGTTCAGTGTGGTCTCTGGTGGGTGTGGCGGATCCCTGGGCGCCCCTGCGAGTCCGGTGAAATGACTGTCTCTTCCGATAATGCTGGAGCTAGGTGGGGGAGTCGCCACCAATTCCCAGACCCTGCACCAGAATGAGATGGGGGGGGCCCAAGTGCCGCTGGTGTCACCCCCTGCTCTCCTCACCTCCAGTCAGTGTCCGGCGTGTCTTTGCCTCATGGCGCAGCGTCACTCCAGGCTCGATCCCACAGGTGCTGACCAGCTCCACCTGTAGGCCAAGGCCAGGCTACGCTCCGGGCCTCCTGCGGGGGACCCCAGTTACAGCAGGTCCATAGGGGCCTTCAGTCCCCCCTGCTGTGTATGCTCTGTCCTTGGGGGAAGGCAGCTCCACGCCCAGCAAGGCCGCCACCGGCCGCTCCGGCCCTCTGCGTGTCGGCGGCCTCGTCCCGCCACTAGGCCCGGGGCATCCAGTGCGGCGTAGGTCGGGCGGGCAGGAATCCAGAGGGCCGGGCCAACCCCCTTCAGCGTAGCAATCTCCAGTGCCCCCGGATCCCCGGCAGTCGGGGCTCCCGCAATGCTGCGCCGGCTGGGACGGCTAGCCTCCTCTCCGTCTCCAGGTCCAGAGCAGCCTGCACCCTGTCCCCGGGCAAGTTTCACCAAATCTGGGGCCCGGGTCCGCGACCAGCTTCCGTCCGGAACCCTCACCTCCGGCTCGTCGCTGCAGACGCTCGCGTGGGCCACTGGCTCACCAGTGCCAGGGGGCCGTGCAGGATGGCAACGGCGCCTCCAGTGGGCCTCAAGCTGCCAGATCCGCCTCGCCCAGGAGACTATTTGCGTCCCGGCCTGCAGGTGTTAAGCCGCACCCGGCCTCGGGGCCCCACCGCGGCCCCAGAAAAGCAGAGCAGCCTCCAAGGTCTGCCTCCAAGATGCGGCAGGTGTTACAGCTTGGCGGTGTGCTTTAGGTCACCTCTCAGGGCGATTTACCGGCAAGGCCCGCGGCGGGGAGCGGAGAGAGACGAAAATGTATCTCACCCGTCCGCCATCTTGGCCACGCCCCTCTCATACATTTTAAACGTTAATGTTAAAAGTGTTGTTCGAATACAAAATGATTTGCAGCAGCATGGCTCAATAAAGGGAAGCCCATGCCAAATTTATATTGAATTGAGAATTTTGGCTGTTTAACACTTAAAGGCCCATATTTAATAATATTTTTCACCAGGGTTGCATCACTTTTTGGCGCATCCCCTGCGTAAAATCAATTTTGGGATTTTACAAAGGCATGCAGAGCCCGATTTGCATGGCTTTGTAAAAAAAAAAGAATGCAACATAGCACTATGCTGCCTTGACTTTACCTTGCATCAGTAATGTATCAAATGGTGGAGCTTGGGCGTTCTCATGCATCCACCCATGTATTTTGACGCAAACCCATATTTACAAGGACTTGTAAAAATGGGTTTACCCGAAGCTGGCGTAACAAGGGGAAATATGTTTGTTTCTCCTTGTTTTTTCCTCTTTGGATGTGTGCTACACCCCTTCGTGCACAAAAACTATCCTGACCACAACACAGGCACCCTTGCAACATGATACAAGGGTGCCTGCATTGGTGATAGGCAATCACAAGTACACCAGCACTAGAAAAAAGCAGAACTGTGCCATATCTTTTTAAATATGGCACATTTCTGTTCTCTCTCTTTTACACAACGCAGCGCTGCAACTTCCCTTGCTGCGTTGTGTTGTGCGAAATCTTAGTAAACCCGGGCCTAAAAGTCTGTATATCAAGACAATGCTGGGTCTCCATTGATTGCAGGAAAGTGTGTGATATCAGGGCATGAGTCGGGGGTACACGCGGGTACACGGCGTCGACCCACTATTTTCACAGGGTGGACGCCGTCCACCCTGCTAAGAAGTGGGCCCCACAGCAATATGTTGAACTTGTCCCAGTGTAATTCTGAGACTCTGGGACACTTTTAGCAGCTCCTGCACATTGTCTGCTTTCCAGTCCCAGCAGCAACGTGGAGGCAGAGAGGGGGCTTTTTTTTCACCTCCAGATGGGCAACGATAAAGACAGAAGTTAAGGGGCCATGAGGCCTCCTTTTGATCGAGTATGGGACTGGAGGCGTCCTGGAACCTTGCAAATACACCAGGGAGAAAACAAAAGCACACAACTTGTTATCTCTTCACAGGTACTTAAGAGATCCATGCTTTTTACTTTGTGGTATATAAGTGCATGAACTGTAAGAATGTCAGATGGGTTTGTCTGTCTCAGTATTTACACAAATAATAATTTAAATAGCACTTTTTTATTTCTTTTATAGCGCTACTCATCCCAATGCAGAGTGTTAGAGCGCTTTACATAACATACACATTATCCATTCCAAATAAATCGTGTAAGTGTGTACATCAATGTACAAGATGTGTTACATGAGACAGTCTGGGTTACAAGGTGTAGGCGTCAAATATCCTTCATAGCTCACTGTGGTCTACTAGAAGGATTACAATTTATTAACTGAAAGTAACAAAA
The DNA here is from genome assembly GCA_963921515.1 of Calotriton arnoldi. NCBI lineage: Eukaryota > Metazoa > Chordata > Amphibia > Caudata > Salamandridae > Calotriton > Calotriton arnoldi. The sequence goes on from CAWUFW010000964.1 coordinate 651,848, forward strand.
GGATCTCTGTGTTCAAAGCAGTAATCCACTTACCTATCTACATAAAATAAAAATCTGTGATCTGCATGTTACATGATATGCTTAGCAGGGGAAAACTTTTTTTAAAAACATATTTTAATGCATTTTCAGTTGGCACTTGTTATAACATACACATATCAGAGCATCACTTCCAGTGAGGTCACTTCCTGTGATGTCACTTGGAATGTCACGTCGTGACCTCGTGTGCTTTCATGGCACGCGTCCTGATGTCACATGCATACTGCCTAACTTGGTCAGGCCCCCCACTTCTTTTTTAGGACTAGAGCCCTGTGTGATATCTTTATTCAGTAGTAAGTCAGTGAAAAATGCTCTTGTAACATTGAACTATCGCAAACCGCCTAGCAACATTGAAAGCTGTGCAATTCGGTCCAGGATCCTTAACTTGTTGAATAATAAACTGTGAACGTTGCTACTAAATATGCGGGTGTTATTTCTGAGGTTTTGTGCTGGTGCGCCCGTGGCGTAAACTAACACAAATTGGCGTCGATTAACTTACCATTTGAACCACCTGCAGGCGAAGCTCCAAATTATAAAGGGCCTAAATCCACTTTTTCTGTGTTTTGACTTTGAGTCGTGTACTTTCCAATTTATGATTTTATGGGTCATACTTTGCTGCACAGGCATTTCCCGGTGCCGAGAGCGGTCAGCGTTTAGAGGGTTCAATTTCACGAGGAGGTTCCCTTCTCTCAAGTGGTACAACCCTCCAAGAGGCTTGACTTTCTCACAGAAGCGGATTTCATCTGTTCCAATCTTGAACGCAAAGAATATTGTGATACGATTTATATGGAAGTCCCCCAGGCCTCCTCCGGCCAAAGAAGCTAATTTGTAAGTGGCCATGAGAGGTGCTAAGAGCACAGCAGCCGGAGGCTCTTAAGCAGACGTGGCTATTGATCTGGTTCCGGGTGAACCTGAGGTTAAAAGACATTAGTGATTGGTGTTTAGTTTAGGTGACTGATACTGTCCCAAGTCTGTAGGTGTCTGATGGATGCTACCTGGTGGTGGGACTTGAAATGTATGTTTAGGATCCTTATGACGCAGGAGGAAACACATTAGCATACATATGATGACAGAGAACCCATTGTTTATGAGAAGTCCATCGACGCCACCCACTTCCTGTCCCTATGATAGCTCATCCAGTGGCCACAGGGAATCCAGGTTCCGCCAATAAAATGGATCTTTTGGAAGACATAGTAGAAGTGCTAATTGCATCACAAAGGGACTGAATAACAAAAGCATTTATGAGATGGGAAGTAGTCCTACAGGAGTGATCTTACATACTCTCACGTCCCTTTGTAAATTGGCCCGAAAAGTCCAACTCCCGATTAGTAAAAGTGCAAAGAAGACACAGTCCTTTCAGTTCCAACTAATTGTGCGGGAATTTTCCTTGAGCCTTTCCCATTTCATTCCCATTGCAGATGTTTTGTGCCCGATTCACAAGGGCATGTAAGACTGCTACGGGGGACTACTTTACATGCTTCAAAATAGGCTCTAAAGTGAGCTGTGTTCACCAGTGATGCCTTGTGGTACCTTAGATGTTCTACAGATGTGAATCTAGGAAAGCAGGTTATAGGGAGTGACTTCAACACCTTGATTTTTTCAAGAGTGCATATTCACAGTTTAAAGAGGGTGTGCGCCAGAAGTGTTTTTGGGGAAAAGCAAGTTGCACAGTGTCAGCTGCATCATGAGCTTAACCATTTGTGTGAGTTTTATCTGAACAGAGGAAAAGTTAGCAAGTATGTATCGGGATTTAGTATCAATAATTGTGTTTTTAATTGCACAACTACTTGCATCACCAGTCACTTCATCGAAGACCATACTAGTAATATCGTATAACATTGCATATCTCTTCATCATTGACATCAAGTCTGATATCACTGAACCTGCTGAGCGCTAGTCCACCCGATGTCCTCTTGGCACCACAGTTTGACCCTCCTTACCCCCCATCATCTACAGTTTAATAGGCTCATCCTCTGGACATGCCCTGTGGCCTGATCCAGGAGCACACGGCCTTGGATTTCCACAGTGGGCATGGAGCGCAGGGTATGCTCTTCAGCCTCAGCAGGCACGGAGCCGGCGTGAGCCTGGCACCACAGAGAGCTTGAGTGCATAGCATGTAACAACCAGTCCCAGAGCAGTGCAAGCAGCACACACCCTTCAGACACCATATGGCATATGTCATGTTATCTGTGCTGTCATATGCGAGGTTAAAAGGAGTGCATGGCAAAGGGGAGATAAGGCTGTAAACCTATATGACCTGGTAAATTAAAGAGGTCATATGTTGTAGGTCATATATGCTTATCCCAACAACTCTTGCTTTGATAAATAATGTTGTCCAACTGCTGCCCACACAATCTTATCTAAACGGCAACTAAACCCTAACTAAGGTCTTTCCACTGAATTTCAAAGGTTTTTCAAATCATGTACATTGTTCCCTTGCCCCTAGCAGGTCACTGCACAGAGCCTCCGGCTGTGCTGGTATTGGGGTACGGCTGTGGCTTTCAGCCTTGCTCTGCACCCAGTTAACATAGCCAACACCAAACTGTGCATGACCTTCAGCTGTCCTCCGCAAACACTGATGGGCTTATTTATAAGCCCCTTGCGCCAATGATGAGTCACTTTTAACATGGCAAAAAGTGATGTACGGGCGGTGCAAGGGGCTTGTAAATAAGCCCGAGTGTGGTGCGTGGACTTTAGCCAAGCCCCAAGTCCACCCCTCGTGCATCCAACACAGAGTTCATTGCACACAGCCTTTGGCCATGTCCAAGGGGTCTTGGCATAGGGCTTCGTCTTCGATCATACAATGCACCCTATACGGATGTCCCAGAACACACTGCAATGCTTTCAGCTATACAAAGTGGGCACTGCGTGACGAATAAGGTCTCGGGTCAAACCATGAAATCAGTCCTCTTGATCCCAAAGTAGAGCCTAATGTGCACAGTCTTTGGCTGTGCACTGTGATGAGCAGTCCCCATTTCCCTGAATCCGCTGTACTGGTTCTTTGGCTATGTGCATCAGGAACTGGCTGAGGCCTTTAATCTCATCCAACACTTGAGAACTGCCATAGTTCATCAGAATAACTACGAACAGCGTTTAGCTCTGCATGGAGAGCATTGTGCGCAGGGAATGGGTTTTGGTCTTTCTCTGCACCCATTTGCTCTATTTTAAACACTCTGGGGCTCAGTTACAAGCCCTGTGGTGCAGGGCAGCGCAGCACAGCGCAGCAAGTGACCTTGCTGCGCTGCCCTGCGCCCACGGGTAAATGGCAGAAATGCACCGTATATACAAGATACAACACATTTCTGTCCTCTCCCCCTGCACTGGCGCACAGTGGGCTGCTTAGCGCGACACAGGCACCCTTGCACCATGGTGCAAGGATGCCTGTGTCGCAGACAGGATTGTTTCTGTGCAGGAAGGGACACCTTCCTGCACAAAAAGAATCCATGGAGGCTTTTTCCTCTATGTGTGCAGCAGAATGCAGCACACATAGAAAGTGGAAAAACAAGGACAAAAAAAAGATATTTGCCCTCGTTGCGCCTCCCCTGGGGAGGCGTCCTGGGGAGGCGTAAGATTTTGATGCATTCCCAGGTTTACAGATTCTCGTAAATGTATCAAATGCCATCGGTGTTACATGGGAACACCCACCGTAACACCAATGGCACGCCTCCCCATCGCAGTGTGAGGCAACGCAGTGACTTGTGCTGCGTTGCTTCACTCATATCTATAAGGCCATGAAAAGCCATGCAGGGTGGCTTTTTGTGGCCTTGTAGAAATGGCTAAGCCCTGTGCGCCACCGGAACATCACAAAAACTGACGTTCTGGTGGCGCACAGGGCTTGTAAATAAGCCCCTCAGTATAGGGCCATTCAATATACCCTGTATTCAGTTATCCAGCCTGAGAGAATAGCCCACTGGCCATGTTCTATGTTTGTGCATGGAAGGCACTAGGTGAAGGGTGTGGCATTATGACACAATTGATGTCAGCAGCAGCACACAGTTGTGTGTATGGTTTGCACAGCTTACCCAAACTGGGGTGTTAGAGTGTTTTTTTTTCATTGTAACCTTAACATCACTTTTATTGAGTTTTTAAGCAGAGGAGCATTGATCCCATGACATTTTCTTACCCGCATTGCCCTGCAGATCTTACACGTTGCCTAAAATTCTGCTTTTGTTCTTGCTTTTCTGTGGCGTAAATATCTAGGGGCATATTCATCAAAACATCATGCAGCACAGCAAGCCACCTTGCTGCGCTGTGTGATAAGGAAAGGGCAGGAATGCACCGTATTTAATATTGTACAGCTCATTTCTGTCTTTTCCCTGCGCTGGGCCACAATGTGCTGCCTACAGCCAACGCAGGCTCCATGGTGCAAGGGTGTCTGCGTTGTTAGCAGGATTGTTTTCCCTTCCTGCACAAAAACAATCCCAAGGCATTTTCCTCTTTCTATGTGTGCTGAATGCACCACACAAAGAGGAAAAACAGGTAGAAATTAAGATATTTCTCCTCGTTACGACTCACCTGGGAAGGCGTAGCAATTTGACGCATTCCCAGGTCTACCAGTAATGGTAAATCTGGGAATGCACCAAAATCGATGGGTGGATGCGTGGGAACAGCCACGATCCACCCATGGAAGCCTTCCTGGGGCATCGATTTGCGCTGCATTGAGTTACTCCAGAATTATCAAGCTACTCAGGGCCATGCAAGGGGGTCTTGTGTGGCTTGATAAATCTAACTTAAGAGTTGCATCTCTCTTGAGCCCCATTACGTGGCACGAGGGCAACGCAACTCTTTGATAAATTTGGTCACCAGAATCCATAGGGATCCTCAAAATTCCTACCACCCATTGTTCTCCCATTTTCCCAAAAAACGGTACCCTACTTGTGTGGCGGGGCCTAGTGCTTGTGATAGGAATGCAAGGAAAATGCGGGAGTTTAGGCAAAGTTTGGGGTTTGAAGGGCACTTGGGTAAGAAACCGATGTAGGATTGACGCGCGACTTACCACTTTGGACTTCCCTGGGTGTTTGGTTTTTAGAAATGTCTGGCTTTGGTAGGTTTCCCCAGTTGGCGGCCAACCCAAGCATGAAAAGTGCAACCATTCAGCATGGCAATGGGATGATATTAAGATTTAGTCCCACTCTGCTGGCCCATATGTAAAAACAACACCCAAAATAACTGAAATTTCCTCTCACTTGGCATTGAGCTGGAGATGTTTCAGTTCCCAGGGGAGCAGAAAGACTCCTGAGGCTTTATGGGTGAAGTGGGGCCTGATATCAGGATGGGCCAGATACCACTCCATTATTTTATTTCAAAAAAAGATTTCTTGCATGCAGTTGGCTTTCTGCCCCACACCTTGAGGGGCAAATCCTTCATATTGCTCCTGGGGGTGCGGAAAGCCTCTTTTGACCCTTTTGGGTGGAAGTATATCCAAATGCCTGGGTGGGACGCCCCCACCCTGTATTTCCCCCCACTGTAAAGTCCCTGATGCCTTGTGAGCTTTCTAGCCACCAGGGGTTAATTGAAGGCAATCTCCAATATGCCTCCTGGAAGGGGCAGTAGGACTGTATTGTCCCCTTTGGGGTGTGGGCATGACCCTATGCCAGGGCAGGCTGCCCTACCCATTTCCTGTAAACAAAAACTTTTTGCTACATCCCGTGGAGCAGATTGAGGGTGAGCCCCTAATCTTCCTCCAAGGGAGCAGAAAGTCTGTACTGTCTACTTTGGGGTGCCAAGATGTGCTGCCCCACCCACTGTTAAAAAATATATTTTCCTTGGTGTCTAGTGGACTTTCAATCCCCCGGGGGGAGCAGACTGGGGCAAACTGCCCAATCTGCCTCTCAGAAGGCAGCCGGAAGACTGTATTGTCTACCTTGGGTTGGGGGCATGGCCCTCTGCCAGGGTAAACCACCTCTACCGCCTTTTTTTCTTTAATTTCCCTGGTGTCTATTGGGCTTTCTACCCTTCTCCAGGGGCGTCAAATTTGGGGAAAACCCCTAATCTGCCTCATAGGAAGGCAGAAAAACTGTATTGACACTTTCGGGTTGGGTCATTGCCCTATGCCAGGGTGGGCCGCACCACCCCTTTTTTTTTTCAGAAAAGGAACTCCCTGGGGTCTAGTGCTCTTTCCAAAGACATCCTATTTGTCCTGAGGTGGGGCAGAAAGACTGTTGTGCCTGAGGAAACTGGGAGCACTAGCCCATTACCAGGGATGTCACTTCCCACCCTATTTCTTCCTAGAAAAGAAACTTCCTGGTGTCCAGTGGGCTTTCTACACCCAGGGGGGCAGATTGGGGATAAACCCTCCAATCTGCCTTTCGGGGTGGGGCATAAAGACTGAATTACCACTTTGGGATTGGGGCATGGCCCAATGCTTGGGTGCTTGGGCCGCCCCCACCCCCTGGATTCTAGTGGGCTTTCCACACCCAGAGGGGTGGGGGCTCAGATTGGAAGTATAAACTTCCTATCTGCCCACTGGGGGAGGGGCGGAAAGACTGCTGTGCCTGGGGGGGGACAGGGTAGCACTAGCCTATTGCCAGAGGGGCACTCCTCTCCTTTAAAACGGCCACGGAGGAATCCGCTTCCTATGCCATGGTCATGAGTAGGGAGGGTGAAGTCCTTGACCTCCAGCTCCCCCACCTTGGAAGTTAAGACCAATGTTTTGACAGGAGTCCTCCAACTGGGGCAAATATCTTCTCGGCCCCTCCTTCCACTTAACGAGGTGTTGATAGATACCTTATTGGAGGCATGGGCCAAACCCTGTTCTTGCCCTTCAGTTAATCGACAAATTGCCCTATCACCCTGCTCCTGGAAAACCTGTTTTTCTCTTCCAGCACCCTTCCCTGAGAGTCTAGTGGAGTAAGCCTCCATAAGTCATTCTACCCCCAACACTTTACCACTCCTCCCGACAGGGAATCTAAGCAAGTGGAGACGTTTGGGAAGTGGGTATCTTCCTCAACTAGTCTGGCACTCCAATCGGTTCACGGCTGCTGCCTGTTAGGACGGTATTCCCATGTCTTTTGCGACTCAGTGGCACAAGTTCTCCCTGGTGGGCTCCAGGATCTCTAACCTGTTCTTACTCCGACTATCCAAAACGGTCCTGACGCGGCCAAGTTCATAATTCATTGTGGCTTGGACACCATCTGCACCAGTGTTGCCATTCGCGGCCATGTATGGCTGTGATCACTGGGTTCCCCAGTGATGTCCATTCCTTTCTGATGGACATGCCCATTGACGGGACTCGCCTGGTTGGGGACAAAGCTAATTCTGCTCGCTTACCGGCTGGGAGTCACACAAAAAACAAAAATTGAAAATGGACAGGGACAAAAAATGAAAAAGAAATGCAGGCAGGGGCAGGGAAACAGGAGAGAAAGTGAAAAACATAAAAAAAAATAGGACGGGTGGGGAAGACAAGTGTCAAACTGGAGAGACATGGGTAAGGATACAGGCAGGCAGGAGCAGGGTGGGGTCTTGATTGCTGCACTTCTGTCTAAATGGCCACTTGTGTGTGTTGCATCATGCGTGCTTTTACACTAGAAAAAGTATGAGAGAGGCACTCTTCAATATTGTCTAATCCCACATTTACACTTAGTAAATGCAACGTGCAGAGTTGAAACCAACACGGTCCGATATTTCTTCATAATTATTTCATAGCATGGTATTTTGGTACATTTGGGAGAACGTCTTCAGAGCTCAAAAAATGATTCATGTATCTCTGCGTGCATTCAATACGTAGTGTATATCAAGAAATTCCCGTCTTCACCCTAAAAGTTGATCATTTAAGACCTATGGCCCTTTTATTATTATCTCATCCAGGTGAGGTATATCCTAAAGTGGTATTAATAATCACAGCAGTGATCTTCATCTGCAATTTATGTTCTGTATGTTCAAGGGCGTACCTGCTACTTTTTAGCCTGCTACTTTTTGGCGCAAAATGCTACCTCTCGTTCATATAGGACGCAAGGTGTCGGGAACACGTTCGCGTAATTACGTGTAATTTATAGGCAATTTTACGTAATTTCTCTGAAGGAAATTATGCAAACTTCGCCCAGGTCTAGTAGCAAGAACATGTTCTGCCTCATCCTTCAAGTATTGTCTATGTCTACATGAGACTGACATCCATCCTGCTCCTGGACTGTGCTAACGGATGCAGACGGGGCAGCAGAGCGACCATAGAAAGAAAGGGACCAGATGCAGATGGAGGCTCCTGATCTTCACTGATGCAGATGAGACTGTAAACATACCTATGCACTCTGGCATAAGTAACACATAGATGGGGAGATTTGAGCAGAAGACTCCAGTGCATCACCCTCATGGTCTACAGTGACAGAGTGTGGGAGAATGTATAATTGAACATTTTGGCCCACATTTACTGATGTTTCCATGGGAGCTGCTGTGATGCCACGTAACATAATTTAGTCCTCCGCACGCTGACCTTTTCAATGGTAAGTAAATAGACACTTTCTTTTGTATTGCATTCGCTGCACAAAACTTTTCAAGGTTTGGAACTTTGTCTTATTTTTTCAAGTGAAAATACTTTCTAATGAGGACAAATTCCTTCCTCCACTGCTCCTGAAAGGATAGGACTATTTGGATCAATTCCCTCACTCAGGGCAACATTTAGTAGAGTTAAAGTAGGCTTAAAGGTGAAATGAGTGTATGAAAAATGTTTTGTCAAATTTGTGATGTTTGTGAATAATAACTGTTATTACTTTGCCAGAGCTCACCCACATTGGCAGTTCCATTTTCAAAGGGATTCTATTGGAAATACCCATTTTTCCAACAGCAGCGCACACTCGCAACTGCAGAATATTGGTCGCCTCATGCATTTTCAACAGTAGTCCTAATTACACCCATAAATATTGGCAGATCTTGATTCTGGAAATCAGGATCTGTGGATTTGGGATAAGATGGCAGTTTTTGCCCATGAAGGTTTCACTTATCGGTACAAATAGTTTGCAGAATTAGCTGCATCATGAGAAAGTAATGTTTACACGACCTAGAGTCTAGTTCAACTTTACGATTTGTGATGAGCTGAGTAATATAAAAAGTAGAGTGCATGTGTGACTCAATTTTTTTTTTAAACTGTTTATTGTCATTTTTCAGTTATACATGTTACAGTACAGATATATATTGTTAACAGTAGAATCAGTTAAAGTCAAATCACAGATTGTACAGTGTACGAGGTCAATGAGTACATTAACATTATTTATGTCAACAGTAATCATATATCAGTTCAGCTTCCAATTAAACTCAACGTTAAACAACTATTATCAGAGCTACTCACTGGATTATTACATTCACCCAGTGTGCCCACACGGTACGGATAAACAATAGATCCTCCTACGCAATGATCTAATGTCCCCTGCCGACATTGTCGTGTGGCTTCTACTGGGGGATACAAATCCAAGACTGTAACTATTAAATAAATATCTACTAGTAACAGGGGAAAATAACCAAAATAGGAAGAGGGGAGGTTAGGAGGGAATAGAAAGGAGCTGCACGCACTGCCCTATCTTCGCAGGTACGTCAAATCTGCATCATTACAATAATGAATTGTGGTACATCAATCCACTGAGCGTAAGTAGTAAGCATAGTATTATACATGATAACAACAAGTCATTCCACAGCTATTATTAATCCAAATCAATCTATACCAGGAGCATCCGGTGGGTCATCCGAGGCTGATGCCACCTGTAATGCCGTCAAGACCGCACCCCAGGCCGCCAAGATGGGATATTTACGAAGCCCCAGCGTGTCCTCCCTCAGCAAGGAAACCGCTTCAGCTTTGGCCCAATTTAACATAGAGCTAGTCCATGCCTTAAGAGGGGGGGTTCAGCTGATTTCCAGCGGCGTGTGATAAGCCTTTTGGCCACCACCAGGCCCAGATCCAGGAATCTAGAGGTCGCCCTTTGGTCCTTCTTCCTAGAAAATATACCTGTTATGCAGGCCTCCCACGGGGTCGGTAGCGGTCTGTCCGTGCTGACGATCAGTAAGTTAATTAGACCATGCCAATAACCCAGCAGCCTGGGACACGACCACAACATATGTAGTAGATCAGCGTCCACCAGGTTACAACACGGACATCATGCATCTGTTCTTGTGAAATATCTGTTAATTTTATCTGGGGTCTGTTAGACCTGGCATCCTTGGCGTGGGTCTCCCTTCCATTTTTTGATGATGCCTCCAATGTTATTGATCTGTTTTTGCTGGTTTAGATGCTTTGGGCACTGTGCCACTGCTATTCAGTGCCACAGTGCAAGTGCTCCCTATTGTAAATTGATGTATGTATTAGTGACTCCATGATTGGATGATTGGTTTACTTGTCAGTCCCTAGTACAGTGCACTGAGTGTGCCCAGGGCTTGTAAATCCAATGCCGCTGGTGGGCTTGCAGCACTGGTTGTGCCACCCACAGAAGCAGCTTGTAAAATGTGTCTCAGGCCTGCCATTGCAGAATCTGTGTGCAGCCTAGGGCTGCCATGTCGACTTGGTGAGTACACCCACTTACCAGTCCCTAAACCTTCCCTTTACTGCATGTTGGTCACCCCTAAAGTAGGCCCTAGGGCAGGGTGCATTGTAAGTACAAGGTGGGACATGCCCTGGTGTGTGTGGCATGTCCTAATAGTGAATTACAGCCATTTTCGTTTTCATTATTGCAAGGCTACCTGCTCCCCATAGGCCAGAATGGGCAGACTGACTATTACACCTTATAGTCAGAACTGACCCAGGGAACATGGTAGAAAAACGAATTTAGTATGCCTGAACTCAGGATGATAAAATACATCTTTTAGTGAAGTTGGTTTTAACATTCTGTGTTTGAAAATACCACTTTTAGAAAGTGGGTATTTTTCTTGCCTAACTATCCAAGCCTGCCTCTGCTAGGTTGTGTATTCCTTGTCTGGAGATTGAGTGACAGGGGCTGGGGGTGGCTACAGGAGACAGGGTGAGTCAGCACAGGGCTGAATAGAAAGATCTGCATCCAGAGTGGAGGGAGGAGTTGCACCTGGGTCTGAATAGGGCTGTGCCTGCCTTCCACAATGCTGGCTCCACCTCCTGCCGGGCGGCTGAGCACTCTGCCCCACATTCTGAAAGGAAAGAAGGAGTCAGAAAAACAAAGTGCTCCAGGACTGACCAGAACTGGTTTTGGGCTAGGCAGAGGCCTCTCTGCCTCCAGAGAACAAAGAGAAAGGGTGTATAAAAGGGGACCCAGACCCCTAGGAAATTAGATCACTTTTGGGAAACAAGAAGAAACCTTTGCTGAGGAGCGGAACCAAGAAGAAACTGAGGAGAGACTATCCCTAAGCCTGAAGTGCTGCTTGGGGGATTGGCCTGCAGTGGTTTGCCTGACTGCCAAAGAAAGGAGAAGGGAACTTTGTGTGTACTTTCATCAACTTGTGAAGGATCTCCAAGGGCTTGATTTTAGAGCTTGCCTCCTGCTGAAGTCTCAGGGACAACAGACTTCACCCACCAGCTCCCCTGTATTCCCTTGCTGGGAATTTGGACCTTCTGACACACTTGCGTGTCTCTGGGAGCTGGAAGCGCGACTCAACACGAAGACGCGTGTCGCCGCAGCCGCTGAGTCTCGCATCGCCGGAGAAGAGTGTCGCCGTCGCATCAGACGCCGGCGCATCCCCGAAAAAGCGTGCCGCATCCTTCGAAGCGCCTCGCAGCACCGGAGAAGAGTGTCGCCGTCGCATCAGACGCCATCGCATCCCCGGGGCAGAGCATCGACCTCGCATCAGACGCCGACGCATCGCAACACGAGGCGCGCCCCGCATCCCAGGAGAAGATCGTTGACCTCGCATCAGACGCCGTCGCATCGCCAGCGAAGCGTGTCGCAGGGCCTGTCGCGGCTCCAAAGACTCATCGCAATCGCTGCACGGCCGTCGGACGTGCACGCATCACCTCTTCGTTGTCGCAACCTCAAGAAGACGCCACTTTGTTTCTTTTGCACCAGATCGTCAACGCATCACTGCCCTTGCGTGTAAGGGACTATCGCATCACCTTCCCTGCAACACTTTCCGTTGCCCTGCGTTACGCATCTTAAGGTACATTGAACTCAAAGTGTCGCATTTTCATTTTAAGAGACTCAAGCTAATTCTACCATCCTTAAAGTACAGTATTGTGGATTATTTATGTCATTTATGGTCTTGTGGTAAATCTATATAAAAGATACTTATTTTTATAATACAACCTGTGTGGTGTCCATTTGTAGTGTTGTCACTGGATTACTGTATGTGTTCACAAATGCTTTACACACTGCCTCTGAACTAAGCCTGTCTGCTCGTGCCAAGCTACCAAGAGGGTGAGCAGGGGTTATTTCAGGAGTGTACCCCCTTATCCTGACTAGAAGCAAGGGTCCCTATTTGGACAAAGGTACCTACCTCTGCCAACTAGAGACCCCCAGTTCTAACATTGGTGGTCAGCGGTGAGGATTCTGGACTTGCATTTGTGACTCATGTACAGTGATTGGTGAACACTACCTAGTGAGTGCAGACCATAACGCAACCACATACTTTTGGTAGATATTCTTTTCTGGGACTTTCTATTTTTGCTAAAAACTGCCAAGTTTAATCACCATGGAAAAAGCAGCATCCGTAGTATCTGTTGATAATGATTGGGAAGAGGAGAAACTGGAATGCTACACCGTTAACCAGCTCAAGCATTTCTGCAGGAAGTTCAAAGTTTCTATGACCGGAATCTCCAAGAAGGATGATTTCCAAAAGGCGCTGAGGGCCTGGGTCGAAGCAAGGAATACCCCTGAGAATGAGGAGGAGGCTGAGAATATAATTGAGCAGCTGGATGGGCCAGTAGGTCCAGGGGAGAGGAGAGCATCTTCCCCCATAGGTAGCAGTGTTTCTGCCCGAGGTCTTTCCCCAGAAGAGCTGGAGGACAGAGAAAAGAGTAGGATGCATGAAATGGAGCTGACCAAGCTCAAGTTCAAGGGGCAGTTGGAATTTGAATTGCAATCTAGAAAGTTGGCCTTAGAGGAGAAAAGAATGGATCAGGAGCATGAAAAAAGTTTTAGGGAGATGGAGTTTAGAGCCAAGAAATTAGAGATTACTCCCTCTGGTGGCAGCACACCGTCAGTGCCTGGTGAGGCCAGGGTGTATATTCCTAAAGATGTGGTTAAGGAGTTTTGTAAAAATGATGATATTGGGCAATGGTTCAAGGCCTATGAGGTAGCCATGACTTCCCACCGGGTGCCTGAGAAGGATTGGGGAGCGGGGTTGTGGGGTCGGTTCCTTAGTGAAGGGCGGGATACCTTGTTGGACTTGCCCTCTGAAGTCTATAATTCCTACAGCCACATGAAAAATGCATTGATGACCAGGTATGGGTTGACTCCTGAACTCTATAGGCAGAGGTTCAGGAACTGTAAGAAGATTGAAAACAGTACCTGGGTTGAATATGTGACCTTTTTTGCAGAGCCTTGGATGGTTGGGTAAAGGGTAGCAAAGCCCCTTGCTGCCCCTGATTGTGCTCGTTTTTCCTTTCTGTGCCCCCTTGCTGCCCCTGATTGTGCTCGCTTTTCCTTTCTGTGCCCCCTTGCTGCCCCTCATTGTGCTAGTTTTTTCCTTTCTGTGCCCCCTTGCTGCCCCTGATTGTGCTCGTTTTTTTTCTTTTTCCTATCTGTGCCCCCTTGATGCCCCGATTGTGCTCGTTTTCCCTTCTGTGCCTGTTTCCCGCCGCTGCGCCCCTGTGGCCCCGCCCCCTCACTGCCCATTCGCTGCCCCATTCCCTGCTCCTCCCTCCCACCTCCCCATTTATGGCGGCCGCTGCGTGGTGAAGAGAGCGACCCCTGACCTTGACTGGTAGATCGCTCCCCCACCACACAGCTCCGTCTGTGTGCCCTGCTGCTGCCCCTGATTGTGCTCGTTTTTCCTTTCTGTGCCCCCTTGCTGCCCCTGATTGTGCTCGTTTTTCCTTTCTGTGCCCCCTTGCTGCCCCTGATTGTGCTTGTTTTTCCTTTCTGTGCCCCCTTGCTGCCCCTCATTGTGCCCGTTTTTTCCTTTCTGTGCCCCCTTGCTGCCCCTGATTGTGCTCGCTTTTCCTTTCTGTGCCCCCTTGCTGCCCCTGATTGTGCTCGTTTTTCCTTTCTGTGCCCCCTTGCTGCCCCTGATTATGCTCGTTTTTCCTTTCTGTGCCCCCTTGCTGCCCCTCATTGTGCTAGTTTTTTCCTTTCTGTGCCCCCTTGCTGCCCCTCATTGTGCTAGTTTTTTCCTTTCTGTGCCCCCTTGCTGCCCCTGATTGTGCTCGTTTTTTTTTTTTTCCTTTCTGTGCCCCCTTGATGCCCCGATTGTGCTCGTTTTCCCTTCTGTGCCTGTTTCCCGCCGCTGTGCCCCTGCGGCCCCGCCCCCTCACTGCCCATTCGCTGCCCCGTTCCCTGCTCCTCCCTCCCACCTCCCCATTTATGGCGGCCGCTGCGCGGCCGAAGGCGCGCCTAAGGCAAGCCCGTCTGCGCCCGTCCGCGCCGTGACCGCGCCCAGCGCCAGACCCCCTGGTCCGGGCATCCCCGCGCCCGCCACATCAACAGACGCCGATACGACGCCAGCACCCTCCACGCACTCAACCCCGGAAAAGATCACGCCTGCTACCAAGCCACCCCGAAGCGCACCCAAGGGCCCTTCACCTGCCGGAACTGCAGCTTCGCCAGCACCCGCCCCGCCAAACCACCGCCCAGGAAAGAACCCAACTACCTCAGATGCATCCTCCTCAACACCCGCTCCGCCCGCAAACACGCCATCGAACTCTGGGACCTTCTCGACTCAACCTCCCCAGACGTCGCATTCCTGACGGAGACCTGGCTGAATCCCGCTTCAGCCCCCGACATCGCCATTGCCATCCCGGACGGATACAAGATCACCCGCAGGGACCGCACCAACGGAGTCGGAGGAGGCATCGCCATCGTCCACAGGAACACCCTCAGAGTCTCAACCAACACCGACGACACCCTCAGCACCGCCGAACACATGGACTTCCAGATCCACACCGATCCCAACACCACCCTCAGAGGAACCCTCATCTACAGACCCCCGGACCCCGACCACAGTTCAGCGATTCCATCGCTGACTTCGTCAGCACACACGCCATCGCCTCCACGGACTACATCCTCCTCGGGGACCTGAACTTCCACCTCGAGAACAACAAGGACACCAACTCCACCACCCTGATCGACAACCTCGCCACCCTCGGACTCAGACAGCTCGTGACTACACCCACCCACGCCGCCGGCCACACGCTCGACTCCATCTTTTCCGCAAGCCCACACGTCTCCTTCAACCACACCTCCGAACCCCACTGGACTGACCACCACTGCATCCACTTCACCTACAGGAAGCCCCCCACGCACCACCGCACCGAACAAATGCCTCGCCGCTGCTGGAGCAGAGTCACGGAAGACCAGCTAACCACAACCCTCGCCCTGAGCCCACCTGCCGAACCCTCCGACCCCGACACCGCCGCCCGCAACCTCAGACAGTGGATCGACGACTGCGCCAACACCCTCGCCCCGCTCAAGAATCCGCCCAACAGCCACACCAGCAAGAAAGCCACCTGGGTCACCGAAGACCTCCAGGCCTCCAAACGAACATGCCGAAAACTGGAGAAGATCTGGCTCCGCGAACGGACAGCGGACAGCTACGCCGCCCACAAGAGCGCCACCCGCAGTCACCATCACCTCATCAGATCCGCCAAAAGGGCCTCACTCAAAGACCGCCTAGACAACAACGCACACAACAGCAAAGAGCTCTTCAACATCGTGAAGGAACTCTCCAACCCCAGCTCCAACACCAACGACATCCAGCCGTCGCGAGACCTGTGCGACTCACTGGCCACCTTCTTCCACCGCAAAATCGCCGACATCCACGACAGCTTCAACACCACGACCGCCCGGCAACCACCGAGACCACTGCCCCCACAACCACCAACCGCCTGCTCTCCTGGACCAACATCAACGACGAGGACACCAGCGAGATCATGAACACCATCCACTCCGGTTCACCGCTAGACCCGTGCCCTCACCACATCTTCAACAAAGCCAGTACAGCCATCGCGCCCCATCTCCGGAAAATAATCAACATCTCCTTCGAGACAGCAACCTTCCCGGAAAGCTGGAAGCACGCCGAGATCACCGCCTTACTCAAGAAACCCAAGGCAGACCCCAAGGACCTCAAGAACTTCCGACCCATCTCTCTGCTCCCGTTCCCCGCGAAGGTCACCGAGAAAATCGTCAACAAACAACTGACCCGCTACCTCGAGGAGAACAACATCCTGGACCCTTCCCAGTCCGGCTTCCGCAGCAACCACAGCCACCGATGATATCAGGACCCTGCTAGACAACGGAGAAACAGCAGCCCTCATCCTCCTGGACCTATCAGCCGCCTTCGACACGGTCTGCCACCACACACTACGAACACGCCTTCACGACGCCGGGATCCAAGAGAAGGCCCTGGACTGGACCACATCCTTCCTTTCCGGCAGAACACAAAGCGTCCGCCTCGCCCCCTTCCGATCCAAGGCCACCAAGATCATCTGCGGCGTACCCCAAGGCTCCTCCCTCAGCCCAACGCTGTTCAACATCTACATGGCACCCCTCGCCCACATCGCCCGACAGCACAACCTCAACATCATCTCCTACGCCGACGACACCCAGCTGATCCTCTCCCTCACCAAAGACCCTCACACCGCCAAAGCCCACCTCCACGAAGGAATGAAGGCCGTCGCCGAATGGATGAGGACCAGCCGCCTGAAGCTGAACTCGGACAAGACGGAGGTCCTCATCCTTGGTTCCAACCCTTCAGCCTGGGACGACTCCTGGTGGCCAACATCACTGGGAACAGCCCCGCCACCCACCGACCACGTACGCAACCTAGGGGTCATCCTCGACCCCACCCTCTCCATGACTAAGCAGGTCAACGCCGTTTCCTCATCCTGCTTCAACATCCTCCGAATGCTCCGCAGGATCTTCAAGTGGATCCCCACCGAAACAAGAAAAACAGTCACCCAGGCCCTCGTCACCAGCAGTCTGGACTACGGAAACGCCCTCTACGCAGGAACGACGGCTAAGCTCCTGAGACGGCTGCAACGCATCCAGAACGCCTCTGCACGTCTTATCCTCGACATCCCCGACGCAGCCACATCACACCCCACCTGAGAGACCTGCACTGGCTCCCTGTCAACAAGAGGATAACCTTCAAGCTCCTCACCCACGCACACAAAGCACTCCACAACTCCGGACCAGCCTACCTCAACAGACGACTCAGCTTCTACACCCCCACCCGCCAGCTCCGCTCGACCAGCCTCGCCCTCGCCACAGTCCCCCGCATCCGGAAAACGACAGCCGGCGGCAGATCCTTCTCCCACCTCGCCGCCAAGACCTGGAACACCCTCCCCACCAACCTCCGACAGACCCAAGACCTACTGGCCTTCAGAAGACTCCTCAAGACCTGGCTCTTGGATCAGTAGCAGCACCACCCCCCTCTTCCCCCAGCGCCTTGAGACCCTCGCGGGTATGTAGTGCGCTTTATAAGTGACATGATTGATTGATTGATTGATTGATTGATTGAAAGCAAATGATTTTCAGGCGCTCTTTGATTTGATTGCATGGGAGCACTTGTCCAGTAATTGTTTTCCTGAGCTACGCCAGCACCTGATTGACAGTAGGCTGACTAACCCTAGGCAGCTTGCTGAGGAGGCGGACCGCTGGGTGAGCACCCGGGTCCACAAGGGTCATGTGGGAGACTCCGCCAAGGGTGGGCAGGGTCCCCGGCAGAGGAGTGGGGGGGACAAGGGTAAACAGAGGGAGTTCCAGAGAGGGCCCCAAAGTAAACCCCAAGGGAACCAAGGGAAAGGTTCCCAGCCTCCCCCTGAGAAAAAGCACGGGGCCCCGACAGGTCCACCTGTCCATAGGGGACCCCTGGTGTGCTACAGATGTGGCGCCCTAGGCCACAGGGCCAATGAACCCAGTGCCCCTTGTTTGGAAAGCCAGCACCCCCTGGTGCAGTCCCCCGGCAGTTGGCTAGTGTACCCCTGGGGGAGGAGGTGGGTGCCCAAGATGGGTGGGATCCTGTAATATTGTCCCTTGTCTCTTTAGGAGACTCTGAGATGGTCCCTAGGACCCAACTGCCTGAGAACACTAAGAAATACAGGCAGTGGGTGACCATCAATGGCCAAAGGGTGGAGGCTCTGAGAGACACAGGAGCCAGTGTGACAGCTGTCAAGTGTCACCTGGTGTCTAAAGAGCAGGTGGTCCCTGATGCATTCTATCCAGTTGTTGTCGCTGACAACACAGAGAGCCACTGCAAGGTGGCTCAGGTTCCCTTTGAGTGGGGGGGGGGGGTCTCTGGTACTCTTCAAGTAGCTGTGAGGCCAGCCATGCCTGTTGACTGTTTGTTAGGGAATGATTTGGAGAGCTCCCCTTGGGTAAGGTGGAGCGGAGTGCTCATTTGGAGGGAGATGTTGGGCTTGCCTGATTGGGCGTGTGTGACCACCCGGTCCATGGCAGCCAGAGGTGTTCAAGAGGACCTGGAGCCTGAGAGGGAGGCCCAGGTGCCTGCCGGAGAGAGAAGAGGCAGGGGGCGCGGGAAACCGGCCCCCAAAGTTCCCACGGTCCAGGAGGAGGCAGACCCTGAGGGGGATGCCCTGGAGCCTACAGGGGAACAGGTAGCTGAACTGGGGGACCTGCCTGAGCTGACCCATTGGCAGCAAGATGGAGGACCCTCCAGGGAGGAGTTCTGCGAGGAGCAGAACAAGTGCCCTTCTCTCGTGGGTCTGAGGCAACAGGCCACAGACCAGGCAACAGGTGATCAGTCTGGATCACATTGGATCTACTGGGAGAATGGTCTCCTGTATAGCGAGCCTAAGGTTGCTGAGCCTGGGTCAGCCCGTGTGCTGGTGGTACCCCAGCGCTTCAGAGCCTTCCTACTGGGTTTGGCTCATGATGTGCCTTTAGCAGGACATCTGGGGCAGGACAAGACCTTTGAAAGGCTTGTCACCCATTTCTTTTGGCCCCAGATGCGCAGGAGTGCCGCCACTCACTGCAGGACTTGTCAGACTTGCCAGGCAAGTGGAAAGAGTGGGAGGAAGCACAAGGCTCCTCTCCAGCCATTCCCTGTGGTCAGCACCCCCTTTGAACGGGTGGGTATTGACATTGTGGGGCCACTGGACCCCAAGACAGACATGGGCAACAGGTTCATCCTGGTCTTGGTGGACCATGCCACCCGGTACCCTGAAGCCATCCCTCTGAGGACAGTGACGGCCCCCGTGGTGGGACGGGCACTGATGGGAATTTTCTCACGTGTGGGGTTTTCTCAAGAGGTGGTGTCTGACAGAGGTACTAACTTCATATCCAAGTATATGAAGTCCCTGTGGCAGGAGTGCGGTGTAACGTACAAGTTCACCACTCCTTACCACCCCCAAGGAAATGGGTTGGTTGAGAGATTCAACCGGACCCTGAAGGGCATGATTATGGGTCTGGAAGAACCCATGAGGCGTAAGTGGGACGTCCTCTTGCCATGCCTTCTTTTTGCATACCAGGAGGTGCCACAGAAGTCTCTAGGGTTCAGCCCCTTTGAGCTTCTGTATGGTCACCCAGTGAGAGGACCTCTGAGTTTGGTCAAGGAAGGCTGGGAGCAATCTCCCAGGAAACCTCCCCAGGATGTATATAGCTACATGCTGGCCTTCAGGAACCAAACTAGGCGTTTCAGGCAACTTGCTGAGGCAAATCTGGAAGCCAGCCAGGAGGAAATGAAGCGGTGGTACGACCAGAATGCCACTCTGGTTGAGCTTCAACCTGGTCAGAAAGTTTGGGTCATGGCCCCAGTGGAGCCCTGTGCGCTCCAGGATAAGTGGACCGGACCCTTTGAGGTGGTGGAGCGCAAGAGTCCTGTTACCTACTTGGTGGACATGCGGTCTCCCAGGAACCCCTTGCGGGTTCTGCACGTCAACCGCCTGAAGCCCCACTTGGAGAGGTCCCAAGTGGGCATGCTCTTAGCTACAGATGCTGGGATGGAGGAGGAGACTGAGCCTCTTCCTGACCTCCTGTCAGCCCAAGAGCAAGATGGATCAGTGGAGGGTGTGAACCTCTCTACCTCCCTGACACCTGAGCAGCAAGGTGACTGTCGCCAACTGTTGGGGCAGTTTCCTGACCTGTTCTCCCTGGTTCCTAGTGTCACTGACTGGTGCGTCCATGATGTGGACACTGGGGACAGTCTTCCTGTCAAGCACAAGGCTTACAGGGTGACTGACAGGGTGAGAGCTTGCATCAAGGAGGAGGTCTCCAAGATGTTTGCATTGGGGGTAATTGAGTCCTCTCACAGCCCTTGGGCCAGCCCAGTGGTCTTGGTCCCAAAGGCTGCCGCGCCTGGTGCCACACCCGAACTCCGGTTCTGTGTGGACTACCGAGGACTCAATTCCGTCACCAGGACTGACGCACACCCCATCCCCAGAGCTGATGAGCTCATAGATCGGTTAGGGGCTGCCCGGTACCTCAGTACGTTTGACTTAACGTCTGGGTACTGGCAGATCGCCTTGACTGATGGGGCAAAGGAGAGGTCATCATTCTCCACACCAGATGGGCACTACCAATTCCGGGTGATGCCCTTTGGGATGAAGAATGCCCCTGCCACCTTTCAGAGGTTGGTCAACCAGGTGTTGGTCGGACTGGAAGAGTTCAGTGCCGCCTACCTGGATGACATCGCAGTGTTCAGCGCCAGTTGGGAAGAACATCTGCGCCACCTCTGGGAAGTGTTGATGGTGCTGCAGAGGGCAGGCCTCACGATCAAGGCGCGTAAGTGCCAGATCGGGCAGGGTTCTGTGGTGTACTTGGGACACCAGGTTGGGAGCGGCCAGGTGGCGCCCCTACAGCCCAAGATAGATACCATTCTGGCTTGGGAGCCCCCCAAGACCCAGACAGCGGTGAGAGCCTTCCTAGGACTCACCGGGTATTACAGGAGATTTGTCAAGGGGTATGGCAGCATGGTTGCACCCTTGACAGAGCTGACTTCCAGGAAGCAGCCCAAGAGAGTGATTTGGACTGACACCTGTCAAAAAGCTTTTGACACCTTGAAGACAGCCATGTGCACGGCGCCCGTGCTCCTGGCCCCCAACTTCTCCAAAGAGTTTATCGTTCAGACAGACGCTTCAGAGCATGGTGTGGGGGCTGTTTTGTCACAGATGAATGAGGAGGGCCTAGACCAACCTGTAGCCTTCCTTAGCAGGAGGTTACTTCCACGGGAACAGAGGTGGAGTGCTATTGAGCGTGAGGCATTTGCTGTGGTCTGGGCACTGAAAAAGCTGAGACCATACCCGTTTGGGGCTCACTTCCGGGTTCAGACAGACCACAGGCCCCTCAGATGGTTGATGCAGATGAGGGGTGAGAATCCAAAGCTGTTGAGGTGGTCCATTTCCCTACAGGGGATGGACTTCACGGTGGAACACCGCCCTGGTACAGAACACGCCAGTGCTGATGGTCTGTCCAGATTTTTCCGCCTTAGTGAAGAGAACTCCCATGAGGTAGGGTAGTTCTCCCCACATTTCAGCTGGAGTGGACACGTGTTAGACCTGGCATCCTTGGCGTGGGTCTCCCTTCCATTTTTTGATGATGCATCCAATGTTATTGATCTGTTTTTGCTGGATTAGATGCTTTGGGCACTGTGCCACTGCTATTCAGTGCCACAGTGCAAGTGCTCCCTATTGTAAATTGATGTATGTATTAGTGACTCCATGATTGGATGATTGGTTTACTTGTCAGTCCCTAGTACAGTGCACTGAGTGTGCCCAGGGCTTGTAAATCCAATGCCGCTGGTGGGCTTGCAGCACTGGTTGTGCCACCCACAGAAGCAGCTTGTAAAATGTGTCTCAGGCCTGCCATTACAGAGCCTGTGTGCAGCCTAGGGCTGCCATGTCGACTTGGTGAGTACACCCACTTACCAGTCCCTAAACCTTCCCTTTACTGCATGTTGGTCACCCCTAAAGTAGGCCCTAGGGCAGGGTGCATTGTAAGTATAAGGTGGGACATGCCCTGGTGTGTGTGGCATGTCCTAATAGTGAATTACAGCCATTTTCGTTTTTCACTATTGCAAGGCTACCAGCTCCCCATAGGCCAGAATGGGCCTGACTATTACACCTTATAGTCAGAACTGACCCAGGGAACATGGTAGAAAAACGAATTTAGTATGCCTGAACTCAGGATGATAAAATACATGTTTTAGTGAAGTTGGTTTTAACATTCTGTGTTTGAAAATACCACTTTTAGAAAGTGGGTATTTTTCTTGCCTAACTATCCAAGCCTGCCTCTGCTAGGTTGTGTATTCCTTGTCTGGAGATTGAGTGACAGGGGCTGGGGGTGGCTACAGGAGACAAGGTGAGTCAGCACAGGGCTGAATAGAAAGATCTGCATCCAGAGTGGAGGGAGGAGTTGCACCTGGGTCTGAATAGGGCTGTGCCTGCCTTCCACAATGCTGGCTCCACCTCCTGCCGGGCGGCTGAGCACTCTGCCCCACATTCTGAAAGGAAAGAAGGAGTCAGAAAAACAAAGTGCTCCAGGACTGACCAGAACTGGTTTTGGGCTAGGCAGAGGCCTCTCTGCCTCCAGAGAACAAAGAGAAAAGGTGTATAAAAGGGGACCCAGACCCCTAGGAAATTAGATCACTTTTGGGAAACAAGAAGAAACCTTTGCTGAGGAGCGGAACCAAGAAGAAACTGAGGAGAGACTATCCCTAAGCCTGAAGTGCTGCTTGGGGGATTGGCCTGCAGTGGTTTGCCTGACTGCCAAAGAAAGGAGAAGGGAACTTTGTGTGTACTTTCATCAACTTGTGAAGGATCTCCAAGGGCTTGATTTTAGAGCTTGCCTCCTGCTGAAGTCTCAGGGACAACAGACTTCACCCACCAGCTCCCCTGTATTCCCTTGCTGGGAATTTGGACCTTCTGACACACTTGCGTGTCTCTGGGAGCTGGAAGCGCGACTCAACACGAAGAAGCGTGTCGCCGCAGCCGCTGAGTCTCGCATCGCCGGAAAAGAGTGTCGCCGTCGCATCAGACGCCGGCGCATCCCCGAAGAAGCGCGCCGCATCCTTTCAAGCGCCTCGCAGCACCGGAGAAGAGTGTCGCCGTCGCATCAGACGCCGTCGCATCCCCGGGGCAGAGCATCGACCTCGCATCAGACGCCGACGCATCGCAACACGAGGCGCGCCCCGCATCCCAGGAGAAGATCGTCGACCTCGCATCAGATGCCGTCGCATCGCCAGGGAAGCGTGTCGCAGGGCCTGTCGCGGCTCCAAAGACTCATCGCAATCGCCGCACGGCCGTCGGGCGTGCACGCATCACCTCTTCGTTGTCGCAACCTCAAGAAGACGCCACTTTGTTTCTTTTGCACCAGATCGTCAACGCATCACTGCCCTTGCGTGTAAGGGACTATCGCATCACCTTCCCTGCAACACTTTCCGTTGCCCTGCGTTACGCATCTTAAGGTACATTGAACTCAAAGTGTCGCATTTTCATTTTAAGAGACTCAAGCTAATTCTACCATCCTTAAAGTACAGTATTGTGGATTATTTATGTCATTTATGGTCTTGTGGTAAATCTATATAAAAGATACTTATTTTTATAATACAACCTGTGTGGTGGTGGATTACTGTATGTGTTCACAAATGCTTTACACACTGCCTCTGAACTAAGCCTGTCTGCTCGTGCCAAGCTACCAAGAGGGTGAGCAGGGGTTATTTCAGGAGTGTACCCCCTTATCCTGACTAGAAGCAAGGGTCCCTATTTGGACAAAGGTACCTACCTCTGCCAACTAGAGACCCCCAGTTCTAACAGGGTCAAATAAGCTCTGTGAATTATATAAAATTGAGTAAGCCTAAACTTAGCATTTCTGGGGATCTGCCTAGGGCTATCTAACAACCCTTCCCATTCTTTCGGCGTGTAGGGTCTAGTCATGCCTATCTCCCACTTACTGCATAGGGGGGTTAAGTCAGTGCCAGCAAGTGAGCGGATGGAGTCAGTAAACCATTTTATTAGATGACGCCCCGTACCCAGTACATGAATATATTGCAGTAAGAGATGTGTTGGGGGTTCCTGTGTGATATCGCCCCATTGACGCTTCAAAGTAGCAATCCAGGAGGTGTGATTAAGAAATTGCCCCGGGGGGACACCTTCTTCCTCAGTGAAAGATAGGAACGGCCTCAGTTCGCCATCTGCAAATAAGTCTCCTAAAGTATGTATATCCGCATCACGCCAAGCCTCGAGGGACGCAGCGGTAGTTCTGCCTCCCCCTCTTGGCATTCCTAAAATTGGTATGGCTGGTGCATAAGGTGTGACATGCCTGGTGAGGTACAGGGCCCTGCGAAAACATTTCTGAGCTACCTGTACCAGAAGTGGAAGAGGCGGCCTTGGCCTGGCGCACAGATGGAAGAGGAAAAGGAGTTTGTCAAGTGTGTACGGGGTCCCCCCCTCCATTGTGTCTTCAAGGTGGAGTTCCTCCATCCATTTTGCAATCCACTGAATTTGGGATGCCAGATAATAATGCTCCTTATTGGGCAAGGCTAAGCCACCTTGCGCCTGGGGTAGGTACAGTTTGGCAAGCGCCACTCTGCATCTCGAGTTGTTCCAAATGAGTTCCCTCATCATCTTTTCCAGTGGCCTAAAAAATGACCCCGGTAAGTACAGTGGGAGGTTCGCGAAATAGTATAGCAGGCGAGGCAGCATCACCATTTTAATGATCGCCACTCTGCCTGCAACAGAGAGGTGCAGTGTCTTCCAAAATTCAATTTGGGGCCGCAATGTTGCGATGGTTCTGGTTAAATTACCATCCAGTAGGTCTCCATCAGTGTGATATATGCGAACGCCTAGATATCTAAACACGGCCGGTTGCCAAGTCACCAGGGTGCCATCCGCCATCAATTGGGATGCACATGCACCAAAGGTAAATGGAAACAAACAGGACTTCCCCCAGCTCACCCTAAATCCTGATACTTTAGCAAATGATGTAAGAGTTTTTTGTATTACTGGGGATATCTGCTGCATGTCTCGTATATAAAGTAGGATGTTGTCCGCATATAATGATACGGCATGGAGTTCCGTCCCCAGTGGTATTCCCCACTGAGTCGCAGAGTGGCGCTGGGACAGCACCAACGGTTCTATAGCTAGTGAGAATATTAATGGGGAGAGTGGACATCCCTGTCGAGTTCCCCTTCCAATCAGAATGGGTTTCGAGAAGAGGGTTCCCAGCCTGACTCTCACAGTGGGCGAATCGTATAGCAGTTAAACTAGATTAAGAAAGTACGGACCGAACCCGAAGCGGCGTAACACTGCAAACATAAACGGCCATTCTACAGTGTCGAAGGCCTTCTCTAAATCCAGCACCAAGCATCCCGATGTTGGCCAGGCCTCTATGGCACCCCTCATCACCCGAAAAAGTCGGCGGATATTAAGGGATGTGTTGCGTTCTGGAACAAAACCATTTTGGTCATGGTGAACCAATTGCGGGGTAATCGGGGCCAATCTACCCGCTAGGACTCCCGCTAATATTTTATAATCCCCATTCAACAGCACCAAAGGGCGATATGTACCAGTATGGGTGGGATCTCTATCCGGCTTCGGGAGGGATATCAGGGTAGCTTCGGTAAGTGCAGCTGGAAGGGCAGCACCTTCTATTGCCTCTTCATATATCTTCAACAGCTGCGGGCCTAAAGTGTCTGCGTAAGTCTTATAAAAGTCATGCGGAAAGCCATCAGGCCCAGGTACTTTCCCAGAGAGTAATGCCCGCATCGTACCCTTCACTTCTTCCAGTGTAATAGGTGTGTCTAACTCATTGCGCTGTTCTGGCGTCAGTGTAGGAAAAGAGAGACCATCCAGGAAGAGCTGTATATCTGTATCAGTTGCTTCCAGGGTGGAGGTGTAGAGTCGAGTGTAGTGCGTAGTCAGTTCACTATGTATTTCTCGCTGTGTGAATTTAAGGCCACCATCCGGCGACCGAAGTGTAGTGATGAGACCCGTGGACTGATCCCTCTTGAATAACCAGGCCAGCAGGGCCCCAGAACGGTCGGCCCTTGCATGTACCAACACAGAGTGCGCTGCATAATTTAAACATCTCTGTCGCTCCAAGAGTTCAGTGTGTTTTTTACGGGCCTCCGACAGTGTCGTAAGGTCTGAGGGGGCCACCAATGAACGGGTTTCTAAACTTAGCAGATCTCTTTCCACTGCAAGCAACTCGGATTCCACCTGCTTCCTCATACCACTGCCCATCCCTAGACACCTCCCACGTATCGTAACTTTCATAGCCGCCCATTCTACCATAGCGGATGAGGCCGTCCCTGCATTATTCGCAAAATACTCACTGAGGGCCTCCCCCAATTTGTCTCTAAACAACGGGTCATCTATTGAAGACGGTTGAAGCCGCCATGTGGGAACACTAGGGGTGCCATTGCCCCAGCACAGTGTGACATAGTGGGGGTTGTGGTCGGAGTGCGTGCGACCCCAGTAGTCTGAATCCACTACATAAGGGAGCAACGAGGGCGAGCTAAGAAACCTGTCCAACCGAACGTGCAAGTCATGTGGTATAGAGTGGAAGGAGTACACCCTTGCCGCGGGATTCCGGTGTCTCCAAACATCTGCCAAATCCCACCCGCGTACCCAGGCGTTCAGGATGGTAGAATTAGTAGTAGCTGCTGTGTTTCGAAGGGGGGGAAAAGATCTATCCAGACCAGTGTTCATGACGCTGTTAAAATCACCCCCAATGAGCCAGGGCATGTTGCACCATTTGGTTATTAGTGGGGAAAGCGAGCTAAAGAATTGTTCTAGTTCAATATTAGGGGCATATACATTTCCCAATAGTATGTGGTGACCATCTAGTCTACCCTTCAAGAACACTTATCTACCATCTTTATCAAGAAATACCTCTTCCGCATTAAAAGGTGTGCCGGGACGAAACCAGATCAGGGCCCCTCTCGCAAAGAGCGAGTAGTCAGTGGCATACACTTTGCCCCTCCACTTCCTCTGCAGTCGAAGCGCTTCAGCACTGTTCAAATGTGTCTCTTGTAGAACAGCAATTTGTACGTTGTGGGCCATATTATCATGAACGGCGATAACATTATCGCCGCTTTAGCAGCAGGGAACTGCCACTAAAGCGGCGATAAGGGGCTTGGTAATGTGCCCTATAGAATTCCAATAGAAGTCCAGGTTTGATGTCCTTCACACCAGAACCTGGGCTTCTATTGGAATTCAATAGGGCATATTATCAAGCCCCTTATCACCGTTTAGCGGCAGTTTCATGCCGCTAAAGCGGCGATAATGTTATCGCCGTTCTTGATAATATGGCCCTGTGTCTTTTAAGATACAAGTAGACCGCGTATCTACGAGAAGGTGTTCGGAGACCCCTCACGTTCCATGTGAGTATTGTATGGTTGGCGATAACACTGTGTTGTGTATCTCCCTGGCGTGTTCCATTCTGCGACCACAGATAGTGATACAGTGCATTAAGGCCCAGCAGCTCCTCCCATCCCTCCCGAGAGAACCTCCATAATCATAAGGGAAGACACAAACGTCAACAAGATGGGAAAAAAACTTTACCAAAGCGGTTCCCATAAACAAGGGATGCTGCCCAAACAACGGAATAAAAACCTATCCGTGAGAACAACTGGTTCCCTGTGTAGGGAAAGCTAGGAGGGTTGTAGGACCTAACAAGGAGCTCCACTATGCGATCCCCCAGTGTAGAGCAGAGTGACATGTATGTAACTGCAACCAGCACAGATAAGCAACAATTAACATTTCCCATGCGGAGGTTGAGACAGCAGCAAGCACCCCCACACTACGATCAGCAAATTAACAAAGTCAAAGACCCAGTGTCCGTGGTATGCAGTTCTGCGCAAGATCAGTATGTTAACTTCAGTGCCCCAGTAATCATACGATACCATCCGACGTTTGTGGCGTTACATCCGGCAACTGCAGCGACACCACATCCGAAAGTCCTGCAGCTGACGAGCCATCATCCTCCGATGAACAGGATGGAGTTCCCTTTTTGCTGGGTGATTCCGTAGTCTCCGCAATCTGCTCTGCCTCTCGTACCGCTGCCTGCCTTTCCTGTCTGATTTGATCTTGTCCCAGTGCCGCCGATAGACCAGGGCCACGTCTCCTGGGTCTCCTATGACGCTGTCGAGGACCGCTCATCTCTCCCCTTCCAGCGACCAATGGACCCGTAGGTCTAGGGTCCAAAAATTGGCCCGTGGTTTCCAGCCAGTCCCATGTATCTTGCGGGGTGTCAAAAAAGCGTGCTTTACCGTCCGAGACCACTCGAAGTTTCACCGGATAGATCAATGAGTAGACAATGTTCAGTTGGCGAAGCTTTTGTTTTACCGGAAGAATGGAACCTTGTTGGCGCTGCACCCTAAGCGTATAGTCCGGGAAGAAGAGGACTTTAACGTTGTCAATCCTAATTTCTGTCAACTTCCTGGTTTCACGTAGAATAGTGTCTCTATCCTTAAAGTGCAACAATTTAAATATTAGTGGGCGCTCTCCTGCTCTAGGAGCTGTCTTCCTGCCTGGTATTCGGTGCGCTCTTTCTATGGAGAAAAACGGAGAGAGGGAGGAGGGGGGGAGAATTTCTTTAAGCCAGCCTTCCAGAAAGCCCACAGCATCTTGACCCTCCATCCCCTCCGGTAACCCGATCAGGTGAACGTTATTTCTCATGGAGCGTCCTTCTGCATCCTCCACTCTGTCTTCCAGGAACCGGATGCGAGCTTCGTGTGCGTTCTGCTGTTTCTCTAAAAAGTCAGTTGCCGGCTTCAGCTCCGCAATGTCCTGTTCCACTGTGTCAACACGATCCCCCAGCTTCCCATGGTCTGCGTGCAATAGCGTGAGGTCTATTGCAACCTTGTCTATTTTGGCCTCCATGGATTCCCTGGTTCGTTCTATGGCATTTAGTATGGCATCCAGTCGGTCCTCCGGAGGGTCCTGCCGCGCAAACTGCTGAGTTTGATCCACATCCCCCGAGCTTGCAACTTGCGAGGAAGCTCGCGAGCCAGCCCCTCTAGTGCGACCCATCTGCCCGGCCAAGATCAGTAATGCGTACCAGGTAAGTGCAGGGGGTGGGGGGAAAACGCGGAACGGCCGCAGCAGTTTCAGGTGGAGACCCACTTACTTTCCACCAGATCGACTGGGCAACGTGTTTCTGCCGTTATAGTGGCAACAGCTGCCGCCTCCTGGTGGTTACCCTCACTCTGCGACACCAAACTTTCCCACAGTAGGTCCACTGTAGTCAAAGCGACCACGCCTGCAGAGCTCCAGTTTAGTCGATACTAATGCTGTCCCCCATATGTGCTGTGTCATAGCACATTGTATGACCGTAGCCTAGGGTCACGACCACTGTCCCAGAATGCCAGGTCCCAGCCTCTCCCAGTGCAATCATTCATTCGGGAGAGATCTACTACCTGCCCTCACATCCCGTAGTAGTATGCACCCTCCGTTACTCCCAGCCACATGAGGCATGCATAATGGTACTGGTAGTATCTGACCAGGGCATCTGGTGGAGTCCTTAAAGCTTGTGTTTGTAAGCTGGGGTGGGCGTGTAGTATAGCTGCCTCCCACCACAGTCAGATGTGGAGACAAGTCCGTGCGCCTCGTGTAAGGGACTCCCCAATGGGGCCACTAACCTTGCAGTACTATTGCTGCCCGCACCGCCTCTCTGCTCCGGTCCAGGCCACTCAGGGAGCACCACTTCCACCTCTGCCAGCCAACGCCACAATTCTCCTACAGGGGACCGCGGGAGCACCCGATGCGGCTCAATATCAATGCTCCCACCGGCCCGGCCGATATCTGCACCACATTCAGGCAAGCAGGCAGCTAATACAGACGCTGGGCCGTTGTATATACAGGGCCGAAATGCCACCTGGGCGCAATGCCTGCCCGGCTCCTCCGGGCGGCCTCCTGTGTTCGCGCCGCTTCCCTCCCCGCGTCGGGGTGCAAAGTTCACTGCCTCCCAGCGCTCCGGGGAGCCGCGCCGAGCGTCGCGCCGAGCGTCGCGCCTCCACTAGGGCAGCATCGCCACGGGATCTCACTTGCCTCGTACAGCGACACCGCAGGCAGCACGGACCACAGCGTAGGTTCTCTGGCAGTACGCGGTCACATCCGCCCCAGCAGGCCGTATGCCAGTGCCAGGACATCGGTGCTGGGCTGTGTCCACCCCAGCCGCTAGCGTTGTGCGGGTGTCAGTGCGTCGATCAGCTCCTGGGAACATACCGAGTTTCCCCCTCCGGTCAGCGCCTAGAGGTCTGGTGCAGGTACGGAGAAATGACTCAGATAAGGGGATCTGTTAGCGGAGCGGAATCACAGCGCGTCCGCCATGTTGCCCCTGCAGGCCACGCCCCCATGCATGTGTGACTCCATGCTCTGAAACCTTGAAGTTGTCCTATTATAGAAAGGCCTCAGTAGCAAGGTTTGATCCAGAAGTAAAGCACTTTTAACAAAAGAGAAACTGCACTCTTGTTTTTGTTGAACTACATGTGGCAGTGTTGTCATTTTAATGCATGTCCTGTGTTCGGTCCTTTATTTTTTGCTAGCTATGTGCCAAGGTACCATAAAGGATAGGTGTTGTAGTCAATTCAGTGTGCCAGGGGGTGCCACAGCCTGGCACCATATGGAAAAGAAGGTAAGCCCCTGCAAAACCTAAGAGGTGCAAGACTGGCAGAGTCTTCCCGGTCTGGTAGAGGCTGCTGTAAGCCCTGCCCTTACCGGGAGTCCTATCTAATAGCCAAGCCCCAGGCTTTGTCTGGCTGCCTCGGCTTGCATAGTCCCATGTTGCATTTGACTCACCCATGCACCTCTGTCTCTTCAGCTGTCACATAACATAGAGGGTGTTTGATCTGTTGATTAAAGAAGACTATCTGCTGTAACTTGGAAGTTGTCGCTTAGCAACGAAAATGGAATATATCCTCAATCACACTCTTCTAATGATCAATGATCCACCCAATTTCCCTGTTATAAATCAACATCAAGATGGGGAATATTGGCACTCTGAAACTAAACTAAGTATAAGTGGGTAGATTTGATGCCTTCTGCAGCTCCTCTGAAGTGTGGTGTCTAGATCTCTGCTACTAGAAATTCATCCATGCAAGGGCAACCGATGGCGCATGAAGACTGCTCAGCCCAACAAGCCAGAATCTGGAAACGACTTACTACCTAAAACTGTGATTGTAGGTACTGTAATTGAAAGTAGAGGCCTTATTCCGCAAGAAGTGTTCATGCTTGTAAATTACTACTCTGTTGCTCTTACCACCAGTCAGCAGAGTGAGACGTATTAATATGGCTATCACCACCAGCAGTATGGCCTTAGCACCAATGGCATACACATGTGGTGGTAAAAATGCCATCTGCACAACACATCATTTGAAGCTCTTCTGCAGCAAAGATAGCATTATTGTGCACCTCCAAAAATAACGAGTGGGAAAACCTTACCTTTTGGAAATATATATTTGAATGGAGTAGGGGTACAATAACATTGCATCAAAAGACATTCTCCTGTCAATACCACACATGAACCCGATAGAGTGACTATTAACAGTATTTACTTCATTGTTCAGGTGTTTCTATTTCTCTTACTGATAAACTGGGTTGTAATGCACCTCCCAAAGGCAGAAATTTGAGCTACGGTGGAAGAGGTGATAGTCTGGCATACTGACTTTTGCTATTGGACAGTTTCCCATTCTGGAACAGCAGTTTTTCCACATGCCACTGACAGCAAAATGACCACTCTTTTCAAGAAAGAGGTCTTATTCTGCTCCTTACGAACTAAAACAGTATGATCATGTCTGAATTAAGAGACAATGGGCCTCATTTAGAAGAAAGTAACGCAGAGCGGTGACGCAAGCCATTTGGCTGCTCCGTGTTACTTTCAAAGCAAAGGGATGCGTCATATTTACAACAATATGACGATGCCAGAGCTCTCCCCTGCGTTGGCGCACAATTGGATGCCTGTTGGCTTGGTGCAAGGCTGCCTGCGTTGCGGGGATGATTGTTTTTGTGCAGGAAGGGACACTTTCCTGCACAAAAACAATCACGAGAGGTGTCTTCCTCTTTCTATGCGTGATGCAGAATGCAGCACTCATTGAAAGAGGAAAAGACGAGGAAGGCGTAGGATTCTGACGCATTCCCAGGTTTACGAAACGTTGTCAATCAGGGAATGCGGCAGAATCCATGCGTGTTGCGTGGGAACACCCACAGCAACACCCATGGAACGCCCCTTTCACGCAAAGTGCTGCGTGAAAAGGGGCCGTATTTACAAGGACACGAAAAGTCACGCAGGGTGGCTTTACGTGGCCTTGTGAATATGGAGCACCACACTACGCCGCTGGTGCACCAAAAAAAGTGACACACCGGCGGCGCAAGGGACTTGTAAATATGCCCCAATGTGTGCAAGAACATCAAAGACATTTATGAATCAAATGTATTTTATTCTCTTTTGTTAAATAAAATAAATTTGTGTCAAAGTATTTTGCTATCTGCATATTAGTGAGATGTGGAGTTGGTCAGCAGACAAAACCACTTATCAAAACCCAGTGCATGATGTGACCCTGTGTCTACTGTACAGAATATTTCTGCAACACCTTAGAGGCTTAGATGCACCACCCAGGTCACTTTACCCCAATGTCCAGCCAATCACTCCAGGCCGCACCTAGCTGGACGACGACGAGGACGTCCATGCGGCCATTACATGGGCTGACTGATCAATAGCGAATTAGCGGGGCCCTCAGCAGCGTGGAACTCTTACAGGAATTGACTCACGCTACTTACAGCCTAAACGATTGTCATTGTTTTTAAGCAGAGCAATTTCCCCTCCCCCTCAGACAGCTTAGAAATAACCCAACAATCTGTTTTCAACAGCACGAAATACTGGATTTAAATCTGACAGAGGAAATGCAAAATGTGCATCGATGCGGGGTCTCCTGATGGGCGGCGGGACAAGAGCCTGACAGTTCCGTCTTTAACCACACCAACTTTTTAATAAGAAACAGGAGGGAAACCTTCACCTTCCGGTCTGCGCAGCCGCGCTCGGGAGGCGCGCGCGCGGCGCCGGGGTGCGTGGGTAATTGAGCGCCTCCGAGGCGCTGACGCGGTCATTAGGGGGTTGATTTTAATTTCCATGTTAATTTCACGTTCGCGGGCTCGCTCCCCACCGGCGTCAGGCCTGCCTGGTACTCTCGGGGGGTAGACGACGCAGCTCACAGCAATATCATTTAATCTTTGCCAACGAGTGTTAATAAATTGCATCCCACTTACGTGGCAGAGAATGGAAGTGTTTGTACCGAGCTCACCCAGCTAACAAAAGCATATGCTGCCTGGTTAGTTCAGCCGAGGTCATGACACGGGAATTAAATGCTCAATGTATTGTATGGTAATTGCGTCTACCCCTGACGAGGCGTCGAAACGCCTTTTCGGCGAGTAGCAGGCTACTCATGAGTTTTGGTGTGTATTCAATATGCGTTTCATCCAAATGTAACCTGTAAATGAACAGTGGCTCAATTTCCAGGTTACATTTTTGTAACTTTTGAAACCTACAGTTGCCACTCATTGGCTGAACATTGACTGGGTTTGCGCTATAGAAAGATGCAATTTCCTTGTCAGGCGTTGAGCACAAACGTGTGCTGCGCAAATTCACAGATCTGCAGCGCAAATTCACAGATCTGCAGATTGACAAATATTATTCCTTAGTTGCCAACTGTACCGGCAAGTTGGAGACTGTTCTTTATTAGACACAGGTACGCAATCAAGAACTTTCTATCTGCAGCAGCCCCTTTTTTCAAATGTTGGCAAATATGATATTCACACAATTGTATGTTGAGATGTGCAATGGTGCATGTGCATTTGTCAGTGCTCAATTTGTGTAATTTTGGTGCTGGCATCACCCATTGCCCCTACAGCACTGCCAAAGACAACACCAATGCAACTACCAACCATCACACTCCTGAATTGTGACAATTCACATTTCAGACAATTCCAGGCTCCCATAGGTACAAGAAGGGCTTGGGTGGCAGGTATTAGTCATGTTTTTTTAAAAATAGATATTAAATTATTAAACAACTGTTGTTGTGCTAATCTCTAAATTAGACAAACAGCACCATCATGTGGCAAACTGTCATACGTGCCGGTATTAAAAATTAAGTGCCGGTGCTGAAAGCCGGAAACCACCGGCTCAAATTAAGCATTGGTGTTTGTATTCTTTTGTCCCAGGCTGGCATTTGACTCTGCAATGCACTAATGGCACAGCATCTCTTATTCATGATGTGGTCCAGCTTTAGGATCTGCAATAAGTATGGAGCAGGCGCGGTCGGTGGTAGGAGTGCCAGTCGGGCGGGGGGTAGTAAACTATGGATTAAGGCCTAATACAGGTAAGTAAACATTTAAATAAATAAAACGAATTTTGTTGCGCGCACTGCATCGCATTTGGCGATGCAGCGCTCACAACGAAATTCGTTTTATTTATTTAAATGTTTACTTACCTGTATTAGGCCTTAATCCGTAGTTTACTACCCCCACCCTGCCCCTCCCCCGCCCCACGTCACCGCCCGACTGGCACTCCTACCAACGACCGCGCCTGGTATGGAGATCACTCCAGATCCATTCCCAGTTGTACTCTGCTGTTAAGTAACACTCATGTCCAGCATGTATACACTTTAAAAAAAATTGTTTCACTCTTCTAATTTTATTGGCTAAAATAAGACAATTTCAAGACTGGCTCATTACTGTCCATTGTAACGCTTTTGGCTTCCATGACACGGAAACTTCTCTGCTAACTTAAGAGGGCCACACTCACTCCCCAGGTTAAGGTGACCACCTCACTCCATTACACACACTGTTTGCTATGCTGAGCTTTTTATTTACAAATCATTGGATTCAGATAGGTTTGTCTAATTAGGTCAATGAGAGCAAAACAAGACTACAAACAGAATGCATTAGGTTATCACCGTACATCACCGTACTTCGGTGGTCAGCGAAGACCAATGTGTATGCAAGTTTTAAGTGCATTGTGGGATCTGTTATATTTATTGTGGCACCCGCGTGGTAGTCTACCATTCACAGTTGACCACTCCAAACATACGTGCTCTCTTCATAAAGCATGAGACGTCTCGTATTCTCTGTTTATAGGAAGTAAGCTTGGGTGAAATTTTAATTACGCATGTGTAATTACAAAATTCCTTAATTTTGTGTTATGTGAAATTCATGAAATTTCTTGAAATTATGCATTATGTGATTTTGCGTTATTTTTTTTAGGTCTGGCTTGATAGCGCAGATGTTGCCAGACCTTATGTGATTAACCTAAAAAAGAGCTTTCAGGAGTACTGCAATCAGGGGCTTTGGCTCCATTCATACATTGGTGTGCAGGAGTACGTGCTATGATTGAGCAGAATTTCTGTGCTTCCACCGAAAAAGTGCTTCCCCTCAACGCAGCTGTGATATTTTGTTTGTTTATCCAGCTGCCTGATCCAACAATATAATGGCTGCCTGCAGAAGCCTCACTAACATGCCTAAAGTATCAAGCTTCCAATGGGATGGAGCTCGGACTTTCACACGCAAGCATATGGCACAGTTAAAGTATCTTAGATATGTAGATAATTCATGGCGTTTCTTTTTCTCTGGCAGCTGCACAGATCAACTTCCATTCCCATACAAGGATGCATGAGAAGGTAGTTATTCATACAGGTAGGCATTTTGTTATATGGAATCTCAGAAACTACAGTAATAGGCAAGGGTTTTAGTGTTGGTTACCCCTTCTAAGAAACAGAGGGGGTAGAAGATTTGCACGGTGAGAATCCTTGTTGAGCCATTTTGGGAGAGATTGTATTTCGTTTTATGAACTGTAATTTTGTATACATTTGTAATTTAATGACTATATGCCTGATGGTTGCCACGTGGGAAAGCTTACGCTACAGGAGGCCTGAATTGGTTATGGTGACAAGCCAACAATAACACCTATAGATAGGCCTGATTGGTGCACAGGATAAAGTTATGTTAGATGCCACAGGTCTTGTCTCTTCATTATGAAAAGGTATGTCAAAGGCAGTAGGCATGGCTTATTTATTGTGAAAAGCATTTATTGTGAAAAACCATTTGTTAAAGCTAATAGACCTCTAACAGCAGATTGTTATCACACTATGTTACAGGCTGTAGACAGGTGTTTGGTTACATATAATCTCACAGGTTACCATAGTAGGCAAGTGTTTTGGGTTGATCACCCATGCTGACAAACTCCGGGACTAGAAGCTCTTCACTGTCATGATTTTTTTAGGCCCTATTGAGAGGGTTTGTTAATTGGTTTGTCAACTAGAATTCCATACATATGTGTGATATTTGAACTGCTTGCATGATGGTTGCATGTTTATACGCACTTCAGTAGGGCTGTCTTGGTAATAATGTCAAACCAATGGCTATATGTCTTATCGGTTCACTGGAAAAGTTATGTCAGGTTCCTTAGGAGTGATCGGTTTATAATGAAAAGTTATAAGAAAAGGCCTGACTAACTTATTGTGAAAAGCATGTGTTAAGGGCAATAGGCTTTTAAGGGTGGTTTGTTATTACACTATGCTAAAGCCTGTAGGCAGCTATTTTTAAGAAGTGTCTGAAATCGATGTAATTTGCTTTTGCATAATTACACAAAATTTTGGTGACATTATGCAAAATGCAAATCTGTTACTTAGCTCTATATTTTAGCATAAAAGTTAAAAAAAAATCCTTGTGCCGATGTTTGCTGTGAGGGCACATTTTACTCTAAAAATCGAGCAAATTACACAAGATGTGTGAACAAAAGCTGCTCTTGTTCTGTTTTTTTGCATTGTTTCCACTGTCCCCTGCTCGATTTTGCCACAAATAACGATGTAGTTGTGCAAGGTGGTGTAATAGCATAATTTGGGGAACTTTGCGCAACTATCATAATGCGAAATTATCAAAATTACAATGGCGTAATTTAATTTTCACATGTGCACTGTATTTTTTTACACAGTATGTCCCAAATTACTGTAGCAATCATGTAATTTGGTGACCCACCCGAACAAACCATGGGGATAGAAGATTTGCACGAAAATGATGCTTATTAGGCTATATTAGTAGGTATTTTATATTGCTTTGACATCTGTACTTTTGTGCATTCTTGTAATTTTATTTTAGTATAGTGGATGAATGCCTTGTGGGAAAGCTTATGACTACCACAATTGGTCTGAGTTGGTTATGGTGACAAGCCAATGATAAAGGTTATAGGCCCAGCTGTTTATATTGAAACGTTATAATAAAGGCTACAGATAGTTATTTTGTTACATGACATATCACTGATTAAGTTTGTAGAGTAGGATTTTTGTGCTGGTTACCCCCTCTGAAAAACACTAGAGTTCAAAGATTCCCACTGTAATAGTTCTTGCTAGAATCTCTTCGGAAGGCCTGACAGGCTTACCGGTCTGCCAGGTTCTTGTAATAAAAAATCATTAAATAATACATAGAACCATGTATATTAACATCCATATAGATACATAGAGGGCATTGGGTCAGCCTGCTTCTGCCATTGGTCAGTCTGAGTGTCATTTACACTCTGCTTCCATCGATGACAGTGTACTGCCTAGGGTTGTGGTTCAGTCTGTATTGGTTATTGGCTCTCTTGCCTTGTGAATGACCGCAGTTTCTGATCTCTTATGAACATTCACATTAAAATTAATGCATTTCAGTGAGATGGTTGGTTGACCAGTCATTTGGTTTTTAAATTCTTCTTTTATAGGTCTCCTTTCATTTCTTTGCTTCTCTTTTTATTTTAATCTTTCTTAAGAGGATACTATACAACTCTTTAAATAGGCTTGCTTGCTGCACATTTAAAAAAAAATGTTTTTAGTTAGCTTGTAAAGAGCCTGGTTACTCCAAACGGAGTGTCCCTGCGCTAGGACATCAATGAAAAACCCAGCGACAGTCCTGACCTAGCGACCTTCCTGCGCATAGGACTGACAGAACAATAGAAGGCAAGAATATTATTTCCGTCCACCAGAAGGGTGTCGGAAGAGCCAAGTTTTTAAGTTTTTTCGGAACAAAGACTCCGACACCCAGGTCCTAAGATCCGCAGGCAGGTCATTCCATGCCTTAGCTGCCAGGAAGCCAAAAGATTTCCCTCCGGCTCGAACCTTCCGCACCCTGGGCACAATCACCCTAGCAGAGCCAAGCGATCTCAGATCCCGGGCGGGCCGGTAAACTGTAAGAATAGGGAGCAGGAATCGCGGCCCCTTCTGACTAAGGATCCTATGACCAAAGCATACGGCCTTAAAAGTAACTCTGGCCTGAATTGGGAGCCAATTAAGTTTCTTCAGAGCTTCCCCCACCGAGACCCGCCTAGGGATGTTCAAGATCAGCCGGGCTGCAGCATTTTGGACCTTCTGCAAGAGGTTCAAATTTCTAGCAGTCACCCCTAGGTACAATATGTTGCAATAATCAAGGCGAGATGTAACAAGAGCCTGTACAATAGTTCTTTTAGAGTCAAGGGGGAGAAGGTCCAAAATTTTGCGTAGCATTTTAAGAATGCCAAAGCAGGCTCCGGCCACAGCGGTAATTTGCTCAGAGAAGGACAGATTATCATCGAACCATACTCCCAGATTCTTCACCTTTGCTTTCGGTGCCGGAGTAGGTCCTAGTTCCTCAGGCCACCAATGCTGTGACCAGAGAGAGGGCTGTTTTCCAACAACCATCACCTCTGTCTTTCCTGCATTCAGCTGGAGGCAGCTGTATCTCATCCAATCCGCAAGCTCCCCAAGCAGACCTTAAAATCAGATGCCATTCCAGATTCCTTTTGCTCCAGGGTCACAACCAGCTGAGTGTCATCAGCATATGACACCAGCTTTATCCCATGCCTCAATACAATATCTGCCAGAGGGCGCATATAGATATTAAACAGGGTGGGGCTAAGAGCCGAACCCTGCGGCACCCCTGCGACAGAGGACAGACTCTGGAATTAAATGGATGTTGCAGAACCTGGAAGGATCTGTTCTGCAAGAAGTTTTTCATCCATACCCACGTGCCACCGTCGACCCCGGCCTCCCGCAGCCTCTCAAGCAGGAGGCCGTGGGACACCGTGTCAAACGCAGCACTCAGGTCCAGAAGGATCATAGCAGTAGTCCTTCCTTCATCTGCAGCAATTCTCAGCACTTCTGCTGCCAGGAGAAGGGCCGACTCCGTGCTATGGAGTGGCCTAAAGACAGACTGGGTATCGTGAAGGACCCGTCTCTCTTCCAGAAACATAGACAGTTGACCGTTAAGATGTTTCTCTGCAATTTTTGCTACATAGGGGAGCAGAGTGATCGGTCTTAGATTTTCAGGAAGAGCGGGATCCAAAGACGGTTTCTTTAGCAATGGGACCACCATAGCGTGTTTCCAATTACTGGGAACCTGCCCCGTGCTAAAGGACATCAATGAAACAAAAGACACTTTTATTCATAAGCCAGAACTATTGGCATTGCCAATGCTTGTTTTACCTAAGCGTGCATCTTGCAAGGTGCGATCTGAAGACTGATTTCCTCAGAAAATGTATTGCTGAGATTGCTGAGTGACGTGTTCTACTTGAACCAGTCTCCTGCCTCCATCTCACAAGACGTTTGTACTCTAGGTTCATGTTCAGGTTAAAAAAGTGAGTGACACATAATGCTGGCAAGTGACATTTCACTATAGAAACATAATTTCACAAAATTGTCATGGAATTTAGTAAACCTTCAAACAAAACAACTATGCAATATCACCCAGTTCTAGGTTGGCAGCTAATGTGAAGTAGTGAGCTTCATAACAGTAGAGTCATCAAAATGCTAGAGGTAGAGGAAATGACATCACTCCAGGGACGGCTCCTCCATTAGGGCGGAGGAGCGTCGCCCCACTGCTTTCTCGCAGTGCGAGAAGCAGAACTATAAAATGGTAAAACTACCACTTTATGTTTCTGCTTCTCGCACTGTGAGAAAGAAGAAGGGTATGGTTGGGGGCGGGCGGGTCTGCTGGAGTCCAGGGGAGGAGTGGCTTGCCCACTCAGAGGGCGCTAACTGTTTGGTCGGCCCCAGGGCCGACCAAACCAGTCATACGCACTCTGCATTTTCTCCATGTAGGCTTCATGCAGCCTACATGGAGAAAATGGCCTCCCCATAGACACCTGTGTGGTTGGCGTTTCCAGCCAATCACAACACTGCCATTGCAGCGTTGTGATTGGCTTAGGGGAGAGGAGGGAGAATGCCTGCTTTCTGTTCCAGGAAAACGCGGGACCCGGCCGGGAGCTGAGACGGCGCGGGACCCAGGAAGGTAAGTTTATTATTTTTTTATTAACCACCCCCCTGCGCGACCCCAGCACCAGCAAGTCATGCCGGCCGCGACTGCATCACTCAGCCTTTGACTGTCAGTGACAATCACAGGGTTCACCTCCTACTTTCCCCCACACACTTTATCCCTTCTAGTCTTGTATTCGTTGCTGAGGAATCAGGGGGAGGGCAAGGATTAGAAGCTAGAGAAAGTAAACAGGTCTCCCTGTTGATTGCTAAGACCAAGGGTAGAAAGAACAGTGACAAGTCAGGACTAACAGGTGTTACTCCTAAATGACATACATGGTGAACTGTATACAGTCGTTCAATACTTTTGAAAATGTGCCTCAACGTACGTACATAATTTAACATAGACAAACATGTGTAGTTTAATGTTCATCTGTGCAGTGTTAAAAGGTGTCTTTATGTAATATACAGGGAAGAAACGAGACCACCTGGAAGCCCAGGTGCTCCAATCACCTGATCCCAAGATCCTTGCATGACATAGAGTTTGTCTGACTGGTGGTCCAGTTCAGTACAAGGGTATTTAGGCCCTTCATTTTCAAATGACTTAATTTCCTAGATCAAATTTGAAGTAGTTTGAATTTGCCCTTGTAAATGGAATTTACGGCACAGAAATTGCCACCAGTGTGATGAAATCATCACAGGGTGAGTTTGCAGACTGCCCTGGGAGGCCTACCAACTTGCAAGTTTGGAGGTATTTCCCAAATATTTGCAATTAGTCTGCTTCCACCCTAAAAACCGTCAGAGATTTACTGCTGTTAGGTAGAGATGGGCCTGCTAGCATATGATAGCCGGACTAGGCAAAGTCTGGCACTAAGAGAAGAGCCAAAACAGGCATGTAAATTAGTCAACAAACATCAAGTAAAAAAATTGCAAATCCATTTTTAAATTAAAAAATACCTTTTATTAAATATTTGTAAGTGTTTCAGGTTTGTACAATACATTGCACTCTCCTAGGTTGTTTGTGTTCTGGTTCACGGAGGACCTGGCTTGGCAGTTTGGGCTGGACTTTCCCCATGAAGGTCAGGGTCAAGACTCATTTGCATATGGCTGAGTCCAAACTGATGTGGAATGGTGAGCAAAAAAAACAATGGGTTGGGACGCTACCTCGAGTGATTGGCAGTCGTTAAAACAAATTGAAAGCATTCCTCCCATCACCTTTTGTGTGTGGTTCATGTGCCGCCCTAAGTGGTATGGTTATTTCCAGACATGGATCCCATGCTC
The DNA here is from genome assembly GCA_963921515.1 of Calotriton arnoldi. Classification (NCBI taxonomy): domain Eukaryota; kingdom Metazoa; phylum Chordata; class Amphibia; order Caudata; family Salamandridae; genus Calotriton; species Calotriton arnoldi. Next base: position 693,404 of record CAWUFW010000964.1, read on the forward strand.
ACTGTGTCACTGAAACCAAGCTGTACCCGGCTGATGAGCCCTTAACTAGGGTGAAACTGCCCCTGGGTTGCTTGTGTTCCTGTTCAGGGAGGACCTGGCTTGACAGTTCGGGCCGAACTGTTCCCATGCGGACCAGGGTCAAGACTAATGTGTATATGGCTGGGTCCAAACTGAGGTGGCATGGTGAGCAAAAGAACAATAGGTTAGTATGCTACCCCAAGTGAGTGCCAGTGATTTGCACATGTGTGCCTTGCTATGTATGAATTAAACACCACATGACAAACTGTATTCCAAGTCTTACCATAGGTTGGAGCTCTGTTTTTCTGCTTTGGGACTATTAAATGCATGATAAACATGGGTCTTTCAATATGCCTTGCTGAAGGAATAGTATAGACAGACTTGTGAAAAATGTATATATGCCACCGAATTATAGAAAAACCCTTGAATAAAATCTTGCACCCCAGTTACTTTATTGCTATATTCGTTGCCAGTGTACAGTGTGCCAGTTCATCTTGCTTGACCCAACAAACTTAATATGTGTGGGGTTTTGGGTGGCTTAGCCTGGTGGATTTTTGTTGCGGTCGTACAAAGCCCACACCTCACAGGTTGTAGTGAAATTGAGCACTACTTTTGTTCTAATGCTTTTGAGATTGTCTGTGGTGTAAACTCAAATCCATATCAGATCATGAAAGAATTGCTGATTCTATGTACATATGAATGTATGTATGTATAGAGTGGTTTTCTCCACCCATTAAAATGTTACCAAGGGCCTGATTCACAAAGGTAAACTTACACTGCTGTGTAAGTTTTTAATTTTTGTAATTCACGAAACAATTTTATGAGTAGTATCTTTAAGAATGCCTACCTTTTTACGTGCGGAGTCTCCCCCACGAGTGTGGAGACTCTGCAGTCGCCAAGATACTACTCGTAAAATTCCTTTGGGAATTGCAAAACATCATAAAATTACACCAAAGTGAAAATTTACCCCTAGGTATCAGGCTTAAATGTCATGTGTATATATGCATGTATAAGTTAATATCAGTTTTGTTGGAAAAAATAATCTACTCTCTTAAACCTTTGTCCCTCCCTCCTCTTTTCTGACTCATCCCAAACATTTCTGACTACTATGTACTCCCAAACATCCTTCCCAATCTTCCCTCTCCTTATTAGCCAATTCACCCAACTAACAGGCTCAGAATCCCACCTCTTCAATAACAACTTAATACTTCCACATTTCTAAACCATTCCCTTCCTTCTACCCCTACTCAAAACACTTTTAATCCCACAGGAACACAGGAGCAAAAACTTAAATCAACTAATTCACAAAGGGAAAAAAATATTATTACTGATCTACTAACTATTTAACTCTAATCTTCGGTTCTGGAGTAGTGTGCTACTCACCCTAAAGCACTTCAACGCCTCTTCAGGGGTGATAAGGGCTATATAAATACAATTTGCAATTACAATTACAAAACAATTTGTTAAAAGCAACATTTTCTAAACTTGAACTTAGAAGCATTCATTGAAACCTAGCATGTCCTGACAATGATGTCACTAGTCAACCAAGAGACAAGTTAGTTTGTCATATGCACCATATGTATGGCCAGTATTGCTTAGAAAATAGATTTTTCCTTTAGCAGACCGCTAACCATTTCATCATTGAGATCAAATTTACCTCACTCCTGTACAGCTATCATTCATGCAATACTCCATTCTTCAATAGGCAAAGGGACTATATCAATGTGTGTAATCGTTTAGATATATTGTGCCACTACATAATGCACATATATATTTATAAAAAGTAATTTATTTTAAAAATATTTTCTTGGGGCGTGGCCAAGATGGCGGAGAGCTGAGACGTGTTTTGTCTTCGCTCCTCCACCCGCCGACTTTTAGCACCGGCCATCGGTCTTGACTAGCACAGGAAACAGCTGTCGCACATCCTGCCGCACCCAGGAACAACTGACGACCTACCGTGTGATTCCCGGGTTCCTGCGATCGTGTTTGTGGCTGCCGGCCCGGGCCCGTTCCAGTCCCCGGGAGTGGCGTCCACGGCGGCTGGCGCGTCTCAGGCGACGAGACCGTGGACCTGAGCTCCGGCTGGAGGTGCGCTCTACTCTGCCCAGGCTGCCCGCAGGAGGCTGCGGGACCCCCACCACGCCAGTCCGAGGCCCGGGAAGCGGGCGCTAGAGAGCGGGACTCCAAGTGCCGCCCAGAAGACACGCGGGGGCCCTCCGGCGAGCCTCGGAGACATCAGCGACTCCCGCCGGAGCTGTGTTGCTGCTGGCGTATGAGGCGGCGCACAGAGAGGCGCTTGGAGCTTCGGCCCCGTGAGAGGATTTCCTGGAGCTTGGGCGGTGAGTCACGGTGATACTCCCGCATCCTGCCGCGCCCCTCTCTCACGAGGCCCGACGCACTCAACGGCACGGAGAGCCTCCCTGAACCCTGGGCCCTCGGCTCTCACCCTCCTCTGGCGTCCACAACCGGGCCTAACCCCTGTTATCGGCTGGCCCTCACCACAACGCAGCAAGCAAAGCAGATAAGGTTGCACACTGGGCACCATCTCGCACGGCGCCTCGTCCCACCTGCACGACTGCGACACAGGGCGACCCCCGTGAGGAGGTGGAAACAGCGCAGCGTGGGACGGCCGATCGGGAGGCACTTCGGCCTCCGGCCTTGCTGTCCTCGTCAGCGGCCTACCTTGGCGAGCTGTGCTGCCCGCTTGCCGCTCCCGGATTGGACTAGGCCACGAGGCTGATCACCACACGACTCTGTGGCTCCGTCTGGCACTGGTTTGGCGACTCCGAGGGACGCAGCTGAGGCTGGCCCCCAGGGCCACTACAGGTGGGACTTCTGTGCGGTGGGCTCCCTCAGAAGTAACAGCGTGCCTGGCCGCAATGGCTCAGCTCCAATGCCCTTTAGCGCAGGACCTCTAATTGCCTGATCCTGCCCGGACACTGTCTGCCTCCTCGTGCGACCTAGGCCTCGCTTTCACAACGAGACAGCGACATTGCCCCTCGCCCGCTTCTGTTCCTATACGGTGAATCCCTTCTCGGCCACGGCGGCACACGCACTTGGGCGGCTCTCGAGTGCTCTTTCTTACCACCTGTGGGAACCCCCAGCACCATTGGACGCAGACTCTTGCCGGCCCTCACGGCCCGCGTATTTGGGGACAGGTCTGATCTACCGGCCCACTTGCCACGACGCCAAAGGGAGCCTGCCCCACTTCCCTTGCGGCCGCCACAGCTAGAACAGCAGTGATTCTGACTATGTTATGTTATATGCATTTGTAGCGCGCTCGGCTACTCCAGAGAGTGTCCCGGCGTGGAAACCTGAGTGGATCATGAATCAGAGCTTAAAACAGAAAGGTTTTCAACTTTTTTTTGAAAGTGCAAGAGTCTGAAATACTGCGAAGAGCCAAGGGCAATGCATTCCAACCTAGGGCCGCCTTACGAACAAGGGAACAACCACCAAGCCTTTGCCGGAAAAAACGTGGAATCTGGACCAATAATTGAGAAAAGGAGCGCAACTGTCTTGTCGACGCATAGAAAGAGAACCTCTTTTGCAGGTAACTAGGTCCCCGGCCATAAAGGGCATTATGGGCAATCGACAAGACCTTGAATTTGATCCGCACCTCCATTGGAAGCCAGTGCAGGGAGCGCAGATGAAGGCGTACGCTACTCCGCCTGGGAAGATCCAGTAAGAGGCGGGCCGCCGCATTCTGCACCACCTGAAGCTTATTCAGCAGATAGCTGGGGGTCCCTACATACAGAGCATTAGCGTAGTCCAGGCGAGACAAAATCAAAGCCCGGACCACGGTTTCCCTAGCTGCCATTGGGAGAAGAGGGAGAAACTTCCTCAAAGATTTTAAAATCCCGAAGCAGGACCCCGCCAGCTTCTTGATATGGGTGGCAAAGGTTAAGTTTTCCTCAAACCATACGCCCAGGTTTTTAGCGGCAGCACCCAACAAGCATGGCAGTGGAAACCCTGAGGGCCACAATAGCTCTCTAAATTTGGAAGGAAATTTCCCATACAAAAGTATTTCGGATTTCTCATCATTGCATTTTAGCTGGGCCTGAGCCAGCCAGCGAAAATCCGAGAGTAGGCAGTGTTGAGCAGAGGAAACATCAGCATCGGCACCCTCCCAAGTAAACAAAAGCTGAGTGTCGTCCGCATAGGCAATCACCTTAGCCCCAAGCTCCTCCGCTAGATATATCAGCGGGGTAACATAAATGTTAAAGAGGAGGGGGCTAAGGGACGAGCCCTGCGGGACCCCAGTAACTACTGGTTGGGGAGAGGAGGCGCACGGTGGAAGCCAAACCAGCTGTGACCGGTCCGCCAGAAAGGAGGTAAGCCAGCTTAAGGCCGAACCAACAATACCAATCTCCGAAAGGCGAGCAAGAAGTAGGGAGTGAGGCACCGTATCGAACGCCGCCGAGAGGTCCAGCATAATCAAAGCTGCCCTCCCGCCGGCGTCCAGACACTCCCGGATAGCCTCCGACACCTCCACCAGCGCAGATTCTGTACTATATGTGGCTCGAAAGCCTGACTGCGCTGGATGCAGCAAACCAGCACCTTCCACAAAGTCCGTGAGTTGTCCTGTAACTACCTTTTCACACACTTTGGCAAGACTAGGCAGAAGAGAGATTGGACGGTAGTTGCCAGGACTCAAAGCATCTAGTGAGGGCTTTTTTAAAAGGGGGAGAATCTTAGCCTGTTTCCAGGTGACCGGCACCCGGCCCTCCGACAGGGACATATTGACAATATTGTTGACAACTGTATTGATGGTGTCAGCGGATACTGCTAAAAGCCTAGCTGAACACGGATCAGTGGGCGAGCCTGATTTCAGACCCTTAAGAATTTTAAGGGTACATGCCAACTTTGCAGGGGAGAAGGCCGATAGTTTGGAAATAGGGCCAGGAGGGGACACAGGGGAAATGGAGAGAGCTAAGGGTCCCCTAGAACCGATGGAAAAAGCCGCCTGGATGGTCTGGATTTTGTCCCGAAAAAACTTAGCAAGAACATTACACCAGGTCTCCGACACGGGCAACGAACAGACCAGGGCACAGGGAGCCACAAAACTTTGCACTATGACTTCAGCCAAGGGTAGGAAAGATAAGTCTGCTACCAGAGAAAAAAACTCGCTGAAAGACCTGTTCGCCAAAGCACAAGGAGGGGGGCCCGCCGACCTGGATCGACTGAGCCCAACATCGGCGGAGGCACCAGTGACGCAGGCCTTTCTGGAATCTCTTTTCGCCACACTGCGCAAAGACCTCCAAACCGTGAAGCGCGATCTCACGGCTGAACTCAAGGATGTTCGCAGGGACGTGGACAACATCGGGGAAAGAGTGGCGGCTTTGGAGGACAAGAGTGACTCCCGAGACACTGAAATGGCGGCATTGCAACAGGAGGTACTCCGCATCCACGAACAACATGTGGACGTGCAGTCCCACCTGGAGGATCTAGAGAACCGCTCCCGCCGCCATAACATCAGGATCCGAGGAGTGGGCACTAACGAGGAAGCGGGGGACATTTTTGCCTATGTGCGAGATCTCTTCAACCACATCCTGGGCAACCCCTTGGACGCCCCGTTGAAGCTGGACCGCGCGCACAGGGTGGGCCCACCCAGAGCGGCGACAGCACCCCCCGCGGACATATTGGTTTGTGTCCAGGACTTCCTCACTAAGGAAGAGATCTTGCGCAAAGCTCGCTCCCTACAACGAATCACCTTTCGCAACCAGACGCCCACCCTCTATCAAGATCTCGCAGCAATCACTCTCCAGAAACGCAGAACCTTCCGGCCCATCACAGAAGTCCTCCGCCAACGCAACATCCCCTACTCCTGGGGACATCCGTTCCGCTTAGTGTTTCGACTCAATGGCAAACTGTTCCAACTTTGCTCTTTGTCTGAAGCCAGCAGGCTCCTGGGGATCCCCCTCCCAGAGGATACGGACGATGGGGGTCCCTCGGATCAAGGGTCCAGTGATGGCAGACCGCAGTGGAGGCAGCGGGGAAGGCGGCGCCGTGTCCGTCGACCGGACCCTACAGTGATCAAGATGGAGCAGCAGGCGGCTCTGGAGGCCTTGCCAGAGGCCTTGGCCAAGGCGTCTACCGAATGACCAATCCTGGTTATTTTGATGTATCCTTTCTTTAACACAACTGGGGTGGAGGGGGGAGGTTGATGAGCTGATGATGACCACGCGACCGCCCAACAGACTTCTCCTCTGTTCATCCCCGGATGACAGACAATGTTTGAACACTGAACTGTTTTTGTCGCCTGTTGCGCCTTATGAGGTTTCTTTTTTCTTTTTTGGGTTTTTATGGTTGGGGTCTCCTCCCATTCTTTGCACCCTTCACCATCTCTCCTCTCTTACCAACATGGGGTCCCCTCTCGCCCACAAGGCGCTACCGGTGAATGTAGTGAGTGTAGTGACAAAGTGATAAAAAAGTGACAAAATACTGTACATATATCTACAATAAAAACTTTTTGAAAAGCATTCTGAGAAATATTTTGAAAAACAGCTCCAATTTTCAATTTGGAAAACAATGGTGCTAGCTTAATAATTGAATTATTTGGGTTTGCGTGCTAGTGGGCCTGTTGGAGCATGAAAGGCCAAACCACCGTCGACGTTTAACACTTTGTCACTACACTCACCATGTCACTTTAATCACGCTCACATGCGCCGCGTTATTAATTCAATTATTGAACAGCCCTCCCCTCCTTGTTTGTTTGTCGTGGTAATTCTTGACCTTTTTCTGAACAAAATTGAAAATACAAAGTAAAGTATCATCTTTTTCATGAATAACGAATTTTGTTTGTTTTTGGTGTGTGTTCAATGGTTATGTGTACTTAAATGTTTAAATACTACAAAGTAATTGTCTGACCCGTCAGAACCAATTGTTGTTTAGACTGGACTGTGACAGGGCAGAATACGCTGCGATGCGCTTGCGACATTCCTTCTATGTGGGTGGGGATAAGTGTGGGCGGCTACTTGCGCACAGGCTGAGGGAAGTTCGTCAGCGAGAAGGGGTCCGGGAGATCAGAGACCACTCAGGGATACCACATACGGACGACACGGCTATTGCCGAGACGTTCCGCGAGTTTTACGCGCAGCTATATGATGAACAGCCCTTAGAGACGGCGGACATTGACATGTACCTGGCGCAGGCTCGCCTTCCTAACTTAACACCAGACCAGGCGGCCCACGTGGAGAGGGAGATCGGGGTGGAGGAGGTCATAACTGCCATAGCCCGCTTGAAATTGGGTAAATCGCCTGGCCCCGACGGTTACACCGCAGCTTTTTACAAGCAATTCTGCGCGACGCTGGCCCCCCTACTCACCCGACTTTTTAACTCCTTTGCCGAGCCCGGGGCGATCCCTGCGTCCATGCTGGAGGCAGCAGTGGCCGTTATCTCAAAGCCTGGGAAAGCCAAAACATCCTGTGGATCCTACCGGCCTATTTCGCTTCTAAATATTGACCTGAAGTTATATACCGGGATCCTGGTTGCCCGACTGGGCCCTTATATGCAGGGGCTGATAGACCCTGACCAGGCAGGATTCATACCACAGCGGCAAACGGGCCATAACACCAAACGCGTCACGCATCTGATAGAAAAAGCTTCCCGTATTCCTGGTGACTACATGCTCTTAACAGTGGACGCGGAGAAAGCTTTTGACCGTGTCCATTGGCCATATCTCGAACAAGCATTGATACACGCTGGTATTGGGGATAAAATGCGGTCACACATTTTTAACTGTTACCGCTCTCCCACCGCCACTGTCCGCGTTAACGGCCACACATCTACCCCATTCTCTATCCGTAGGGGTACCAGACAGGGGTGCCCTCTGTCGCCCCTGCTCTTTGCCCTCTACATGGAGCCCTTGGCTCAGAGAGTCCGGGACCACCCCCTGATTACTGGTATGCGCTTCGGAGGGGATACGCATACAATAAGCCTTTATGCGGATGACGTGCTGGTCACCCTTAGGGACCCCACGACCGCCCTAGGGAGCTTTTTGGAGGAGCTAGAAGCTTTTGGGAGAGCCTCCGGTTTTAAAGTCAACCTGGAGAAATCCATGGCACTAAACCTGTCTCTGCCGCCGGCGGTGCTGGCGGACCTTCGGGCCCGCCACCCTCTGCCTTGGTCCGATGAGACCGTCCCCTATTTGGGCCTACAGTTGGCCCAGTCTCTGCAGGCTATGAGGAACGTTAACTACTCCCTCTTACAGGCACACATCCGCTCTGCGTTGCAGAAATGGAAACACTACCCAATATCGTGGCTGGGGCGAGTTGCAGCCATCAAAATGACAATCCTCCCCAAGATTCTGTACCTCTTCCAGACTTTACCCCTCCCACCCCTCACCGGATGGCTACAAAAGGTCCAGTCGGACCTCTCTTCCTTCATCTGGCAGGGACATAAACCGAGAATGAAGCGGCTGGTGAGTTTCCTTCCACCTCACGAAGGAGGCCTTGGAGTCCCAGACCTCACGCTCTATTATAACGCCACGCAGCTCCGGTACCTGGTCGAATGGAGCAGGGCAGAATCTGAGAAGCACTGGCTCTTTCAGGACCGAGCTGTTTCTGGTACATCTCTTATGAAAATTCCCTTCCTGCCGAAATACCACCGCCCACCCAATTTGTATGCCTCTCAGGTGACGCGCTCCATCCTTAAAGTCTGGGACCGGACTAACATACGGCATGCCCTCACCACCTTCCCCTCCCCGCTCACCTCCCTTTTGGACAACCCAGATTTTCAACCCGGCATGGGTTCACAGGCTTTCCCGCTGTGGAGAGAAGCGGGTTGCCGCGCTCTGGGTCAACTATTCCAAAAAGGCGAGTTCGTTCCCTTCTCGCAACTCCGAGCCGACTATGGCCTCCCTGAATCGGAACGTATGCGCTACCTTCAGGTTCGACACTGGGCCATGCACCCGACAACCGGGCGCAGGCGTCGCGGCTCCTCACCCACTACGAGCGATGGCTTATCACGCGGCCTTCGGATAAGAAACTGACCTCGCATTTATACAAAATGCTCCTATTCAGATACACCCACACCTATCACGCCGGGCGGACTCGGTGGGAGAGAGACCTGGGGCGTGATCTTAGCTCCCAGGAATGGGAAGGGGCATGTCATAGGGCGCGCCACAGAGCAACACATGTAGGCCTGACCGAAACCTTCACCAAACTCGTATATCACTGGTACTACAATCCAGAGAGGCTTCACCAGGCCGACCCCACACATAGTCCTGACTGCTGGAGGGGGTGCGGGCAGAGGGGCACGTTGGTTCACCTCCTATGGGACTGCACACACATTCAGATTAACTGGTCGCATGTTATTGATGAGATTGGTAAATATTTGGACACGGAACTCCCCAGGTTTCCCGCATACGTACTGCTGGGAGTGCCAAACCCGCTCATCTACCCCCTGAAATCAATAAGGGGAAAACAGATAGCCATGGCCCTAGGCCCGGCTACCCAGAACATACTCATACACTCGAAGACACACCGGGTTCCCACACACACAGGGTGGTACCAGCGTTTATGGCACGTGCTGGGCATGGAAAAGATCTCCCTCACTTTGGCAGGCAAGGGCTCTTCCTTCACTGACCTTTGGCAACCTTTCTTGGCTTTGCTAGCTCCAGAATTTAGGGAATTGCACCTCACCACTCCGGACACTCAGGCATGAGACAGCTCAACCTTATCTGGGACGTGCCGTTCTTTGTTGCGCCATTTAGAGGCAATGCACCTAGGGAGGGTGGAGGGTGGCTTTCTTTTTCTGTCTTTCCTTCCCTTAGTTTGTTTTTTTCTTTTTTCTTTTCCATTTGGGTGGGGGTGGGAACATTTTGTAAATTGGAGTTTTCGTATTTCAATGCCTTTATCATTGGATCCGCCGGGCCCTGCGTGGCCCGATCCTACTGCACCTTCTTTGTGTGTTGTTTTATAATAATAATAAAAAGATTTAAACCTAAAAATATTTTCTTTTTGTGTCTTGTACTTCAACACTTTTAAAAAAGACTGTCAGTTTGTGAGATTGATTTAAAACACATTCATCAATAATTTCCCCACATAATTGTTATATTAAAAATTATATTAGGTACAGAAGGTTACAACAAATATCAAAATAGGAAAAAGAAAGGAAAGGGAGGAAAGAAGAGAGTATCTGTAAGACAATCTGTAAGACATGAAAACGAACTATCCGTGGCAGTGTTTAAATAGGGCTAGAACACGATAGATTGACAATATTACATCTGTTGTGCCAAGCCACGTCACAAATTAGGAATCATAAGCGTTGACGGGTTTCGATGGTATTGACCTGGTTTACACCATCTTTATCAAGACCACAACAATAACTCTCAATTTTTGCATGTGATAATCAATATGGTACACCTCCTGGGCTGTCCCGTCTGGTTTTACTGGTAATCCTGATTATTATATATTTATTTAGGATCTCTTAGTCATTATAAAAATTACTTATCAAATTTCCAGAGTTGTAGATGAACCACTACAATTCAATGATTTCTTGTCAAAAAACCTTCTTGTAAGTAAGGTATATTTTCTTTATTCCAACCAATGTTCATAATTTTCCCATTCATGGTTACTGAATTGCACCACACTCTTATTGGGTATTTGTTCTGGTGTTCCGGCGCTTAACCGCGTCCACTAAGTTCCAAATCTTTTATTATCAGTATTGCTTTTATACATGTAGCAATATTACAGGCTATTAAACCAGATAGATATTTTGCATTGAGCACACCCTTAACCGACCTATTTTAAGGTGCACCCAAACTTGAGGTTCAAAGAAAATAGGCACATTAAGGTAAAGTGATTGCAGAGGATTACACAATTTGGTAAAGTAGGGAAGCCAGGATGTGCAGGCTTTTTCTAGAGGTGTGGAAGCCGAATGTCTGGCTCTGCTCAGGCTTTGCCCTGTGGAAAACAGAGCCATTCAAAGCATCCAAACACTATAGTTTTCTATCTCTAATTTAAAACCTAAGCCTGTTAAACGCAGGACTGCTGGATGTATTGCACCTGAAAAGATGTTTTACTGCTGTGTGCAGGTCTGTCTGCCGCTAAGCTGCAATGTGCATGCTACTCAATGAACATCTGTAACCAGAGAGCAACCTTTGCCGACCTGTGTGGGATGTCAACACCCTCTTTCTTTTGCTAATTGATATAATTGCTGTCCTTGAGCTGCTGACCCTCTCTCTCATTACTGTTTGTTAAGTCCTTGGAAGATAGTGACATTAATACTTAACCTTTTACTTTTTTTCAAGAAAGACTTTGACATTTAATATAAATTATAATTAATGAACGGTGATATTGGTATTTATTGAGTATAGTGTAATAATACCTCTTGTGATGCATAATGCAACATAGATCCTACTCTGATGCACAGTAAAACATAGAAGGATATCAGAAAAGAGAGTGAAAAGTGAGCCCGCTCACCTTCCCCTATAAATATATTAAAGAAAGAAAATCAAGCACACTACCATACTCATTTATTGGGCCTGAGATCTCCACACACTTGGTGTGAACAAAACGCCTTTAGGTTTTATTAAAAGACCCCCACCCACCTAGTTGGTGGCATGCTTCATCACTGGGGTCCCACCTAGTGCATCTAGGGTGTGCTTCAACACCTGATTGCAGCAGAGTGGGTTTTTTCTCAAATGAGGAAAGAGGTAAATTTAAACTTGTCTTCAGGCTACCAACCAATGAGGTATATTTTAATAGTGACAACCTTGGACAAGGATTCAAACCAGTGGTGGATGTGTTGTGAGAAACCAATGAACTCTTACAGCCTCAGTTTAGGTCGACATGTTTCAGCCATATTGTCTAAGCAGCCCACGAGGGTCAGTATGGCATTCTTCAGGACCAGATTTTCATGCACGTTAAGGCATGCAACAATATCACAGTTCTTAACTTATGGTTTTATCTGTGTTTTACTCCATTTGAGTCTCTGTGTGAAATATAAAAAGTGAGAAAGGTGTCATTTCGTACTATGGTAGGAATTTGTTTCAAGGGAGCATGGGCATAGCACTCTCAGTGCGCTTATGTCATGCATGTGGTTCCAAGCATGAAGGAACCTCTGTGCCCTGGAACAAAGTAGCAGAATACTGCTATATGTGCTCTGCATTATCCAATCATGCAGATAAATTCAGTATTGAAGTTGAAGTATTGAAGGTAGAAATTACATACTTATTGCTCTGTAATTCCATAAAACATGGAGGCTACGAGGGGGGAGCCCTGTAGTCACACACTGTTAGGGATCACATATATAGTTATAACTCCCTCCAACGTTGGGGTCTTGTTTAGCAAAAAAGATTCTGCTGCTCAGCCCACCCAGCCCGCAAGGGTGATCGGCCATATGAGTACCTACTTTCCTGCCTCTGGAGCTCCATACATTGGTACTGCCCCCAGCGATGTCCAACTAAGTAGTCGGTGCAGTGCGGCGATGCATCACGTGCACATGGGCGTATCCCCATAGTGTCGTCCCGTATGCGTCGCGCATTTCGGCATGTCCATGTTGCGTCTTCGGATACCGCCATGGAAACCAAAACGGACGCGTGCTAATGCTGTAGCACCTGACAGTGTCTTACAAAAACAGATCAAAAGTGAAAAGAAAAGTTTTCTTTGGCCCTATGATGATGGCAGATAAGACTAAGACTACATATTGTGGGGAAACAATGAAGAAATGACAAAAATACTGTTGAAAATGTTAAAAAGAACTGTGCTGTTGTAAAATTCACACAGCACATAAAAAGGTGCATAAAAAAAGGGGAGGGGGATCTTTTCCCTAATTCATATTAGAAAAATGTGAGGGATTCAAGGATGACATTTATGTATCCTGTTGCCAATTCTATTACCAAAAGATATTATGAGAAAAGAGGGATCATTTGGCAACCTCATTTACTTCGTGAAGTAGTGGTGCAGTTCAAACGGCTCGTAGAAATAATGGGCTAAATAAGCCGCGATGAGGACGAATGTTTCCATCAAGTAGTGCTAAGATGATTGCACAAGTATGTGAAATTCTTGCAATACAAGTTTCGGGGTTCATATATAGTCCATTTAATTGGGTATTAAGGTAGTGATGCTCTCTAGAGAAGACCCTCTCTAGTGATGCTGCACTGAAAAGCCAGACCATAAAAAGGCATCCAAAGCACTTCAATGTAAAATGTCCGCATATTGGAATGTTGGCATGTACATTTCTGTATGTGATACTGGCTATGCATGCTTGCACTCCTGAAGGTTTGTAACAATTGAACCTTCCAAGCTATAAATTGGTGATTCATTCAGAATTTCATGACATTCAGAAACTTGCCCAAAATGTAGGGATGATCCTACATGTGTACATTTACATCTTTTAACGCAGGAGCTTTATAAACCAGGTTCTGGGAGCTCAGTGCTGGCTACATATACTGCAATCAGCTGATATATGGTTCAGTGGCCTCGCTGAGTAGAGTTCTTTACATTGGTGGGGGTGATCCCTCCAGGTGAACAACGTGCCCTACTCCTAAAAACTCTGTATCAGAACCCAATTATTACTGTACATTTTAACTGTGCAATGCTTTTCCAAGAATTCTATATTTTAATCTTTGCAGAAAATACAAGGTGTGTTACAGACATGGTGATCGTGGAATTTGAAGCAAGGTGCCTTTATGGCTTGAGATTTTAAATCAGACTTTTAGAAATACATTTTAAAGTAATAGAAAGGACCAGGGATACATTTTCAAACCTCCATTTTTTTTTTCTACTGTTCCTCATCGCAAGTTTAAACTCAACACATAGCTTGGTTACAGACATTGACATAACCTGGCCCACAGATATCACACACTGCCTTATGCAAGTGTGCATGCTGAAGCTGTCTGCATGACCCTCAATTCGCCAAACTGTTAAAGGTAGCGGAAGTGACATCACACTCCCTTTGACCAGCAATGGCATCACAGGAAATGACATCATATAACCTTGGTCCAGATAGCATTACAGGTAGCAATGTCATCCTAAGGTTGACCCTGATGACATCACAGATGATACACTGAAAATTAAAAACTAAAATAAACACAAAATTTAAAAAAAGTTGCTAAAGCAAGTATAAATATACGTGCATTAGCAACTGTTCGCTATTTATGCTGTGTAAGTCAATTTTAATTACAACGTATGTATTCATTAAGCTGCTAGCATGATATGCATCCAGTGCCCGGCATCATACGCAAGATGTCCAATTCCAGCCTCAAAACCACCAGATGGTGAGGCACAGCTACAACTTGATGCTTCACTGAGGCACAACAAGTAGGAAGAGCATGGGCTGCAGCAGTGCAGGCTTCCCTCACACTCACAGAATAGGGACTACAGAGACTCCGGCAGCACAAAACAACCCTCACCACCCAAAGAAGATGCAGACTGAGCAGTGACACAAACACTCATGCTGGGGCTTATGCTGGGCTGCTGAGGAGGCAGTGCTTAATTTGAGCCGGTGGTTTCCAGTGCTTGGCACCGGCACATAATTGTCAACCCGGCATGTATGGCAGTCTGCCACATGGTGGCGCTGCTCATCTAATTTTGAGATGAGCAGAACAATGGTTGTTTACGAATACAATGCACATTAAAAATTACTAATACCTGCCTCCCCAGCCATTCCTTCAGCTTTGCGGTCCTGGAATAATCTAAACTGTCGTACTTGCAGGCGAAAGGGATGGTTAGTAGTAGTTTTGGTAGTGGCGGCTCTTCGCGGAGCGTCGCCCGACTGCTTTCAAGCAGTGCGAGAAGCAAAAATATAAAATGATAATAACTTTTAGTTATTATCATTTTATGTTTGTGCTGCTTTGCGGGTAGGCAGGGCTGCTCTGTCCTCAGAGCAGGGCAGTGGAGGAGTGGTTTGCCCACTCCTAAGTGCGCAATGACTGTTTGGTCGGCCCTCTCTGGCCGCCCAAACCAGTCATGCACACTTTTCCCGTTCTCCATGCAGGCTGCATTACAGCCTGCATGGAGAACATGCCCACCCCTCCAGCCCCTGGCTGAGCAGCGTGTCGTGGCGCTCAGACCAATCACAACGCTGCACTGCAGTGTTGTGATTCGCTTAGGGGAGGGAGCCTGGCTGCCTGCTTCCTGTTCCTGAAGTCGGAGGCAGGAGAGCAGGAGCAGAGACGCGGGACCCGGCGGCAAGGTAAGTTTTTTTATTTTTTTATTTTTTTTATTCTGCTCACTCCCTCCTGCAATTGCGACCCCAATCCCGCAAGACCCCTTCCCCCCCCGTGACCCTCCACGCCCGCCTCCCACCCACGAACCATGCCGGCCGCCACTGAGTTTTGGCAGCGATGACAGGGGCGATGGGTGGTGCAAGCTGCAGTGGCCTCCTGGTCAGGGCCCTTCCTGGCACTTATTATTTAACAAATTGAGCACTGTGAGGAGGACTGCTGTGGCCTCCACCTGCAGTAGGAGCACTCCATGCCACAAACTCTGGCTGACAACCTCAAGGGATAGACACAATAGCAACAAACTGCCTCAACCCCTTTAAAGTAGATGATCTCATGTGAGCAGTTAACTTATTTCATACCATTAACACTTCAATATCTTATTTTATTTGTATATGTGTACACACCCAAAACACATACACACACACAAAACACACACACATATATTTACTTACCCACATGAGAGATGTGTAAATATTCTTGGACATGTATAATAAAATCACGGTGTTGCTCAAACATTACCTAGTGGTTACTGTTAGTGCCATGTTTACTGTGCCTGCCAGCCAGCAGGTACCTTTAGATACATCAAGTTCACGTGCCAGCTTATCTGTTCCCCCATGCCAGTGTAGGCGAGACCCAATTGGGGATACATTTAGGTGTCAGTATCACAATGCCCAGGTAGGTACACATTTCTAGGCCAGACTAGTAATTCCCTAGTTACACACTTTTCTATGTAGCATAACAATGCCACTCTTGGGTACACACTTGCATGTGTCACAATATCCCAACATGGCAAACATTTGCATGCAGTATCAAAGTGTACCAGGTACATATGAATTTCGGTAGGTACACCTTGCCCTGCAGTAAGTATCACAGTACCACACATAGGCACGCTCTGCCATGCAGCAAAACAGTGTCTCAGTTCATACATATTTCCAGTATTAAAATACATTTAATTTCGATATGACACCCCACATAGGCACACCTTCCATTTATGTTTGGGGTTCCATGCAGTACCACAATGGCCCAGGCAGGTGCACATCACTGGAGATCATACAGAGAATCCCACAAGCAAATCAAACAAGGAAATCAAAATGATAACAGATATTCACAGACAGAAATGGTACATTGCTCCCGCTGGCATATGGTAATGTGGTGCATCTGTGAACTCCTACGGCACCGTGATTCTATCAAAGATTTATTTTTCTGCATTTTTACTCATTCACAACATTAGCAGAATTCTTAGGTTTTTTAGTATTTAGTTCTCAGGTAAAAAAACTAAAACTAAAAGGAGCCCTGCGGATTGATTCGTCCGATCGCAAGCCGTGATTAAACACACTCGCATAGGATTGGAGCAATATTATGCAAACCCTAAAATAACATTCAAGGTGCATTTTGGAGGCATGGTACCTCTGAATTCTTTTATTTTTGACGCTTGCTATTCTAAAAGTGCTTAATATGAAATTATATTTAGAAAGAAATAAACGTGTTAGGAAACCTGGCACGTAAATGTATGCAGGCTGTCTTGGAGGATACCCCAGATTTTTGTCCGTTTTGAACATCAGCCTGATCACTTATCAATATATTGCTTTCCTCTTTGGACGTTGGATGAGACTTTGTTGACAGGTGTGTGAACGCAGTTTGACATCTACTGACGTACTACGCTCCCCCCCTGCAATAATGACATGGTGCAAACAAATGTTGATTACAACTCATTACAGACTGGAGAGGTGTTTTGTGAGTTGTACAAAGTAGCAAGCAGTATGAATATATTTTTTGTTCTCTTTTCCCAAATTTATAGTTTTTTGGTGTGATTGGAGTTGTAACTGAGAGTGTAGTAAAGATATTTACATGCTAACTGGGCTATATGGCTCATGATGTGGCCAGGAGTGGCCGTATTACACTGAGTGCCCAGGGAGATGGATTTGCAACAGGCACATGCCCATGACACTAACATGACACTAAGCCCAAGATTTACTAACATTCTGCGTTGTGGTTGCATGACTAGCTTAGCGCAGTCACTATGCAAATGTTAGGTGAGATTTACAAAGCCATGCAAATCAGATTTGCACGGCTTTGCACTGCACTATTTCCAAAAAGTAACGCAAGGCAGCACAGAGTGTTTCTTTACGTTACTTTGCATCGGGGAGGCATTCCATGGGTGGAGTATGGATTTTCTAAGGCCTGCACCCATGGATTTTGATGCAAAAGGTGAGTAAACGTGGGATTGCGCCAAAATGCTACACCTCCCTGAACCAGGTATAACGAGGAGAAATATCTTTATTTCTCCTCTTTGATTCCTCTTTCTAATTGGGCTGTATTTTGCAGCATGCATAGAAAGAGGAAAATGTATCTAAGGAATGTTTTTATGCACAATATTGTCACTTCCTGCACAAAAACAATACTGCCTGTAACGCAGGCATGCTTGCAGCGTGGTACAAGAGTGCTTGCGTTGGCACTAGGCAGCACACAGTGCACCAGCTCTAGGAGAAAGCCGAAATGTGCATATCATAGTAGATTTGGTGCAGTTCTGCTGTCTACCTTTCACGCAATGCAGCACAGCAACTTTTCTTGTTGCCCTTTATTGCGTGAAATGTTACTAAATCTGTCCCTAAGAACTTTGCTGTGCTGTGGAGAGCTAGATTTCATGAGAGAAGAGGGTGGTCTGAGAAGTAGATTGCATGGCAGAGTGTAGGAAACAAGTGAAAAGATACGACACCATCCCTAATCAACACCCAGCTCCTATTGAGCCACCCATACAAGTCCCCCACCTGCAACTCCTACATGCAGCCCTATCCCTGAACCAGTGGAGGTATCGCTGAATGACCCAACCAGTGATGTCCTATTCCATGGCCAGCATGAGGACCACCACCTAAAAATGAAGGGTGGTCAGTACACTCTGCTCCTCAGGTGGAGTTCATGAAGTTTTGGCGGAGTTTGTGGCGGAGTTTACCGGCACCCGCCCCAGGTAAAACCTGGGTATGTTTAAGAGGCAAAATTCTCTGCTAGTTGAAAGACTGGTGCATGTGTAGTGTGTGTAGTGTGTGTAGTGACCGGAGAACCACAGCCAATGATCAACCAGCAAGCATTTTCCCATCCAAATCACAAGTTCCTTACAATTTCTGATGTGCGACAGCCAGTGAACCAAAATAAATAATGTTACTAGCCTATGCTATGAGGTGTCTCTTTAACCAATGCTATGTCACCAGTCTTCCTCGCTGCTCATAGAATATGTTTCTGCCTTCATGATTGGTTTTGCTGGGCACAGCCCCTGCCTGTGAGGTGAGTCAAGCACCGGGGATTATTTTGGATAAACATTGAGGTTTTCGGATCCAGGGCCACCTTGTGAACAGCAGGACTGTGGACAGAGATGCTGCGGAAGGAATATCAGATCTGCATGCCGCTCGCCGTTGAGGAAGTAAGACTAACGTAACAATGTGGGTCGACAGCTCACTGCTGAGATCTTTGTGCAAGTCAGTGGTTTGAATACCCGTGCGGCGACTCAGCCTTTCATCCTTCCGATGAGCATGCTATAGCTTTCGTGAATGCTGCCCAACATGTATCAAGCAGGCAAGAAACTTGGATGTTGTGAGGGAAATAGAAAATGTAATTAATTGGATTAACGTGCTACTGCTTTTGTGGCGCTCAAAAGACATGATTCAAGTCCCAGTCAGGAAGTATCCATGCCTTTCAACAGTCCAGTTGGTTTCATTGAAATTATACAAGACTACAATCTCTAGCATGTCTGAGGCTCTTAAATGAAAAGCCTGGGTCTCATGTGAAATTGACTATCCTTGCACTGCTATTCATCCTTTCAATGGCAATGAAATGGGTACATTCAACTGGCTTAAAAAGAAGTACCTGTTATTTACTGTGTCTGAAGTATGCATTAGAAATCTGTATACTAAACACTACATCTGCACTGTAGCCAGGTCGTCGTCTACCAGTATGTGCAGCAGAGCTGCAGACAAGCTTCCACCTCTGCCTTTCTTTCATGCACACATCTAGGCATGCACGGGCTAATGTGTCAGTGTTGTATACGAGCGGGAAGTAGACGTTACACATTTGAGCGGGAATTGTGTGAGCTGCTCGGATTTGACGCCTATCCGTGTACACGAGATGGTGTTTACAAATGAGCCTCGAGCGCCGACAGTAATACCTTCGGGTCCAGTACGCGCTACATAAAATTGCAAAATAAAAATGTGTGGCAAAGGGTGGGGCAAGTTCCATAGACCCTTCCCGGTTCCTGTTTGAGGACGGTTCCTCTCTCCAAAGGCGCGAGGGACACTTACTAAACGCCCCTTTTCCAATTCCAGCAGTATTAGATAGCTAGGTGGACTTGTGCGCCAGCAGCAGAACTGTTGTTGTTTGTTCCCCATCTCGGCGGACTGACACAGCTCGTCGTCCTTGTAATAAGAGCTGTGTCATTAACGGCGCATCGCAGCAGCTAGCGCCTCAACACTTGACCATTATTGTTGAAGAGAAGCACCCTGGGTACCACTTCAAAATAAAAAATAAATGAATATTTTGCAGGAGGCGCGATAACACGTTGCCAGCTGCGAGAGACATGTAACTTCTGGAGGGAGGCATGATTACACCGTGCCAGCCACAAGAGGCATGTTATATCTGGAGGGAGGTGCGATAACACCGTACCAGCCGCAAGAGACATGTGATATCTGGAGGGAGGCGTGATAACACCGTGCCAGCCGCAACGCAAGAGACATGTGATATCTTGAGTGAGGCAGGATAACTCCGTGCTAGCCTTGAGAGCATGTGATATCTGGAGGGAGGAGTGATAACAAGGGGTGGGCGGAACTCTGCGGAATTTTGCTGAGTTTTAAACCAACTCCGCGGAATTCAATGGAGTAAAACTCTGCGAGTTCCGCCCACCTCAACCAAAAATCCTGTAGTACTGCCCCCTACCTTATTTTTATTATTTTATTTTCAGAGTTTTATATATCGCAAACAAGACCCAAATGGGTGTCAGAGTGCTTTACAGGAACAACGAAAGGTAGTTAGGATACACAAGGTGATCGGGTTACATAAACAATGGTGTTTGACAATAAAACAGGCGATGGCTAGATGGGACGGAAACATCAGGCAAGTCAGTAATAGTTGGCAATGAGGGGGAGGTTTTACTACCTTCCTGAAGGTGGTTGAGGACGTGCTGCGTCTATTCATCGGAGGGAGAGAGTTCCAGATTTTTGGGGCCCTTCCGGAGATGGATCGATTGTAGGTTTTCTTTTTGTTACATTTTTGTGTTTTAAGTAGTAGGGAGTATGTGCTTCTAGAGTATCTGGTTCCACCAGATAGGGTAAATTTCTGGGTCAGGTAGGAGGGGGTGTTATGATATAGCGCTTTGTAGGTCATACAGACGATTTTGAGGTGGATTCTAGCCTAATGGGGTAGCCATTTTAGGGAGTGGAGGTCAGGGGTGATGTGATCCTTGTTTGTTTTTTTGAGCCAGTGATGAGCCTTGCAACAGTGTTCAAGGTAGCCTTCAGGAGAGCAAGATTGATTTTCGGACGGCCCACTGGAGTAGTGCTGTCATAGTCTAATTTCGTTATCATAACAGCTTCAACCACTGTTTTGAGATCAGTTTAGTGCTTGTAGTTGATGGTTAGCTTCTTTGGTTGTGGCACTGATATTTTTTTGCATGAAGAGGGTAGAATCCAAGGTTATTCATTCCAAGGGATTTTGCTGAGTCAGTGGGGTACAGTTCCGGGCAGTAAGATGTGGGAGCCAATCATTGACACAAGGAGCGATACTGGGCGACGAGATCAGTAAAAGTTCAGTTTTGAGGGCATTTAGTTTGAGATGGTTACAGGTCAGCCAGCGTTGTATTTTTGTCAAGGTGTTATTTAGTGTGCTGATGTCATTGGGAGATGTAATATTTTTGTAGAGTTGAGTATCATCCGCATACATGTGGTAAGAGGTGTGAGAGAGTGTGAGGATTTCAGTTGTTGCTCCATGTAAAGGTTAAACAGAGTTGGGGAGAGAGTAGAGCCTTGGGAACACCAAGCGCCACTAGTGACTGATCAGAGAGTACGTGGTTAAATAAGACACGCTGAGATCTATTGTGAAGGAATGAGGAGAACCATTTGACTACAGTATCAGAGATAGCCATCATGTGTTCTAGAAGGTTTAGAAGAGTTTCATGATTGACAGTGTCGAACGCCGCTGATCGGCTGAGTAAGATAAATAAGCAAGATTAATTTTGGTCGAGTGAATGCAGACCATTGTCAACAATGTGAATCAAGGCGGTTTTGTTGCTGTGGCCTGGCCTGAAACCGGATTGATATTGGCCAAGGAGTTGGAAATGCTCAATGTGGCTGCGAAATTGTAGGTGCACATATTTTTCCAAGAATTTGGCCAGAGTAGGGATGTTAGAGATAGGGCGGTAGTTGTTGGGATCGGGTTGGTCAGTATTGTTTTTTTTTAGGGTTGGTGTAACCTGGCCACTTTTTAGGCAATCAGGTATGGCGCCAGCGGTGAGTGAGGCATTGATAATTCTATTTCATAGCGGGAGTAGGAGGTGAGTGGACTCATTGAGGAGTTTGGAGGGAAGGGAATCGGACTAACCATAGCTCTTGGCATATCGCATAGCAATTCACCAGTAATGAAGGAGGGTGAAGGGGAAAAAACAAAAAGCACCCAAACCTCAGCAAAAAATCAGGATTGAGCAACACACTGGTTCCATAATATACAAAAGAAAACATCGCAGTACCCACAAAGTTTCCTCTAAACACCACCTTCCCTCCCCCAAAAACTACAAATCTCTGGGTGGTGACCTAGGCTCTCTTCTATCTTTCTTAATGCTTTTCAGCTCCATACTGACCAGGCACGCCTCTGTTGCACTCACCCTTATGACTTACTCATTATACCATGAATACCTGACAAGTCATCTCCATACCACCATTTTTGGCAAAATGGAACAAAATTGTCTGTGGACCCAGGTTGTGACTCTAGGTAAAGGTCCATCCTCTTGCCCCCTTCTAGAGCTGAATTGCTGTATGTGCAGCCTTCTGCTTGCACTCATCTTCACCAATCGCTCAGAAAATACTAGGCATAACCTTAAACACAGTGCATTCCAAGAGATGTAGTATCATCCACAACATATATTAGCAGATGTGGTTTGTTGTTCCAGTATAAGCAAATAAGACTGACAAGCTGTACTTTGTAGGGAAACAATATTTCTTAACATTCCAAAGCAGCTTATGTTCCTTTTTCAGAGTTGGATACTCTGAAAAGGGAACATACTCTGATACATTAAGAAATATTGTACAGCAAGAAATAATTATTTTAAAAGGACGCAGCCCTCACCAGCGCTAGGTGGCATGCTTCATCATAGGGGTGCGCCTTTGTCGGCTCCAACTGGTGGTAGGCTGGCTCATGAAGAAGCATTGATTAGGAGCAAATGTTTTTGGATGTATGAAGGGTCCTAAGAAAATTCTAAAAATTATGTCAAGGAAGGGACTAAATTGGAATTTTATTTATTTAAGATCATGCCTATCTTATACAATACTAAAATTCCATAGAGAGAGTGGGTGCATGGTACTTACTATGATACATCCCTCACCTCTTTGTAAATGGTCAACATGTTTCTACCCTTCCTAATCTGTGACTACTCACTTGAGCTTTCATCAGGACCTGCGTAACCCTTCTTTACACTGTATCCTACCCTTTATTCCTCTCTTTGTGGTTTTGGAACAACAAAATATTGACCTTCCTGTAAGCATGATCCTAGTTTCAGGAATCTGTCCTAAATGTCCTAAATGTGGGTAACCTTGAGCTCCAGGAGATCGGAAGATGGGGACACCTACCTACCCACCACTGATACTCACTCCTACGATCGTCTGCCCAGTCTTCACTTTAACTCAAGATAATTAGCTTTTTTGTTGTTCCCCAAAAACCACAAAAATATACAAGTTATAGTTTAATAAACTAATGATAATGTGTGCCCCGCCTTGCACTGCTTATGACCTCACATTTTACAGCACACGACATGTTAAATGACATCATCAATGACATCACTGAGGACATCTCAAATGACTTTGTCTGTGTGCAGGTTGAAGATTGGCTACAGCCAACCCTGCCACTGTCACCCAACCCTGCCGCTGCCACCTAACCCCCGCTGCACTTGTTGTTCGGCCAAGCTCCATACAGGGTTAGCCACAGGATCTGGACCTGTGCCTAACCTTGCCACGGCCGTCTAAATCCTCACTGGGTATGGCATTTGGGCAACGGGGTTTGGTGCCATGCTGAGCACAGTTTGGAACTGGCCACAGATCCTGGCAGTCAGCCACCACTGTGCATGGCCTACAGTCTGCATAATGACGGTTGTCTGCAGGGTCTGGTCCATGACCAGACCCTTGTATTTCTTTTCTTTTTTATCACAGGGAGTGCCATAATGGGTTCAGCAGGACTGGGTGTTGGTACCATGGTGTCGGAGCCCTAAAAAATATTTTTTTTATTTGACTCAAAAGGCCCTCCTACATGGCCCTTGGGACACTCTTCTGTTAAATTGCGAGCATTTAAAAAAAAAAAAATCATGACCTGAGGACCGGGTCACCCAAGTCTTGTAATGGCGGCACAACATTTTGTTCTTAGTTGCAGCCAGTCAATCAGATTACTCGGTACCAAGGTACCAAATGAGCGATGGGACAAAAAGCTTCCTCTGCCAATCAGTAGGCCCTTTTTTTAAACTTATTTTTCTACTGCGGCACTCCTGCAGTAGTCCCGTACGACCAACCAGCCAGATGTACCTTTTTCTGAGCTTTAATTCCTTCCTGCCCAAACTGGGCATCTCTTTAAACGGGAATTTTTTTAAATGGCTAAACTTATTTACACCAATTCACAAAAAGCATGCTTTCTGAGTAACATTCTAACTTTTTGCCAAATTTGTTTCAGCCTGAGAGCAAAGTTTCTTATTGAAATTAATATGGGAACTCACACTTTTGGGATCCCCTCTTTTTCTTGGACCCACTTGATGGATCAGCGTGAAGCTTTCTAACTCACACTTTTGGGATCCCCTCTTTTTCTTGGACCCACTTGATGGATCAGCGTGATGCTTTCTGTGAAGCAGCCAAAGTGGATGAACTTTTCTTTTGCAAAGTTTAATTCAGATTAGTCAAACAGCACCAAAGTTATTAGAAGTCCAATTAATTGGATGAAACATGTTGGCTGGTCTACTCTACATGTTACATGATATGTTCAAATCAAACTGTGATTAAATAAAAGAGAGGACTTGAAGAATAACTTTGGACACAGACCTTGTAATTTGTTATATTGTTCATATGGTGGTGCACCGATTGCTCTTTCATGTCAAACGGATATATATATATTCACTGTTAAAAGCAAAGGTTACAGGGTCGTTATAGTTAGGCTGATGTTTTACCCATAGAGAACAATAGAAATTGAGCAGGTATAGTTATACTATAAGTTATACTTATAGTTATACTTATGCTAAGAAACTATGACTCATTGCCTTAAGTTACTTAATGGCATGAGTTATAGTTTCTTCAGATAAATGAAATGAGTGGAGTAGCCGCACATTTTATATTCACTGCGCCTGTCGGGGAGCACCCCATAATGCCCTGCAAGGGTTTTTTATGTTTATTTTTCTTTCCTAGTGGTGCTCCAGGGCGAGGCAGGGGCACCACCAACCATTTTTAAATGTTCTAGGGGGCTGCAGGGAGCACAGCAGCTTACCTAGGATTATTAAACACGTTCAATGTAAGTCTCATGGGTTATTGAATACATGGCCCAGGACAGCTAATCATCTTTTCAAAGCACTCTGAGTTGGAGTGGTATGCTCTTCAGCTAGAGTGTGGGGACCCCTTGTGGTTGGGTCTGTGGCTGCAGTTTGTGGCATGATGAGCTTAAAAAATGACACAAACACATGTGTATGGGTGTTTTGGAAAGAAAATACATTCTTTAAAATGTTCTTGAGTCACTGTTATTTAACATTATCATGTGGGTATTTGTAAGAAATCAATTGGATTTTGATCATTAGTAAATTAATATAATGATGTTTGACTAAGCCAATATGTCGGCTTTATATATTTTGATGTGCTGACCCCTAATGAAGTCAAGAGGCATGCCTTTTGTAGTTGGATGTTCTGACCTTCTGATGAAGCCACTAAGTCTGCTTTACTTAAAATGCCACACCTTTATATTGTTACTTTATGTTAAATAAAAACCTCAGAAATTCACTGGAAAAACAAAAAACAAAAGTTAAAGTGATGTTATAGTTAGATATGGCAATAATATCTTACTTTATATTAAAAACAAAACTTAAAAATGTACTGTAAAAACAAAGGCTTCTTTAGTTAACTGGTACTGGTGAATTTAAGTGGTTTTTAAGGTTTAAAGCGAAACGTTTTCACCTAACTATAATGTTCCTTTAACTTTTGTTTTTTTGCAGTGAATTTCTAAAGTGTTTTTGAAAACCTAACTATAACTGTCACTTTAACCTTTGTTTTTTTCAGTGAATTTCCGAAGTAAATTACCGAGTCCCTGAGTGCTAAGATTGCGAGCACAACATTTTCTTCAGGTTTCCGCCAGCCAATTGGATCCCGCTCTTGAGCTCACAGATCCAAGGATCCATCGTGAATAGCCGCTGTCAGTCAATCAAGAAACAAGAAATGCCTTATGTATTCTTGCTATACAAGCCCAACTTAAAATACACAAACATTAAAATTTGTAGTTATAATTATAACTTCAATATATAATATATAAGCACCACCTTCAAATTACTGTAAGCTGAGCACCTCCGAACACAGTCTTGTCACCTCACTCGCCACACTGCATTAACTATAGCTCATGCCTTTTCCAAGCACTGTTTTTACCTTTGCATATTCAATCCCTTATAAAATTATAGCATTCATTACAACACTTATGACTTATTACTTCTCCAGTTACATTATTTGTAACAACACAGGGCATGGTAGAGTGGTGAGTTATAGTTAATGTTGTCTGGTTAGCGAGCTGAAAATAATGTGTAACGAGGTCTCCTACTTATAAGAATTTGGGTAGTGGCTAAATTGAAAAATGAAAGTTATAATTATAACGTTTGAATTTTTAAAGTCTGTGTAGTTTAAACGTGGTTTGTATAGGGAAAATATGTCTTCTTAATTATAACTAAGCTTTAACCTTTGGTTTTTTAATTTAATTTCAATGTTCTTTTTCAAAATGTGTTTAAAATCGTAGAGTCCAGTGTCGCAAGTGGAGAGGTGTTATGTGGATTGTCATACCGTACAGTGGAGGAGAGTTTTTTAAACTCTATTGTCCTAGAGTGGAGTATGGTAGATTAGAATAGAGTGGAGTAGAGGAGAGTGTCGTGGCATATTGTCCAGTGTAGTAAAGTGCTATATAGTGTAGTGGCATGGTGGCTCATATAGTGGAGGCAAGTATCGTAGACTGGAGCAGCGAGCTGTACAGTGGAATGGCGTCTTGAACAGTAGAGTAGGGTGTCATAGAGTGGAGTAGAGTGTTTTAGAGTGGAGTAGGATGAAGAAGAGTGTCATAGAGTAGAGTATCATCAAGTGGAGTGTCGCAGAGTACAGTGGAGTAGAGTGTCGTAGAGTGGAGTGCTGTGTCATAGAGTGGATTGGCGTATCGTAGAGAGAAGTTGACCGGCATGCCTTACAGTGTAGTAGAGTGGCATTGAGTGGATGGGCTAGAATGTCATAGAGTGGCATAGAGTGTAGTACAGTGTTTTAGAGTGGAGTTGCATACAGTGGAGTAGAGTGTCGGACAGTGGAGCGGGGTAAAGCGGAGTATAGTACAGTGGCATAGAGTGGGATAAAGTGTAGTAGAGTGGAGTATAGTGGAGTGGCATGTCGTAGATTATAGTGACATGGAGAGCAGTAGAGAGGAGTGGCGTAGCGTACAGTCGAGTAAAGTGTCATAAATTGGAGTTCCGTGTTGTACAGTAGAGTGTAGTGGGGTGTTGTACAGTATTGGAAAGTGATGTTGAGTACAGTAGAGTAGAGCAGCATGCCGTCTAGTCATTTTTTGTCGAGTGGAGTGGTGTACAGTACAGTACAGTGTTGTAGAGTGTGATAAAGTGGATTGGCATACAGTGTTATAGAGTACAATGGCATAGATTTGCGTAGAGTGGAGTAGTGGAGTATTGTGTCAGAATAGAGTGGATTAAAGTGGGGTGCAGTGGCATACAAAACATTGCGTACAGTGTCATATAGTGGACTGGAGTATCATGTAGTAGAGTGTTGTACAGTGGTGTACAGCATAGTACAGTGTTGTACAGTGAAGTGTAAAGGGGTATAGGCAGGAGAAAATGTTGGATAGTGTCATACAGTGTAGTACAGTGTTGAAGAGTGGAGTTGCATAGAGCACAGAAGTGTGTGAAACAGAGGAGCTGCGTAGAGTGGATTGTTGTATAGTAGCATACAGTGTATGGAGAAGAATTGAGTGGAGTGGTGTAATGTAGTGTGGAGCAAAGTACAATAGAGTGTATTGGTGTGTCATAGAGTAGAGTGGCGTGGAGTGTAATGGTGTAGCATAGTTAGTAGACTGTTATATATTGGAGTGGGGTCTCACACAGTAGAGTGGAGTGCTGTGTTATATAGAAAAGTGTCCTATATTACAATAGAGTGTTGTATATTGGAGTATACGGGCATAGAGTGGAGTATAGAGTTGGACAGTGGAGTGTACAGGAATAGAGTGGAGCAGAATGTCATAGAGTGCCATGAAGTGTAGTATACTTTTATAGATTTGACTTATATAGAGTGGAGGAGAGTGTCATACAATGGAGAGGCATAGAGTGGAGTGACGTACACTGTAGTGGCGTAGAGTGAACGCCCATAAAGTAGAGCAGCATACAGTGGAATAGCGTACAGTGGATTACTGTACAGTGCAGTGTAGAGGAGTGAAGTGGCAGAGAGTGGAATAGCGTAGAGTGGAGTGGTGTACAGTGGAGTGGTGTAGAGTGGTTGGGATACAGTGGATTAGTGTAGAGTGGGGTGGCATACGTTGAGCGTTGAGTTGATGAAACTTATAAACTGAAGTGGCGTCTTATACAGTAGAGTGAAGTGCTGTGACATACAGTTTTGGAAACTGTCATAGAGTGGAGTAGAGTGTTGTACAATAGAATGAACAGGCGTAGAGTTGAGTGCAATTTGGGCAGTGAAGTGTACCGGGATAGAGTGAAGTAGAGTCTAGTAGAGTGGCATAGAGTGCACTAGAGTTTTGGAGAGTGGAGTTTTATACAGTGGAAGAGAGTACACTAGAGTGGCATAGAGTGGAGTAGCATACAGTGGAGTGGCATAAAGTGGAGTAGCATAGAGAGGAGTGGCGTAGACTGGAGTGGCGTATAGTGGGGAGTGGCATAGAATGTAATAGTGTATAGTGTAGTATCTTACAGGTGAGTGGCGTAAAGTGGAATAGCATATAGAGGAATAGCGTTCAGTGGAGGGGCATACAGTGGAATAGTGTAGAGTGGAGTATAGTGGAGTAGCGTAGAGTAGAATAGCATAGAGTGAAATAGCATAGAGTAGAAAAGCATAAAATGGAGTAGCGTACAGTGGAGTGGATTAGAGTGAAATAGCATATATATTGGAGTGGTGTAGACTGGAGTGGCGTTAAATGGACTAGCATAGAGTGGAGTGGCGTAGAGTGTAGTGCTGTACACTGGAGTAGCATAGAGTGGAGTAGCGTATGGGGGAGTGGCATACATTTGAAGTGCGTAGAGTAGAGTGGTGTACAGTAGAGCTGCATAGACTGGAGTAGCGTACAGTAAAGTGGTGTACAGTGAAGTGGTGTAGACTGGAGTGGCGTACACTGGAATGTGGTAAAGTGTAATAGCATATAGTGGAGTGGGATTCAGTAGAGTGGCGTCCAATGGAATAGCATAGAATGGAGTGGGGTAGAGTAGAGTGGCATACACTGGAGTGGCGTAGAGTGGAGTAGCATACAGTGGAATGGCATGCAGTGGAATGGCATACAGTGGAATAGCATAGAGTGAAGTGGCATACAGTGGAATAGAATAGAGTGGCATAGAGTGGAATAGCATATACTGAAGTGGCGTACACTGGAGAGGTGTAGGGTGGAGTTGCATGTAGTGCAATAGCATAGAGTGGACTGGCGTACAGTGGGGTTGTGTACAGTGTAGTAGAGTGGAGTGGCATAGAGCAGAGTGTTGTACAGTGGAGTGGCATAGAGTGTAATAGTGTATAGTGGAGTAGCGTACAGTGGAATGGCATATCATGGAGTAGTGTAGACTCGTGTGGCGTACAGTGTCGTAGGGTAGAGTATAATAGCATACAGTGGAGTGGCATATATTGGAGTGGCGTCCAATCAAATAGCGTAGAATGAAGTGGCGTATAGTGGAGTGCCATACACTGGAGTGGCGTAGAGTGGAGTGGCATACAGTGGAATAGCGTACAGTGGAGTGGCATACAGTGGAATAGAGTAGAGTGGAGTGGCATACAGTAAAATGGTGGAGAGTGGAATAGCACATAGTGGAGTAGTGTCCAGTGGAGTGGAGTACAGTGGAGTGACGTATACTGGAGTTGGTTAGGGTAGAGATGTATACAGTGTAAAAGCATAGAGTGCAGTGGCATGCAGTAGCATTACGTACAGTGTAATAAAATAGAGGGGAGCGGCGTAGAGTGGAGGCTCATATAGTGCAGTGGAGTGGTGTAGAATTGCATACCATACAGTGGAGTGGCTACAGTGGCGTGGCACACAGATGTATGTGAAATGTAGCAGCAATATAGATTATGGTGTGCAGAGTAATACAAAACAGCAAATTGCGCTGCCTTGCATGCAGATTTACCATTCAACGCATGGCGGTCTTATGTTTTTTTTTTTTTTACAAACTTTATTGGCATTTCACTGATTAATCCAATAGCATGTTTCACATAGTATACATATTATTAGTGTAATTTTATCTTGGCAGGATCTGACTCTCAGTGTAACACAATTATAATAACTTTTGTGCCAAAAATCAAAATGTAACTCTCGCCACTCCCACCCCCCCTTCGTGTCTGAGTCTTTTTGACAGCGTTCTCTTCATAATTTCAATAACCACCCTCCTGAATGCAGTGCCTGTTATCTTGCTTCAGAATTTCCTATCCCTGTCCCTCCAGTACCCATGTTTGGTTGTGTATTATTCCCCTCTTCCACCTCTTCATCTTGGGGGTCTTTTAGATCTGCAATCATCGCAGACCACGCCTGCACATCATCCTCAAGTTTTTCCTCAGTTCTGATTTTTTTTTTATCCGTATCAACTCAGCAGTCGCCCATTCATTGTAATCCCTCAACCAATTATTTTTAAGTGAAGGGGTCGGGCTTAGCCATGATATAGCCACTCTTCGTTTTAGAAGAACTAACCCAAGGAGTACACATTTTATGCTTAGCTTTTTCTGTTTGGACTGGTTATTAGGTCCAGTAGGACTGAGCGTATTGTTGCAGGAATGGACCATCCTGTGGCCTTGTGTATTTTGTCCTGCACGCCTTCCCAGAAGAGACTCAAACTCCGACATGCCCATATCATATGAACAAAGCGAGCTACTGCTTCACCACATCTAGGGCAAGCATCCGACCGTTCCCGATAAATTTTACTTAGTCTGTACGGGGTTAAATATACTTAGGGGCCGATTCCGATCTCGGCCGGTAGGGCTCCGAATCGGATTCGGCATCACCGGATCCGATTCGGAGCCCTATTTCCCGACCGATTCGTACGCGCGTCCGGACGAGCGAGTACGATGCGAAATCGCCGACCGACTCGTTCGGGCGTCCCAACCGCTCCGACCGACTCGTTCCCGGGTCTAACCGCACCGACCGACTCGCTCGGACACGACTCGCACCGCCAATGGAGACGTTCCCCGGCCGGGTAAGTACGATGCGCGCCGCGAGCAGTCCGACCGACACGCGCCATCCGGCTCGAAAGAGCAGTCGGAGCCATACTTCGGGGGTCCGTGTCGGACCCCTACCTGTGCGTGTACGGCGCGAGTCGCTTCGCCGCGTACCCGCTGGAGGGGGCGCCCTTGTTCACCTCGCACCCATTGAGGCAATGGGAGCCCGCGTACGCGTTGTACGACCGGCTCCCATTGACTTCAATGGGAGTCCGTCCGACTCGAGTACGATAGCATACGGACGCATCGTACTCGTTCAGTCGGGCTGCACGGGTCCGATTCGGTCGGAAATCTCTCCGGGTCCGGCTCGGTCGGAGAGATTTCCAGCCCGAATCGGAATCGGCCCCTTAGTGTATTATGTTATGTTTAATTAATTTAAATCGTGCATTGCCCCTCATTTGCCCCTCATTCACCCTTGCTCAGTCCCGCTCTGATATGGGTTCCTCCGCTTCCTCCTCCCACGTTGTCTGTATCGGAGGGGCTGTGGTTGGCTTTTCATCTCGAAGAGCTTTGTATATATGGGAAATTAAGCTACTTCCTCCTGCCATAGATACTAGTGTTGTGAGCACTGCTGTAGTAGGGGGCTTCTCCGGGAAGGAGGTCCACAACTCTCGGGCCACAGCCGCTATCTTCCCATACTGCAAAAATTGTCCCACTCCTAATCCAAAACTAACCGTAGCCTCCTCCCGCATCAAACACCTGCCGTTATTATACAAATCCCCCATTGTTTGGCATCCTCCGTCTTTCCAGCGTTGGACTGACATGGAGTCTGCGATTTTTTTAAAGGGGCTTATAACCCACAAAGGCATGTCTGGGGAATAAGGTGCTCTCCAGATTACTCTTCTAACTGCATCCTCCCACACTTTCGCAACGTGTTTAATTATATATGGGCATTCTTTTGGGATCGTATTACCCATCATACGTAACTCGGAAAGGGGGCTTCTCCCACAGGTGCCCGCCAGTAATCTTTTTTTCCCAGTTACTGTCTTCCTCCAGCCAATGAACTGCGTGTTGCTATTGAGCCGCTATATAGTAAAGTTGCCCTTCAGAGGATCTCCAGTCCTCCATCCACCCACTTCTGTTGGAGAGTTTTTAATTTCACCTGCTTATGTTTGTTGCCCCACAGTAATTCCACTATTAAACTGTCTAACATTGTAAAGTATATCTATGGGATTTCATAAAAGGAATGCTATAGGGCATAAAGGCATCAAGGTAGTATTATCATTTTTATGATTGCCACGCTTCTTATCAAGGAAAGAGGCAGGGACTTCCAAAATCCCACTGAGGCTCGGATACCTTCAATTATTCTCCCTATATTATGCTCCAGGAATAGAGTGGATGATTGCCACAATTGAACACCCAAATATCTTATACCTTCTGATATCCATGGCAGACCCATTTCAGGGTTGGTCCCAGGTAGCTCCTGCATAAATCTCCCAATTGGGATGATTTTCGACTTTCCAAGGTTTATACGGAGACCAGAGAACACTCCAAATTTCTTCAATTCATTCAGGAGGACAGGTACCGCATGGGTTGGGCGTCTTAAGTAGACCAACATATCGTCCGCATATAGGGAGACGACATGTATAGTATCTCCCAAAGGGACTGCCCAACCCTCCATTATTTTTCTTAGCGCTATCGCCAGCAGCTCCATCGCCGCCGCAAACAGCAGCGGCGACAGGGGACATCCCTTCCTCGTTCCCCTGGTCAAGCTAAATTTGTCTGATATCGCTCCCCTGAGGCGCACTCGGGCCGTCAGGTTCGTATATAACAATTGAACCCATTGGAGAAACCCGGAACGCATCCCCATTTTTCGGAGGACCGCCCAGATGTATTCCCATTCCACGGAGTCGAATGCCTGCTCTATATCCAATGTTGCTAGAGTGCAGTCCTCCGACAGTGATATCGGGGCATGCCAAATATGTGCCAGTCTTCTCAAGTTATGCATGGTGTTCCTCCTAGGTATAAACCCTGCTTCATCCGGATGTATCAAACGTGGCATGTGAGGTAGTAGCCTAGCTGCTAGAATCCCGCTCAATAATTTATTGTCCAAGTTCAAAAGTGAAATGGGCCTATAAGAGCCAGGTAACACTGGATTTTTATCTGGTTTTAGAATCATAGAGACCAACGCTTCCAGCATGGACGTAGGCATCATTTCCTTCCCTTGCCTCATTATATACCTCTAATAGTTTATCCACCAGAAGTGGTGCGAATCTTTGATAAAATTCGGTCGGGAGGCCATCACTGCCAGGGCACTTGACGGTTTAGGCGACTAATAGCAGCTAGTAATTCTTCTTTAGTTATAGGGGCTGCCAGGGCCTCTGCCTCCGCAGGGTCAAGCTGAGGTATTTCAATATGGTCTAGATAGGTCTGTACTATGTCTAAGGATGTATTATACTTAGTTTAGTAGGCATTAGCTAGATGCCGGGAAAATATATCTATAATTGCTCCCTGAGTGCAGCTCAAATCTCCATTCCTGTTTTGTAATTGCAATATTGTGAGGGATGTGGATTCTGATTTAATCAATCTCGCTTGTAAAAGCACTGGACTTGTCTCCTTCCATATGTAAGCGTTGCCGGAATGTAATGTATTTATGCTTTTCTAACCTGCCCCAGGAAGTCATGAGTTCTTCGCGTGTCGCCCGCCAGTCCTCTAAGGCTTGTGAATCACTGTGAAGGGTCGCTTCCAGAGTACTTAACCTCTGTTCCTGTGTATGAATGTCTCGTTCCAATTGTTGCCTGACCCCGTGAGATATTTTAATGGATACCCCTCTAATTACGTCCTTCATTACCTCCCACTCTAATGCCCTACCGGACTCGGTCCCCCAGTTTTCATTAAAATAATGGGAAAGGGCCTCCGAAAGGGCAGAGGCAGATGGAGGAACTTGCAATGCTTCCGCCCAGAGGCGCAAGAGCGGTATCGCAGGCCGCTTTGCACCCACAGTTAGGCACATCAGGAGAGGAGAATGGTCTGACAGATATCAAGGCAAGTATGAGATCCCTTCCACTTCCGGGGCCAATCCCAATGAGATACAACAGTAATCCAAGCTACTGAATGTGTTTGTTGCTGGGGTGTGACAGGAGAACGCTCGCTTCCTGGGGTTACGCATTCTCCACTCATCTCTGAGTTGTAGAAGTGTGGCTCAATGGTTAGAGCGGCAGACCCTGATGCAGAGATCTGGCCCGGGACCAGGGTTCAATTCCCGCCTCGGCGGGTCTTGGGATCAATTTCCTCGGACCTGATAATTCTCGCCTCGGTGCCTATTCTAATCATGGGTCCCACTCTGCAACTCTGGGCAATAGCTTGCTTAATCTCCACAACGGCCCCACCAGCGCTGGGATGCCTGGCTTCACCTTGGGGGTGCCCAGGAGTGGACATTTCACAGGGAAAAGACAGGAAGGGTTCCACAGCGGTATGCGTACAGCGACAGGACACCCTAGGGTAACAGTGCGCTTTACAAGTACAAATTTCATTTCATTTCATTCATTCCATTAAGGATATCTAATAATACTGCGTTCGTAGGTGGTTTGGTATTCTCCCTCGGTGGGTCTCTATCCAATCGAGCATCTATGACACATTTAAAATCTCCTAATAGTATAGGGGTTGCTGCCTCCATCACTTTTGTGAAAAAGTCGGGACTATCGGAGTTTGGGGCTAGACATTAATTAGGCACAATTCCTTCCCGTCCCACTTCCCATGTATAATCACATATCGCCCCTCGGGGTCCGTTACGTGGTGTGTATGTTGGAACGGGACCCCGGGAGCCACCCAGATAAGTATCCTCCTTGCGAATCCGGAGTAGGAGGTGGCATATATCTGGCCCCTCCAACGACGCCTGATACATGGAACCGCAGCACCCCATAGATGCGTTTCCTGCAAGCATGCAATCGCCACTCAATATCGTTTCAAGAAGTCTAATACCAGCCTTCTCTTCTGAAAAGTGGCCATACCCCGTACATTCCATGTCATAATTTTCAATTGTGCTCCCATGGTAGTGTACATCCTTTTAATCATTTTTTGACCTGCATTCCATTTGACAGTTTCCCTCCTCAGACTCATCGATACCCTCCTGTTACCAGACTCCAGACACGCCAAACTTGACTTCTGCATAAATCCCCTAGTGAACATAACTGCAAAACTCCCATTTTCCCCCCACCCACAGGCCATTCTTGTTACTCACTCCCCCATATGATGCGGGATATCAGTCCGCAAGTACGCCCAAAACCACCCACCCCCAAACAGTGAATCTCAACTTATTTTGTCTTGTTGTTAGACCAAGGCGCTCTCCTCTCAAAAGTCCTTAGAAGAACACCTGTTGTGTGCTGTGCTAGATGTCAAGCCACCGAAGAGGGGCGAGGTGGGAGCCGTCAGCTCTCTCCTCGGGAGCGGACCTTTGGAGGGGGTATCCTTCCCCCGACAATCATCTTTGTCTACTTTTTGTCTCTGTTGGACTTACTGGTGTATCATGTCCACTCTGTTACATGTTATTGTCTCTCACCTTTCGCTTTTATGTCATCCTTTGTCCTTACAGTTATGCGTCCTCTGTCTGGACCTCATCATGTCTTTCATTCTACTGGTTCCTCCAGGTTCCTGGGGTCCAAGCCTGTATCGTGGGTCATGATTTCCAATTCCTGAACTGTTTCTGTGTCCAAAGCCTGCAATGTTCCATCCGGGTGTACCCTCATCCTACCCGGGCTTTCTCTTCTAGATTGTGACTTCTGCCTTGATTCCTGGCGTCGCATTCTGTTTTTATCACCTCTTGTCGATGTTCTGGATGATCCTGTCGATGGCACCAGGCAAGCACCCTGCATCCCACTGGAGTCCAACCAGTCACTTGCTTCGGCGGTTGATTGAAAAAATAGGGTTCGGCCGGCTATTTCTACTCTCAACTTTGCAGGGAACAATAGGCTATATTTCATATTTAAATCACAGAGACGTTGTTTGATATTTAGGAACGTCTTTCTTTGCTCTTGAACTCGTTGAGTATAATCGGGGTATATCGATATGGGATGACCTTCAAATAATAGTGGAGCTTTCCTGCGTATGGTCTGCAGGATGATGTCCCGGTCTCTGTAGGGTTCACTGACATAATATCGATGTTAAAAATATCGATGACAAAAATATCGATGAATAAATATAGAATACAAAAATATCGACTCCCTATACTTAAACAGGTAAGTACAAAAATATTGAATCAAAAATATCGAAGTAAAAAATATAGATGTAAAAAATATTGATTAAAAAATATATATTAAATATATTAAATATTAATATTATTTTTAACAAATAAATAAAATTTAATATACATTTATCTAAATATAACAAATAAACTTAATTTAAAAAAATATAAACACACTAACATAATAATTTATACATATACATATATTTAACTATCTTTTTTAATTTTTAAACTTTAAAATTATATAAAATATATATATATATATATATATATATAAATAATTTAAAATAAAAAAATAAAAAATCTATAATAAATTAAAAACAATGAATTATTTTTTTTTAAATTAAACTTACATTTCACAATACAATAAATGCAACAGTAGGAAAAATGTTGGATAGCAAAATAATTAAATTTACTATTCCAACTCCAGTGAGTGCAACAGTAGGGAAAGTGTGGGATAGCAGAGGGGTAAAAATTACTATTCCCACTCCAGTAAATGTAACAGTAGGGAAAGTGTTGGATAGCGGAGGGGTAAAAAGTACTATTCCCACTCCAGTGAGTGCACCAGTAGGGAAAATGCTGGATAGCAGAGGAGTAAAAATTACTATTCCCACTCCAGTGAGTGCAACATTAGGGAAAGTGTTGGATAGCAGAGAAAAAAAACTACTAATAACATTTAAACAATAGAAAAAATTTAAAAATCAAAAATAAATTAACAATAATAAAAAATATACTATTAAATATATTAAACATATAAAAAGAACATATATTATAATATAAATTACATATAACAAAAAACGACAACTATTATATAAAATAAATTAAATACATTTATAAACAATAATTATTTAAAAAGAGCAAATATCAACAAACAAAAAAAGTATTTAAAACATAAATGTATTTCTTTTATTTCCTACCCTATAACACCACACCGATAAAAAACACTTCAAAAGTTTAATTTCCATTTATTTCCATAACTAACATAATTAATAATCAATTTAAAAAATATTAATAAAAAATAAACATTCATTAAATACACATGCTTTAACACTATAATATCCACAACACACACCTAATATTAATTACACAATTACCATAATTAATTTCAAATTAATTAATTTAAATTAATTAACAACAAATTATTAATTCATCAATTAAAAATAAATTACTTCCCACCATTTACACCTATGAACACCACAACACACACCCAAAACTAATTACACAATGACCATAATTAATTACTAATTAATTATTTAAAATTAACTAACAACTAATTATTAATTCATCAATTAGAAATAAATTACTTCCCACCATTTACAGCTATAAACACCACAACACACACCTAAAACTAATTACACAATTACCATAATGAATTGCCAGTTAATTAATTAAAATTAATTAACAACAAAGTATTAATTAATTCATAATAAATTACTTTACACAGTTAACACTATAACATCTCAATTAAACAAATATTAATAAATAAAAAATATTCAGTAAATTTAATATAATTAAATTACTTCCCACCCTATTCCCCTATTAACCCACAAGCCGCTAAGGAACTAAAAATGCAAAATTGAAAAAAAGATTTTTAATAACAACTAAAAAAAATCTATAACTATTATATAATTAAATTACTTCCTACCCTATTCCCCTATAAACCCACAACCCACTACGGAACTAAAAACGCAAAATTTAAATTAAAACAGATTCATAACTACTAAAATTTTAACACCTAATAAAAATACACACAATTCTTATACAAAAAAATACATCACATGCATATAAAATATATATTAAAATACATAACATTAATAAAAAATCGATATTTTTAACAACTATATTTTTGCAAATGATATTAAACACTTCGATATTTTACACATCGACATTACTTACCTAAAATCGATATTCTTGACCACGATATTTTGTCTGTCGATATTTCTGACCCACGATATTTTTACCTCGATATTTTTGCAAGTCGATATTTTTACATCAATATTCTGTCTCTGCACCCTCGGTAGTTAAAGAACCGGCAGATGATGGCTCTTGGCATTGCTCCGGGTCGTAGGGGGGTGGCCAACAATCTGTGGGCTTTTTCAATGTTGAAGAACTCTGACAGTCTTATTGGGGCTAATTCTTTCAGGATCCACTCTTCTAAGAAGAGCTCAGACGAGGGACCTTCAGCCCGTTCAGGGAACCCCACAAATCTTAGGTTGTTTTTCCTAGATCTTCCTTCGGAGTCTTCCGCTTTTTCATCCAGATTTGCTACTCTTTTCTGGAGCGTAGGGATGGTTTCCCTGAGGGTACGCACTTCCGTTTGTAGAGTAGCTATGTTTTCCTCAGTGGTAGTTACTGTGTCCGCCACCTTCCGTAGATCACAACGCAGCAGGTTGACGTCAATGACCACTGCATCTATTCTCTGCACCATGTCTTCACAAGTAGACTGAATTGCCTGTAGGGCGTCTTGTAACGAGGGGGGTTCCTTTTCATTCTGAGGATCTCCACTGTCGCCCCCTGTCATGCCCTCCACCCGAGTCTCTGATCCTTGTGGAAGGCTCATAGTGTAATTAATTATTTTGTTAGATTGCGACTTGGCGACCTTATTCTTGACCATGGCTAAATCGTGTGGGGTTCCTATGAGGTGTTGTCTGTTTTTTGTCTTTCGGAGTATTTCTCTGTATTAGACATATGCGTCGCCCAGTCTTTGTGGTGTTTATTCCAGTGCTTTGGGGGATACGGTTTTTCACACCTCCCTCTATGTTTTGTGCAGTTGTTGACGGTTATGACTTCTTTATTTCTTGCTGGTTTTTCTCCAGGTTCTTGTTCTGGTTGGCGACCGTTCCTCCACCTCCCACCTCTGTCAATGGCAGATTAGTGCGTGTCCACTGCTCCAACCCGCAACCTACGATCTATGTACTTCTAGTAGTAGTGCCGGTTTCACTCCTCCCTTTTCCTTATATTACAGCCTCAGTAACGGAAGCCAGATTATGGTATGGCGTGTAGCACAACTGGGCTCGTCCCTCCTGCTTCCTTAGTTTAATGTCACCTCATTCAGGGGGCCTTGTTGCAGGGCACAATGAGGATCCACTGTGCATTCCACCATGGCGGTTTATCGTCTTGTTTCAACTGGGCCTCCTCTGGGATGCCTCGAACTGCTCCCGCACGAACCGCCGGATCTTTCTGACTTTTCTGGACTCTAATTCACTCTAGTCGGGCCATCGCCCAGTACGGCAGTAACCCCCACCTCTCTTGGCCCTTTAGCGCCCCGACTCAACGCACTTAATATGGGGTTCTGTAGGGCACCGGTTGGGCGTGGCCCTTCCTCCTCATGGCCTCCCACATCAGCAGTCTCCCTCTTGCTTTGAAGTAGGCTGTTACTGCCAGGTCCCGTTCGTTCTGACGTGACCGTTCAAGTCAGCTGCCTCAGTTCCTTTTTCTTCTGCCCAGGTTGCTGCCGAGCACCACCCTCCTGCGCACTGGACTAGCCACAGGATTTCAGGCCACAGGAATCAGTCGAGTGCAGTCCGCATTACCCGGGCATTCGAGGTGTCCAGCCCCACCTTTCCTCCGACGGCGGAGCTTGGCAGTCTCCTCACCTGTGTTTCTTCCCCAACTCCGGCACCTCGTCTCCAGGATCCACCTCCTCAGGTCGGCGCTGTCCTGTGACCCCGTCCGCCCGACCCACCGCCAAAGTTCCTTTCGGCCGCAGGACTTCCCGAAGCTTCCGGGCGACCCTCTTCACTTTTGCGGCCTTGTGTTGACGGGCTCGTCGTATGGTCCAAAGCACCCCTTCGATCCGGGGACGTCGCCCCTTTTCGGCTACCTCGGGTAAGCAGAAGTCTTATTATGTATATTTGGTGGAGAAATGGACAGGATTAATGAAGGACAGTGGTGAAATATTCAACTGTCGCGGGGAGCTCCGGCAGAGACGTCTACTCAGTCATCCTGGCAGACCACGCCCCCCCATGGCGGCCTTATGTTGCTTTGTAAACATGACTTAACTATTGTGTTGCCCATATGACACCATGCGTGACGCAAGGGTGCCACAATCCAATAGGCCTTAGTTATATTTTGGGCCATGCTCTACTGTGTTAATTTTGCAGTATAACATGGTACATGATGATGGCAAGCCAGTATATAATTGGGTAATGGCTGTTGTTAGCGAATGAAAAGGCAGCCATATTATTTTACTACACTTGGCTGTGTTCAGTGTTAGGCCTTAGATATAAGTAAGTAGTAGGTCCCTACCTATTGCCACTTTATTAAAGTGTTAATACGTAAGAAACTCTATTTATTTTTTTAATATATTATAAAATAAGTTTAGGGCGGTGTACCACAGTAGTTTCTCAAACTTTTGTGAAATTCCGTGAAAGTACAGCTTGACAGATATCACTAAGTTTAAATGACTTATAATTTAAAAAATACTTACCCTACTAAACTGCACTACCCAAAAAGCATCATCTCAGCACCATAATGTATAATCCTGCCAAATTTATCTCCATTAAGTCCTTTTCGCGCTACATCAAATACAATAGTCTATGGAAAATTCATTGGTGAAAAAATGTGTTTTGGCACCCACTTTTATCTTTACAGCCCCTTAACGATTCAGCACAAAAATTTACATCATCTCAAAATGTAAAAAATACAATAGGTCTGGAAGGTTTAGTGGTGATTCGTCAAATGGGTGGAAAGGTATTTGGGAGCTATCTTCCAAGAATTCCTATCTTTGGGAATACTAACTATAACTACAGTGTGGCAATCAGATTTTATGTGATTTCTTTCTTTTTATTTATTGTATTTTGTTATGTATTTGTTTATTGGTTTATGTGAGAAGTTGGCCTGGCATATGCTGTCCACTAATTATAGTGATACAAAACGATACACCTGAACTGGGGTGGTGGAGTGAGCTAAAGAATGATGATGGATTAAACCCAGATCAGTTGACTGGGGGTGAGTGTTTGATTGGCTCAAACGTTCCGTCCATCATCCCCTTTTGTATCGCTTTGGTCGCCCTAAGTTGGCGGGGGTATGCCCAGACGTGGGTCCCTTGCTCACTTTGCCACTGGATTCAAGCAAGCCTGGCTGATGACGGCTGGAATGCCAGAAACCGGTCCTAGGATGCTTGTTTCCGGTCCAGGGAAGACATGGCTTGGCAGTTCGGGCTGGACTGTTCCCATGAGGCACAGGGTCAGACTGATTTGCATATGGCCATGTCTGAACTGGGGTGGTGGAGTGAGCTAAAGAATGATGATGGATTAAACCCAGATCAGTTGACTGGGGGTGAGTGTTTGATTGGCTCAAACGTTCCGTCCATCATCCCCTTTTGTATCGCTTTGGTCGCCCTAAGTTGGCGGGGGTATGCCCAGACGTGGGTCCCTTGCTCACTTTGCCACTGGATTCAAGCAAGCCTGGCTGATGACGGCTGGAATGCCAGAAACCGGTCCTAGGATGCTTGTTTCCGGTCCAGGGAAGACATGGCTTGGCAGTTCGGGCTGGACTGTTCCCATGAGGCACAGGGTCAGACTGATTTGCATATGGCCATGTCTGAACTGGGGTGGTGGAGTGAGCTAAAGAATGATGATGGATTAAACCCAGATCAGTTGACTGGGGGTGAGTGTTTGATTGGCTCAAACGTTCCGTCCATCATCCCCTTTGTATCGCTTTGGTCGCCCTAAGTTGGCGGGGGTATGCCCAGACGTGGGTCCCTTGCTCACTTTGCCACTGGATTCAAGCAAGCCTGGCTGATGACGGCTGGAATGCCAGAAACCGGTCCTAGGATGCTTGTTTCCGGTCCAGGGAAGACATGGCTTGGCAGTTCGGGCTGGACTGTTCCCATGAGGCACAGGGTCAGACTGATTTGCATATGGCCATGTCTGAACTGGGGTGGTGGAGTGAGCTAAAGAATGATGATGGATTAAACCCAGATCAGTTGACTGGGGGTGAGTGTTTGATTGGCTCAAACGTTCCGTCCATCATCCCCTTTTGTATCGCTTTGGTCGCCCTAAGTTGGCGGGGGTATGCCCAGACGTGGGTCCCTTGCTCACTTTGCCACTGGATTCAAGCAAGCCTGGCTGATGACGGCTGGAATGCCAGAAACCGGTCCTAGGATGCTTGTTTCCGGTCCAGGGAAGACATGGCTTGGCAGTTCGGGCTGGACTGTTCCCATGAGGCACAGGGTCAGACTGATTTGCATATGGCCATGTCTGAACTGGGGTGGTGGAGTGAGCTAAAGAATGATGATGGATTAAACCCAGATCAGTTGACTAGGGGTGAGTGTTTGATTGGCTCAAACGTTCCGTCCATCATCCCCTTTTGTATCGCTTTGGTCGCCCTAAGTTGGCGGGGTATGCCCAGACGTGGGTCCCTTGCTCACTTTGCCACTGGATTCAAGCAAGCCTGGCTGATGACGGCTGGAATGCCAGAAACCGGTCCTAGGATGCTTGTTTCCGGTCCAGGGAAGACATGGCTTGGCAGTTCGGGCTGGACTGTTTCCATGAGGCACAGGGTCAGACTGATTTGCATATGGCCATGTCTGAACTGGGGTGGTGGAGTGAGCTAAAGAATGATGATGGATTAAACCCAGATCAGTTGACTGGGGGTGAGTGTTTGATTGGCTCAAACGTTCCGTCCATCATCCCCTTTTGTATCGCTTTGGTCGCCCTAAGTTGGCGGGGGTATGCCCAGACGTGGGTCCCTTGCTCACTTTGCCACTGGATTCAAGCAAGCCTGGCTGATGGCGGGTGGAATGCCAGAAACCGGTCCTAGGATGCTTGTTTCCGGTCCAGGGAAGACATGGCTTGGCAGTTCGGGCTGGACTGTACCCATGAGGCACAGGGTCAGACTGATTTGCATATGGCCATGTCTGAACTGGGGTGGTGGAGTGAGCTAAAGAATGATGATGGATTAAACCCAGATCAGTTGACTGGGGGTGAGTGTTTGATTGGCTCAAACGTTCCGTCCATCATCCCCTTTTGTATCGCTTTGGTCGCCCTAAGTTGGCGGGGGTATGCCCAGACGTGGGTCCCTTGCTCACTTTGCCACTGGATTCAAGCAAGCCTGGCTGATGACGGCTGGAATGCCAGAAACCGGTCCTAGGATGCTTGATTTCCGGTCCAGGGAAGACATGGCTTGGCAGTTCGGGCTGGACTGTTCCCATGAGGCACAGGGTCAGACTGATTTGCATATGGCCATGTCTGAACTGGGGTGGTGGAGTGAGCTAAAGAATGATGATGGATTAAACCCAGATCAGTTGACTGGGGGTGAGTGTTTGATTGGCTCAAACGTTCCGTCCATCATCCCCTTTTGTATCGCTTGGTCGCCCTAAGTTGGCGGGGGTATGCCCAGACGTGGGTCCCTTGCTCACTTTGCCACTGGATTCAAGCAAGCCTGGCTGATGACGGCTGGAATGCCAGAAACCGGTCCTAGGATGCTTGTTTCCGGTCCAGGGAAGACATGGCTTGGCAGTTCGGGCTGGACTGTTCCCATGAGGCACAGGGTCAGACTGATTTGCATATGGCCATGTCTGAACTGGGGTGGTGGAGTGAGCTAAAGAATGATGATGGATTAAACCCAGATCAGTTGACTGGGGGTGAGTGTTTGATTGGCTCAAACGTTCCGTCCATCATCCCCTTTTGTATCACTAATTATAGTGGGCACCTTGCACCAGTCCAAATCGACTCTTATGGTAGGTAGGTTAAAGACAACCTTATTGAAAGCTATCCTAGTGGTAGCTGTGGAGAGCAGCCTTCAGGCTTAAGTCTTGAAGGAATGTAAAGCAGCTTGTTTTACCAGTCTATAATCTCTTGAGTGACCAAATGAAAGAGCACCACACCAGGTATATATTCAAAATATATGTATTTATTACTAAACACACCCCTCTAGTCTCTTTATGAGGCTAGAGTTCGAAGTACATAGGTTATAAGATCTTAAATCACAGTAATAGCACAAATACACGTTTGGGCCCTAGGGGCGTACTCAAACCATATACCAATAAAGTGGTATGCGAACCACGACTGAACTAGACACTAGGCCTAGAGCCTCTAGAAGTGCTTGGACCACAAGGAACCACCCAAGGTAGTGACACAGGGGACCCACGGGAGACGCGTGCAGTGTAAATACACAACCGCGATACGCCGTTAACTTCTATGGAGAAAGTCGGGATCGGGAAAATAGAGGAAAGGGACACTTAAAAGAGGACTAGGACAAAACCCTTTGAGATCTAGGACTTTGAAGAGTCTCTACCCACGGGAGCACCGGAGTACTCGTGTTACCTCACCCAGGGAAGCCGGGTGCATAGGTGCCTTTCGGGGTCGGGTTTCGTCGTCGGTTCTTATGGCGATCTGCTGCAAAGTGCTGCTGGCGACCAGGGGAAAAGTGTCCGGGTGGATCCAAGAGTGGATCGGAGTTCTGAAGAACCTGAAAGCAGAGGGGACAGAGTCTGGGTCACAAGCCAGTGACCAGGGAGGCGATGGACAGA
This sequence comes from Calotriton arnoldi, assembly GCA_963921515.1. Taxonomy (NCBI): domain Eukaryota; kingdom Metazoa; phylum Chordata; class Amphibia; order Caudata; family Salamandridae; genus Calotriton; species Calotriton arnoldi. The sequence continues at coordinate 738,124 of CAWUFW010000964.1, forward strand.
TGCCCACCGATGTCGAGTGCTTCAGATTCGGTGACGGTCGTCTTGACTCTTCAGCCACGAGGTCCGGGAGGCGTTGTCGGCGACCAGGAGCAGGATTCGGGCTGTTGCTCGATGTCTGTCGAGTGCAGAGGTGTCGGCGACCAGATTGGACCCAACAAGCCTTGGCAACGGCAAGTCTCGAGTAAGATGTAGATCGTCGATGATGCAGACCAGCAAGGTCTGGGGAACTCACCCAGCGAGGGTAAGTGAGGGCAGGCCTGGAGCAACCAGACTGCCAAGTAAAGAAAAGATTGGCCTTCGTTAAGGACTACTAGCCAACGGGCTAGCGACCGCGAAGGAGCCTCGTGACGCCGCACGTGGAGCTGGCTTACAGGACACTCGTGGAGTGGGGGCCAGTGATCTTCGGTGCAGGTGGTGCTGGAGGCTAGGGCTACTCGGAGCCCAAAGTACGACTTCTTGGGAGACCCAGAAGATGGTGCACTTGCAAATGTGCTCGGTGTCCAGGGGTCACGGTCTCAAGTCACCCACGATAGCCACGGGCCTCAGCTTTGCTGGGGACTCAGGGTAGCCTCTGGGAAGTCTGAGAATCCACCTCTGGTGATGCGATGACTTCGGCGTCCGACGGGAGCTTCAGTGATGCGAACCGGACAGATGCTTCTTTGGTGCCTGCCAAGCAGGGGAGTCACTCCTTGACCCCAAGGGAGATTCTTCAGTCCTCTAATCGTGAGTAGAGCGTCGAAGGTCCAGGATTCTGTTTCAGAGTTTCGTCCAGGTATAATCTAAAGTCCTAGGGACTGGGTTCCTACCTTTATTCTAAAAATAGGGGATGGACTACTCTGTGGCCCCACCTATGGGTGGGTCAGGGCAGAGGGGTGGCTACACCCCTTTCCCTTTGTCCAGTTCGCGCCAAAGCAGGGGCTGCAAGCCCCTGATCCGGTTTGAACTGGGGTATGCACAGGGACACCAAATGTGCCCCCAGTGCAGGACTTCAAAGCACCCGAAAGTGCTCCCGCCCAGCCCCAATACACATTGTCCTGTCTGGGGAGGTGGTCACACCTCCCTGGGACAGGAAACCTATTGTCCAGGCCTCCCCTGCCGGAGTTTCGTCCAGCAGCAGGAGGCCAGACTCGTGTCTGTGGCAGCAGCATCCATTTTGTGATGCCTGGCTCTGGAAAGAAGTTACCGGACTCGTCAGAGTTAACATGCCTTTCCCTCTAGAAGGGTGGAATGCTACCCCCGCCGCCAGGATTGGCGGGGGGGTAGTATTCCAAGATGTTTGACACCAAACACGACATGTTTAGGTGCAGCCATTCCATAGTTAGCATTTTACCGCGAGGATATAATGCGTTTAAGAGTATATGGTCAGGCTGCACTACAAACAGCCTCAGAGATGGTCTCCGAACGCTGCAGAGGGGCCCTGCTCATGCAGGGGCACCCTCTCACATAGGAACCATGCACTCTGCCTTTAGGATTGATAAGGCCTGCCTTAGGAGTGACTTATAGGTTTATATGTGTGTATGCATTTAGTGATATAGGTAACCTATACCACAGCAAGGGGTGCATGCACCACCTTACCCAGGCTGCAGTAGCAGACCTGTGGTGCCAGTTTGGATGGCCTACCAGGGGTGGCATAATACATGCTGCAGCCCCTGGCAGGCCTCTGAGGTACCTATGCCCTTGGTACATAGTATACCATATACTAGGGACTTACAAGGGCACTCCAGATCCCAATCAGTGATGTGCCTAAGGCACATGGAGACCCTTTTAAAGAGGAAACAGCTAGGCTGGGGTTCTGAATAGCAGGGCCCCAGCCAGACTAATGTCGAAAACCAGTGAAGTATCAGCAAAAAGTGGGGGTACCCCTGTGAAGCAGATCCTACTCTCCTACACAACCCCCCCCAAACGTAGGGACATTAAACTAACCTTGCCCAGTTAAGTCTTCATGTTCTAAGTGGAAATACCTAGAGAGTCCATCTGCATTCGCATGGTTACTCCCAGGCCTATGTTCCACTGTAAAGTCCATCCCCTGTAGGGAAATGGACCACCTAAGCAGTTTGGGGTTTTCACCCTTCATTTGTTTTAGCCATAAGAGGGGCTTATGGTCTGTCTGAACCAGGAAGTGTGTACCAAACAAGTATGGCCTCAACTTCTTCAGAGCCCAGACCACAGCAAAGGCCTCCTCTCTATGGCTGACCAACGTTTCTCTCTAGGGGTCAGCCTTCTGCTAATAAAAGCTACTGGCTGATCCTGACCTTCTTCATTCAATTGTGACAGTACAGCCCCTACCCCCAATTCAGATGCATCAGTTTGAACAATGAACTTCTTGGAGTAATCAGGACTCTGCAGAATTGGAGCAGTGCACATGGCCTGCTTGAGGTCATCAAATGCCTTTCGACAGCTAACTGTCCACTGAACCTTTTTGGGCATTTTCTTAGAAGTTAAGTCATTCAAGGGTGTCACTATTGATCCATACCCCTTGACAAATCTCCTATAGTACCCAGTCAGGCCTAAGAAGGCTCTCACCTGAGTCTGGGTAGTGGGAGCAGTCCAGTCCATGATGGTCTGGATCTTGCTCTGCAAAGGTTGAACCTGGCCTCCACCCACAAGGTGGCCCAGGTACATAACCTGACTCTGCCCTATCTGGCACTTAGTGGCCTTGATAGTCAGGCCTGCCTTTTGCAGGGCCTGTAAAACATTCCTGAGGTGGACCAGGTGATCCTCCCAGGTGGAGCTAAAGACAGCAATATCATCTAGATAAGCTGCACTATAGGCTTCCAGTCCTGTGAGAACTGTGTTCACCAACCTCTGGAAAGTGGTAGGTGCATTTTTCAGACCAAAGGGCATCACCACAAATTGATAATGCCCACTAGGGGTTGAAAATGCTGTTTTGGGCTTTGCAGCATCAGCTAGTCTGATCTGCCAGTAGCCAGCTGTTAGGTCAAATGTGCTGAGATATTTGGCAGAGGCCAAAGTATCTATGAGCTCATCTGCCCTGGGTATTGGATGGGCATCAGTCCTAGTGACTGCATTGAGGCCTCTGTAGTCTACACAAAACCTCATCTCTCTTTTCCCACCACTGGTGTGAGGTTTAGGTACTAGGACTACTGGACTAGCCCAAGGGCTATCTGAGGGCTCAATCACTCCCAATTCCAACATCTTCTGGACTTCAGTCCTGATACAGTCCCTGACATGGTCAGGTTGCCTATAAATCTTGTTTTTAATAGGCAGACTGTCCCCAGTGTCCACTTCATGAGTGCACCAGGTGGTCTGACTGGGTGTCAGTGAAAACATATGTCTAAACTGATTGAGGACTTGCCTGCAATCAGTTTGTTGCTGGGTAGTGAGGCTGCCTGCCAAGGCTACACCATCAACTGACCCATCGTCAGGGTTCTGTGAGAGCAGGTCAGGGAGTGGGTCACTCTCTTCCTCCTGCCCTTCATCAGTAGCCATGAGCAAGCCCATGTCTGCCCTGTCCACATATGGCTTAAGTCTGTTGACATGGAGAACCCTTTGGGGACTCCTGGGTGTTCCCAGGTCTACTAAGTAAGTGACCTCACCCTTCTGCTCAACAATAGTGTGGGGTCCACTCCATTTGTCTTGGAGAGCTGCTGGGGCCACTGGCTCCAACACCCACACCTTCTGTCCTGGCTGGTAAACAGTCAGAACAGCCTTTTGGTCATGCCAGGCCTTCTGCAGTTCCTGGCTAGCCTCAAGGTTTTTGGTTGCCTTTTTCATGTACTCAGCCATCCTGGAGCGGAGACCAAGTACATAGTCCACTATATCTTGCTTTGGGGGCTTGAGAGGTAACTCCCATCCTTCCTTCACCAAGCACAGTGGACCCCTCACAGGGTGGCCAAACAGAAGTTCAAAAGGGCTGTAACCAACCCCCTTCTGAGGCACCTCCCTATATGCGAATAAAAGGCAGGGCAAGAGTATGTCCCATCTACGCCTAAGCTTTTCTGGGAGCCCTTTAATCATGCCCTTCAAGGTTTTGTTGAATCTCTCAACTAAACCATTGCATTGTGGGTGATAGGGTGTGGTGAACTTATAAGTAACTCCACACTCCTTCCACATTGCTTTTAAGTAACCAGACATGAAGTTTGCACCCCTGTCTGATACTACCTCCTTAGGAAAGCCCACTCTTGAGAAGATTCCCAGGAGGGCCCTTGCCACCACAGGTGCTGTAGTGGTCCTGAGGGGAATAGCTTCTGGGTACCTGGTGGCATGATCCACTACCACCAGGATAAACCTGTGCCCAGAGGCTGTTTGGGGATCCATGGGACCAACAATGTCAATCCCTACCCTCTCAAAGGGCACCCCCACCACAGGTAGTGGTATCAGGGGGCCTTTGTAGTGCCACCTGCTTTGCCACTGGCTTGGCAGGTTACACAGGAGCGACAAAACTCCTTACTGTCTTCAGACATGTGGGGCCAGTGAAAGTGAGGGACAATTCTGTCCCAAGTCTTGTTCTGGCCCAGGTGTCCTGCTAAGGGAATATCATGGGCTAGGGTCAATAGGAAGCCCCTGAACTTCAAAGGTATTACCAACCTCCTGGTAGCACCAGGCTTGGGGTCTCTACTCTCTGAGTACAGGAGTCCATCATCCCAATACACTGTATGGGGACCACTAGCTTTCCCAGCAGCCTCAGCAGCAGCTTGCTGTCTGAGGGGTTCAAGGGAGGGGCAGCTCTGCTGCTCCTGGCTCAGATCTGCCCTAGAAGGTCCCCCTGTCCCCAAGAATTCAACCTGTTCAGGTTCAAGTTCCTCTGGGACAGTTCCTTCTTCTGGGCTGAGATCATCCCCCTCAAGGGACTGATCTTCCTCCTGAGCCAAGGGGAAGGCACTGCCTTAACCCTACTACTCCTCCTCTTGGAAGGCACTTGGTCCATTCTTCCAGAATCCAAGGCCTGTTCAGTTTTAGACAGTTTAGCTTGTGACCTGGTCACAGCAAACACATCTGCAGGGATCCCCAGCATTTCTGCATGGGTCCTGAGCTCCACTTCTGCCCAAGCAGAAGTCTCTAAGTCATTGCCAAGCAAGCATTCGACTGGTAGGTTTGCACTTACCACAACCTTCTTAAGGCCAGTTACCCCTCCCCAGGAGAAGTTAACAACTGCCAGAGTATGGTCTGTTCTGACATTGCTAGCATTGGTCACTTGGTACATTTCACCAAGTATAACTTGCCCAGGTAGCACAAGGTCTTGTGTCACCATTGTGACACTTGCCCCTGTGTCCCTAAATGCCAAAGCCTCTCGTCCATTGATTAAAGGCTGTTGTCTGTACTTGCCCAGATTACTGGGACTCACAGTGGAGGTCACATCCATGCCTCCATCACAGACTAACACAGCCTGAGTCAGTTCCCTGACTAAGTCAGAGCCCAACTCAGTTCCCAGGGTGAACCCTACTAAACCCTTTGCTGGAGCACCTCCACCAACTGTACTAGGGGGAACAGGTGCCTTAGGGGCATTGGTGGGTGCTGGACTGGAGTCTTTGGACTTGGTGCAATCACTGGTCCAGTGGGTCTTTTGCTTACAGACCTTGCACCATGGTTTTCTTTGGCCTTTACCCTTGGTAGACTGGGAATCCCCACCAGAAGAAGATTTTTGGGGGCCTGATGAAGACTTTTGATCTTTACCCTTCTCCCCACCCTTGTCAGAGTTCTTAGCATCTTGCTTCTTGGTTTCCCCACCTTGGTTCTGTACCTTCTGCTTCACCCTGGTTCTGACCCATTTGCCTGCCTTCTTTCCCAATTCTTGGGGAGAGGTCAGATCAGAGTCAACCAGGTACTGATGCAACAGCTGGTTTTGACAGTTATTAAGAATCTGCTCCCTCATTATCAGATTATACAATCCTGAGAAGTCACACACCTTACTGCCCATCAACCAGCCTTCCAGAGCCTTGGCAGAACAATCCACATAGTCTACCCAGTCTTGAGTCTGTGCTTTTTGGGTGTCTCTGAACTTCAACCTGTACTGTTCAGTGGTTAGGCCAAACCCATCAATAAGAGCACTCTTCAAGACCTTGTAATTATCAGCATCCTCCTCTCTAACAGTGAGGAGCTTGTCTCTACCTTTGTCAGCAAAGGAGAGCCACAAGATTGCTGCCCACTGCTCCTGAGGGACCTTCTGTACTTTACAGGCCCTCTCTAAAGCAGTTATCCATTTGTGGATGTCATCCCCACTCTGGTAGGGAGGGACAATCTTGCTCAGGTTCCTATGGTCATAGGACCTTTCCCTATCTCTAGGGACATGGCTGCCACCATGGGACTCTAGTCCCAACTTTCTTCTCTCTTTAAGGAGATCTAGGGATTCTCTATCTAAAGCCAATTGCTTCTTCCTGATCTCCAGTTGAGTTTCCTCATACTGGACCAGTCTCTTTCTTCTCTCATGAGAGGATTCCCTCCTGTGAGAAGAAACAGAGCTCCCTATTGAGGTGCCAGAGTGGTTAGACTCCTGAGAAGGAGACCTAGACTTTCTGAGCACACTCATAATCCTTCCTGGGGGGACAAAGGTGTGGTTCTCAAGATCCTCATCTTCATCTTCCCCAGAAGGGATTGGGTTTTCCAGGTCAGGGTCATTGTCACCCTCCTGGTCAGTTTCAGAGGGGGGCTGGGGGTAGTAGTACCCCTGGCCCCTTCCTCATCTGCTGGCCCACCCTCTGCTCCTACCCCTTCAGTCTCTGAAGACTTACTAAGATCATAAGCCACCAACAACTCCTGGAGGTGTTGGGTGGTGGGACTTTGGCCTGTCCTTAATTTCCTCACGTTACACAAAGCTCTCAGTTCCAAGAATGGGAGTGTGTCATACTTGGAGGGGGAAGCTCAATGGCTTCCTGCAGGGCATCTCTAGATCCTGCTTTTAAAGACATTACTAGTGTGGTGTGGTGTATGCACTACCTACTCTAGTGTGGCCTACTAAACTCTCTTGAGTTGTAGAAAGGGTTGTGCTATCCCTTAACACACAACTCTAAGTTCAGTAGAACTTACTGATATTCTAAGCTTAAATTATATGTACCTTAGGTACCTTTAGTGGTTTTCAGTTGATCAATTCAATTGAGATTATCTGGTAAAACAATAGCAAGCTGGAATCCCATCGCTGCACACCAATGTGAGAAGTTGGCCTGGCATATGCTGTCCACTAATTATAGTGGGCACCTTGCACCAGTCCAAATCGACTCTTATGGTAGGTAGGTTAAAGACAACCTTATTGAAAGCTATCCTAGTGGTAGCTGTGGAGAGCAGCCTTCAGGCTAAGTCTTGAAGGAATGTAAAGCAGCTTGTTTTACCAGTCTATAATCTCTTGAGTGACCAAATGAAAGAGCACCACACCAGGTATATATTCAAAATATATGTATTTATTACTAAACACACCCCTCTAGTCTCTTTATGAGGCTAGAGTTCGAAGTACATAGGTTATAAGATCTTAAATCACAGTAATAGCACAAATACACGTTTGGGCCCTAGGGGCGTACCAAACCATATACCAATAAAGTGGTATGCGAACCACGACTGAACTAGACACTAGGCCTAGAGCCTCTAGAAGTGCTTGGACCACAAGGAACCACCCAAGGTAGTGACACAGGGGACCCACGGGAGACGCGTGCAGTGTAAATACACAACCGCGATACGCCGTTAACTTCTATGGAGAAAGTCGGGATCGGGAAAATAGAGGAAAGGGACACTTAAAAGAGGACTAGGACAAAACCCTTTGAGATCTAGGACTTTGAAGAGTCTCTACCCACGGGAGCACCGGAGTACTCGTGTTACCTCACCCAGGGAAGCCGGGTGCATAGGTGCCTTTCGGGGTCGGGTTTCGTCGTCGGTTCTTATGGCGATCTGCTGCAAAGTGCTGCTGGCGACCAGGGGAAAAGTGTCCGGGTGGATCCAAGAGTGGATCGGAGTTCTGAAGAACCTGAAAGCAGAGGGGACAGAGTCTGGGTCACTAGCCAGTGACCAGGGAGGCGATGGACAAATGCCCACCGATGTCGAGTGCTTCAGATTCGGTGACGGTCGTCTTGACTCTTCAGCCACGAGGTCCGGGAGGCGTTGTCGGCGACCAGGAGCAGGATTCGGGCTGTTGCTCGATGTCTGTCGAGTGCAGAGGTGTCGGCGACCAGATTGGACCCAACAAGCCTTGGCAACGGCAAGTCTCGAGTAAGATGTAGATCGTCGATGATGCAGACCAGTAAGGTCTGGGGAACTCACCCAGCGAGGGTAAGTGAGGGCAGGCCTGGAGCAACCAGACTGCCAAGTAAAGAAAAGATTGGCCTTCGTTAAGGACTACTAGCCAACGGGCTAGCGACCGCGAAGGAGCCTCGTGACGCCGCACGTGGAGCTGGCTTACAGGACACTCGTGGAGTGGGGGCCAGTGATCTTCGGTGCAGGTGGTGCTGGAGGCTAGGGCTACTCGGAGCCCAAAGCACGACTTCTTGGGAGACCCAGAAGATGGTGCACTTGCAAATGTGCTCGGTGTCCAGGGGTCACGGTCTCAAGTCACCCACGATAGCCACGGGCCTCAGCTTTGCTGGGGACTCAGGGTAGCCTCTGGGAAGTCTGAGAATCCACCTCTGGTGATGCGATGACTTCGGCGTCCGACGGGAGCTTCAGTGATGCGAACCGGACAGATGCTTCTTTGGTGCCTGCCAAGCAGGGGAGTCACTCCTTGACCCCAAGGGAGATTCTTCAGTCCTCTAATCGTGAGTAGAGCGTCGAAGGTCCAAGATTCTGTTTCAGAGTTTCGTCCAGGTATAATCTAAAGTCCTAGGGACTGGGTTCCTACCTTTATTCTAAAAATAGGGGATGGACTACTCTGTGGCCCCACCTATGGGTGGGTCAGGGCAGAGGGGTGGCTACACCCCTTTCCCTTTGTCCAGTTCGCGCCAAAGCAGGGGCTGCAAGCCCCTGATCCGGTTTGAACTGGGGTATGCACAGGGACACCAAATGTGCCCCCAGTGCAGGACTTCAAAGCACCCGAAAGTGCTCCCGCCCAGCCCCAATACACATTGTCCTGTCTGGGGAGGTGGTCACACCTCCCTGGGACAGGAAACCTATTGTCCAGGCCTCCCCTGCCGGAGTTTCGTCCAGCAGCAGGAGGCCAGACTCGTGTCTGTGGCAGCAGCATCCATTTTGTGATGCCTGGCTCTGGAAAGAAGTTACCGGACTCGTCAGAGTTAACATGCCTTTCCCTCTAGAAGGGTGGAATGCTACCCCCGCCGCCAGGATTGGCGGGGGGTAGTATTCCAAGATGTTTGACACCAAACACGACATGTTTAGGTGCAGCCATTCCATAGTTAGCATTTTACCGCGAGGATATAATGCGTTTAAGAGTATATGGTCAGGCTGCACTACAAACAGCCTCAGAGATGGTCTCCGAACGCTGCAGAGGGGCCCTGCTCATGCAGGGGCACCCTCTCACATAGGAACCATGCACTCTGCCTTTAGGATTGATAAGGCCTGCCTTAGGAGTGACTTATAGGTTTATATGTGTGTATGCATTTAGTGATATAGGTAACCTATACCACAGCAAGGGGTGCATGCACCACCTTACCCAGGCTGCAGTAGCAGACCTGTGGTGCCAGTTTGGATGGCCTACCAGGGGTGGCATAATACATGCTGCAGCCCCTGGCAGGCCTCTGAGGTACCTATGCCCTTGGTACATAGTATACCATATACTAGGGACTTACAAGGGCACTCCAGATCCCAATCAGTGATGTGCCTAAGGCACATGGAGACCCTTTTAAAGAGGAAACAGCTAGGCTGGGGTTCTGAATAGCAGGGCCCCAGCCAGACTAATGTCGAAAACCAGTGAAGTATCAGCAAAAAGTGGGGGTACCCCTGTGAAGCAGATCCTACTCTCCTACAGTTTACATAATCATGTGATCATAAATGTGTCTTTTAGTTGTTCATGTAGTAATTCTGAAACTTTACTTATGCAGTCTACATTATTTTTTGGGCTTCCTTGCTACTTTTAGTAGGATTGTGCTACATATGAAGCCCAAAGTGAATGAAAGCCAATCATTCTGGTTATAAACATTAAGATTATTGTTTCCCTAATGGCCAATTATCATGCCCGCCATATAGTAGTTTGAGTGGCTCAATGCTAGGTCAGTTTTCCATTTTGTTGCCTAGGAGTACATAAGGAACTGTTGGGCACAGTTTTATTTTGTGAGCCAGAAAGCATGCAAAGACAATTTATGTAGATTAAGATGTATTTTAGTCATTATTTATTTGTTTATAGGTTTCCATTAGTACGTGACCATAAATGGGTCTTTCAGTTTTTCACGTAGTAAATCTGAAACTTTACATATGCAGTTTAGATTATTCTTTGGGCTTCCCTGCTACGTTTAGTAGGATTGTGCTACAATTGAAGGCTAAAGTGAAAGAAAGACAATCATTGATATTATTATAAAAATTTTGATTATTATGTTTTTCCTAGTGGACAATTCGCATGTCCTCCAAATAGTAGTTTGTATGGCTGACTGCTAGGGCAATTTCCAATTTTGTTGCACAGGGGCGCATAAGAAAGATGTTTATTTTTGGCTTTTCGGGCCAGCTTTATTTTGGGAGCCAGAGAGCATGCAAAGAAAACCTATGTAGATTAAGATGTTTTGTATTCGTTATGTATTTGTTCATAGATTTCCATTAGCATGTGACCATAAATGGGTCTTTAAGTTCAAGTAGTAAATCTGAATCTTTACATATGTAGTCTAGTTTTTTTGGGGGGCTTCCTTGCTACTTTTCGTAGTATTGTGCTACAAAATATCATTAGGTTTTTGTCCCTTATAACTTCATAACCACTTCATAACATCACTTGCTATAGCAACAATAATCATCTACATAGTCTAATGTACCTTGCTGTGAAATTTCATCACAATCCATTCAGCCGTTTTGCCGCTATGTTAAATGCAAAAGTCTATGTAAATGCATTAGATTTCAAGTATGTTTTGGCACCACCATTTTTTCTTTCCACCCCTTGACCAGACGCCACCAAACTCTCAATCCTCCAACAATGTAACAAGTGCAACAGGTCTGCAAAGTTTTCTGGAGATTCTTCAAAGGTTGCAAAGTTATTAAGGGGCACAAAGCCAAGAAATCCCTACCTCTGGTAACCCTAACTATATATATATTCACTGAAAAAACCATAGGTTTCAGACACGTTATAGTTAGAAATTAGCATTTAAAAAACCTTTGAAATTCACTGAAAAAACCATAGGTTTTAGGGACAGTTATAGTTAGTTGGACATTTCACTCGTACAAAACCATAGAAATTCCCCCGTTATAGTTAGTTCAGCTAACTATAACTCGCGCCCCGCAATGCACTGCTGATGACGTCACATATTACATCACTCATGACATGGTAAGTGACATCACTGATGACATCTCAAATGACATCACTGATGACATCACTCATGACATCATCCAGTGACTGTGTGTTTCTGTAAAGTTTAAATATGTTTAATATATATAGGGAAAGGCGTATTGAAGAATGAGTGGGTGTATAAGTGTCTGAATGGATGATTTAGTACGTGCGTGACTGACTCTACAAGTGAGTGATTAAACGTATCTTACTGAATGCATGGGTTAGTGACTAAACTGTGTGAATGTCTGTATCCTTCTGTTTGTTGGTGTGTAAGTGGATGCATGGATTTGCGAATAGCTACATGAGTGTCTATATGGGTTATTGATTGGTTCTCTGAGTATCTGTATGGCTGCCTGAGTGTTTGTGTGGGTGGGGTGTGTGTGACTCTGTACATAGATGTGTGAGTGGGTGATTCACTGGGTGCATGATTTCAAGAGTGCATCTGTGATGGACTGCTTGGGTGGGTGAGTGTGTGTATGGGTGTGTTAGTGAGTGAATGTATATCTCAGTGGTACATGTGCGAGTAACTACATATGTAAAAGGCAGTATATATGTGTGTTAGAGTATTTAAATGGCTATAAGTGAGAGTGTGTGATTGTGAGAGTGGCTGTATGGATGCGTGTGTGCTTGTATCAGTTATTGTATAAGAGCGTAAGGATGTGCTAGTATTTGTATGAGTAAGTGAGCTGGTGTGTGTATAACTGTATAGGTGAGTAAATGTGTGTGTGATTAATTTTTTGCATGACTAACTAGGTGTGTGAGTACCTCTATGGATGAGTGGTGGTGTGTGAGTGTTTATATAGGTGTCTGAGTGCATATGATAGTCCTGTACTGAGTGACTGTAAGTATGAGTGACTGTACGGGTGAGTGAGTAGATGTGTGTGTGTAGATCTAAGAATCAGTGAGTGGGTATGTAGTTATTGGTATTGGAGTGTGTATGGTTTTGAGAATGGCAGTCTGTAATTTAGAGTGGGTGTATCAAAAGTTATATTAGGGTGTGAGAAGATGCATGAAATTATCACATGGATGATGTCATCAGTGATGTCATCAGTGATGTCACTGACCATGTCATAAGTGATGTAATATGTGACGTCATCAGCAGTGCATTGCGGGCGCGAGTTATAGTTAGCTGAACTAACTATAACGGGGGAATTTCTATGGTTTTGTACGAGTGAAATGTCCAACTAACTATAACTGTCCCTAAAACCTATGGTTTTTTCAGTGAATTTCAAAGGTTTTTTAAATACTAATTTCTAACTATAACGTGTCTGAAACCTATGGTTTTTTCAGTGAATTTCAAAGGTTTTTTAAATGCTAATTTCTAATTATAACGTACCTGAAACCTATGATTTTTTAAGTGAATTTCAAAGGTTTTTTAAATGCTAGTTTCTAACTATGCCTACAGAGGTAGGACATGTGAAGAAAGAAGAAAAACGCACAGAAAGAAGCAAAAGAAATGCAGAAAGAAGCAACAGAAGTCCACAAAGACGAAGAAAAGTGCAGGAAGAAGCAAAAGATGTGCAGAAAGAACCAACAGAGGAGTAGAAAGAGGCCTTGTTGCAAAATCATCCTGTGCCCACAACTTTTTCAGACGGGTACTGGTGGTAACTGACTGACTAACCAGAGCCAGTGCTATGCTAAAAGACACTTAGAATACAGTGAAAACACCTACATACACTAGGGAACACTATGCGTTGGGGTACCCCTGTGATTAGCATGACCTCCTCTGTAAGTCCCTAGTACATAATAGGGCAGGGGGATTAAAACTACCTCTTAAAACGCACTACAGGGTGCGTTTGCAGAGTGGTGAAGGGAGGGGGGCCTGAGGTGACATGCGTGCAAACGCGCCCCATGGCGCGTTTTAAGTTGCGGGATTAAGTCCCCTTGAATCCTGAGGGTCCCTGGGGCCCAACAAGCCCCCCAGGTACCTACAGTTAGGACCACAGAGCTGAGTTGCAGAGAGGCGTTCCGAGGCCACGCACCTTTTTTCACCTCTCTGCAACGCAACTCTGTTGTGCTTACTGAAGGTACCTGGTGGGCTAGTTGGCCCCCAGGGTCCCTCAGGATTCAAGGGGAATTAATTCCCCAACTTAAAACGCACCACAGGGCGTGTTTGCGCACATGTCACCTGAGGCCCGCCCCTCCCTTCACCACTGTGCAAACGCGCCCGTGGCGCGTTTTAAGTTGGGGGATTAGGTCACCTTGAATCCTGAGGGTCCCTGGGGCCCAACTAGCCCACCAGGTACTTCCAGTAAGCACCACAGGCCTGCGTTGCAACGCCTGTAACAAATTGTGCAGTTGTGTTTAGGTAGTGAAGGGGGTCGTGCTGGAGGTAGTGTTTTAGGGTTTAGGCTAGTGCAGTGGTGTTTGTGTAGTGTAGGGGTCATGCTGGGGGTAGATTTAGGGTTTAGGGTAGTGCAGTGGTGTTTGGGTAGTTTAGGGAGTCGTGCTGGGGGGAGTGTTTTAGGGTTTAGGGTAGTGCAGTGGTGTTTGGGTAGTGTAGGGGGTCGTGCTGGGGGTAGTGGTTTAGGGTTTAGGGTAGTGCAGTGGTGTTTGGGTAGTGTAGGGGGTACTGCTGGGGGTAGTGTTTTCTGGTTTAGGGTAGTGCAATGGTGTTTGTGTAGTGTAGGAGGTCGTGTTTTAGGGTTTAGGGTAGTGCAGTGGTGTTCGGGCAGTGTAGGGGGTCGTGCAGGGGGTGGTGTTTCAGGGTTTAGGGCAGTGCAGTGGTGTTCGGGCAGTGTAGGGGGTCGTGCTGGGGCTGGTGTTTCAGGGTTTAGGGCAGTGCAGTGGTGTAAGGGCTGTGTAGGGGGTCGTGCTGGGGATGGTGTTTCAGGGTTTAGGGCAGTGCAGTGGTGTTCGGGCAGTGTAGGGGGTCGTGCTGGGGCTGGTGTTTCAGGGTTTAGGGCAGTGCAGTGGTGTTCGGGCAGTGAAGGTGGTCGTGCTGGGGCTGGTGTTTCAGGGTTTAGGGCAGTGCAGTGGTGTTCGGGCAGTGTAGGGGGTCCTGCTGGGGCTGGTGTTTCAGGGTTTAGGGCAGTGCAGTGGTGTTCGAGCAGTGTAGGGGGTCTTGCTGGTGTTTCAGAGTCTAGGGCAGTGCAGTGGTGTTCGGGCAGTGTAGGGGTCTTGCTGGGGCTGGTGTTTCAGGGTTTAGGGCAGTGCAGTGGTGTTTGGGCAGTGTAGGGGTCATGCTGGGGGTGGTGTTTCAGGGTTTAGGGCAGTGCAGTGGTGTTCGGGCAGTGTAGGGGGTCGTGCTGGGGCTAGTGTTTCAGGGTTTAGGGCAGAGCAATGGTGTTCAGGCAGTGTAGGGGGTTGTGCTGGAGGTGGTGTTTCAGGGTTTAGGGCAGTGCAGTGGTGTTCGGGCAGTGTAGGGGTTCTTGCTGGGGGCGGTGTTTCAGGGTTTAGGGCAGTGGTGTTCAGGCAGTGTAGGGTGTTTTGCTGGGGGTGATGTTTCAGGGTTTAGGGCAGTGCAGTGGTGTTCGGGCAGTGTAGGGGTTCTTGCTGGGGGTAGTGTTTCAGGGTTTAGGGCAGTGCAGTGGTGTTCGGGCAGTGTAGGGGGTCGTGCTGGGGGTGGTGTTTCAGGGTGTAGGGCAGTGCAGTGGTGTTCCGGCAGTGTAGGGGGTCGTGCAGGGGGGTGGTGTTTCAGGGTTTAGGGCAGTGCAGTGGTGTTCCGGCAGTGTAGGGGGTCGTGCTGGGGGTGGTGTTTCAGGGTTTAGGGCAGTACAGTGGTGTTCGGGCAGTGTAGGGTGTCGAGCAGGGGGTGGTGTTTCAGGGTTTAGGGCAGTGCAGTGGTGTTTGGGCAGTGTAGGGGGTCGTGCAGGGGGTGGTGTTTCAGGGTTTAGGGCAGTGCAGTGGTGTTCGGCCAGTGTAGGTGGTCTTGCTGGGGGTGGTGTTTCAGGGTTTAGGGC
Source organism: Calotriton arnoldi (assembly GCA_963921515.1). Taxonomy (NCBI): domain Eukaryota; kingdom Metazoa; phylum Chordata; class Amphibia; order Caudata; family Salamandridae; genus Calotriton; species Calotriton arnoldi. The sequence goes on from CAWUFW010000964.1 coordinate 753,382, forward strand.
AGTGCGGTGGTGTTCGGGCAGTGTAGGGGGTCTTGCTGGGGCTGGTGTTTCAGGGTTTAGGGCAGTGCCGTGGTGTTCGGGCAGTGTAGGGGGTCTTGCTGGGGCTGGTGTTTCAGGGTTTAGGGTAGTGCAGTGGTGTTCGGGCAGTGTAGGGGGTCGTGCTGGGGCTGGTGTTTCAGGGTTTAGGGCAGAGCAGTGGTGTTCGGGCAGTGTAGGGGGTCGTGCTGGGGCTGGTGTTTCAGGGTTTTGGGCAGAGCAGTGGTGTTTGGGCAGTGTAGGGGGTCGTGCGGGGGGTGGTGTGTCAGGGTTTAGGGCAGTGCAATGGTGTTCGGGCAGTGTAGGGGGTCTTGCTGGGGGTGGTGTTTCAGGGTTTAGGGCAGTGGTGTTCGGGCAGTGTAGGGGGTCTTGCTGGGGGTGATGTTTCAGGGTTTAGGGCAGTGCAGTGGTGTTCGGGCAGTGTAGGGGGTCTTGCTGGGGGTAGTGTTTCAGGGTTTAGGGCAGTGCAGTGGTGTTTGTGTAGTGTAGGAGGTCGTGTTTTAGGGTTTAGGGTAGTGCAGTGGTTTTTGGGTAGTGTAGGGAGTTGTGCGGGGTAGTGTTTTAGGGTTTAGGGTAGTGCAGTGGTCTTTGGGTAGTGTAGGGGGTCGTGCGGGGGTAGTGTTTTAGGGTTTAGGGTAGTGCATTCGTGTTTGGGTAGTGTAGGGGGTCATGCGGGGGGTAGTGTTTTAGGGTTTAGTGCAGTGCAGTGGTGTTTGGGTATTGTAGGGGGTCGTGCTGGGGGAGTGTTTTAGGGTTTAGGGCAGTGCAGTGGTGTTCGGGTAGTGTAGGGGGTCGTGCTGGGGGGAATGTTTTAGGGTTTAGGGCAGTGCAGTGGTGTTCGGGTAGTGTAGGGGGTCGTGCTGGGGGTAGTGTTTTAGGGTTTAGGGCAGTGCAGTGGTGTTCGGGCAGTGTAGGGGGTCGTGCTGGGTGTGGTGTTTTAGGGTTTAGGGCAGTGCAGTGGTGTTCGGGCAGTGTAGGGGAGTCGTGCTGGGGGTGGTGTTTCAGGGTTAAGGGCAGTGCAGTGGTGTTCGGGCAGTGTAGGGGGTCGTGCTGGGTGTGGTGTTTTAGGGTTTAGGGAAGTGCAGTGGTGTTCAGGCAGTGTAGGGGGTCGTGCTGGGGGTGGTGTTTCAGGGTTTAGGGCAGTGCAGTGGTGTTCAGGCAGTGTATGGGGTCATGCAGGGGGTGGTGTTTCAGGGTTTAGGGCAGTGCAGTGGTGTTCGGGCAGTGTAGGGGGTCGTGCAGGGGGTGGTGTTTCAGGGTTTAGGGCAGTGGTGTTCGGGCAGTGTAGGGGGTCATGCTGGGGGTGGTGTTTCAGGGTTTGGGGCAGTGCAGTGGTGTTCGGGCAGTAAAGGGGGTCATGCTGGGGGGGTGTTTCAGGGTTTTGGGCAGTGCAGTGGTGTTTGGGCAGTGTAGGGGGTCGTGCGGGGGTGGTGTTTCAGGGTTTAGGGCAGTGCAGTGGTGTTCGGGCAGTGTAGGGGGTCGTGCAGGGTTGTGGTGTTTCAGGGTTTAGGGCAGTGCAGTGGTGTTCGGGCAGTGTAGGGGGTCGTGCTGGGGGTGGTGTTTCAGGGTTTAGGGCAGTGCAGTGGTGTTTGGGCAGTGTAGGGGGTGGTGCAGGGGGTGGTGTTTCAGGGTTTAGGGCAGTGCAGTGGTGTTCGGGCAGTGTAGGGGGTGGTGCAGGGGGTGGTGTTTCAGGGTTTAGGGCAGTGCAGTGGTGTTCGGGCAGTGTAGGGGGTGGTGCAGGGGGTGGTGTTTCAGGGTTTAGGGCAGTGCAGTGGTGTTCGGGCAGTGTAGAGGGTCGTGCTGGGGCTGGTGTTTCAGGGTTTAGAGCAGTGCAGTGGTGTTCGGGCAGTGTAGGGGGTCGTGCTGGGGCTGGTGTTTCAGGGTTTAGGGCAGTGCAGTGGTGTTCTGGCAGTGTAGGGGGTCGTGCTGGGGCTGGTGTTTCAGGGTTTAGGGCAGTGCAGTGGTGTTCGGGCAGTGTAGGTGGGCGTGCTGGTGCTGGTGTTTCAGGGTTTAGGGCAGTGCAGTGGTGTTCGGGCAGTGTAGGGGGTCATGCTGGGGCTGGTGTTTCAGGGTTTAGGGCAGTGCAGTGGTGTTCGGGCAGTGTTAGGGGTCTTGCTGGGGCTGGTGTTTCAGAGTCTAGGGCAGTGCAGTGGTGTTCGGGCAGTGTAGGGGTCTTGCTGGGGCTGGTGTTTCAGGGTTTAGGGCAGTGCAGTGATGTTCGGGCAGTGTAGGGGGTCATGCTGGGGGTGATGTTTCAGGGTTTAGGGCAGTGCAGTGGTGTTCGGGCAGTGTAGGGGGTCGTGCTGGGGCTAGTGTTTCAGGGTTTAGGGCAGAGCAATGGTGTTCAGGCAGTGTAGGGGGTTGTGCTGGAGGTGGTGTTTCAGGGTTTAGGGCAGTGCAGTGGTGTTCGGGCAGTGTAGGGGGTCTTGCTGGGGGTGGTGTTTCAGGGTTTAGGGCAGTGGTGTTCAGGCAGTGTAGGGGGTTTTGCTGGGGGTGATGTTTCAGGGTTTAGGGCAGTGCAGTTGTGTTCGGGCAGTGTAGGGGTTCTTGCTGGGGGTAGTGTTTCAGGGTTTAGGGAAGTGCAGTAGTGTTTGGGCAGTGTAAGGGTCCTGCAGGGGGTGGTGTTTCAGGGTTTAGGGCAGTGCAGGGGTGTTCGGGCAGTGTAGGGGGTCGTGCTGGGGGTGGTGTTTCAGGGTTTAGGGCAGTGCAGTGGTGTTTGTGTAGTGTAGGAGGTCGTGTTTTAGGGTTTAGGGTAGTGCAGTGGTCTTTGGGTAGTGTAGGGAGTTGTGCGGGGGTAGTGTTTTAGGGTTTAGGGTAGTGCAGTGGTCTTTGGGTAGTGTAGGGGGTCGTGCGGGGGTAGTGTTTTAGGGTTTAGGGTAGTGCATTGGTGTTTGGGTAGTGTAGGGGGTCATGCGGGGGTAGTGTTTTAGGGTTTAGGGCAGTGCAGTGGTGTTTGGGTAGTGTAGGGGGTCGTGCTGGGGGAGTGTTTTAGGGTTTAGGGCAGTGCAGTGGTGTTCGGGTAGTGTAGGGGGTCGTGCTGGGGGGAATGTTTTAGGGTTTAGGGCAGTGCAGTGGTGTTCGGGTAGTGTAGGGGGTCATGCTGGGGGTGGTGTTTTAGGGTTTAGGGCAGTGGTGTTCAGGCAGTGTAGGGGGTCGTGCTGGGTGTGGTGTTTTAGGGTTTAGGGCAGTGCAGTGGTGTTCGGGCAGTGTAGGGGGTCATGCTGGGGGTGGTGTTTCAGGGTTTAGGGCAGTGCAGTGGTGTTCGGGCAGTGTAGGGGGTCGTGCTGGGTGTGGTGTTTTAGGGTTTAGGGCAGTGCAGTGGTGTTCGGGCAGTGTAGGGGGTCGTGCTGGGGGTGGTGTTTCAGGGTTTAGGGCAGTGCAGTGGTGTTCGGGCAGTGTACGGGGTCGTGCAGGGGTGGTGTTTCAGGGTTTAGGGCAGTGCAGTGGTGTTCGGGCAGTGTAGGGGTCGTGCAGGGGGTGGTGTTTCAGGGTTTAGGGCAATGGTGTTCGGGCAGTGTAGGGGGTCATGCTGGGGGTGGTGTTTCAGGGTTTGGAGCAGTGCAGTGGTGTTCGGGCAGTAAAGGGGGTCGTGCTGGGGGTGGTGTTTCAGGGTTTTGAGCAGTGCAGTGGTGTTCGGGCAGTGTAGGGGGTCGTGCTGGGGCTGGTGTTTCAGGGTTTAGGGCAGTGCAGTGGTGTTCGGGCAGTGTAGGGGGTCGTGCTGGGGCTGGTGTTTCAGGGTTTTGGGCAGTGGTGTTCAGGCAGTGTAGGGGTTTTGCTGGGGGTGATGTTTCAGGGTATAGGGCAGTGCAGTGGTGTTCGGGCAGTGTAGGGGGTCGTGCTGGGGGTGGTGTTTCAGGGTTTAGGGCAGTGCAGTGGTGTTCGGGCAGTGTAGGGGGTCGTGCAGGGGGTGGTGTTTCAGGGTTTAGGGCAATGGTGTTCGGGCAGTGTAGGGGGTCATGCTGGGGGTGGTGTTTCAGGGTTTGGAGCAGTGCAGTGGTGTTCGGGCAGTAAAGGGGGTCGTGCTGGGGGTGGTGTTTCAGGGTTTTGAGCAGTGCAGTGGTGTTCGGGCAGTGTAGGGGGTCGTGCTGGGGCTGGTGTTTCAGGGTTTAGGGCAGTGCAGTGGTGTTCGGGCAGTGTAGGGGGTCGTGCTGGGGCTGGTGTTTCAGGGTTTTGGGCAGTGGTGTTCAGGCAGTGTAGGGGGTTTTGCTGGGGGTGATGTTTCAGGGTATAGGGCAGTGCAGTGGTGTTCGGGCAGTGTAGGGGGTCGTGCTGGGGGTGGTGTTTCAGGGTTTAGGGCAGTGGTGTTCGGGCAGTGTAGGGGGTCTTGCTGGGGGTGATGTTTCAGGGTTTAGGGCAGTGCAGTGGTGTTCGGGCAGTGTAGGGGGTCTTGCTGGGGGTAGTGTTTTAGGGTTTAGGGCAGTGCAGTGGTGTTTGGGCAGTGTAGGGGGTCGTGCTGGGGGTGGTGTTTCAGGGTTTAGGGCAGTGCAGTGGTGTTCGGGCAGTGTAGGGGGTCGTGAAGGGGGTGGTGTTTCAGGGTTTAGGGCAGTGCAGTGGTGTTCAGGCAGTGTAGGGGGTCGTGCTGGGGGTGGTGTTTCAGTGTTTAGGGCAGTGCAGTGGTGTTCGGGCAGTGTAGGGGGTCATGCAGGGGCTGGTGTTTCAGGGTTTAGGGCAGTGCAGTGGTGTTTGGGCAGTGTAGGGGGTCGTGCTGGGGGTAGTGTTTTAGGGTTTAGGGTAGTGCAGTGGTGCTTGTGTAGTGTAGGGGGTCGTGCTGGGGGTAGTGTTTTAGGGTTTAGGGTAGTGCAGTGGTGTTTGTGTAGTGTAGGGGGTCATGTTTTAGGGTAGTGCAGTGGTGTTTGGGTAGTGTAGGGGGTCGTGCTGGGGTAGTGTTTTAGGATTTAGGTTAGTGCAGTGGTGTTTGGGTAGTGTAGGGGGTCGTGCTGGGGGTAGTGTTTTAGGGTTTAGGGTAGTGCAGTGGTGTTTGTGTAGTGTAGGGGGTCATGTTTTAGGGTAGTGCAGTGGTGTTTGTGTAGTGTAGGGGGTCGTGCTGGGGGTAGTGTTTTAGGGTTTAGGGTAGTGCAGTGGTGTTTTTGTAGTGTAGGGGGTCATGTTTTAAGATGCAACGCTCCAATACCTGACCAGTCTGCACTACATAAAACTGCAAAAAAACTAAAAATAAAAAGTGTTTTGCACACTTTTGTCATTGGGCTATATGTGGGCTACATCTGGGTAATATTTGTGCTACATTTGGGCTCTTTTTCTCTGGTGGCCATCTTGGAAGACTTCTTTGTTATGAAGTTTCCTAATTTCCTCATTTACTGCAGTCTCCTCAGTAGGAAATGCTTTCAGTTTTTTACTTTGATTCCATCAAGAAGGCATTCAGATGTGTCTCACATTTGCCATAAATTCAGAATGTTAGCACTCTAGTTGCTCATTAGATCACTGTAGTAAAGCTACTGCTCACCAGGGAGTTAACTGGAAGTCTGCTGCTGGTATTGAAAGTGATTGTTTCAGTCTGCATGTCAGAATTTTCTAATGAAATAGAAGAGGATTTGAGATCTCACTTAAAACATGCCCTAATTTTTCTTTCTGCAGCACTAACCATAATTTCTATTTCAAAAAGAACCCACTCATTTTGTTCCTTTTTAAATTAAATGTTTTAAGTGTTACCGGTTTATTCCAATCAAGATGGCTTCAGGTGTGCCATACTTTTGTCATAAGTAACGCTGTTAGCGCTCTAGTTGTTCTTTAGAACACTCTGGGAAGCTGCAGTAGAACACAAAGGCATCAACTGGCAGGCTGCTCCTGTTGAAATATAACAGGAAGATATTTGAGATCACACTTGAAACATGTCCTAATTTTTCTTTCTACAGCACTAACCATAATTTCTATGACAAAATGAACCCCATCATTTTGTTTCTTTTTAAATTAAATGTTTCAAGTGTTACCAGTTTATTCCAATCAAGATGGCTTCAGGTGTGCCATACTTTTGTCATAAGTAAGGCTGTTAGCACTCTAGTTGTTCTTTAGAACACTCTGGGAAGCTGCAGTAGAACACAAAGGAATCAACTGACAGTCTCTGCCCTTGTTGGATGTACATGTTTTACTGAGAATGTCAGACTTCATTCTCACATGACTGAGAAAGATAATGTGAATTTACAGAAAATATGCTCTCATTTTAGCTTCTGGAGCACCTTCCAAAACTGTATGGGACAAGCATGTGAAAATAGTTTTCTCTCAAACATGATTCATGATATCCCAGCAGAAGGTTTTTCACAGGGTAAAATCACCTTAGAACACACCACAATTCCTGAAATTAGTATGGTACCATCAACAAATGAATTCTAATGTAACTAAAGTCTGTTATCACCCTTTATAGTTCTCCTTTTGGTAACCCTCAAAATCTTTGATTCACTACAATGCATTTCAATGGGGTACTATCATGTATATTGGTCCCAAGATGGCTGCCAGCAATTCCAGGATGAAGTGCTGACAGCCAATCAGATCTCACAATGACGTGTGGTTAGGCTCCGCCCAGATATATATGTGATTTTACTTTTGATTTTCTCAGGAACTACTGAACGGATTTACACCATTTAACCAAAAGGCACGACTCTGAACCAAGGGCTACCTTTTTGCCAAATTTGGTGTAATTCCGTTCAGCAGTTCGGGCTGTAGCTGCGATTAAAGGTTCCTATGGAAAATTGCATGGGGAAAACACGTTCTGGACCCCCCTTTTTTCTCGGCCCCCGCTTGCCGAATCACCCCGAAACTTTCAGGATAGGAGCGGACCGGAGCGCGACCACGAGTTTTGAAATTTTCGCGAAGATTCGTCAACTGGCGCCAAAGTTATTGGAAATAGAATGTTGTGAATTTCCTATGGAAAATAGGTCCTAACTATAACTATCTACTGGCGACCGCCAGTAGATAATATTAATATATATATATATTCACTGAAAAAAACTAAATGTTATGGGTACGTTATAGTTAGGTTCACATTTTACACATACAAAACCATAGAAATTCAGCAGTTATAGTTAGAGCTATCTGAGGAAACTATAACTCGTGCCCTAAGATAACTAAAACCCGCGCCCCCGCCATGCACAGTATTCTCATTAATAATTTTATTGCAAATGTTGCAGTGATATTATCAGTGATGTCATAGAAGATGTCATGAGTGATGTAATATGTTGGGTAATTAGCAAAGCATGATGAGGGTTCAAGTTATAGTTACTTTAGGGCACGAGTTATATCTTCTTCAGATAACTCTTAACTATTACTGCTGAATTTCTATGGTTTTGTGTGTGTAAAATGTGAACCTAACTATAACGTCCCTGTAACCTTTGCTTTTTTTCAGTGAATTTCTAAGGTTTTTTTAATTCTATTTCCTCCAGTAACCTTTGCTATTTTCAGTGAATGTCTATGTTTTTTAATGCTTTTTCCTACCTTTAACATCCCTGCAACCTTTGGTTTTTTAGTGAATTTTACAATTTGTTTTTATAAAAATTGTGCTACAATTTGACCCATTGGTTCAATCTACTAATATAAATTCTTATAAGTTTATAAATAAATTTTATTCACACATTCATTCTTATTATATATTTTAAAATGAAATTTTTTAAAATTAAGGTAAGGTAAGGTAACATGTAGTTTCTCTATAAATGCAATGCACCAAGTCCTTTTTAAAAAAAAATCCATTTTATGGATCCGCGGATCCATTGCAAATTCTTGGACAAATGAAGAGTCTGCCGGTTATATTGCACTCATTCAATACTAAACTAACAACACATTTCATAGACACATATGCTATTTCAATTTCATAAGTGTATCACTACCTGTGTGTGAGTGGCTGTGTGGGTGTGTAAGTGGGTGTGGGAGCAGCTGTGTAAGTGTGTGAGTAGGTGTGTGAGTGGCTGTGTGGGTGTATGAGTGGTTTTGTGGGTCTGTGAGTGGGTGAGTGGCTGTATGGGTGTGTGTGTGGGTGTGTAAGTGAGTGTGTGAGTGGGTGTGTGAGTGGCTGTGTGGGTCTATAAGTTGTGGGTGTGTGAGTGGCTGTGTGAGTGGCTTTATGGGTGTGTGAGTGGTTGTGTAAGTAGGTGTGTGAGTGAGTGTGTATGTAGGTGTGTGGGTCTTTGAGTGGGTGCATGTGTTTTTTATTAAATTGGGGTCTGGATCTGCAGATCCACTCAAATCTGCCTGAGTCCGTGAGGATCTGGCAGATCCAGGTGGATCTGCTGATCCTCGCGCTCTAAAAAACATTTTTTGGACAGTTTCTTGCCCATGAGGGGTCCCTCACAGACCCCTCCATCAGTCCCATGGGGTCAGGGTACCTCTACCCTGACCCCTTTTACCACTTTTACATTTTATTGTCCCCCCTGGGAACTGTGTCTTGGTGCACAAAATGGGAGCCGCAACTTTCCTCTCAGGTTGCATGCCTGTGAAGTAATGACTTCTGATGTAGAGCCTTTGATGTAGTGGATGTAGTAGAGGAATACCTCCCTCCATGTAATTGGCCACACCAAAGACATAAAATAATCTGCACAAGAAGGCAATAAGAATACTGCCACTTGCCTTCAGGTAAATACAACTTCGACCTTACTTACTTGAAAAGATACATGAAGGTATTTATGACATATTTATATAACACTAACGTAGCTGCAAAGAAACGGTGCTCTACAAAGGTGGGATGGAAAAATGAGTAAAGAGGAGGGAGGTGAAGAAGGAGATGCAGGCAGTACAAGAGGGATTACCACCTGGATAAGGTGTTGCTTAAAGGGCATGGCCTTTAGTTCCTGCCTGGAGAGCAGTAGAGAAGGAACTTGCCTGATCTGGGTTTAGAGGGAGATCCAGATCCCAGGAGCATAGTAAGAGATGACTTGGTATCTTGTCGTCACCTTCATGAATTTTTGGCTTGAGCCTGGAAAGCTTGCTGCTGTGATAGCTACTTAGCCCATCAGAGATCTTGATATTCTGATTACTGATTTGTAGGTGATGCAGCAGACTTTGAAATTGACACGGGCAGGTAGAGGCAGCCAGTAGAATGTTCTGCGGAGAGGGTTAGTCTCTCTAATTCTTGAATGGATTCGCAGATATTTCACCACGTGGCAAATATTGACTCATTCTTGATGCTGGTGTTTACCCAACGGTGATTGCTGCTATCTTTTCTTTAATGGGGTAGTTCCCCGTACCCTTACTCCCCTTCCCAGCCTGCTGACAGGCACTTATCCACCTACAACTGCAGTGCTATTTAATGAGGTGCTGCAATGCAGGCGACGAAATGCCCATCGGCAGGAACAACGTGTGCCAAAGTCTTCATACCTCTTAAAAGTAATGATACAAGTGGGGAAGAAGAGCCTGTCATAGAGCATCTGTGTGACATTATAGTGATGTCATCTTCTCTATGCAGCTGTCCACCTTCAGTGGTACCTTGGTACATGAACACAATCCTCCCACCTCACAGCAGAGTAGGGCTAATGTGTTCCTCCCTGTCAACCCCTTGAACCCTCGCCTTGTTTTTCCTCCAGATTCGTCCATGTACAGGCTCCATAGTTGATCTAGCCACACTACAAGCTGAAGCATCTGAATGGAGCCCTGTCCACTCATGTTTTAAATGGGTCATTCAGTGAATTGTATAAAAATACATCTCAAAACTCCAGCTGACATCATCAAGCAAAGCAACATTCTAGAATGCCTATTGTTGGTGATTGTTGGAGATGCAGGACTGGGCAAAGAGAAGTATTTCTTATCTACACTGAATTGTCCCTGTAATCCCTATGTAATGTGGCACTGGCTTATTTATCTGAAAAATTGATTATTATGAATGGCAAAGTTTTGCTGTCAGGGCTCGTATGCTCTGGAAGAGGCCTCCCTTAGAAATGAGTTTTCTCCCACCTCGGATTCTGTTCAAAAATACCCTTAAAATGTACTCATTTACATGATTCTGATTTATGCAAATGTCGATTTTGTTTGCTGGGTTGGAGATGATTTATGTATTTTTGCAGGAGGAATATAAAAGAAATAAATCAAATCCTTTGCCAGCCAGAAGAAAGGCAGTTAGTAGGTGGGTAGCAGTATTCTTCTTCTACAGTATCCAGTTCAATTCCCAGGAAGGACAAGCAGATTACTGTCCCTTGGACATGTCCTCTTCCAGTGGCTTCCCAATCTCCTAGGAAGCACGTAAAGGCAGTCAACATTGTCACTCGTCCCATGAGCAGGAATTCATTAAAATTGATGAAACTAGAAGGGCCGCATATTTTCTTAAAATCACTCTTTGGAACAGACCAAGCCCTTTAATACCACACATTGAAACAACCAACGGCAAACAGCCTACTAGGGAGACACCTAACTTTAGGCAAAAAAGACAAGAATATTGGGGCCTAATGCACAAAGATTTTGCTGTGAGTAGTTGTGGCTAACTCTCACAGTAGTGTTGGCATATTCCTGAATTCCATAATACATAAATCAGGGGTTCTTCAAAAGTCACTGAAAAAATCAGTGTTTGTTTTTTTACCACCTGTGAGACTGGTGTTGACTGTAGAAGTAAAGTGAACTCTCATTGCTAAAACCTGCACAGCCCAGCAGACTCACGAGACGTGTTCCACCTTCAAAGTACATTTTAGGAAATTGAACCACGGGTAAATGGAATGGGGTAAATTAAAAACAGATGTTAGTTGATTCTCATAAATAGAAAATAGAGAATTAAACTGTGGTAATTCTACTGATGACAGAAAGACCCCACTTTCAAGTGTGGTGGATAGATGTGACGTATTTACCACACGTGGTAAATACAGATACCATGGAGTGCACTATTTACCATGTGCAGTGAAAGCTTGTAGTCTGAGTTTTCCTTGTGAAGGTGAGGACTTACATGTGGTATTTGGTGCTTCCTGTACCAAATTTAACATGTATTGGAATTTACCACATTTTCTTCCGGTCAATTTCAGCAGCATTGACCTGCTAAAATTTGACAGGTTAAAATTGCAGGAACAAAACAGGATATAAGAAGGTAGGTTAACCCTCTATAGTGTAAAGTTGTTTGGGAGGTTGAGGGTTCTTACCTAATTATAGCTTCTCACTCCTCAATAGTGTTGGTCTAGGTGTGTTCGTGGACATAGTCCCTTGACGAAGTAAGTACAGATGGCTACAGATTAGATCTAATACCTTTAAAACCCTTTAAAAAGCAATCCTAAACTTCTGCTTTTCCTGACAGTGTGTGACTACAGGGACCATCTCACCTCCTAACCTTATGATGCCTAGCAGATATGTAGGCCATTTAGGTGCACATTCAAACCTACTTTTACTACTTTCACTATTTGTGTGTGTGCCTGTTGTACACTGTTTTTAAGTTTATTTTGTACAGTTTAATTTATCTTTTGTCTGATGTGCGTTTTAAATGTATATATATGTACATATAGACAGATTCTTACACATGTGTGCATGTTTCTCAGCACAAAAAGGAATATTGCACATTATCGTGAGACATTTATAATTGCATTGTTCAATTATATTCATTTTCTTTTCTAGTTCAGACCATAACAAGGAAAAAGTTCAATCAATGGTCTGTATAGTTGCATGCATGCTTTAATGAATTTATGTACGAACGTATGTAAGATTGGTTGAAATTAGCAACCCCACCACATAGGGATTATTACACTAACTGGTCCTGAAGAAAGTCAACTGACCCACCGGGCATCAAAACAGCTGAAACAGATGTCTAGGGCCATTGTACCCCTGTGGCATCTCACTGTTTTTAACCTTGCTAAAGGACCTTCTTATTAAACAAGATACTAGGATCCAGCAGGCACCTGTAACTCACACTTAGTCCCAAGGCAGAAGTTTAAGTGCTTAGCTTACAAACGTGTCAAGCCCCCCCCACCCACACTAGCTGAGTAGGGTGTGGGTGTGATGATGAAGCAGGCCAAAGGTGGTACCTGTGAGTGAGTAGCCAACTAGGCCTGGGTGGTAAACTCCACTTGGCGGTCGGAGTTCAAGGAGTTTTGCCCACTCTGCGCTCCTCTCAGAGCACGGAGTTCGGCAAAAAATCTGCCTGTGCTGCATGGTGGAGTTTACCAGTTCTCAGGCTCCAAAGTTGTGGGGCAGATACAGTCATGGTTACCATGCTCAAACCAATACCAAAGGTGGACAAGAACAACACCATTTTCCCGGTCCTAATTGAAATCATGAATCTGTTAATAATGAAAACCAGTGTCAATAAGTCCATTTTCCCCATTTTATACTTGTCTTTTGGCGTGTCACTCTGCACTTTTGCTACTGTTTTTTCTGTGTATCTGTATACCAACAAGGGGCCGTATTATAGAATACGGCGCACTCTCCTTGTTAGCACCGAGCGCACCTTTCAAAAGGTGCGCTCAGTGCTAACAAGAAGAGTGCACCGTATTATGTTGAATGCACTGCCCCCAGCGCAGCCGCGAAATCATGCTGCCCTGTGGGCAGCGCATTCAAGTGAAATACGGAGCGGCTGCTGTGCAGTCGGCAACCCAAAAGCACGTTTAAGGGGGATTAGAGATCCCCTTGTGGGCGGGTGAAGTGAGTGACTGCATCCACCTGCAAGGGGATGTCTGGGGGTCCATAGATCCCACTTTCCCCCTCTAGAGGGCTGCCATCAGGGGGCACACTGACAGTGCGCCACCTTCTTCTTTGCCTCTGCGCCCGCGTCTATAAAACAGCGCCAGCGCAGAGGCAAAGGGATTGCCTCATTTGGATGGGGCCACACCCCCATGCAAATTAGCGGAACATCCTCTAGTGATATCGCTGGTGCTATGTGTGTGCCAGCACTATCTGTATTACAGAAAGGGCTGCACAAGCATCTGAAGCCCTTTCTGTAATACCAAAGTGCCCCGGGGTCAAGCAAAGTGGGCGCACATGCCCGTTGCGCCCTTGGGCAGTTTGTATAATATGGCCCAAGAAGCTGGAAGACACTGGTTCAGCGTTGACGATGGATGGGGGCACTTTTATAGGTAGTTGACCCCTTAGAGGGTGCTGCGGAAGGTGTAGAGAGGGTGCAATGATCGCAAGGGAGTGCGGGAAGGGAGGACGGGCTGGGTGTGGCAGGAGAGCACAGTAATGGGTTGAGCTGATCTTGCTGAGTATCCAGGTGGGTAGAGTTGCAGGTGATCATGGAGGAGAAGGGCGGGGAATACTGCAGGTGAACACTTGAGAGAGGGTGAAGGGCTGAACAGAGTGTGTCAGCGAGAAGGACAGGGAAGAGTCTGTCAGAGGGAGCTAACAGACACCACTTCAGCAGCAGGTAACTATTAACAAACTAGAAGACAGAGAAGGAACTCCCATGTGGGCAGCATTACAAGATGAGGCAGCCAGAAGGAGAACAGAGTGACAACTACAACAGAGGGATGGAGAGACTGCTGCTAAGAGCAGATAGTGAAGAGACTGCAAAAGGGTAACCAGAGAAACGGCCACATCGGAGAGGCAGGGAGACTGTGTTAGGGGCTAGGGGTGAGTGATGACAATTCCAAGGAGATCTTAAAGAGAAAGCCACAACTGAGGGGCAGGGAGACTGATTTAGAATACTGAAGAGACTTACTAACTTTCCTGTGAATAAAACATTTGCTAGCATTAGCGCCAAGAATTTTCAAATCTATTAAGGACACGGAGGCGAGGATTATGCTTTCTCTTTCTTTACTGTCAACACAGCAGCCAATGAAAAAACGTTTTCATACATAAGTAAAACTACATTTCCCATGGTGCTCTTCCACCAATCATGTCCCATCAGACCCTATAAGAGTCACCATCACAGTCCCATGAGCCTCTTTCTTTGCTCGAGTCCATAATCCAAGTGCGAACATTAATTCGAATCCACAAAATCCTCCAACGTGGAAGAATAACCAATAACCATAACTTCATCCGATGTCTTCAACCAGAAAGACGATTATTCAGTCTTCTTGTCTGAACCTGGAATAAATTAAATAGATAACCTGTAATCTCTGTTGAAATATATATATATCATTACATACGGGTGGGTATATTGTAATCAAACAGAATACAACCGGGTGGGATAATCCTCGCCTCCGTGTCCTTAATAGAAATGAAAATTCTTGGCGCGAATGCTAGCAACTTTTTTATTCTATTACAGGACCGGAGGCTTCGGATTATGCTTGTTTAATGCTTATCAAAAACCACAGTAGTTATATCACCCACCGGTTTATAATAAAAATGTTTAAACACAGATTCAGAGACCAATCAGCAGATCTCATAATGTCCTGAATGGTTGAACCCAACATAAAGTTTTTTGACGCCATAGCGCCACGTACTGAATGCGCGCCAAACACCTGGGTATCCACCCCAGCTTCTTTCATAACTAATTTTAACCATCTCGCTATTGTCACCGAAGATACTGGCTTGAATGGTTTTTGCAAGGCGATCAATAGCTGTTTGGAACCTTCTGGTCTCACGGATCGTGTACTCTCCTCATATGCCTTCAAGCACTGTACCACACATAATTAGGAGAAGCATTATACTCAATATTACTTGACATTGTTTTCGTCATGCCTGTAATGGTAAATGAAACTCCTACTGGAGTATATACTCTACCTGTTATGTCCAGAGCTTTCACGAAAGAATAACGTCTGCAAGCAGAGAGACACAATAGCATAGCTAGTTTAATAGACAATTGTTTCCTAGATAGCTGAGAATTACTGGGCCATTTATCAAACAGATTTAGCACTAGCGATACATCCCATAAACATGAATATTTTGGTTTTGGAGGATTAGCTACTCTAATCCCCTTAAGCAACTTGCACACAACTGGGTGCATGCCTATTGGTTTACCATCTACCTGCGTATGTCCCGCGGAAATGGCAGATCTGAAGTTGCTGATGGAACGATATGCCAAGCCCTCTGAGGCTTTGTCAGACAGAAAATTCACAACCTGGGATAACTCTGCCCCCACGGGATCCACGTGCCGTTCCACGCACCAACATACCCAGCATTTCCAAGCTGAAGAATATCTCTTTCGGGTGGAAGGGGCCCAGGCCTGTCTAATGAATTCGGAAGCCTTGTCCGAAATTCCTGGTATTTCCCACTGTTGCCGGAAAGCCTCCATGCCATCAGGGACAACTGCCCCGACGTTACCAATGGGTGCAGTTCCCCGTGAGGGCCCTGGAGCAACGTCTGAGACCAAGGGAGCATCCTGGGAAGATCGCAACTCATTTCCAACAGAACTGGGAACCAAGGTTGCGCTTTCCAAAGCGGCGTCACCAATATCACCTCCGCTTGTTGTCGAGCTATGTGTGAGGTCACTCGGGGAATTAGGATGAATGGGGGAAAGGCATAGTTCAGATTCCGCGCCCAATTCTGGGTGAAGGCGTCCGTCACTCTCGCCAAGGGGTCTGGTCTCCAGCTAAAGAAGATCTGCAGTTGTCGATTCAGTCTGGATATGAAAAAATCTATCTTGCAAAGACCCCATATTTTCTTTAACCATTGGAACAGTTGCGGCTGGAGTTGCCAGTCGCTGTAATCCTTCAGATACCTGGAATTCCAGTCCGCGACAGTGTTCGACTGCCCCGGAATGTATTCCGCAACCACCGATATCTGATGCTTTAGGCAATAGTGCCAGAAATCCTTCGCTATTTCCACAAGTAGTGACGACCTCGTACCTCCCAACTTGTTGATATATCTCACTGCCGAGATATTGTCCATCCTGAGAAGGATGCAACAAGACACTTGTTTGGGGGAGAGAGTTCATATTGCTAACGACCCTGCTAACAGTTCCAGGCAGTTGATGTGGAGTGATAGTTCTTGAAGAGACCATCGACCTCCTGTGGAGATATCTCCGCAATGCGTTCCCTAGCCCCATCGACTGGCGTCTGACTCGATAACTACTTCTGGTTGAGAACCGAATATCGCTCTGCCATTCCAGGCCTCTACGTGACCTAACCACCATTGCATTTCGTCCCTGACTTCTTGCGTTAAGGGAACTAGATCTGTGTATGAAAGTCCTTTGCGTAGATGTTGGATCTTTAATCTCTGAAGGGCCCGATAATGCAGCGGGCCAGGAAATATCGCTTGTATTGAGGATGCCAATAACCCCACTATCCTTGCAAGTGTTCGTAGAGATACCTCCTGTTTGGATAATACTGAGGTGATCTCTTTCTTGAGGTCCCGTAGCTTTGACTTGGGAAGACTCAGCTGAGCTGTCTGTGAATCTATGACAAATCCCAGGAAGTCTATCGACTGGACGGGGGATAAGGCTGATTTGGGATCGTTGATCACAAAACCCAGGTTTTGCAGAAGGGAACTCGTCATCTGCAAATGAAGTTTGGCCAATGCTGGAGTCTGAGCCATGATAAGAATATTGTCTAGATACACTATCATGCGAATTCCCTGTGTTCTGAGATGGGCTATGACCGGTTTCAGCACCTTGGTAAAACACCATGGTGCTGAGGAAAGCCCGAAAGGAAGGGCCAAATATTCCAACCATTGGTTCCGCCATTGAAACTGAAGAAATCGCCGATGAGCGGGGTAGATAGGTATTGTCAAGTAGGCGTCCTTTAGGTCCAGCCGGACCATCCAATCCCCCTTCTTTAAAAGATCGGCCAATAGTTGGATGCTTTCCATCTTGAAATGCTTGTAGACTAGGAAATGATTGAATTCTCTCAGGTTTAAAACCAACCTGTGACCCCCACCTTTTTTCTGCACCAAGAAGACGTTGCTGCAGAAGCCGCGAACCCCGTTGTCGCGATAGGCAATCGCGTGTTTCTGCAGCAATTCCTCTATTTCTGCGTCTATAAAAACACATTCTTGTTGGGAAAAATTCAGTTGTCTGGGGTATCTGTCTTGAAAAGGTGTCTGGTAGAACTCTAGATGAAAGCCCTGAAAAGTCTGTAAGACCCACGCATCCTGAGATAACACCCTCCAATTGTGTATGAAGAATTGTGTATGCCCCCCCCAAGGGTAGGTGAAGTAACTGTGTTACACTTACTTGCAGCGTTTTGAGCCTGAAATCCAGCTCGGTGTCCACCTCTGTTGAACCGGCGTCTGAACCTTTGTCTTGTCGGGTAGAAGGCACCACCCCTGGTAGAGTCCCAGTCGCCTCTACCTCGTCCAAAGTCGACCTTGATAGTATTGGCGGCCCGGCGAGCGTCCTCTGCCTCGCCCGGCCCAGTGAAAAAGGCCAGCGTGGAACACACGTTTGATACCTGACTTAGCTTTGTCCAGGGAGGTAAAAGTACCTACATACTTGGACACGTCCTTGACAAATCTATCTCCAAAGAGGTTGCCTTCTGCCAGCGGACCTTGCTCGGCAGAGGCTAATTCGGTCAGGTTGGAGTTCATCCTCATTAACAAGGATTTGCGCCTCTCCGTAGAGATGGCGCAGTTTGCGTTTCCCAGCAGGCAGATTGCCCTTTGTGTCCAACCCGCTAGAATGTCGGGATCTATGGGAGTGGCCGGATCCTTGCCCATGAGAGCCATCTCCAGTATCTTGGCCAGTGGTCCTGCAACGTCGAGTAGCTTGTCCTGGCAGCCTCATCAGGCTCGATCAATGCCCTTTTTAGGATGTTTTGCGAATTTTTTAAGGAACGTCAGGAGACTAGCGTCAATGTCTGGAGTTTCTGCAACTCTATCTGGGAGATCTGGCCGAGGGCACTCCGAGCGCAATCTATTGGGCACCTCCTTATCAAACCCCTTCCTAAGGTTGTTGTGTAAGTAGTCCGCCACTTCTGGGGCGGGAACCCAATCGGAAGATCTGGGGTGAACTATACTGGTTGGATCAAAGGTAAAAGGTGTATTAGGATCCTTATCTGGTACATTAACTGCCTTTCTAGATCTCTTTTTAGAGGGCGCCTCCTCGTCTGTTGTATCAGTGTCGGTTGTGTCGGTGTCTATGTAGACTTTTTGTTTACGTTTGGCCTTACCACCTTCGGTGGTGGATGGTGTGGTATACCCATGATCCACTACGTTCGCCTTAGGCAGGTTAGCCAGTGCATCAGCGTGGGGCCATGACCCTGAGTGTGCCAGAGTGTCATCTGCGGGAATCTCTTTTTGTGGTTGCAGAGGGTTAGTAAACCCATGTCTTTTTGCAAATTTTTCTAGTTGTTTGGTTATTGGCTTTAGAGCCACTGCCAAGGCTTGTTGCACCGTACCAGGGACCGTGCTTTCAATGGCCCTGTTGACCGAGTGCTGGACCGAGGCGCCCAGAGCATCAACAATATTATCTTCAAGGACATTTTCTTGCTGTCCCTCCACATAAGGTTCATCCTCCTCATATCTCACCCATTCTTCCATTATGGGACACTAATCACACCTTTGCCAACTTAAGGCTTCAATGTAAGTATATATCCAGGAGGAGTAAGGGGGGAGCCACCCACGTGCACACAATATAGGATTTACAATAGCTGTACTTAGCTCCTCAGCAATGCTGTAGTCTTTATTATTCCAGCCAAGTCCTCAGGGCGTAATGAGCCAATTCACAAGTCTGTGGAGCGTGTGCTCACTCCCAGGGCCGACTACTGTTGCAGCCGGTCAGGCGTCCACACTACGTGCTGCTCGGTGCAATTCCAGGCTATTTTTAGCTCTGGACGAGCAGTGGGGGACGTGCGTAGCCCAAATGTAGCCCAATTGGGCTACGCACGTCCGATGTTTCCTGGCTCTTAATTGACGTCAGGCCGAACAAGGGAAGGCCTCTGACGGAAGCGCTGACTCGCTCTCTACTTCCTTATAATAAAATATGCCCCAAAAGCCTGTGAGGTGCACCGCTAAACCGCCATGTCACCTCCGCTCCTGTGGGAGTCAAGTTACATTGGCGAAGTCCGCTCGCAAGTCTCACACACTTGCGCTAGACGCGCGGCAGCGTTTAGCCCCCCCCCGGGGGTCGGAAGTATAACAATTAGGATAATAACACTCGCGCAGCGCGCGCACTCCTCCCAGCCAACCTGGCAATTTACAGGGGAAAAAACGCCCGCTCGGGCTCTTCAAACACACTCGCAGCGCGTGAGAAGCAAATTGCAATATTCAGCAAGCATGAGCCATGCGATATATTATACATGCAACCAATGACGCTGATTATACAAATCATATAAGTAATTATAAGAATTTGAATAGCACTTATCTCTGCCATGAGCAGCAAAGAAAGAGGCTCATGGGACTGTGATGGTGACTCTTATAGGGTCTGATGGGACATGATTGGTGGAAGAGCACCATGGGAAATGTAGTTTTACTTATGTATGAAAACGTTTTTTCATTGGCTGCTGTGTTGACAGTAAAGAAAGAGAAAGCATAATCCGAAGCCTCCGGTCCTGTAATAGAATTGCTTTGGTAACTGCTTACTACCTAGCACCAATGTTTACCAGAGGCATGAGCGAACTTCGTAGCCAATGAGCATTTTGGAAATAGGTGCTGCGCACATTGGATGAGATGCTGCTGTGCTCCAATCCTGGTCTAGTTTACAACACATTAAAGAAACGCTCCCACTCCCAGACGGCTCGCGAAATACATTCAACCAAGGGAGGGGTTGTTGTGTAACCCGGAAGTACTGAGTGATATTACGAACAAATAACCCAGAAACAATCAATAACGGGCAACGAGCATTAAATAGAGTGTACAGACGATCCGTGTAAGAAATTGTGTACTATTACTTTTCATTGTTAAGTGCCTCATAAAGGATGTATTGGTTACTTGTGCTCGATTATCTTACAAATCGCTGCCAGCCGTTGTACAAAGACACATTAGTGAGCCTTAATGTCCCCCAAACCCTTCTCCTCCGCGCAGCCGGATACGTAATTGTTTAATGGCAGCTCTAACAACCGAAGTACCAAGCCGGTAAGCCGGGATTCACAGTACACCATCACTCATGCTCCGCACGCGCTTCTACCCTAGCACAGTCTCTTGCTCCATTGCTTGTCCTCCTGCCAGGCATAGTTCTGATGATCAATGCTAGGGCGGAGCGGAACTCTGCAGAATTCCACAGGGTGTTTATGCAACTCCACAGAATTCTGCGTAGTACAACTTTGCGAGCTCCGCCACCCCTAGACCCAACAAAAAATCACAGAGATGTGCTGATCACACTGATTCACCTGGGTGTTGATTTTACACTCTGAAGAGATATACGATGGGCTATGCAACAATTGCACAGAACATAACGGGATTTAAAAAAATATGTTAACCTTCTATAGTGTAATTCACTTAAAACTGCAGAAGTGCAGTGCTAACCAAAAATCTCATAATTCATATCTTTGCGCCAACAGGTTTGCACTGAGATCAGAAGTTAACATCCCTCATGGAATCAGGGCCTAAATCATATTTTATTAGTCTGTGTCATGCGATGTGTATACTTCATTCTTTTTCCAAGATTTGCACAATATGTTTTATGCAGAGCTTTTAGTAAATGCTCTTTAATTCTCGGTCCATAAATTGTAGTCTAATAATCTTGCAGTGCAATATAAATTTGCGATGTCTTCAGTGTCATACAATTATTTTGTTCACTAAAGTATCTGACGCTGTCTTAAGATTGCAAATAATTATTTAAATTGTACTAACAGTCGTTCATCTCAAGCACTCTTTAAATGCTCTTCCTTCTGAAAATGCTCATTTGAATAGCTGCCTTTTAGCTGCTTGTTTCTCAAAACGCCTCTTTAGTAAATGTTTTTAATTCATGCAAAGCTTGTGCATATTCACCAAACCATTTTTGAGTACTTACAGGAGTACTGCATTAGTACTGTTCCATATATTCACATATGCTATTCAGTAACCTCTGGACAAAGATCTCTGCACACTCCTGACCTATCTCTTATATATGGGAGTTCTCCTACACGTGTGGAGAACTCTGCAAATGAATGTATACATTTTTTGTGTATAATGGATATTGTCAGGAAAATGGAGAGTATCTCATGCTAAATTGATATAGTAGAAGTAAAATAAAGGCGGCACACGGAGAGGCATATGCACATACAATAGCATACCTACAAATGATTAAGCTAGTTGCTATTCATCAAAGTTACATCCACATCTACTCCATTAGTACTACGGATGAAACAGGCTAAAATCAATTTCAGCCAAGCCTTGGAGTAAGTCATACACCACACATGGCCAATCATTGGTACTGCAAGGCATTCTCATAGAAATTAATGGAGGCAGGTGATCATACTAACAGCGTAAAGGGAGAAGCAAAAATATAGGGGAAATTACTTTTGTGTCAAAAATACATTTTACATATTTTTCCTAGTTATTATTTTTTTAATTCATTAACTAAATGTAAACGCAGGCATATCACAGTACACATAGCTAGAATTAGCAGACAATACATACAGCTGTAAGGCTTCTTTCACATTCAGCTCACCTGCAAATTCAAGGGGGAGGGTGAATCAAGACACAAGACCCCATCACACCCATCAACAGGAGAAACTCACTACAACTACAACAACCAATCGCATATAAGACGGCAAGTGACAACCATAGCCACCGTGTCAGTGAATGTCTTTGTTGCCTTGAGTTTTATATTGATGAATAATTTCTTAAGGAGCAGAAAGAGGCTCTGCAGGCAGGTCAACATCTTTGAGAAGGTCAGAAAAACAATAATTGGTAGATACCGATTTTCACCTCATGTGATTCTTGACTGGGAACAGGAGCTCACAATTACTACAGCCTGCTCCTGGGCCATCCCTGCACATGTAAAAATACTGGCTGCAATGCATTTTCTGGAAACTGGATCTTTCCAAAGAGTTAGTTGGGACACACACCGGGCATCGCATAGACAGGCAGCATGCCATGGTGCTTGCAACAGGTCCTCGTATACATCACCAAATGAGTGCCTCAGTTTATCACCAAAGTCAGTAGCAGAAAGGCAACAGATTGTAAAGGAATTCTATACTTTTGCAGACTTCCCTTGGGTATCACGTGACATGGATGGCACCCATATAGTACTTCAGCCAACCCGCAATAGGGAACACGAGTTCCACAGTAGATAACATTGGCAGTCCAGCAACATGAAAGCTGCCTGTGATGCCACTGACTGCTTCACTGATGGATATGCTGCCTTTCATGCATAAGTGACAGCTCTAGAACATCAGCTGGTTACAGGGGATTTCAGTGACATTTAGTTACTAAACAAACATTTGGACTTCATGTACATATCGGGAATGGTATCAGAAACATAGTCACTCAAAACTTCACCCCATCTCAGTATAAACCTATAAACCTAAATTGAATGTATTCATGTATATAAAGTCTGATACATTTCTAAGATAAGCACATCATAATTGGAGGACCTGGCCCTTTTTGCTGGGTTATTCCCAAACTTTTTACCTTCCTCTGCCTATTTTTCTGACCTTCCTTTGTTGGCTTTAGGACTCTGGGCACTTTGCCGCTGCTAATCAGTGCTAAAGTGCATATGCTCCTCCCTCTAAACCATGGTATGATTGGTTTATCAATGATTGGCATATTGATTTACTAGTAAGTCCCTAGTACAGTGCACTATGTGTGCCCAGGGCCTGTAAATCAAATGCTTCTAGTGGGCCTGCAGCCCTGGTTGTGCCACCCACAGGAGTAACC
Organism: Calotriton arnoldi; assembly: GCA_963921515.1. Classification (NCBI taxonomy): domain Eukaryota; kingdom Metazoa; phylum Chordata; class Amphibia; order Caudata; family Salamandridae; genus Calotriton; species Calotriton arnoldi. Next base: position 775,936 of record CAWUFW010000964.1, read on the forward strand.
CTGTAACCTTGTTTCAGACCTGCCACTGCAGTGTCTGTATGTGCAGTTTAAACTGCCACTTTCATGTGGCAAGTGCACCCACTTGCCAGACCCAAACCTTCCCTTTTATTACATGAGGGCACCCCTAAGGTACGCCCAATGTAGCCCCATGGACAGGCTGCAGTGTATATAAAAGGTAGGACATGTACTGTTGTGTTTTACCTGTCTAATAGTGAAATACTGCTAGTTTCATTTTTCACTAGAGCAAGGCCTATCTCTCCCATACGTTATGATTAGAGCTGCCTTGTAACATCTTACAAGTGTATCTTCCAGTTGGAAGCTGATAGAAAATTGGAGTTTAGTGTCTCTGGACTCACAATTTAAAAATCCATCTTTTAGTAAAGGTGTTTTTTAAATTGCAGGTCTGAAAATGCCACTTTTAGAAAGCTGGATTTTTTTTACTTTAACCATTCTGTGCCTCTGCCTGCCTCTGAATACACGTCTGGATCAGGATGACAGTTGGGCTGTTTGTGCATTCACTCTAGACAGCCACACAAAGGGAGCTGAGGTGTGGCCTGCATATCCTGATGGGCCTTCCTGAGTTAGAGTGGTGCAAGGAGCTGACACCTGAATAGGGATGTGCCTGTCCACACATAACAGAGTCTCCACCCCCTGTAGTGTGTCTGGAGCCAGGGCAGAGAAAAGCAGGGTCTTGTGCATTACAAATACTTTTCTTTGAAGTTTGCCTACTTCAAAGGCTGAAATGGGTATAAGTACTGGACCTCTGACACAATATACTCAGAACACATCTGAGTTGAGGACATTCTGCCAGGAAGAAGAGCTGGATAACTGTCAGGAGGGACTACCACTTTGCTGCTTGCTTTGCTGTGTTGGCCTGCTGCTTGCTGCTTCTGACCTGGGAGTGAAAGGACTTGACTTTGCTTTCTATATCCTGCTTCCAAGGTTCTCCAAGGGCTTAAGTTGTGCTTGCCTTCTGTTAAGAAATCTCAGGGCATCAAAGACTTCACCTGCAACCCCTGGGGCCTCTGCTGAGGAGTCCTACTTGCCAGGTGGTGACAATTCCAGTTCCTGGGGCCTTGGAAGTGAGTTTGGGTTGCTACTAAGAAGAACTCAAGGCATCGACGCCGATCGACTTCTGAACCGGCGCCTGTCTGCAACTCTGAGGCAGTGCCACTGCCTGCATCGGAGCCGTGCTCCCGCTTAATGCACTGACTGTGACTTGCACCGCAGGCTCCGATGACAATGCAGTGGATCCAAAGCTCTGCCACTACACGAGTCTCGAGCACCGCACCACCAAAGTCCGTGGTGCACCGCTCCGACGCTTGTGGCCCGGTTCTAAATTGATGCTGTGAAACCGAAGCCTCATGGCTTGACTTTCGACACCTCATCGACACTGCTCCACAGAAAGGAACCGAGTTACCACACCAGCAACCCCATCATCACCCCCGCTGCCACAGTAAGGAACGATGCAGCCCCTCCCCTGCCCTGCAGTAAGGAACCGATGCATCACTTTCCCTGCAACAGTAAGGAACTGATGCCGCACCGGCCTCCGCGACGCCTCTCCTCCCCTGTGTTTTTCATCGCCTCCAAGTACTGTACTGGAGTCTGCCCGACTCAGTAACTGGCCCTTGCTTCATCGAGATCGGACTGACTTTGTGGAGTCGTCGACTGTGACTTAATAGCCCCAGTGGGAGCTATTTTTGATTTCTAAGAGCTATACTTGATTTAATCTTTAAAAAGTGATATCTTGATTTGCGTATGTTGGATTTTTGTCGTTTTGGTCTTGTTTGATTCAGATAAATATTGGCTATTTTTCTAAACTGGTGTGGAGTCCTTTTGTACTGTTTTCACGTTGTTAATGTGTGTGTGCGTGTGTGTGTGTGCAATGCTTCACACATTGCGTCTGGGATAAGACTGACACAATGTGTGTCCAAGCTACCAAGGGGGTGAGCATGGGTTATCTTAGTTGTGTAACTTACTTACCCTGACTAGAGTGGTGGGTTCTGCTGGGCTTAGGTGCAAATCCCATTTCCAACATTAACTAACATCACATCTCTTTGCTAAAGGTGCTGCAGGTTATGACTTCTCTTCCTATCTAGTCATCCACTTCCGACATACAACCACACAACATCAAAAGAGGTATAAACTGGGAACAAACAAGCATCATTGTGTGCACTTTTTTAGATCCTCAAGCTGCTGGGAAGTAATTTATTTGTAATTATTTATTAATTAGTTGTTAATTAATGTTAACTAATTGGTAATTAATTATGATTATTGTGTAATTTCTTTTAGGTGCGGTTTGTGGGGTTTATAGGGGTAAAGGGTGGAAAGTGATTTTTGATTCATTAATAATTAGTTAATTTATATTAATTAATTGATTGAAAATTAATTATGGAAATTATGTAATTAATTTTAGGTGCGGGTTGTCGGGTTTATAGGGGGAAAGGGTGGGAAGTAAGTTATGTTTAATTAATAAATAGTTGATCATTAATATTAATTAATTATTGATATTTAATTAGAGTATTTGTTTATATTTTTTTGTGTGTGGGTTTTACTTTTATAGGGGTACAGTGTGGAGAGTAAATTAATTTTACTTACTTTATAATTAGTTGTTAAATACTATTAGTTTTTTAATTGAAAATAAGTTTTAATTGTGTAAATAAGTTTTGCTGTGGATTGTGGAGATTATAGGGGTAAAGTGTAGGAAGTTAATTTTTATGAGTTTTAATTTGTTTTTTAATTAATAATATTTCTGTAATTGGTAATTAACTATGTTAATTAAGGAAGTAATTTTTTTTTAAATTTAGATGTGGGTTGGGAATTGTGTGGTGTTATAGGGTAGGAAATGAAAAAAAGTACATTTATGTAATAATTAATGTGTTTGTTTCTAAATAATTTCCTATTAAAAATATTTGTTTGAAAATTATTTTTTATTTAATTTAATATAATATTTTTAGGTATTTGTCATATGTATTTAACATTGTTTTTTAAAATTTTCAATATTAAATATATTTGTATTTTAATTTTTAACATATTTATATACTTTTTAATGTATTTTGTTTTTTAAATATTTTTGTACTTGTTAACATTTTGTTTGTTTTATCATTTTGAACTGAACGGAGGTGAGAATATTTATTGTTACCCCACCGCAATCCAACACTTTCCCTACTGTTGCACTCATTGGAGTGGGAATAGTAATTTTTACCCCTCCACTATCCAACACTTTCCCCACTGTTACAATTATTGGAGTGGGAATAGTAATTTTTACCCCTCGCTATCCAACACTTTCCCTACTGTTGCACTCATTGGAGTGGGAATAGTAATTTTTACCCCTCCACTATCCAACACTTTCCCCACTGTTACAATTATTGGAGTGGGAATAGTAATTTTTACCCCTCTGCTATCCAACAATTTCCCTATTGTTGCACTGACTGATGTTGGAATAGTAATTTTTACCCCTCCGCTATCCAACACTTTCCCCACTGTTGCACTGATTGGAGTGAGAATAGTACATTTTATCCCGCCACTATCCAACACTTTCCCTACTGTTGCACTCACTGGAGTGGGAATAGTAATGTTTACCCCTCCGCTATCCAACACTTTCCCTACTGTTGCACTCACTGGAATGGGAATAGTAATTTTTACCCCTCCGCTATCCAATACTTTCCCTACTGTTGCACTGACTGGAGTGGGCATAGTAATTTTTACCCCTCCACTATCCAACACTTTCCCTACTGTTGCACTGACTGGAGTGGGAATCGTAATTTTTAGCCTTCCGCTATCCAACACTTTCCTTATTTTTACACTCACTGAAGTGGGAATAGTAATTTTTACACCTCCGAGCAGGGAGCCCCTGACCCAACAGGGCAGCTTCGACGAACAGCGGGAACGGAGCAACCCGCCAATATGTAAAAAAAGGAAATGTCGAAGCACATTCAAAACACGGAGCTCTTCATTCACTCGTGGGGAAACAACATTTAAATTTACTCTGACGCGTTTCGGCCAATGAGCCTTAATCATAGAGCAGCACTTGTTGGTATAAACTAGCCACATCTGATACATATGAATTTTCACGCTTCTTGCTCCCAGGATACTTCATTGCCCATAATGCATCATAATGGAATTTGAGTACTTTCGGATGATTCCGTTTTAGGACTGTAGTACATCAATTCATAGTCCAATGCTTTTTATGTGTACTAAAGTCATCTTATTTCCATTTTTTGACATGCATTCTCCTTTAACTTTTCAAGTAGCGTTTTATCCGTGCTTCTTGTTGCTGCCATCCTTAAACTTACTTTTAAGGCCCTCGTTTGAGTCCGCAAGAGGTAGTCAATACCCCTCTCGCATCCCTTGCTCTTCGCCATATTTCCAAATTCTATTCCACAATTGTATTTCAAGGTAAGTCCTCCGGCGAGAGCGGGTCATGCTCCCATATTAGATAAACACAAACACCTCCGAGCAGGGAGCCCCCGACCCAACAGGGCAGCTTCGACGAACAGCGGGAACGGAGCAACCCGCCAATCTGAAAAAAAAAGGAAATGTCGAAGCACATTCAAAACACGGAGCTCTTTATTCACTTGTGGGGCAGCAACATTTAAATTTACTCTGACGCATTTCGGCCAAAGAGCCTTAATCATAGAGCAGCACTTGTTGGTATAAACTATCCACATCTGATACATATGAATTTTCACGCTTCTTGCTCCCAGGGTACTTCATTGCCCATAATGCATCATAATGGAATTTGAGTACTTTCGGATGATTCCGTTTTAGGACTGTAGTACATCAGTTCATAGTCCAATGCTTTTTATGTGTACTAGAGTCATCTTATTTCCATTTTTTGACATGCATTCTCCTTTAACTTTTCAAGTAGCGTTTTATCCGTGCTTCTTGTTGCTGCCATCCTTAAACTTACTTCCCTACTGTTGCACTCACTGGAGTGGGAATCGTAATTTTTAGCCCTCCGCTATCCAACACTTTCCTTACTGTTACACTCAGTGAAGTGGGAATAGTAATTTTTACCCCTCCGCTATCCAACACTTTCCCTACTATTGCACTCACTGTAGTGGGAATAGTAATTTTTTCCCCTCCGCAGTCCAACACTTTCCCTACTGTTGCACTGACTGGAGTGGGAAATTTAAGTTTGAAGATTTTTAAATAGTTTAATGTTTTAATTTATAATAGAATGTGTTTTTAATTAGATTTTATGTTATTGCTACATATATATTTATATATATATACATATATATATTTGTAAATTTTTATATGATTTTAAAATTATAAAATGAATTAAAATTAATAGTTTATTAATTGTTTTAAAGTAAATATATATATATATATCTTATTATGTATGTGTTTAAGTTTTTTTAACCCCTTAACCGCGGCGCAAATTCTCCTTCAGTGCGGGAGAATTAATGAGTGGGCAGGGTTTCGACATCCAACGGACATGCGCCGCACCAGGGAGGTAGTGCTTGCGTCAGCCATTGGCCGACGCAAGCACCGAAGGGGTTAATTAAGTTTATTTGTTATATTTGTTAAAATTTATATTAAATCTAATTCATCTTTTATATTAATTTTATTATTTAACATATTTAATATTTATTATTTTATTATATATATATATATATATATATATATATATATAAATCGATATTTTGTACAACTATATTTTTTACATCGATATTTCTTTTCTCAATATTTTTGTACTTACCTGTTTACGTATAGGGAATCGATATTTTTGCATTCTATATTTTTTCATCGATATTTTTCTTCTATATTTTTTACATCAATATTCTGTCAGTGAACCAGAACAGAGGTCAGGGTCTCCTGGTGTAAAACCAACGAGCCACCTCTTATTTCATATAAAGGGCTTGTTGCTACAACACCCCGGTTGGACAGTGTTGAGTCAATGAATTCAATGAAGTTCGGTCAACTATGACACTACCCAGATATACCATCCTGAGATACTGCTGTTGCCCTATTATGATGTCATATTCAAACTTGCAATTCTTAATGGAGCATGCATCTGGAAACACATCTGTAAGAAAATTGGTTGAAGGGGGTGGTAGCCCCTCTCAGGCAACAACCACAATCCTTGTAGGAGTGAACCACAAAAGTCACAAAATTAACCTGTGCTTAACCCTCTGGTAGCTTGGCACAAAGCAGTTAGGCATAACTTAGAGGTAAAGTGTAAAGTATTTATGCAGCACACAAACAGTAATAAAGTGAAACCACAACACAAGAAAAATCCCAAACCAATTCAGGTAAATAAAGTGAATTTTAATAAACAAAATGATACCAGAATGAAAGAAAAAAAAATCAGAACTGGAGATATTCAGTTTTAGAGTTTGAGTAAATATAGTGCCTAAAAACACAAAGTGCCACTTGCGGTCATCTGGTCATGCTAGACTGGGGCAAAATCACAAGTTCAGGTTGACCACAATGGAGCGCAGGTCAGACTGAGGAACCAGGTTAGTCCTGCTGAAAGTATTACCTTTTCAAAGTCAGGCACGGAGAGTTCCATTTGTGGTGGTGGAAGCAGAGAGGAGCAGGGAGAGTGCTGCAGATGGATGCCACTGTAGTGCGAAGAGCAAGTCGGGCAGCCCCTCGCTGTAGCAAAAAGAGCCAGTCAGGTGTCACGGACGATTGTTGACGTTGGCGGTCATCGCGGCTGTCATTGCTATAGCACAGTGTGCAGATCTTGCGTTGCCGGCGGTTGCTGTAGTTCAAAGAGCAGGTCTTTACCGGTCTTTACCGGAGTTTCACGTTGGGGTTCATCACAGGCAGCAGAGTCTCGGTGCAAAGGGGTCCATTCGCTGTCACTCAGAGCCCAAACTTAGGAATTTCACCTTTTCATCTTAGGAGCAGCTCAGACGGATGCCAGTCGAGGGTCCAGGACCAAGCGACACCTCGTAAGGATCAGGAACTTACTCCTGCAGAGGCCAGAAGAGCTCAGGAAGGTCCATTTGCAGCAGGTCAGCTGGGCAGTTGCATGGAGGCCTCTGGAGCTTGTTATGTCCCTGTAGCTCAAACAGGAAGTCAGCCAACTGACCCTTGAAATTAATCAAGTTAGCCTGGGATGAAGGAAAGCAGGTTCAGTTTTCCTTCTCAGACAGCAATGCAGTTCTCAAGCACCAGGATGACCTCTGTCAGCAAGTATTCCTTTTTCTGTAACTTCCACAAGTTCAGGAGTGTTCTGATGAGTGGCTCTGGATGTCTAATATACCTGCCATCACCCTTTTTGGGCATTCTCCATACTACTCCCACATCTGGTTTTAGAAAGTTCTTCCCTTTCCCTGTCAAGTCTCCAAGACGTTTGGGGTGATTAAATGCTGGTAGCAGGTTCCTTCATGTGTGCTGGAGTCAAGTGCAGGAGCGGCAGGGCACAGTTTCACCACCATCCATCCTGGCAGGATGGCCCATCCTCCCCACACCTAGTCCCCTTTGTGTCACTGTATCAGAGGAATACACAAACCCCAATAGCAGAGTCATTCACAGTCATGTGACCCAGGACACTGGCAGAAGGCACAAATGGTTGAGATGAGAAAATGCCAACTTTATAAAGGCCCCTAAATATCCCATGTCTTTTTTTGTAGACTACACCATCTCATTCAAACACGAAGCCCTGATGAGAGCCCCTGGAGTTGACAAGGGTCTTGAAACGCGTCGGCATTTTGGAATCACATTGAGGAAGAGCCATATGGTGGCTATTCACAGCTAGAGGGAATTATAAAGTTAATTTAACCCCAGCTGCTGTCATTAATGTTCCCAATGTAGGGCATCCTCCTTCTATGATGAAAGGAATGTAATTTGAAGGGTTTGCCCCCTTTCGTGAATTAAGATTGGTGTATTGAAATCTGTTTTGTTTCACATGTAGGAATTTTAAATGTATATACATGTTGTTGTTTGTATTTGTATTGTATATTCACTCTTGAATGAATAAGTGTTTGTCTCGTATCAGACTATCTGAAAACAAGAAAAAGATTTATAAAATGAGATATTAAAAGGTTAAATAAATAACCAGATCTAGTTGGATTGATTCCAGTGATATTTGCTTCAACTGGTAAGCAGTTAAATCAAGGAGTAGCCGGGTACACTATTGTGCACTACTTATTTCGGCCCCACCTGGCTACTGTCTTTTGGGCCAAACTCCCCCTTTTTGTTCGTTAACTTTATAAAAGTGGCATTTTCAGAATTTTAACTTAACATCTGAATTCACCATTAAAGATACCTTTAAAGTACAATTCATTTGAGTGTAAACAGCATATCTCTACCTGCTCCCAATTAAATGTTAGCACTTCTTAATTGTAATAAGGTAACCCAGTGTTAGTCAATGGGAGAGATAGGCCTTACAACAGTGAAGAATGACTTTCGAAGTTTTTCACTGTCTGGACATGTAAAACTTAAGTACGCCTGTCTTACTTTTCAAATACATTGCGCACTGCCCTATTTGCCTTTAGGGTCTACTTTAAGGGTGACTTGTGTGTATTAAAAAGGAAGGTTTAGGTCTTGCAAAAGGTTTATTTTGCTAGGTCGAAATAGCAGTTTAAAACTGCTCTATAGGCTGCAGTGGCTGGCCTGAGATGTTTTAAAGGCTGCTTTAGTGGGTGGCACAATGAGTGCTGCAGGCCTACTAGTAGCATTTAAGTTACAGGCCCTGGGTACATGTAGTACCATTTACTAGGGACTTGCACATGAATTCAAAGTGCAAATCAGGTCAATTCTACCATGTATGAAGGAGAGAGCACAAGCACTTTAGCACTGGTTAGCAGTGGTAAAGTGCACAGAATGCCAACAAAGCAAAATCAACCAAATAGGCGGCGTGAGGCAATAGGGTGGGGGGAATACCATGCCAAGGATATCAGGTCTAACAACATCTCTTACTTATTCATCCAAATATTCCATCCTACAACTACAGATATCATTGACCCACACTTGGAATTTCCGCTCACATACTTACACCCCACATGTATTAATCAGGACAATGAAACATCATATGTATGTATAAACCTACGTAATTTCATTCTAATTTGTTGGCAGGTACCACTAGAGAAATTTTTAGAACTCCAGATATGTTTCACCTTCATTTTCTACACATTTCACCTAAGCAATGGATTTCTCTGTCTTCGCTATGTAGGGGGAAATTACATTACAGAGAACTTCATTTTTGGGGGTGGGGTTTTCCATCAACCATGACAAACAGGATATTACATACATTTTTTAATTCTTTTTATTGATGACAACATTTATGCGTTACAATTGTAGTTGTGAATATCACTCAGATCAATGCATTTACAGTGAATCATGCTTTTACATTCCTATCTCTAACATCTAACATTGGTGAGACTATCCCTATACTCTGTATTTTGTTCTCACTCTATGCCCGTGGCAAGGTGTCGTGTCATTTGCGGGGGTTCACAAATATTCCCTCTATGTTCGTTCCATTTTCCCCATATTTGTGACCATTTCTTGGGACAACCTTGTGACTCATATATAGTCCTTTCCATTACCATGCACCAGTCCGTGTCTCTCTTCCATGCAGCCAGTGTTGGTGCTTTGTGTGCTTTCCACAGTCTGGCAGTGTTCCGCTTGGCAACTATCATCCCCAGCATCACCCAGGTTTTTTCTCTACCATTTAGGTCTGTGGGTTGCCATACATTCAGAATACATAATTTTATCTTGGGTTCTATCTGCGCCCCATCACCTCCGCCATACACTGGGTCACCTCTGCCCAATAACGTTTAATGTGGACACATTCCCAGATGATGTGAATAAATGTTCCCTCCTATCCACACCTCCTCCCACACCAGGATATTACATACTTGAACAGGAAGTAGGCCATTCCTGAGCCACCTAAAGACATACATGCCTCCTCAATCCTTCTGCTCCGTTTGCTGTTCAGTCTCCAGAAATGGTTAAGGATTGAGAAGAGGGAGACCTATTTTTTTCGAAAGAGAAATCTGAGGTATTCTGGGAGTTGGTCCTCAACAAACATTCTCAGCTCTAGGGGGATCCTACATTCTACTGAGTGATGAAGCATGGATGGAAATGTGGCAGGACATCTGAACATGCTGCAGTGTCCTGGGTGATCACGCCTTTAGAGTCAGTGAGTGTCAGAAGTGCTGGGAGAACCACTGGGAGAGGCTGGAGGCACAGGACGTGCTGGGGTATCCTCCCAGCTCAATACATGATGCCCCAGGCTCTCACTACTGCATAGGAGGGTCTTACTAACAGCATGGCCTACTCTCTACACCCAGATGGAGGCCCAGAAGCAGTAGCGTAGTGATAGGTTTTACCATAATAAGAAATATTATTATATCTATGAATTGAACGTTTTATAGTGTAATCTCTAATGTTTAATGTGTCTTTTTATATCCATGTTTGACTGTGTCAAAAGTGTAGTTGAATGAATGTAATTTTTGTAAATTTTGTTTAATTGTTTCCAAACATTTTTTAATGTTTTTGTATCATATGTTGGTATACAGGAAGTTATTAATGGAAAATCACCTATTTTTAAATGCCCAGTTTACCATTTTCGTATGGCCTTATTTTTTAATATGAGTGACTGAGTGTTATTAAATGCACATGACATATATAATATAGGTTTCTTTTATCATGTGAGACACAGGTAATATACAATGTGAAACACAAGTTTTTCTGCCATTTTGACATGGTACCACACATGAAATGGTCATTGTCAAGTCATGTATATACAATGTACATATACAGATTTTTGTCATCATTGTACATATAATGTGCATTTAGAATGATTAACCATCACATATTCATCTAATATCAATGCACACTGCATCAATCAATCATCATCTTTTGACTTTCCAGTTATGAATACATTTGCATCATAAGGGAATGTAAGGTTGCCATTGCATGAGTAAGTGAAGGCCTACTATGTCCTAAAGCAGCGTTTCTGTATGTAGATCACAGAAAAGAATTATGTTTGAGGGGGCAGTAACATCCTTCAGATACACTTCCATAGTCACCCACTGTTAAAAGTGGTAAGTGGGTGCTATACCCTTGCATGGCATACAGGAGTGGGGGTATATGGTAATGCAACCTGCTGACCCATTTCAGACTGTAATGATGAAAGAAGTGTTATTATATAAATGAAGCAGTGGACATATGCATTCATGATTTTTTCTCTTGTCATGTTACCCTTACAGATCCAAGGCGCAAACATGGAAGCGGGGGACCGGTAGCAAAGGAGGGTAAGGACCGCTGTCGATGGTCAAGCACAGGAGAGCCCAACCACCACTGATAAAAAGGAGGATTGCAGCAGCTGGAAGGGTGCTCCCACCTGGAGAGTCACTCTTTCTCAGTCAAGAATACTCTAGGCATGGGTTGTGGAGACTACCCAGATAGTGGTTGTGCTGGACACCACATGCAAGGAGGAGCCAGACATGAGGATTCTCCTGGCCTAGAAACATCTGTGGTGTCCCGAAAGCAGGCTGCTCTATTATGCTGGCCTGATGCCACCCCCTCTACCACTCATGAGACCCTCATTCGCCCTTACAATGCCCTAGCCTTCATTTTTTTTTTAAACTGAATTTTATTAATTTTCTGAGAAAGCAAACAAAAAGCTTCAGAGACAGCATACATTAATGATTCGGGGAGCAATATATTACAAGTGCTATTAGTGACATAGCCGCAGCCTCCCTTAGGGTGCCGCTCAACGACTCCCCTGGGTCCTCATGCGCCACTACTGAATCCTCCCGCAGCCCCCGCTGTATGCAATTATACCCTCCCTAGCAACCCCATGCATATTATCATTCGGAGTGCAGGGTCATCATAGGCATAAGGAAAAAACAAAAAGAATAAAGCACCCAGCCCCAACAACCCCCCTCCCCAACTACCCCTCAAAGCCCCTTTGGTAAACCCCCCCACCCCACCCACCCTCCCAAGCATGCCGCTAGCCACTAACTAAAAGGGTTCCAGTTATTCCCAGGTCTTCCCCATGGACCGCCCGGTACCCCCTCACTCAAATCTGCATCCTTGATAGGGCAGAAACACTGGAGGCGATCCCCCGCAGACCCGCCAGCGGCTGCAACATCCCTCCCTGTCAGTTAGGGCTCACAATATCAGGTGTCTGGAGCGCCCCCCGTCTCAGTCAACACACTCTCCTCCGCACCAGGCGGGTGCTTAGTCAATTCCACAAGCGCCACCCATGCCCTGGCCAGCTCCATTGAGTTCTCGTTCCCCGTCCGTCTAGCCATGCCCATCCTGCAATTACCTTCACTCTCCGCCCACTTTACAAGCTCCCGTCTCCACCGCTCAAGAGAAGGTCCCTGCCTCGTCTTCCACCGGCTAGTAAGCTCCCTTTTCGCGAGCACTAATCCCAGGTCAATGAACTTACTGGTGACCTTGGTTTTCGCAGTGTGGGGATATACATGTAGTAGACAAACCCCTGGCGTCAGTGCCAGCTCTCTCTCCGTCACAGTCGCTAAGACAGCCATTGTTTCCCGCCAGTAGTCCTCCAACTGCGGGCAGCTCCAGAACATATGCAGGAACCCCGCCCCCACTAGAGCACAACGAGGGCAGGCAGACGACCCCCCAAAATAGTCGTTCAGTTTGTTTGGCGTTAAGTAAGCCCTATGTAAGACATAAAATTGAATGAGCTGGAAGCGCGCATTTCGGGAGCTCCTCCATGGCCTCTCAACTACCGCCCCCCATGCTCCGTCCGAGAAGGGCTCCCCCAGGTCCGTCTCCCACTTAAGCCACAGCGCCGTCAGGGGCTGACGCAGGTCCTGAGTAATCCGGCGATAAAGACAGGTCACCGCTTTAAAAGTACCCGCGGCCATCACCACGTATTGACACGCAAGGGACGTAGTCGGTTCCAACTGACCCCCCGCCAATGTTTCCTCACTGCCGCAGCCAGGGCCGCATGGAAAAGGAAATCCCCACGCGGGAGATCATGACGCTCCAGGAGGTCATTAAACGGTAAGAGGTTGCCCTCCTCGTATAGATCCCCCAAAGTGAGTATGCCCAGCTCCGCCCAGGACTGCAGTTTGCTCCAGTCACCCCCATGAGGCAATACCTCACACATTGTCAGCGGGATTTCAGGCGCATACAGGGTCCTGACCCGTACCTTCCTGGCCATACGCATCCAGCACCGCTGCACCACGGCCAAGTCCGACGGCAGCGCCTCGCCTCCCGGGTGCACCCGCAGCAGAACACAGGACAGCAGGCGCCAGCTAGGATCCAATCCCCCCACCGCCTCCGGATGTCGAATGTGACCCGCCACCCACTGCGTAAACCATTGGAATTGCGCAGCGTGATAATAGCCCTCCAGATCTGGCAGCGCAAGGCCCCCCTCCACCCTGGAACGTTTCATAGTGAGCAGCCCGACTCTCCGTCTCCCTGTGCCCCACAGGAACCCCGTGATTAAAGAATTGAGCTGTGTAAAGAACCTAGTTGGTATCCAAACGGGGAGCGTCCCAAAATAATAAAGGAACCGTGGTAAGGTGACCATCTTCACCAAGGCGACCCTACCCGCGACAGAGAGCGGGAGGGACCCCCAGAACTCAAAATTAGTTTTGGCACTACGCAACGCTTGCCCCACATTACCCTCCATCAGTTCAGCACTGTCATGATAAATCCGGGTTCCCAGGTAGGAGAGGCAACGAGGTTCCCACGGTATCGCCCCCACATTCTGCCTATCGCGCCCGCCTGCTTTGGTAGGAAACAAGCACGACTTGGCCCAATTCACACGAAGTCCCGACACTCTCCCCAAAGTCTCCAATAGCTGTTTCGCCCCCTGAAGCGCACCCCGAAGGTCAGGCAGGAACATGAGCAAGTCGTCCGCATATAGCGCAATATGGTGCTCCGGTTCCGCCACCAAAAGCTCTGCATAATAACTGCCCGACCTGGCATGTGCAGCCATTGGTTCCATTGCCAGAGCAAACAACAATGGGGACAGCGGACATCCCTGCCTCGTGCCTCGGGCCACCCCACAGGCAGCAGAAATTAAGCCCCCCGTCCTGACCCTGGCGGTAGATTCACTGTACAGCAGCGCTGTCCATCGGACGAACCGCTCCCCGAGCCCAAACTCCCGCAGTGCACCAGTAAGATAGGGCCATTCGAGGCTATCAAAGGCCTTCTCCATATCGACCGCGAAAATGCAGGCCTCCTCCTTATCATACGTGGCAGCCCCCAGGATGCGCACAAGCCGACGAATATTCATGGCGGTGTTCCGGGTCGGAATAAAGCCCGCCTGATCTCCATGCACCAGCGTCGCCATGTGGGGCATTAGCCTGCTTGCCAACACCCGACTCAATACCTTATAGTCCATATTGAGCATCGCGAGAGGCCTATACGAGGATCGGTCCCACGCAGGCCTGCCCGGTTTGAGAAGAGGAACTATGATGGCCTTGCGGGTGGACACAGGGAGAACACCTCATGATACGCTCTGTTATACAGCTCCACCAGGCAGGGCACCAGAGTGTCTGCGTAGGTCGCATAAAATTCCACCGGCAGCCCATCAGTTCCCGGAGTTTTGTTCCTGGCCATGTGCTTTATGGCGCTGCGTATTTCACCTGTCTCAATGTCCCTACCAAGAGAAATCGCCTCGTCAGAGCTAAGCTTAGGGAGAGCCGCATCCGACAGGAACCTCTCGTCACCAGGGAGGCCAGGGTCCAGCTTGGTGCGGTATAACTCGGAGTAGAATTGCAAAAATTGGTCGTTTATTCCTCTCTGAGTATAAACCACCTCACCCTCCTGCCCCCGCAGTTCCGTTATCGCTGTCCCTCTACGCGCCGGATTGGCTAACCAGGCCAGCAGGGCCCCAGATTTATCCCGCTCCGCGTGCATCTTGTCTGTGTATGCCTTAAAATCAAAGCAACGCAAGCGCTCGAGCTGAAGCGCGAACTCCTCCCTGGCCGCGAGCAGCGTATCATGTGTATCTGGCTGCTCTGGGCGCTCTCGCTCTGACACACGCAAGTGTTGCTCCGCAGCTGCCACATCTTGCAGCAGTACCTTGCGGACCCCCACCATCTCTCCTATACAGCGCCCTCGGATCACCGCCTTAAAGGCGTCCCATTCCACAAGCAGAGTGGATGCCGTATTTGCATTGGTCCTAAAGTAATCCTCAATGGCCGATCCTATAATGTCCTTAAACACTGGGTCGTCCAGTGTGTCTGGCCGCAGCCGCCATGTGGGAATGGCCGGGCGATCCCGTGACCAGTGCAACTGCACCAGCAAGGGGTTATGGTCCGAGGACGTTCTGGCCAAATACTCGCTATGCATCATTCCCCCATGGACATCCGGAGAGCAAAGGACTGAGTCCAGGCGAACATGCAGGTCATGTAATGAGGAGAAGAAAGAGTAATCCCTGTCAGTCGGGTGATGGGCCCTCCACGTGTCCGTTAACCCCCAACGCTGTTGCCAGATCCTTCGCGCCGCCGCCAGTCTGTGTACTGGAGCATCCACTAAGGGGGATGTGACCGATCTAAATGGACATCAGTAATACAATTAAAGTCGCCCCCAAGAGCACAGATCCCACCAGCAGAGGGGCCAATTTCACTGAGAGATGCGCAAAAAATGATACCTGGTCAGTGTTAGGTGCATAAATGCTCCCCAGCACTATGTCTCTACCATCTAGGCGCCCTGACACTACTACAAATCTGCCCTCATGGTCCACCAGTTGGCCAGTGCTTTGAAACGGGACTCCAGCCCTGACCCAGATCAGAGCACCTCGTGCGTAAGCCGAGTATGTCGTACAGAACACCTGCCCTCGCCACCTGCGCTGTAAAGCTAAACCCTCCTGCTTGGTCAAATGTGTCTCTTGCAACAACACAATCTGTACCCCTCTCCTCCTAAGATAGGCATGGACCTTATGGCGACGTGTCATGTTATGCATCCCCCTAATGTTCCAGGACAAACAGCGGATACTTACGGCGGTTCCCATAAGGTGGCAGTTCGTAGTCCATTGTCCCTACCTCCTACAGCGGCATGCTTGGTCGCGAATTCCCCCTCCCCTCCCAATACCCCTCTAAACCCCCAACTCCCCTTCCCCAGGACAGGTTCCCTGAAACTAGTTCCCATCCAAACTAATACAACCGTTAACTGTGCACACAGCAACAGTGAGACGTGCGCCGATCCCTCAGGACCCAAAGCCCCGCCAGGTCCCCCCCCCTGCACATCACCAATAGGGGGCCCCCGGTCAATAATAAACAATAGACATCGCCCCTCTCTCACCGCAGGCCCAAAAACACACAATAAGCAAACCCAAACCAGGTTATTAGCTCAGTTCATGCAAGCAGCCGTCGTCCTTTCAGCCAAACAGGTCCGCCGTCTGCGGAGTGACCACAGGTAGTTCGAGGTCAGAACTCGCTGTCGGACTACAGGAGACAGAAGTCTCGGAACCACCCAGGTGTCGGCCAGGGGTAGCAGCACTCGGGCTCACCTCACCCTGACTGATCACTGCAACCGCCTGTACCGCTCTGTCCCGTTCAAGGCGGAGAGTCGGCATCAAAGGTCGCCTCACCGGACTCGAGTGTGCAGGGGATCCACGCTCCACAGGGCTCGCAGCAGAGCTTCGCCTGGATCGCGTCCGTCGTGTTTCAAGCCAGTGCCAGGCCTCCTGCGGCGCAGTGAAAAAGTGTGTGCCAGTGGCGTCCACCACCCGCAGCCGGGCCGGGAAGAGCATGGCATATTGTAGTCCAAGCTGGCAGAGTTTCCGTTTAAGCGCAATGAAGGAGGCGCGCTGTTTCTGAACCTCCCTAGTGAAATCCGGAAATATCATTACCCTGGAATTGTCAATCTGGAGCTGTTGCTTTTCTCTAGCACGCTGCAAGAGGTGATCCCTGTCCCGATAGTGCAGCAGTCTCACCACTAGCGGCTGCGGGGGAGCACCCGGTTTAGGAGGCCGCGCCGGCACCCTATGGGCCCGCTCAAGAGCAAAGAATGGGGATAGCCCCTCCGGGGCCACTTCAGATCTGAGCCACTCCTCCAGAAATCGGACAGCATCATCCCCTTCTGCCCGTTCCGGGACCCCCACCAAGCGTAGGTTATTCCTACGGGATCGTCCCTCACTATCCTCTGCCCGGAGTTCCAAGATCCGAACCTTGGCTTCCACCTGCGTCAAGGATTTCTGCAGGATTGAGACCACGTCCGGCACTCCCTCCATTGTTTTCTCCGCCGCCGATACTCTGTCCTTCAGTTTCCTGTGGTCATCTTTTAGCAGGGAGAGATCCACACCAATGGCGTCGATTTTCACCTCAAGGGTTTCCCTGGACGAGGTAATAGCCTGCAGGATATCGGTCAGCGTAGGTCCCCCCGGTGCGACAGCCCCCGAGTGCCCCTGCACCTCTTCCTCCTCTTCAGATTGTTGACTTGCCCCGTCTATCTGGAGGGCCGCAAATCCCTTCTTCCTGGACACCCGCCCCATCTCAGCAGGGCACTAGGGGCCACAGGGACCCTCAGCTGCCACAGGTTCCCACCAGCAGCCAAACCGTCCACTCCCCGGATCAGCTCCGGCAGCGGTCAGATCTCCGTCCCAGCAGCGGGCAAGAGTGTCCAGCTGTGTTGCGGCACACCGCGAGGAATAGCCGTCCCTCGCCAAGATCCCACAGCTACCGCACCAGGGGGGAGAGTCCGGGGGCACCCCTCGTCACAGATGTCGTCTCGCCCGGGCGCCACAGCCAGGGAAAGCCCCCAGCAGCCCAGAGTGCAGATAGTGGAGTCCTCTGGGGCACCGCACCCCGGCCCCCGGCACCCAAGGGATCGAGGAACTCGGGTGTCCGGTGTCCCCAGACAGCGCCCTCTCACAGCCAGGCGCCCTCCTCAGTGGTCCCTCTCCCGAGGCCAAGTCCAGCCGGGGGCCGTCAGGCTCCGCGGCAGCACGCCCGGGCCAGGGGAAGCTCAGAGTTGCGGCCTCATGGGCCCAGTTGGCCTCGGATAGACAGCCCGGCCGAGCTCCAGCGTTCCACCGGCACTTTCCGTTCCCCACCGCCGGCCACACACACTCGCACCTGGGCTCACCTCCACTCTCGGTCTGTCACCCGGCCGGGTCCTCCGATCAGTGCCTGCCGGTCACTCCCGCAGTCCGGGTCTCCCTCAGCGCCGCCATCTTGGGACCGCAAATAGCTCCCCGCGTCATCGAGGTCTCGCCTCTGCAGGGCGCCTCCACTCCAGATCCGCCGCCGGGCTCCGCTGCAGGGAAAGCCAACAGCCACCCCTCAGCCGTCCACCATCCAGCGCAGGCCGCCCAGGCTCACGGCGATCCCCTCATCAGGTCGCGCCCGCCATCTTGAGCGATCACCGCCGGGAGCCGACCCGGCCAGCAAAACTGCTCCCCGCGTCGCGGCTCGGCCGCGCGGATCGCCGCCAAGGCACCAAGAGGGGCAGCAAGGGTTCCGACACCCAACAGGTGCTCAGGGGCCCCCTTAGGTCGCCAGGATATATGGTAGCGGAGGGAGGCCACAGAGGAGCTCCGAGGTCCGCTACGTCCGCATCGCCGTCAAGCCACAATGCCCTAGCCTTCATGTAACAAGTAACATCTAAGGTTGCTGATAGCTGGTCAGCAGGGTCTCTCTCTGGATGTCAAAGAGACAGTGACAGAGGTAAGGATACACACAGAGGGGTGCAGGCTGACCAACACAGAGAGATTTGCTGCCTCCTGACCTTCTAGATTACAGACATCATCAAGAGACCCACCTCTCCCTCTATTATTGTGCCTCCCAACAACTCTTCCTTCTTTTTCCCTAAACAACCCCCAATGTGTCAAGATTCTCAGGAGATGTACGGACCTCCCCGCAAACCCAAATGCCTGGAGGAGTGCCAAGTGTTCTAATGTCAGACCCAGAGGATGCCCAAGAACCTTTACCTTCAACCCAGGACAGGAGTGAGAAGACAGTGTCTGGGGTGGGGGTGGACTTCTGTTGGCATCTGGACTTTTACTTTTAACATTAACTTCACAATAGGACTTTGGGGACTGTGATTTAGACTATTTGTCTAGACAATTTGCATATTTTTTGTATTGTCCTCTTTGGATTCTATAAATAGACTTATCTCCTCATATTCTTAAAGCCTCAATATATATATTTTTGAAAAATGTACCTAGAAAATATTTTTCTCACAACTAACGTGAGTGTGGTGTTACTCTTCTATACGTGTGTTGGCATTGCTGTCAGTGCTTAATTTGTAAATAAATAAGTGCCAGGGCTCTCATCAGGAGGCCACTGCAGCTTGCATCATATCTTGCCCCTACCATGCTGCCAGTGATAGTAACAACAAAACTACTAACCATCACACTCCCACAAGTGTGACAATTCGGACTATTCCAGGCCCCGAAAGCTATAAGAATGGCTTCGGCAGCAAGTAATAGTCATCTTTAATGTATATTGAATTAATAATTGACTGTTGTTGCGGTCATCTGAGACAGCACCACCTTGTGGCAGACTGTCACAAGTGCTGGTGTTGACAATTAAATGCTGGTGCGGAGCACCAGAAGCCACCGGCTCAAATTAAGCATTGATTCCTGTTAATATATGCGAGTATATTACTATAAAGGAAAATGTTAAATGATACAGACTCAGTAAAACAATACATTACATTATTTGTAAACAACCATCTAAAATGGTCAGATGAAATTGTTTTTATATACATGTGAACAGAACAGGTTTTTCTATACAAATTCAGTGGTGGGATGGGTGAATATAAAAGTTGTGCTCTTTGTATGAGGATGGCTCAATGAGTTGTGGGTGGTGGTGGCTGCTGTCCACGCCCATGAAAGGGGCACGGGGGGAGATGAGCGGGCTGCTGTATGCTCAACTATGCAAAACTAGGTCATCGTTGAGTTGAGGATCTGGCTATAAAGTGAGAACAGGTAGGTTTGAGGGTGGGGTTGGGTGTCGGTGGGTTTATCCCCACTTGAATTAGACACAAGAATTGGGCCAGCTAATTGAGATGGATCTATGTGTGATAGGGCCTGTATCATCTGCTCAGCCAAAGCATGGCACCTTCTATCCTCCTCCCTTGACATCTGGAGATGTGCCTGGTGCAAATTTAATCACACAAAATGTGATGGTAGGATGCTTGCAAAAAAGTAAAACCGCTGGCAATCTCTCGGGGTAGCATTCCATCTCATCATTTTTCTCCCACTGCACCACTCTAGACCAAGGTCACACTATGCAAATAATACTGACCCTGCTCCTAATGGAAACAGTCCACCCCAAACTGCCAGGTGAGGCTTCCTCCAAAAGGGAACGCAAGCAACTCAAGATCGGTTTTGGCCTTGTCAGGCCTCGTCATTGAAGTATAGCTTGGATCCTATAACTCAGTGACCAAAGGGTCCACAACTGGGCATACCCATGGCCTATTAAGGAATGACATCAATCAAACAAAAAGGTGAAGGGAGACATGCTTGAAATAAGTCTCACCACTGGCAATCGTTCAGGGTAGCATTCTATCCCATCGTTTTGCACCACTGTTAGTCTCATGCTCACTGTACAACTGGAACCAAGCTAACCCTGACTGAAGACGCCCAATCAGGCCAAAACCAGTCTTGGGTTGATTGAGTTCCAGTTCAGAGAGGACCTAATTGGCAGTTTGGGCTGGACTGTTACAATTGGAGCACGACCAAGACTGATTTGCATATGGCTGGGTCTAATCTGAAGTAGCATGGTGGGCAATAGAATAATGGGTTGCAATACTACCCTGAGCGATTGCCAGCAGTTAGACTTATTGCAAACTGCCTCCCATCGCCATTTGTGTGTTTGGTGTGATGCCCTAAGTGGCCATGTGCATGCCCAGACATGATTCCCTTGCTCTCTGTGCCACTGGAGCCATGTTGCACCCAACTGAAGAGACCCAATCAGGCCGTACCCGGTCCTGGGCTCCTTGTGTTCCGGTTCAGAGCGGACATGGCTTGGCAGTTTGGGCTGAAATGATTCTATTGGAGAAGGACCAAGACTAATTTGTATATGCCTAGGCCTAATCCGAGGTGGCATGGTGTGCAAAAGAATGAGGGGCTGGAATGCAACCCTGAGCAATTTTCAGTGGTTAGACTTACTGCAAGCATTCCTGCCGTCATCTTTTGTGTGTTTGATGTGAAGCACCAAGGGCCAGATCTATGGCGGTGCCAGGCAATGCAGCGTTTGCTTGAGTCTAGCATAGGTTTTGCAGTGAAAGGAAAACCTGAGCTGGCATGGGGGGCAATAAAATGATAGGTGGGAATGATACCCTGAGCGATTGACAGTGGTTAGACCTATTGCAAGCATTCTTCCTCTCACATTTGGGGACTTCAGGCATTCATGATCTTTTGGGTGAGCTCTTCATTACAGGTATCCTTGCAGATGTCTAGTTTACTCTTAATACTTCACACACGTCTGTTGATTCTTTGGGTGAGTAAAATGAAGGGATATGGCACCTAATATCTAAAGACCTGTACACATTTGTTTATATGTCCCGTAGTATCCTGCGGTGCTATGAGGTTGGGAGATCACCCCACTCCCCAAGATGTGACCTACGTCAGCAGTCCCAATGATTCTTATCCTCCAGTGCACGCTAATATCATCAAACAATGAATACAGTATTGTAACAAATTTCCACAAATTCTTTTGTTCTTGCGTTCTTTTAATCGGTTCTTAGATCTTCAGCCAACAAGTGTTTCGTCACCTTAGGGCATCAATCCTGTGACTTCATCAGGGCTAAAATACATAGAGAATATACATCATTGTCATGTATCCTTTTTTTATTATTACTATTTGCACTATAAAACGTCGTGACATCTGTGCCTTGTACTGTCATTACTTTGTTTAACAGAGTGACTTTTCGGTGGCAACCCAGGCACATTTCTAAGGAATATGACCGGACATTCCTATTCAATGATATGTGATTACAAATTTATGTTTTTTTAATGTGATTCTTTTCAAAACAACCATCTGCTATGCATTTCCATTGATGAAGTAGACCCTGCTATCTCAAGCACTAACTGTGAAGGATGCTGGGCAAAGGGTGGTCTGGCGAACCGCGAACCTGAAGCACATTATGTCCCAAGTTGTCTGTAGAAGCTCAGCACTGCTAGATGCCTGTAATCTAGAAACAGGAGACCCAGCACTTACACTTAGCCATTTTATTGATCTCTTAACATGGATTAAAGGGACGCTATCTAGACCCTGTATTTAGCCACGATGCTAAATCTTGGTTAGACAAGGAATGTAGAGTGGCAAATGAATCTTTGCATAGGGCCCTAAAACAATCCCGCAGAGAAAAGGTTGCTATTCTAGCAAACAGAAAGATTTATCAACTGGCACTAAAGAAAAGTAAATCGACCATGAAGGAGGAGAAATGGGAGTCTACAGTTAGAGCCTGTCAACTCAAAGATTCTCATCCCTTTTGGAAGGCAGTGCAGTCAGTTTTATCTCCCTTGACCCCCCTAGATAAAGTAACGGTTCATATTACGGCTGCGACCTGTTTGGCACATTTTTCCAGGATGTATGCTACTGACAACAGGGCTACCGATGAAATGCCGATGGCCGACTACTTTTGCCCAAAACTTGATTTTAGAGAGGAAGAGGTGCTTAAGGCGATTGTTGACAGCCGGTGCAAGAAGGCGCCGGGTCTGGACGGCGTCCCTCTCGATTTATTCAGGGAAAACCCGGGGTTTTGGACCACTGTCCTCACTTGCATATTTATTTCTGTGTGTTGTATGGGTGTACCTATGTCGTGGCGCACCTCAATCATCGTCCCCATTTTTAAAAAGGGAAATGTCCCCGATGTAAAGTGCTACCGCCCGATATCTCTCCTAGACTCTGCAGCAAAAATTATTGGGAGAGTAGTCTTGGATTGCCTTCTTGTCTGGATAAATAAAAATAACATTCTATCTCAAACCCAGTATGGGTTTAGAAAGGGGCTTGGGATGATCGAACAGTGCCTCAACCTCCATCTTATTGTGGCAAAATATAAATATGCAAAGGGCGCCTCTACACATCTGGCATTTATGGATCTATCGAGCGCTTTTGATTGTGTATGTAGATCCAAGTTGTGGTCCATTTTAGAAAGTATTGGTGTCGATGGGGATTTGGTTTAATTCCTGAGACTCCTACATTATGATCTCACCGCATCTGTAAGATTTGGTAATGCTGGGGAATGCACAGAACCATTTAGAGTTGAGCGTGGGGTACATCAGGGATGCGTCCTTGCTCCAATTCTCTTTTTGCTCTATACTAATGACCTGGAAAGAGTATTGGTATCTGTCGGGCGGATGTTCCCTATGTTGAGCAAAAGGCCGTGCCTGCGCTCTTATACGCAGATGATGCAGTTCTTCTGGCAAGGACGGCCAATGGTGTCAAGAGTTTAATTTCAAGTTATGTTAGTTTAAGGAGAGGACTGTATTTGGAGACAGACCTGAAGAAAACATTTATCATGGTCTGCGGTCCCAGAAATACTAAAACCCGTACCCTAAATATTGATGGCAAGAAATTAGATAGGGTAAGCTTGTTTTCTTATCTGGGTATGGACTTCGGTGAGAGGTGTTCCTGGTCCACTTGCATCAGCAATAGGATTACTTGTTATACTCTAGCTGTATGCACTACCTTTTCGCTCGCCATGACTATTGGTAAAAAACCTATTGCTCCGATTGTGGAGATATACAATCAGAAATGTCTGCCAATTTAAACTTATGGAATGGGTATTTGGGAATGCAAGGATGTGGGTGTCATGCAGTTGGAGGAGAATACATTTTGTTTGCGGCTATTGGGCGTCCCGCCCTCGTCCCCGCATTTTTGCTTGCATCAGGAGTTAGGCATGGAGTACGTGCAGGACACCATTAATGCTGCCCCTTTGGTTCTCTGGTGCTCATTATGGTCAAATAAGGAAGCTGACCTCAATGGGGCAGTTATTTGAGATTGCCTGTCTTGTGAGCGTGGGCTGGCCATTCCGTGGTTAAAATATATCAAGGTTTGTTTTTCAGCCCATAGCAGTGCACATATGTTTGAGCACCCGCAGATCATCATGAAATAGGCCAAATATTGGGTCCAGGATAGCTTTGTCAAGCATAGACAGGCCTCTAGGGAACTAACGGAAGTGGCTAAACCCACGGTCAGGGACTATTGCATCATCCAGACTGTGCCAACGATTGCCCCCTATTTATTATACGTGGAAAATGTGTACGAGAGAAACTTACTGGCTAGATTCAGGTTATGTTCCTGTCGTTGGTTAATATGCTTTCTGCTGGGCCAATACTCCTCAGCCACCATTGGTATTTGCCCATGCGACAAGCATTCTAGCCAAACTTTACTGCATTTTGTATTTTTTTGTCGATATTATCTGCCATTCACAAGGAGGTTTTTATTACCATATCTGCGCAGACATAAATTTTCAAGGTGCAAGGCTGTCCTATATTTTTTACTACAACTATATGACCGGGATAGATGTCACTTAGTTGCTAGTTTTTTTAAGTGCACTTAGGCTCTAAGAAGGAGTATGATGTTTCACATTTTTATTGTACAGAGAGCCACATGTATTATGAAATTGTTGGTTCTTCGTTATGTCATTTCTGAATTAATGAACTTTATTTCTCTTATAGTGCTTGTTAGGGGTTGCAAGCTTATCTGAACAACACATTTTATTCTTTTAATGGTTGTTAGATGTTTTACTTCTCTGAATGTAGTCTTTCATGAATTTTATTGTAGATGTTTTTAGTATTCCTACTTTTTTCTCTTCATTTGTTTGTATCCCTTTGTGTATCTTTTATGATTTACTTTTGGTTGATCGAATAAAGATTAAGACTAAAGAGTGAAGTATTCATGCGACTTTTTAGTGGATTGCATACAAGTGTATCTCTGTGTAGTACATTGGCTTCTTATC
Source organism: Calotriton arnoldi (assembly GCA_963921515.1). Lineage (NCBI taxonomy): Eukaryota > Metazoa > Chordata > Amphibia > Caudata > Salamandridae > Calotriton > Calotriton arnoldi. The sequence goes on from CAWUFW010000964.1 coordinate 800,752, forward strand.
ATTTCTCAGTTGTTTGTTTCACTATTTGATGCTGTCGATTATCACCATAAAAACGTGCCGCAGGTCAACGATATCTATTTACATATCATGTGAAAAAACACCCTTATGTGTGTGAACCTTCTGCATATTATCTTAGTTGTTAGAAATGGGGGTCTCTAGTTGGCAATGGTTTGTACCCTTGTCCAAGTAGGGACCCTTCTGTCTAGTCAGGATAAAGGGGATACACTACTGAAATAACCCCTACTCACCCACTTGGTAGCTTGGCACGAGCAGTTAGTCAGAGGCAGTGTGTAAAGCATTTGCACATAACAGTAACACAGTGAAAACACTACAAAAGGACACCACACCAGTTTAGAAAAATATCCAATTCTTTATATATTCAAAACAAGACCAAAACGATAAAAGTCCACCATACAGTACTTAAAAATATGCACTTTGCTAGATTAACCTTAAAAATGCAGTTCCTAAAAATCGGTAGCTCCGTCCGGTGCTACAGCGGTGCTGGGAACAACAGAATCCAACAGTTCCGTCCGACCACGTCGGTCGTGGTGTCAGCAGACTCGTAAACAGTACCTTTTCGTTGCGGCCGATCATGTTGGTGTGGGCCGGTCATGGCAACGGTCGTGGTTGCGTTGTGAAGCGAAGCGGTGTGGTGTACGGTGCCCTCAAGTCGCAGTGCAGGCAGCGGCTCGGTGACGGTCGTCCAGCGGCATCGGTGAGACCAGGGCTGCAGTGCGGAGTGAAGGTGGTGCTCGTTGCAGTGCTGACAGATCACGGTACAGGCGACAGTTCCGGTTGCAGGGAGCTGGCGTCGATCGGTCCGGACTGCAGTGTGGGGCGAGGCGGTTCGTCGTGAGACTTGCGAGTGGTGTCCCCAAGCCACAGTGCGGTCACGTGTGTCGAAGTCAGCGGGCAGCGACGGCATCAGTGAGACCAGGGCAGCGAAGTGAAGTGTGGTGGTGCGGAGTGCGGTGCCCACAGGTCACGGTGCAAGCAGCGGCTCGGTTGCAGCGGCGGTGGTCGTCATCATCGGTGAGACCAGGGTTGCAGTGTGAGATGCGGCGGTGCCCTCTGCTGTGCCTTCAGGACACAGAGCCAGCGACGGAGTTGGTTGCTTTCCCCCCTCTCTGGCAACTGAAACCACGGTTCCAGAGGCGGTACCCAGTGGTCGGTGAAGTCTTTGCGGTACCTGAGACTTCAGAACAGGAGGCAAGCTCTACTTCAACCCCTTGGAGATACTCAGCAACAAGTTGAGAAAGTTCAGTCCAGTCCTTTCACTGCCAAAGGGCAGAAGCAGCAACTGCAGGCCAACCCAGCAAAGTAACAACACAGCAAAGGGGCAGTACTCCTCCTGGCAGTTCTTGCAGCTCTTTTTCTTGGCAGGTCCCTTGATTCCAGCAAGTTCTCTGAAGTCTTTTATTTCCCTGAGACTTCCAACAGGAGACAAACTCTACTTCAAGCCCTTGGAGAAAACTCTAACAGCAGGATGATGAAAGTACATTCCAGTCCTTTCCCTGCCCAAGACAGAAGCAGCCAGCAGCAGGCCACCACAGCAGAGAACACAGCAAAGTGACAGTTCCTCCTGACAGCTTTTCAAGTTCTTCTTCCTGGCAGGTTCCTTAGTTCAGCAGTAATCTAAAGTTCTGGTGTCTGGGCCCCAGTATTTATACCACATTTTGCTTTGTTCTCTTGTGGCAAAAAGTCTCTCAGCTCACTCCAAACCAGTTCTGTCCTCTCTGGCCCAGCTTCCTGGCAGGAGGTGGAGACAGCATTGTGCAAGGGAAATTTCCTCACACCACTCTAAATGCAGACCAGGCCTATTCAGGTGCTAGTGAAACTCCTCCCACCACTCGGAATGCAGCCCAGGTCTATTCAGCCCAGCCCTGACTCATCCAGTGAAGGCAGGACACACCTCGACCCCCCCCCCCCGGTGGCTTTCCGAAGAGAATGCACATCCCCAGCCCCTGTCACTCCAAAGCCAGACAGTCAATCCACAACCCAGCAGAGGCACACAGGATGGCTAAGGAAGAAAATACCTACTTTCTAAAAGTGGTATTTTCAAACACACAATATAAAAATCATCTTTACAAAATGATGCATTTTTACATTCTGAGTCCAGGCATACTAAACTTTCCCTATCATGTCCCAATGGGAAGTTATGCTTATAAGATGTTATCAGTAAACTCCCATTCTATCCTATGGGACAGATAGCCTTACAATAGTGAAAAATTAAATACACTGTAATTCACTGCCAGGACATGTTACACACACCAGTACCGTACCGGTAAGCTCAAGATTCTGCTTGTCCATTTTATTTAGTGTTTAGAGCCCTATAGATGGTAGTTCTATCTAGAGTTGCAGTACACTTGCTATCTCACATCTCACATGTGTTTTGTTCTAAAAACTAGGGTACACAGAAAAAAGGAAAGAGCAGTTCAAGGAGGATTACGCTTGAGTCTGGAGTGCGGGGGAATTTTACCCGTCGTACATAGATATGCAGGCTGGGACGGAAGTATAACCGGCAGAAAGGTAGGATTTCTAGAAATAAAGTACTTGAGAAATATGAATGCGAATTGACAGGAATGGAATGTCCTGATTATAATAATACTTATGGAATGTCCCATTTCTCCTTGATATTTTTTAGATTGTATGGGGCAGATTTACAAGCCCCTTGCGACACTTTTGCGCCGCCGTTTCGTCACTTTTTGTGACTAAGCGGCAGCGTAAACAATGTGCCATGTTGCCACCCATTTACAACGTGACGCAGCAAGAGAGATGCGTCACCTTGTAAAGGTGCGCCACATTATACCTGCGTCAGGTATAATGTATGCAGGGTGGGTGTTACCACGTGGGAATGCCTTCTAGAAGTGACGCAGTGAAATCTACAAGATTTCACAGCCCCACTGCATCAAAACCCTACGCCTGCTTGGAACAGGCGTAAGAAGTGATGCAGTGTATTAGGAATACACGACTCCAGCAATGTGTGACTTTTGCACCGACAGATGCGTCAAAATTTCTGACGCAATCCTTGCCCCAGGTTGCATTGTATTTACAATACGGCGCATCCATGGTAGCACAAGGGATTTGCACACAGGCGCAGGGAAACTGACGCATCTATACAGATGCCTCAGTTTCTTGTAAATAAGCCCCACAATATTTAACATGTCAACAGGTATATGCACAAGGTTCACACACATAAGGGTGTTTTTTTCACATGATATGGAAATAGATATCGTTACTATGTTCGGAGGCACAGGTTTTATGGTAATAATCGACAGCATCAAATAGTGAAACAAACAGCTGAGAAATGATAAGAAGCCAATGTACTATACAGAGATACACTTTTATGCAATCCACTAAAAAGTCGCATGAATACTTAACTCATCAATGGAAATGCACAACAGATGGTTATTTTGAAAAGAATCACAATAAAAAAACATAAATTTGTAATCGCATATCATAGAATAGGAATGTCCAGTCATATTTCTTAGAAATGTGCATAGGTTGCCACCGAAAAGTCACTCTGTTAAACAAAGTAATGACAGTACAAGGCACAAATGTCACAACGTTTTATGGTGCAAATAGTAATAATAACTAAAGAATGCATGACAACGAGATATATTTTCTCAATGTATTTTAGCCCTGATGAAGTCGCAGGATTGATTCCCTGAGGCGACGAAACACGTGTTGACTAAAGATCTAAGAACCGATTAAAAGAACGCAAGAACAAAAGAATTTGTGGAAATTTGTTACAATACTGTATTTATTGTTTGATGATATTAGCATGTGCTGGGGGATAAGAATCATTGGTATGTCAGACATGTCACCAAGGATTGTGAATAAAGCCCGTAAGACTGCAGGTAGCATTGTTCATTTGCTAACCCTATCCCTCCTCATGCACTCACATGCATTTGGCCTGATTTTGGCCTATGACTCACTGTTCCATAAACTACATATTAATTTTGTCAGATGTTTTTCTTCCTCCTATAGACTTGCTTTGAGTTTCATAGGACTCAATGTTAACGGTGGCTTCCGCTGACTCTAATTTAGATAGGTAAATCTAATTTTACTGAATTTCCATTTAACATTTTTTTTTGGATCCTTTGTGAAAATTAAATAATCTTTTTTTTAGCTTAGCTGAGACCTGACTAACTTTAGTTGTTCATTTTAGCATTCTTGACGCTTGTAAACCCTGCTCCTCTTTCAGAGTTATTTAGAGCTGGGTAGTAATTGGGTATCTGCCAAAAATTGGCAGACACCCCGTCAATTCAGCTTTTGTTTAACACGTTTCAGGTAGAGTCAGGTGAAGTGCTGCGTTTCCATGGGGTCATAAACATCTCTGCGATCAGAAACACCCCTCTGGCATGCAACTGCCTGGTGACATCAGTGGTGAAACATAAGCCCCCGCTGTGTGGGGCGGGGGGGGGAGCTCCAGTGGGCCTCCTCTGGCACTGTGCATGGGCGGCGGGCCCCTAGCCTGAGAGATCCAGACTGGGGGTGGAGGGATCCATGTACTTTGCAGGCATCCCCCGCCCTCCCCGCCCCCTCAGTTTCGTTACGCCACTGGGCGACATGGCGTCGGAAGGCCTGTCTTACTTAGAACAGGTCTTCCGCTCACATGTCAACCATGTTTTTTCCTACCTACGTAACAAGACTCTCACAATATGGTGGTCGAGCTGCAGCTGGTAAGGCAGAGGTGATGCTTCAGCCGCTACAGTGGTTAAGAAGCCAACCAGCTAAACCCGTAAATACGGCCCTTTATCTTAGGTTTATATTAAATGATGATGCAAAGAGAGCTTTTGGTTTGTCTGTGTGAGGTCCATCTGAGTCCCTTCTACTCATCTGCTAAAGGTATTGTGTGTCAAATGGGCCTTAGGGCCAGATTTAGATATTGGCAAAGGGGAATACTCCATCACAAACGTGACGGATGTCCCGTCGGCCGTCTTACGATCCCATTATATCCTGTGGGGATCGTAATATGGGGATTGGGATATCTGTCGCATTTGGGATGGAGTATTCCCTGCGCCGAGATCTAAATCAGCCCCTCAGTCTAATGATAAAACTCCAACAAAGGACTAGTACCAACTTGTTTGGGCTTTGCTTGGAGTAAGGATCCCAGCCCTTGGGGAGGTATACAGAAAAGGAGATTTGTCTCCCACGTGGTGTCACACTCAAGAAAAGTAGCTGAAATTTATGGGCTTATTAACAAGCCCCTTGCGCAGCAGGTGCGTCACTTAATATTGGAAGAATGATGCACCTGTGGCGCAAGGGGCTTGTAAATAAGCCCCGTAGTGCCTGGCAAGAGGCTAGAAAGGCCCAAGGAGACCGTCACTTGAAAGACTCACACCAGAGGATTTAGACTGGAAGAAATTACTGATGGAAAATGTCAAGAATCAAAGAGAGAAAATCAATATTTTGGGAGAATCTCTTGCAGGAGGATATTCAAATCATAAAAAGGCTTTTGTTTTTTGGAATGTTTTTGAAACCCTCTAATGGTTATAGCAATACCCAGCACGTGCACCAGATAGCTATAATTCCACCATTTTTTTAAAATAGCTTTAGGGAACTCAGTACAAGTGAATCTGATCTGCCAGCTAATTTGCCAAACTTTCGCTGCGATATTTTTGAGCTTTTCGCGAGGAAAAATCTCCTTTGTTGCTTGGATGATAAATACCACTTTCTCCAACTACCAAGACTAACCAGCACCAGATTACATAAAAACAATTGTTCTGTGGTATTGGGTTATAAATTTAATAATACTAAAACTGAAGTTTTTTCAAAACATATTTGGGTTCTCACACTGAGAAATACACACCCGACTGCTTCCAACGCAAACTTAGCTGCACCTTAGTATGTTTTCTAAGTGAATATGTACATATATGTAATAAAATAATATTGGTACAAGTTACTATGGTTGGTTAATTAGATCATAAGCTAATATGTTAAAAATATAAAAACTCCCTTAAAATGCTTCACTAGAAAGGATATTTGGCTTTGATCCAAAACGTCAGTTCGCCTGTTTTCTCCAATGACTGTATTGTGTTTAGCGTTACAGAACACAGGGGCCCAAATGTACCAAGCCTTTGCATTGCCACATCCTGCAGTGTGGCACAAGGCAATGCAAGGGCTTCAGTGAGATTTACTAAACCTTGCAAAGCCACCTGGTGAGGTTCTGCGGGGCATAGTAAATCTGGAGTAATGCAAGGCAGCGCAAGTCACTGCCTTCTCTTACTGTTATGTTATGTTATTAGCACTTATAACGCGCACGGCTACTCAACTGTGCCCTGGGAAGGGGTTCAACAGGTGGAAGCAGGGGTGTTCCTGTGCATCCACCCACGGTTTCTGGTGCATTCCCAGATTTATTAAGACTAGTAAACCTGGGAATGTGTCAAAATGCAGCTCCTTCCCAGGTGAGGAGTAACAACGAGAAATATATATTTATTTCTCCTGGTTTTTTTCCTTTTTATGTGCATCCTGCAGCACACATAGAAAGAGGAAATAACCTCAGAGGAATGTTTTGTGCAGGAAGGTGTGCTTTTACTGCACAAAAACAATCCTGGCTGTTGCATAGGCACCCTTGCACCATGGTGCAAGGGTGCCTGCGCTGGCGTAAGGTTGCATTCAGTGCGTCAGCGCAGGGAGACAGCAGGAATGCACCATATCTTAGTAGAAATGGCACGTTCCTGCCCTCTCCCTGTCATGGAGCAAGTTATCTTGCTGCGTCTTGTTGTGTGAGTTGTTAGTAGACCTGCCCCGAATGTGGCTTAAGGCCAGGCACATTGACCTGCCAGTACTGTGTGGAAACGTAGTGTGCACAGACTGTGGCCTTCAACCTCATAATTTGTCCACAGTCTCCTGGGCAATAATGTAGGTATTGCACAGTGGGCAGAGGTTCTGCCCATGTGCCACTGTGCTCATAACTCCTGGGGCCCAGAGACTGCCCTAAGGCCAAAGTTAGGAGAAGATCTGCAATATCTGAACAATGAATGCGCGTTGAAGGAGGGGGGCTTAAGAAAAATGGTTTGGGGATCAGAAAAGTAGACCTCATGTTCCTACAGAGCAGACCCATTTGATCAACTTGCAGTAGCCGAAACGTGTTGTTGTATCCACTGGTACGTGATGCAAGAGACCACGTCACCTAATGCTGCATTCCTGTAGATCTCACTTATAGAGAAAAAAGCCTTATTAAAGGACAGGGAGGAGCATCCCTCTACCTCAGAAAGGATGGGGAGATTATACAAGTGTAGATTTTACTCTGTAAATTAAAAGAAAACAACGTTTTTTTTTAGCACCAGATCCTCGGAAATTCAAGGGTGCAATTCTTCGACCTGGCATCTCACACAAATGAATGTGGACTGATATATGAGTGGGTTGTATGAAGCATCCTAAATCCACACACAGGACTTGGAGGAATCAGAGAAATGGAGCCCCCAAGCGTTTTTATGCCATGTGCAATTCTAGGTTCCTAATTAGGAACTGTGGATCCAGGGGATCCTGGATGGTAAAGCAGATTTAAGAAACGAGTGTAGTCACCATATTCCTTCCACAGTTCTATTTTAAGATTGGGGGATTTAAAATTTAAACCACCCTGCCTAGGGCAGGAAGAATAAGCACATGGCATAGTCAAACATCATGCCATGCACTCAGGGCATGTTGAACATGGCCAGGGGCTGTGTGCAGTAAGTTTGAGTGGGAGTATCTGGGTGCAGAGTGTCGCACAGGCTATACCCTTTACCAGAAGCCCACTGTATACAGATGAAGGCCATGCACAGCAGGTTCTGGGGCTCAGGCCCCTCCCACGGACTGTTGTGTACACCTCTGGCCATGTGCAGTGGACTCAGTAAACAAACCAGCAGAATGTAGGGTTCTGTGTTTGAGGCGGTTGCATAAGGTCATGAACAATGGATTGTGTGGGCACATGGCATAGAATGTGGTCAAACGCCTCTCAGGGGCACTGCTCGAGTCCACAGCCCATGGTGGCTCTGGTAGCCACCATGGGCTACCAGAGCCCATGGTGGCCCGGCAGCCTGTGTGCATCAGGCTCTTGCATACAGGAACTGTGTCCACGGGCTGGGTACAGGCCAGACCTGCTTCCAGAGTCTGCTGTGCATGGCAGAAGGATGTGCAGTGCGGGTTCTGGAGTCATAGGAGCTGGTTGGATCATGGCTACAGGCACGGCCCTGTACCCAGAGCAGATCCTAGGTCTGGGTGCTATGACTGTGCATGACCTCTGCCTAAAGCCTTATTCTGGGGGCACAGGGACAGGGTGCAGGGCTCGGTCGAAGGCCACGACCTGCTTTCAGAGCTGGAGGCACCCGGTGCAAGGCTGCACCCAAAAGCTTCGTAAAAGGGAGGAAGTTTGATTGCTCCTGTTTCTTGGGTACAGGATGTGCCAATGCAGGGCAGGCCTTAAGCCTTTGCCCTTCTCCCAGTGCCAGCTGTGGACAGCTTAGGGCCTGGCCCTGCACGCAGAGCCCGTATGGCCAGGTCCAATCAAATAAATGTTTGTAGGGGTGTGAGCACAGCCCCTCTCTGCCTTGATTAAGCTGCCAGGTACCACAGAAGGCCCAGGGCTCAGCAACCTTGTGCACTCTGTTATGCCATCAGTGATGTACTCGTGATGTTGTATGTGAAGCCACATCATGCTATTGTTGATGATGTCATATGTCATGTCATCTGTGGTCATGTGGGAAATGTGGTTGCTGTGTTTACCAAAACTGCTGATTTTTTAGGTTGCTTCATAACCAGGGCTTCCCTTCAAGTGAAGTAGATCAAAAAAATCCGTATTTGTAAAGCGCGAACTACTCACCCTTACGGGTCTCAAGGCGCTGGGGGCGTCGTGGAAATTAAGTGAGCTATTGCCCAGAGTCACAAGGTGCTGAGCTGAGCTGCCGCCGGAGCCGGGGATCGAACCGTGAGCCCTGTGCTCCGAAGTCAGCTGCCCTGGCCGCTGCACCACATCTCTCCACTAGATACAGAAAGAAGGAGCAAGATAAAGAAAGAGAGGAAAATTAAAAATTGCAATGGAGTGGATGGAGATAAGGTGATTTGTCCAGGACCATACCATTTTGTCAAAGGGGGAAGCCGAAATTAGCACCAGAATCTTCCTGTGTCAAACGTGAGTAGGTGAGCCTGTCTCTTCATTCTAAGACCATAGATACGCCGACATGCAGTACCTTCAACATGCCTCGTTATATGTGTGTAATACACAGAATTTTGCAATTCTGCGATCGCAACTCTTTTCGCCCCATTATGCATTTGCCGCATTTGCCACATAATCCATTATCTGCTGCATAAATTGCAGATTTTAACAACAACAAAAATAGTTTCTAGCTCAAACGGATCAAGAGTTACTAACAAAAAAAGCATTGATATATGTTGCTCTCCAGTGGAAGGACCTTTGCAAAGATTGGCAGTCCTCTTTCTTTAGCTTATTGCTGTATTTCGGTGTTGAAAAGGTACTAATGAGGTGGACCATTTGCTAAAGCAGCGTTAATATGGGTAAAATGACAAAATAATGAAGTAATACTATCAGAAGAAGTGCCACATTATGAAGCAAAATTAGTCATTTCCTGCAGCATAATTTAGTCAACCCTGCCGCATAACTTAGACCGTTTCTGTCGCATAATTCCAGTGGCTCTAGTAATACTTGACTGACACAGAAAATATACTACACGGTCGGGAGGGAGTTATCACCCCCAGGGTTCACTAACAATAGTGCAGAGCGCTTTCCTTGCCGTTCAGCTTTCTAGTACTAAGTGTTCTCTGTAGTGACAAAGGGCACTTCCTGTGGTAAGGTATGTTTGTGGCAGAGGTGCGCTCTCGGGCGGGGGCAGAGCCTCCGAGCGTGGCCTTCGACTCTTCAATAGGCCCGAAGCCAGGCAGTCACAGCCATCAAATCAGCGGAGAGGGAGGGGTAAGAAACAAGCAGCGTGCATTCAGTATTTGTGAACACGTCAATTATGTGGCGATGAGGGAGTGACAAACACGTGGCAAGGACAGCAAAGCAACACAAAGCAATTACGTCGGCGTGAGACCAAATAAACGGGGTATAAATAGGCAGACCCGGCAGAGAGGAAAATCTAGTAAGGAGGCTGACAGGTAGCACAGCAGCATACCCCCCTCGTCTCGTGAGCTTCAAGATGCCTGACGCCTCCCTGCCTGCCTGCTTCCTCTGCCTGCTGGCCCTCTCCTCCGCCTGCTACATCCAGAACTGCCCGCGAGGCGGCAAGAGGTCCTTCCCGGACACAGATGTCAGAGAGGTGTAGTATGTGCCACACGTGTGCGTGAGCATGTGGGCGTGGGCTGCGGTCGGTGCCTCCCTGTGTGTGCGTGTACTTAAGAGAATTGATAGTTGTGCCACCCTGTATGTGTGCGTGTACTTCAGAGAGCTGCTGCCTGTGCCACCCTTATGTGCGTGTACTTCAGAGAGCTGCTGCCTGTGCCACCCTCTATGTGCGTGTACTTCAGAGAGCTGCTGCCTATGCCACCCTCTATGTGCGTGTACTTCAGAGAGCTGCTGTCTGTGCCACCCTCTATGTGCGTGTACTTCAGAGAGCTGCTGTCTGTGCCTCCCTGTGTGTGCGTGTACTTCAGAGAATTGAAACTTGTGCCACCCTATGTGTGTGTGCGTGTACTTCAGAGAGCTGCTGCCTGTGCCACCCTCTATGTGCGTGTACTTAAGAGAATTGATGTGTGTCCCACTCTGTATGTGTGCATGTACTTCAAAGAGCTTCTGCCTGTGCCTCCCTGTATGTGCGTGTACTTCAGATAACTGCTGCCTGTGCCACCCTGTACATGTACATCAGAGAGCTGCTGCTTGTGCCACCCTGTGTGCGTGTACTTCAGAGAGCTCATATCTGTGCCACCCTGTGCGTGTACTTCAGAGAGCTCCTGTCTGTGCCACCCGGTACATGTACTTCAGAGAGCTGCTGCCTGTGCCACCCTGTGTGTACTTCAGAGAGCTACTGCTTGTGCCACCCTGTGTGCGTGTACTTCAGAGAGCTGCTGTCCGTGTCACCCTGTGCGTGTACTTCAGAGAGCTGCAGCCTGTGCCACCCTGTATGTGTGCATGTACTTCAGAGAGCTGCTGGTTGTGCCACCCTGTATGTGTGCGTGTACTTTAGAGAGCTGTCAGAGCCACCCTGTATAAGTGTGTGTACTTTAGAGAGCTGTCTGTGCCACCCTGTATAAGTGTGTGTACTTCAGAGAGTGGCTGCCTGCGCCACCCTATGTATACATGTACTTCAGAGAGCTGCTGTCTGTGCCACCCTGTGTGTGTACTTCTGAGAGCTGCAGACTGTGCCACCCTGTATGTGTGCGTGTACTTCAGAGAGCTGTCTGTGCCACCCTGTATGAGTACGTGTACTTCAGAGAGCTGTCTGTGCCACCCTGTATGAGTGCGTGTACTTCAGAGTGGCTGCCTGTGCCACTCTATGTATGCATGTACTTCAGAGAGCTGCTGTCTGTGCGTGTACTTCAGAGAGCTGCAGCCTGTGCCACTCTGTGTGTGTGCGTGTACTTCAGAGAGCTGCTGTCTGTGCCACCCTGTATGTGTGCGTGTACTTCAGAGAGCTGCTGTCCGTGCCACCCTGTGTGCGTGTACTTCAGGGAGATGCAGCCTGTGCCACCCTGTATGTGTGCATGCACTTCAGAGAGCTGCTGTCTGTGCCACCCTGTATGTGTGCGTGTACTTCAGAGAGCTGCTGTCTGTGCCACCCTGTATGTGTGCGTGTACTTCAGAGAGCTGCTGTCTGTGCCACCCTGTATGTGTGCGTGTACTTTAGAGAGCTGCTGTCTGTGCCACCCTGTATGTGTGCGTGTACTTTAGAGAGCTGCTGTTCGTGCCACCCTATGTGTGCATGTACTTCAGAGAGCTGCTGTCTGTGCCACCCTGTATGTGTGCGTGTACTTCAGAGACCTGCTGTCTGTGCCACCCTGTATGTGTGCATGTACTTTAGAGAGCTGCTGTCTGTGCCACCCTGTATGTGTGCGTGTACTTTAGAGAGCTGCTGTTCGTGCCACCCTATGTGTGCATGTACTTCAGAGAGCTGCAGTCTGTGCCACCCTGTATGTGTGCATGTACTTCAGAGAGCTGCAGTCTGTGCCACCCTGTATGAGTGCGTGTACTTCAGAGAGCTGCTGTCTGTGCTACCCTGCATGTTCACGTATACTTCAGAGAGTTCCTGTCTGTGCCACCCTGCATGTGTGCGTGTACTTCAGAGAACTCCTGTTTGTGCCACCCTATGTGTGCGTGTAGTCAGAGAACTCCTGCCTGTGCCACCCTGTATGTGTGCGTGTACTTCAGAGAGCTGCCTGTGCCACCCTTTATGTGTGTGTGTATTTCGGAGAGCAGCTGTCTGTGCCACCCTGTATGTGAACTTCAGAGAGTTGCAGCCTGTGCCACCCTGTGTGTGTGCGTGTACGTCAGAGAGCTCCTGTCTGTGCCACCCTATGTGTGCGTGTACTTCAGAAAGCTCCTGTCTGTGCCACCCTGTATGTGTGTGTGTACTTCAGAGAGCTCCTGTCTGTGCCACCTTGTGCGTGTACTTCAGAGAACTCCTGTTTGTGCCACCCTGTGTGTGTGCTTGTACTTCAGAGATCTGCTGCCTGTGCCACCCTATATGTGTGCGTGTACTTCAGAGAGCAGCTGTCTGTGCTACCCTGTATGTGTGTGTGTACTTTAGAGAGCTGCTGTCCGTGCCACCCTGTATGAGTGTGTGTACTTTAGAAAGCTGCTGCTCATGCCACCCTATGTGTGCATGTACTTCAGAGAGCTGCAGTCTGTGACACCCTGTATGAATGTGTGTACTTCAGACAGCTGCTGTTCGTGCCACCCTATGTGTGCATGTGTACTTCAGTGGGCTCCTGTGCCACCCTGTATGTGTGTGTGTACTTCAGAGAGCTGCAGCCTCTGCCACCCTGTATGTGTGCGTGTACTTCAGAGAGCTGTCTGTGCCACCCTGTATGTGCGTGTGTGTACTTCAGAGAGCTCCTGTCTGTGCCACCCTGTATGTGTGTGTGTGTGTACTTCAGAGAGACACTGTCTGTGCCACCCTGTATGTGCGAGTACTTTAGAGAGCGGCTGCCTGTGCCACCCTGTATGTGTTTCAGAGAGCGGCTCCCTGTGCCACCCTGTATGTGTGTGTGTACTTCAGAGAGCTGCTGCCTGTGGTACCCTGTGTGCGTGTACTTCAAAGAGCTAGTAAATGTGCCACCCTGTATGTGTGTGTTTACTTCACAGATCTGCAACCTGTGCCACCCTGTGTGCGTGTACTTCAGAGAGCTGTCTGTGCCACCCTGTGTGTGTGTACTCCAGAGAGCTCCTCCCTGTGCCACCCTGTATGTGTGCCTGTACTGTAGAGCTGTGCTGCCTGCGCCACCCTGTGTGTACTACAGAGGTGTGCAGAATATTCTATACAGTGTCCATGTATATTTAGGCGGTGTACACTACAGCTTGCGTGTACAGAGGTGTACGCTACAGCTTGCGTGTACAGAGGGGCACGCTACAGCTTGCGTGTACAGAGGCGCACGCTACAGCTTGTGTGCACAGAGGCGCACGCTACAGCTTGCGTGCACAGAGGCGCACACTGCAGCTTGCGTGCACAGAGGCGCACACTGCAGCTTGCGTGCACAGAGGCGCCCACTACAGCATGCACAGAGGCGCATTCTGCAACGTGCATGCACAGAGGCGCACTCTACAGCTTGCGTGCACAGAGGCACACTCTACAGCTTGCATGCACAGTGGCGCACTCTACAGCTTGCGTGCACAGAGGCGCAGAGGCGTACTCTACAGTTTGCATGCATAGAGGCGCACTCTACAGCTTGCGTGCACAGAGACACACTCTACAGCTTGCGTGCACAGAGGCGCACTCTACAGCTTGCGTGTACAGAGGCGTACTCTACAGCTTGCGTGCACAGAGGCGTGCACTACAGCTTGCATGTACAGAGGTGCACTCTACAGCTTGCATGTACAGAGGCGTACTCTACAGCTTGCGTGTACAGAGGCGCACTCTACAGATTGCGTGTACAGAGGCGCACTCTACAGCTTGCGTGTACAGAGGCGTACATTACAGCTTGCGTGCACAGAGGCGCACTCTACAGCTTGCGTGCACAGAGGCACACTCTACAGCTTGCGTGCACAGAGGCGCACTCTACAGCTTGCATGCACAGAGGCGCACTCTACAGCTTGCGTGCACAGAGGCGCAGAGGCGTACTCTACAGTTTGCATGCATAGAGGCGCACTCTACAGCTTGCGTGCACAGAGGCGCACTCTACAGCTTGCGTGCACAGAGGCGCACTCTACAGCTTGCATGTACAGAGGCGTACTCTACAGATTGCGTGCACAGAGGCGTGCACTACAGCTTGCGTGTACAGAGGCACACTCTACAGCTGGCGTGTACAGAGGCGTACTCTACAGCTTGCGTGTACAGAGGCGCACTCTACAGCTTGAGTGTACAGAGGCACACTCTACAGCTTGCATGTACAGAGGCGTACACTACAGCTTGCGTGCACAGAAGCGCACACTACAGCTTATTGGTGGGTCGGAACGAGTACGAAAAAATCACTTGTTTGCTGGAATCAATTCCAATTTATTACGTGGTGCTTTGTGACAAAGGAAGGACATTTATAGTCAACACGTGTTTCGCCCCCTTACAATGGCCATCTGGCCTGGGGCTTCCTCAGGGCTATACATGGTGACGCATAGGCGGTGATAGTATACAAGCTGAAAATATATGAAGTGGAGAAAGTGCAGCGCCCACCTATGACTATTGACTTTGATACATTGTCCCTTATGGTGACTGCTTTGCCGGCGCACACCATATCTATTGCCTATCCTTACCATGCTCCATATATTTACATCGACTTTCCGAATGCTTCATTTCCGGTTCTCTCCACTACTCGGACCCCTCCCATTGTGTTTGTTTTTCTTTTTTGACATCCTTATTATGCCCTTCTCCCCCACACGGTGTACTTCCCAATTCTCCACTTCTTTTTCCTCCCCCCTTACCCCCCCCGCCTTTTGCCCTCCTCCCCCTCGCCCGTTCTTCCTGGACTTCTCTCTTTCTCTTCCTCTTACGATCTTTTTGGGATCCACTCACTTATCTCCTGTCGCTGCACTTTCTCCACTACATATATTTTCATCTTGTATACTATCACCGCCTATGCGTCACCATGTATAGCCCTGAGGAAGCCCCAGGCCAGATGGCCATTGTAAGGGGGCGAAACACGTGTTGGCTGTAAATGTCCTTCCTTTGTCACAAAGCACCACGTAATAAATTGGAATTGATTCCAGCAAACAAGTGATTTTTTCGTACTCGTTCCGACACACCAATTAGCTCTATTAACAGAATGGGGAAAGGGTTTCCCATTGTCTCGAACGAGTAAACCCCAACAGATCAACTCTATTACAGCAGGCTTGCTGAGGCCCTGGACCCATTACCCCCCACCCCATGCACACTACAGCTTGCGTGTACAGAGGTGTACACTACAGCTTGTGTGTACAGAAGCATACACTACATACAGCTTGCGTGTATAGAGGTGTACTCTACAGCTTGCGTGTACAGAGGTGCACTCTACAGCTTGCGTGTACAGAGGTGTACACTACAGCTTGCGTGCACAGAGGCGCACACTACAGCTTGCGTGTACAGAGTTGTACTCACAGCTTGCGTGTACAGACGTGCACTCTGCAGCTTGCGTGTACAGAGGTGCACTCTGCAGCTTGTGTGTACAGAGGTGTGCACTACAGCGTGCGTGCAAAGAGGCGCACACTACAGCTTGCGTGTACAGAGTTGTACTCACAGCTTGCGTGTCCAGAGGTGCACTCTACAGCTTGTGTGTACAGAGGTGTGCACTACAGCGTGCGTGCACAGAGGCGCACACTACAGCTTGCGTGTACAGAGTTGTACTCACAGCTTGCGTGTCCAGAGGCATACACTACAGCTTGTGTGTACAGAAGCATACACTACAGCTTGCATGAGGAGAGGTGCACTCTACAGCTTGCGTGTACAGAGGTGTACTCTACAGCTTGCGTGTACAGAGGTGCACTCTACAGCTTGCATGTACAAAGGTGCACTCTACAGCTTGCGTGTACAGAGGGGCACTCTACTGCTTGCGTGTACAGAGGCGCACTCTACAGCTTGTGTGTACAGAGGTGCACTCTACAGTTTGCGTGTACAGAGGCGCACTCTACAGCTTGCGTGTACAGAGGAGCACTCTACAGCTTGCGTGTACAGAGGTGTACACTACAGCTTGCGTGCACAGAGGTGCACACTACAGCTTGCGTGTACAGAATTGTACTCACAGCTTGCGTGTACAGAGGCGTACACTACAGCTTGTGTGTACAGAAGCATTCACTACAGCTTGCAAGTACAGAGGTGCACTCTACAGCTTGCGAGTACAGAGGTGCACTCTACAGCTTGCGTGTACAGATGTGCACTCTACAGCTTGCGTGTACAGAGGTGCACTCTACAGCTTGCGAGTACAGAGGTGTACTCTACAGCTTGCTTGTACAGAGGTGCACTCTACAGCTTGCGAGTACAGAGGTGTACTCTACAGCTTGCGAGTACAGAGGTGCACTCTACAGCTTGCGTGTACAGAGGTGCACTCTACAGCTTGCGTGCGTGTATTCTTTGGAAAGCTACAGTTTATTCTATCCTGTCAGTGTGTTAAAGGCATACACTACTTTGCACAGGGTGCCTTTTACATCCTGTGTCCGTGTGCACTTCAGAGTTGCAGGTTATTCCACCCTTTGTGCATGTATATCTATGCATATGTATACGTGTGCACTGATACACAGTGCATAATGAACATCAAAGTATGATGTATATTATTACTCCGTGTCGGGGAGGTGAATCGTAGTAAATCCAGTGTGCATGTATATGTCGGTGATGTGTACACTCTACACCTTCTGTGCTTGTGTACTTTCTCGAGATGCAGTGCAACTTGTTCATCCTTTGTGCATGTACAAGTGACTGAGGTGTAAACAACTACACCCTGTGTGCAGATATATGTATGTAGTGTATACTCCCATCACTTCCTCACATATACTGTGTGTATTTCGCACATATACATACGCACATCGTGCGTACACATGGAAGATGTGCGCATGTATCTGAGGGGCGGGGGTGCAATAACGCACCATGTGTGCATATGTGCATCAGAGGTGAATCACATCTCCCCAAGTGGCATGAGTATGTGTGTGAGGTGTGTACTGCCCGCTGTGTGCACGTATACCTGGGAGAGGTGCATTACATTACATCCTCTGCATTGTATCTTTGAGCGCAGTGTGCACTCCTGCACCTTGGTGCATGTACATTCAAGGGCTGTGCACACGATCACACCCCTTGTGCATGTGTACTTCACGGCGGTGCAGTGTACTCCACCGTATGGGCAGGTATATGTGAACTTGGAGAATGTGTGACTGACCTGTCTCCCACTGCATACTTTGGGACGGTGCAGCATAAGCCACTCGGTGTAAATGTACATGTGTGCGGGGTGTACGCTACATTCTGCCTGCATGTGCACTTCACAGCGGCGCAATATATTCCGCCCCATATATATGTGTAGGTGACGTAGCCCCCCACCTCGTGTTCATGGGGTGCAGTATATGCCACTCTGTGTATGTGTCCCCCTAAGAGGTGCGGGATAGGCCAGCCTGGTGTTCGTGTGCTTCAGAGGAATGCAATATCTTATACCCTGTGCGCATGCGTACGTCAGAGAAGTGTAGTATATTTCACCCTGCGGTGCAGATTTACAAGCCCCATGCGCCACATTTACGCCACCGTTGCGTCACTTCTGTGACGCAGCGGCGGCGTAAACCATGCGCCACGTTGCGCCTTATTTACAACGTGATGCATCTAGGGGGATGCGTAACGTTGTAAAGACCTGCGCCACATGAAACCTGCGTTAAGTTTCATGTGGGCGTTCCGGCGCAGGGTGGGCGTTCCGGCGCAGGAACGCCTCGTAAAAGTGACCCAGTGAAACCTACAAGATTTCACTGAGTCACTTTTACGTCCATGCTACGTCAAAACCCTGCGCCTGCTTGAAGCAGGCGTAAGGAGTGACGCAGCATGTTAGGCATAGGGCTCCCCTGAGCATTGCTGGAGCCGCGTTGCGCTTGCGACACGACTCCAGCAATGCGCCGCCCTTACGCCACAGGATGCGACACGCATCGCCCTATACTTGCCCCACAGTGGGCCGCATTGTAAATGCGACGCATTCGTATTGGCGCAGGGAGGGAATTGCGTGTCGCATCTTTTCTGGCGCATCCCTGCTGATTTGCAGAGATGCGCCAGAACTCGTAAATCTGCCCCTGCGTGTTCACGTGCTTCAGTCTGTGAGCTGCGCCAAATGTCATCCTATGTTCAAGTGTCTGTCAGGGGGACACGGTCACTGGTTGTCGCTGCTTGCGCACGTAAGTCCGTGCTAACTCCCCGCGCTGTCAGTTAACAAGAACACTATAACGCTTAATGTCATAGTTGGCCGCCTCTAAGCGCTGCGCGTGCTCAGTTCATCGACCTTGGGTGGATGAAATGCTAGGTTACCCTTAACAGTATTCCAAGTCGTGACATGAAGCCGTCGCGAGAGGTCAGCAGAGGGCACCTGCTTTCTATGCTCCTCGTGACTCATAGGCCTGGTCTGAGTCGTGCTGTTGATAATCGTGAATACGGAGTGCGTGACCCGTGCGCAGTGTTCATCTTTGGAAACGTCATTCTTTTTATTTTACAAAAGTACCCGCGTTGAATCTGCTGCCTTCTACACCATTCAGATACGAAACTTTTAAATGAATTCGCTGGCTGAGTTGGTCTCTGGTCGTGCTAGGCGCTGTCCTGCGCACAGAAAGAAGGGCAGTGTGGGCTACACGGACTTTCAGGACCTTGGGCAGCGCCTTGCCACTGACAGGAAGCGCTCGCCCAGTGCACTGTTTCAGTGGCGTAGCTAGCCAGTTTACCGCCCGCGGCGGCCGTAAGAGCGGGATGGCGGGGCGATTTGAGGAGGGCGGGGCGATTTGAGGAGGGCGGGGGGGAGGGGAGGGAGGGTGCTGGCTATTCTCCCACGATTGCCGCCCCGCGGCAAACGCATTGAAGAGGGGAATCCGGCCACCGCCCCCAAAACTCGTGCCGCCTCCCCACCCCCAGCCTCCCCCTTGCTACGCCACTGCAGTGTGTACAGTATCAATGGCCTTGGTTAGCACGACTCCCTGCACTGCACGCTGTAAGGCACAACAGTGACCGTAAGCGCCGAGGCCACTGCACGCACTGCTAATTTGTCATATTAAGAATTCGGAAACATGGTCACTGCATGGCACATCACACGTCACTGTGAACTCTAGAGCCGAGACCACTCTCTTCCGTGAGCCGGATACCACGCTGAGCTCCGGGACCGACGCCACAGCACAGCAGGCACGGCACCTGCTACTGCAGTGCACCTGCTATGGTCCAGGACCTCAGGCTGTGAACTCCAAGATAGGGTCGCTGCATTCACTGCACGGCACGTGACACAACCCCGTTTTAGAGCCAGAATCTCATGACACCAAACTCTGTGAGCTCCAGGGCCGAAATCACAGCATGCACTGCACCTGCTGGCACACTGTGAACTGCAAGGAGGGCCACTGCATTCACTGCACGGCACGTGACGCGTCGCAGTGAACTCTAGAGCCGAGACCACTCTCTGCGGTGCGCCTGGCACCACACTGAGCCCCAGAGCCGAAACCACGGCATGCACTGCACCTGCTATTGCACTGCAAGCTGCAAGGCTGAACACGCTGCATTCACTGGACGTGACACTGCTCTACAAAGCCAACTCCAGGGGCAGTGTCCCTCCAGTACACTGTGCTTGACACCAAATTATCAAATTGAGCGCAGAACCCAGTGTATTCATTGCACCTCCCCACAGTGTGAACTAAAGGGCTGAACCGACGCCCCCATCCAGGGCACAAGTCCTAGAAAAAGAAGTGGGGGGGACTAACCTAGTTAGGCAGTATGCAAGTGACATCACGGCGCAGGACATCACGGCATGCGACATCACGGCGTGCGACATCACGGCGTGCGACATCACACGTAGCTTCACAGGAATTGACATCACAAGAAGTGGCAGGGAAGGCATGGCTTGGCAGTTCGGGCTGGACTGTTCCCATGAGGCACAGGGTCAGACTGATTTGCATATGGCCATGTCTGAACTGGGGTGGCGGAGTGAGCTAAAGAATGATGATGGATTAAACCCAGATCAGTTGACTGGGGGTGAGTGCTTGCAATGTTCAACACTCCGTCCATCATCCCCTTTGGTTTTGCTATCACAAGAAGTGGCATCACAAGAAGTGGCATCAAATCTGAAGCCCTCACATATATGTTTAACAGGTCTATCATGAGTACATTTGAGCGCATTTCGAGTATACATGCAAACCCTCCTGATTTTGGCAGAAGATTCACACTTTTGTAAGCTACACACAAAACAATGCTGCCTTTTGTCAGCGTAAAGCTTCCTTTACCCAAGGATTGAACAAACTAACTCTACCCCCAGTCCACTCAACCAGGCATAATATTCCATAGGAAGCACATGTCCATGTAGATGTGATTGCTTTAGCTGCCTGCGCTGTCCGGAAGTGAGACCACTCGCCTATGCGAAGTATTCTTACTCAGCCTTACCCACCTGCACTCATTTTAGGAGATTGGGGCTCATTGTTCGCCACAGACCATGACCCAAAGCAAGATAGAAAGGCAGAAAGGGAAGATAGGAGAAAAAGAGATAAGAAAACAATGATGAATGCATAAAAGGGGCTGAAAAAAGAACCTGCAAGAATAAGCAATTTTAGGTATTGAAAGAAAAAGGTTATTGCACCTTGGCATTCAGCAATAGGCATTCAGCGTATTTTTTTCCCCAAAGCCACGCAAAAATTATTCAGTGAGGCTATTTCCTCTTTGTATGTGTGCGCCCCCCTCCCCCGCCAGTTCAGCTTCCAAGAGAGGGAATCTCCAAGTGAAAGGGGTCCAGTCCCTCCCCCCTCAGTTCTGCTTCCAAGAGAAGGGCTCTCCAAGTGAAAGGGGTCCAGTCCCTCCCCCCTCAGTTCTGCTTCCAAGAGAAGGGCTCTCCAAGTGAAAGGGTCCAGTCCCTCCCCCCCCCGTCAGTTCTGCTGCCAAGAGAGGGGCTCTCCAAGTGAAAGGGGTCCAGTCCCTCCCGCCCCCCCCGTCAGTTCTGCTTCCAAGAGAAGGGCTCTCCAAGTGAAAGGGGTCCAGTCCCCCCCTCAGTTCTGCTTCCAAGAGAAGGGCTCTCCAAGTGAAAGGGGTCCAGTCCCTCCCCCCCCGTCAGTTCTGCTGCCAAGAGAGGGGCTCTCCAAGTGAAAGGGGTCCAGTCCCTCCCCCCCCTCAGTTCTGCTTCCAAGAGAAGGGCTCTCCAAGTGAAAGGGGTCCAGTCCCCCCCCGTCAGTTCTGCTGCCAAGAGAGGGGCTCTCCAAGTGAAAGGGGTCCAGTCCCTCCCCCCCCGTCAGTTCTGCTTCCAAGAGAAGGGCTCTCCAAGTGAAAGGGGTCCAGTCACTCCCCCCGTCAGTTCTGCTGCCAAGAGAGGGCTCTCCAAGTGAAAGGGGTCCAGTTCCCCCCCCCCCGCCAGTTCTGCTTCCAAGAGAGGGGCTCTCCAAGTGAAAGGGGTCCAGCCTGACAGTACGTCACCGGTGGGAAGGGACCTCTCATCTCCTCATGAATACTTCATTACTCGCGAGCTCTGGGTCGCCCGTTGTTTCCGCGCATTAACACGCGTGCCAAAACATAGCAAGAGGCTATTAGGCGCTTGGCTACAAAACATGAATATCTAAAACAGAGCTGCCGGTAATATTTAAAACACCAGGCTCGTGCGTACGCGCGTGCCCCTCTGCTGGTCCATCCTGTGAGAGCTGAAAAGGGGTTAGGAGCCCTCCACCTGGAAACACTGCGCCTTTGGGGATTTGCCAATATCAATATGCGACGAAAATTGGGTCAATTTCCCCCCCCCCACCCCCCCCACCCAATCTCCGTGGTGTTCCAAGGCACGTATGCTTCATCTGCCAGACACCGCACAGGCTGCGCTCTCTCAGGCACATCGCCTAGAACAATTCACAGCTCATCACGCGTTCAATACGCTTTAAATCTGGTTGACGTTCTCCTCTAGAAGTAGCGATCCTTAGATCCAAACCAAAAGAGATTCTAAATCCAAAGGGCAGCGACCCAATCTCAGCCCTGCGAGGTAGCTCGGTTGGTTAATGCACCGGCATCACGTAAACGACATTCAAGCTGGCTCGCCTCCTCATTCATCCTCACGAAGTCAATAAATTGGGCACCCCCTCTTGGGTGAGGCGACAGTCGTTCCGTTACCAACTGTGGGAACCGCATGGAAAGTCCGTATGAACTTTATAAGTACAACTGTTTCTGTAGTTCTTATAATGATCAATGTTACTTATTGCGTTTAATAATGCGGTTAGTCATGATTATACCACTATCAGTGTTGTGTTCGGCTCTCACTGAGCGCCAGCGTGAGCAGCAGGTGCTCAATCTTCGTATTCAATGCTCCACCCTTGCTGTGTTTTAAAGAACTCCCCGCTGCTCTGACAGCACAGCACTGGCTCTCTGCTCCAGTGGAGAGCAGCGAGCACAGCTTCAGGGGAGAGCAGCGAGCACAGCTCCAGGGGAGAGCAGCGAGCACAGCTCCAGGGGAGAGCAGCGAGCACAGCTCCAGGGGAGAGCAGCGAGCACAGCTCCAGCGGAGAGCAGCGAGCACAGCTCCAGGGGAGGGCAGCGAGCACAGCTTCAGGGGAGGGCAGCGAGCACAGCTTCAGGGGAGGGCAGCGAGCACAGCTCCAGGGGAGAGCAGCGAGCACAGCTCCAGGGGAGAGCAGCGAGCACAGCTCCAGGGGAGAGCAGCTAGCACAGCTCCAGCGGAGAGCAGCGAGCACAGCTTCAGCGGAGAGCAGCGAGCACAGATCCAGCGGAGAGCAGCGAGCACAGCTTCAGCGGAGAGCAGCGAGCACAGCTTCAGGGGAGGGCAGCGAGCACAGCTTCAGGGGAGGGCAGCGAGCACAGCTCCAGGGGAGAGCAGCGAGCACAGCTCCAGGGGAGAGCAGCGAGCACAGCTCCAGGGGAGAGCAGCGAGCACAGCTCCAGGGGAGAGCAGCTAGCACAGCTCCAGCGGAGAGCAGCGAGCACAGCTTCAGCGGAGAGCAGCGAGCACAGCTCCAGCGGAGAGCAGCGAGCACAGCTTCAGCGGAGAGCAGCGAGCACAGCTTCAGGGGAGGGCAGCGAGCACAGCTTCAGGGGAGGGCAGCGAGCACAGCTCCAGGGGAGAGCAGCGAGCACAGCTCCAGCGGAGAGCAGCGAGCACAGCTTCAGGGGAGAGCAGCGAGCACAGCTTCAGGGGAGAGCAGCGAGCACAGCTCCAGGGGAGAGCAGCGAGCACAGCTCCAGGGGAGAGCAGCGAGCACAGCTCCAGGGGAGAGCAGCGAGCACAGCTCCAGGGGAGAGCAGCGAGCACAGCTTCAGGGGAGGGCAGCGAGCACAGCTCCAGCGGAGGGCAGCGAGCACAGCTTCAGGGGAGAGCAGCGAGCACAGCTTCAGGGGAGGGCAGCGAGCACAGCTTCAGGGGAGAGCAGCGAGCACAGCTTCAGGGGAGGGCAGCGAGCACAGCTTCAGGGGAGAGCAGCGAGCACAGCTTCAGGGGAGGGCAGCGAGCACAGCTTCAGGGGAGGGCAGCGAGCACAGCTCCAGCTCCAGGGGAGAGCAGCGAGCACAGCTTCAGGGGAGAGCAGCGAGCACAGCTTCAGGGGAGAGCAGCGAGCACAGCTTCAGGGGAGGGCAGCGAGCACAGCTTCAGGGGAGGGCAGCGAGCACAGCTTCAGCGGAGAGCAGCGAGCACAGCTTCAGGGGAGAGCAGCGAGCACAGCTTCAGGGGAGAGCAGCGAGCACAGCTTCAGGGGAGAGCAGCGAGCACAGCTTCAGGGGAGGGCAGCGAGCACAGCTTCAGGGGAGTGCAGCGAGCACAGCTCCAGGGGAGGGCAGCGAGCACAGCTTCAGGGGAGAGCAGAGCAGCGAGCACAGCTTCAGGGGAGAGCAGCGAGCACAGCTTCAGGGGAGAGCAGCGAGCACAGCTTCAGGGGAGGGCGGGAGGAAGGCACAGAGGCTGGGGAAGAGTGCCAGGAACGTAGGTATATTATTTTAACATTTGGGACCGGGAGGAGAGGTCATGTTATGTGTGGTTCCTCCATAACTCCTCTGCCGCGGGGTGGAGGTGGCAGCCAAGGGTAGATGATTTTGGGGGACCATACGTAAAATTAAAGGGACTTATTTACGAGGTTCTATAAATATATACAAATGGGCCCTAGAAAATCGTGATTCTATGGCTGCAGCTTTTTCTACGCAAATATACATTTGCTGCTATCGCCAAATATTCCATCACTTAC
Source organism: Calotriton arnoldi (assembly GCA_963921515.1). Lineage (NCBI taxonomy): Eukaryota > Metazoa > Chordata > Amphibia > Caudata > Salamandridae > Calotriton > Calotriton arnoldi. The sequence goes on from CAWUFW010000964.1 coordinate 825,170, forward strand.
TGCATAATTTGCAGATCTTAAGAAAAGCCTTTGTTTTGTAGATCAAAGAGGTCAAATATTATAAAACTTCCGGTGTACATGGTGCAATGGGTGCCATATATTTCAGAAAAGTTAAATGGTCACCCCCACCTGGTGATTACTGTAATTAGTCATTTAAGGAGGTAAAAAGTTTGTCCAGAAAGTTTAAACATCCCCAAGTGATAGGCAGCAGAATTGCTTTTGTCCACTTGGTACAGCAATGTGTCTGTGTCCTAGAAAATATAGGATAAAGTACCCCTTGCTCCACATTATGAGGACATTGCAAGTCACAACAACGAAGAGAACCAGGGTGGGTCAAATTCACAAAGATTTTGCTGGGAGCAGGTGTGACTTTCTCTGAAAGTACTCCTGGTTTCATCCTGAATTTTTTCCTGGTTTACTCCTGTCATTCAGGAGTAAACCTAGAGATCCGTCTAAATAGAATGAACTACTTGAAATTCATCAGTAAAATCTCTACTCTGCAATATCCCATAGGCCATTTGCTGTATCCAATTTCTCCTCTCCTGTTAACATGTAAACTGTCTATTTTATAAAATTGCCAATCACATAATTACACTACGAAACTTTCCCAGCCAGTAAATAACGCATTGAGGGGCATATGTACTTTCAGTGACGTTGTGGTGGCGATAGGGGCCTCGCCTTATTTACAAGGCAGCATTAAGCCACTTAACGTCGTTTAACACCGCCATGTAAATAAGGCCCTTTCACTGCTATGCTTAGCGTGAAAGGGGTGGGCAGCGGGTGTTGCTGTGGGCGTTCCACCGCAACACCCATTGTTTTTGACGCTGCCCCCTATTTACAAGGGCAGCGTAAATAGGAGGCAGCACCAAAATTAAGACCAGGGAAAACCTGGTCTTAACTTGGCAAAACAAGGAGAAATACTTTATTTCTCCTCGTTTTTTTGCTTTTTCCATGCATGCTGCCTTGTGCAGCACACATGGAAAAAGCAAAATGCCTTGGATTGTTTATGTGTAGGGAGCTGTCCCTTCCTGCACCTAAACAATCCTTAAAAAAAAAAGACATTTTGTAACTTCCATGTGTGCTAGCACACATAGAAGTGGCAAAATAGCATTTCAGGATTGTTTATGGGCAGGAAGGGGGACCTTCCTACACATAAACAATCTTCCCCCTGCACGCAGACACCCTTGCACTATGGTCTTTGAGGTTACAGAAACTACCCAGCTGGCTCTATAGACAAAGTTATAGGGGCTTATTTACAAGCCCCTTGCGCCACTTTTGCGTCATTTTTAACATAGGAACAGTGACGTACGGGTGGCGCAAGGGGCTTGTAAATAAGCCCCATAGTATTTAGTACCATTTTGTTAAGTTGTACTTCTTTAACCCATTGAAGTTTGGACGAGTCTGTGCCCTTTGAAGCATCAAACATCATTTAGCCCGAATCACAAGCATATTTTTAAAACCTGATTCAGCGTAAAAATCTGAAATGTAATTCATTAGGTTTCCCTCTACTCTCGTAGTAAAAAGCGGACTTTTTGGGAATTCAAAGACGTTTTCAGAAGTACTCCTGAGAAGCCATGGGTCCAATTCACAAACTTTTTTCTACGAGTATGACTTACAAGGTTATGCAAGCTGCGTTTTTCCCTTCATTTGAAGATTTTGCATTTTAAGACAGAATTTTCACCTGGGATGGATGACACATCCTATTTTGGCGAAAGTACACATTGATAACTCAATCCCTTTTCTTAGTTAGCTAGACCTCATCTCGCCTTCTTTCTCATCTTCTTTCTCCCCTTCTTTCAGATGCAGTTTCTTAAGATTTCACTGTATTTTCTTTATTTTACTGCAGAGGTTCCCATATCTCTGTCTCCAATGGTTTTTAGAGTTTTGGGAGCTGGCTTGAAAGCCCGGCTGTCCACTGCGTTGTCAGTGGGGGAGGGGAGGACACTGCCTGCTTGTCTGCACCAGTCCTCTCGATGGCATTATGGGAAATGGAGTCCTTGTCACAGTCACTCACGTTTTAGCACCGCATGTTGGCCCAGCCCCTTCCTGGTATTCTTGACATGTATTTTGTGATTAATTGGTACTCATCAGCAAGACGCAATCCAGTTTGGAAGTGCTTGACAAGCCACCTTCAGTACTCCAGGGACCATATTTACAACAAAATGGCGTGGCCCTGCAAGCAATTTAGCTGCGCCATTCTGCGTCCATTCAAAAACGCAGGGATGCGCAGTATTCCCAAGAATACAGTGCTCCCCTGTGTTTCCACTTGCGTCGGCGCTAAAAAAGCTGCCTAGCTCGTGTGCAGGCACCCTTGCACCATGGTGAAAGGGTGCCTGCGTTGCAAGGATGATTGTGTTTGTGCAGGAAGGTGCACCTTCCTGCACAGAAACAATTATTAATGGCATTTTGCTCCTATGTGTGCTGCAGAATGCAGCACACATCGAAAGAACAAAAAACGAGGAGAAATAAAAGTGTTTCTCCTCATTGCGCCACATTAACGCCTCCTTTTCAAAGGCGTTAGTTTTTGGCGCTGCCTCAGATTGACAGATCCTTGTAAATCTGAAGCAGTGTCAAAAAGCCATGGGTGGTGCGTGGGTACGCTTATAGCAACACCCATTGCACGTCCCTTTGCTGCAGAAAACTGCGGCGAGGAGGCCCTTATTTACAAGGCGGCGTTAAGCAGCGCAAAGTGGCTTAGTGCCGCCTTGCAAATATGGAGCAGGGCATTGCAACACCGGAACATCGGGAAAAGTGACGCTCCGGTGGCGCAATGCCCTTGTAAATATGCCCCAGAGGGTATAATTACTACCAAAGCTTATGCAGGGCTGTGCAGTGTCAGCGACAAGACTGGGCTTGAAGAAGTGACATTCTAGCACAAAGAGGACGTTTTCATTTAAGTGTTTTATAAGGCGCCAATTGTTATCTTACAGTAACTTTGGGTGCACAACTATTTACTGATGTATTACTGTATCATACCAACGAAAGTTAGTTCTGTAGTTTCCCACAACCAGAGTATATAAAGCCAACAATCCGAGTGACGCATATAATCGGAGTCGGCTTAAAAGCGCTAGAATATGGGGATATTTACTAACATTTCAAGCAATGCAGATGTTGCGTTGCTTTGCGTGAAAGGGAAAGCGCAGAACTGTGCCATATTTCCAAAGATCTGGCTAGTTCTGCAGTTCTGCTTTCTCCTAGCGCTGGTGCACTTGTGGCAGCCTCGTCCCAATGCACGACCCGTCATGTCGCAAGGGTGCCTGCGTTGTGCTCAGGATCATTTTTGTGAAGGAAAGAATACATTCCTGCACAAAAAATATCCTTTGAGGCTATTTCCTCTTTGCTGCAACATGCGGCACACATGCAAAGAGGAAAAAACAACGAGGAGAAATGAGGATGTTTCTCTTTGTTACTCCAGTCCCAGGTGTGTGCACCGTTTTGGCGCAAACCCTTGTTTATGAGTCATAGTAAATAATGGTTTGCGTCAAAATGCATGGGTTAATGCATGTGAACAGTCATTCACCACCCATGTAACGCCTACCTGATGCAAGGTAACACAAGACTGTGCGTTGCCTTGTTACTTTTTTTTTTTTTTTACAAAGCTGCACAAATCGGGATTTGCGTGGCTTGGCAAACCCTAATATAGATTTCACGTTGGGGTTGTGCCAAAAAAAAGTGATGCAAACCTTATACAAAATCTTAGTAAACCTGAGCTTATATAGAAACTAGGGGGCTTATTTACCAGCCCCTTGCACCACTTTTGCGTCACTTTTATCATGGGAAAAGTGACGTAAAAGTGGTGCAAGGGGCTTGTAAATCTGCCCCTAGATCTATAAGGGACGTCAACAAGAGACTTTAAGGAAAAGGAAGTGGGGGGGCTCTGCCGCCGGGTGTGTAGGACCCAGTGGGTCTCCCGGCCACGCCTCCACAGTCACTGGGGCACTCAGGTAAACCCCTAAGATTGAGGAAAGTTGAGTACAAGCAAGGACTCATGCATTGAGGGATCACTTCAGGGTCGCCCTGTACAGGACTCAATTTTGAGTATAAAGAGGGGAAGAATTAGGATATTAACCACGTGCGTGCCTTCTCTGACGTACTCTGCGTGACTGCCTCGTCCTCTGTCCTCAAGCACAGCATGACCCACGCGCCAAGCATAGAGCACGGTAAACCTTTATGGCAGGAGCACTTCAGGCATGTTTTTGTGTGAGTGTACTTAGAGCTTTTATAGGCACTGAGCCTCTTGTAAGGATAATGTTCATGCACTGGCATGGCTGGATGGACAGGGAAATAAAAATGAGGTAACCTCTGTTAATTTTCTCTCTAAGAATGTAATACTTACTTTCAAGATAAAAAAATAAGAATCAGTGTAATTTTTAGTCCTAGTGATTCCATCCAAGGTATTGATGAGTTGCAGTTTATGTGTAATGTAGGTCTATCTTTGTAATATCAAAAAGAGCACTTTCATAAGGAAATTAAGGAACACGCGTGTCCCCACCCATTTCTTACAAGGGCATACGTGATTTGTTGCTGCAGAGAAATATAGCTCCTGCCTACTGAGACAGTCTCTGGAGTACTGGAACATTTCATGAGCTTCTCTTCAAAAATGCCCAGAGAACTGTGGGGCATATTAGCAAGACCGGCGATAATGGGCTTGATAATATGCCCTTGAGAATTCCAATAGAAGCCCAGGTTAGATGTGCAGGACATCTAACCTGGGCTTCTATTGGAATTCCATAACGCATATTAGCAAGCCCATTATCGCCGTTTTAGCGGCAGTTTCCTGCCGCTAAAAAGGCGATAATTTTATCGCCGGTCTTGCTAATATGCCCCTATGTTTTTAGCTGGTATATTTGGGACATTGTGGTGTAAAATGAATAATCTGGACTCAAAGAACAGGAAAGGAACAAAAGCAAGTAACAGCTCAAAATAGGAAACAGGCAAGGAACAAAAGGAGGTCAACCCACATCAGATAGACACATCCAGAGGAAGAGAATGACGCAGAACAGAATTAGAGAGGGATAAAAGAAATCAGAGAGAAAGGGATGCTCCACATACCAACTTCCTGAAGCATCAGCACTTTGCAATCCAACATTCTTTCTTCCACGTCATCTCCTTCAGAGATCATTTAACTCAGAACCACCTACATAGGTTAGAACACAGCCCTCTGAATGGCCTTTGTGAGAAGAAATGACAAAGAGATTGAGACAGCCCAGTGCCAGGCACATGAAAGGACGTAATTGTAGTGTGAAAGAAATGTTAGTTTGAGGGTAGGTAGAGTAAACCACCAATAGAAGGGGACGGAAAGAAGTGATGTGTCTAAGAATCCATCGCCCCTCATGTCCATCTGTCTTGGGATGCCTCATGGTGGAGTCACTAGCAGGATCATAGTCTGATCTGGTCTGGTCTGGTCTGTTCTGTTCTATTCTATGAGTCTTGTAAAGCGCATTGCTACCAGAAGGCCTCCCAGCGCTAGAACAGTTATCATCGTCATCAGCTCACCAGCAGGAACGAATTACTATAAAGCCAAGTTTTTAAGGCCTTACGAAAGAGGAGCTAGTTGGACAGGTGGCGTAATTCAAGGGTGAGAATGTTCCATATTGCCATCCATAGTTTCCAAAAACTGCAGGTTTCGAAGGTTGTAGTCTGGTGCACTGCTTGTACTCAGTCCAACTTCATTGGTTTCCCGTGCATGGACCGGGTGGGGGTGGCCTCGAATGCAGCCAATGGGCAGGCAAGTTTTACAGAGCCATTGATAGTGGCACTCAGTCAGTTGTCATTTTTGGCATATGTACAAGGGGATTGCGCCACTGGAACGTCACTTTTACCAAAGTTCCTGTGGCGCAATGCCCAGCTCCATATTTACAAAGTGGCATTAAGCCACTTTGGGTGGCTTAACGCTGCTTTGAAAATATGGTACCCTTTCATGCAGGTATCTGCGTGAAAGGGGCGTGCAATGGGTGTTGCTGTGGGCGTTCCTCCGCAACATCCATTGCGTTTTGACGCTGCCCCAGATTTACAAGGAGGTGAAAATCTGAGGCAGCGCCAAAAACAAACACCATGCAAGACCAGGCGTTAGATTGGCGCAACGAGGAGAAATACTTGTATTTCTCCTCGTTTTTGCTCTTTCTATGTGTGCTGCATTCGGCAGCGCACATAGAAGGAGCAAATCGCCTTTACAGATTGTTTATGTGCAGGAATATGACCCTTCCTGCACATAAGCAATAATTCCCTCCAACACAGACACCCTTGCACCATGGTGCTTGCATTTCAGGGATGATTCCCTGCAAAGCAGACACCCTTGCACCATGGTGCAAGGGTGCTTGCATTTCAGGGATGATTCCCTGCAACGCACCCTTGCACCATGGTGCAGGGTGCCTGTGTTGCAGGAAATCATCCCTGCAATGCAGGCGCCCTCGCACTATGGCGCGAGGGTGTCTGTGTAGGCGCTAGGCAGTTATTTTTAGCGCCAGCGCAAGGAAAAACACAGGGGTGCACCTATTATTGTGAATACAGCGCATCCCTGCATTTTCGAAATGACGCAGCATGGCGCTGCAAAATTTGCAGCACCGTCATGCTGCGCCACGCTGTGCCATTACCCTGTGAATATACCCCCTTGTGAGGTAAACCACATCTCCATTCACTGGGAAACTGGTGAAGAACCCAAAGTAAAGGAGCATTTTGATCTTTGGGATCCACAAATAAAACTCGCAATTCAGAAATTGCTGATACATCCAGACCCAATCATTAAGTGGACAAATATACCAGAGGCAGGAATATACGTCATTTCAACAAATCTTTCAGCGTGCAAACATTTCAAATGGATCAATTCACATATTAATAATTGATTGGAATTTGTAGAAAGGCAATTGATTGTGTATCATCCAGGTCGGATGACCCGGTGTCCAGTTCAGTTTGTTTTGCTGGGAATAAGCCCTGGTGGCATCTGAACCTTGCACCTTGTGTTCCCTAGTGCATACCGTGTGGGCCCGGGAACAGAGGGCGCTGCTTCGGCCCCAACATCTGCTGCGGCGAGGAGCTCGGCTGTTACATCGGTACCTCAGAAACCGTGCGCTGTGTCGAGGAGAACTACCTGCCATCGCCCTGTGAGGCTGGGAGCAAGTCATGCAGCATGGAGGGCAAGTGCGCGGCCCCCGGGATCTGCTGCAGTGATGGTAAGTGGTCAGGACAGGGCAGACTCAACGCAGTGACATGTATGACCGAGGGTAAAGTTCGTAATCCTTTATCTCTATTATTTCTTACGTAATACAAATCATAAAAGTACAATAAATTACACTTTAAAAAAAAAATCTTAAAAACACATTATTAACACATGATAAATCAATGAATCACTTTTAACCTATATCACAGAACTAATCCGGGACAATATGAAATATTCCTCCTAGCATAAAGAACAGACCACAGAAAACTTGACATACCGCAAAAGATCTCCAAAGTAGGCAATGATTTCAGTAAAGATAAACAGGGCGACATTGTGTAAAATTCAGTGGTTTTTAAAAGGGTATAATGTAGCATTTTCTCAAGTTACTATAAAATGTATAGAAAAGGATGACGTGCATAGTACTCTGTGCCACCATCACATGCAGTCACAGGGACACTTTGTTCGACCAATCATTCATTTCAAGGAAACTAATCAAACGATGAAAAGTATCCAGTCTTAGGCGGGTCAAAATGAATCTATGCCTTGAATTTAAAACAACTTTCAGGTAAGGTTGCATTTCCTACATAATTCAACTGAGTTGGTTTTTTTAAACACTAGGGGGCATATTTACAATAACTGGCGCATCCCTGCATATCAGCAGGGATGCGCCAGTTATTTTGCGTCACGGCAGACACCTCTTGCGCCACCATGGATGCGCCGCATTTACAATGCGGCGCACCATGGCGCAAGAATAGACAGATGCGTGACGCATCTGATGCCGTAAAGGTGACGCAGTGCTGGAGTCATGTCGCGAGCACGACGCAACTCCAGCACTGCTCCGGGGCGCCCTATACTAGCTGTGCTGCGTCACTCCTTACGCCTGCTTCAAGCAGGCGTAAGGATTTGTCGCAGCGGGGTCGGAAAAGTGACTGAGTGAAATCTTGTAGATTTCACTCAGCCACTTTTCTGAGGCGTTCCTGCGCCAGAACGCCCCCCCCGCGCCGAAACGCCCACAATGGACGCAGGGCTTTACAACGTGACGCATCACCCTAGATGCGTCACATTGTAAATACCCCGCAGCATGGCGCTGGCTTTGCGCCGCCGCTGCTTCACAGAAGTAACGCAACGGCGGCGCAAAAGTGGCGTACGGGGCTTGTAAATCTGCCCCAAGGATTTGGAATTTCGGTGATCAATCTAAGGTTCTCAAGGTGCCTCGTAGATTCATTTTTCAATGCTTTTCTACTGGTTGATTCTAAGGATTCAGGCTTCTCAAAATAATCAGGGTGCGCCAGGTCGCGGAACAAACGTTGGATGTATATCAGCCACAGCATACGCAAAAACAACCTCAACTTGAGTCAATCCCTGATGATATCACGGTTTAAGCCGGTGTGTTCTGATGTCCATCCATACTTTATGCCATAATAATATGGGCTGCATTATTATTAAATCTGTAAGAAATGAAACCCCAGTACAGCATGACAGACATATATAGAGGCCCTTTTATGGGTGGCAAGTAAATACCTTAGAAACTCATTTGCCATCATCTGCAAAGCTGTGCATTTAGTGTGTCCCCAGATTCCCGCCCGTATAATGCTACACTGAGGCATTTGGCTTTATAAATCTTGATCATTTCATCTGTGGGGTTCGCGCCCAAGCGTCTAGCAAAGTTTCATAAGGCCATACATGCATTTCTAAATTGTAAGTTCTTGGAGGAAATAGCACAGTTCCATGAGCCTTCTTTATCAAACAGTATACCTAAATATGAAAAACTATCTGTAAAGCCTATATATTAGTGCCCTTGGTTTTTATATCTTGACAAATAGCAGTTCTCCTCTCACACTTCATTATAAATGTTTTCGATTGATTGACTAACAGGCCAAGATCCTGTATATACTCAACAAAATCTGTGAGTAGGGTCTGTAAGCCAAGGGGGGTGCGGGCCATAAGAATGGCATCGTCAGTCGTCAGTGTAGAGGAGGGCCGGGACAGGGCAATGTCCCACCGGTGGAAGAATTCTTTATCAAAGGGTTATGTCATTGATGACTGCACATAAGGCTTCTGAACATCATATACACACACACACACACACACACATATATATATATATTCTCAAAGGGCCAACTTCTGATTCAGTTTGCACAGACAGGCCAGTAGCCAGCTCCCTTGGACACTCCAAAAACATCAACCACAACCAACCAGGGCTCGGTCGAGGGAGTTATCTTTTCAGGGTCCCACCAAGGGGTGACACTGAGACACCTAATCTGCAGTTTGGGATTAACCCTATGGAGTAGGGACACCACAAACTGTTTCCAACAACACAAAGATAGGGGAGAACTTCAGGGGGCTAGGAGACACATGGTAAGGATGCTTGCTGACCAGCTTGTCAACAACTTTCGCTCTTACACTGAAGATTTTTTATTTTAATTTTAACTTCTTGTACAGTGCCTGCTGCCAGCTGTACCTTCAGCCAGGCACTAAAAGAAATGGAAACCAAAGCAGACATTAAAAGCATAGACACCTAATTAAAGATATACATCGCACAAAAATGGAACATATAGGTAAAATATAGACCAATCAAAACAAAAGAAATTCATTGTAACCCTAATGAAGGGAGCTCTAAAGTCCCAAACGTCTTGCTTGTTATTGGATTTTTTATAAGTTGCTTTCAGTTGTCCTTTAAGTGCCTATCATCACATATGTATGCATTGCTGTTTATATTGCACACACACACACACACACACACACATATATATATTCCCCGCATTCCATTTCTTTAGACACAGAGAGATCAAGTGATTCGCCCAGAATCACACAATGTTGAACCAAACTCTGAGATCAATAATCAAACCTGAGTTCCGAGGCTCCAAAGTCAGCAGTTCTAACCTCTTAGCCTCACCTCCTCCTATAAATGTGTTTTTCATTTTATATCCGTCACCGGTGTTTTTCTAGATAGCCTACATTTGGATTTCCCAAGTCTCTGCCATGCGTTGAATTTCATTGTGTCCACATGGATGCAAACATTGCAAGTCAAGCCTTAGAATGGGCTGGACGGAGTAGGTGGACTGTTTTCGCCATCCATTCAATATTTCTATATCGACCCATCATGAAAATGGCAGAAATGTTATCTGCACTAACGCTGAGGTAGAGCAGTGGGGGATGGTCTGACTGTGCAATAGTTGCATTATGACACGTTTCTACCGATTGAGGCGAATACAGCTCATCTTTTGGAATTTAAGAAACTAGAGTCTCCCTGCAGCAGGCAAGACTATCCCTCTGCTGCCAGGGGTGAGCTGGGGAGCTGCTGACCCCAGTGGCGTAACAGAAAATAATGGGGCCCTTCTGCAGAATGCAAGGAGGGTCCCCTGAGTCCCCCATATCTCACAGATATTCATTGACCTTGGGCTGAATGGCGACCCATTGAAGGGTTGGGAGCCCACTTATATATTGGGGGCCACCAGCACTGCAGGGGCCTGTGTTTCGCCCCTGTGTTGGTGCAGTCTCTTTAGGTTCAGTCCAGTTGGGCTTATGGACTCAGGAAGCTGGCCCCTTCTTCAGGACTCCAAGTGCATTCTTGTCCTGGACCAGCAGGTAGCCAATGGGCCTCCTAAGTGCAGTATGTTTATTCTGCATTGTGATGTTTTCCTGCACACAGCGCCTAGCTTTAAATGAGCGCTACGGCCCAGAGTCACTATTTGTTTCCACTGTGACGCACGGCAGCGCTTCTCAGCGCATAGCACAGCCTGATCAATGTTCCAGTGAAATATATTTTTTAAATTGGATTGAGCACTGCGCCAGGACCCAACAGCCAAGGGTTTTACTGCAAAGCCAGATTAACTAAAATAGCATGGCCTGGTTTTCTGTGAAAAAACTAATGACAAAGTAAACCAGGTGCAAACAGGGGGTAATTGGGATATCACGATATTCCCGCACAGAAGATGTGAAATTGTGAGCAAATTGCACTTTTTCTGCTGCTCACCCTTAGCCGGTTCTGAATGGTTAACTTCGAGTCCACACCTCACACAAAGCACCGCTGGGCCACCATAGCACAACGCCTAGCATTGTGCCTCAGTCATGGGCGTCAATTCACCCAAACGCCAGAGGTAGCAGAAGGGACATCACACACCATTTGACATTTACTTTGACTCACACAAATGCCTAAACATACACACACATTCACGCACTCCCTCTCAGATAAACACACTCACCTGCAAGCATGCATTCAACATACATTTAAAAGCTTTTATTACGTACCTTAGCTGGCAGATACGGTCATAGTTCCGCTCATTACACTCCATTTTTTATTACATTAATAGTGAAGAATGGTATTCACTATTTGTGTAATACAAAAACTGACAGAAAACCAGGAGAATGGAGCTCCAAACGACGTCCAATAGAACGAGCCGCTCCTGTGTTCCAGGCACTGACTTTACCACCTCTGAGGCCAGGGGTCGCAAAGGCAGTGCCAGGGGAGCCAGGGGTCGCAGCTACAACGTCTGGCGAACCCTAAATGATGTCCAGGGCGTAAGTCTAAGACCAATTAGAAGATCAGAATGTTAGGGGTTCCATTGAAGACAATGATGATCCCCGGGGCTTATAATGGTTGGTATAATCCTTCGGCTCCAACATTCCAATGTGTGTCTTTCTGTTTCTCCCTTCTTAATTTAGAACATTCTGTCCTCAGTGGGCCGAATGGTCTAATGGCCCTGTAGCCCTTCTACCTCATGCTATACCAGTTATTAAAGGCCCTCTCCCTTGTTATAGGCCCTCTCCTGTGGCTCAGGCCTATATCTTGGGTTCAGGGCCTTTAATAACTGATATAACCCTCAACAGCGTGCTGTACCGCTCAAGGATTCAATCACTGGTAAAAAACAAAAACAAAATTGGCTCCATATTTTGACTGTTGTAGTGTCACAACATGTGGCAAATGGATGCCGGATATAACTATTTTCGGGCAGTAATGAGTATGTTTCTTCTCAAAATGTTTTTCTAGAGAGCTGCACCCTGGATGGCAGCTGCCTGGACGACGACACTGAGCGGAGGAGAGGACCCAATGAAAGAAACATGACCCTTCTGGATGGGACAGCCAGCGATTTCTTCCTCAAGCTCATGCATATGGCCAACAGACACCAACAGGGCAAGCATCAGTTCTACTGAGAGGACAGCCCCATCTTATTTATAAAGGTCCACCCCACCTGCCGCAGATCCCCTGCACCAACACCCTGCTGTCCGCTTCCGTTTCCTCTATTTAAAATGTACCATCAACTCACACCCTGACAGTTGTCTGTAAATACATGGGAAATAAAGTCTTTTATTGCACTGTGCTAATAAGCTTTAGGTTTTGGCTGTTTTTCTGTTTGGGCGCAGGAATGGCACATGAAGGCCACCATGTTTACAGTAACTTTTATGCAATAGTGGGAACTTTGTACAATTTTCCTCCACCACCTCCAGAAACAATTGGCACGTCATGAGCCATACTCGCTCTATCCTTGGGTGCCTTGCCTGGCTTCATAGGCCGCAGTGTGCAGAGGGAAATCGGATTAACACTGTTGTTAACTAGATTATACTACTAGCAGTAACAGAGTACCCATCACTTAAGTACCATAGTTCAAACATAGTAAAAGCCTGCTCAGTTACGAATCCAGCAACAGGAACTGGGGCGCAGACATTAATTATACTAGAGCCTACGGTAAGAAACAATGTGCGGCTACACACCACATTACTGCCCGCATATGCAATTACAAGACTATTACCGCCAGGTCAGGACATAATAATCAGGGCATGGCACAGCTCCTCCCCTGCCATCCTGTCAAGATGACCCACTCTCTCTACTTCTGGGCCCCTTTTGTCCACATGTCTGGAAGGAATACATAACTCACAACAGGAGAGCATTTCACAGTTATGTGACCCTGGACACTGGCGGAAAAGCCCATTTGGTTTAGGCAGAAAACAGCAGCTTTCTATTTGCAGCGTAGTAACTTAAAACCCAACTTTACCATTATAGAGGAATTTAAACTACAATTAAAAAGAGTGGAAGAAGCATTTGTCTATCTGTCCGCAAACCGAAGTTATCACTTATTAAGTGTAATAAAGTCTATGGGAGAGACAGTCTTTAAATTAAAAGTACCAATAAGGTTTAGGCCACTTTTACTTGGTTAAGAAGAGAGAGTACAAACACTTTACCACTGATTAGCAGGGAAAAGTGCACAGAGTCCTGAAAGCCAACAAAACCAGATTGATCAAAGGAAGTCAAAAATCTAGGGTGACCCGGCAGAGAGGGCCCCGTCCAGCAGACAGTCTGTGTCTGGGCAATATGTTGTTTGCTGTTTGGAAGAAGAGTAACCTGACATGCAAAAACAAGACAGCAGACAACATTAACATGTACTCCATGAACACACAATACTCCCTTAGCCAGTAAAGAAGCGAAATACATAAACACATACAAAAAATAGCTACCCACCACAAGCACACGCAACATCTAGATACAAAGTGAAATCCATGAAAGAGTGTAATACATCCAGAAGAGGACCAGTATCGAAAGGTCACTGAGGCGAGCAAGCACAGGAGAAATGTGTCAATTCATGCAGACATATAAACTCATCCCACAAACCCCTGCTTCCCAGAGGTGCCACTATATACCATCTAGGGTCTATATGACGTGTTATATCGATAGAGAAGGATAAGGTGGAAAGATGCCAACCACGTTGTGGCTAAGGCCAAACTCCCACAGCAACATGGCCAGGAGGTCTTTGGCTGGATTTGGGTTAGGAATGCAGAAATACAGGCAACAATGAAAGCAATGAAATGGCTAAATCGAATTAATAAATATATAGATACAATTATTAAGTGATGAGTACAGGGCAACATACTAAAGAAATGAGGGGAAAGGAATATCGAACTGTTTCCGACAGGAAAAAGTGAAAACGGTGTGAGAGAGCATCAATAAAAGGGGATGGAGAAGCTGTGAACATGGGTGCTCATGAAGACATGCAGCTGTAACAACGGTGGCCTGGCCGGCCAGGGGCACCTTTCAGAGACTGCGGATCATACTCAAGTGTGCATGATTTTGGAAAGGCTTGGTGGGTTAGAACCAGTGCAGAAAGCTACCTTCGGAAGGAGTCATTTTCCCGGGGCAAGAAATTCACCAATTGGGCTAATTGAAAGGTCCTGTGATGTCATGTGCGCTAACTGCGTCATCGGCCTGAACAGGTAAAGGTAATAAACATCTGGGTGCTTGGAAGTAGCTGATGCTCAAGGAAAGCTCCTCACAGGTGCAGAGCAGATTCGGTTCTCCTGATGTTGACAGGTGTCTTCTCTTACCAGTTGGAAAGTGCAGAGTGGAGCAGGACCCCAGATCCCTGATACAGTGACCCTAAGCACGTACTGGAGTGCTTTGTAAGGAATGAAAGGTCTTGGGCTGGGACGAAGGCAGGAGGTGGTCAACGTAGTCGCACCTCGATTGTCGGATTGATGCAGACACTCGAACCCAGTCATTCAAAGGAGGCTCAGACTTTGGAGCTCATTTACAAGCCCTGTGCGCCACCGGAACGTCGCTTTTTGTGATGCTCCGGTGGCGCACACGGCTTAGCCATATCACAAGGCCACGTAATGCCACCCTGCGTGCTTTTCATGGCCTTGTAGATAAGGAGTGAGGCAAGTCACTGCGCTGCCTCACGCTGCGATGGGGAGGCGTGCCATGGGCGTTACGGTGGGTGTTCCCACAGAACACCCGTAGCATTTGACACATTCCCAGATTTACAACAAACTAAACCTGGGAATGCGTCAAAAGCCCACACCTCCCCAGGGGCGGCGTAGGGGAGGCTCAAAAAGGAGACATAACATTATTTCTCCTAGTTTTCTCCTCTTTCTATGTGTGCTGCATAGAAAGAGGAAATCGCCTCCATTGATTGTTTTTGTGCAGGAAGGTGTCCCATGGTGCAAGGGTGCCTGCGTTGGCGCTAGGCAGCCAAAAGGGCGTCAGCGCAGGGGAAAAGTCTAGAATATGCTGAATTGCCTTAAATACGGCACATTCCTGCCCTTTTCCTGTCAGGCAGTGACAATATAGTAAATCTGTCCAGCAGTCTTTAGATGGGTTCTAGCTCCTAGAGTCAGGCATGAACCTTGTCCACTTTAGTCCAAAAGGGAACCAGGCACAGCCAGCGTCTCAGCTCCACAGAGGATGCCTTATCCTCATGGGCCATCCGGCAGCTAGGGTACCCTCACGACGTCAGAGGGCTAGATTTTCTCCTCAGCCAGCACCGAAGCAAAGCAGCATGCATGAATACCCCTAGGGTGCCAGGGGGGATTTGAAGATCTGGTCCCTCTCCGTCCAGTCCAGTCAGGATTCTGTTCAATCGAGCATCTGGACACAGGAAGTAGTAAGGTATTTCTTCCTTCCCACTTAAAATGCATTCTGTTTCCTTAACTTCTACGTAGCCATCTGGGAACTATATCGCTGATCACTGGGTTCCTATTTTGGGGCAGGTTCCAGGCCTAAACTGAATGATATTAAACTGTCCTTAAACCAACTCAGTCCCATTTTAATTACACTTTGCTTTCACACCAGAAAATTCACATTTCCTGCTTCCTGTGAAACCACCATGGAAGAAACTTAACATTCGGGTAGGACCTTCCCCTGGCACTTCAAATCATGGGCAGGGAGTAAGAGCTGAACTGGGGTGCCACCGTTGACACTGCCCGACCTAGTTTGCTTCTACATTGAACAAAGATAATTAAACCCATTCATCACAGCTAATAATTCTGCCGGGACCTCAGTGCGTACCACTGCACATGGCTCCTGTGGTACCACTGCACATGACTCCTGTGGTACCACTGCACATGGCTCCTGTGGTACCACTGCACATGGCTCCTGTGGTACCACTGCACATGACTCCTGTGGTACCACTGCACATGACTCCTGTGGTACCACTGCACATGACTCCTGTGGTACCACTGCACATGGCTCCTGTGGTACCACTGCACATGGCTCCTGTGGTACCACTGCGCATACTCATCAATGCCTTTGTGAATGGACCCCACAGTTTGGAGCATGGATGAGAAGGAACAATGGTTTCTAAGGGATAAGAAAAAGGAAGCCACCCAATCCATAAGGTTAATTTACAGATGGCTTAAATTCTATGGGGCTTATTCACAAAGACATTTATGAGTATGTGAAGCGTTTATTTATTTAAAGAGTTTTATATAGCACTGGCAAGACCCGAGGGTATCAGAGCGCTTTACAACATTCACAAAGACATTTATGAGTATGTGAAGCGTTTATTTATTTAAAGAGTTTTATATAGCACTGGCAAGACCCGAGGGTATCAGAGCGCTTTACAACATTGTCAAAGGCAGTATCAGTCAACAATTAATTACAGGGTATAACCGTGTCGAGAATCGAACCATGGATTGACTTTGAGAGAAACAGTAGGACCACAGGGGCAACACAGCACAAAGACAGAATGCAAGTCAGGCCCTGCACCTTCTCAGAACTGAGTCCACAGTAACGAATCATACACAGTGGCGGCTCGCATGTCTCGAGGGTGGTGAGGCGGGTAAGGAAAAAAAATAACATTAAATAAGATAAAACACTTACCTTCCTGCAACAAGGCGAAGTCCTCTGTTGTCTTCTCACCTTGAGCCAGGCTCCCAAGCCAATCCTGGTGCTGCTTTCATGCTCATGGAAGCAACACCCTGATTGGAGGGAGCGGCCTCTGTTTGTGTTCCAAAGGGCACTGGATGCCTGCACTTACTCTCAACCCAGCTATCTTAAGACAGCTGGGTTGAGAGGTTTAAAGTGCGCATGTTTGGCTGACCGTCGCAAGACGGCCGGCCAAAGAGACATGCACACTCCGTTCAGGATGGGGTGACTAAAAATAAAATGGTAATGAATTAGCGTCATTACCTTTTTATTTTTCGTCTCTGGGGGCATTTCAGTGGGGCGATGCTGCTCCGCTAAAACAGAGGAGCCGCCCCTGCTCATACACAGCAATCGCTGTGGCCTGAAGAAGGTAGGAAGAGGCCAACAGGGACAGTCACCCGGAAGCACATGGTGAGACCTACAGCTACTGGCAGTGCATGTCTCTTTCACAATGTCTGCTATCACCCACCCAGCTTGCCCTCCCTCACTTGTTTAGAGAGCGCAAGATAAACAGATCCACTTGTAATGGTGATGTGCATGTTATTGCCACAGTTCGATGGTACTGATGATGCTGTCAGTATTGGGGGACAGGTTTGCATGAAACTATTCTCTGCCGCCATGAAGGTCCTCCATGCCAAAACATTTGGACAGTTTTTTCATAACATCGCAAATCAGTCTGACTCGCATAGCCTTCTAGGATTCAATTCAAATATCAACTAGGCTCTTTGTTCAGATGTCATATCCGGTTGAGCTGCAGTTCTGATGTGTGTATCAGTGTGAAAGTGCACTTCGGAAATATTCGCCAGAACTATAAAACACTCACTGATGCAATAAAAATGGTACATATAGTCATCCTTGTCATGCTTTCTACTCTTCCTTCACTGCTGTGTGCAGGTTTACCACCTGCTGCTGCACATCTAACTCCCCCAGCACCCACTAATTTTGCCTGATTCACCTGCCACTAGATAATGCCTTGACTGTCGGAAGTCGTTAGCCCCAATTACAAGTGAGCTGGATGGAAGAGAAGTATTTACTACACCTGGGGGTATATTTACTAAGATTTTACGCTGTGTTTGCATCACAAAAGTGACTGAAATTGACGCAAAATCTATTTTACTTATTTCCTTTTCAGCGCAAAACCTGTTTTGCACTGGACAATCACTTAAAAGTAACGCAAAGCAGTGCTACTTAGTGCCAAGGAAGCGTTCCATAGGTGGGTTCATGGGCGTTTCCATGCAGCCACCCAAGGTTTTTGACATAAAACCCTATTTACTTAAAAAATTAGACCGTGTTTTATGGCAAAAAACGGTGCCAATTTCAAATAGGCGCTATGAAGGAGAAACGCTTTCATTTCTCCTTTCTTTTCTGACTTTGCATGTGTGGTATACTGTATAGCACACATACAAAGTGGGAAATGGCTTAAAGTTAGTCTAACCATAATATTTTGTACTGGAAGTGTATCCTTCTAGTACAAAACCTATTCTAGGCTCACGGAGACACCCTTAAACTATGGTGCAAAGGTGTCCGTGGTGCACGGCAGCGCATTTCTGCACCTACACTAGGGAGAGAAGAGGAGAGTGCCATATTTCTTCAAATATGGCGCTCTCCTGCTCTCTCCTTCTCACGCAGCATTTGCGGCTGTTGCACTGCGCTGCATGATTATCTAGTAAATCTGGGCCCTGGTATATACAATTACCCAGGGTGACATATTTACCTCAACTGGGTAAATGCAATTGCCCAGGAGATATTTACCAGGTGCGGTAAATAACTCCTATTCCAAGTTTTTCACTTGGAAGGGGTGTACAATATATGAATTCCGCATTTGTTGTCCTTTTTTAGGCTTTTCCCTGTTACATTTCGGCAGTGGGGTGTAACACTTATCGCATGCCTCAGAATTCTGATCTCTTGGTAAACTCCTTATTGCACATGTATCAAGATTTAACCCTCAACTATTAACCAAGGCCTCAGTGGATTAACACACCTATTGCAGAGATCTGGGTGTCTCCTGCATGTTACAGGTTCTAATCCCTATGACAAAGCTCAATGGACCAATGCACAACTACAGAGATTTGTGTGTGATGTGACGGTCAAAAGTTCCAGTCCTATTGACATAGATCAGAAGGTTAATGCACCGGCTGCAGTAATCTGTTTGTGAGCTAGACTCCACAAGTTCTTGTCCTTTTGAGATAGATTATTGCCCACACTTACAAGGCCAAAGTATTGCCAACGCTAGTAAGGGCTGCTTGTGTTCCTGTCTGGAGGATACTGTGCCTGGTAGTTTGAGCTGCTCTGTTCCAGTTCCAGCATGATAAAGACTGATTTAGATATGACTGGTCTCTATCTAGAGTGGCATAATGGGTTAAAACCATGGACTTGAATGAATGAGTCCCTGAGCAATCACCAGTGGCATGATTAATTCAAGCATACATCCATCACTTTGTTGATTGTTGCAGTAGACGCCCTAAGAGCGATGGATATGCCCAGTCGTGGGTCCAATGCTTACTATGCCACAGGACTCAAGTTAAAAGTGGGCTGAAACCAGCCTGCGTTGCTTGTGATCTAGTCTGAAAGGGAACTGACATGGTGGTTCAGTGTAGACTGTTCCTACTGAATCAAGACCAAGACTGATTTTCGTATGGCTGGTCTCTGTAAAGAGTAGCGTAGCGAGCAAAAAATGATGGACTAGAACGCTGCCGAGGGATCGACAGTGACTGTGATTGCTTCAAGATTCCATCGATCATTTTGTTGTAGGAGACATCCTAAATGGGACGGGTATGAGCAGATGTGGGTTTCACGTTTACGGACCCACAGGACTCAAGCTAGATCAAGAGCTATACCCAGGGCCACTAGAATTACTCAACTCAATGGCTGTGCCATTATCGGCCTAATTTTGGATTGGGTGCATTTGCCCCGAAATCCATTATCTGCTACATAATTTGCATATTTTAACAAAAAACCTGTCAGTAGAACAAAAGGATCAAAAGTTACTAAAATCTCTTCCACACCTGTTACCACGCATTACCAGTTCATTTGCAAAGGTTAGCTGGTCACCATTCAATTGATGATTGCAATCTTAGGTGTAAAACTGTTACTAAAGATGTGAAACCTTTGCCTACATAGTGTAAAAAAAGTCTAAATAGTGATGTATTACTGACACAAAATGCAACACATTACCCCACATAATTTGCCATTTCTTGCATTTAGTCAATCCTGTTGCATAATTTGGTACTCTCCTGCCACATTTTTCCTGTGGTCCTGATTACAGCTCACTGATGAGGGCTAAGTAGGCCGAATCTATTCTGGGGTTGCTTGTGTACGTGGATGGAGACTTGGTCTGGAAGTTTGGGCTGGACTGTTTCTATTGGAGCATGTCCAATGTTGATTTGCATATGGTTGGTTTTTGTTTAGAAGGTCATAGTGGGTGAAAAACTATGGCCGGGAATGCGGTCCGACAAATCACCAATGGCTGTGATTAATTCAAGCATTGCTTCCTTCACTTTGTTGTTTGTTGCAACTTGTCATTCTAAGCACATAAACAGTTTTTAGGAAACATTTTCATTGCCACTTTCTGAAAATAAACTCACCATTATACCAGAGATGGGTTCCTTCATGCAAAAACTGTCTACCATAATGCCAGATGAATCACCAATATTATATGCTGAAATGGTAATCATCATGCCAGGCGGCACAGCAACCATCATGTTCGGGATGGCAAGAATAATGCTGCAATATTCATATTACTGTAAATATACTAGGATCGATCAAAAAGCGAGGGAGATTCTCACAGTTGTAATCGAGAGGCTGATGTATCCTGCACCTTCCTACACATTTTTCACCATTAAGTCTATGTCCCTTGTGATCCATTAATGTGTGTCATTGATAATATACCCCAAGGAGAGCATTTTTGTTTCATGAACTCTGGGTGAATAGATGAACATCTCAGTGCTGGCATGGCGCCTACAACCTAGTACAGCCCTGCAACTAACCTCTGGGGCATTGTTTATGAAAACATGAAGAAAATTTGCTCAGAAAAATATAGTAAAATTATTCATTGGTACTGCTGAACAATCTTTGATTTAGTATTACGTTCATAAATTTAAAAACCTTGAGAGGGGTCACTCATCCTTTCGCTTGGTCTCTAAAAGCTTTAAGAGGGCACGCATACCCCTCCCCTTTGTTGACATGTTTCGGCATATATTGGCTATGACCATCACATGCATTCATCAGGACTAGAAGCACCCATACGCCTTACCATTCCATGGTGCTTGCGTGGAGCGTCGGTCAAAGGTATATCTGAAAAAGAAACATGTGACACTTTAGTAAACTGATACCACAATTACTGCTAATTCCTCATTTGCCCACGACCTATTTGTGTGTGGCCACAAAGTTTCTGACAGGATAGTCAAATTTGACAACCCGTATTTAGATGAAACGGGAGAGGATCTAAATGTCAGGAATCCAAAAGAGACGCTCCTTTTCGTGTTCACTCATATTCATATTTGTATCCTAAAATAGTCATTCGTCCATCTTAAAACGCCAGTCAGAAATGCGTGATATCATGCATAGGGAAATGATTACCACTGTGATCCATCCAACTCCATATATATGTCTGAGACTACAGTAAACTGACCTCATTCCTCATAAATATTAAAATGTACCTCCAAATCGATACAAACATGTACCGTTGTATAGTCTAGAGTTTCTTATAGTGGGAGGAATCCATTTCTGAGAAGAAATGTTCACCTATGCTCTGGTACATGAGTCATGGTGAAATCTTGTGGTACTTACACAGACTGACTAAAACCTCTGAAGGGGGCACCCACTGTCTCATATTTGTAATTCTTCATAGAATATCAGCCTGGAATTCTCACAGTCGCCATTGCACAGGGCGCATACCAGACTGCCCTTACTGGTAGTGCATTAACAATGACTGTGATGGCCCCAGACTGGTGCAAATCGACATAGGATGCGAAAGATGGACATCACCACAGTACCAGAGATGACTACCATTGTGGTAGGGATGGCTAAAATTATGCCACAAATGACCATCATAATGTTAGGGATGGGGGCATATGCTTTAGCACACATGCACACATGTGCACACACACATGCAGAGACACGTGATGGAACACATAGATACGCACACACAGGGGTACACTCACACCCACATGCTGATCTGTGTCCCTACATACAAACATATACATAAGCAACATCTACATTAGTATCTCCGGCCACCTCCACACTCACCTGATAACATCCGTTGCTCCTCCATGGTCTGCTCTTCTGGTCCAATTTGATTGTTGGCCCAGGGGCACACAGAGCTATATATTGCGGAAACCTATCAGCATGGAAATGCAGGGAGAAGATGCAGACCTGTCCAGGGCATGTAGTGTAGCTCCTATTTCCCTAATAGGCTCTGTGCATTGGAATAATATCCCCTATAGGTTTGACATAGGACTACGGTCAGTATGTCCCTATCGAGTATATTAAACTTAATTACTTGTGCCAGCTAGCTCAGAGGCCACTAGAAACTCCTTGGATAACAAGAAGGGAGTAGTTTCTGGCAGCCGCAAAACATGACAACTTTGTTTCCCTTTAGAATCAGAACGTGTCCCAGAGTCGTGGAAACAATAGATAACAGTTTCACTCAGCTCAATCGTGCATGCTTAGTTTTCCTCAAAGTTACACAGAAAGAATAGACGGGCGTTTCAATAAAAGGATTTATTGAACAGTCTTGTTTCTCGTGTAAGTTATATGTGCTGTTATGATCACAAGACAGTATGCAAGATAAATAATGTACAGCGTAAGCAGTAGAAATAAATAGTACTGCGATAGCATTATCTTTAGCAGATATTCATTTACATAAATAACACAGACTAAAAATGCGAGTACTCGTACGATGCGTTTCTAAGCTCTTTCTACCCCAATGTACCTAACCTAACCTAGGTGTAGGGAGAGGTATGAAGTAGGTGAAGTATTCCTTACTACGGTATACTAAGAGTATGTTACGCCTAGTATGTCTAGTATGCCAAGAGTCTAGTATGCCAAGTGTCCCTCTAGGTCCTAGTCAGCTCCATACCTTAAGAATGAGAGAGGTGGGAATCTCTTGCCAGACTCGAACTCCAACACCCCGCAAGGGAAGTCAGATCACTGGAAGCTGGACTCTCTGCGTGCAGGGATGACAGCGTCTTCTCAGTGCATCAGCCCGGGATACGGGCTCCTCTGAAGTCGAGGTCTCCTCTAGTTTACAAGGGCTAGGGAAGGTATATTTATACCTGAGAGGTACCTCAGAATGTTAGCATTGACGTGAATCGGACAGCGGAAGACGTCATGAATGAACCCCTAAGGTATAATGGTTCATGCATAATAAATGAGTCCTTGAAGAAATCAATAGTCCTGTGCTAGGGAAACTCCCGAAGCCTAAGGGTCTGTTCTTCAAGAACTCGTTGTGACGTTAGGGTGGACGGATGTCGGAGACCATGCCTGTATTTGGAGTGCACGGTTTAATGCCTAAATAAGGACTGGGATTTTATGCCTATATAAGGGTAGGTCGAATTGTGCCTATATAAGGACATGATACAGGAAAGCCCGTGTATGGACACCCTAAGAGGAATACAACACCCACTCCACTTTCTTGTGTACGATAATACTAAAATGCTAAACATTTAAAATGCTAAACATTAAATCGAGTACCGCATATTTCTAAAACATTTCATAAAACCATTTAAAAGGCTGTTAAAAAAACTTTTAGAATGCAAAAGGTACTGTACATATGAAGCATTGCTTTTCATTTCTGGCATATAGATAAAATAAAATACAATATGAATGAAATTTAGCAGAGAAAAAGCAAAGTTATTTCATATCATGAAAAATGAATGAACTTTTTAGACAAACAAGATGACAAAGTGTCTGTGGAAGTTCCGCTAAGTCTGTACTATAAGGCTAGTTCTACTTTAAGCAGATTGAAGTGCCATTTTAGTTCGAAAAACGGAAGAAAAAAAACAATTTTGGGAAGAGTTCCAAGTTTTTGTAGATTGAAGGCCAAATTGTCACTGTATCACTGGAATACTGTGGACTGAATCAGAGTCAGTTTTACGGGTCTGGTGTAAACATGAGATCATCTATTTCTGTAGACAAAACATCATCCACTGAAGTTGGTGTCAGTTGGAACACCTCGTGTAGTAGATTAATTGCACAGAGATGTGAAGCATCGCTTTCAGCATAGGTCGCCGCAGCAATGTTCGCGTCCGTTGTTATCTGTGTGCCTGTAGATCTTTCTCGTACCTCAGCAGCAGCCGGAAGCGTCTGTGAGATCTCAATGAATGCTGACATCAGGATTGGCAGCCTCTGGGGACAACACAGAGCATGGGCCGTTATTGGGTCCAGCAGAGTATCGATATCCGTTGGCGTATCTGATGGATATGTTAGACAGGTGTCCAACACGCATTCTATACCGCATAGCAGGCATCGTAGAACAGGTAAGATGCAATCTTGCCAGATTGGTCTGATGGATAGGAACCACGTGGTATTAAGGTCCCGTAGACGAGTTATGCCCAAAAGCTGTACTATTTGCTCACGGCACTTTCGTTCAAGGAGAGCTTTCTCCATTTCGCTTGGAGTGATGTCTGCGAATAGGCTGGCCATAGCGTAATAGCAGGAAGAGAAATAGAATTCCGGCAACAAGTGCTAGAATTAATGGTATGCCAACGAACACCGAATGTGCAAAGTTCGGGATGATTCCGAGTATTGCCTGGAAAGGTGCTAACAGACCGTTACAGATGCACTTAAATACATGTACAATTCCTGTTGTATCAGACATGTTAAAGATACGTCCTATCATTTCCACAAAATGTATAGGGCAGTTTGTACGTATTAAAGTCTGTATCTCAGCCGAAGTCCTTGCTACTTGCAGATCATAGGTTTCTTTGGCCGAGGTCAAAGGCACTGTTTGTTGTAAAAGCATGGCTTTCATTCTGCTCAAAGTATCAAATCTTATAAAAGAGACGTTCAACGAAGGCCATAGAGGCGACTCCCTGACTGTGTCTATTGGGGCAAACAATACTTGCATACAGCAAGTGACCCTGGAGTTGACCGTTACTAGATATGGGATGCCTGGCAACATGCCGCAGCAACTTTGATCATTCAACATGAGGTAACTCCCATTAGAAAGTTGTCCTAACGTTGGATTAATCACAGCAGCTGGTGTACCCTGCTGATGGCAAGACAAATTTGCCACAGAACTATTACAAGCCCCGTGTAAAGAAATGTCCTGACATATAAGCGAACCGCTTAGTGCACGTTTACAGTTTGTACTGCTCAAGAACACTTCACGATCCCCACTCCAACATCTATATGTGTACGGTAAATCCCAAGATGTCTTAATGTATTCCTTACCCAACCTTTCATATTTGCCTGCTTGCATTTGTTTGAGGCAATACTGAAACTGAAAAGTAGTCACAGGTAGTGTGATTTTGCCATGAATAAGCCATTCTGTAGCCGGTTTTTCTGCCACTGTGAATGGTAACTTTTCCAGTTTTTCAATGCCCAGCACTGTATACCTTGCTCCTCTTTGTGCCAGTTCGATCTGTTTATCAGTGAGATTGTATTCTGCAAACAGAGCCGTTGTGTTGATAAAACGCCAAGGCACATAGCCCGCACGCAAAGATTGCAGCGTCCAGCTTAATAACACAATAGAACGTAATTGAGATTGGCCTTGTTGTAACTTCACCAAATCTTGTTCCAGTATGTCGATAGCAGAGGATACAATGCCGTCCAGTGAATATATTCTGGAGGACAAAGTTGTTACCCCATTGTCGACCACAGAGAGTGTTTTCTCTAAATTAATACGATCAAGTTCACGTATTCGTTCTGCGGCCTCTATCTGTGACACCTTCCATGCTTCATTATAGGCAGCATAAATGCCGGCATATATGAAACGTTTTTGACGCGGTTTTCTTGGTCCAAGCAAGAACTTCCTAAGGTCTGCGTCTTCTTTAAGTAAGGTTAAGTGTTGTTTCACATCCTGTAGTGTAGATTTCTGCAGCCAATTGAGGCATAATTTTCCTACACTGTATGTTGTTACTACCCCCGGATGTTGTATTTGGACATATCTTGGGTCTGGCCTATGAATAGTAAAGCCCTGAGTTTTATTCAGGAATCTTTCCTGACAGTTGTTCGTGTCTGTGGGCCAGATCAACTATTTTTTCCAATCAGGATTAGATCTGTTGAGTTGTAGTATATTGTCAACTGTAACCACTGCCTGTGTATTGTTATCACTTGTAGGTGTTGGTACAGAAGGATTTTTCATCTCTTTGATCTTGGCTAATCCAAGACAAGATGTTTGTTGGACAGTTTCATTCAAAAACATTATTTGTTCAGGGATCATACAGGCTCTAAATAAAGCTTCTATCCCCTGCACTTGCCATTCTTTAGTACCCCAGACAGTTTTTGTGTCTATCGTGTCTTTCCATAAGTCGAAACCCTGTCTAGACAGTTGAGCAATAAATGTTGCAGAATAAATCTGTTTTGTATTTGTTAACATAATTTTCAGTCCTGTTTTGTTTACATTTTTATAGTAAAATGTTTCTGGATCAGATGTATTATATCCTGAAAAATATGGAAACTTGTTAGCAAATGTTTTTGAACTACCGTGTGGTGGTGTAGGACAATGCTCCCATTGGTTAAACATAAACACATTTCTTGGGTATGCAGATTTATGCAAATAATGATGACCATAGTGGTTATAGCAATACAGCTTTTCATAGTCTGATGAACCCTCTAAATATTCATTTTTAGAAAATGCAGCAGATTTTTCTAGGTCAAACATAATGTCATTAACAGTCTCAAAGTCCCAATCATCAGAGTAGGCACTGGACGAAATGAGATCACTTAGTGACATTTTAAACAAATGTGGAATGTTCAATTGTTCCGTCGGACCGAAGATATCAAAATCTGTTTTGTCCCACACTATACCATCCTATATAGGAACAGCTGTGATGTTCACTGTTGACAAGTCTCTTGCTTCACGATGGGAAGATTTATGAGGTTTCAAATGTAAGTTCACGTCTTTTCCTTCAGTGTTCACATGGATGTATCTGCCACTTATAAGCACGCTCACAGTTGTAACCAAAGCTAGCCAGAGCAGGAAAACAAAAAACCCAGATGTAATCCAGAGTTCAATCTATGGAGAAACCAAATAAGTCTTTTTCAGAAAGTGAAGAAAGTCTTGTACTTGCTGCTTGAATTTCAATGATGCTGGCGTCGTTTCAGGTTCACTCGGATCTTCTGAGAACGTATCAAAGTTAATGAAATAGCCAGAAGCAGTTCTGTCAATTGTTGGAATTGCATCAGGATTTGTAGAAATCGCTGGAACCAGTTGATCACTTGCTACATTGGTGTAGACAGGTGTATTTGGACGAACTGTTGCTTGATTTTCAAGAGGGATGAGTTCCATAGCATTGTTGCTCAGTCCTTCATCTGTAACGGCTGAATTCTCGTTCGTTATCAGTCTGAACCTCTTGGATAGTAGCGAGAGGAGTGCGTCTGCTACTAGGTCGGAGTCCACGAGGCCTACTATTTAGTATTGGCCACATACTGTGGTTTGATGAGGTCGATGGACACAAATCTTTTCTCCTTTCTTCCAGCAAGGGGCGGCAGATGTACTGTTCTTGTTCCTTGAACTGCTAGGACAGGTACTGGTTGTCTGTAAGAAGGTCCAAATTCCTTCTTGTCCGCAATTTTTTCTCTGACTAGATCCCCAATTTTTGGAATCCAGACAGGCCTGGCTGGGACCGCCGGTTTTTCTCCAGTGGTGGTTGGCTGTAGGAATACGTTGCTTTGTTTCGTTCTTAACTCATTCAGTTCCTGTAAAACAGCCAAATGATCTTTGATATCAAATGTTTTATTTTCCACCACTGTGCCTACGTCATCGAGATCTGGTACCCACATTCTTGTCCCAAATAGGACCTCATATGGAGTGACCCCCCCTAGAGAACTTCTTGGCATGTTGTTCAAGAGCGTTGGACCCCATAAAGATGTTTGACCCACCCATCACCCGAACCTAATACCCTAGCTGTTATAGACTGCTTTATGTCCCGGTTTTTCCTTTCCACAACCGAATTTCCCTCAGGATGGAATGGAGAGGAGTACCGCAATGCAACGCCCAGACTGGCCATGGCGTCTTTGTAAGCCTGAGAGCTAAACGCAGGGCACTGGTCAGAATGTAGCGTGCCTATTGCGTATGTGCCGATAAAGACTCGCAAATCTTTTATAACAGTTCGAGCGTCAGCCGAGCGCTGAGGCCATATCCATAGGAACCTTGATTTAGTATTTGTGGGATTGCACTTGTCCACGAGGACGCCTGTGCATAGATAGTCTAATGCTATCTAATAATGGTGTCTGTGCAGGGCAGCTACATTCATAGCATGGTGACTGGTGGCTTTCTCGCTGTATTTTACAGTCTATGCAGTTATTGATGAATATGTGTATTTCTGTATTCATACCAGGCCACCAGTACATCTCTTTCAATGTCAATATTGTTTTAGAGATCCCTTGATGTGACAGACCCTCCCCCAGATGTGTTTCATAAATCAAAGCTGCTCTACGTTCCATGTTTGGAATTACCCTATCCCCTACTCCAAGGATTCGAGCAAAAGGAACGTTGTTCGCATCAATTACATAAGAGTACTTGAGTGGAAACTTTTTTGGTAACGCTGCACCACTGCCTTTGCTTGTAGCATTGACAGCCAACATTATCTCACTGTCTATTTTTGTTTTTGAACGAGTGATCGCAGCTACGGAAGCCGTCTGAACAGCCCCTTTGCGGCTTCGTCAGCCAATGAATTCCCTGCAACGTGAACGCCATCACGTTGATGACTCAGTGTGTGTATCACGTGAGCCTTTGGTAGTTTGTTTTTCAACTGAACTACTTGTTCCCAAAGCGTTTTGTGCTCTATTGTGCCACCTTTTGCATCTTTGAACCCGTTATCAAGCCAATTTTGTATATATTCATTATACGACTGCACACAGTAAAAAGAATCGCACACGATTAGTGTGGGGAATTCGCGATCTGTACTTTCAAGTGCCAATTTGAATGCTTGTAGTTCAGCTCGCTGAGCTGTACAATCTCCTAGAGATTGAGTTTTTGTGACCATAGGTCTGAAGATGCCATCTCGCATGTGACCTTTAACGATCACACACGCTGCACTGTAAGCTTGCTTACCCCCTGTTGCAGGTTGTGCAGATCCGTCAGTGTAAATTATGAATTTGTACTGATTGAGAGGCAGAATTTCAGTGGGCAGAGGACATTCTTGTTCATATTGCAGGAACGCTTGTGTTTTTAGATCAGGATCATAAACATATTCAACATCTGTTGCAGCAAGAGAATTAACCCATTGTATCCATCTTGGATGTAATGCCTTAGCATTTGGAATGCTTGCTTTTGTGACCGCTTCTAATGCTGGTACTGGGGTGACGACAATAATGCGTTTCCCTTGTGCTAGGGCTCTTTCTTTTGCTACTGCAGTTTGAACTGCTGTCAGAATTTTTTCAGTTGAACTGAAACGCATTTCCGCTTGTGTGTACAAATGAGATTTGTATGCAATTGGTATTTTCTCACCCTCATTGAAGGTTAAGTATGTGAATCCGCATTGACCCGAAATTATTCGGATCACCAAATTGCGTTGACTTACGCGTGTTTGTAAGTGATTTGTTGCTAACATGTTAGCCTGTATTGAACGCAAGATTTCAGTGTGTTCTTGTGTCCAATTTTTGATTGAAAAATCAGGTTTGATTAATGCGTAGAGAGGTTTAACCCTTTCTGCGTAGTTTAGAATGTAAGTTCTACCAAAGTTTAGGAAACCCAGGATAGATTGTAAGTTTTTAGCGTTTTTGGAGGTTGGAGCAGCGCACATTTCTCTAGAAAGTTAGCTGCCAAGCTCTTGCCTTCACTTGAAAGCTCAAATCCCAGAAATAGGACATTGAGATGGGCAATTCGGGATTTTCTAAAGTTGAACTTGTAGCCCTCAGAGGCGAAGCCCAATATAATGGTGCTCACCCTGTTCAAGTGTTTGTCCAGGTCATCGTCTGTCAGATAGATGTCATCTACATAGGACAATGCCTCATTGTCATAAATTTGTAATAACTCCGTTACCCTCGCTGAGAATAAACCTGGGCTATTCTTGAACCCTTGTGGGAGTCGACAAAAGTGACGCTGGGTCCCCATTATGGAGAATGCTGTTAAGTACCTGCTTTCGGGTGCTATGTTTTGACAAAAGAAACCATTTGAGATATCTAATGTGGTTTTATATTTTTTACGCACAATGTTATTCATTAATGCTGTGCTATGTGCATTTTGCACTGCAAATGTTTTACAACAAGTGTTTAAGTGTCTGTAATCCAAAACTAGACGATAGGTATTGTCTGGTTTGGAGACAGGAAACAAAGGATTGTTCATTGAGGAGGTGCATGTTTCAATCACCCCTTGGTATTCAAGTTGATCTAAGATTCCCTGACCTGTTTTTTAGCTTCTTGCTTTATTGGGTACTGCCTTTGTGCAGTTGGTTCATGTTTCAGATGTATTTTATGGTGAGGTGAGTCCTCATCCCATCCTACATGATTTTTATATAATGCTGGGGCCTGGGCTACTGCCCATTTCCTGGCATATGTATATTTTTGGTGAATTGGAATTTGGTTGGAGAAGGCAGGCATAATAATGTCCTCGCCGTGTGGGCATTCCCTGACAAACTGTGGTGGCCAGTCTTTTTCTGTCTAGGTTTGTCTCCCTCCATCCGGAGTGTTATTTCATATAACTTTTGTGGAGTACTAACCCTGGTGTCTACAGTCTCAACTGTAATGTACTCATTCAAGTCCACTATCTCCAGAAGTTCCTTCAGGTTCTGGCGAGCTATTGTGACTTCTGCTGCACTGTCCAGCATTGTCTGAGCCCATTCTCCGTTCTTGAGTTGTGTTCTCAGTATTCTCGGCATGTCTGATTTTTAGACGTGCTACTTTCTTTTTGGAGAATTGAGGTTTTGTTTTATTTTTTGGAGCGTGTTTATCTTCTTTGGACTTCACGTGTTCTTCTCTATGTTCTGTCCGTCCTCTTCTTTCCGAAGTCTGTGATGAGATCTGAAAGGGACGAGAGGAACGTGTATCAGTATCTTGATACCTGTCAGGTTTTCTCAAATTATCCCTATTCCTGAGGTTATACCTCCTTTCAGAGGGCTCCTTTTGAGGAGACCTACCCCGGGATTGAGAACGATTCTCGATTGAGTTTTGTTTATTAGTCTCCCACTTCTTCTTAGAAGATGTAGGAGTTTCTTTAATTGAGTCCTCCTCAGGACTTTCAGATAGTTTTGGCTTCCCTGGTCTTCCACCCAAACTATCTCTGCCTAATTCTGCATAAGATTGTTCAATTATTCTGGGTAGTTCAGTTTGATGTTCTGTAACATCGAATTCCCTTAATCGTTGGCGGATCGCCACTGCTGCTGCCTCCCCTTTAATATTAGATAATATTATTGTTGAGACCTGGTCGAAATTTTTCAGTAGTTTCATACCTAAATTCAGAGCAGGCTCTGCCCCGTATTTGTTTTGAATTTGTTTCAGGACATCAGGTATTACTGCAATTGATGGAATACCATGTGTTTTAGTATAGATGGCAGCAAAGACTGAGCCCCAAGTGGTGCAGTCTTCCAGTTGTGGTGTGATCCCCATTGGTAAACTGATTGTTAGGATTCTGTGTTTTTCAAACGGGCTAGTATTTGGAAATACTGCTTCGATTTGAGTAATTTTTTGGGCTATCCAGAACGGAATTTGCTCACGTTTTGTGGGCATTTTACCCATGACTGCGTAAAGAGTCTGTGGTGTAATTTTTAGTGTATTCCCCTGTTGAGGAGTTTGATTTGGAAGTGTCAATGGTTGTTGGACTGTGAAAGTCCACATGACATATTGGACCAATTGTCTGTAGATTTTTATTATTTCTTGTAGTTGAACAAGTAGTTCCTCGTCTGACATTTCTTCAATGTAAGGATGAGGTGTATAGCCGGCTAGAATCGGCCATGTTGCTCCTGGTCTACCTAGTGGACCGAGCCTGGTAATGTTTCTGTGATGTTTTAGGGCGCCTTTAAACCAGAGCTGATGCTCCTGGTATGTTAATGGAATTTCAATATCCTCGAAAGGAATATATTCCTCTGGTGGATCATCTTCTTTGTAGAAGTGAAACGTGTGTGTTACTGTATTTGATTCAGGAAATATTACCCATGAATAGAATACCTCTGTCTGAAAGGATTCGTGTGCCTCTATCGCGAAAACTGCTCTACCGCCTCTTGATGGTAGACCGTGTTTTATAAGTTTTAGAGTTATGGCTCTTCTTAAGTTTTGAGGGATGTCTATAACACCCTCCTCGGTTTCAATAAAACCTGTGATATTATAAGCTGTTGTAGCTGGCTGATCCGCAACACCACTGTTTCCGGTCTCAGAGCAAGACCACTGACTCATTGTCAGTGAAATTGCTCTCCCACCCTCGCAGCTCCACCATTAAGTGAGACCTGCCCCTGCACTCTCGAGTGTTGGTGATCGAGGCCCTCCTCCACCCGCAGGTTTCCCTGCGCCTCATCCCTGGTGGTTCAGTGGACCTCTGTCTCCTTCCTCTCACTCTGCTCTTTCACTCGTTTTTCTACCCTTTTTTATCTTTCACCTTTCTGCACTTTTCTGCATCTCTGCTCTTTTGTGCCTTATTTCTGCCTATTTTTCCTTTTTTTCTTTATTCCTTATTTCCTCCCTTTACCTTTCCCCGCCGCTGCTGCCCCCGCGGCCCCTCCCCCCCAGCGCGACCGGCCCAATCCAGCTCCCCTCCCGCCTCCCAGCTGTCCAGCCCTCCCCGTCCCCTACTTAATGGCGGCCACTGCGGGGACAGGCGAGCAAGACCACTGACTCATTGACAGTGAAATTGCTCTCCCACCCTCGCAGCTCCACCATTAAGTGAGGCCTGCCCCTGCACTCTCGAGTGTTGGTGATCGAGGCCCTCCTCCACCCGCAGGTTTCCCTGCGCCTCATCCCTGGTGGTCCAGTGGACCTCTGTCTCCTTCCTCTCACTCTGCTCTTTCACTCGTTTTTCTACCCTTTTTATCTTTCACCTTTCTGCACTTTTCTGCATCTCTGCTCTTTTGTGCCTTATTTCTGCTCATTTTCCCTTCCTCTCGCTCTGCCCTTTCACTTGTTTTCACTCGTTTTTCTACCCTCTTTTATCTTTCACCTTTCTGCACTTTTCTGCATCTCTGCTCTTTTGTGCCTTATTTCTGCCTATTTTCCCTTTTTTTCTTTATCCCCTATTTCCTCCCTTTACCTTTCCCCACCGCTGCTGCCCCCGCGGCCCCTCCCCCCCCAGCGCGACCGGCCCAATCCAGCTCCCCTCCCGCCTCCCAGCTGTCCAGCCCTCCTCGACCCCTACTTAATGGCGGCCACTGCGGGGACAGGCGAGCAAGACCACTGACTCATTGTCAGTGAAATTGCTCTCCCACCCTCGCAGCTCCACCATTAAGTGAGGCCTGCCCCTGCACTCTCGAGTGTTGGTGATCGAGGCCCTCCTCCACCCGCAGGTTTCCCTGCGCCTCATCCCTGGTGGTCCAGTGGACCTCTGTCTCCTTCCTCTCACTCTGCTCTTTCACTCGTTTTTTCTACCCTTTTATCTTTCACCTTTCTGCACTTTTCTGCATCTCTGCTCTTTTGTGCCTTATTTCTGCTCATTTTCCCTTCCTCTCGCTATGCCCTTTCACTTGTTTTCGCTCGTTTTTCTACCCTCTTTTATCTTTCACCTTTCTGCACTTTTCTGCATCTCTGCTCTTTTGTGCCTTATTTCTGCCTATTTTCCCATTTTTCTTTATCCCTTATTTCCTCCCTTTACCTTTCCCCACCGCTGCTGCCCCAGCGGCCCCTCTCCCCCAGCGCGACAGGCCCAATCCAGCTCCCCTCCCGCCTCCCAGCTGTCCAGCCCTCCCCGACCCCTACTTAATGGCGGGCCGCGTGCGCACCGCTGGCGCACCAAAGGCGCGTCAAAGGCAAGCCCGTCTGCGCCCGTCCGCGACCCGACCGCGACCAGCGCCAGGAACCCTGGACCTCCGCCCCGCCAACGCTACGACCCAGCAGCACTCCACGCACTCAACCCAGGCCGCAACAACAACTGCAAGCTAGCATCACCAGCCGACTCCCACGGACCCTTCAGCTGTCACCGCTGCCGGCACACCTGCAGCACCGCCAAGAACACGGATCCAGCACAACCCGCCCACAAGAACACAACCGAACCGAAGACCCTGCAATGCATCCTCCTCAACGTCCGATCCCTCCACAAACACGCCTCAGAAATCTGGGACCTCCTCGACAGCACCACCCCGGACGTAGCGTTCTTCACCGAAACCTGGACCAACACCACCTCGGGACCGGACATCGCCATCGCCATCCCCCAAGGATACAAGATCTCCAGGAAGGACCGCCCCACCCGGCCAGGAGGAGGAATCGCCATCGTCCACAAATCCAGCCTCCGCCTGAGCACACACCCTGACGAACCCACAGAACTGATGGAACGCCTTCACTTCAAGATACTGGCCAGCCCCACCGCCACCCTCCGAGGAACCCTCATCTACCGACCCCCTGTACCCCACGGACCCTTCGCCAACTCCATCACGGACATTATCTCCCCACAGGCCATCGCATCCACCAACTACACCCTGCTGGGAGACCTCAACTTCCACCTCGACAACCAACTGGACCCCAACACCACATCCCTCCTGAACAACCTCCACAACATTGGACTGCGCCAGATCGTGACCGAGCCCACGCACTCAGCAGGACACACCCTCGACCCCTCTTCACTACAGGAAACTCCATCACCTTCAGCCACACCACCGAACTCCCATGGACCGACCATCGTTGCGTCCACTTCATCTTCAGAACACCCACCATCCACAGACACCAGCACCTGCTTCCACGAAGAAACTGGACCAAAATCACCGACGACCAGCTCACCTCCTCACTCAACAACTCCACCCCAACCATCGCGGAAAACGACGACCCCAACACCGCAGCCCGAACCCTGCATAGATGGATCTCGGACAGCACCAACACCATAGCCCCCCTCAAGAATCACAACAATACCCGCGCCAAGAAAGCCAGATGGTTTACCACCGAACTTCGAGAGTCCAGAAGCACATGCCGCCGCCTTGAAAAGGCCTGGAGGAACACCAAATCCACAGAAGCCCACGACAACTTCAGAGCCGCCACCAACGCCCACCATCAACTCATCAGAGAAACGAGGAAAAAGCGATTGAAGACAGAATCTCCACCCACGCGCACAACAGCAAGGAACTCTTCAGCATCATCAAGGAGTTCGCCCAACCCACTAGCGAGCCTACCGACATCCCTCCCTCACAAGACCTCTGCGACAAACTCAGCACCTTTTTCCACCACAAAATCAAGAGCATCTACGACAACTTCGACGAAGACAACCAACACACTGAACCCTCACCAACCACCCCCGACACCCGGAAACCAGCGATTGACGACTGGACAGCCCTCACCACCGAAGACACACTGAAGACAAGGAAGTCAATCCACTCAAGGGGCCCCCACGAACCCCTGCCCCCACCACATCTTCAACAGAGCCGCCAACACCATCGCACCCATGCTCCGCCACACCATCAACCGCTCCCTGGCGACCGCCTCGTTCCCCGACGACTGGAAACACGCCGAGGTCAACCCCCTCCTAAAGAAACCCTCAGCGAACCCCACCGACCTCAAAAACTACAGACCCATCTCCCTGCTCCCGTTCCCAGCGAAAGTCATCGAGAAAGCCATCAACAGCCAACTCGCCACATTCATTGAAGAACACAACATCCTCGACTCCTCCCAATCGGGCTTCAGAAAAAACCACAGTACGGAAACCGCCCTCCTCGCCGCAACAGACGACATCCGCACCCTACTGGACAAAGGAGAAACAGTAGCCCTCATCCTCCTCGACCTATCAGCGGCGTTCGACACAGTCTCCCACCGCACCCTAATACGCAGACTCTACGACGCAGGAATCCAGGACAAGGCCCTCGACTGGATCCGCTCCTTCCTCTCCGGCAGGACGCAGCGGGTCAGACTCCCCCCTTTCCTGTCGGACCCCACACCTACCACCTGCGGAGTCCCCCAGGGCTCCTCCCTCAGCCCGACGCTCTTCAACGTCTAAATGGCTCCACTTGCCCCCATCGTCAGAACCTACGGACTCAACATCGTGTCATACGCAGACGACACCCAGCTCATCCTCTCCCTATCCAACGAGCCCAAAACCGCCAGACGCAACTTTCGAGAAGGCATGGAAGCCGTCGCCAAATGGATGAAAAACAGCTGCCTACAACTAAACACCAACAAAACAGAAGTACTCATCATGGGCCCAAACCCCGATGCCTGGAGCGACACCTGGTGGCCCCCGCCTCGGAAACCCGCCAACCCCCACGGACCACGCACGCAACCTGGGAATCATCCTGCACTCCGAGCTCAAAATGGACCGCCAGATCAACTCTGTCTCGTCTTCCTGCTTCCACACCCTCCGCCTCCTTCGTAAGACCCTCAAATGGATCCCCCTCGAACACCGAAAGACCGTCACTCACGCCCTGGTCACCAGCAGACTCGACTACGGCAACGCACTATACGCCGGAATAAACAAAAACCTCACCCGCAAGCTACAGAACATCCAGAACGCCGCCGCAAGACTGGTCCTCAACCTTCCAAAACACTGCCACATCTCCCAGCACCTGCGCACACTCCACTGGCTCCCCGTCGAGGCAAGAATCACCTTCAAGATGCTCACCCATGCACACAAGGCCCTCCACGGCACCGGACCAGCATACCTGAACAGCCTACTCAAATTCCACGCACCCCAAAGGACCCTACGATCAGCCCAGCTCTCCTACGCTGTGGTCCCCTGCACCAGAAAGACCAGATCGGGAGGCCGCTCCTTCTCCTTCCTCGCGGCCAAAGCATGGAACACCCTTCCGCTCCACCTCAGACAGACAACATCGCTCCCCATCTTCGCAAGAAACCTCAAAACCTGGCTCTTCAACAGACCCCCTCCTTGATGGATGGAACCTGCACCCCCCCCCCACCCCTAGCGCCTTGAGACCCTTACGGGTGAGTAGTCGCGCTTTAGCAAACCCCTGATTGATTGATTGATTGAGTGTCGGAGCCAGGCATTTTGTTTTTGAAAAAATGTAGAACAAGTTTCAAGGAAACAAAAGATAAGGTGCACAATATTTTGGAACACTGTATCCTTCAACGTTGAGCAAACCAAACAGCTAATATATAGGGTGTTTTCCCTATGTTGCTGTGGCGGATACTTAACCCTGCCCACTCCAGACGTCTTTTGGAGTATATGGGTAGGGGTCTCTGAGAGAAAAAGCACAGCTGAGTTACTCCGTATCTAGCGTTAAATTACCGCCTTTCCAAACGTTGGGCGCCATGTAGTGTAGCTCCTATTTCCCTAATAGGCTCTGCGCATTGGAATAATATCCCCTATAGGTTTGACATAGGACTAAGGTCAGTATGTCCCTATCGAGTATATTAAACTTAATTACTTGTGCCAGCTAGCTCAGAGGCCACTAGAAACTCCTTGGATAACAAGAAGGGAGTAGTTTCTGGCAGCCGCAAAACATGACAACTTTGTTTCCTTTAGAATCAGAACGTGTCCCAGAGTCGTGGAAACAATAGATAACAGTTTCACTCAGCTCAATCGTGCATGCTTAGTTTTCCTCAAAGTTACACAGAAAGAATAGACGGGCGTTTCAATAAAAGGATTTATTGAACAGTCTTGTTTCTCGTGTAAGTTATATGTGCTGTTATGATCACAAGACAGTATGCAAGATAAATAATGTACAGCGTAAGCAGTAGAAATAAATATTACTGCAATAGCATTATCTTTAGCAGATATTCATTTACATAAATAACACAGACTAGAAATGTGAGTACTGCGTACGATGCGTTTCTAAGCTCTTTCTACCCCAATGTACCTAACCTAACCTAGGTGTAGGGAGAGGTATGAAGTAGGTGAAGTATTCCTTACTACGGTATACTAAGAGTATGTTACGCCTAGTATGTCTAGTATGCCAAGAGTCTAGTATGCCAAGAGTCCCTCTAGGTCCTAGTCAGCTCCATACCTTAAGAATGAGAGAGGTGGGAATCTCTTGCCAGACTCGAACTCCAACACCCCGCAAGGGAAGTCAGATCACTGGAAGCTGGACTCTCTGCGTGCAGGGATGACAGCGTCTTCTCAGTGCGTTAGGCCGGGATACGGGCTCCTCTGAAGTCGAGGTCTCCTCTAGTTTACAAGGGCTAGGGAAGGTATATTTATACCTGAGAGGTACCTCAGAATGTTAGCATTGACGTGAATCGGACAGCGGAAGACGTCATGAATGAACCCCTAAGGTATAATGGTTCATGCATAATAAATGAGTCCTTGAAGAAATCAATAGTCCTGTGCTAGGGAAACTCCCGAAGCCTAAGGGTCTGTTCCTCAAGAACTCGTTGTGACGTTAGGGTGGACGGATGTCGGAGACCATGCCTGTATTTGGAGTGCACGGTTTAATGCCTAAATAAGGACTGGGATTTTATGCCTATATAAGGGTAGGTCGAATTGTGCCTATATAAGGACATGATACAGGAAAGCCGGTGTATGGACACCCTAAGAGGAATACAACAGGCCTACATGGAGACCCCATGCAGGGCCAGCATCACTTTGGCCCACAAGGGACCTGCTGGGCATGATGGCTTGGGGAGCTGACAACGCAGGGATGGTAGTGGGGGCATGTTTATTGGTACCCTCTAAACTTTGTACCACACAGGTGCCCACATCTCTCCTATCATTGATTGGTTGCTGATGTCTACCAGACTTAGCTCTCCACTGAGGAATTGAGGTGAGGATTTGGGAAGGCTTTTTTCTACTCCAGTGGTGCACACAATAAGGATCTTACATGTAGAAAGAACACTTTCCATAGGTTGACGTGTACGATGTGCACATTGAAAGAGGGCTGCATCCACTTATGCTGCACGTTCATTTTGCACGTAGGTGCTGAAACTAAGAGGCTATCCCGTTGGCTGTTCAGACCATCAGCATACTTACTGTGACAACAGCAGCTGCTACAAGTGATGAGACATACCCAGGGGTGCAACTAGATCCGAATTTCGTGGGAGAGCTAAGAGGCCAACCAATGGATGCTGGGTTAACACTTCAAACAATAGGGGTGATCTATCCTTAGAGCCAATACAAGAAAATAGAGTGATAAATTGTGCATATGAGAAATATTGGTCATACTCCATATGATTATAGCAAACGTTTTAGAGGATTTGACAATGTTTATAGGCTACTGATAGAGATCTTTAAAAGGTGAATGAGTGGTTTGACAACCAAAAAGCTGCTTCTACAGATTTCAGTCCAAAGTACTTTAGAACGAGTTTTGCAAAGTTATTTCAAGATGACGATCCTTTGTTGCCAATTCTCTTGAAAAATTCTGTGCATGAAATGAAGAGGTCATGAAATATTTACATTTCCATCTTCAGAAAGGTACTCATGTGTGACTGTTAATCAAAGGTGCATTTCCAGTCTACTCATCGGAACATTGCAACATTTGAGGCGGCATACATGTACAGGTCTCAGAATATTCAGTTTAGTGGGCTAACACTCCTAATTTTGGAATGTTTGGCTGGCAAGTCTTGGGTTTGAGTCCTAATGCATCTTCCATTCCTCCTGAGATTGAATAAGTGAGTTGGCAATATTACCAGCTGT
Source organism: Calotriton arnoldi (assembly GCA_963921515.1). Lineage (NCBI taxonomy): Eukaryota > Metazoa > Chordata > Amphibia > Caudata > Salamandridae > Calotriton > Calotriton arnoldi. The sequence continues at coordinate 864,773 of CAWUFW010000964.1, forward strand.
TAATTACTCTGTCAGGAATCTGTGCTATTCTAAATTAAAACGAAATAGTTGTTGTTAGCATCCCATGCTGAGCAGGTCGAACAGGTAGTTGCCTTGAAATAACTTTGCAACAAATGGAGTTCTAGCATGCAAAGGATTCAAGTATTGTCGTGTGTTTCTTGTATGGCCTGTTGTCATTTTCCCTATGTAGCCTAATTATGCACGTTGTAGGCTTCTTTTGTTTTGCACACGTTATTAAATATCATGCTTGCGTTTGTGCCACATTGTATTTTCACACAGAACCAGCACATTTTGGCATTTTATTATTTTCCTGGGATTTAGTCTGACCAGCCTAGGCAAGGTCAAACAACATTGCCCATGTTCTTCTCTCTGGTCAGCCAGTAGCACCTAACCTAGACATAATAAAAGAAGGCAGCTGCTGTTTTGAATACACATATCTTCAATACCCAAGAGGATAACGAGGAGCCACAGAACCTAACTGCACAAGAGCTGGTTATCAACATCTCTTCTCACTCATTCAGTAAAGTGGAAATCAATACCCTCCAAAAAGGTACCTCCTTCCTTCCTATGTACCATTCCAATCCGCTTGAAATCGAAGTTAGCGTATTCAAATTTATGCGCTCGCTTCGACTTGAACATTTCTTCACCAATGTGGTGGACGACCAGCCGAGGCAAGAAACAGGAACCCTCAAAGGATTAAAATCCAAGAGCAGCTTTATGCCCCTCATAAGTCATAAAATCCTTGACTCATTTGAAATTCTAATCAAACAGGATTCTTTAAAAATGTTTAAAGGCAAACGATCTAAACATTCTAACCTCACGGCTAAAGAATTAGGCATTAGAAAAAAAATCGTCAATGACCCAACTATCACCTGCAGTAAGGCTGACAAGGGAGGTGCACTGGTGATTATGGACACATGATTCTACTCTCAGAACATCCAGCACCACATTCGAGATCCTTCAACCTACATGAAGTTGGACAACAATCCAATTGATTAATTCAAGCTTATCCTTAAAAGGATCTTGGACAGCGCTGTCTTGAATGGGACCATCACCGAAGGTGACAAACGGTTTTTATTGTCAGACAATCCTAGGAGCCCCAGCATATATATGCTGCCAAAAATTCACAAAAATGCTACTACACCTCCGTTCAGACCCATAGTTTCAACATCTGGGACCATCCATGAACCTGTTGGGAAGTATCTCGATAAGTATCTACAACCCCTAGGGCAACAAATGTCTACGTACATTAAAGATCCCAATGATTTCCTGTTAAAGATTGGCTCCATCAACATGGAGGATACCCACAATTTGTTACTATGTACCATTGACATCAAGTCGTTATATACATCAATTCTGCATGACTTGGGCATGGAAGCTGTGGAGCACTTTTTAACTTCCAGTGAATTGGATCAGGATTTCAAGGTTTTCTTACTCGAATTGCTCCATTTCACTCTATACCACAGCTACTACATTTCGATAGCTTTCATCAGTTTTCGCTAAAAAAACATTTACCTTACTCCCAGTTACTCCGAATCAAACAGATTACTTCCAACCCATTTAAACTATCCACGAATGTCTCTGAAATGTTGCAAAGATTTAGTAACAGAGGTTACCCTTCAGAAATTCTCAACCAGGCTTTGACAAGATCGAACACCAAAACTCGAGAAGAACACTTAGCTTGTACTCAACGGACCAGGAAAGACCGGATGGTCCTGGTTTCGAAATTTTCAAAACAGAGCCCCAAATTTAAACACATCATCTTAAAACACTGGGCCGATGTTACAAGTGGAGCCTGACTTCGAAGGACTTTTCTCTGAACCACCCTTGTTCGCTTACGAACGCAGTAGAAACATCAAGGAAATGCTTTCAAAACCAAAAACAGATAAAGTAATTTCTGTATACCAGGACACAATTCCATTCCTTAATTGCAACAATTGTAATAATATCATTAAGGGCGATTCCATAACCCACCCACGGAAAGGTAATAAAATCAAGCTTAAGGTCACTGCCACCTGCCATACCAAGAATGTGGTCTATCTACTGAAGGGCCCCTGCGATCTGGTATAAGTTGGTTAAGACTGAACAAAAAATCAAAGTCAGATGAACGAACACAAGAGCAACATCAGAACCATGAATCAAAAATCCGTTGTTGCTACGCACTTCCTGGAATACAAACACAACGTCAGTCAACTTAGATTTCTGGTACTTGAGTCTGTGGACACTTGTGAAGGTCACAACAATCAGAAACATCATCTTCAAAGAGAAATCTTTAGGATAAAATTGTTGGATACCATCATACCTAACTAAATGATTGCATTGAATATAGTTGTTTCCTCTGAATTCCTTGGGCAACACCAGCATTGGAACTGTTCTCCTTTCCTTTCCTTTTTTCCAATCCTTTTTTCCAATTTTTTCGAAGCAGATGTTACCTCCCTTTTCCACTGTATTCAACCTTGATACCTCACCATGCCTACGTTCCCCACGTTTATTATTCTGTTCTCACTTTTGCCTTTATCTTTTTGCAACATTCACTTCCAACTTTTTTTCCTATTTTTGTCCCACTCTTTTTTCTTACTCTTTCCTCAACTTTTTGTCTTCTATTATTTTAATTACTTTCTTCTTACAGCCTCACCCCATGGATTGACTGTTCCAACATGGCCCCCATGAACATGTTCTCCCACGTCGTGATCTCCATCTCTAAATATGTTGACGCTGGACTTTTTTGCCAGCTTCACCTTATGGGCTACATGTGTATACCTCCCCTGTGATTAGTAATTATTTATCACTTTCACGTTTGGTATTTAGTCTCATTTCATGGGTCCGATCTATCATTCCAAGATGGCCGCCATTTTGTATACATTTGCTTTTTCATATGCTTGCTTAATTTTCATCATTTTCTCATGCTCGTTTAGTATTTTCGTCATACGCTTGCCGATTTTTGTTATATTGCTACAGTAGCAGTTGCTTTTTCGTTTGAATTCCACACACCCCGAGCACGCTTGCAGTGTCCCACTTCCGGGACGCCATCTATTTCTATTCTTTCTGTTCACCCGGTGGCACACGCACTCGCGTTTGAATCGGGGAAACTCGTCTTGCGTCTGAGCTTGGGTAAGAATGGGACCTGTACTTGTTTCTTTTTCTTTTAACCCCGCAATGATCACTTTGTAACTCCATAACGTTTCTCTTTCATTGGCACTATTTCAAGCACATTGCACGTGTCGGGATCTTGTATCCGCTACCTGCCTAATTACTTGACGCATGTTTTTGCTCTCCTGTGAGCCTCACTAGTCAGTTCATTATAGCATGTTCACTTGACAGCATGATGCATTACCATAACCACATCCGGCTTCATTTATCGCTACCTGCTTGACTTTACGGCATCACTCTCTCCTTCGTCACCCCGTCCTGATCTGAGGCACGTTTTTACTTTCTTGTGAGCTTCAGAAGTAGGTGTGTGGCAGTGTGTTTACCTAACATTGTCACCGATCTACAATCGCATCCGTTCTTATTAACCTTTCAACGAATACCTTTTTGGCACTTGTTACCATACACTGCTATCCTAGGTATCAATGCACCATCTAACCTTTGTATGCATCCATTAGTTTGCTTGTTTTTACATCTGCGGTTCTCCACTTCATTTTTGGATGCAATTTCCTGACGAAGGGTTCACTGGAAATGCATTGGGTTGGAACTATCGTGTTGTGAACTATTACCCTGTCGAATGAATTTGAGTTTGATTTCTAAACAGTACTAAATAAATATCATCTTAATGATCACCATTGTTTATTGACTTTATAACATTGGATTAAACTACTCTTCGGAGCTTGGCTGTGCAATTAGGGGACATTACCCGACCGGATAACGCTTCTTTTCCAATACACATATCTTGTCATATAACTGAGGAAAAGGTTCTGGAAAAACAAAGCAAACACAAGGAGATGATGGACGGAGCGCTGGAACTTTTCAGACACTCACCCCCAGTCACAGATCTGGGTTGAATCCATCATCGTTCTTTAGCTCACTTCGCCACCCCAGTTCAGACACAGCTATATGCAAATCAGTCTTGACCCTGTGCCTCATGGGAACAGTCCAGCCCGAACTGCCAAGCCATGTCTTCCCTGGACCAGAAACAAGCACCCTGGGACCGGTTTCGGGCTAACAGCCCTCATCAGCCAGGCTAGCTTGAATCCAGTGGCAAAGTGAACAAGGGACCCATGTCTGGGCATACCCTACCAACTTAGGGCGAACAAAGCAAACACAAGGAGATGATGGACGGAGCGCTGAAACTTTTCAGACACTCACCCCCAGTCACAGATCTGGGTTGAATCTATCATCATTCTTTAGCTCACTTCGCCACCCCAGTTCAGACACAGCTATATGCAAATCAGTCTTGACCCTGTGCCTCATGGGAACAGTCCAGCCCGAGCTGCCAAGCCATGTCTTCCCTGGACCGGAAACAAGCTTCCTGGGACCAGTTTCGGGCAAACAGCCCTCATCAGCCAGGCTAGCTTGAATCCAGTGGCAAAGTGAGCCAGGGACCCACGTCTGGGCATACCCCGCCAACTTAGGGCAAACAAAGCAAACACAAGGAGATGATGGACGGAGCTCTGAAACTTTTCAGACACTCACCCACAGTCACAGATCTGGGTTGAATCCATCATCGTTCTTTAGCTCACTTCACCACCCCAGTTCAGACACAGCTATATGCAAATCATTCTTGACTCTGTGCCTCAAGGAACAGTCCAGCCCGAACTGCCAAGCCATGTCTTCCCTGGACCGGAAACAAGCATCCTGGGACCGGTTTCGGGCTAACAGCCCTCATCAGCCTGGCTAGCTTGAATCCAGTGGAAAAGTGAGCAAGGGACCCACGTCTGGGCATACCCTGCCAACTTAGGGCGAACAAAGCGATACCAAAGGGGATGATGGACGGAGCGCTAGAGCAAATCAAACACTCACCCCCAGTCAACTGATCTGGGTTTAATCCATCATCATTCTTTAGCTCACTCCACCACCCCAGTTCAGACATGGCCATATGCAAATCAGTCTGACCCTGTGCCTCATGGGAACAGTCCAGCCCGAACTGCCAAGCCATGTCTTCCCTGGACCGGTAACAAGCATCCTGGGACCGGTTTCGGGCTAACAGCCCTCATCAGCCAGGCTAGCTTGAATCCAGTGGCAAAGTGAGCAAGGGACCCACGTCTGGGCATACCCTACCAACTTAGGGCGAACAAAGCAAAAACAAGGAGATGATGGAAGGAGCGCTGAAACTTTTCAGACACTCACCCCCAGTCACAGATCTGGGTTGAATCCATCATCGTTCTTTAGCTCACTTCGCCACCCCTGTTCAGACACAGCTATATGCAAATCAGTCTTGACCCTGTGCCTCATGGGAACAGTCCAGCCCGAACTGCCAAGCCATGTCTTCCCTGGACCGGAAACAAGCATCCTCGGACCGGTTTCGGGCTAACAGCCCTCATCAGCCAGGCTAACTTGAATCCAGTGGCAAAGTGAGCAAGGGACCCACGTCTGGGCATACCCTGCCAACTTAGGGCAAACAAAGCAAACACAAGGAGATGATGGACGGAGCGCTGAAACTTTTCAGACACTCACCCCCAGTCACATATCTGGGTTGAATCTATCATCATTCTTTAGCTCACTTCGCCACCACAGTTCAGACACAGCTATATGCAAATCAGTCTTAACCCTGCGCCTCATGGGAACAGTCCAGCTCGAACTGCCAAGCCATGTCTTCCCTGGACCGGAAACAAGCATCCTGGGACCGGTTTCGGGCTAACAGCCCTCATCAGCCAGGCTAGCTTGAATCCAGTGGCAAAGTGAGCAAGGGACCCACGTCTGGGCATACCCTGCCGACTTAGGGCGAACAAAGCAAACACAAGGAGATGATGGACGGAGCGCTGAAACTTTTCTGACACTCACCCCCAGTCACAGATCTTGGTTGAATCCATCATCGTTCTTTAGCTCACTTCACCACCCCAGTTCAGACACAGCTATATGCAAATCAGTCTTGACCCTGTGCCTCATGGGAACAGTCCAGCCCGAGCTGCCAAGCCATGTCTTCCCTGAACCGGAAACAAGCATCCTGGGACCGGTATCGGGCTAACAGTCCTCATCAGCCTGGCTAGCTTGAATCCAGTGGCAAAGTGAGCAAGGGACCCACGTCTGGGCATACCCCACCAACTTAGGGCGAACAAAGCAAACACAAGGAGATGATGGACGGAGCGCTGAAATTTTTCAGATACTCACCCCCAGTCACAGATCTGGGTTGAATCCATCATCGTTCTTTAGCTCACTTCGCCACCCCAGTTCAGACACAGCTATATGCAAATCAGTCTTGACCCTGTGCCTCATGGGAACAGTCCAGCCTGAACTGCCAAGCCATGTCTTCCCTGGACCGGAAACAAGCATCCTGGGACCGGTTTCGGGCTAACAGCCCTCATCAGCCTGGCTAGCTTGAATCCAGTGGCCAAGTGAGCAAGGGACCCATGTCTGGGCATACCCTGCCAACTTAGGGCGAACAAAGCAAACACAAGGAGATGATGGACGGAGCGCTGAAACTTTTCAGACACTCACCCCCACTCACAGATCTGGGTTGAATCCATCATCGTTCTTTAGCTCACTTCGCCACCCCAGTTCAGACACAGCTATATGCAAATCAGTCTTGACCCTGTGCCTCATGGGAACAGCCCAGCCCGAACTGCCAAGCCATGTCTTCCCTGGACCTGCAACAAGCATCCTGGGACCGGTTTCAGGCTAACAGCCCTCATCAGCAAGGCTAGCTTGAATCCAGTGGCAAAGTGAGCAAGGGACCCACGTCTGGGCATACCCTGCCAACTTAGGGCGAACAAAGCAAACACAAGGAGATGATCGACGGAGCGCTGAAACTTTTCAGACACTCACCCCCAGTCACAGATCTGAGTTGAATCCATCATCGTTCTTTAGCTCACTTCGCCACCCCAGTTCAGACACAGCTATATGCAAATCAGTCTTGACCCTGTGCCTCATGGGAACAGTCCAGCCCGAACTGCCAAGCCATGTCTTCCCTGGACCGGAAACAAGCATCCTGGGACCGGTTTCGGGCTAACAGCCCTCATCAGCCAGGCTAGCTTGAATCCAGTGGCAAAGTGAGCAAGGGACCCACGTCTGGAAAAACACACACAGAGCGAAGGTCCTGAGACAAGAGTGCTGCGTCAGCTGAGATGTAGAACTTCCACCTATGTATGCTGAGGTTTGGGGTCCACCACTAAACCCAGAGATCTATAATTTATAACCACTTAGCTTCAGTAGTGGGGGAGGGTTTAGGCAGATCTGTCAGATAACATGACAGGGCTCTTTATTGTATATGGCTTATTAACCATGCTGATGGCATTATTGACATGAATTTGTCTTCTAATTATGGTGCAATTATTGCACTTTAGAGGTCAATAGTTTAAATAAACAGTGTAAACTTCCTTCATGTCTCTTTTCTATTTTATTGTCGACAAGTACGAGTGAGAGAGCAAAAGGGGGTGCCCTGTTACCGTGATCTCTAAGAGGGTCGGGAGTGCTGTGTTCTGGGGTGGCAAATCACTTTTCTCTGGAAAGGTTAGGAGGGCAAGTGAGGCACTATAGCTAGTCGGACTTGGGCTCATAGATACTGATGTGGTAAGGTGACTCAGTCCCTACATGCCGATGTTCTATGGTCCCAAGCATAGTTCTGTTCCTGAGCAGAATCCCCGCAACAGTATTCCTTCAAGCTGCAGAACACTTAGAATGTGTGGCTGATGTGCAATGTCCTGCAAAGAAGCCACTCCAGCAGAAACAGAAATATTGCCACATAATAGCTGTTGGAAACGGGGTTACCGAGTCCGTCACGGTAGCATGGCGCGAGGCGGGAAAGCACGCGAAGGCAATGTGTAAGGCAGTTGTGCAGCACACTCTTACTTTGACTCAGAAATGCGGACGCAATAACATGACACCACACCAGGCTTGTGTATTCAAAATCAAGATATTTATATAAATCCAGGCAGCATCAGATGAGGCAGATTAATTCAGATCTACATTTAAAATCATTGCATTACTCAACTGGTGCGCATTTTCATTAAAGCATCATAGCTCATCAACATTGTAGGCCACTAAAAGGCCGCAGGAATCATCTCCTAAACGTAGCACCAATAATGATCACAAGGTGCATTAATAAACCATGGGCCTAAACATACAGTTCACTTCAGGAATATTCAATTACTTAAAAGAGGGCATTTTACGTTACATTTCAAACAGAGCCTGCATTAATCTAGGCGCACCCACATTCAGTACAGTGGGCGTCGCAACTCCGGTACACCTGCAACATAAAACACTTCAACTCTTGGCGGTGTACACTTCAGCTCAATTCAATTAATCACCTTCACACTAGGTAAAGACTTTGCAGTTATAAGCATAGGCCTAGACAGTAATTACAGCAGGCGTCATCATTAGACTAATGAGCAATGTAGGGAACCCCTCAACATGTCCTTTATTCTGGGGCTTCCCTGGCAATGGGGGCTCCTGTGTCCCTCAAGGGTTTATTCAGGCCAGGCCCACTCCTCTCCGGGGCCTCACCTCATAGGGATAATTACATGGGTTAATGGTGGCCCCCGGCCCCAGTGGCATCTCTGCGGCCCTAGGGTCCTCCTGGGCTCACCTGATGTGGTGGTCGTGGGTCGCGCTTCAATGCGACTGTCGATCTCCCGGGCCGGCCCGTGTTTTGAAGGGCAGGGCCCGGTCGGGGTGCCTCGGCCTTCCGGCCGGAATTGCGGGTCGTTGCGGGGGCCGGTATCACCCTCCTCCAGCCCCCGGGATCAAGTGGGGGGATTGCGGTAAGATGGAAGGGGAGCGGGAGCCGGCAGTCCTCTCCGGCCGGCTTCCCGTCTCCCTCTGCTGGTCCGGAGCTCTTCTTCGGCCTCCGTCGGCGCTGGGGGCGTGGCGGGAGCCGGCGCCCAATCGCTGCGCGGCCTTCCCGGGGGCGCGGCCGGCGTCCCCGGTCGCCCAGCAACGGCGTCGGCGGGGCCTGGAGGCCTCGTTGGTCCCGCTAGTACGCGGCTTCTTCACGCGGCCCCCCTGGGCTGCGGCGGCGATTCCTTTGGCCGCGACTTCGTTGGTGGGGCCCCGGGCCCGGCGGTGACCTTTGGGGGGAATTTGGAGGCTTCGGTGAGGGCGCGGACGGCGCGCCTCACCACACGCACTCGAGGGGGGGGCCTCCCTCACCTCAGCACTTCTCACGCGGCGGCGGCCGCGGCGGCAATTCAGTCACGAGGTCAGTGACTTGGGTGGCAGTTTCTCCCTCGTGGAGATATAGCGCGGGGCGCACCAGCAGCCTGTGGGCAGGGCTGACTGGAAAGGTTCTTGGGGGGCAGCCCAGCAGCAGGCAGGAGTAGATAGGGGGTGAAGGTCTAGCGCTTCAGGGCACGGCGCTTTACCTGGTGATCCCCAGTTTGGCAGTTCAGGTTTCAGGCCTTGCTGGTCGGTCAGGCCTCCCAAATTAAGGTTTCCTGTGGCTGTTCTTGATTGGTTGCTTCTTATGAGTTTCTTCTTAGGAGTTTCTTGTCAGGAGTTTCTTCTTATGAGTTTCTTGTCAGGAGTTTCTTCTTATGAGTTTCTTGTCAGGAGTTTCTTCTTATGAGTTTATTGTCAGGAGTTTCTTCTTATGAGGGGGAATGAGTTGGTGGTTCTGGGAGTGCTGGATGTTACTTCCCAGCACGCTGAAGGTGGTTCCCTGGGTCCCCTCACGCTGGGCAAGGTCAGTGGGTGGTGGGCGTTCCTCAGCTAGCTTACTACAGCAGTGCCTAAGCCTTGTCAGCAGCAGTAGTGTAGGTCTCCCCTAGGCCCTACAGCCTGTACTCCGGCAGAGGTTCTCCCAGGATCAGTGGTGCCCCAACTGACTAAAAGATTTCCCTCCAAGCCTCTTATACCCCTAGGTCAGGTGACCCTCCTAAAGGCGGCAAAACATAACTCCTCCCACAGCCCGGAAGGTTCTGGAACCTTCCACATGTCTGGCTTTGTGGCCCAGAGGCGGGGACGGAATGGATACTGTATCCCTATGTCCCAGCCTGACCCTGGCTACTAGTGTGTATGTGTGCAAGGCCCCTCTGCAGTAGCAGGGGCCTGTGGCAGCCATCTTGAGTGAGAGAGCACCTGCACCTCAGCACTGGTTAGCAGTGGTAAGGCGCCCGGAGACCTAGGTCCAGTAAAAATACGGTGGCAAAAATGAGGCGCAAAAGGAAAAAAACAGGGCAAGACCACCCTAGGGCTGACAGGTCTAACACGCGTCCCCCCAGCCGAAAGAGGGAGAGCTTCCCAACCTCTAGGGAGTTCTCGTCGCTAAGGCGTAAAACTGGGAGAGACCGTCAGCGTTGGCGTGGTCTACACCGGGTCGATGTTCCACCCGAAAGTCCATCCCCTGGAGGGAAATGGACCACCTCAACAATTTGGGGTTTTCGCCTCTCATCTGCATGAGCCAGCGAAGGGGTCTGTGGTCGGTCTGGATCAGGAAGTGACAACCAAAAGGTATGGCCTCAACTTCTTTACAGCCCAAACCACGGCAAAGGCTTCTCGTTCGATGGTACTCCACCGCTGTTCCCGGGGGAGTAGTCTTCGGGAAATGAAGGCCACTGGCTGGTCTTGGCCATCGTCATTCAGCTGCGAGAGCACAGCTCCTATGCCATGCTCAGAAGCGTCTGTCTGCACGATAAATTCCCGTCCAAAGTCTGGAGTCCTGAGCACCGGTGCGGTGCACATTGCACGTTTGAGGGTCTCAAAGGCTTCCTGGCAGGCAGCCGTCCAGATGACTCTGCTTGGCTGCTTCTTTGAAGTCAATTCCGTCAATGGGCCCACGATGGTTCCATATCCCTTGACGAACCGGCAGTAGTATCCCGTGAGGCCGAGAAAAGCTTGGACCTCGGTTTGGGTCTTGGGGGGCTCCCAGGCCAAGATGGTCTCGATCTTGGCTTGGAGGGGTTGCACCTTACCTCCGCCCACCAGATGTCCCAGGTACACGACAGATCCCTGTCCAATCTGGCACTTGCTGACCTTGATGGTTAGACCAGCCCGTTGCAGAGCCTGTAGCACCTCCTGGAGATGCTCCAGATGGTCCTCCCAGCTGCTACTGAAGACAGCTATGTCATCCAGGTAGGCAGCAGAGAAGGCCTCTAGGCCAGACAGCACCTGGTTCACCAACCGCTGGAAAGTGGCTGGAGCATTTTTCAACCCGAAGGGCATCACCCAAAATTGAAAGTGGCCCTCGGGGGTGGAGAACGCAGACTTCTCCCTTGCTCCTTCCGCCATGGCGATCTGCCAATAGCCTGACGTCAAATCAATGGTACTCAGATACCGGGCTGCTCCCAGCCGGTCAATGAGCTCATCCGCCCGAGGGATCGGGTGAGCGTCGGTCTTTGTGACTGAGTTGAGTCCGCGGTAATCCACACAGAACCGAAGTTCTGGTGTGGTGCATGGTGGGGCCGCTTTCGGCACCAACACCACCGGACTAGCCCAAGGGCTACTGGAAGGCTCAATCACCCCCAGTTCTAGCATCTTGGTAACCTCACCCTGGATACTAGCCTTGACCTTATCGGACAGCCGGTAAGACTTGGTTTTTACTGGCGGACTGTCCCCTGTGTCCACATCATGGGTACACAGGTGCGTGATCCCAGGCGTGAGGGAGAACAACGAGGCGTACTGCCCCAAGACCTGGCGGCAGTCCCTCTGTTGCTCTGGGGTCAAGGATGGGGCGAGGACCACTCCTCTACCGAACCATCCTTCTCATGGGCCGCCAGAAGGTCTGGAAGAGGCTCACTCTCCTCCTCCTCACTTCCATCTGTTATCATCAGGAGAGTGAGCTCTGAACGCTCCTGGTGTGGTTTCAGGCGGTTGACGTGGAACACCCTGTGGGGTTGACGGGGGTCTTCACATCGACGACATACGTGGTCTGGCCTTTCCTTTCCAAGATCTCAAACGGTCCAGTCCACCGGTCCTGGAGGGCACTAAGCTCTCCTGGCTCCATGACCCACACCTTCTGTCCAGCGTCCAACTCTACCGTCCGAGCGTTCCGGTCATACCATTTCTTCATGACGGCCTGACTAGCCTCTAGGTTGTCTGAGGCCTCCTTCCACAGCTTGGCCACTTGGCTGCGGAATGCCAGCATATAGCTGACCACATCACGGGGAAGCTTCGAGGAAGACTTCTCCCACCCCTCCTTGACAAGACTGAGGGGCCCCGAACGTGGTGGCCATAGAGCAGCTCAAAGGGGCTGAAACCGACCCCCTTCTGCGGCACCTCTCGGTAGGAGAAGAGCAGACAGGGTAAGAGGACGTCCCACTTCCTTCTCAAGTCCTCGGGTAGGCTCCTGATCATCCCCTTCAAGGTTTTGTTAAAGCGCTCCACGAGCCCGTTCGTCTGGGGGTGGTAAGGAGTGGAGAACCGGTAGGTCACTCCACACTCCTTCCACATGGCTTGCATGTAGGCCGACATGAAATTCGTGCCCCTATCTGACACCACGACCTTGGGGAATCCCACTCGGGTAAAAATCCCCATCAGGGCCCGCGCCACCACCGGTGCCGTGATGGTCCTCAGAGGGATTGCCTCCGGGTACCGGGTGGCGTGGTCTACCAGCACCAAAATGAACCTATGTCCTGCAGAAGTCGGGCGGGTCCAATGGCCCGACAATGTCAATCCCTACCTGCTCAAAAGGGGTATCGACAACTGGGAGAGGTTCTAGAGGGACCTTCACTTTAGTCCCGGTCTTGCCGCTCGCCTGGCAAGTGGTGCAAGTCTTGCAAAAAGTGTCAGAAGTGACGCGCATCCTGGGCCAGTAAAATGTGGGACCAGACGCGCAAACGTCTTGTCCTGGCCCAGGTGTCCTGCTAGTGGTATTTCGTGTGCCAACTCTAGCAGAAAGGCTCGGTAGCATTGGGGGACCACTAAGGACCTTGATGACCCATGCACCGGAGCCTTAGGCTCACTGTAGAGGAGACCATCCTCCCAGTAGACATGGTAGTTACCAGTCTCTGTTCCAGTTGCTTGGGCTTCGGCCTGTTGCCGCATGCCTTCAAGCGTAGGGCACTCCTTCTGCGCCCGGCAAAATTCCTCCCGGGTAGGCCCTCCTTCCACCTGCCACTCTGCAGGGGTCAGCAGGTCCCCCACGGGAACACCAACCACCTCAGCGGACTCCGGGGTCACCTCCGCGGGCTCCCCATCCATCTCACCGGGTGTCTCCTCCTGGACATCTCCTCGTCCAGCAGTTGGCTGGGCCATTATTTCAGGCTCCAACCCGGGCTGAGTTCCTTGTCGGGCAGCCATGGACCGCGTGACGACGCAAGTCCATCCTGGTAATCCCAACATCTCAGCATGGGCATTGAACTCTACCTCCCTCCAGGCAGTATGTTCCAAGTCGTTACCCAGCAGTCAGTCAACTGGCATGGCAGGGCTCACCGCAACCTTCAACAGACCTGATACTCCTCCCCACTCAAAGGGAACTTGGGCCACGGGGTAATGACCCAGGCTATTATCAGCCATAACAACCGGGTGGAATACCTCAGGAATCACCTGCTCTGGGGACACCAGCTGACGTCTCACCATCGTCATGCTGGCACCTGTGTCCCTCAGAGCCTCCACCTCCTCCCCGTTCACCAGGACCCTCTGCCGATACTTGCCAGTGTTTGAGGGTACCTGAACCCGTGGGATGATCTCTCTATCCCCCAGGGAAACTAAGGTCAAGCCTGTCCACTCACCTCCCCTACCTAGGGACAACTCCTCCCCAAGCGCTACACTGGCCACCCCGGGGCTCTTACCTCCTGTGGGGGCTGGGGTTCTCTTGCGACACTGGGGATCCCCTTGTAATGTCCAACCTCCCCGCACTCATAGCACCGGACAGTTCTGGGCTGCTGACTTCTGTCAGGGTAAGTGGGTTTCTGGAATCCAGATTGGGATGGGGAACCTACCCCTCTCCCAGGCGGTCTATTTTGGGGGCCTTTAAAGAACTCCCTTCTCTTATCTCCCCCTCTTTCTTCTGGGGAACCCCTGTCCACCTTTCGGGGTCCGCCCCGGCTCCCTTGTGGGACACCCGAGTGCTGACCCACGTGTCTGCCTCCTCTGCAAGCTCCCTCGGATTGGTCAGCTTGCGGTCCACCAAGCTACTGGCGCAGCTCCGGAAAACATTTCTCTAGGAGGTGCTCTCTCAAGAACAGGTCGTACAGCCCTTTGTAATCATCAACGTGGCTGCCACGCACCCAACCCTCCAATGCCTTCCGGGCATAATCAAAAAATCCACCCAGTTTTGTGTGTGAAGCTTGTGGCTGTTGCGGAACTTTTGGCGGTACTACTCTGGGGTGAGGCCAAACTTCTTAAGCAGGGCCTCCTTCATGATAGGGTAGTTGGTCTGATCCCCCTTATCCAAGGTCAAAAGTGTGTCCCTTACTGGTGGAGGTATGTACCTGTAGAGACCTCCCCCCCAGTAGCTCTCAGGGACCCTATGGGCCACCAAAGACACCTCGTACGCCGCCAACCACTTATCGATGTCATCTCCCACACTAAAACTGGTTATCACCTCTCTAGGTAGATAAAACTTGGGCTCCTGTGGAACCCCAGCAGGTACGCTGCCACCATTCAAATTGCCCTGCATCTCCATCTGCAAGGCTCGGAGCTCTAGTTCCTTCAGGCTAAGCTCATGTGCAAGCCTGAAGCCTCCTTTCCTCCATGGCTAGCCTTGCCTGTTCTCCTTCCCTGTCCATCCTAGCAAGTTCTAACCTCAATTGCCTCTCCTCCCTCCTGTCTTCAAATTCCTCTGCAGACAAACTCCCCCCTGACGCACTACTGCCTGCCCTGGAACGTCTTCCTGGCAACACATTCTCGCTAACATCAATGTGCAGTAGGTCCAGTTCTCCTGGGTTGTCTGCCTCCCCTGCTCCTCGTCCCCTCTTCCCTCCGGGTGGGCCATTACCCATGCCCTCAAAGCTTTCTGAAGCACCTCCTTCCTGGCGCCTCGCTTGACGGACACCCCCCTCTCTAGGCAGAACTCCTTGAGCTGTGTCACCGTATACCTTTCTCGGTTGGCCAACTCAAACTCCATCCTCCTAGGTGGGGCCCCAGACAATTTAGGGAAAGGGTTCTAGACTGTAGGTAGCAGGTCTAACGCAGGAATGTACACAATCGGAAATCACAAAAGAATTCCTAGCACTTGTATTACAATAGGTGTCCAATTGCGGCGCACACTGAGTCACTGTAGGGTGCTGCACAAACACCAGTCCTTATCCCACCGCTGAACACCAATGTTGGAAACGGGGTTACCGAGTCCGTCACGGTAGCATGGCGCGAGGCGGGAAAGCACGCGAAGGCAATGTGTAAGGCAGTTGTGCAGCACACTCTTACTTTGACTCAGAAATGCGGACGCAATAACATGACACCACACCAGGCTTGTGTATTCAAAATCAAGATCTTTTATATAAATCCAGGCAGCATCAGATGAGGCAGATTAATTCAGATCTACATTTAAAATCATTGCATTACTCAACTGGTGCGCATTTTCATTAAAGCATCATAGCTCATCAACATTGTAGGCCACTAAAAGGCCGCAGGAATCATCTCCTAAACGTAGCACCAATAATGATCACAAGGTGCATTAATAAACCATGGGCCTAAACATACAGTTCACTTCAGGAATATTCAATTACTTAAAGAGGGCATTTTACGTTACATTTCAAACAGAGCCTGCATTAATCTAGGCGCACCCACATTCAGTACAGTGGGCGTCGCAACTCCGGTACACCTGCAACATAAAACACTTCAACTCTTGGCGGTGTACACTTCAGCTCAATTCAATTAATGACCTTCACACTAGGTAAAGACTTTGCAGTTATAAGCATAGGCCTAGACAGTAATTACAGCAGGCGTCATCATTAGACTAATGAGCAATGTAGGGAACCCCTCAACATGTCCTTTATTCTGGGGCTTCCCTGGCAATGGGGGCTCCTGTGTCCCTCAAGGGTTAATTCAGGCCAGGCCCACTCCTCTCCGGGGCCTCACCTCATAGGGATAATTACATGGGTTAATGGTGGCCCCCAGTGGCGTCTCTGCGGCCCTAGGGGCCTCCTGGGCTCACCTGATGTGGTGGTCGTGGGTCGCGCTTCAATGCGACTGTCGATCTCCCGGGCCGGCCCGTGTTTTGAAGGGCAGGGCCCGGTCGGGGTGCCTCGGCCTTCCGGCCTTAATTGCGGGTCGTTGCGGGGGCCGGTATCACCCTCCTCCGGCCCCCGGGATCAAGTGGGGGGATTGCGGTGAGATGGAAGGGGAGCGGGAGCCGGCAGTCCTCTCCGGCCGGCTTCCCGTCTCCCTCTGCTGGTCCGGAGCTCTTCTTCGGCCTCCGTCGGCGCTGGGGGTGTGGCGGGAGCCGGCGCCCAATCGCTGCGCGGCCTTCCCAGGGGCGCGGCCGGCGTCCCCGGTCGCCCAGCAACGGCGTCGGCGGGGCCTGGAGGCCTCGTTGGTCCCGCTAGGCCGCGGCTTCTTCACGCGGCCCCCCTGGGCTGCGGCGGCGATTCCTTTGGCCGCGACTCGTCGGTGGGGCCCCGGGCCCGGCGGTGACCTTTGGGGGGAATTTGGAGGCTTCGGTGAGGGCGCGGACGGCGCGCCTCACCACACGCACTCGAGGGGGGGCCTCCCTCACCTCAGCACTACTCCTCACGCGGCGGCGGCCGCGGCGGCAATTCAGTCACGAGGTCAGTGACTTGGGTGGCAGTTTCTCCCTCGTGGAGATATAGCGCGGGCGCACCAGCAGCCTGTGGGCAGGGCTGACTGGAAAGGTTCTTGGGGGCAGCCCAGCAGCAGGCAGGAGTAGATAGGGGGTGAAGGTCTAGCGCTTCAGGGCACGGCGCTTTACCTGGTGATCCCCAGTTTGGCAGTTTAGGTTTCAGGCCTTGCTGGTCGGTCAGGCCTCCCAAATTAAGGTTTCTTGCGGCTGTTCTTGATTGGTTGCTTCTTATGAGTTTCTTCTTAGGAGTTTCTTGTCAGGAGTTTCTTCTTATGAGTTTCTTGTCAGGAGTTTCTTCTTATGAGTTTCTTGTCAGGAGTTTCTTCTAATGAGTTTCTTGTCAGGAGTTTCTTCTTATGAGGGGGGGGAATGAGTTGGTGGTTCTGGGAGTGCTGGATGTTACTTCCCAGCACGCTGAAGGTGGTTCCCTGGGTCCCCTCACGCTGGGCAAGGTCAGTGGGTGGTGGGCGTTCCTCAGCTAGCTTACTACAGCAGTGCCTAAGCCTTGTCAGCAGCAGTAGTGTAGGTCTCCCCCTAGGCCCTACAGCCTGTACTCCGGCAGAGGTTCTCCCAGGATCAGTGGTGCCCCAACTGACTAAAAGATTTCCCTCCAAGCCTCTTATACCCCTAGGTCAGGTGACCCTCCTAAAGGCGGCAAAACATAACTCCTCCCACAGCCCGGAAGGTTCTGGAACCTTCCACATGTCTGGCTATGTGGCCCAGAGGCGGGGACGGAATGGATACTGTATCCCTATGTCCCAGCCTGACCCTGGCTACTAGTGTGTATGTGTGCAAGGCCCCTCTGCAGTAGCAGGGGCCTGTGGCAGCCATCTTGAGTGAGAGAGCACCTGCACCTCAGCACTGGTTAGCAGTGGTAAGGCGCCCGAAGACCTAGGTCCAGTAAAAATACGGTGGCAAAAATGAGGCGCAAAAGGAAAAAAACAGGGCAAGACCACCCTAGGGCTGACAGGTCTAACAATAGCAAATGTTATTCTAGCATCAACCATGCATTCAATTTTGTTTTGAAGCCCCAGCATATAACGTGTGGAATTCACTATAGTGTCAATGTTGTTTTTAAATCCTGCAGGGGCAAAGTACATTATAAAATGCAACAGTTATTGTGAATTTCTCAAAATTGCTTTGAGTAGAATTACCATTTTCTTATACTAATAATAGCAATTAACTGGGCCTGAGTGGAGGAAGGGACAACATTGAATGGACCACAACACTGACAACATGGCAAACCGTTTGTCATTGTACCACTCGAACAAGTAGAGCACAAAGTAGTGTTTCCATTGTGCAATAGTATTGCGTTGGTAACTTATTATACACAATATCAGAATTATGCTGCTTTTGACAAACCTAGGCTTAGTTTTACAGCAGAATAATGTTTCACAAGAGTTTTGCTGCCAAACTACACTAGCTTGAAGAAGCAGGACACAGATATGAAAAGCCTACACAAGAGGAGTGATGATGTACGGTGTCTGCATAGACAACATCCCAAAGAAAAATCACAAGGCATAAGTTAAAGAAAATTCTACATCTGATGTAAAATACAATCTGAGAAATTGATCTTACAGGCATTTGCTTTAAGTGGAAGAGGTATGCCTCTGGTTGTGCATAAATTATATGTCTGGGCTTCATGTAGCTGAGATGTCTCTCAGACAACCTGTAGATCAGGTGTCAGACACCCGAGTTATCCCTCAGTTTACAATACTCCACCTCCAAGGGACAAGAGCCACAACCCATCATTTCTGCACTATTTCTTTCCAAATTTGCCCCCAGATTTATGTTTAATGTCTGAGGGCACCAGCTAAATATATTGAAAACCTATACATTTAAAATTTGAGTTGAGCTGAGTTGTTTCTTATGAAATGCAACAAACGCCATAAGGCATCTTGGCGCTGAACTAACAACATCAGAAAAGATATGAAGATAATCAATAAAACTGATTACTTTTAAGAGCCTTCCTAAATGTAGAAAGGTCCTCTATGTTGTGCAGGCTAAGACTGAGTGCATTCCAAATAAAGGAAGCAACACAGAGAAAGAACATCCCTCTCTACCCACCCATTGAGTCTTTTCTAAAATTGTGGACGGAAAGCAGGAGGGACGAGCCAAAACAAAAGGGTTCGCTTAAACTTGGAAGCAAAGACAAAAACAACATGGTGCCTGTTTTTATAATAGGCTCCGTGGGCAAAGCAGAGCACCTTATAATGCATCCTTCTAGAAACTGGCAACCTGTGCAGCTTAGGTGAGCCTTGGAGAACCTATCAAATTTCCTGAAAATGTATGACAAGTCACACTGGTATATTCTAAACACATTAAAGCTTGTAAATACCTCACGTAACAAAACCCAATTTACCAAGCACTGGCATAGTTCAGTCTGGAAATGATCAATGATGGAAGCAGCAATACAAGCTTTCAGTGGCACAGAATCTAAAGGTGTTTTTTCTTCAAGTTCCATTCTGATGGGATTTTGCATTCCCTGTCTCTTATTGAAGTTAAAGTGTGGTAAAGTACTCTCTGTGTATTTGTAGAAGTGATGGAATGTGATAACTGGGCCTTATATACCTGATGGTCTATCCTCAGGCACTTTAGGTACCCTACAGTGGTCCCCATTACAAATTGCATGGTACTGTTGTGGTGCAAACTCCATATGAGAATTACCAGTACCGCAAGGTAACTACCCAATAGTACTGTGCAATTACGAGTTAAACCCCCCAGAACGGGGACTTACTGTGCGGACTCAGGTTTTCCTGGTGGTATTCCACGTTATTCCCTTTTCCATGGTGTTTAGCGCACACATTTGCCACCTGCTTTAAGCAGTTCGTAAAAGCTGTGGTAAAAGGGTACAGGGGACTGTTGTAAGGGGCGTGGGGGAGTGTTAAGGAAGCAGTGGAGAATGTTGGCTGTCGGGGGGAGCATATAATGCTTCCCCATGCCTTGTCTGATGTTTGGGTCGGGGTTATGGTAGGGTCCTGGCTTCAATGCAGCCTTTTTCCATAGTAATTTTCCTTGATGGATTTTCCGGTCGGTAAAATCAGGTTCGTTTCTCCTGTACTCAGTAAATCTGGGTGCAGGAACACTGGATCTCTTCTAATTGTGTGGAATGGAATTTCGCACAGGAGTTCCACTCCGCACAGTTCCACTCCGCACAGTTCCACTCCGCACAGTTCCCAATCAAGGTCCATGCCTTATGGGCACCTTGCAAATGGGATGATTGGCAGAGAGATTGCAACACCATGAGGCAGGAGAAGCAGTGAAAAAACTAAACAAAACCTCCTTTACCAATGAAGACCTCAGTGGTTGAAGTTGGTGGGATGTATTGAGAATGACATTTCCAATCTTTTTCAATTTTTACAATACCGGTTTCTATACATTTAAAAAACCATTCCAGAATGGATAATGGGGACCTTCGGGTGCCTCTGGCTGAAAGAAAGCGAGGGGGTCTCCCGTTCTGACACCAAGGGAGAGGCAGACAGCGAAAAAAGAAACAAGCCTTCTCACCACGATGCATGCTACCTCAATGAAACGAAAATGTGTGTAATTTGTTATTCAGCAAATCTAAAGGCTTCTTGGGAGTAAGTATATGGCTTCAATTGATGAAGTCATTTGAGGCTTCATCGTGACAAAGCTTTACTCTTTTTGAGGGGTAATGTGAGAGTGTTATTAGCGGTGTTCTGTACTCCACTGTACAACATACATTCACAGTACTATGTCTAAGCATAGTATTTTGTACTGGAAGGCTAGTCTTCGAGTACAAAACCTATACTTGACAGCACACACACACGCAAACACACGAACACACACACACACACACCCGCACACACACCCACACACACACACACACACCCCTTTGCTCTGTGATACAAGGGTGTGTGCATTGGCGCATTTCAACCTAGAGTGTGACAGCACAGGGAGAGAAGGAAACAGACCCATTTCTACATAGATATGGCAGTGTTCTGCTCTCTTCATTTCACGCAACACAGTACAGCGACTTTAGCTGCTACTCTGCATTGTGTGAAAATTTAGTAAATCTGCTCCAAAATCTCTCTGCACATTTTGCAGCAGCCTTTCTTATTTTGTGTGTAATATGATTTTAAAATTGTGACTTTCTTATTCACAGTGTGTTAGACCTGAATCCTTCAGGTATCGTTTCTCCAAACTTTTTGCTTTTCCTACCAGGCTCTGCTGATTCCCTTGTAGTGGCCTTAGGGCACTTTCCCATTGTAAATACAGTGTGAAAGTGCACACGCCTTCCTACACACATTAGGAGGTGGTGCTTACCTCGTGTCTCTAAATACGAGTCCAGCCAGCCATTGCATGTTGATAAGCGCCATTGTGTGTTTACTCAGGCTGGCCTGCTTAAGTCACTAGCCATTCTGAGAGGACCTTTCACCTCCATCCAAGTACCCCGAGGGTATGGCCTAAGGGGTGAAGTGAGTGATGGGCGAAAGGCAGGGCAGGTACATAGGTGTGTCCCCTGCCCCAGTAGTGAGGAATAACCATGAGTGTTTTCGCTACCTATGAGGTTTGCTCTTCCCATAAGCTAACATGGGGAAATGGTTGATATTACTTCAGGCTGCAATAGTGGACTGCTGTGAAGCAGCCTCTTGATGTTTCCTATCATTCGATTTGCAATGACAGCCCCTTGCCGGTGGTCAAGATGGCTTTGTCATGACTCGTGTAGAAGTGCCACTACTAGAACGTTGGCATTTCTATGCTCCAAAACTCTTTATGTGCCTTGGTGCTTGCCTCCAGTCCACACAGAGGACATCTGGGCATTCCCCAGTGACATCTATAAAACACTGTGCATTGAACTGTAACACCAGACCTCTGCCATCTGCGGGCCTGGCTACAGAAATTGCAGGAGGAGGTTTTGACACTTGGTGTCCGTAGTCAGATCGTGGCCCCACTAAAGATTAAGATCTGCATTTGACGGCCTCATGGCAGATAGGACTGAAATTTATTTGAGACATCTGTGGTTCAAAGAGAGACCCTTTCAGCCATCCCCAACTTCAAAGGCACACTCCAGTATAACTACTGGTGCCATCCTGCACCAAAGGGTGAGATATGCTTGTGGGGACATAGGACCAGAGAACCTGGACTATGTGGTGCACATTGCCAGAAGACTCTGTTGTGCACAAGGAGTATCACTGCCATCAAAATGGACCGTGTGCCCTTCCTGAATAGTGGTTGGCTCGGGCCGACTACCTGCTGCTGTGTGGCACCTGAAGTGGGCTCACCAAGTGCATGTTGAGCTTTCCCCCTGTTCTCTCAGAGATCTCAGCGACATCATAGATCTCCTACGAGGGACCCACACCATCAACCTGTGACACCTGGATAGCGGTGCCCACTCAAGTGCCCACATCGTCTGCTGGACACCAACTGGTAGCACGGTGTGAGGTTGGAACTAAGTATTGTGCCTTGAGATCGGCTCGCCAGGTGGGGAGCCCCAAAGTCTTGCCCGCATCTTCGGCATGTCGCCGCCTTATCGTGGGGACCTTGGCACACATAAGCGTCTTGTTGGTGGTGAGCAGATTCACAGGTTGCAGGAGCCATGTGGCCCGCTTCATCGACCGTGCTGCATTTCTTTTGTGCGACACGCCGACTGCATGCTCATTGAGTGCGGTGTCCGATTCACAGGTTGCGACCCTTGGAGGTGGGGGCGTAACCGTAGTAGTGCTTTATTCTACTTTGTGACGCATTGCTGAACTTGCGCCTGCGTGTGTGACCGTAACTGTCCGGAGCCACCTATTTCAACAGGCACCGGACGTTGTGCCTCATTTCCAGGGAGGTACGGAACCTGCAACTCTTCTTTTTATGTGACTGGAATGGTATGATGTGATCCGTATCATCGAGCACCCGACGTTGTGCCCAGATTGCCTGGGTGCGACTCTGATCAACATGTACCTGACAGGGTGCCTCCTCCTTCCGAGAGGCCCCCGCTTCATTCTCCATTCATCTACTGTCCCTTACTTGGCCCTCAGCGCAGCGTACCAACTGCCCTCTTCTCACCCGGCACTCCCTGACGACACTGTGTTACAAGGTAGCATTGCCCGGCTTGGGCCTGGGTAGTGAGAGTGATGACTGGGCTGGAGGAACGTCTCCGAGAACTATCGGAAGTGGGTCAAGAGACTGTGTGACTCCCCCTGTGCTTCGTAGAACCGAGCTGGTGCTGGAATGCCCTTGGGGACCCCTTTGGTGTGACCGTCTATTGCCCTTGGCAATGCACCCCATCCTGTGGGTGAACTTCTCGAGTGGCTGCCAAACCCCTTTTGCCGACTGCATTCTAATTGACCTTGCTGCCTACTCCCACCTGCCTCCTGGGAACCTGACTAAGAGTGACTTCAGCCTAATGCAGCCTAGTGCCTGGGAGGGGGAAGAAGGGGTGTCTCCAATCTGCGGGTGTGAGATAGCCCGGGTGAGTTGGAGGGCGGAGGGAGGCTTGGGGCTATGGGGTCTGCAGAGTGTAACCAATTGACCTGCTGGGTATCAATTGCACTGCATTAGGGTGCTGAGTGCTGTATGTGTGCCAGTGCTTACGTAGGGTCTGGGCTGATATCTGTTGCATTTATCTTCTCCACATACTCCCCTTTTCATATTGAGGATCACATAGTCTGTTGCAGGAACAGCAGGAAGTGGAAGGATACCTTGCACAAGCTGATGTCATTTGAGACCCTTTATGACTGTGAGAGTCACAAAGCCACTGGGAGCTCACCTCAAGTTAACTACCAAAGAAGAAATATGGAATTGCAGCCCAATTTTCTATTGTCGTCGGGACCCTGGGCATTTTAGATAATTCAAATTCTTCCTCCTTTAAACCTTCTTTCATCTGTAATTCCCTGTGTAGAAATGTTATCTTCTCCACATACTCCCCTTTCCATATTTCTTCTTAGGTAGTTAACTTGAGGTGACCAGTCCATCTCTCCTGTTGCCCTATCATCCTTCCTGTTCACCCGGAGGCTGCATTGAGCCATCCAGGTTGGTGAACTGCCGAGGCCACCCTAGACCTTTGTGTGGCAGCGTTGTAACCGCCCCTCATCAGCGTCTGGCTGGCCGCCCTAGACTTTGCCATCACTTCCCCGCGGGGTCTGTGAGCCGCATATGACTCTCCCGAGTCTGCCTGGCTGTGTACCTGATTCTCTTGAAATGCAAACGTAAGGTCTAGCAAGCCGGGGTTAGTATCCCTACCTGGCTTCCCCCTCCGCTTTGCCGGTATCTATTGCCAGCATCCTCCACTGCCCTGCTCCTTTCCTATTGATCCCCTCCCTCCCCCCTCGCTTACCTGTCGTAAAACTATTGGGGTATATAGTTCCGCCTGCCTCCTAGCTCCAGCCGAGTGACCCCCCTTTGGGCAGGACCAGCACCTATGTCCTCTCTCAGGCGCGTATATAATTTGTCCGGGGGCTTGACATCCCTGTCTTGCCCTTCCTTGTTCCCCCCTGCTCCTCCTTCTCACTCCAGTCCAGCATTGCTGCCACTATTGCAGAAGCTGGGCCCACCTTCTGACCTTGCTCTATGTCCCCCACCCTCCCTTCTTTCCCCCACATGTTTGGGGCATTTGTGTCTGTGGGTGCCTCCGGTCTCTACCCCCCTTCTTCTGACCACATGGACCTGAGCCCAGAAGGAGCCCTCTCCAGCCACCCTGTCAAGTCCAGCAAGATGGGTGGGGCCTGCTGTGGCCCTGCCCTTTTCACCACACTGCCCCCTCCCTGCTCTCCCCCTATTATTTTCCTCTCCTTCCCTACCTCATCTGGCCCCCACCATCCCTGTCTCTGGGTGGCCCAGTCATTTCCCCAGGTCCTGCAACACTGCTTACTCCCTATATCTTGCTCCCCTGGCTCCTCCCCCACCCATTGCTCTTCCCATTGTGTCCCAATTGTCCCTTGCCATTTTATTTGTACACTGGCAGATGCCGTGTCACACGCGACTTCCATTTTGTGTGTTTCCCCTGTGCACCTCCCCTGTTCCTAGGCGGCCTAGTGGGCTGTCCCTCGGGCCCTGTTATTAATTATCTCGGAGGCTGCATCACTCGCGACCTCTGTTCTCACCTATGTTTCTCCCTGCTTATGAGCCATGTGATTGCCCCGCCCCCCCCCCTCCATAAATTGGAGAGCGGGATGCAGCAGCTTTTTCACACCAGGGGCAGCTCCTTTCCCTCTCAGGCGGATCCTGCCCCGTACCTGTACTGCCTGTTGTGCAGCCCGCGGCGGTGAACATGCCCACACTGCCGCAGTCACACCGATAACTGCCTGCCACGATGGGCAGGCCGACACCTGGGCCCCCGGGGTGAGTGAGTCCATGCGCCCTCCTTCAGCCAGCAGGCCTCTTTCACTCTATGATCCACGCTAATTTGAGAAAACATTTTTAAGCCACAGTAGCCGGCTGCCGTGTCATCTTACTAAAATGGTGACATGGCGCCTAAAATGGCCGAATTTAAACAAAGCGTGGCCAGCCCAAACAGTAGGAGCCCAAAAAGAGCCCAATTGGGCCCAGACTACACTATTGACCCAAAAACCCAGAGGGGGCAAGCCTCCCTGTGGTTAGCTGCCCCGTCAACACCCCATTGTCTGGGGCATGCATATTTCTATTCTGGTGTGACGTCACATCTGGGACAGGATTTAGTTTGGCGATTTCTGTGTCCGTACCATTGCAATGACAATACGTGACTACCTGGCAGGGATGATAGGAGCTGGTCTGGGTGATGCAGGGGGTATTGCAGGCTTTCTGGCAGGGGTACCACACGCTACTTAAGGTTAATACAGGTTTTGTGTGATGTGACCTCTCAGAGTCACGCTGCTACCTGTCTTAAGTTGGGTGTTGCTGTACGTTGGTTGTTTCCACGGGGTGCAGTATAAATTGCTTGTGCTAGAGCCTGCTTATAGTCTACTAGGGGAACTACTTAAGGTGCACACACACTGCTGGAGTGTGGCATGTTGTTCATTGTAAGCATTGAGAATGACTGAAAGAGTGTGAATTCATAATGATGCTTGCATGCGTATTCACATTGATGCTTAGATGCGTATTCACATTGATGCTTAGATGTGTATTAACAATGCTGCTTAAATGTGTATTCACATTGATGCATATATCTGTATTAACAATGATGCTTACATTTATCCTCACAATGATGCATACATATGCATTAACAATGATGCTTATATGTGTATTCAAAATTATGCTTACATGCGTTTTCACAAAGATGCTTTCAGGTGCATTCACAATGATGCTTACATGCGTTTTCACAATGATACTTTCATGTGTATTCACAATGATGCTAACATATGTATTTACAATGATGCTTGCATGCGTATTCACATTGATGTATACATGTGTATTCACAATGATGCTGACGTGTATTCACAATGATGCTTAAATGCGTATTCACACTGATACTTACATGTTCATTCTTAATGATGCTTACATGCGTATTCACAATGATACTTGCATGTGTACTCACAATAATGCTTACATGTGTATTCACATTGATGATTACATGGGTATTCACAATGATGCTTAAATGTGTACTCACAGTGATGCTTCCATGTGAATTCACATTGATACTGACATGTGTATTCATAATGATGCTTGCACGTGTACTCACATTGATGCTTACATGGGTTTTCACATTGATGCTTTCATGCTCATTCACAATGATGCTTATATGTGTACTTCCAATGATGCTTACATGTGTATTCACATTGATACTGACATGTGTATTCACAATGATGCTTGCACGTGTACTCACATTGATGCTTACATGTGTATTCACATTGATGCTTACATGCTCATTCACATTGATGCTTTCATGCTCATTCACAATGATGCTTATATGTGTACTTCCAATGATGCTTACATGTGTATTCACATTGATACTGACATGTGTATTCACAATGATGCTTGCACGTGTACTCACATTGATGCTTACATGTGTATTCACATTGATGCTTACATGCTCATTCACATTGATGCTTTCATGCTCATTCACAATGATGCTTATATGTGTACTTCCAATGATGCTTACATGTGTATTCACATTGATACTGACGTGTATTCACAATGATGCTTGCACGTGAACTCACATTGATGCTTACATGTGTATTCACATTGATGCTTACATGCTCATTCACATTGATGCTTTCATGCTCATTCACAATGATGCTTATATGTGTACTTCCAATGATGCTTACATGTGTACTCACAATGACATGCCATTTAAAGCTTCGTGTATGGTGACTGCACATTGCATTGTTAATTACTGCAGATGGATCACGCGGTGGCTAGGTGTCATCTACTTCATTGTGCTCACGCAGTCACACTACCTTCGTGTATGAAGCAGGCCACTTCTGCGCATTCTTGGAGTTAATTGATATATGTTTACAGTTTCATCATAGCAGAATGCTGCCTCATTTGCACCTTCACAAGACTTCGGGCTTCCTGCAATCTAAAATAATCTGATGTTGACTTTGGAATTCTCCCCTACATTCCTTTTCACTTTTCCGTGAGCACTCTTTCCAGGTCCTCTCCCCCATCAGCGCTTTCAGTGGTAGTAAGGGTTACATACACCATGCAACACGTCTTAATGGTTCAGTGTCATCCCTTGAGTGTGCCCACTCACCGCCCAACATGCTGTGCACACTGTTATTGCATCAAGGACAAATTCTTGAAATAGACACAATTATAAGTGGAATGCACACATCATCCACTTAAAACAATAGCAGGACCGACGCATACTGTGCCTGCGCACGAGGACAATATAAGGTAAAGTGGGGTCAATAAACAGAATAGAATATCAAATGACCGCTTCTATTTTACCTTCGATTTTTCATTGGCATTCTTCTATTTAGCACCCTTTCACTGTGCTCTCTTTTCTATGCGCCTTCTCTCGTTTCATCTCCTTTCCCCTCCCCCCTTTCAGCTGAACTCACTTGTATTTGCTTTCCCATTCTGTCCATTATGGCCAAGGCTCCTATGCTGGGTCTGGTTCCACAGCTCTCAAGATCCCCAGATCTATCTATGAATAGCCTCTTTCAACCAGATTTTTCTAACTTTGCATTCTTTTATCTTCATCATCAAATCAAGATCACAAGGATTCGAATGAAAAGAAAAACCTGGACTAGAAGAGTTTCTAAGGCTTGGACCTGGGACACTCGAGAGCTCTGTGGTGGTGCACCACGTTTGTGATTTGGGCTGCAAGTGCTTGAGTCTGCTACTGTGTGGGGACACTGACATAATGATGTACACTACATCTGAGCTCAGTTATCGGTAGAGTATATTTGTACTCAAAGATGTGTCACAGTCATTTTCTTACCTGAATCTTGTATGTTTAAATCTGCAATTCCATGCATCAGTAAGGAATAAGCAATGCATTTTCCTCAGGTATAGCAGGTTAGAATCTTATACACATTATTGAAGGATGTTCTTATGGTAAGCCCATAGGATATTTGTATCCTGATTTCTTATTGGTCACATAAAGGGAAGACCTTAAGGATGGTTTGTAGGAGAGGTGTGCAAGTTTCCCATATAAACTTTGTTAGACCTGACACACTTTCGATAGTGTTTCCCTAAACCTTTTGCTTTTTCTCATGGGTTTTGCTGATTCTCTATTAGTGGCTTTAAGGCTCTGGGCACTTTTCCACTGTAAATGCAGTGTGAAAGTGTGTGCGCCCTTCCTACACATGTTAGGAAGTGGTGCTAACCTGATGTTTTTAAACATGGCTCAAGCCTGCCCTTGCCGGCCTGTGTGTGCGCAATTGCACTTATGCTTAGGTTGGCCTTTCTAAACCACTGGCCAAGCCTGAGGGGACCTTTCACTTCCACTAGAGCACCCCTGGGGTAAGTCTTAAGGGGTGAAGCAAGTGATAGATGAAAGGCAGAGCATGTACACGTGGGTTCCCAGCCCAGGTAGTGAAGAATACCCATGTGCGTTTTCACTACCCATGAGGTTTGCTCTTCATTTAGGTTAACATGGGGGAATGGTTGAAATCACTTCAAGCTGCAAGAGTGGCTTACAGTGGAGCAGCCTCATTATGTTTCCTATTATCGGATTCACAACGACAAACCCACTCCTGTGGTAAAGAGGGATTTGTCATTAATAGCTTAGAAATGCCACTTCTAAAATATGAACAATCAATGGGGTATGATCCAGTCAGGCCTAACGAGTGGGGAGGGATTAATACAAGTATGCCGAAATTACAAAACCCCCACCTGGCTATAAAACAAAAATTAGTTTAAAGAAGCACAACATACACATGAATTTAGTGTGTTTTAGAATTAATAAGGTTCTTATTTAAATACATTTAATCACAGTCATGTTCCTTAATTTCAAAACAATCTTATCTTTCCAAGTACAAAGATCTTTTTAAGTACGAAAAGATTTTTAAACATAATTGAACACATTAATGTACAAGAATACACAGGACAGGGGGGGTGGGCAACAGCCGGAGAAGATGGCCGCACACTACCGTGGCTCCGGCCTTCTCCGCCGTTTACCTCAAAATATCCGTAATATATCCATTCCTACTGGAGGCCTATTAAAGGGCAGAAATATCCGGTGCGGCAGATCAACCATCCGGACGGCGATCGGCAGCGGGCGAGGCAGCCTGAAGCCCGTGAAAGCTGAGGCCTGTAAAAGCCGGAAAGCCGCAGTGTGACGTGGGCGCGAGCCCGACGTGGAGTCAGTGGACCCGGTGGTACAGTCTCGGCATGCACAGCGGCACAGTGGCAGAGGGGGACCACCTCACTGAAGGATCACCTAAACTTTGAGCCTGGCGGCAAATCTGCGGTGGGCCAGGGGTGGCGCTCTGGGCCGGCCGAGATCCAGCGGGAGGAACCAGCGGGAAGGGGCCGGAGCCCAGTCTGACAAGAACGATGCATCTGGACCAGTGAGGAGTGCGCCGGACCCCCGGGGCATGCGGTGAAACTCTGCCTTCACAATTAAGGGCGGGCAGCTTGCTAGCAGCACAAACCAAATGCGCGTTGGGAGCGCTACGGAGATACTGAGCAGCCTGCACCATTTGCAACAGGTGAGACCGCAGAGTAAGCGCTAATGTGCAGCAGTACCATAACTTGTCCTGCAACCACTCCCTACTAAGGGAAAAGTGCGCCACCAATTTGGCAAAAGCAAACTCTTGGTCAGAGAACCATCCAGAGCATAGTGTGCAGAGATCCCTGGCAGGCGACGGCGAGCCACGCTACCATCTGAAGGCATCTCGGGCCCTGAATGCTGAGGGTCGGGCGTGCACAGGAAACAAAGCAGCAGGAGTGGACGACTGGCCCTGACCGCTGCCAAGGCACGCAGCAGCTACTAATTACCGCCCACCCACAGCCAAAGGCGAAATTACACCTGATTATTGCAGCAGTGCAGGCACATATTGTGAAGGCGTGTAAGTCCACAAGGGGGAAGCCGACAGGCCGCGTGGGGTTCCCTGGCTGGCGGCGGCGAGTACCCGGAGAACACTCATGCTACTTCATCAAGGGTGCCACATCAACGCAACAATGTCGGGCAATAGAGGCGGACGTGGCTCACATCAATCTAAGTTGGATAAATTCTCATGGCAAAAAGTGCAGGATTGGGCGACTGGACAGCCAGACTCAGAGCAAGAGATACAACAGAAACAGGCTGAAAAGGAATTTCCCACGCTGCAGGATATAATGGTAGCCATCACCAGTGTGCGCACCTCCCTCGAGGGGTGCTTGGATTCAGTGTCCACGGATATCTCACTGCTGCGGGCGGACTTGAGAAAAATGGATACACTGGTCAAAGAAGTGGAAGATGTGACCCACGGTCTCGCCTCGGCTACGGCAGCCTTGAAGAAACAAGTCCTGGACCTGCAAGACACCAGCGAAGCATTAGCAACACAATTGGATGATTATGCGGGAAGATCTACGGGAAACAACGTTAGAATTCTGTAAGTGCCGGAGTGAGACGAGGGACCGGCTGCGGATCTCTTTGTGGAGGACCTAGTCATGAAACATTTGCAGCCCGCAATCTCTCCAACTACATTTCTACATCGGGTACTGGAGGGCAGGCCCAGGCTGGGGGCGCCCCCTCTCCACCCCGGCCCATCCTGGCGCGAGTGTTCAATTACAGAGACCGAGACATTATTCTCCAAACTGCCCGCAACGCACCACCTCTCAAATACGAAAATAGTACAATAACTTTCTTTCCTGACTTCACTATGAAGGTACAGAAACAGAGGCGTAATTTTCTAGAGGTCAAAAAAGCCCTCAGAGAGAAGGAGCTAAAGTATTCAATGTTGTTTCCAGCAAAGCTCAGGGTCGAGGCGGAGGGCAAAAGCTGGTTCTTCACCGAGCCGGGAGAGGTTTGGGACTGGCTGGAGGGATGGCCAGAGTTGGTGATCGCGGCGATCCAGATCAGCGAGAGTGGCGACAGGGGAAAACACAGACGCCAGGATCCAAATCGGGAAGAGGGAATTCTCACCAATAAAAAATCCGACAAATGACCCAGCACGGCAGGAACTGAATTAGGAGACTCGACACTCCGGGTGCCCAAGAGATGCAGAGAGACCTCCCAAAGACAAGGTTACACGGTCTCTGAGACTACCGGAGTTGCCCAATTCACAGTAGGGGCCCGGTACTAGTGACTGGCTGCCTGGTACGGCGACAAGGGCCGAGACAGCCACTGAAACTATACAGAAGACGAGACGGTGGAGTATAATAATAACTGCATTCATGTATTTATTGTAATAAATCGTCCAGTTGGAGTTGAAGGGCGAGCAAAGGGGGGGTCTGGCACATGGCTCCTCCGACACAGGGATGGATGGGCGACGGACACTCTGCAAAGGTGGGGAGGCGGGCATTTTTGAAACCGTCATGCAGGGAGGCAGGGAGGGGGGGAGGGACTGGTTCAAGGGGGGGATTTGTCGTAAAGTTTGTTGTTAATTTTGTTACACTGTTTATTTGCAACAGCTCTAAAGTTCAGGGGACTCCAGAGATCACGCCTTTTACAGCAGACTAACGAATCACTTAGGCAGCACAAGACACACTTCAGCCGACCGCACATACGGCGCCAATCTACCTATCGCCCCCTAAGCAATGACCACGTAAATGACCTCTGACGCAACACAAGAGACTGGTGTGCCCGTAATGGAGGGGAGGGCAGAAACATCATTTTGAATACTCTCTTGGAACGTTAATGGCCTAGGGGATAAACTGAAAAGAGCGATTGTGCTTCAATATATCAAAAGACAAGCTCCAGATGTGGTGCTGCTCCAGGAGACCCACCTGGTTGGGAATACTTATGAAGTGCTTAACAGATGGGGCTATAAACTTATCGCCCATTTGGGGTTTACCTCGGGCTTCAGGGGGGGCAGGGATCCTGGTGCGCAAACTATTCCCCTTCACAGTGGCTAATATACACACGGACAAACAAGGCAGATTTGCAGGAGCGACTGGTTTCTGGGAGGGCAGAAGGATTAATATCTTGTTGGCATACGTACCACCTGCACTACACAATGTGGCACTACACGACCTGAACAAAATGATCCTGGACTTCCCTGAAGGGGCACTGGTGATAGGTGGTGACCTCAACATGACTCTTGATGATCGGATAGATAGGTTCCCGCCAAGAGCCAATACACGCGCCCGCAACACAATGGGGGACTTCCTGGCCACCCTCGGCCTGGTAGATATGTGGCGAGAAGCCCACCCCAAGCACGACAGTTCACGTTCCACTCGGGGTCACACAACAGCTTGTCCCGAATAGACCATATCCTCACGGTTGCGGAAGACAAACAATACTTCACAAAAATCAAACACTTGGCTAGGGGGATTTCGGATCATGCACCGCTGTGGGCAAAATATAGCTTGAGTACGAGATCCACGCGTAGGTTCATATCGATCAGTCCCTGGTTCCTCACTGTACCGCATATTAAAACCGACATCGTAAAAGCCACCGATGACTACTTCAAAGAAAATGTGGCATCGGTCCAGACTTCTTGGACCATTTAGGAGGCATACAAGGCGGTTTTGAAGGGACATGCTCTCTCCCTTATGGTCTGACACAGGAAAGAGAAGAAGGCTAAGCTAGAGGCACTGGAGTGAGACTTGCTGGCCATTGAACAATCCCCCACCCCCTTAGACGAAGACACCCAGCATACATTAGAGGTAAAGCGGCAAGAATACAGAAACTTAGTGACGGAAACAGCTAGAGGCAGACTCCGGGTGATACAGCACAGAGTCTACAAGCTTGGAGATAGAGCGGGTAGGTTGCTGGCCTGGCTGGATAAAAGAGAAAAGGCAGATAGATGGGTCATGACAGTCAGGGGAGTGGAGGGGGAGTGGCTGCGCGACCCACAAGAAATTGCGGAGGCCTTTGGGGCCCACTATATGTATCTTTACTCCCCGGAAGAACCAGGCACAATTGAGGAATCTAGAGAATTGTTTGCAGATATCCCAATTTGGGCCCTCTCAAATGAAGATAGGGAATGGCTCGAGGAAGATCTCACGGCGGAGGAAATAACCGCAGCCATAAGCAACATACAATCCGGTAAAGCCATGGGAACTAATGGTATCCCAATCGAGCTCCTTAAATTAACTGCCACTAAGGTAGTGCCTCACATCCTCAAGATGTACAAAGAAAGTAGACTGGTGGGACAGGTGGATGTATTGCCCAGCGATCAGAGACTAGCGTCGGTCGTAGTCATACATAAGAAGGGTAAGCCAGCGGAAGAATGCTCCTCCTTTAGGCCGATCTCCCTCCTTAATGTGGAGGTAAAAATCCTGGCCAAGGTCCTGGCTCTACGGTTGATCCAAATTGTGGGCAAGCTCCTGCATCCATACCAGTCCAGATTCATGCCCGGACGTAACACTGCTCTCAACCTGAGGCGATTGAACTCAGTTTTTGACCGAAGGGACTCTATCCAGGAAGATGCAGCAATACTATCGCTGGACGCACGTATTGCCTTCAACACGGTCGAGTGGCCATAAATGTTTGCAGTTCTAGAGCTCATGGGGGTGGGCGCAAAGTTTATCGAATGGCTGCAGCTGCTATATACCGCACCTCTGGCCCAAGTCATATTAAATGGGCGAACATCAAACAGCTTTACATTAAATCGGGGAACAAGGCAGGGTTGCCCGCTGTCTCTGCTGTTGTTCGCCATGATACTGGAGCCCTTAGCAAGTTGGATTTGCGGGGACCCAATTATCCGGGGGCTACGATGGACGGAGGGATGCAAAAATAGGATTTCGCTCTATGTGGATGATATACTCCTATATGTAGCGTCGCTGCGACCCTTCATTGATAGGATACTCCAGATCTGCTCCACTTTCAGTCGATCCTCGGGATACACCATCAACTGGTCCAAGTCGGTGGTGTTTCCCCTGTGGGGGCCTGCTCCTGTCCTGCCTGCAGGCTGCGAAGCAAAAATTGTGACTGAAGGATTCACATATCTACGTCACCTCCAGGGAAGATCTTTTCTATGAGCATAATCTCCTCCCTCCACTGGTCCTACTACGGGGAGACGTGCAGCATTGGCGTGCCCTGCCACTGTCCCTGCTGGGAAAAGCAACGTTATTTAAAATGATGGCTCTGCCGCGGTTCCTTTATGCTCTGCAAAATACGCCCTATGCGATTCCCAAAGTGTACTTTATGTCCATAGACGGGGAGGTCAGGAACCTGCTCTGGGACAGGAAGCCTCTCCGTATAGCAGCCCACAAACTCACCAGGGGCTGGTACGATGGATGAATCGTGCTACCCAATATTCAGGCGTACTACTGGGCAGCCCAATTGGTAGTCATCAACAAATGGGTTTATCACGCACAGGGGGATCCATTGTGCCATATGGATGAGTGGTTGATGGGAGTCGGGGGTACAGCGAAGCACTATATACCAATCCCAAAAAGCAGAAGTTAACGGGGCCCACGGCCCAAATGGTCGCCATCTGGCACAAAGTAACTAAACATCTTGGTTGGGGGAATAAGGTGACACTAGCCACACTCCTCTGGTGGTCAGAGCACCTGGGAAAGTTGGGCCACTACCAAAGCTGTAATAAATGGGACATCTTCGTCATCTCAAGGGTGAATGATCTGGGGGCAAGGGGGGGAAATAATCCCATTTACAGAACTGCAGGAAGAATACGAGCTCTCCAAGAAGGAACTCTTTAGATATTCCCAAATACGGCATGCTCTCAGAGGGGTGGTCCCGGGCGGGGAGGACATACCGGAGGCATCACCATTAGAAGACAGGCTCCTATCTGAGCATATGCAAAGCAAAGCCATATCCCTGGCCTACAAAAAAATTATCAACCACTTACCCGACCCGCTCCTCACTTTACGTGAACGCTGGCAGGCTGACATCGGGCTCCTAGAGGAGGAGGAATGGAGGGAGGCACTTGCATTGCCCCGGGAAGTGGCAATATCATCACGATTGCGTCTCATCCAGCTAAAAACACTCCATAGATCATACATCACATGCATGACACTGGTCAAAATGGGCAAGACTGATGAGGCTGGGTGCAAAAGGCTATGTGGGAGGGCGGGCACTTTCTTTCATATTTTCTGGGAGGGTCCCTTGATTCAGTCATACTGAGAGGTAATAATTACGCGTATGAAAGACGCATGTGGCAGGGTCATTCCATTGCCCCCGAAACTGTGCTTACTGAATATATGGGATGCAACTGATATGAATCAGACTGAACAGCTGTGGACTACTATAGGCCTCATGATTGCAAAACGTAATATTGCCCGGAGGTGGGGAGCAGCGGAGCTGCCAACCCTGGCGGATTGGGATCAAGACATGGACTGGTGCATGATTGCTGAAGTCGAGGTCTATAAGAACAGAGGATGCCCTCGGAAATTAGACAAGGTTTGGGGAAAATGGAATTCATTCAGAGGGAACATTTGTAGTCCTCCTTACGCCCAGGATTACATGCAGATGGAGCAAGTGATAGAGTGGGGGCTCCGGATGAAGACATGTGAGGTGGATTTAATGTTTTAGTACGCAAGAAGTATTAGTATTTGTAACTGTCTGCTATGTCTAGTGAGACTGGTTAATGTATTGCTGCTGCATTGTTTTCTTGATATGCTTAATAAACAGATTATACAAAAAAAAAAGAATACACAGGACATAAATCAAAACAAATTAAATATCCAGAAACAAAATTTTGATATATATGAGCTATATATATCTCTAAATATATGCTTTAAAACATTCAATGTCTACCCCTATTAGAACATGAGGCAAAAGGAAAAAATATTGTATGGTTTCTCCTCCCCTTGTCCAGTCCAATGCAATTCCGTTCTTGGTTCGTGAGTTTCCAAGTTTCATAACCAAATATCAATACTATAAGCAAAAATCACAGCCAACGCGTTTCAACCTCAAATAGTCCTGGGGCATACTATAATTTTTAGGAGGTCATCATCAAGGTACATTACCAATCATTAGGTCTGGATACTGTAAGAAAACTAATTACACATTTACAATCGAATAGAATCCAGTTGCATAAATGGTGAGCACACCAGTCTAGTGCTCCTTATCACCCATTTGGGTGATCCCTTCTACCATCTTTAAATTGGCTGTGAGAAATAAACAAACACAGTGCCAATATTGTGAAATATGTGTGCATTACAAACGTTTTCTCCACCAGGTGACCATGTGACACACCAGTCCCCAACCAAAAAAGATTGGAATGAAAGCTCACCAACTTAAGCAGTCGGCAATCAATAAATTCAATCAATAGGTCCTGAATGCGGCCGGTAAACGGCTCACGGGCCCAGCGAGGAGATAAAGATAGGGGTATCAACTCTAAATGTCAGAGAATAGGAAGAAAATTAGTCACACTATCACTAGTCAGAATACTACGGGCACATACAAACAAGAAAATAGTTGAGAAAATGTATGCATCAAGAACTTACATTTTTATATCAGCTTTTCAAAATTCTATTTTTCTCTTTTGCCCTCACGTCCGCTGGACGGTCGCTGTTTGAAGCTTTTTCGCATCAAATGCGGGGCCCTTCTTCCTCGGCTAGTCTCCTTGCGCCAGACATAAACAAAGGCTGATGCTGCCAGAAAATGGCTTACGGAATCTAGTTTTCGGTTTAAATCAGCAAATGATGGGAAATGCAGTTCTCATTTACAGTGGTATATATAATATATTATTTGTCGGTCTAGACTTTAAATAGACCAACTACATGTAAGTAGTTGGCATGTGAATAAACCAACAACTCGTAAGAGTTAAATGAATAAAGGATGATAAAACAAATTGTTAATGCCAAACATGGCAAAAAAATTCCATCTTTCAAAACAATATTAGGGGGAATGAAATGTTAGATGGGCACTCATTTACAGATCATACACTCACAAAGAAACAATCAGTTCCATTTTTTAAATTCGAAGAAATTCTTGTGAAAGAAATGTGCACAGTTTTTTTTAAATACACTTAACACTGTTAAGAAAAATCAAAATGTTACATGTAGTTCGGGTGATGTACGGGGTAGCACAGGAAATATATTGCTATGGATCACTCATCCATATTTTCATGAAAACCCCATATTAAGTGTACTCATAAATAACTGAGGCAAAAATGATTGTTCATAGTTTTTTTTAACAGTTCATTCAAGCCTGTTTCAGCTGTATGTAACTTCATTATTAAGCGTGACTCTTTTCGTAACAAGTACTGGTCACCCCCATGTTTCACCTGAACCTGTCTCAATACTGTCCATTTAAATTCTAAAACTGTATATTTATACTCAAGGAAATGTTGTACCAATGGGGCTGACATGGTACGACACCTAATACAGGATTTATGTTGACTGATTCTGTGTCAGACGTCTTGGTTGGTCTTGCCAACAAATGCTTTCTGGCATGGTCAAAGGATACAGTCTATCACATTTTTTTGATTTACAGTTCGTAAATTCATTATGTTGAATGGAGATGTTGTTCTACATAAAGTTAGTCCCTTCTATCGTGGATACACAGGCCACACATGTACCACAAATTCATGAACTTGAGGAAGCAATAAAAGCCAATATAGCCATTTCAGATTCAAAAACGCTTTTGCTACGTATTGAGAAAGAAGTTTCTGAATTCAAGATAAATACTGAAAACTATAAAAAGCAGAAACTTCAAAAGGACTTGGTCGATTTTTCAAAGGGTCTGGTATATCCTTATATACTAAAAGATTTCTATAACCAAGCTGATAACACCAGGTTCCTCCCTCAATAGCAGGGTAGAAGCAAGAGAAGATTTATTGGTTTTTCAGATAGCTCCTCCTACTCTGGTTCGAATACCAGTGACTCTGAACCAATTACAAGCACCTTTGAAGAACATACACGAGGTCGTTTTTTTAGGGAGGGGACATGGTCGAGGAAGAGATAGAAGATGGTCATACCTCCGACAGGGAATGGGGAGTTCCGTACCAGACGGCAAGTGTACAGATGGGGCAACGACAACTGATTCCCATCAGCAATCTATGCAAAAGATATCTTGATGATTTGGAACAATTGTTATTATTTAAAGGAATGTCCTTTGTTCCAATTGTGAAACCAGATTTTACACAAACCAGGTTTGAAATTATGCAATTTTTTCAGAAAATGAGACTTAAAAGTTTTTTGTCCGATAACATTTTTCTTCAACCAATTCTATACCTCTATAGTTGATTTCTTTTAAAAAGACAGTTATTCAAGAATTAGACATTGTTGAATCTAAAAGGAAGTATTTTAAGTATATTCTTCAATATGAGTGTGAGGCCATCAACGAACTGCAGAAAGATCCAGAAATAATTATTAAACCTGTGGACAAGGACGGTGCCATTGTCGTGATGGACAAGGATAATTATGAGAAAGAGATTTTGAAGCAATTGCAAAATGATGGCACTTATAGAAGATTAGAGGGTGATCTGTACTACGTTATACGCAAAAGTGACAGATAGAAATACTGTTCTCCATTATACAAGTCACCATCAACTTGATTTAAAGGATAACTTGCATTTTAGTTAATTTCTGCGTTTACGCAGGAATTGTCCAAAAAAGTAGGACTATTTTGCTAATGCTGATGTACTTCTCTTGAAAATGAAAGATCTTCAATATCCTCACAGACTTTTAAAATGTGCAATAAAGAGAGAGTGGTACACACCTAGAAAAGCCCTTCTGGAGCCTTCAAAAAATTGAGCTACAGACCGCTTAGTGTATGTCATAACGTTTAACGCTGTGACTTCAGATGTAAAAAAAAATAATCTGAAAACACTGACGATCTGTCTCATTTCTTAGTCCATTCATGGAGATGCCCCTATTTGCCTTGAAAAGAAATAAAATCTAAGAGATAAAGTAGTTCACTCAAATACGGAGATTCAACAACCACAATGGAATTTGAGAACTGCTCTAGGATTACCTCCAATACTTGGACATCATAAATGTGGTACAGGCGTGGCCTGTGTATCCACGATAGAAGGGACTAACTTTATGTACAACAACATCTCCATTCAACATAATGAATGTACGAACTGCAAATCAAAAAATGTGATATACTGTATCCTTTGCCACTGCCAGAAAGCATATGTTGGCAAGACCAACCAAGAAGTCCGACACGGAATCAGTCAACATAAATCACGTATTAAGTGCCATACCATGTCAGCCGATTGGTACAACACTTCCTTGAATATAACCATACAGTTTCAGAATTGAAATGGACAGCATTGAGGTTCAGGTGAAACATGGGGGTGACCAGTACTTGTTACGAAAAGAGTCATGCTTAATAATGAAGTTACGTACAGTTGAAACAGGCTCACATGAACTATCAGAAATTGCTAATGTTTTTTTACTAAATATGGAGGTTTCATGAAAATATGGATGAGTGATCTATAGCATTATATTTCCTATACGACCCCGCAAATCACCCCGAACTACATGAAATTTTTCTTAACAGTGTTATGCATATTTAAAAAACTGTGCACATTTCTTCCACAAGAATCTCTTGGAATTTAAAAAATGGAACTGGTTGTTTCTTTGTGTGTGAATTTATGATTTTTGCCCCTGCTGCCTCTCTCCGCCAAAGAAACGGTAGTCCGGGCCTTAGTCACCTCCCGTCTCGATTATGCTAATGCATTGTATGTGGGTCTTCCGGGCTACCTCATGGATAAGTTGCAGGTTGTGCAGAATGCTTCTGTGCGGCAGCTGCTGGATTTACCCAAACACACTAGTGTGAGGCAGCATCTACGCAACTTGCATTGGCTGCCGATAAAAGCTAGGGTCATGTTCAAGGCTTTGGTTACGGTCCATGCAGCGCTCTACGACTATGGCCTGGCATATTTGAGGAACCGTTTCTCGTTTTATGTCCCT
The DNA here is from genome assembly GCA_963921515.1 of Calotriton arnoldi. Taxonomy (NCBI): domain Eukaryota; kingdom Metazoa; phylum Chordata; class Amphibia; order Caudata; family Salamandridae; genus Calotriton; species Calotriton arnoldi. Next base: position 904,842 of record CAWUFW010000964.1, read on the forward strand.
GGCAGACTCTTGCGCTCCTCGAACATGTGCCTGGCTTCCACACCCAGAATTCGTCTGAAAAGAAAGGGGGGCAGTTCCCTGGCCTATCTGGCTGCTAAGTCTTAGAACTCTCTTCCCCCGGATCTCTGTAGCCTTCAAAACCCTACTCAGTTTAGGAAAAAACTCAAAACTTTCCTATTCAATTAAGCTTGTTTTTCATTTGCCTCTATTTCTGTACTCTGTTCATGTTCTCTTTGGGCTCGCGCCGGGACACTCTTCCGAGTAGCCGCGCGCGTTATAAATCACTGCTAACATAACATAACATAACATAACATGATCTGTAAACGAGTGGCCATCTGACATTTCATTCCCCCTATTATTGTTTCGAAAGATTAAACTTTTTTGCCATTAACAAAAGTTTTTATTAACCTTTATTCATTCAACTCTTACAAGAGAACTCCTAATATTGTCAGGTAGTTGTCTATTTAAAGTCTAGACCGGCAAATAACATATTATGTGTATTGGTGTAAATGAGAACTACATTTGCCAGCATCCGCTGATCTAAAACGGAAACTAGATTCTGTAAGCCAATTTCGGCGCCATCAGCATTTGTTTGTGTTTGGCCCAAGGAGACTTGCCGAGGAAGAAGGGCCCGCATTTGTTGCGAAAAAGCTTTAAACAGTGACTGTCCAGAGGACATGAGGGCAATGGTGAAAAATAGAATTTTGAAAAGCTGATATACAAATGTAGGTTCTTGATCCATACATTTTCTCAACTATTTTCTTGTTTGTACGCGCCCGTAGTATTCTGATTAGTGATAGTGTGACTAATTTTCTTCCTATTCTCCGACATTTAGAGTTGATACCCCTATCTTTATTTCCTCGCTGGGCCTGTGAGACGTTTACCTGCCACGTTCAGGACCTATTGATTGAATTTATTGATTGCCGACTGTTTAAGTTAGTGAGCTTAAATTTCAGATCTTTTTTTGGTTGGGGCTGTTGTGTCAAATGGTTGCTTGGTAGAACAAAGCTTTGTAATGCACACACATTTCACTATATTTGCACTGTGTTTGTTTATTTCTCACAGCCAATTAAACAAGCATTGGCATAGCCAATAGGTCTCGCCTTTGGGACCTTATAAGTGTTTAGTTATCCAGCACAATATCCTTGGTGCAACAACATCAACTGTTGCATGGCTAAACACTTATAAGGTCCCAAAGGCGAGACCTATTGGCTATGCCAATGCTTGTTGTTTCTTTACCTTGTTCAAATGTAATTACTTGATAGTGCCAATCCCTTCCAGTAGCGGTGTTTTACCATAGGGATGTTTATTTGCAATCTTTGCGAAGGTCTATAGAATACTTATTTACTTTTGTGTATGTTAGGATTTTCTTGCTTTGAGAAGCCAATGTTAAAAATATGTTGTTTAACGCTAGGAAAATGTTCTACAAAAGGCATACTTTCCAAAACCGGTTAGACCCTCATTCCAGGAACTGTGCAGATTTCGCGCAGCAGTTGGACCTCGAATCAGTGTCAATTTAGGAGCCAATTCTGCATATCTTTGCCTTCGAGATTTTCTCTAGGTAAAATAAAGTGCAAATTGTGTGGGCACATTTTCAGACATCAAATTGAGGGATAGTAGCTCGATAACCCCCAGTCCGAAACTCAGAATGGGGCATTAATTGCTCACCCGGAAATAATCCACCCAGCAATATCGATAGTAAACTGGAGTACAACTGCTAACTGATATTGCACATGTCATAGAATGAGAGACTTACTATTCTCCTTAAGGCTTATTTAAGTAAACGGCTATACTGGTGTATAGCATTGTTTGCCTAAAATTTATAAAGTTTTATTTTTTAAATTTCACATATTTAATAAACCTTATTTGCAAAATTGTGGTTAAAAAACAAGTAAACAAACCCTTTAAAAATACATTTTGCAGGAGAAAAATACATCAGTGCCTACTTTTAGAGAGAGACTTTGCCCACTAAAAGATAAGGAATTTGCCTGAAGGTTAACCTATCGTCCAGAAAAGAGTACAGGGAAGTTTGTCAAAATTCGCTATTCTGTGAAGAGTGAATGTTCATTCAGTATGCTGCCCCATTTCACTGGCAAAATTACAACTTCACAGACCCTTCTCATTTCTGTAAGTAATCAGAGCTTCAGTGAAGGCAGAAACTTCGGGTATGGAAGGAGAAGCCCACTATGGTTGCTGGGGACAGCGCTGTCAATGTTCATGGTAGCCTGGCCTATGCTCCCAGAGTTCTAGGGTTTTTTAGGTTGCCAAAGTCAGTGCTCTGGTATAGCCCCAGCTCTCCAAGCCCCATTAAGGCTCTGGCTGGGAATTTGTTAGAGACATAGTAAAGGACGCCGCGTGCATTACAGGATACCTGTGAAGTGGTGCGGTTGACTGTACGGCGCATACATGTAATTCGGTAGAGAACAATTGCTACCGGTAAATGCACTTCTGATATGGATGGGGCGGGAGGGGGTTCAAAATTCCAAGTTACTACCAGGCTAGAAGGGGTAGATGGTGTGGAGAGAAATCAAATGGCCAGGTCGGTGCGACATGCACATGGAGTAGAATAGAACGGGGGCGGGGGAGGTACGGATGAATAGTGATTTTTTTTGTTGCATATTTATATAGCGCGAACTCGACCCGAAGGTATTGGAGCGCTTTACATGAGCACCGTATTTACATTACACATTCAGGCACGGGGACATTAAGTGATAAATGATGCACTGCATGCACATGCGAGACCTAAAAAATGGCCAGGGCTGGCTCAGGCCCAGAATCAAAGATGGTGGGAGGCGGGGTATGCACCTTCCAGGGCTGGAGTAGACGAAGAGGAGGGGCGTCTAGGCGCTCCCTGCACCTCCTTGGACTGGGGTGGAGGAGGGGCGGGGACAAGTAGGGGGCCCTACACCTCCCAGAGCTGGTGCAGAATGGAGTCAGTCACAGCTGAGACTGCACACCTTGCCGGGCCAGTAGAGAGGGAGGGGACAGGCACTCGAGGAAGGGGGGCTGCCTGCGCCTCACAGGGCAGGAGAAGAGGCCGCGTGCAGGCAGGCAGTGCTAGGCACCCACCTCAGGCCGGCGGAGAGTTAGAGCTGGCATGGTTCCAAAATGGCTCCATGCCATGTCTGGCAATTTCAGTCGGTCTTGGATTTTGTTCCAGCAGCACTTTGCGTTCTGTTTTTGAGGCCACATTTACCATATTAAAAGCACATCTCCCACTCCCAAGATGCAATGTTAAGTTGCATAAAAAGCAATACTGATTGAAGGTGTCAGGCGTGGCATCGAGGCACTTGCCAGCTATGCAGTGTAGTGGAGGCTGGGTGTGCACTTCGGTCTTCAGAGGACTGATGGAAAGAGTGAGAGACAGGGAGAGAGGGGGGTGGGGGAGCCGAGACAGAATATGCATCTAGGGCTGTTGGCGAGGGGGGCTGAGGGCACGTAGCACGGGCCATGCAGCTCGCATGCATTGACTGAGGTGGGCCAAGTACCAGAGTGTCGCGCAGCCATGGTGGGGCGGTGGCACCTCGGGGACTGGGCGTGAAGTGTAGAGGGCTGGAGAGACTGAGAGGTGGGGAGGTGGGCATGCCACGGAGCCAGGACCTCAGTCAGGGTGGGATCTCCTCTCCCACTCAGACTGTGGTGAGAGACATTCTTTTTCAATGAGAAAAAAATAAACATTGAGAGGTTGCGTGAAAAGGAGGGAGTGCCCCTATTTAGAAGGGAAGGGAGTGTTCGCCGGGTGCTCAGTCCGCTGCATGGCGATCATTCCTCAGCTTAGAGACTCCGGATTCAAGCGATACATTACAATGACCGAAGAATACATTACAATTACCGACAAACCACGAGTTTGCACTACAAAGCACGAACACCGACACACACAACCAGGGCTTTAAGTGGGTCGGGTCTCACCGGTGCTGAGCACCGGCAGTTTTTTAAAGGAGGCCTCGAAACGGGTCCCTGTCGGGCTCTGTTTTGTGCCCTGGCACACGCGGACTGCAGTGACAGCAGGCACATCCATGTGCGCTGCTCACACTGCACACTTCTCACTGGTGGAGAAGTAACGGCATGACGTCATGCCAGGTGAGGTTGTAGGGGAAGGGAAATCCTTTAAAGAGAGTCCTTTTGTCTCTGGATTTCCCTTCTCTTATTGAAACTCAGGAGCAGCAACATTGTTGTGGTGTCACCAGGGCTTTAACTGGAATCTTTTTCAATATTATATACAAGCCAGAGTTGCTGCTTAATTATCTTAAGCAACAAACAACCATTGACAAAGCCAGTAGTCCTGACTTGTAGGGATGTTACTTGCTGTATCATATATCTGGATGCAATGACAGAAACAGCAAAATATGTCGGGCGCACTATGCTAAGCACAGATTTTTAACTTATGTGTTTTTAAGCCACGCCCTTAATTTCATTGGCCACGCCCCTTTGAGAGACCCCCCCCCCCCAAGTTTCTTCATCCCACTTAAACCCCTGCACACAACCATGGGGGTTGATAGATGCTGGCGGATGCAGGAGAGACCTGCTCTGGCAGAGGGGTGGGGCAGGCAGGGAGGGCGCCAGAGCGAGGCAGCCGAGGACAGAGGACGGCAGGCAGGAAGAGAAGAAAGCTGCCAGAGTCGGGAAGATCAGGCAGGGAGGACGCAGGAGAGGGACTGAGCTGAGGTTACCAGGGAGAGAGGGAGGGAATCTGAAGAGAGGGAGCAGTTTTGAAGTAGGGAGGCACTACTGTAGTGTAGACTCCTGCAAGGACTACAAACCGCATGCTCCTCCCTGCCCCCACAACACCGCATGTAGCTGTCTGCTCCACTAGTTTCACACTGACTCTACAAGTGTCAACTAGCATTTTGTCCACAGACGTCATGTGATCTACCACAGCATAAAGGGAAAGCGAATATCACTGGCAGTGCCCAGTGACAGAATATCCATCAGCTACCTCACCTCACTAAGACTTTCCAGGCAAAACATCTGCCAACAGCAGCACTGAGCATCAGGACTTTGGCCAAGCAAGATGCCCTGCAGAAGAAGGAAACAGCCTGGAACTAACCGCCACATGTTAAATAAATAAATCAACACCTGCAACAAAAAACTGACTTACGTCATCGCCCAAAACAAAGACCTCGCACATCAGCCCAGGAACACTGGCAGCTTTAATTACGGGTTGCGTAATGAGAGGTGTAGTGTAGACACACTCACATGCCTACAGACTTTGACACCAGCACAGAACTGTCTATGCTTCCTTTCTATGCCTTATGTACCGCTGCTAACTACTTAAGAGCAGGAGGAACCTGTAGAGAAACCAGTATGGAAACACAATTGTGTTCAGTGGAATGCTTACAAAAGACTCAACCTCTTGTAAACACTCCAGTCCATCGTTTTTCACCCACTCCAGACAGAGACCAGACATATGCAGATCAGCGAGAGCACTGCTCCAATGGGAACAATCAAACACGAAGATCCAAACGAGATCCCTCTGAATGGAACACCCTCTACCTCGGACCCGTGTCGGCCTACTTAGGACAGCAGCAAGAGCTCCATCGCCTGCCACATTGGTGTGCAGTGCAGTTATGTGCTCGCGGTAGCCTAAAAACAAAGTAAACTAAAAAATGCGTGTGCTCAGTTTGCATTAATTAATTTCAAAAAGTACATCGTAAAGCCCTTTGCTAAAAAAAAACATTTCCAACATCCGCGCTTTGGAAAATACATAATAAAGTGTCTCCAAAAAACACACAAAAAATGCGTTGCCATTGGAAATGAAAGACAGCCTAGCGCTTTTGAAAACACATGATAACGTGTCTACCCAAAACACGAGAAATGATGGTCGGAAACGAAAGAAAGCCTAGCGCTTTTGAAAACACATGATAACGTGTCTACCCAAAACACGAGAAATGATGGTCGGAAACGAAAGAAAGCCTAGCGCTTTTGAAAACACATTATAACGTGTCTACCAAAAACACGAGCAATGATGCTCGGAAACGAAAGAAAGCCTAGCGCTTTAGAAAACACATGATAACGTGTTTACCAAAAACACGAGAAATGCTTTGCCATCAGAGACGATAGAAAGCCTAGAGCTTTAGAAAACACAAGATACGGAAAAATGCTCTGCCATCGGAGACAAAACAAAGCCTAAAAAAAAGTCCAACAACGCTACCGTATCTCTTCAGACCACGAAGTAATACGAGTAAAGGGGCCAATAGCTGTAGGCGTCAACAATCTCCAAAAGGAGGGACTTTAAGACTGCTTGCACCAACCACAACTCGAACGGAACTCGGGCGGTTTAAGTGACACACCAACAAATGAATCAAAAGTCCGAGGAAAAAAGAGGCGGTTACCAACATCACATAGTGTAGACAGCATCTCTCGTCGAGACAGCGCATGCGCTGCCTAGGCGAAACCTAAAAATGGTAGTAGGGATCATCCAAATGGGTAATAAGGAACACTGGACTGGTGTGCTCACGCTTTATGCAACTGGATTATATTTGATTGTAAATATGTGTAATTTGTATTCTTCCAGTATCCAGACCTAATGATTGGTAATGTAACCTGACGATGACCTCCAAAAAATCATAGTATCCCCCATGGATATTTGAGGTTGAAACGCATTGGCAGTGATTTGAGGAATAGAGGGGAACCTTTCCTGCTTACAGAATTATTTTTTGGTTATGAAACTTGGAAACTCACGAACCAAGAATGGAATTATTTTGGACTGGAGGAGAAACCATACAATATTTGTTCCTTTAGCCTAATGTTCTAATAGGGGTAGACATTGAACGTTTTAGAGCATATATTTAGAGCTGTATATAGCTCACATATTTCAAAATTTTGATTCTCGATATTTAATTTGTTTTAATTTATGTCCCCTGAATTCTTGTACAGTAATGTGTTTAATTTTGTTTAAAAAAAATTTTGTACTTAAAAACGTTTTTGTACTTGGAAAGATAAGGTTGTTTTGAAATTAATAAACATGATTGTGATTAAATGTCTTTAAATAAGAATGTGATCAATTCTAAAGCGCACTAGATTCATGCGTATGTTGTGTTTCTTTAAACTAATTTTTGATTTATGGCCATGTGGGAGTTTTGTAATTTTTGCACTTCTAGAACATGGGCATTTCTCTGCTCTAAAACTTTTTGTGTGTCTTTTAGTTTGACTCTAGTCCACACAGGAGGATGGGGGAGCACATCTGTGCATTCCCCAGAGACAGCTATAAATATTGGTCATGCAACTGGACTGACAGGCGTCTGCCATTTGAGGGCCTGGCTTGATAGATTGAAGGAAGAGGTTTTGACACTTGGGAGCCAGATCATGGCCCCACTAAAGATTAAGATCTGAACTTCAAAGGCACACTACAGTATAACTACTGGTGCCATACTTCAGCTGGGCAGAGATACACTTGTGGTAACGTGGGACCGGACATCCTGCCACTGCGTGGTGCACATTGCCAGAGGAATCTGTTGTGCACAAGGAGGATTGCTGCCATTTGAAGGGACCATGCACCCTTCCTGAATACTGGCTAGCCTGGGCCGACTACCTGCTTCTGTGTGGCACCCTGATTTGTGCTCTCTAAGGGCTTGTTGGCTTGCCCCCTGTTCTCTTGTGGCAGTCTCAGTGACATCAAAGACCTCTCGCAAGGGACCCACACCATCTACTTGTGACACCTGGAGAGGGCTGCCCTCTTAAGTGCCCACATCATCTGCTGGATTCCAACTGGTAGCGCGGCGTGAGCGTGGAACTAAGAATTGTGCCTGGAAACCGGATTGCCTGGTGCGAAGCCTCAAAAGTACTGGCCGCATCTAAGGGGTGTAGCCCCTACTTCCTGGGGCCTCAACATGCCTAAAGCGTCTTGTTGGTGGTGAGCGGATTCACAGGTTGCGGGACCCCGTGTGGCCCGCTTCGTTGATCGTGCCACATCTCTCTCTTGTGACACACCGACTGCATGCTTATTGCATGCAGTGTCCAATTCACAGGTTGCGACCCTTGGATGTGAGGGCATACCGGTAGTAGGGCCTCATTCTACCTTGTGGGCCACTGCTGAACTTGCGCCTGTGTTTGTGACTGGAATTGTCTGATGCAACCCGTATCAATGCACACCAGACATTGTGCCTCATTTCCAGGGAGGTACGGAATTTGCAACTCTCCTTTGTGTGTGACCGGAATCGTCTGGTCTGTTCTCAAGAAATTGCCTAAAGTAGTGTAGCCTGCTTAAAAGGGCATATATCTGACTCCAGTAATCTCTAATAATAGCCTATGGTACTGTACCATGTTTCAGCAAATATTTGTTTTTGACTACAGGAACCTCTCGTTTCAACCTTTTACAAATATTTTTATTGCATTTTAGAACATTGGAATGTTGAGAGCTCCATTGAATACATTGGAGTAGCCCCGGGCTTATAATGGTGGTATGAGCCTGGAGCTCCAACATTCCAATAATTGTCTTTCGTTTTCCAGCATTCCACTGTCAGTTCCAGGTTTTTGAGTCTGACTAGTAGTGTAACTCCCTCTCCAAGATCTAATCTGTGGAGCATCCAGAGCCGTCCAATTTTTACCTATATTCCTTTTAGCCAGCACTCAATGAACTTAGTTCTCACTTTTCTTTTATTAGACCTAGTAGTTAGGCCCAGCTGAAATAACTGGTGCACACTCCACCTGCTAAAATTACTGAAGATCTCCGGCCCAGGCAGTACGGCGGTTCCTATGAAGGTATCAAATATTGGATGGATGGCAACTGTAATGTTGTGGGAGACAGTGGAACAGTCCACGTCTCCTCTGGTGTTAGGGGATGGTCCCGTTAGACCATGACCCCTATGAAATGCGCCGGAATGGGTTTGGCTCGGCGTACGCCGAGATCACGTGTATGAGGGAATAAAAGCCCAGGGCTCTGGGCGTGGCTTGGTCTTGGAGCTAGCCACTAACTAAATTACGTGTGCGGTGTCCTCATTGCGTCAAGCCCGGGGCCTTGACCAGAATACTACATTGGCGACGAGGTGGTGTCAGTTTGCTGCTGTCCTACCTCTCACCCACCGTGCTGCCGCCGGCGCCTCCGTGAGCCCGCTACTGCCTGTGACCCGGCGTGCCCCTGCCGTGTGCCGGAGCTGGCCTGCGCATCCGCGCGACTCCACCGGCGGTGGCTCGACTGATGTGCCGCCCTGCAGCCGACATCCCGCCACGATCTCCGCGCGAGGCCCGGAAGAGTGCGCGCACACGTGCGGCCCTGTATTTCGGCCTGCACGTCGCAGCGGCGCTCTACACCACGCAAGGGAGCCTGCTGTGGCGCGTGTGGAGTCCTGCAGCCGTCCGTGGTAGAAGGCACCGGTAAGCTGCACAGCGCAGTCCTGCTGCCCCCTCTGGCCGCCCTGTTGCACTGCACCGGCCCTGGAATGCACGTGGCACACCCGACAGCCTTACTGTAGGGGAGGATTCCCAGCTCTTGGCTGTGCATGCCCTGGAGGTCTGCTGCCCCCTCCAGGCATTTCCACTCGCCTACTCCTGCTCCCGAGGCTATAACTGGAGCCCGGCCACTCTCTGCCTACATCCAAGGAGTCCGGGCCACCAGCTGCACGCGCTTCTCTCTCCTATACTCCCGCTTGGGCCCCAGTCGCCTGCGCCTGCCGTCCTGCCACGCAGCTGGCACGCTGCAGCTCCCTGCTTTTGGAAGTCTCTACGACCTGCTGCATTGGCTAGGGGCGCATCCTTCGCCTTCCTGCCACCGTACTCTGCTGGGCCAGCATGGCCTCCATCCCACCATTGGAGCCCTTTGCCATCACAGGGCCACCACCCTCCCAAGCTGCAAGGAAGGCGTGGGTGGAGCGGTTGGAGACGTTCTTTGACGCTGCGGACATCCCTGCCCCACGGCGAAGACCCATGCTACTCCACCTGGGCGGTGCGGAAATCCACAAAATCGCGAAGTCAGTCCGCGAGGCTGGGCCCCCAAGGAACTATGCCACGATGCGCGACGCCATAACGGAGCATTTTGAGCCTTACGCCAATCCAGATTACGAGCGCTTCCTCCTCCGCCAAGCAAAACAGCTCCCTGATGAGCCCGTTGACGTATTCTACGCCCGCCTCAAGGAGTTAGCCAGCACGTGCACCCTGCCTGATGTGGATGACGAGATCCGGGCGCAATTCATTCAAGGCTGCGCCTCCTCTAAGCTATGCGAGCGCGTCCTCCAGGAACACCGCATGCCGATGAGGGACATCCTGACCCTGGGACGCTCCAAAGAACTGTCCAAAGCCAGAGTGGCCCATATGGAGCTCAGAGCTACAGCGGCCGTCAAAGAGGAGCCAGTCTGCGCTGTCCGTACTGAGACACGTGAGCCTCGACAAAAGCCCAGAAGATCCTCGACCCACAGCTCCAGGCAGAGCTCTAAGGTCCGCCTCTGTGGATGGTGTGGAGGCCCACTCCCACATGACGGCGCCTGTCCAGCCCAAGGGAAAACCTGTAGTGCGTGTGGAAAGATCAATCACTTCTCCAAGGTCTGCCGCTCGAAGCCTCAGCGGCAACCACCAGGCCCACCTCGACAGGTGCGCGCACTTGAGCCTCTCCCAGATGACTCCTCTAGTGGCGACATGGACGAAGATGAGGCCGCAACCGTGCATGTGGTGCACATGCTACACGCCCTCTCTGCCTCCCCGCAGGCAGCGCCCATGTGCACTATCGACGTGCAGGATCATCCAGTGGCGGCGCTCATTGACACAGGAGCAACGATCAACCTCATGGCCGCCAGCATCTACAAGCTGTTACCCAACTTGCCCGCTCTCCGCAACACCAACGTCCAGGTGTACGCCTTCGGGACCCACACCCCGCTCAGAATATGTGGCGTGTTCCAGGCCAACCTCTCTCACGACCAAGTACATCAACGGTCCAAGATCTACGTCTCCCAAGAAGGGTCGGGATTCCTACTCAGCTGCCGTACCGCATAAGACCTCCGCCTCATCCACTTTGCCTTCACCGTGCTGGCTCACGACCTGGGACGTTTGCTGACCGAGTTTGCACCTCTCTTCGAAGGGATTGGATGCCTCAAAGGCCCGGCAGTCCGGCTGCACATAGACAAGTCCGTGGCCCCGATTGCCCTCAGGCACAGGAGGATTGCCTTCCATCTTCGCCCAAAGGTCGAGGCGGAACTCCGTCTTTTGGAAAAGGCCGGAATCATCGAACGGGTGCGCGGCCCCACCCCGTGGGTGTCCCCCATCGTGGTTGCGAAGAAGTCAAAACAGCCTGACGCGGTCCGCATCTGTGTTGACATGCGGATCCCAAACCTCGCCATTAAACGGGAGCGCCACCTGACGCCCACAGTTGACGACATAATAGGCGAACTTGCGGGGTCCAAGTGGTTCTCGAAGATGGACCTCCGCTCAGGGTACCATCAGGTTCCTCTCCACTCAGACTCTCGCCCAATTACCACCTTCTCCACTGACGCCGGTCTCTGGCGCTACAAACGCCTCAGCTTCGGAATCTCCAGTGCGGCCGAAGTATTCCAAAACATCATCAAGACCATCCTGCAAGGACTAGAGGGGGTGCTCAACGTGAGCGATGATATCTTAGTGCACGCTCCCTCCCTGGAAGAACATCTCCTCCGCCTAGCTGCTGTGTTCGCTCGCCTGCGAGACTGTGGCTTGACCCTACACAAGGAAAAGTGCGAGTTCCTGCGCCGAGACATCAGTTTTTTTGGATATCGATTCTCGGACAAGGGCATCGGGCCAGACCAGGACAAAGTGAAGGATGTCCAAGAGGCGCCAGCCCCCACATCGGTATCGGGAGTCCGCAGTTTTTTAGGTATGGTCACATACTGTGGACGTTTCATCAGGAACCTCTCGGATCTGACTGGCCCGCTGCGAGATCTCACCAGGAACACCACCCACTGGACTTGGGGTCAGGAGCAAGACCAAGCGTTCCAGCAGACAAAGGCTGCCCTGTCCGCGGACACCACGCTGGTCTATTTTGATCCACGACACGACTCCCAGCTAGTGGTTGACGCCAGCCCAACAGGCCTGGGTGCTGTCCTAGCGCAACGTCAAGACTGTGGCGAATGGGCACCAGTTGCCTATGCGAGCCGGACCCTCACACCTACGGAGCAGCGGTATTCGCAAATTGAGAAAGAGGCCATCGCGATCCTATGGGGATGCCGCCATTTTCACATATACTTGTACGGCCATCCTTTCACAGTCATCACGGACCACAAACCTTTGATCCCGCTGTTCCACGGGTCCTCGTCTCGCCCTCCCCCGCGAATTGAGAAATGGATCCTGCAGCTGCAAGAGTTCCAGCTCACAGTGGAATACAGACCTGGCACCCGGAATCCGGCTGACTTCTTGTCACGACACGCCCGACCGGCCACCCCTCCGGAAGCAGCTGAGGCAGCAGCCACAGAAGACTACGTGCGGATGGAAGTAGAACGGTCCCGGCCTCTCCCGATATCTCTGCAAGATGTCATAGCCGCCACACGAGATGATGACTGCCTCCAAATCGCCATCCAGGCAGTTTCCTCAAGTGACTGGCGACCCCTGCAGAGTCCTTCACCGCGACGGACCGCCGCGGCCCAAGCAACATTGAAGTCCCTGCACCAAGTTCGCCATGAACTGTCGGTATCAGCCGACGGCTGCCTACTGCGAGGTCCGCGCCTTGTCCTTCCAGAGAGCCTCACCAGACAAGCAGCCCTTCTCGCCCATGGCGCGCATCAGGGAATCGTCAAATCGAAGAACAGACTCCGCAGTAAAGTCTGGTTCCCAGGCCTGGACCAGCAAATAGAGTCATTGGTGCAGCACTGCCCAGTATGCCTCGCCACCAGCCTACCAAGCAAACCTGCGCCTTTTATCACTGAAGCAGCGCCGAGTGCCCCATGGGAAAGAGTGAGTGCTGACTTCGGCAGTCTACCAGGAGGAAAGTACATGCTAGTGGTGGTTGATTATTTCTCGAGGTATCCAGAAGTTGAATTTGTTACATCTACCTCCGCCGCGGAAGTAATTCCCAAACTGGAGAAGCTAATAGCAACCCATGCGCTTTTCGGTGAACTTCGCACCGACAATGGACCGCCATTCACCAGCGTGGAGGTGGCCAACTACTTGGCCTCCCACCGAATCAAACACCGCAAAATCACACCGAGATGGCCCCAAGCCAATGGCGAAGTAGAAAGTCTAATGCGAACATTGAACAAAACGATCCAAATCGCCCTGGCCGATGGACTCAACCTTGAACGAGCAGTGTATCAGTTCCTCAGGGAGTACCGGCTCACCCCACACTGCACCACTGGCATCTCCCCAAGTCGACTGTGTTTCGGCCGGACTGTCACCGACACCATTCCCCACCATCCGGGGTGGGCCGAAACGGCGAACCCCCCAAACCAATCCGACTACAGGCGAGAGAAGAACAACACAGCAGCTCGTGCAAGACCGGCACCCGGGAGGAAAGTTCCGTTTGCCTTTCGAGCTTCAACCCTGGACTGTCACCGCAGTAAAGGGCACCATGGTGTCGGCCCAGAGAGGGCCAGAGACAGTCACCCGCAATGTATCTTTCTTCAAAAGAGTCCCAGCTGAGGATGACGGCGACTTCCCAGGATCCGATCGGTGCAACGAGGCGCCCTGCAATGGTTCCTCCACTCCTGACAGCGACGCGGCCGGATCTGATCGACCAGCTGCCGTGGACACCTCCACCCATCCGGCCCCCACGTCAATCCAAGACCAGGACTCGTATGGTGACCGGAGCCCAGCCCCCGGCAGCAACCTTGTTGAACAGTCACCAGCACCGCAGCCGCGAAACAGTCAGAACAGATATCACCTCCGGCCCTGTCCGAAGCCATCCCAGAAATACAAAGACTATGTAACCAGTGGCTAGTCGGCGACAATGGGTCGGGTCGCAGCCAGAGTAAGCAGCGGTAAAGAGTACCCAAGTAAGACTGTTCCATTTTGTGTTTTGCCCTAGAAGTTGTGTACTGGACTGAAAGTTTCTTCTAGCAAAGTTTGTGTTTTTGTGCATTTAAACATGTCTCTCCTGGTAAAGGAGGAATGTAATGTTGTGGGAGACAGTGGAACAGTCCACGTCTCCTCTGGTGTTAGGGGATGGTCCCATTAGACCATGACCCCTATGAAATGCGCCGGAATGGGTTTGGCTCGGCGTACGCCGAGACCACGTGTATGAGGGAATAAAAGCCCAGGGCTCTGGGCGTGGCTTGGTCTTGGAGCTAGCCACTAACTAAATTACGTGTGCGGTGTCCTCATTGCGTCAAGCCCAGGCCTTGACCAGAATACTACAGCAACTATCAATTATGATAGCCATCTACCAAACTTTTTTTTTTTCAAATCCCAAAGCGAGAGTTTGTTTTTGGAAAATGAATAACTAACGACCCTCACATTCAGGGTGTTTTTCTCTCCGGATTTGGGGAGTCATTTATATTTTTCTGTTCCTCGCCACCAGGTTTTCTCTGGTGCTGATGGACAGAGAAAAAGGATATTAGACCGTCAGCCCTCAATCGGACAGGTGGTGTGGTGCCTGTTACTCCCTCAGACAATCGCAGTAAGCTTTACATCAACGAGACCAACAGGGGAACCGCTGACAGAAAGATGAAGGTCTACCCAGCTCTACCGAGAGTTTGGCAGATAGGGCAGACTGTCACATCTGTTAAACGTGTCTTTTGTGTCTTATTCCATGTATCTCTGGTAACAACCTATGGTACTGCAGTCTGCTACAGAAGAAAGTTGCTTTTGACTCTGTGGAGAACCCCCTTCCCACTCCCCTCACTTACCGTCGGAAACCATCAGGGATCCTTCTTCCGGACTCCAGAGACGCCGTCGGAACCTGAAGGAGTCACAAAGAAAGGACATAAGAGTAGGGGAGGGGCTGAGACAGGCAAAGAAACCTCAGACACTGAGGAAGGACTTCTATTACCAAGTGCAGAGGGGAGGAGCACCGACAATAAAACATAAGACGGGATGATGCAGAATCTAGGAAGTCACTGCATAGAGAGGGAGAACACCGAAGGAGCATGCCAGGATATCGCTGGAGGAAGAGAGGGACTGGACTACTAGGAGATCGCGTACCACCCCGCTAAGGTGTCCAAAGAGAGAAGCAGGGAAGCCGACCCCACCAAGGACCCCCTGGAGACCTGGTGTGAGGACTTGTGGAAGCCACAAGAGGTTGTGCACAAGCCAGCCACAACTCAGGAGAGTTGTGACAGTGTGGTGAATGGCCCGGGGAAGGGGAGCTCCTAAAAGCATGCGGGGATTGTTGTTTCTAGTATAGAATCGGTGGTAGTGAACTCACGGTGTGTCACTTAGGGCCTGATTTAGATCTTGGCGGACGGGTTACTCCGTCACAACGGTGACGCATCTCCAGTCCACCGAAATATAAATCCCATTATATCCTATGGTATTTATATTTTGGTGGACGGGTTATATCCGTCATCATTGTGACGGAATAAATCGTCCATCAAGATCTAAATCAGGCCCTTAGTCTTACCTTTATTTTCCTTGTGAATGCTGCCAATATCACGTGGCTCTGTTTACTTACTTGGGATACTGGACACTTGGTATCATCCCTTGAGGGGCACTATTTTCCAATACCATCCTATACCTATATACTTTGGTATTTGTCCAAATGGTGCACATAGATAGCGCGTCGTCATTGGGTAATCCCGTGACCTCCAGAGTTGAGCGACTAACTACCCACGACCCAGGTGGGTGAGCCTTTTTCTCGTATAGGGGCAATGTCAGCAAATCACAGGTGTTGTGGTGAAGGGAGAAGAAAATCGCTCAATGGGGTTTAGATACTTACTGCATCATTTCCTGTTTCAAAATACGCAAATCAGAAAAGCCTCCTAAGCCGTATTTCCGCCCATCCCTCCTACAGACTCCTTGGGACTCTAGGAACTACCTAAGGTATTGTAGCATGATTACAGCAAGTAAATGTGTCTGACTGCAGAGGCCTCTAGTACCAATTTAAGATACTTCATACTGCTTCAGAAAATATTTGTTTCTGACTCCAGTTGACTCTAGTAAATGCCTGCAGTACTGCGGCCTGCTCTGGATAAGATTTATTTCTCACACAAGGGACCTCTAGTGATGACCAAACGTACTTCAGCCTGGTACTATTTGTTATCGAATGCAGGGACCTTTAATACCTACCTAACTTCCTGCAGCCTGTTACCAAACAGGATTTGTGTCTGACTGCAGGGACAGTGTGGAGTTGTCTCCTTCCACTGTTGATGTCAGAGACTTATTTTTCTTTTTGCACAGGTCTGAGACATTCTACTTTTTGCAGATGGCAGTGCATGTAGTTGTTCCACTTCACTTCCTCACCCCCTTTGCTCTTCTCTCTCCTTTTCTTTCCTTTTCCTCACTTTCTTGTTTCTAGATACAAGTGACTGGCACTAGCTAAGAATGTTAGTGTGAATAACAGCTGAAATTACGTCATCCTGTTCCTGAAAAGTATTTCTGTCTGACATATGGGGGCCTGCTTCAGAAAACATTTGTTTCTGACATGACACCTTCGGGTATTAGTGTGCGTTATGAATAAAAAATGTATTTCATTTCATTTACGTAAGGAACTGCTAATAATGAGCGAAGGTACTGCAGCCTGATTACAGCAAGGACTTTTAATAACAGCCTACAGTGCTGCAACCTACTTCAGGGCACATGGGTTTCTGACGCCAGTGACCTCTAGTAACAGCCTCAGGTACTGCAACCTACTTCAGAACACATGGGTTTCTGACTCCAGTGACCTCTAGTAACAGCCTCAGGTACTGCAACCTACTTCAGACTACATGGGTTTCTGACTCCAGTGACCTCTAGTAACAGCCTCAGGTACTGCAACCTACTTCAGAACACATGGGTTTCTGACGGGTATGCCCAGACGTGGGTCCCGTGCTCTCCATGCCACTGGAGTCAAGCTATCCTGACTGATGAGGGCTGAAAGCCCAAAACCGGTCCTAGGATGCTTGTTTCCAGTCCAGGGAGGACCTGGCCTGGCAGTTCGGGCTGGACTGTTCTCATTGGGCGCAGGGTCAAGACTGATTTGCATATGGCTGGGTCCAAACTGGAATGGCATGGTGAGCAAAATAACGATGGATTTAGGCCCAGATCTCTGTACTGGGGTGAATGTACGACATTGTTCTGCATTCTGTCCATCAATTGTTGTTTTTGCATTTGTCACCCCTAGTGGGACGGGTATGCCCAGACGTGGGTCCTGTGCTCTCCATGCCACTGGAGTCAAGCTATCCTGGCTGATGAGGGCTGAAAGCCCGAAACCGGTCCTAGGATGCTTGTTTCCAGTCCAGGGAGGACCTGGCCTGGCAGTTCGGGCTGGACTGTTCCCATTGGGCGCAGGGTCAAGACTGATTTGCATATGGCTGGGTCCAAACTGGAATGGCATGGTGAGCAAAAAAATGATGGATTTAGGCCCAGATCTCTGTACTGGGGTGAATGTATGACATTGTTCTGCATTCTGTCCATCAATTGTTGTTTTTGCATTTGTCACCCCCAGTGGGACGGGTATGCCCAGACGTGGGTCCCGTGCTCTCCATGCCACTGGAGTCAAGCTATCCTGGCTAATGAGGGCTGAAAGCCTGAAACCGGTCCTAGGATGCTTGTTTCTAGTCCAGGGAGGACCTGGCCTGGCAGTTCGGGCTGGACTGTTCCCATTGGGCGCAGGGTCAAGACTGATTTGCATATGGCTGGGTCCAAACTGGAATGGCATGGTAAGCAAAAAAACGATGGATTTAGGCCCAGATCTCTGTACTGGGGTGAATGTACGACATTGTTCTGCATTCTGTCCATCAATTGTTGTTTTTGCATTTCTGACTCCAGTGACCTCTAGTAACAGCCTCAGGTACCTGCAGCCTGCTACGGAAAAGAATAAGTGTCGCACTTCATTAACCTTTAGTACCTACCTATGGTACTGCAACCTACTACAGAAAGGACTTATATCTTATTGGAGGGATTTCTAGTAACAAGCACAAGTAAAGCTGACAATTCTGGCTTGCATATTCACTTACAAGCCAGACCTATGGGCTTTGGCAATAAATGTTTAGAAATAGCGCTAACTATTTGTTCTGTAAGTTTTTGTTTTTTTATTTTAAAAAAAGGTTGCAGTATTCAGATGATCCAACTTCTCCTACTAGAACAAAATAATGGATGTGACATTGGTAGACAAAAGTATTGAAAATGACGAGAGCTTTAGAATTATCAAACGCTGGAGAATGTACATGGTGAAGGCTGTGCATCTTTGTTTTAATATCATAATAGAAATGTTTTTCAAACAAGAAATGAAGGTCACAGACCGACGTCGGGTTGCAATTAACAGATTTGTGTCACATGGATGAAATGTCATTGTTTTGTAATTAAGTAGGCGTAATTTTCATTATTCCGGTGTAATTTGGCATCTTCTCGGTAATCTCCTGTAATAAAATATACACAAAATACCTAGATTACATGATTACGCCATGTCGCGTAACGTGAGAAGCACGGAAACAGGGTTACACCTGTTTTACGAAATTCCTGAAATTACATCATAACATAACATAATATAACATAAAGTGTATTTGTAAAGCGCACGTTCACCCCAAAGTGTATCTTGTCGCTGAATAACAGATGTTTAGTTATCATTACACAACATTGCATAATTACACATGATTTGCGCTAAATGCGCTATTTGTTGTAAAATGTTACCCCAATTACATGGAAAGAACAGGTCATGAGCAGTTGTTCATGGTGCTTTTGTTTTTTTGCACTTTTTTTTGTCCCTTGCTCTTCCCACTGTGCTGACTGTATACACCCCGCACACAGTCGCGGCCGGCATGGCTCGCGGGTGGGTGGGCGCGGGGGTCGTATGGGAAGGGGGAGCGCGGGGGAAGGGGGAGCGTGAGGGAGGTCGCACGGGAGGGGGAGTTAATTAAAAAAAAAAAAAAAAAAATTAAACTTACCTTGAGGCCGGGTCCTGTGTCTTCTCGGCTCCTGCTCTCCTGCCTCGGACAGGAACAGGAAGCAGGCAGCCAGGCTCCCTCCCCTAAGTCAATCACAACGCTGCATGCAGCGTTGTGATTGGTCGGGACGGCGCCCAGCCAGTGGCTTATGGGGTGGGCATTTTCTCCATGCAGGCTGCAAGGAGAAGGGCAAAGTGCGCATGACTGGTTTCGGCGGCCCGAGAGGGCCGACCAAATAGTCTTTGCGCACTCAGTAGTGGGCACACCACTCCTCCCCTGCCCTGCTCGTAGAGCAGAGCAGTCCCGCCCAAGCGCCCGCCAACCCGCAACGCAAACATAAAATGGTAATACCTAAAAGGAGGAGCCGCCCCTGCCCATACACTGGACAGTGTAGTCTATTATATAGACATGATAAGTGTACGCAAAATGTGACCTCTTCACTTCACTCCACACTTAAGCACTGAACACGCTTCCCCCAATGTATTTGAAGCCCCTCAGCCGAATCTTATGCACAGCACCAAACATAGTCCCACACAGGCCACTGCCTTAACTTACATTCTACTCACCACGCACAAGAATGAGGTAGACTTTTTTACTCTTCCACTCAGAAGTGATTTAGGGCCACGTCAAGTGTGTTTGGAACTATACAAATGCCACAATAGCATTGCATTTTCAGAGGAATGTGTTCTCTCATACTCCTAGATAGCTTGATTGAAGCAAGCTTTTGGCTTTGTGTTGATCTGTTGTTTTATTTAGGTATCTTTCATTGCTTGAGACATTAAGGAGGAATCAAAAAATCCCTAATAGAGTAACAAAAACACCTATGATTGTCTGTAGGTTACCCCTTACGTTTGTCAGATTTGTCTTTTGTTGGAAGACTATTGTATTAAATGGAAGCACATCATCCCCGGTATTCGGATGGAGGTACATTTAGGCTTTATTGAGGGGTCACAGTGGGGGATTTACAGGCATTTGAGGCAGAGGAATCTAAGAATAAAACAAGCATTGGCAAAACTAATAGGTCTGTTGGTTGTCAGCCTTCTCGCAATTCTTGTTTTGTCATGGGTTTTGTAAAACTTTATTGTTCACAAAGTGGCCAGGCCCTCATCAATAAAAAAAAATATTGGCTAAAGGCAAAAATGTTTTTAGTCTCAAAAAAGCAAGCATTAACATTTTTACTTCCTAGCACTGAAGGAACTACTTTGTGTGTAGCTGTGCCCCATGTGATAGGGCCACATGCCATAAGTCATACTGAAGTCAGCCAATGGCTGAAATGGACTGACTCACTAGCCCTTAATGCATGCTGGAGTTGCTAGAAGAAGAAAAATGTGAATGACGTTGCAACAGACTAATGGATGAAGTCTGGCTGAAAACCCCTATAAGTAAATAGGTTATACACATAATTTTAATAAAATCAAAAGGTCTTGGCTAACACAGACCTAAAATAGCCAATTGGTCTGGCATTGGCTGATAGCCTCTTCCTTTTGAGACAGAAGTATTGAAAGAAGGAAGGAAAGAAGGAAAAAAAGAAAAAGAGAATAGAAAGAAAGACATCAGGAAGGAATGAAAGAACAGTTGCCGAGAGTACACTGATTAGCTTATATTCAGAGTTCACATGAGCTGGAGGCAAGTAAGAAAGAAGGCAAGAAAAAGAAGGAAGGAAAGAGGGAAAAAGAAGGAAGGAAAAAGACGGAAAGAACAAATGAAAGAAGGAAAGTAGGAAAGAAAGAAATAAAGTAGGAAGGCAGGGAAGAAAGAAAGGAAGAAAAAAGAAGAAGAGAATGAAAGCGAGAAGGTAAGAGGAAAAAGGCAAAAAAGAAATTAAGAAGGAAGACAGAAAAGAAAGAAAAAACAAAAAAGATGGAAAGAAAAGAGAAGAGAAAAAGTTTAAAAAAAAGAAGTGAAAGGAGGAAAGAAGTAATGAAAGAAACAGAAGGTAAGAAGAAAAAGAAAGAGGTAAAAGGAAGGAAAGAAGGAAAAAGGAAACAGGGAAATGAAGGAAAGAAGGAAAAAGAAAGTAGGAAAAAAGGGAAGAAATATAGGAAAAAGGAAAAAGAGCGAGAGAATTAAAATGGAAGGCAAAAGAAGGAAGGGAAGAAAGAAGGACAAAACAAAGGGGGAAACAGGAAAAAACTAAGGAAGGAAAGAAGGAAAAAAGAAATAAAAGAGAGAAAAGACGAAAAGAAAGAATGAAAGATATTGATTGAAAGAAAAAGAAAAGAAGGGAAGAAAGAATGAAAGAATGAAAGAAGAAAAATGAGAAGGATAAAGAAAAGAGGAAAAGAAGGGAAAAAGGAAAAAGAAGGAAGGAAGGATGGAGGAAAAATAAAGAAAGGAAGGAAAGAAGGAAAAAGAAAGAAGGAAAAAGAAGAGAGAAAGAAATAAAACAACAAAAGCAGAAAAGGAGACAAAAAGAAGGTAAGAAGGGGAAATTTAGGAAATAGAAAGAAGGAAGGAAAGGAGAAGGAAAAAGAAGGGAAAAGGGAAATAAGGAAACAATAAAGAATGAAAAGGGAATGGAAGAAAGAAAGCAGGTAAGGAAAAATAAAGGAAAGAGTGAAAAAAGAAGTAAAAAAGGAAGATAGAATGAAAGAAGGAAAAGAGGTAGGAAGGGAAAAAAGAAGGAAAAATGAATGAAGAAAGAAGCAAGAAAAGGGACAAAAAAGAGGAAAGAAGGCAAAACTAAGGAAAAAGAAGGAAAAAAGAAGGAAAAAGGAATGGAAGAAAGAAAGAAGGAAAGAAAGAAAGAAGAGGAAAAATGAAAGAAATAGAGAAGGAAAAAGAAGGAAAAAAGGAAGAAAGAAAGCAGGAAAGAAAGAATGAAAGAAAGAAAGAAGAAGGAAGAGGGAAAAGAAAAAAGAAAGTAAAAGAAGGAAAAAGAAGGAAACAAGGAAAAAGAAGGAAACAAGGATATAGAAACAAAAGTAAAATGAAAGACAGAAAAAGAAGGAAAGCAGGAAAGAGAAGTAAAGAAAAAAGGAAAGAAGGGAAAATGAGGGAACGAAGGAAAAAGGAAAGAAAAAGAAGGAAAGAAAGAAGGAAGGAAAGAAAGGAGGGAGGGAGGGAAATAGAAGGAAAGAATGAAGGAAAGAAAGAGAGAAGGAAAAAGAAAGAAATTAAAAAGAGGGAAAGGAAAGAATGAAATGAAGAGTTAAAGAAGAAAGAAGGAAGAAAGAAAGAAAGAAAGAGATAAAAGAAAAGATAAAAGAAGGAAAGAAAAAAGGAAAAGGGAAGGAGATGGAGAAAGAAAGAATTAATTAAAGGAAAAGAAAAGGCAGAAAAGTGGGAACAATGAAAAGAAAACAAGGAAGGAAGGAAAAAGTGGGGAAAAAGGAAACAAGAAAGTAAAAGCAGTACGCAAAGAAAGAAGAAGGAAAGAAGCAGAGAAGAAAGAAGGAAAAAGAAAGAAAGAAGGAAAACGAAAGAAAAAATGCAAAAGATAGGAAAAAGCAAAAGGGAAAGAAGGGAAAAGAGAGAAGGGAAATAGAAAGAAAGCAGGAAAAAGAGCAAAAGAAAAAGTAAAGAAGGAAAAGCACGGAAAAAAGGAAAAGCAAGGGAGGGAAAGAAAGAAAGAAATGTTCAAGAAAAAAGAAATGAACAGAAAGAAGGAAAAAAGATGAAAAATGAAGGAAGATAGAATGAAAGAAAAAAAGAAAAAAGATAGAAAAAAGGAAAAAGAAGGAAGAAAGAAAAAAGAAAGCAAGAAAGCAAATAAGAGGGAAGAAAAGAAAGAAGAAAGTAAAAAAGAAACAAAGTAAGAAAGAAAGAAAAAGGGAAGAGCAAAAGAAAAAAGAAAAGAAAGAAAAAAGGAAAAAGAAGGAAGAAAGCAAGAAAGAAGGAAAGTAGAAAAGAAGGAAGAAAGAAAGAGTGAAAGAAAAGAAAAGAAATAGAGACTAAAAGACGAAAGACGGGACAATAAAAGAAAAAGAAGGAAGGATGGATGGAAAAAGGAAAAGAAGGAAGGTAAATAGAAAGAAAGCAAAAAAAGAAGGAAAGTAAAACGAAAGAAGGAAAAACAAGGGAAAGAACGAAAAAAAGAAAGAAAGGCAAAGGGAAGAAGAAAAAAAAGAAAAACAGGAGGGAAAAGATGGCAAAAGGAAAAACGATGGAAGAAACAAAGAAACAGAGAAAGTAACAAATTACAAGAACAAAGATGAAAAAGAAGAAAGAAGGAAAGGATAAAAGAAGAAAGATAGAAAGAAAGAAAGAACAAAAGTAAAAAAGATAAAAGGAAAGAGAGAGCGGGAAAAATGGAAAAAATTAAGAAACAAAGAAGAAAAAGAAGGAAGGAAGGAGGAAAAGGACAAAAAGGAAAGAAAAAACAACAAATGAACAAGATGGAAAGTAGGAAAAGACAGAAAAAAGAAGAAAGAAATAAAAAAGGACATAAAGAAGGAGGGAAAGAAAGAAGGAAGGAAGGAAAGCAGGAAAGCAGGAAAAAAGAAAGAAAGAAAGAAGGAAAAAGAAATAAATAAAGGAGAAAAAGATGGAAAAGAAGGAAAGGAGAGAAGGAAAGCAAAATATAAGGACCGAAGGAAGGAAAAAAGGAAAGAAAGAAAGAGGGAAAAAATGAAGAAAGAAGGTGACAGAAAGAAATTAAGGAATAAAGATGGAAATAGGGAAAAGTTGAAAAAGATTAATTAAGAAGGCAAGAAAGAAGGAGAGAAGGGAGGAAGGTAGGAAAAAGAGAAAGAAGGAAAGAAAGAAGCCCAGAAAGAAAGAAAGAGAAAGAAATTAACAAAGAAGTGCTGAAAGAAAGAAGGAAAAAAATGAACAAAGAATTAGACAAAGATAGAAGGAAAGAAACACTGAAGGAAAAAAGAAAGAATGAAAGACGGAAAGAAGGATAAAAAAGGAAAATGAAGAAAGAAGGAAAGAATAAAAGGAGGGAGGAAGGACGGAAAGAAGGAAACAAGGACTTAAGGAAAGAAAGAAAGAAAGAAAGAAAGAAAAAGAAAGAAAGCTGGAAAGAAAAAAGGTAGGAAAGAATGAAGGCAGGAAAGAAACAAAGAAAAAAAACAGGGTTGCAAAGATAGATAGAGCACACTGATTAGCTTATATTCAAATTTCATGTGAGCCGATACATAATAGTAGCAGTCAGATTAACAAAGCCACTCCCAAATAAGTAAGAGATGGGATCTGATAAAGCTGGAATGTGCTTGTGGTCACATCAAAAGGATCATGCTATCACATTAGGCTCTAAACACAAAGACAACACTAAAGTAATTATAAACTTAAAACAAAAACACTGCCACTGAAGGAAATTACCTTATGTGCAGATGTACCCTTTGTGAAAGGGCCAAATGCAGTCACTC
The DNA here is from genome assembly GCA_963921515.1 of Calotriton arnoldi. Lineage (NCBI taxonomy): Eukaryota > Metazoa > Chordata > Amphibia > Caudata > Salamandridae > Calotriton > Calotriton arnoldi. Next base: position 929,065 of record CAWUFW010000964.1, read on the forward strand.
AAAGTGAAATTAGCCAGTAGCATAGGTAGACTGACCCATTGTCCCATGCTGTATGCTGTTGTGGGCAGAAGCAATGTGTGAATGACACAAGAACAGACCAATGAATGAAGAGAGGTGGCTGAAAGCCCTTTTAGGTAAGTATATTATACAGATAATTTTAGTAAAATCAAAAGTTCCTTGCTAACGCCAGACGTAATTAGTATTTTTTATACAATTTTTCCCCCATATTGTCATAATGATCATCTTCCATTTGTATAATTCAAATTTACCTGCAGCGGAATCCTAGCACTGCAGATCAGTAATCTATTTAAAGGTATTTTTTAAAATTCTTCTCCATTACAAGATGCCTAGTAATAAAGGGTGGAAATTCCCGAGCTGGAGAAACCCACTCCAGCCAATATCTCTACCCCTAATTCCAGGTAGCATGAGTTAATTTCCCTGGAATGGTGAATAATATGTGGACCCAGGTACATCAGGTCTTTACTGCATCCTGGTGACGTTACAGAGAACATTTTCCACCTGCTCTGAGCATAATCAACTGGGGTTGTATTCTCCCCCGCTCTCCCTCCCAGCCTGGGGTGACACAGAAAACAGCCCTAAATGTCATGAGCGAGATATTGAACTGTAACTCTCAGAGCAGTCCCTTCCACAGGAAACATCTGAAAAAAGAATGGGCTACTTCCATCTCATGCTTTGTTGGCTTCGTGTCTCACCTATAGGTTCTTATCATGTGATACATGTTATCTTACGGGTAGGTAAAGTTGTTTCTTCGACTTCAGGTACTCTGTGTATTTCCATAGATGGCTTTGTGAGTCATCGTTGGAGTTATCATTCTTTCCCTGTCTTAAACCACAAGTCTGTGCAATCTTGAAGTGTTGCGGTACTACAATTCCGGCCTAGCTGTTGGCCACCGATCTGGCTGGTGAATTCTAGACTATTTGAAGTTTTCTAAATGTTATGCTTAGCTTTTTTCTCTTTTTTAGAAGCATTGCTTATCTGATATGACTTCCCATAATTAGAAACTGCCCTCTCCCCAATGTCTCTTTTGTTTGAAAGAGAGGACCAAAGAGTCCCATCAGTATACCTGCAGTAAAATATTTTATCAAAATAATGTGGGTATCAAAAGTACTCTGTCTAAGAAATCTTCTGGGGAGGCTGCACAGCAAGAGTGTCCATTTCATTGCTATGTGCTTTATTTAAGACCCAAATAACCGTGCGAGGAGACCATCTGAAGGCAAACCAAAGACTTCTTAAAAGTATCCTTGCCTTACAATTTAGTAGCGTAGACTAAGCTCAAGTATTACTCTCAGGAAGTGTAAGATGTGGCATAGAATACTACAACCACAATGTCAACACAATTAAAGAAACAGTTTGCAAGTTATTAAAAAACAACTCCATAAAAAGGTTGCACTTGTTAGCTCCCAACAGATATATTTTTAAACAATACATATATAGAAAATAGAGAAAAATTGGGTCTAAAATATTCTATTGAAAGGTGTTGGGAAAACCCTTTGAAATTGCATCTTGATGAACTCAGTGCAGGTCTATATGAAAAATTCAAAAAGTTGAAAAACTAAGTATCTCTCTACAGCGGGTCCTAGGTAGGGGTGTTATGGTTATGTTATATAATGTAATGTAAAGTTCATTTTTTGTACATTGATTGTTCAGCAATTTTTGGTCTCTTAGTACTTTGGTGCAGTGTTGTCTGCAATTGTGGGTTTGCCTCTGGATGCTGTCACGGATTTTCCCTGTGGGTGATTCCATAGGATGATAGGTCTTGCAAAGTGCCACCCAAGCATGCATGGAGCCAAGACTGTCTCTCCGGGATACATTGCTTTGGAGGAGTGGGTCTTCTGACACTCCGCATATCCCAAGACAGGGTGTGGGTCTCCCGACACTCCACCTATCCGAAGATAGCTGTGTGGTATAGGTCATCACTTGAGTTCTCATCAGATCCCATACTGCATGGGTTGACTACTGTCTAATGGGTGATTGGGCTGGTGGTGGGGTTGGTGTCTGTTTCTAACAGTCTATGTGTAGATCTTTTAGGGTTAAGCCTAGAGCTGGCATGTTAATCGAATGGTCTGATCTAGTTTTTTTCTAGATATGGTAGTAGGTGTGCTGTCTACACAATTAAGGCACTGGAACAGTTCCTCCTGGTGAACAGTGTTCTACCTGGCCCCTACTTCTTAGTTTCCATGCCTCCCTGTGCCAATATTCTCTTTGTGAGGTTGCTAGTCTCTAATACAAGTTGCCAATGCCTCAGTTCTCCCAAGAAGTTGAATGGGTCATGTATGTGTCATGTCTATAGTAATCTCCTGCTGGCTTCTCTAGTATGTGGTCTCCAGCATGCTTTTTATGGGGGGCTATGGCAGGGATTGGGATGTGTAAAGATATTTGGGGAATCCTTTAGAGTCTGATGGGTGGCCCACCAGTATGGCTTCCGCCCCTCTGGCAGATGACAGCCCGCCGGATTTTGAGATCCCTACCTGCCTGGTGGGATCTCTGTGACCTCAGTGGAACCACCGCTGCAACTGGTCCACTGAAGTCCCTGATGCTTTGCCAAGCAGGCGCCATGTTTGATGCTCACACTTTAAGGGCCACATTTACAAGGATTTGGCAAGGGCAGCGCTGCAAGTTTTTTTGCTGCGCTGCCCTACGCCAAATCGAAAGGGCAGCAATGCACTGTATTTATGAGATTTGGTGCATTCCTGTCCTTTTAGCCAGCCCCGGCACACAATATGGTGCCTAGTGTCAACGCAGATCACTCCATGTTAGCAGGTCACCTTGGTTGCAGTACTCGACTTTTCTTTTTAGAAAATATTGTTCTCAGGATTTGTACAATTGGTTTGAGTAAATCAGTCAAATACTACAGCTCCCAGAAGTCACTGCTGTTTAGATGGAAATCCTGGAGTGGAAGATTGTGCCTAGCAGACGTGGAGCTATCTGCCTACCGTCCCAAGAACCTCTCAGCAATTCTCACCTAATGCTTGAATTCCCTTCCCTGTGAGATGTGTTCCTTCCTTCTTAAGTCTCCAGGTCTCTCTATAGCACTTCAACTCCATTCCGCTTCCTTCAAGTGTATTCTTTCTACTCTATCCTCTAAGCCTTTGATGTCTGCAGCCCACCACGCATCTACACTGTTCGTTTCTTTTCTGTAGAGGGCATTGAGTGCTAGATCACTTTTAATTGGAAAATATGCAAATAAACGCTGAAGGTTAAGAACAGAATCTACGGTTCAAAAAAACAAAAAAAGCCGAGCCACCCACCACTACGTCCAAAACAAATCAAATATAACACAAGGCATGCATCACATGATCGTGCACAAAATATATAGATATAGAACATTTTTCAATTGTGCTTACTAGCCCACGCTTTTGCCACTTCATTTAACAAATAACAGGTGTTGTTAATATCAAGCAACTTAGAAGCATTCGTTTTATCAACAAGAGAAAAAAACATGAAAGGCTGCGTTTGCCCTGCTCTGCAAACACACTGCAGACTTTAAATGAATTACTTTAGAATGTATTGGTTCAATCACAAGTAATTTTGGTCTAATGTTTTCCCATACGCAGCCCTTTTTTAATCGAGTAAAACGAATACGGAAGGGTGATACTGAAGAGCAGGACAATAGCAAACAAAGTTATGCCCACGTCAAACAGTCACCATTACATGTGGATTTGAATGAGTTTCAGCACGACGGACACACATTGATACGCGCATGTACTTACAGTCAGTAAAGCGCTGCGAGGCGGTCCTGCGGGAGTCAGCGGTGTCGAGCAGAGCGCTCACCGGGGAGCTACTCTTAAGAGCTGCTCAGAGGGGAGGGTGGGAGCGGGAGGCTGAGCCTGTGATGTTGAACTTGACTCCACTCACTAAGGGATGTTAACAGGTTTCTGCCAGTTCCGGGAAGCAGGCTTTTGGGCGCACGGTGGTTTTGCAAGGGAGCTGAACAAAACCGACAGTTACATTCTTCATAGCAACAGTTTATTGGCTGGCACAACTTCCGACAGGCAAGGAAGTGATCTTGGGAGTGAATTGGTTCATATGTGTGCGCTGATATATCTGGTTATTTATGTTTTATATAGCTCCTCGCTTCTTCCGGAGTGTGTCAGTGCGCTTTAACATAGCACACTACCATATAGGGCCACTGGAATTATGCGATTGTGCGGCCGCGGCGTTTTTCACATAATTATGAATGTGCCACATTTACCACATAGTCCATCATCTGCTGCATAAATCTGCAGATTTTAGCAAAAAAAAATTGTTTCTGACTCAAACGGTTCAAAAGTTACCAAAAAAGCGGTGACACGTGTTGCCGTGCAGTAGAAGCGTAAAAATGACAAAATAATGAACTAATCCTATCTGAGAATATGGCACATTATGCCACATAATTTACCTTTTCTTGCCGCATAATTTAATCAACCCTGCTGCATAAATTGCCCCTCCCCTACCGCATAATTCCAGTGGTCCTGCATTGGTGCCAAGGAGAATAAGATGAAGAGAGAAACATGGATCTAAGCTGCTAATAAAAATTAGATATGAAAGTTCAATGCACAATAAACAATAACGGACCTACTGTTTAAATAAAACCAAAGGGGATGATGGACGGAGTGTTGAACATTGCAAGCACTCACCCCCAGTCAACTGATCTGGGTTTAATCCATCATCATTCTTTAGCTCACTCCGCCATCCCAGTTCAGACATGGCCATATGCAAATCAGTCTGACCCTGTGCCTCATGGGAACAGTTCAGCCCGAACTGCCAAGCCATGTCTTCCCTGGACCGGAAACAAGCATCCTGGGACCGGTCTCGGGCTCACAGCCCTCATCAGCCAGGCTATCTTGAATCCAGTGGCAAAGTGAGCAAGGGACCCACGTCTGGGCATACCCTGCCAACTTAGGGCGAACAAAGCAAAACCATTCTGTCCATCAACTGTTGTTTTTGCATTTGTCACCCCGAGTGGGACGGGTATGCCCAGACGTGGGTCCCGTGCTCTCCATGCCACCTGGAATCAAGCTATCCTGGCTGAAGAGGGTGAAACCCGAAACCGGTCCTAGGATGCTTGTTTCCAGTCCAGGAGGACCTGGCTTGGCAGTTCGGGCTGGACTGTTCCCATGAGGCACAGGGTCAAGACTGATTTGCATATGGCTGGGTTCAAACTGGAATGGCATGGTGAGCAAAAACGATGGATTTAGGCCCAGATCTCTGTACTGGGGTGAATGTATGACATTGTTCTGCATTCTGTCCATCAACTGTTCTTTTTGCATTTGTCACCCCGAGTGGGACGGGTATGCCCAGACGTGGGTCCCGTGCTCTCCATGCCACTGGAATCAAGCTATCCTGGCTGAAGAGGGGTGAAACCCCAAACCGGTCCTAGGATGCTTGTTTCCAGTCCAGGGAGGACCTGGCTTGGCAGTTCGGGCTGGACTGTTCCCATGAGGCACAGGGTCAAGACTGATTTGCATATGGCTGGGTTCAAACTGGAATGGCATGGTGAGCAAAAAACGATGGATTTAGGCCCAGATCTCTGTACTGGGGTGAATGTATGACATTGTTCTGCATTCTGTCCATCAACTGTTGTTTTTGCATTTGTCACCCCGAGTGGGACGGGTATGCCCAGACGTGGGTCCCGTGCTCTCCATGCCACTGGAATCAAGCTATCCTGGCTGAAGAGGGGTGAAACCCGAAACCGGTCCTAGGATGCTTGTTTCCAGTCCAGGGAGGACCTGGCTTGGCATTTCGGGCTGGACTGTTCCCATGAGGCACAGGGTCAAGACTGATTTGCATATGGCTGGGTTCAAACTGGAATGGCATGGTGAGCAAAAAAACGATGGATTTAGGCCCAGATCTCTGTACTGGGGTGAATGTATGACATTGTTCTGCATTCTGTCCATCAACTGTTGTTTTTGCATTTGTCACCCCGAGTGGGACGGGTATGCCCAGACGTGGGTCCCGTGCTCTCCATGCCACTGGAATCAAGCTATCCTGGCTGAAGAGGGGTGAAACCCCGAAACCGGTCCTAGGATGCTTGTTTCCAGTCCAGGGAGGACCTGGCTTGGCAGTTCGGGCTGGACTGTTCCCATGAGGCACAGGGTCAAGACTGATTTGCATATGGCTGGGTTCAAACTGGAATGGCATGGTGAGCAAAAAACGATGGATTTAGGCCCAGATCTCTGTACTGGGGTGAATGTATGACATTGTTCTGCATTCTGTCCATCAACTGTTGTTTTTGCATTTGTCACCCCGAGTGGGACGGGTATGCCCAGACGTGGGTCCCGTGCTCTCCATGCCACTGGAATCAAGCTATCCTGGCTGAAGAGGGTGAAACCCGAAACCGGTCCTAGGATGCTTGTTTCCAGTCCAGGGAGGACCTGGCTTGGCAGTTCGGGCTGGACTGTTCCCATGAGGCACAGGGTCAAGACTGATTTGCATATGGCTGGGTTCAAACTGGAATGGCATGGTGAGCAAAAAAACGATGGATTTAGGCCCAGATCTCTGTACTGGGGTGAATGTATGACATTGTTCTGCATTCTGTCCATCAACTGTTGTTTTTGCATTTGTCACCCCGAGTGGGACGGGTATGCCCAGACGTGGGTCCCGTGCTCTCCATGCCACTGGAATCAAGCTATCCTGGCTGAAGAGGGTGAAACCCCGAAACCGGTCCTAGGATGCTTGTTTCCAGTCCAGGGAGGACCTGGCTTGGCAGTTCGGGCTGGACTGTTCCCATGAGGCACAGGGTCAAGACTGATTTGCATATGGCTGGGTTCAAACTGGAATGGCATGGTGAGCAAAAAACGATGGATTTAGGCCCAGATCTCTGTACTGGGGTGAATGTATGACATTGTTCTGCATTCTGTCCATCAACTGTTGTTTTTGCATTTGTCACCCCGAGTGGGACGGGTATGCCCAGACGTGGGTCCCGTGCTCTCCATGCCACTGGAATCAAGCTATCCTGGCTGAAGAGGGGTGAAACCCCGAAACCGGTCCTAGGATGCTTGTTTCCAGTCCAGGGAGGACCTGGCTTGGCATTTCGGGCTGGACTGTTCCCATGAGGCACAGGGTCAAGACTGATTTGCATATGGCTGGGTTCAAACTGGAATGGCATGGTGAGCAAAAAACGATGGATTTAGGCCCAGATCTCTGTACTGGGGTGAATGTATGACATTGTTCTGCATTCTGTCCATCAACTGTTGTTTTTGCATTTGTCACCCCGAGTGGGACGGGTATGCCCAGACGTGGGTCCCGTGCTCTCCATGCCACTGGAATCAAGCTATCCTGGCTGAAGAGGGTGAAACCCCGAAACCGGTCCTAGGATGCTTGTTTCCAGTCCAGGGAGGACCTGGCTTGGCAGTTCGGGCTGGACTGTTCCCATGAGGCACAGGGTCAAGACTGATTTGCATATGGCTGGGTTCAAACTGGAATGGCATGGTGAGCAAAAACGATGGATTTAGGCCCAGATCTCTGTACTGGGGTGAATGTATGACATTGTTCTGCATTCTGTCCATCAACTGTTGTTTTTGCATTTGTCACCCCGAGTGGGACGGGTATGCCCAGACGTGGGTCCCGTGCTCTCCATGCCACTGGAATCAAGCTATCCTGGCTGAAGAGGGGTGAAACCCCGAAACCGGTCCTAGGATGCTTGTTTCCAGTCCAGGGAGGACCTGGCTTGGCAGTTCGGGCTGGACTGTTCCCATGAGGCACAGGGTCAAGACTGATTTGCATATGGCTGGGTTCAAACTGGAATGGCATGGTGAGCAAAAAACGATGGATTTAGGCCCAGATCTCTGTACTGGGGTGAATGTATGACATTGTTCTGCATTCTGTCCATCAACTGTTGTTTTTGCATTTGTCACCCCGAGTGGGACGGGTATGCCCAGACGTGGGTCCCGTGCTCTCCATGCCACTGGAATCAAGCTATCCTGGCTGAAGAGGGTGAAACCCGAAACCGGTCCTAGGATGCTTGTTTCCAGTCCAGGGAGGACCTGGCTTGGCAGTTCGGGCTGGACTGTTCCCATGAGGCACAGGGTCAAGACTGATTTGCATATGGCTGGGTTCAAACTGGAATGGCATGGTGAGCAAAAAACGATGGATTTAGGCCCAGATCTCTGTACTGGGGTGAATGTATGGCATTGTTCTGCATTCTGTCCATCAACTGTTGTTTTTGCATTTGTCACCCCGAGTGGGACGGGTATGCCCAGACGTGGGTCCCGTGCTCTCCATGCCACTGGAATCAAGCTATCCTGGCTGAAGAGGGGTGAAACCCCGAAACCGGTCCTAGGATGCTTGTTTCCAGTCCAGGGAGGACCTGGCTTGGCAGTTCGGGCTGGACTGTTCCCATGAGGCACAGGGTCAAGACTGTAGGAGAGTAGGATCTGCTTCACATGGGTACCCCCACTTTTTGCTGATGCTTCACTGTTTTTCGACATTAGTCTGGCTGGGGCCCTGCTAATCAGAACCCCAGCCTAGCTGCTTCCTCTCTAAAATGGTTTCCATGTGCCTTAGGCACATCACTGATTGGGATCTGGAGTGCCCTTATAAGTCCCTAGTATATGGTATACTATGTACCAAGGGCATAGGTACCTCAGAGGCCTGCCAGGGGCTGCAGCATGTATTATGCCACCCCTGGAAGGCCATCCAAACTGACACCACAGGTCTGCTACTGCAGCCTGGGTAAGGTGGTGCATGCACCCCTTACTGTGATATAGGTTACCTATATCACTAAATACATACACACATATAAACCTAGAAGTCACTCCTAAGGCAGGCCTTATCAATCCTAAAGGCAGAGTGCATGGTTCCTATGTGAGAGGGTGCCCCTGCATGAACAGGGCCCCTCTGCAGCGTTCGGAGACCATCTCTGATGCTGTTTGTAGTGCAGCCTGACCATATACTCTTAAGCGCATTATAACCTCGCGGTAAAATGCTAACTTTGGAATGGCTGCACCTAAACATGTCGTGTTTGGTGTCAAACATCTTGGAATACTACCCCCCGCCAATTCTGGTGGCGGGGGTAGCATTCCACCCTTCTAGAGGGAAAGAAATGTTAACTCTAACTAACCCGGTAACTTCTTTCCAAAGCCCTGGCATCACAAAATGGATGCTGCTGCCACAGACACGAGTCTGGCCTCCTGCTGCTGGACGAAACTCCGGCAGGGGAGGCCTGGACAATAGGTTTCCTGTCCCAGGGAGGTGTGACCACCTCCCCAGACAGGATAATGTGTATTGGGGCTGGGCGGGAGCACCATCTGTGTGCTTTGAAGTCCTGCACTGGGGGCACATTTGGTGTCCCTGTGCATACCCCAGTTCAAACCGGATCAGGGGCTTCCAGCCCCTGCTTTGGCGCGAACTGGACAAAGGGAAAGGGGTGTAGCCACCCCTCTGCCCTGACCCACCCATAGGTGGGGCCACAGAGTAGTCCAACCCCTATCCTTAGTATAAGTATAGGAACCCAGTCCTTAGGACTTTAGATTATCCCTGGACGAAACTCTGAAACTGAATCCTGGACCTTCGACGCTCTACTCACGATTAGAGGACAGAAGAATCTCCCTTGGGGTCAAGGAGTGACTCCCCTGCTTGGCAGGCACCAAAGAAGCATCTGTCCGGTTCGCATTTCTGAAGCTCCCGTCGGACGCCGAAGTCATCGCATCACCAGAGGTAGATTCTCAGACTTCCCCGAGGCTACCCTGAGTCCCCAGCAAAGCTGAGGCCTGTGGCTATCGTGGGTGACTTGAGACCGTGACCCCTAGACACCGAGCACATTTGCAAGTGCATCCTCTTCTGGGTCTCCCAAGAAGTCATGCTTTGGGCTCCGAGTAGCTCTAGCCTCCAGCACCACCTGCACCGAAGATCACTGGCCCCCACTCCACGAGTGTCCTGTAAGCTAGCTCCACGTGCGGCGTCACAAGGCTCCTTCGCGGTCGCTAGCCCGTTGGCTAGTAGCCCTTAACAAAGGCCAATCTTTTTCTATCTTGGCATCCTGGTTGCTCCAGGCCTGCCCTCACTTACCCTCGCTGGGTGAGTTCCCCAGACCTTGCTGGTCTGCACCATCGACGATCTACCTCTGCATCGAGACTTGCCGTTGCCAAGGCTTGTTGGGTCCAATCCGGTCGCCAACACCTCAGCACTCGACAGACATCGTGTACCAGCCCGAATCCTGCTCCTGGTCACCGACAACGCCTCCTGGACCTCGTGGCTGAAGAGTCAAGACGACTGTCAACGCACCTGAAGCACTCGACATCGGTGGGCATCTGTCCATCGCCTTCCTGGTCACTGGCTAGTGACCCAGACTCTGTCCCCTCTGCTTTCAGGTTCATCAGAACTCCGATCCACTCTTGGATCCACCCGGACACTTTTCACTTGGTCGCCAGCAGCACTTTGCAGCAGATCGCCATTCAAATCGGCAGACGAAACCCAACCCCGAAAGGCACCTATGCACCCGGCTTCCCTGGGTGAGGTAACACGAGTACTCCGGTGCTCCCGTGGGTAGAGACTCTTCAAAGTCCTAGATCTCAAAGGGTTTGGTCCAAGTCCTCTTTTAAGTGTCCCCTTTCTCTAATTTCCCGATCACGACTTTCTCCATAGAAGTCAACGGCGTATCACGGTTGTGTATTTACACTGCTCGCGTCTCCCGTGGGTCCCCTGTGTCACTACCTTGGGTGGTTCCTTGTGGTCCAAGCACTTCTAGAGGCTCTAGGCCTAGTGTCTAGTTCAGTCGTGGTTCGCATACCACTTTATTGGTATATGGTTTGAGTACGCCCCTAGGGCCCAAACGTGTATTTGTGCTATTACTGTGTTTAAATAACTTCTAACTTATGTACTTCGAACTCTAGCCTCATAAAGAGACTAGAGGGGTGTGTTTAGCAATAAATACATATATTTTGAATATATACCTGGTGTGGTGCTCTTTCATTTGGTCACTCAAGAGATTATAGACTGGTAAAACAAGCTGCTTTACATTCCTTCAAGACTTAGCCTGAAGGCTGCTCTCCATAGCTACCACTAGGATAGCTTTCAATAAGGTTGTCTTTAACCTATCTCCAATAAGGGGTTGTTTGGACTGGTGCAAGGTGCCCACTATAATTAGTGGACAGCATATGCCAGGCCAACTTCTCACATTGGTGTGCAGCGTGTGGGATTCCAGCTTGCTATTGTTTTACCAGATAATCTCAATTGAATTGATCAACTGAAAACCACTAAAGGTACCTAAGGTACATATAATTTAAGCTTAGAATACAGTAAGTTCTACTGAACTTAGAGTTGTGTGTTAAGGGATAGCACAACCCTTTCTACAACTCAAGAGAGTTTAGTAGGCCACACTAGAGTAGGTAGTGCATACACCACACCACACTAGTAATGTCTTTAAGGGTAGGATCTAAAGAATCCTTGCAGGAAGCCATTGAGCTTCCACCCTCCAAGTATGATACACTCCCATTCTTGGAATTGAGAGCTTTATGCAACTTGAGAAAAATAAGGACAGGCCAAAGCCCCACCACCCAACACCTCAAGGAGTTGTTGGTGGCTTATGACCTTAGTAGGCCCTCGGGGACTGAAGGGGCAGGAGCTGAGGGTGGGGCAGATGATGAGGATGGGACCAGGGGTACCAGTACCCCCAGCCCCCCCTCTGAAACTGGCCAGGAGGGCGACAATGGCCCTGACCTGGATAATCCAACCCCTCCTGAGGAAGATGAAGAGGAGGATCAGAATGATGCTCCCTTTGTCCCCCAGGAAGGATTGTGAGTGTGCCCAGAAGGTCTAGATCTTCTTCTCAGGAGTCTAACCACTCTGGCACCTCAATAGGGAGCTCTGTCTCATCTCATAGGAGGGAATCCTCTCATGAGAGAAGAAAGAGGCTGGTTCAATATGAGGAAGCTCAGCTTGAACTCAAAAAGAAGCAACTAGCCATAGACAGGGAGTCCCTAGATCTCTTTAGAGAGAGAAGAAAGTTGGGACTAGAGTCCCATGGTGGCAGCCATGTCCCTAGAGATAGGGAAAGGTCCTATGACCATAGGAACCTGAGCAAGATTGTCCCTCCCTATCAGAATGGGGATGACATCCACAAGTGGATAACTGCTCTAGAGAGGGCCTGTAAGGTACAGAAGGTCCCTCAGGAGCAGCGGGCAGCAATCTTGTGGCTCTCCTTTGCTGACAAAGGTAGAGATAAGCTCCTCACTGTTAGAGAGGAGGATGCTGATAATTACAAGGTCTTGAAGAGTGCTCTTATTGATGGGTTTGGCCTAACCACTGAACAGTACAGGTTGAAGTTCAGAGATACCCAAAAGCACAGACTCAAGACTGGGTAGACTATGTGGATTGTTCTGCCAAGGCTCTGGAAGGCTGGTTGATGGGCAGTAAGGTGTGTGACTTCTCAGGATTGTACAATCTGATAATGAGGGAGCAGATTCTTAATAACTGTCAAACTCAGCTGTTGCATCAATACCTGGTAGACTCTGATCTGACCTCTCCCAAGAATTGGGAAAGAAGGCAGACAAATGGGTCAGAACCAGGGTGAAGCAGAAGGTACAGAACCAAGGTGGGGAAACCAAGAAGCAAGATGCTAAGAACTCTGACAAGGGTGGGGAGAAGGGTAAAGATCAAAAGTCTTCATCAGGCCCCCAAAAATCTTCTTCTGGTGGGGATTCACAGTCTACCAAAGGGAAAGGCCAAAGAAAACCATGGTGCAAGGTCTGTAAGCAAAAGACCCACTGGACCAGTGATTGCACCAAGTCCAAAGACTCCAGTCCAGCACCCACCAATGCCCCTAAGGCACCTGTTCCCCCTAGTACAGTTGGTGTGGGTGCTCCAGCCAAGGGTTTAGTAGGGTTCACTCTGGGTACTGAGTTGGGCTCTGACCTAGTCAGAGAACTGACTCAGGCTGTGTTAGTCTGTGATGGAGGCATGGATGTGCCCTCCTCTATGAGTCCCAGTAATCTGGGCAAGTACAGACAACAGCCTTTAATCAATGGACGAGAGGCTTTGGCATTTAGGGACACAGGGGCAAGTGTCACAATGGTGACACAAGGCCTTGTGAATCCTGGGCAAGTTATACTTGGTGAAATGTACCAAGTGACCAATGCTAGCAATGTCAGAACAGACCATACTCTGGCAGTTGTTAACTTCTCCTGGGGAGGGTAACTGGCCTTAAGAAGGTTGTGGTAAGTGCAAACCTACCAGTCGAATGCTTGCTTGGCAATGACTTAGAGACTTCTGCTTGGGCAGAAGTGGAGCTCAGGACCCATGCAGAAATGCTGGGGATCCCTGCAGATGTGTTTGCTGTGACCAGGTCACAAGCCAAAATGTCTAACACTGAACAGGCCTTGGATTCTGGAAGAATGGACCAAGTGCCTTCCAAGAGGAGGAGTAGTAGGGTTAAGGCAGTGTCTTCCCCTTGGCTCAGGAGGAAGATCAGTCCCTTGAGGGGGATGATCTCAGCCCTGAAGAAGGAACTGTCCCAGAGGAACTTGAACCTGACCAGGTTGAGTTCTTGGGGACAGGGGGACCTTCTAGGGCAGATCTGAGCCAGGAGCAGCAGAGCTGCCCCTCCCTTGAACCCCTCAGACAGCAAGCTGCTGCTGAGGCTGCTGGGAAAGCTAGTGGTCCCCATACAGTGTATTGGGATGATGGACTCCTGTACTCAGAGAGTAGAGACCCCAAGCCTGGTGCTACCAGGAGGTTGGTTATACCTCTGAAGTTCAGGGGCTTCCTATTGACCCTAGCCCATGGTATTCCCTTAGCAGGTCACCTGGGCCAGAACAAGACTTGGGACAGAATTGTCCCTCACTTTCACTGGCCCCACATGTCTGAAGACAGCAAGGAGTTTTGTCGCTCCTGTGTAACCTGCCAGGCCAGTGGCAAGGCAGGTGGCACTACAAAGGCCCCCTGATACCACTACCTGTGGTGGGGGTGCCCTTTGAAAGGGTAGGGATTGACATTGTTGGTCCCATGGATCCCCAAACAGCATCTGGGCACAGGTTTATCCTGGTGGTAGTGGATCATGCCACCAGGTACCCAGAAGCTATTCCCCTCAGGACCACTACAGCACCTGTGGTGGCAAGGGCCCTTCTGGGAATTTTCTCAAGAGTGGGCTTTCCTAAGGAGGTAGTATCAGACAGGGTGCTAACTTCATGTCTGGGTACTTGAAAGCAATGTGGAAGGAGTGTGGAGTGACTTATAAGTTCACCACACCCTATCACCCACAATGCAATGGTTTAGTTGAGAGATTCAACAAAACCTTGAAGGGCATGATTAAAGGGCTCCCAGAAAAGCTTAGGCGTAGATGGGACATACTCTTGCCCTGCCTTTAATTCGCATATAGGGAGGTGCCTCAGAAGGGGTTGGTTACAGCCCTTTTGAACTTCTGTTTGGCCACCCTGTGAGGGGTCCACTGTGCTTGGTGAAGGAAGGATGGGAGTTACCTCTCAAGCCCCCAAAGCAAGATATAGTGGACTATGTACTTGGTCTCCGCTCCAGGATGGCTGAGTACATGAAAAAGGCAACCAAAAACCTTGAGGCTAGCCAGGAACTTCAAAAGGCCTGGCATGACCAAAGAGCTGTTCTGACTGTTTACCAACCAGGACAGAGGGTGTGGGTGTTGGAGCCAGTGGCCCCAGCAGCTCTCCAGGACAAATGGAGTGGACCCCACACTATTGTTGAGCAGAAGGGTGAGGTCACTTACTCAGTAGACCTAGGAACACCCAGGAGTCCCCACAGGGTTCTCCATGTCAACAGGTTAAAACCATATGTGGACAGGGCAGACATGGGCTTGCTCATGGCTACTGATGAAGGGCAGGAGGAAGAGAGTGACCCACTCCCTGACCTGCTCTCACAGAACCCTGACGATGGGTCAGTTGATGGTGTAGCCTTGGCAGGCAGCCTCACTACCCAGCAGCAAACTGATTGCAGGCAAGTCCTCAATCAGTTTAGACATATGTTTTCACTGACACCCAGTCAGACCACCTGGTGCACTCATGAAGTGGACACTGGGGACAGTCTGCCTATTAAAAACAAGATTTATAGGCAACCTGACCATGTCAGGGACTGTATCAGGACTGAAGTCCAGAAAATGTTGGAATTGGGAGTTATTGAACCCTCAGATAGCCCTTGGGCTAGTCCAGTGGTCCTTGTACCAAAACCTCACACCAGTGGTGGAAAAGAGAGATGAGGTTTTGTGTGGACTACAGGGGTCTCAATGCAGTCACTAGGACTGATGCCCATCCAAAACCCAGGGCAGATGAGCTCATAGATACTTTGGCCTCTGCCAAATATCTCAGCACATTTGACCTAACAGCTGGCTACTGGCAGATCAGACTAGCTGATACTGCAAAGCCCAAAACAGCATTCTCAACCCCTAGTGGGCATTATCAATTTGTGGTAATGCCCTTTGGTCTGAAGAATGCACCTGCCACTTTCCAGAGGCTGGTGAATACAGTTCTCACAGGTCTGGAAGCCTATAGTGCAGCCTATCTAGATGATATTGCTGTCTTTAGCTCCACCTGGGAGGATCACCTGGTCCACCTCAGGAATGTTTTACAGGCCCTGCAAAAGGCAGGCCTGACTATCAAGGCCACTAAGTGCCAGATAGGGCAGAGTCAGGTTGTGTACCTGGGCCACCTTGTGGGTGGAGGCCAGGTTCAACCTTTGCAGAGCAAGATCCAGACCATCATGGACTGGACTGCTCCCACTACCCAGACTCAGGTGAGAGCCTTCTTAGGCCTGACTGGGTACTATAGGAGATTTGTCAAGGGGTATGGATCAATAGTGACACCCCTGAATGACTTAACTTCTAAGAAAATGCCCAAAAGGTTCAGTGGACAGTTAGCTGTCAAAAGGCATTTGATGACCTGAAGCAGGCCATGTGCACTGCTCCCATTCTACAGAGTCCTGATTACTCCAAGAAGTTCATTGTTCAAACTGATGCATCTGAATTGGGGGTAGGGGCTGTACTGTCACAATTGAATGAAGAAGGTCAGGATCAGCCAGTAGCTTTTATTAGCAGAAGGCTGACCCCTAGAGAGAAACGTTGGTCAGCCATAGAGAGGGAGGCCTTTGCTGTGGTCTGGGCTCTGAAGAAGTTGAGGCCATACTTGTTTGGTACACACTTCCTTGTTCAAACAGACCATAAGCCCCTCTTATGGCTAAAACAAATGAAGGGTGAAAACCCCAAACTGCTTAGGTGGTCCATTTCCCTACAGGGGATGGACTTTACAGTGGAACATAGACCTGGGAGTAACCATGCCAATGCAGATGGACTCTCTAGGTACTTCCACTTAGAACATGAAGACTTAACTGGGCAAGGTTAGTTTAATGTCCCTACGTTTGGGGGTGTTGTGTAGGAGAGTAGGATCTGCTTCACATGGGTACCCCCACTTTTTGCTGATGCTTCACTGTTTTTCGACATTAGTCTGGCTGGGGCCCTGCTAATCAGAACCCCAGCCTAGCTGCTTCCTCTCTAAAATGGTTTCCATGTGCCTTAGGCACATCACTGATTGGGATCTGGAGTGCCCTTATAAGTCCCTAGTATATGGTATACTATGTACCAAGGGCATAGGTACCTCAGAGGCCTGCCAGGGGCTGCAGCATGTATTATGCCACCCCTGGAAGGCCATCCAAACTGACACCACAGGTCTGCTACTGCAGCCTGGGTAAGGTGGTGCATGCACCCCTTACTGTGATATAGGTTACCTATATCACTAAATACATACACACATATAAACCTAGAAGTCACTCCTAAGGCAGGCCTTATCAATCCTAAAGGCAGAGTGCATGGTTCCTATGTGAGAGGGTGCCCCTGCATGAGCAGGGCCCCTCTGCAGCGTTCGGAGACCATCTCTGATGCTGTTTGTAGTGCAGCCTGACCATATACTCTTAAGCGCATTATAACCTCGCGGTAAAATGCTAACTTTGGAATGGCTGCACCTAAACATGTCGTGTTTGGTGTCAAACATCTTGGAATACTACCCCCCGCCAATTCTGGCGGCGGGGGTAGCATTCCACCCTTCTAGAGGGAAAGACATGTTAACTCTAACTAACCCGGTAACTTCTTTCCAAAGCCCTGGCATCACAAAATGGATGCTGCTGCCACAGACACGAGTCTGGCCTCCTGCTGCTGGACGAAACTCCGGCAGGGGAGGCCTGGACAATAGGTTTCCTGTCCCAGGGAGGCGTGACCACCTCCCCAGACAGGATAATGTGTATTGGGGCTGGGCGGGAGCACCATCTGTGTGCTTTGAAGTCCTGCACTGGGGGCACATTTGGTGTCCCTGTGCATACCCCAGTTCAAACCGGATCAGGGGCTTCCAGCCCCTGCTTTGGCGCGAACTGGACAAAGGGAAAGGGGTGTAGCCACCCCTCTGCCCTGACCCACCCATAGGTGGGGCCACAGAGTAGTCCAACCCCTATCCTTAGTATAAGTATAGGAACCCAGTCCTTAGGACTTTAGATTATCCCTGGACGAAACTCTGAAACTGAATCCTGGACCTTCGACGCTCTACTCATGATTAGAGGACAGAAGAATCTCCCTCGGGGTCAAGGAGTGACTCCCCTGCTTGGCAGGCACCAAAGAAGCATCTGTCCGGTTCGCATTTCTGAAGCTCCCGTCGGACGCCGAAGTCATCGCATCACCAGAGGTAGATTCTCAGACTTCCCCGAGGCTACCCTGAGTCCCCAGCAAAGCTGAGGTCCGTGGCTATCGTGGGTGACTTGAGACCGTGACCCCTGGACACCGAGCACATTTGCAAGTGCATCCTCTTCTGGGTCTCCCAAGAAGTCGTGCTTTGGGCTCCGAGTAGCCCTAGCCTCCAGCACCACCTGCACCGAAGATCACTGGCCCCCACTCCACGAGTGTCCTGTAAGCCAGCTCCACGTGCGGTGTCACAAGGCTCCTTCGCGGTCGCTAGCCCGTTGGCTAGTAGCCCTTAACGAAGGCCAATCTTTTTCTAACTTGGCATCCTGGTTGCTCCAGGCCTGCCCTCACGTACCCTTGCTGGGTGAGTTCCCCAGACCTTGCTGGTCTGCACCATCGACGATCTTCCTCTGCATCAAGACTTGCCGTTGCCAAGGCTTGTTGGGTCCAATCCGGTCGCCGACACCTCAGCACTCGACAGACATCGTGTACCAGCCGGAATCCTGCTCCTGGTCACCGACAACGCCTCCTGGACCTCGTGGCTGAAGAGTCAAGACGACCGTCAACGCACCTGAAGCATCGGTGGGCATCTGTCCATCGCCTTCCTGGTCACTGGCTAGTGACCCAGACTCTGTCCCCTCTGCTTTCAGGTTCTTCAGAACTCCGATCCACTCTTGGATCCACCCGGACACTTTTCACTTGGTCGCCAGCAGCACTTTGCAGCAGATCGCCATTCAAATCGACGACGAAACCCGACCCCGAAAGGCACCTATGCACCCGGCTTCCCTGGGTGAGGTAACACGAGTACTCCGGTGCTCCCGTGGGTAGAGACTCTTCAAAGTCCTAGATCTCAAAGGGTTTGGTCCAAGTCCTCTTTTAAGTGTCCCTTTCTCTAATTTCCCGATCACGACTTTCTCCATAGAAGTCAACGGCGTATCGCGGTTGTGTATTTACACTGCACGTGTCTCCCGTGGGTCCCCTGTGTCACTACCTTGGGTGGTTCCTTGTGGTCCAAGCACTTCTAGAGGCTCTAGGCCTAGTGTCTAGTTCAGTAGTGGTTCGCATACCACTTTATTGGTATATGGTTTGGTACGCCCCTAGGGCCCAAACGTGTATTTGTGCTATTACTGTGTTTAAATAACTTCTAACTTATGTACTTCGAACTCTAGCCTCATAAAGAGACTAGAGGGGTGTGTTTAGCAATAAATACATATATTTTGAATATATACCTGGTGTGGTGCTCTTTCATTTGGTCACTCAAGAGATTATAGACTGGTAAAACAAGCTGCTTTACATTCCTTCAAGACTTAGCCTGAAGGCTGCTCTCCATAGCTACCACTAGGATAGCTTTCAATAAGGTTGTCTTTAACCTATCTCCAATAAGGGGTTGTTTGGACTGGTGCAAGGTGCCCACTATAATTAGTGGACAGCATATGCCAGGCCAACTTCTCACAAAGACTGATTTGCATATGGCTGGGTTCAAACTGGAATGGCATGGTGAGCAAAAAAACGATGGATTTAGACCCAGATCTCTGTACTGGGGTGAATGTATGACATTGTTCTGCATTCTGTCCATCAACTGTTGCTTTTGCATTTGTCACCCCGAGTGGGACGGGTATGCCCAGACGTGGGTCCCGTGCTCTCCATGCCACTGGAATCAAGCTATCCTGGCTGAAGAGGGGTGAAACCCCGAAACCGGTCCTAGGATGCTTGTTTCCAGTCCAGTGAGGACCTGGCTTGGCAGTTCGGGCTGGACTGTTCCCATGAGGCACAGGGTCAAGACTGATTTGCATATGGCTGGGTTCAAACTGGAATGGCATGGTGAGCAAAAAAACGATGGATTTAGGCCCAGATCTCTGTACTGGGGTGAATGTATGACATTGTTCTGCATTCTGTCCATCAACTGTTGTTTTTGCATTTGTCACCCCGAGTGGGACGGGTATGCCCAGACGTGGGTCCCGTGCTCTCCATGCCACTGGAATCAAGCTATCCTGGCTGAAGAAGGGTGAAACCCCGAAACCGGTCCTAGGATGCTTGTTTCCAGTCCAGGGAAGACCTGGCTTGGCAGTTCGGGCTGGACTGTTCCCATGAGGCACAGGGTCAAGACTGATTTGCATAGGGCTGGGTTCAAACTGGAATGGCATGGTGAGCAAAAAAAACGATGGATTTAGGCCCAGATCTCTGTACTGGGGTGAATGTATGATATTGTTCTGCATTCTGTCCATCAACTGTTGTTTTTGCATTTGTCACCCCGAGTGGGACGGGTATGCCTAGACGTGGGTCCCGTGCTCTCCATGCCACTGGAATCAAGCTATCCTGGCTGAAGAGGGTGAAACCCCGAAACCGGTCCTAGGATGCTTGTTTCCAGTCCAGGAGGACCTGGCTTGGCAGTTCGGGCTGGACTGTTCCCATGAGGCACAGGGTCAAGACTGATTTGCATATGGCTGTGTTCAAACTGGAATGGCATGGTGAGCAAAAAAACGATGGATTTAGGCCCAGATCTCTGTACTGGGGTGAATGTATGACATTGTTCTGCATTCTGTCCATCAACTGTTGTTTTTGCTACTGTTTAAATAGGCACACAAGTTGCCTTTGCACCTGTTTCAGCACTAATTGGATTTAAGATTGAGGGCAAATCGCAGATTCCCTGGGTTTGCATGGGACGTCAGCAGCAGGCCATGTGCAGAAACCACAGAGCTTAGCCTAGCATTGGCGCCGCCTTTCTCTGTTTGTGCATGTTACCCTATGTACCCTCTCATCCTCTTCCCCCAGGCCCTGCCAATTTGCTGTTTTTTCCTCACTTTCAATGGGCTAGGCCAGCTAGCCGCTCCTTTTTCTTGCTAGGCAGCAAATAAGTGGAATTTATTCTTTCCTTTCTTTGGAGCCATATTGGATTAGATGGTATTTTGCAGAGCGCTTGAAACTTGACTCTTTTACATTTGTATCACAAAGTAGCTCCTCTCCTTTTTGGTTTGGTCTTTACAATCCCTATACCTTCAGGATACCGCAGTGAGGTCACCGCGCGCTTCATAACAAGTTTTTATTCATTCACTCATTTATTCATTTGCCAACCTGACCTCCAACAAGCTGCTATTCAACATTGTGAAGGAGGTGGATCAATGATTTACCAGGACCGTGACACTTTGGTACCTCTCATACCTACTGCAGGTGCTAAAAACAACATGGCCGAGCCCTTGTAAAGTGCTAGTCACAAGCAAACGTCTCTGTGGACTGGACAGAATCTCACATTTACAACATCGCTGCGAACCAGCCCTTGGAAGAGCAAAGGCAAGCTACTTCTCGGCACAGATCGCAGACATGGAAGAACTCCCCAAAACAAATGTTCAAACTCTACAGTACTTTCGGATCTCATCCAATCGGCATCTCAGAAAATGTGTGAAGACAAATCATCTACTTCCAATCCTGACTGACTTAATCAGATGCTAAAGTACACAAAAAGTGATGGATGGAATGCTTGAATTAATCTCAGCCACTGGTAATTACTCGGATCAGACTCAGCATGGTGAGGGCGGTATGTCCCCGCACAGCAGACTTCACTGGGAAGTAATATTCCCAGGGAACCTTCACCCGAATGGCCAATGAGTTTGTCCCCGTGGAAATAACCATGATATTAAAACTTATAAATTCATGATTGTTAGAAATTGGGTCTCTGGTTGGCAGAGGTATGCACCTCGTCCAAATAGGGCCCACAATCCTAGTCAGGGTGATTCACAACACAATCCTAAATTATCCGGTGCTCATCCTCTGGTGGCTTGGTACAGAGCACTTAACTTAGAAGGCAATGTGTAAAGTGTTTGTGCAATAACCCATACAGTAACATAAGGAAAACATGACAAAAAGACTCCACAACAGTTTAAAAAACAGAGAATATTTATCTGAGTAAAATAAGACCAACACAACAAAAATCCAATGTGTAGACGTTGAGATATTGAATTTTGAAGAAATAAATGCAGTAGATCGGTTAGAAGCAAGTAGCGCTAAAAAGGTTACTTTACCTCGCACTGGGCCGGGACAAAATCAAAGTTTGGGATGACCTAGTGGAAGCGCAGGATGGCTACAGGACCCATGCAGACTCTGGTGAACAAAGCACCTTTCCTGGTCGCAAGCAATGAAATGCATCAATCTTCTCCACGCAGTGAAGGCAATGCGTCGGTTCCGATTCACGCAGGTGGGTCGATGCGTTGCACTCGAACTTCGCGGTCGGGACCTCGGATTCACACTGCGGTGTCGTCGAACCTCACAGTCGGGTCAATGTGCCCAAGTCGAGCCTCGCTGTCTAGACGCTGCGTCGTTGTCGAACCTCGCAGTCAGATCCCGCGTCGTCGCCAAACTGCACAGGGATATCTCCAGATCACCACTGTGTCGGCATCGAAGGGCACTGCATCAGTTCTGATCGGTGCAGATGTGTCGATGCATTGATTTTGTAGCAAAACAGCTGCAGAACCCACTTATGAGGCCCATAACTTGGAGAGGGCACCTCAGGCAAGGGCAGGACTCACAGAAGGCAGAGTCCAGCAGCACCAGCAGGATTGCAGAAAGTCTTTTGTGTCACGAGACTTCAGAAAACAGGAGGCAAGCCAGCAAACCCTTGGAGATTACTTGGAGGGAAGGCAGAGTCCAGCTCCCCTTCAGCAGAACCAGGGATCAGCAGGTAGCATGGCAACAAGCAGAAAAGCAGTACTCCCAAAAAAGCAGTCCAGTTGAGTCCTTTGAGCAGCACAGCAGTCCTTCTGACAGAGGTTCAGTTCAAGATCCAGAAGTGTCTGTTGATTGTGGGTCAGGGACCCAGTTCTTATGCCTAAAAGTGCCTTTGAAGTGGAGGTGACATCAAAGGCTGGCCTCTGAAGTGCACACACTTCCTTTAAGCCCAGGCTTTATCTACCAGGCTTACCCTGGAATGTAAATCAGTGCTTTGTGTGAGTACAGGACACTACCTATTGAAGTGCAAGTGCAAGTGTCAACCCCTCCCATTCCTCCCTGCCCAGGAAGACCAATCAGAATGCAGATGAGTGCCCAGCTTCCTGTGTTTGTGGCTGTCTAGACGGAATGCACAAAGTGTACCTGTCACCCAGCCCAGACATGTATTGGAGACAGGCTGTAAGGCACAAAAGAGCTAAGAGCAGAGAAATTTCCGCTTTCACCAGTAAAGAGGATTTATCAAGACCATTCCAAACATATGAAACATGAAAAAGCTTCTCCTCTCTGATCATGAATTATAGCTTAAAAGCGTATTAAGGAGTTCCCAATGCTAGCCTATGAGAGGAGTAGGCCTTACAGTAGTGAAAAACGAAATAGGCTGTTTGTCACTACCAGGACATGTAAAACATAAAATTACATGTCCTAACTTTTTCTTACATCGCACCCTGCCTTTTGGGTTACCCAGGACCTTCCTTAAGGGTGACATATGTAATAAAAGGGGAGTTTAAGGCATGACAAGTCATTTTAAATGCCATGTTGAAGTGGCAGTAAACTGCACACACAGGCTCTACAATGGCAGGCCTGAGACATGTTTGAATGGCTATTTGTGTGGGTGGCACAATCAGTGCTACAGGCCCACTAGTAGCATTTAATTTACCGGCCCTGCATACATGGTACTTTACAAGGGACTTACAGGTAAATTAAATATGCCAAACAGGTGTAAGTCAATCATAACATTTATGCAAGAGAGCACATGCACTTTAGCACTGGTTAGCAGTGGTAAAGTGCTCAGAGTCCTAAAACAAGCAAAAACAAGTACAGAAAAATGGAGGGAGGCTGACAAAAGGTTAGCGGAAGACCACTCTAACGCTGTCAGGTCTAACATGTGTCCACCCCTCCTGAAAGTGGGGAAAGCTACCCAACCCTTTCGGAGCTCTTGTCGCTAAGGCTGAAGAATCAGAAGAGACCATCAGCAGTGGCGTGATAAATAACGATCCCATGGTGTTAAAAATTGGGTCTCTAGTTGGCAAAGGTTTCTACCCTGTCCAAGTAGGGACCACAATCCTAGTCAGGGTAAGTCAGATACACAACATAAATTAATCTGTGCTCACCCTCTAGTAGCTTCGCACAGAGCAGTCAGGCTTAACTTAATCGGCAATGTGTAAAGTATTTCTGCAACACCTAAATTACAGCAACACTGTGAAAACACTACAAAAATACCCTACAGCAGTTTAGAACAATAGAGCATATTTATCTGAGTAAAACAAGAACAAAATGACAAAACTCAGTAGAAGTCAAGATATGAATTTTTAAAGATTAAATCCAAAAACAGTGCTTAGAAGTCAATAGCGCTAAAAGGTTACTTGAGGTCACGCTAGACCAGAGTAAATCCAAAGTTCAGGCAGACCGCGATGGCCCCCTGAAAAAGTACCTTGTATGGAGCAAGCGTCGGCGTTGAGGACGCCCTGCGTCGGTTCTGATTCACGCAGTCGGGTTGATGTGTCGAAGTCGAGCCTTGCAGTCGGTGTCGAAGGTTCAGAGCTAAGCCTCACAGCAGCAGCATCGGATCGGCGCTGCAGCCTCATCGAACCTTACAGTCATGACCCGCGTCATCATAGAATCGGCACTGCGTCGGAGGGTACTACATCGGTTCTACGGCGCAAAGGGGTCACTGCATCAAATTTTGCAGAAAACAGCTGCAGAACCCACTTCTGAGGCCCAGGACTGGAGGGGGCACCTCAGGCAAGGGTAAGATTCACAGACGGCAGAGTTCAGCAGCAATAGCAGAGTTGCAAGAAGTCTTTTGTGACCCTGAGACTTCAGAGAACAGGAGGCAAGCCAACAAGCACCAGGAGACACTTAGGTTCAAATATGTAGAGAGCAGGTCCAGCCCCTCTCACTCCCAGGCAAGAAGTAGCAGGCAGCAGGTCAACACAGCAGAGCAGGTAGCAAAGTGGTAGTTCCTCCTGCAGCACAGCAATCAGTAGGCAGCAGGCCAACACAGCAATGCAGGTAGCAAAATGGCAGTTCTTCCTACAGCACAGCAGCTCTTCTTCCAGGTAGAAGGTCTTTGGTTCCAGCAAAGTTCTAATTTGATGGTGTCAGGGTTCCAGTACTTATACCCAAATGTGCTTTGAAGTGTGTGAGACATCAAAGAGGCATTTGAAGATCACAAGGTCCCTGCCTTTCTTTCCCCGGCTCCAGAATCACTACAGGGGGGTATGTAGCTCTTTGTGAGGGGACAGGGACAAGGTGCAAGTGTCAGCTCCGCCCTCCCAATCTACCTCAGGAAGGTCCATCAGCCTGGTGATGGGCCATCAGGATGCAAATGCCACACCCCTTCTGCCTTTGTGTGACTGCCTAGAGGGAATGCACAAAGGCCTGCTGTCACCAACCGAGACGTGTATTGAGAGAGAGGCAGAGGCACAGAATGGTTAAAGTCTGAAAATGCAGCTTTCTAAAAGTGCTTAAGAAAGTGGTAGTATGCACTCCTAGTTAATCAAACGTACTGTGATTCAGAATATTCAATTGTAACGGCGTGCAACTCTGTGTGTGCGTTCCATCCATGCGCACAAATTTCCATAGAAGAAGAAATAGTGGAGCCACGTCAGGTCCCAACCCAGATTGCACTGCCAGAAGAGAATTGTTCCAACAAATTCATTCTACACATTATTCTTAGTTTTAATCCATTTTATTATTGCCAAATTTGATCGCTTGATGCTCGTACATAATATATAAATATTCCTCCAAATTCAACAAATGCCTATCCAGGCCTTTCGAACAACATCTGGGTGTTCACCCTTCCTTGAAGCGTGACGTTAAATTAGTCATTATACCCAATGCATTTCGGGCAACATGTGCCCTTCCTCAGGGGTGACTTATAGACACGCCAAATGTTAACGGTCACCGAAAAGAATGTGCTCGCTGCAGATGTTATTCGAAAGGCCTTGATAGGCATTCGTTGAATTTGGAGGAATATTTATATATTATGTACGAGCATCAAGCGATCAAATTTGGCAATAATAAAATGGATTAAAACGAAGAATAATGTGTAGAATGAATTTGTTGGAACAATTCTCTTCTGGCAGTGCAATCTGGGTTGGAACCTAAAGTGGCTCCACTATTTAAGCTTTCTAAAAGTGGCATTTTCAGACTTACAATTTAAAATCTGACTGCACCATCAGGTGTGATTTTAAATTGTGAGTCCGGAGACACTAAACTCCAAATCTCATTTTTTTTTAAAGCCTATCCTAATGTTAATCTATGGGAGAGATAGGCCTGTTTTTCACTACAAGGACACGTAAAACTCAAAAGTGTATGTCCTACCTTTTACATACATTGCACCCTGCCCATAGGGCTGCCTAGGGCCTCCCGTAGGGATGGCTCATATGTAATAAAAGGGAAGGTTTGGGCCTGGCAGGTATGTTAACTTCCAAGGTCAAAATCGCAGTTTAAAACTGCACACACAGGCTCTGCAGTGGCAGGCTTGAGCCATGTTTGAAGGGTTACTGAGTGGGTGGCACAATCAGTGCTGCAGGAGAACTATTAGTATTTAATTTAAAGGCCCTGTTCACATATAGTGCACTCTACTAGGGACTTATGAGTAAATTAAATATGCCAATTGTGAATAAGCCAATGTTACCATGTTTTGAGTACAGAACTTATGCACGTTAGCACAGGTGAGCAGTGGTAAAGTGCCCAGACTCCTAAAGCCAGCAAAAATGAAGTCAGGAAAACAGGAGGTCAGAAAGCAAAAACTCAGGGAAGCCAGGTCTCACACACGGGATATGTTGTTTATCAAGTGTGCTTAATACCACTTATTACGAGTTGTTTTTAACACACCAAAACCCACATGATGCGGTAAATGCTGTATGGTTTTCCCCATTACATTTTGGCAGGGTTGACCTGATGAAATTTAACAAAGGTTGAGTTATTTAACACATTCCGCTAGTTATCCAATGCGTCAACTAACAACTCATAATTCCAACCGGTGCGTAAACAGGGGTTTATGCATTGGTCAGAATTCACCACCAAACTCACAATCAAGCCTAAAATGTTTCTGAAGGTTCACCTGCATTTAAGGCTGTGATGCTAGGCTCTGTGCTTTGCTGGTGCTGAAAGTCATGGACCTCACATGTAGAAAAGTGGTGTCACCTCATTTGTAATGCACTAATATTACTTTATTCTAACACCCTTATTATTAGTAGTGGAGAAAACTTTGATCCCTGTGCAAATGGGAGTTTGCTGAAGGATTGAATACTGAGTTATTACTGCACGGAGATTTTACCCTAGCATGGGGTACTTGCCGCGTGATGTAATTAGTGCACTTCCCACAATTTTTCCCTAACAACTTTCATCAAGAAGATCTGGCAACACCTTTCAGGGAAACTCAGGGGCATATTCTCAAGGACTTATCGCCGAGTTAGCGGCACTTTATCGCAGCCAAAGTGGCAATAAATTCATCGCCCCATTCACAAGCTGGTGTTAACAGCCCAGAACACCATTTTACCCGCGATAGCATCCGCAAAAAACATCGCCACAGATGACCCCCGCAACTATCGCTAATGAGATGCAGAGTAGGCGTACCCGTGCAAAAAGCCGCGAAAACACCACTCCGACATTCTCAACGAGCAGCCAGATCGGCGATAAGACCACAAAACAGGCGATAAGGCCCGTTAGCAGCAGGAAACTAACACCTGCTCTGACCTGGTGCAAAGTCGGACCACAGCCTGCACCACAAAATGGAGCCCAGCCCAGAGCCACACCTGAAGGGCAACAGATGCCATGGAGCCACTGTTCATGCAGCTCGGAGCCCCAACAGGGCCACAACACCCACCGCCACCACCCCCAGGACCCTCCCCTGGGCCCCCCCGGCCAAAGACATGCCACATCAACTATACGGAACATGTACCAAATAATCCGCCAGATGTCGCACAATCACATTTGGTGGCATGCATGTGTCGTCACAAAAATGAGCATCACACATCCACCTTCGATGTAACAAATGAAAATGTATTCAAAGAAACACAGAACAGAAATGAAGACACATGGCGGCTCCCCTCGGGACAATCCGTAGGTCACAGCCTGCAAGACAAAAATCATGATGAGAAGGTGTGTCTTGCGCACATCAAAGGACAGAGAGAGAGCGAAGGAGAGAGAAAGAGAGGGAGCGAGAGAAAGATGGACAGAGAGAGGGAGCGAGAGAAAGACGGACAGAGAGGGGGAGCGAGAGAAAGACGGACAGAGAGGGGGAGTGAGACACAGATAACAGAAGAGATGGACAGGGAGAGAGAGTGCCCACAATGCGCACCCAGGCCACACTGCCCACCTGCTGCCACAGGTGTGTCTCCAACCACGTGCCTGTATGTAGTGCAGTTCACCAGGTCACACATCTGAAACAGATCCGTCATCTGAAACAGAGTCCAGAGACATGAATGGCAAAGTACACACAATTGCACAAGACATCATCGCCTGTCCGCCCTGCGCACCCATGCAGATGTACCCCAGCCCCTCCCGCCGCCCAGCGGTGCATGCCCGCCCCTGCGCACCCAGGCCTAACTGCTCACCTTCCGCCCTTGGCGTGTAGTAATGAGGGCCCACCACGTGCCGCTGCAAGCCACATGCCTGGGGCCCACGGACATGGCACCCTCCACATCATGCAGCCCCGCTCCGCAGGCCACCAGGTCTCACATATGATTCTGGGTCTTGATTTCGCCATGGCAGAGGACATACCAGTGCACTGGGCATCATCGCAGGCTGCACACCCGCTCAGCCCTTAAGGTGCCACTAACTCTGTGATCCGGTATGCGACGCCACGAGGCGGTAGGCCCGCGCTGCCCGCTGGCTCTGGCCTACACTGCGGTCCAGCAGGGCACACAAATCCTGACGAGTCCGGACGGCCGGGACGGGGCATCATCGCAGGCTGCACACCCGCTCAGCACTTAAGGTGCCCCTACCTCAGTGCACCCAAAGTCACCGTCCCGTGGCGGTGTGCCTGTGCCGGCCGCAATGTATCCGGTGCCACCAAGTCTGTGTCCCAAAGTCATGGTCCCTGTATGATTGGGTATCATGTTGCGGACGCCATCATGTCACCTCCGGTCCTGGGGAATGTGATGTTGCAGGGCCCGAGGCCCTCATGCCTACATTAACACCACACAGACGCACCCAGATAGAGAGTGGAAATGGCGTCGAGCACGTGCGCCCGTCCCTTTTCATTGGCAGGGTCACATGTCCCGTGACGCGTGTGCTGGATGGGTGTGGTGTGGGTGTAAACCAGCCATGAGGGAGTGGCTGTGGCATGCTGACAACTAGACCTGTGAGCAGCAGATCACCACAGGAAAGACAGGGGACATGTAGCGTTGCCGTCCCCCCCTGTGAGCGTAAGCGGAGTGGGCTGGCCTGGCCTGGCGTATGCCAGTCCAGCGTAAGGGTCTGTATATGACCCCGGGGCCCTGGGCGTGGTTCCGTACTGGGCTGGACAAGGAAGTAACTCATGCGTGTGCCCCTGTTGTTGTGTCAGTGCCACCCGGACCGCATCGGGCAATGTGTCACCCTGTCACCCCTGTTCTATGACATGAGCCACATGGACGTAAGAGGAGTCCAGTGAGCCCACATTCATCCATACTTCCACACTTAAAAGATCATAGACATGACACATCTGTGTGTATATGAATGTTTAATGCACATTCAGTGGAGTGTTGCATCTGGAGCAGTACAGGGCCATGCAAACCCCACATGACGATGTTGTCCCGTGGCGGTCCAGCCAGGGTCCTCCAGGTAATGACAAGTCCAAAGGAAGAGGACGAGTACAGTCTGCAGTCTGATTGCTGTGTCAATGGCGATCAAACATCATATGGCAGTCCATGTCGAGGTCCAAGGTGAGTGTCGCAGAGTGCATCGGGGGGACAGTGGAAGGTGATGATGCAGAGGGCAGTACCAAGCTGAAGCCGGACCTATGGCTGAGATGCACGCTGCTGCGTCCTTCTTACCATGAGGGCAGTATCATCCGCATCTTCGTTCTCTGCTGTTTCATGTGCCTCACGTGTGGGTGGTGGTGTTCTGTCTCCAGCACTGTGTGGCAGTGACACATCTGTGGCCGGAGGTGGAAGGTCTGCCGCACTGTGTGGCACTGACACTTCAGGGGGCGGAGATGTGGATGGAGTGGTGGCAGCAGCATGCATCCGCACCAGGCCGCACCCATGAGGAGAGTCCTGAGATCATTGAGGACCCCAGCTACCTCTCGCTGGTGTGCAGCCGTGGCAGCCGCTCGTTCCGCATTCGCCCGCTCCATGGTCTCCATTAACCTCTGCATGTTTCCCAACTCCCGTGTGACATCGCTAGAGCCACTCGGACTGGACAGTTGTACTATTCTCTGAGTCAGGGCTCCAGCGATGTCAGCCATGGTCCGTTGGAGAGCATGGAGCGTACTGTGGGTGTCCGTTAGGGACCGTGAGTGGTCCCTCATGGGACTTAGACACCCACGTATGGCATCTAGTTTGTCTGCCATGCGGTCGAAGCCCACCTGCACCTGTTCAGCCAGATTCTCCTGGCACCCCAAAACACGGCGTTGGAAGGCCATGTGTTCTCCGTGGGGGTCCTGGGAGGCAGCAGTGGTGGTGGGTGCTGCCTGCTGTGTGGTCTGTGCAGGGGGTGGGGTCTCCTCGTAGCAGCTGGGCTGCCCAGCTCCTGGAAGTGGGCTGCGGAGGCTCTCCACGAGCAGTTGGAGGGCATCAGAGTCGAAGCTGTGGTCGTCCTCTTCGTCTCCAGAGAAGAGAGGGTCGGACTGCTCTGCAGGAGGTGTTGATTCTCCCTCTGCAATGTGAAGGGGAGATGCAGTTTAACAATGTGTCCACATGTATGTTGTCGCATTGTACATATTTACATACAGACAGCATGACTGGGTACATTGTGGCTGTTTGGGAGGAGCTGCCTATTTGATGGGGGACAGTGGACATTTCGACAACATCACGGATGTGTGTTTGTACTTGTACATTATCAACGCACATATCCCTGCAATGCCAATTGTGATTGGCCAGTGTCTGCACCCAAGCGGCACCAGTAGTGTCCTGTGTTCTGTTGTAGGTGTTTTGCGGATTGTGTCACATCGTTGTCAATGTAGATGTGCTCTGTATGTGATGTGTGTGCTGCATTTTGGGGAGTCGCCCCTGCAGCTCAGATTTTGCTGCCCCTTATCACTTTCATGAGGTGTGCCTCTGACTTCTGTGCTTGTACAGTGTTGACATGTTGCATACTGGGGTACGTTGGTCTCTTGGTGGGAGTTGGTGGTCTGGGGCATGGTGTGTCCGCAGATGTGCTCAAATTAATTGTGCATGTGTGCCATTGTGCCCATCTCCCCCCATCCCCCCAGGCCCTGGTGGTTACTCACCCTGTTGCTGTTGTGTCGGGTCCTGTTGAGCAGTGTCCGGGCCCCCAACTCCTGCCACCGTCTCCCCACTGATGACTGTGGACACCATTTCCTCCATGTCGTCCAGCTCCTCCTGTGGTGCTGGGCTCCCACCTCCAGTCTGCATTGCTGCCTTCAGGTTGTTGGCGAGTTTCAGCTTGGTTTTGCGCTTGACATCATTCCAGCGCCTCTTGACCTCGCCCATTGTCCTCTTCAGCACTCCGACTGCATTCACCTTGTCCACGATGGACTGCCATAATGTATTTTTTGTTGCCAATGACACAGTGGAGGTGACGAACAGTTGTTGATGGTGTTCTGTCACCTCCGTTATCAGGATCCTGTTTTCCTGCGGACTGAACTTCATCTTTCTCTTCTTCTTGTCTTTGCCCTTCCCTGACCCCGAAGTCCCAGGATGGTCCTCCGGGGGGCTTGTGGGTTTCTGACTCTCCTCCGTACTTGCTCCGGCAACGTCCATTGTGCTTCGCTGCTGTTTGGCATTTGTTTGTCTGGTTTTTTTCTGCCTTTATGGTGATTGTTCCCGCCTGACGCGTGTGGATTGCAGGCCTGTAGCTGGGTTTTGCAGATTTTCGTATTGCGATTGGCCTCATCGCGGGTTTTTTGCGTTGGTGATTTGCATTTTTGCGGCGTGGCGTTGATTCTAACGCGGTCAGTTGGCGCGTTATCTGGGGAGTGTCGCATGGGGCCGCCGTGTTGTGAATACTTGGTTAACAAGGCGTTAATTTCCCGCGATGGACTGCGATATGCAAAGTTGCGTTAAGCTAAATTTGCGGTGGTTATCACACGTTCTTGGGAATAAGCCCCATAGTTGGAAAAAGGCAAAACATGCAGAAACCAGTGCCCTCGACATCAATTCCACAGGTTATGCCTCATTCTGGCATGGCACATTCGGAATAGGTGGTATTAATTGCACCCATTAAACATCCCACGCCAGATAACAGTATTTCCCATGTGTGGTGAATACCACTGCCTTTTCAGCACAACTCATATTCTCTGCATCCCCTGGACACTTTAGAGGAACCTGAAGGCATCCTGGGTGCTTTTCTGTACCCTCTCTCCGGGGACACTGAGTGGACCTGTGCTGATACTGACAGCGCATCGCACGGTCCGGGGACCCCACTGCCTTCCCTTTGGGACCATCCTCTAAAGGCCATGCAGTTGCGTGTGTTCAGGCGGGTCTGGAGGCTCCTAAGGACCGTCAGACACACCTCCAAAATGGCACCCTCGGTGAGCATGATAAATGGGTGCCACCTCCGGGGTGGCACAGATTCAACTTCTCCATGCAAATGAGGGAACGCCCCTTTGCCATTGCGTGGGTGCAAACATTTGCTGCATCTTCTGCAGCTCAACATGCAGCAGAAGGACGGAGATGGGCACTCCCGAGGCACTGTATAAAATACACCTGTTCTGTTGTATGTCTCAGTTCCATTGTATATCTTAATTCCATCACGTTCAAGAGTGACGCGTTAAGTTACAAAGGGATGTAGAGGGTTTTATTGGGACGTACTCAAGATGCAATGCATGGTGTCCAAGTGGCAAATAAAAGGGGCTTCCAGCTACGCGTGAACAGACTGGAGTAAGACAAATGTGGTATGGCCGAGTCACTTGCAGGACTGTACGGTGCAGGTGGAAAGTGGCGTAAACTCAAAGGTACCCACAAGCCTGTTCGATGTCTGCCCAAAACAGTCATACCACAGATGCCTCACTCTCTCCGGACCACTTATGGTGAAAACCTCCTCGTTTCTCAGTAAAAGAAAGGGGGGCAGATTTACAAGCCCCTTGCGCCACTTTTGCGTCACTTTTAACATGGGAAAAGTGACGCAAAAGTGGCGCAAGGGGCTTGTAAATCTGCCCCAGGATGCTTTGGGCCTGCGAAAGGATTCTAGCGCTGAACTCTTCTTCCTTCTAGGCACATGCTCACTCCACCACCAGCCGCTCAGTAAATGTTGACCAGAAGTGGCCGTTCTGGAACCTGTGACTCCTGTAATTTTGGGTGTGAAAGTTTTCAAAGTGTATTTTCACCAGTGTTTCAGTCCAGGAGAAGGGGTTCATTTAAATAACTTGCTTTATTTTAAATAAGAGTCTTCCTGATGATGAAGAGAACTTTTAATTAAGGATGGAAATAATTAACATTTCCTCTTGGAGATGACGCCTCTTTGATGACCCCGGTATTCTGGAGATTGTCCCCTCCCCACCTCAGTGACCCCAGGCGCTGGTTCACCTAACAAGGACTATTAACCACTTAAGTGGCTTCCACTTAGCAATGACTCCTCTCAGAAATGAAGGTAATTGATGACTCTCATCAGGCATCTGTTAAGTGCTGGCAAAGATGCAGAGTGGTCAGGAGTTAATTAGTCAAGGCTTTGCTCGGAGAGGATGTCAAGACTTGTTCATCACTGTATCCCGCATCTTATGACACATACCTTGACATCAGAGGTGGGGCCAGGTCATGGCGAGAGATAGGACCTGCCTGTGCCGCCCAACAACTGATATCCCTCGTTAGCAAAGATGACAATTTCCATTAGTGGCTTCATGCATCATAAGCAACTTAATCTTTCCTTCTTACATCCTTTGTTGCTTCCTTTGCTTCCCTCCTTTCACCTTCCTTCAATTCTTTGTTTATTCCTTCCTTCTTCCCCCACCCACTTTACTACCTATCTACTGCCTTCCTTTTCTCTTTCTTTCTTTCTTTCTTTCTTCCTTTCTTTCTTTTTCTTTTCTCCCTTTCCTTTATTCATTCTTTCCTAGTCCTTCCTATTTTACTGCCTCTCTGCTCCATTGCTTCCTTTCTTCCTTCATTTCTCTATCCTTCCTTTCTTCTTTCACTCATTTAATCATTTATTCTTTCACTGCCCTCTTTATTACTTCTCTATTGCCTTCCTACTTTTATTTTTTCTTCTATCTTTCCTTTACTTCCTTCCTTTCCTTTATTTCTTCCTTCCAAGTCCTTCCTCCTTTACAACCTCCCTGCTTCCTTCTGTTCTTCTTCCATTTCTCCTTCCTTCCTTTCTTCGTTTATTCCTTCCTTCTTTCCCCTTCCTTCTTTCCCCTTCCCTCTGTACCTCCTTTCTACTGCCTTCCTTCCTTCCCTTCCTTCCCTTCCTTCCTTCCTTCTTTACTAACTTTACTAACAGGTACCCCTAAGTTTATGTCTATATCCAAGGTGGTCCGACAGTTACATTGGCTGCCCATAAGAAGCAGAACCAAATTTAAGGTGTTATGCATTGCCTATAAGGCTTCGCACAACATGGGACCTGAGTTCCTGAAGAAAGCTCTTTGCGCATACACCCCCAGCAGAACTCTGCGCTCCTCAGAAGCCAATCTATTGTTTGTCCCAAGAACTAAGAAAGCTGCATGGGGCGACAGAAGATTTATAGTGGCCACCGCCAGGCTTTGGAACTCACTTCCTCTGCAGATCAAGACCAGTCCCACCCTGCTAGCTTTCAGGAAACAAGTAAAAACCTGGCTTTTCGATCAATAAGCAGCCCGCTCCACTCCTCTCCTTTTAGTCCTTAGCGCCGAGACACCCAAGGGTATTTGTGCGCTTTAGAAGTAGTTTAAATAAATAAATAAACTTGTTGCTCCCTTTCTTTATTTCTTCCTACCTGCTCCCCTTATTCCTGAGTCCTTTCTTTCTTCCTCCCTGTGAGAAGTTGGCCTGGTATATGCTGTCCACTAATTATAGTGGGCACCTTGCACCAGTCCAAACAACCCCAAATTGGAATTAGGTTAAAGACAACCTTTATTGAAAGCTATCCTAGTGGTAGCTATGGAGAGCAGCCTTCAGGCTAGGTCTTGAAGGAATGTAAAGCAGCTTGTTTTACCAGTCTATAATCTCTTGAGTGACCAAATGAAAGAGGACCACACCAGGTATATATATAAAATATATGTATTTAGTCTTAAACACACCCCTCTAGTCTCTTTATGAGGCTAGAGTTCAAGATACATACTTTACAAGTCAAATATCAACAGTAATAGCACAATTACACGTTTGAGCCCTAGGGGCGTACCAAACCATATACTAAAATAGTGGTATAAGAACCCCGACTGAGCTAGACACAAGGCCTAGAGCCTGTAGAAGTGCTTGGACCACAAGGAACCACCCAAGGTAGTGACACAGGGGACCCACGGGGACGCGTGCAGTGTGAGAACACAGCCGCGAATCGCCGTTAACTTCTATGGGGAAAGTCGCGGTTGGAATTTTAAAAGGAAAGGACCCTTAGAAGAGGACTTGGAGCAAATCCCTTTGGAACTAGGCAGTTCTAGAGTCAATACCCACGGGAGCACCGGAGTACTCGAGTTACCTCACCCAGGGAAGCCGGGTGCATAGGTGTCTTTTGTCGTCGGGTTTCGTCGTCGTTTTCAATGGCGATCTGCTGCAGCAGGCTGCTGGCGGCCAAGTCGAAAGTGTCTGGGTGGATCCAAGAGTTGATCGGAGATCTGAAGAACCTGAAAGCAGAGGGGACAGAGTCTGGGTTACTAGCCAGTGACCATGAAGGCGATGAGCAGATGCCCACCGATGTCGGATGCTTCAGGTAGGTTGACGGTCGTCTTGACTCTTCAGCCACGAGGTCCAGGAGGTGTCGATGATGACCAGGAGCTGGATTCGAGCTGTCCCACGACGTCTGTCGATTGCTGCGGGGTCGGCGACCGGATTGGACCCAACAAGCCTTGGCAACGGCAAGTCACGTGGAAACAGAGAAAGGACGGTGATGCAGACCAGCAAGGTCTGGGGGACTCACCCAGCGAGGGTAAGTCAGGGCACGTCTGGAGCAACCAGGAAGCCCAAGCAGAAGAAGAGTTGCCTTCGGGAGGGCCCACTAGCCAACGGACTAGCGACCGCGAAGGAGCCTCGTGGACGCACTTGGAGCTGGCTCACGGGACACTCGTGGAGTGGAGGCCAGTGATCTTCGGTGCAGTCGGTGCTGGAGGCGGGGGCTACTCGGAGCCCAAAGCACAACTTCGTGGGAGACCAGGAAGAGGATGCACTTGCAAAAGTTCTCGGTGCCCCGGTTCCACGTTACCCACGATAGGTACGGGCCTCAGCTTCGCTGGGAACTCAGGGCAGCCTCGGGGAAGTCTGGAAATCTACCTCTGGTGTTGCAAAGACTTCGGCGTCCGGCGGGAGCTTCAGCGATGCAGACCGGACAATTGCTTCTTAGGTGCCTGCCATGCAGGGGAGTCACTCCTTGACCCCAAGGGAGATTCTTCAGTCCTCTAATCTTAAAGTAGAGCATCGAAGGTCCAGGATTCGGCTTCAGAGTTTCATCCAGTAATCTAAAGTCCTAAGGACTGGGGTCCCATACTTATACCAAGTTAGGGGGTTGGACATACTCTGGGGACCCACCTATGGGAGGGTCAGGGAAGAGGGGTGGTTACACCCATTTCCCTTTGTCCAGTTTCGTACCAGAGCAGGGGCTGGAAGCCCTTGAACCGGTTTGAACTGGGGTATGCACAGGAACACCAAATGTGCCCCCAGTGCAGGACTTCAAAGCACCAGAGAGTGCTCCCGCCCAGCCCCAATACAATACACCTATTGTCCAGGCCTCCCCTGCCGGAGTTTCAGTCAGCAGCAGGAGGCCAGACCCGTGTCTGTGGCAGTGGTATCCATTTTGTGATGCCAGGGCTCTGTAAAGAAGTTACCGGGTAGGCCGGTGTGTACATGTCTCTCCCTCTAGAAGGGTGGAATGCTACCCCCGCCGCCATAACTGGCCGGGGTTTGTATTCCAAGATGTTTGACACCAAACACGACATGTTTCCGTGCAGCCATCCCAAAGTTAGCATTTAACGCGAGGTTATAATGCACTTAAGAGTATATGGTCAGGCTGCACTACAAACAGCATCAGAGAAGGGTCTCCGAATGCTGCAGAGGGGCTCTGCTCATGCAGGGGCACCCTCTCACATAAGAACCAAGCACTCTGCCTTCAGGATTGATAAGGCCTGCCATAGGAGTGACTTATAGGTTTATATGTGTGTATATATGTAGTGATATAGGTAGCCTATATCACAGTAAGGAGTGCATGCACCACCTTACCCAGGCTGCAGTAGCAGACCTGTGGTGTCATTTTGGCTGGCCTTCCAGGGGTGGCATAATACATGCTTCAGCCCCTGGCAGGCCTCTGGGGTACCTATGCCCTGGGTACATAGTATACCATATACTAGGGACTTATAAGGGCACTCCAGATTCCAATCAGAGATGTACCTAAGGTACATGGAAACCATTTTAGAGAGGAAGCAGCTAGGCTGGGGTTCTGATTAGCAGGGCCCCAGCCAGACTAAAGTCGAAAAACAGTGAAGCATCAGCAAAAAGTGGGGTACCCATGTGAAGCAGATCCTACTCTCCTACACAACCCCCCCAAACGTAGGGACATTAAACTAACCTTGTCCAGATGAGTCTTCATGTTCTAAGTGGAAGTACCTAGAGAGTCCATCTGCATTGGCATGGTTACTCCCAGGTCTATGTTCCACTGTAAAGTCCATCCCCTGTAGGGAAATGGACCACCTAAGCAGTTTGGGGTTTTCACCCTTCATTTGTTTTAGCCATAAGAGGGGTTTATGGTCTGTTTGAACAAGGAAGTGAGTACCAAACAAGTATGGCCTCAACTTCTTCAGAGCCCAGACCACAGCAAAGGCCTCCCTCTCAATGGCTGACCAACGTTTCTCTCTAGGGGTCAGCCTTCTGCTAATGAAAGCTACTGGCTGATCCTGACCTTCTTCATTCAATTGTGACAGTACAGCCCCTACCCCCAATTCAGATGCATCTGTTTGGACAATGAACTTCTTGGAGTAATCAGGACTCTGTAGAATGGGAGCAGTGCACATGGCCTGCTTCAGGTCATCAAATGCCTTTTGACAGCTAACTGTCCACTGAACCTTTTGGGCATTTTCTTGGAAGTTAAGTCATTCAGGGGTGTCACTATTGATCCATACCCCTTGACAAATCTCCTATAGTACCCAGTCAGGCCTAAAAGGCTCTCACCTGAGTCTGGGTAGTTGGAGCAGTCCAGTCCATGATGGTCTGGATCTTGCTCTGCAATGGTTGAACCTGGCCTCCACCCACAAGGTGGCCGAGGTACACAACCTGACTCTGCCCTATCTGGCACTTGGTGGCCTTGATAGTGAGGCCTGCTTTCTGCAGGGCCTGCAAAACATTTCTGAGGTGGACCAGGTGATCCTCCCAGGTGGAACTAAAGACAGCAATATCATCTAGATATGCTGTACTATAGGCTTCCAGATATGTAAGGACTGTATTCACCAACCTCTGAAAAGTGGCAGGTGCATTCTTCAAACCAAAGGGCATTACCACAAATTGATAATGCCCACTAGGGGTTGAGAATGCTGTTTTTGGCTTTGTATCATCAGCTAGCCTGATCTGCCAGTAGCCAGCTGTTAGTTCAAATGTGCTTAGATACTTGGCTGAGGCCAAAGTGTCTATTAGCTCATCTGCCCTGGGTATTGGATGGGCATCAGTCCTAGTGACTGCATTGAGACCCCTGTAGTCCACACAAAACCTCATCTCTCTTTTCCCACCACTGGTGTGAGGTTTTGGCACCAGGACCACTGGACTAGCCCAAGGGCTATCTGAGGGTTCAATAACTCCCAACTCCAACATCTTCTGGACTTCTGTCCTGATACACTCCCTGACATGGTCAGGTTGCCTATAAATCTTATTTTTAATAGGCAGACTGCCCCCAGTGTCCACTTCATGAGTGCACCAGGTGGTGCACCAGAGAGAACATATGCCTGAACTGATTGAGCACCTGTCTGCAATCAGTTTGCTGCTGGGCAGTGAGGCTGCCTGCCAAGGTTACACCATCCACTGACCCATCATCAGGGTTCTGGGAGAGGGTCACTCTCCTCCTCCTGTCCCTCATCAGTTGCCATGAGCAAGCCCATGTCAGCCCTGTCCACATATGGTTTCAATCTGTTGACATGGAGAACCCTGTGGGGACTCCTGGGTGTTCCTAGGTCTACTAAATAGGTAACCTCACCCTTCTGTTCAACAATGGTATGGGGTCCACTCCATTTGTCCTGGAGAGCTGCTGGGGCCACTGGCTCCAACACCCACACCTTCTGCCCTGGCTGGTAAATAGTCAGTACAGCCTTTTGGTCATGCCAGGCTTTTTGGAGTTCCTGGCTAGCCTCAAGGTTTTTAGTTGCCTTTATCATGTACTCAGCCATCCTGGAGCGGAGACCAAGTACATAGTCCACTATGTCCTGCTTTGGGGGCTTGAGAGGTAACTCCCATCCTTCCTTCACCAGACACAATGGACCCCTGACAGGGTGACCAAACAAAAGTTCAAAAGGGCTGTAGCCAACCCCCTTTTGAGGCACCTCCCTGTATGCAAATAAAAGGCAGGGCAAGAGTATGTCCCATCTTCGCCTAAGCTTCTCTGGGCGCCCTTTAATCATGCCCTTCAAGGTTTTGTTGAATCTCTCAACTAAACCATTGCATTGTGGGTGATAGGGTGTGGTGAACTTGTAAGTCACTCCACACTCCTTCCACATTGCTTTCAAGTATCCAGACATAAAGTTTGCATCCCTGTCTGATACAACCTCCTTAAGCCCACTCTTGAGAAAATTCCCAGGAGGGCTCTTGCCACTACAGGTGCTGTAGTGGTCCTAAGGGGAATAGCCTCTGGGTACCTGGTGGCATGATCCACCACCACCAGGATAAACCTGTGCCCAGATGCTGTTTGGGGATCCATGGGACCAACAATGTCAATCCCCACCCTTTCAAAGGGGACCCCACCACAGGTAGTGGTATCAGGGGGCCTTTGTAGTGCCACCTGCCTTGCCACTGGCCTGGCAGGTTACACAGGAGCGACAAAACTCCTTGGTGTCTTCAGACATGTGGGGCCAGTGAAAGTGAGGGACAATTCTGTCCCAAGTCTTGTTCTGGCCCAGGTGACCTGCTAAAGGAATGTCATGGGCTAGGGTCAATAGGAAGCCCCTGAACTTCAGAGGTATAACCAACCTCCTGGTGGCACCAGGCTTGGGGTCTTTACACTCTGAGTACAAGAGTCCATCATCCCAATACACTGTATGGGGACCACTAGCTTTCCCAGCAGCCTCAGCAGCAGCTTGCTGTCTGAGGGGTTCAAGAGAGGGCAGCTCTGCTGCTCCTGGCTCAGATCTGCCCTGGAAGGGCCCCCTGTCCCCAAGAACTCAACCTGATCAGGCTCAAGCTCCTCTGGGACAGTTCCTTCCTCAGGACTGGGATCATCTCCCTGAAGAGACTGATCTTTCTTCTGAGCCAAGGGGAAGGCACTGCCTTTACCCTACTACTCCTCCTCTTGGATGGCACTTGGTCCATTGTTCCAGGATCCAAGGCCTGTTCAGTGTTAGGCATTTTGCTCTGTGACCTGGTCACAGCAAACACATCTGCAGGGATGCCCAGCATTTCTGCATGGGTCCTGAGCTCCACTTCTGCCCAAGCTGAAGTTTCTAGATCATTGCCAAGCAAGCATTCAACTAGTAGGTCTGCACTTACCACAACCTTCTTAAGGCCAGTTATCCCTCCCCAGGAGAAGTTAACAACTGCCAGAGTATGGTCTGTTCTGACATTGCTAGCATTGGTCACTTGGTACATCTCACCAAGTATAATCTGCCCAGGATCCACAAGATCTTGTGTCACCATGGTGACACTTGCTCCTGTGTCCCTAAATGCCAAAGCCGCTTTTCCATTTATTACTGGCTGTTGTCTGTACTTGCCCAGATTACTGGGACTCACAGAGGAGGTCACATCCATGCCTCCATCACAGACTAGGACAGCCTGAGTGAGTTCTCTGACTAGGTCAGAGCTCATCTCCTTACCCAGGGTCAACCCTACTAAACCCTTGGCTTGTGTATTCCTACCACCAATTGGTACTGCACTAGGGGGAACAGGTGCCTTAGGGGCATTGGTGGGGGCTGGAACAGAGTCTTTGGACTTGGTGCAATCACTGGTCCAGTGTGTCTTTTGCTTACAGACTTTGCACCATGGTTTATTTTGGCCTTTCCCTTTGTTAGACTGTGAATCCCCACTTGAAGAAGATTTTTGGGGGCCTTGTGAAGACTTTTGGTCTTTACCCTTCTCCCCACCCTTGTCAGAGTTCTTAGAATCTTGCTTCTTTGGGTCACCACCTTGGTTCTGTACCTTCTGCCTCACCCTGGTTCTGACCCATTTGTCTGCCTTCTTTCCCAATTCTTGGGGAGAGGTCAGATCAGAGTCCACCAGGTACTGATGCAACAGCTGATTTTGACAGTTATTAAGAATCTGCTCCCTCATGATAAGATTGTACAATCCTTTGAAGTCACATACCTTACTGCCCACTAACCAACCTTCCAGAGCCTTAGCAGAACAATCAACAAAGTCCACCCAGTCTTGATTCTGTGCCTTTTGGGTATCTCTGAACTTTAACCTGTATTGTTCAGTTGTTAGGCCAAACCCATCAATCAATGCACTTTTTAAGACTGGATAATTATCAGCATCCTCTTCTCTAACACAGAGGAGCTTGTCTCTACCTTTGTCTGCAAAGGAGAGCCACAAGATTGCTGCCCACTGCTCCTGAGGGACCCTCTGTACTTTACAGGCCCTCTCCAGTGCAGAAATCCATTTGTGGATGTCATCCCCACTCTGGTAGGGAGGGACAATCTTGCTCAGGTTTCTATGGTCATTAGACCTTTCCCTACCACTAGGGAAGTTGCTGCCACCAAGGGACTCTAGTCCCAATTTTTTTCTTTGCCTTTCAAGCTCTAGGGACTCCCTGTCTATAGCCAACTGCTCTCTTCTGAGTCTCAACTGAGCTTCTCCATACTTGAGCAGTCTCTCTTTCCTCTCACTGGAGGATTCCCTCCTATGAGAGGAAACAGAGGTCCCTACTGAGGTGTCAGAGTGGTTAGACTCCTGAGAAGGAGATCTAGACCTTCTAGGCACACTCACAACTCTCCCTGGTGGGACAAAGGGGAGGTCATTCTGATCCTCCTCTTCCTGCACAGGAACAGCTGGGTTTTCCAGGTCAAGGTCATTGTCACCTTCCTGGCCAGTTTCAGAGGTCAGGTCCTGGGGATTTTCATCCCTGGTCCCTCCCTCATCTTCTGCCCCACCCTCTCTGCCTACCCCTTCAGGCCCTATGGGTCTTCTGAGATCATCTAGCAGGAGCATCTCCATGAGACGTTGGGTGTTGGCACTTTTGCCTGTCTTCAGCTTCCTAATCTTGCACAACTCTCTCAATTCCATAAAGGGGAGGTTGTCATATTTGGATGGCAGGAGCCCACTGGTTCCTGGTAGTGAAGACATTACTAGTGAGGTGTGGTGTATGCACTACCTACTCTAGTGTGGCCTACTAAACTCTCTTGAGTTGTAGAAAGGGTGTGCTAGCCCTTAACACACAACTCTAAGTTCAGTAGAACTTACTGTATACTAAGCTTGTATTTATATGTACCTAAGGTACCTTTAGTGGTTTTCAGTTGATCAATTCAATTGAGATTATCTGGTAAAACAATAGCAAGCTGGAATCCCACACGCTGCACACCAATGTGAGAAGTTGGCCTGGTATATGCTGTCCACTAATTATAGTGGGCACCTTGCACCAGTCCAAACAACCGGTTAAAGACAACCTTTATTGAAAGCTATCCTAGTGGTAGCTATGGAGAGCAGCCTTCATGCTAGGTCTTGAAGGAATGTAAAGCAGCTTGTTTTACCAGTCTATAATCTCTTGAGTGACCAAATGAAAGAGGACCACACCAGGTATATATATAAAATATATGTATTTAGTCTTAAACACACCCCTCTAGTCTCTTTATGAGGCTAGAGTTCGAAGTACATACTTTACAAGTCAAATATCAACAGTAATAGCACAATTACACGTTTGAGCCCTAGGGGCGTACCAAACCATATACTAAAATAGTGGTATAAGAACCACGACTGAGCTAGACACAAGGCCTAGAGCCTGTAGAAGTGCTTGGACCACAAGGAACCACCCAAGGTAGTGACACAGGGGACCCACGGGGGACGCGTGCAGTGTGAGAACACAGCCGCGAATCGCCATTAACTTCTATGGGGAAAGTCGCGGTTGGAATTTTAAAAGGAAAGGACACTTAGAAGAGGACTTGGAGCAAATCCCTTTGGAACTAGGCAGTTCTAGAGTCAATACCCACGGGAGCACCGGAGTACTCGAGTTACCTCACCCAGGGAAGCCGGGTGCATAGGTGTCTTTTGTCGTCGGGTTTCGTCATCGTTTTCAATGGCGATCTGCTGCAGCAGGCTGCTGGCGGCCAAGTCGAAAGTGTCCGGGTGGATCCAAGAGTGGATCGGAGATCTGAAGAACCTGAAAGCAGAGGGGACAGAGTCTGGGTCACTAGCCAGTGACCAGGAAGGCGATGAGCAGATGCCCACCGATGTCGGGTGCTTCAGGTAGGTTGACGGTCGTCTTGACTCTTCAGCCACGAGGTCCAGGAGGCGTCGACAACAACCAGGAGCTGGATTCGAGCTGTCCCACGATGTCTGTCGATTGCTGCGGGGTCGGCGATCGGATTGGACCC
Organism: Calotriton arnoldi; assembly: GCA_963921515.1. Taxonomy (NCBI): domain Eukaryota; kingdom Metazoa; phylum Chordata; class Amphibia; order Caudata; family Salamandridae; genus Calotriton; species Calotriton arnoldi. The sequence goes on from CAWUFW010000964.1 coordinate 972,570, forward strand.
AACAAGCCTTGGCAACGGCAAGTCACGTGGAAACAGAGAAAGGATGGTGATGCAGACCAGCAAGGTCTGGGGGACTCACCCAGCAAGGGTAAGTCAGGGCACGTCTGGAGCAACTAGAGACGCCCAAGCAGAAGAAGAGTTGCCTTCAGGAGGGCCCACTAGCCAACGGACTAGCGACCACAAAGGAGCCACGAGTGGACGCACTTGGAGCTGGCTCACGGGACACTCGTGGAGTGGAGGCCAGTGATCTTCGGTGCAGTTGGTGCTGGAGGCGGGGCTACTCGGAGCCCAAAGCACAACTTCGTGGGAGACCAGGAAGAGGATGCACTTGCAAAAGTTCTTGGTGCCCCGGGGTCATGGTTTCACATTACCCACGATAGCTTCGGGCCTCAGCTTCGCTGGAGACTCAGGGCAGCCTTGGGGAAGTCTGGAAATCTACCTCTGGTGTTGCAAAGACTTCGGCGTCCGGCGGGAGCTTCAGCGATGCAGACCAGACAATTGCTTCTTAGGTGCCTGCCAAGCAGGGGAGTCACTCCTTGACCCCAAGGGAGATTCTTCAGTCCTCTAATCTTAAAGTAGAGCGTCGAAGGTCCAGGATTCGGCTTCAGAGTTTCGTCCAGGGTAATCTAAAGTCCTAAGGACTGGGGTCCCATACTTATACCAAGTTAGGGGGTTGGACATACTCTGGGGACCCACCTATGGGAGGGTCAGGGAAGAGGGGTGGTTACACCCATTTCCCTTTGTCCAGTTTCGCGCCAGAGCAGGGGCTGGAAGCCCCTGAACCGGTTTGAACTGGGGTATGCACAGGGACACCAAATGTGCCCCCAGTGCAGGACTTCAAAGCACCAGAGAGTGCTCCCGCCCAGCCCCAATACACATTATCCTGTCTGGGGAGGTGGTTACACCTCCCTTGGACAGGAAACCTATTGTCCAGGCCTCCCCTGCCAGAGTTTCAGTCAGCAGCAGGAGGCCAGACCCGTGTCTGTGGCAGTGGCATCCATTTTGTGATGCTCAACAAGAAAGATATGCTGTTCCCCTAAGAACAAAGTGATCAAGGGATAAAAGGAGGGAAGTCCTCCTTGTCGGAACTAGAGTCCTCACACACCCAGCAAGCTAGGTGTCATGCTTCATCATATGGACTTGCTCCTCGTCGGGTCGGCACTGCAATACCCGACGGGCTCCCTTAAAGGGGCACTTTAACAGAGATCTTTAGTTCCTGCCGTTTGGTGCATGGGTGTGAGGGCCCTAAAAAACAGTGTAGATAAAACAGTGTAGATGTGGTGCAGGTGAGTGACGTTAAAAAAGTTTGGATAATCCACATAAAATCTTTATTCGGCTGGTAATCCACCTTCTTAAAAACAGAGTGGCTGCTCTCTGGCTCTATGGTCCAGTGGAGCCTAGCTCATCTCATATCGTATGGTCGACATGTTTCATGCATCGTGGTCAATATTGATCCATTGCATTTCATCAGGACCTTATGTTACTATACTATCTACACGTGGTGGTGGTGGGCAATGAGGCTCCTACCTACCACACATCTTGGAAGCGAGCGCGAAGTCCCGCCAATCCTAGTGGTAACCTAGTTATGGGATAAAACTCACTCCATTCGGTTTTTGGGCTTTAGACACCAAATTCGTGGTGTCCTGTCCTCATTGAGACGTGCGCCGGTACACCTCCCGCGCGTGCAGCCGCAAAACACTTTGACCACGATGCATGAAACATGTCGACCATACGATATGAGATGAGCTAGGCTCCACTGGACCATAGAGCCAGAGAGCAGCCTCTCTGTTTTTAAGAAGGTGGATTACCAGCCGAATAAAGATTTTATGTGGATTATCCAACCTTTTTTAACGTCACTCACCTGCACCACATCTACACTGTTTTATCTACACTGTTTTTTAGGGCCCTCACACCCATGCACCAAACGGCAGGAACTAAAGATCTCCGTTAAAGTGCCCCTTTAAGGGAGCCCGCCGGGTATTGCAGCGCCGACCCGACGAGGAGCAAGTCCATATGATGAAGCATGACACCTAGCTTGCTGGGTGTGTGAGGACTCTAGTTCCGACAAGGAGGACTTCCCTCCTTTTATCCCTTGATCACTTTGTTCTTAGGGGAACAGCATATCTTTCTTGTTGAGCATTGTTTGGGCACGTATGCTGGACCCCGTTATCAAGCCCTTGAGTCCCCCTTTTTTGTTGAAGATCCATTTTGTGATGCCAGGGCTCTGTAAAGAAGTTACCGGGTAGGCCGGTGTGTACATGTCTCTCCCTCTAGAAGGGTGGAATGCTACCCCCGCCGCCAGAACTGGCGGGGGGGTAGTATTCCAAGATGTTTGACACCAAACACGACATGTTTCCGTGCAGCCATCCCAAAGTTAGCATTTAACGCGAGGTTATAATGCACTTAAGAGTATATGGTCAGGTTGCACTACAAACAGCATCAGAGAAGGGTCTACGAACACTGCAGAGCGGCTCTGCTCATGCAGGGGCACCCTCTCACATAAGAACCAAGCACTCTGCCTTCAGGATTGATAAGGCCTGCCATAGGAGTGACTTATAGGTTTATATGTGTGTATATATGTAGTGATATAGGTAGCCTATATCACAGTAAGGGGTGCATGCACCACCTTACCCAGGCTGCAGTAGCAGACCTGTGGTGTCATTTTGGCTGGCCTTCCAGGGGTGGCATAATACATGCTTCAGCCCCTGGCAGGCCTCTGGGGTACCTATGCCCTGGGTACATAGTATACCATATACTAGGGACTTATAAGGGCACTCCAGATTCCAATCAGAGATGTACCTAAGGTACATGGAAACCATTTTAGAGAGGAAGCATCTAGGCTGGGGTTCTGATTAGCAGGGCCCCAGCCAGACTAAAGTCGAAAAACAGTGAAGCATCAGCAAAAAGTGGGGGTACCCATGTGAAGCAGATCCTACTCTCCTACACTCCCTTCCATTACAGAATTTCCTCCTCCTCTCCTGGTCACTTCCCTCATTCTTTCTCCCTTTCTCCCATCTCTTTTCCGTCCTGCTTCCTCCATCCTACTGTTGCAGAGATTCTGTGGAGTCACAGAACTATGCTTGGGGCCAAAGGGCCTTAGTAGGCAGGGACAAAGTCATACTACCACCTGAGTACCCTTGAGCCTGGGACCAACTAACTATAGTGTTTCACTTGCCCTCTTACTCACTCACAGAGGAACAAGTGATTAGACACCCCAGAACACAACACTCCCGACCTTCTCAGGAATCGCGGTTGCAAGACACACCTTTTCGCTCTCACACTCGTACTAGTCCACAATAAGTACTTACAGAGACACAAGGAAAGTTTAAAATGTTTATTTTAACTATTGTGCCCTAGTATGCAGTATACGTGCCACAATAAGTAAGAAAATGCCTAACACCAATACGGTCAACATAGTTAGTAGTCCATAAATCAATAAAAGAGCGGTCATTATATAAGACAGAGTAGCCTAACCTCCCTCCCCTTATACAGAAGCAAAATGATTATATATCAGAAGATCTCTGGGTGTTAGCAAAAGACACCGTACCTTAGTACACAGATGAAAGTCCTTCATCTCAGGTGCTGTCACAATCTTTTCCCTGGAAAGTTCCTCTCCAAGTGTGTGTTTTACCTATCTGTGTATACCTATATGACAAGAATACGTGTTCCCAAACAACAGCTGCATCTGCATGTTTTGTCTAAGTGCTAGGGCCTGACCAGAACACAATAACAAGGGACATTGTTGTTTGACCTTGTCTACGGTGAAAGAACAAAACGCAAAAACAACAGCAAGGTCTGTGCGAAAGTACAGTGTGGCACAAAGCAAAATAAGTTTGTGTAGTAGCATGCGCAAAGCAGTGGGCAGTCTGCAACGTGCTCATGCTAACATAGGGAAAACGGCAATGGGCCTACACCGGACATATTACACCCTCCCCTTTTTCAGGATGGAAGCACTAAAATGATGACAGAAGTCAGATGATAAGCAGAATCAAAGCATACAAGTTGCATCTTGAGAGCAACTGAAAAATAGTATTGCTGAATTAGAAGGAAAGTTTTGTGCTCAAAAATATATCCAATTATAGCTTATCGCCGGGACCCAGGATGTAGGTTGCCAAGGGGAACGACATCAATTCCAGTAAGAAATCCGAGCCTTCCAAATTGGAAATGTCAGCCATCCAATTGAGCATGTGAAAGGAACAAACATGCTCCTGATTTCCAGTTGCCGATAGGACCATCCAAGGAGAACGTGTGTTGACTCAGATGAAACTGAGATCCAAAAGACGCTGTGCAGTTGCACAGGGATCACCTCCAGCCACTGGCCCCAATGCTGGGTTGGACACAAGCCACTTACCCAAGGAACAGTCCGTATTTTGGGCCACTAAGGGACCCATCAACAGTTCGAAATCCAGGGCAGTGTGAGATGGGGTAGCCAGGCAGATATCCAGGGCCTACTGAAAGAGGCACCGAATGCAATGAAACACAGGTTGCTCACAGGTGAAGTAAGCATATCGGAAGGTCAGACTAAATTCGGCATCCAGAGTGTCTAAGGGCACCATTCCAAAAAGTTGTAGTATTCACTCACAGTACAGCTGCAGCAATGCCTGTCTGGGCAGGACCACAGATGAAGCAGCCATTGCGGAATAGACGGTATAACACGATGATGCCGCAAATCAAGACGAGCATCAGCAGGAACCCACTGAATATGCTGGAAAAAATAGAATATATAAAAGCTGCGAATTCTCCAAAAATAGTTTTAGAAGATGTCACGAGACCGGAGCCCACAAGTTTAAAAAAGAGTGCCAGGCCCGTGGTTTCAGATGCATTAAATATTTGATGTTATCAATTCCCAGAAATGTAGGGGGGAGATTTGTGTTTAACAATGACTGTATTTCATTGTGCACTGATAGAATATCGATGACATAAATATAGATGTTCAAAATATCGAGAAAAAAAATATAGACTACAAAAATATCGACTCCCATACCTAAACAGGTAAGTACAAAAATATCAAATCAAAAATATCGATGTAAAAAATATAGATGTAAAAAATATCAATTTAAAGATATATATAAAATAAAACAATATATATTAAATATGTTAAATATTAATATTAATTTTAACAAAATAAATTACATTTAATATACATTTTAACAAAGTATAACAAATAAACTTCATAAAAAAAGATAAACACACAAAGATAATAATTTTACATATATATATTTACTTTAAAATAATTAATAAACTATTATCTTTAATTTATTATATATATATATCAATAATTTAAAAGATTGAAAAAAATTCTATAATAAATTAAAACTATTAAAAAATATTTAAACTTAAATTTCCCAATACAATCAGTGCAAAGTAGGGAAAGTGTTGGATAGCAAAATAATTAAATTTACTATTCCAACTCCAGTGAGTGCAACAGTAGGGAAAGTGTTGTATAGCAAAATAATTTCATTTACTATTCAAACTCCAGTGAGTGCAACAGTAGAGAAAGTGTTGGATAGTGGAGGGGTAAAATACTATTCCCACTCCAGTGAGAGCAACAGTAGGGAAATTGTTGGATAGCGGAGGGGAAAAAATTACTATTCCCACTTCAAAGAATGCAACAGTAGGGAAAGTGTTGGATAGCGGAGGAGTAAAAATTACTATTCCCACTCCAAAGAGTGCAACAGTAGGGAAAGTGTTGGATAGCGGATGGGTAAAAATGACTATTCCCCTCCAAAGAGTGCAACAGTAGGGAAAGTGTTGGATAGCGGAGGGGTAAAAATTACTATTCCCACTACAGTGTGAGCAACAGTAGAGAAAGTGTTGGCTAGCGGAGGGGAAAAAAATACTATTCCCACTCCAAAGAGTGCAACAGTAGGGAAAGTGTTGGATAGCAGAGGGGTAAAAATCACTATTCCCACTCCACTGAATGTAACAGTAGAATAACTGTTGGATAGCGGAGGGGTAACATTTTTTATTTCCACTCCAGTGAATGCTACAGTAGGGAAAGTGTTGAATAGTGGAGCGGTAAAAATTACTATTCCCACTCCAGTGAGTGAAACAATAGAGAAAGTGTTGGATAGCAGAGGTACAAAAATTACTATTCCAACTCCAGTGAGTGCAATAGTAGGGAAAGTGTTGGATAGCGGAGCAGTAAAAATGACTATTCCCACTCCAAAGAGTGCAACAGTAGGGAAAGTGTTGGATAGCGGAGGGGTAAAAATTACTACTCCCACTCTAGTGAGTGCAACAGTAGGGAAAGTGCTGGATAGCGGAGAGGTAAAAAAAACTATTCCCACTCCAGTGAGTGCAACATTAGGGAAAGTGTTAGATAGTGAAGAGACAAAAATTACTATTCACACTCAAACAGTTAAAACAAAAATAAAAAACATAAAAAATTATAAAAAATGATAGAAATAAATAAACAATATATAGAAATGAAAAATCAAATATATTGAATATATAAAAATAAAAATATTATAATATTAATTACATATAAAAACCTACAGTAATATGTAACATAAAATAATAAAGAAAATTCTTTTAAACTAGAAAATATTTACAAACAAACTAATTTATACGTAAATGTATGTATTACATTTCCCTATAACACCACACCAATAACAAAACACAAACATTTTAAATTAATTTTTTCTCCAAAATTAACATAATTAATAATCAATTTAAAAAAATGTTATTAATAAAAAAACTAATAAACATTAATTGACATCAATTGACTAAACACACTTTAACACTATGATATCCACAGCACACACCTAAATTAAACTCTAAAATAATAAGACAAAATTAAAAATTATTTATAAATTAAGAACTATTACTATTAACAAATAATAATAAAGTAATTAAAATGTATTTAATATCCACCCTTTACCCCTTTAAAAGTAAATACAACAGACAAAGAAATAAACAATTACCCAAAATACATATCAAATAATTAACATTAATTAACAACTCTATATTAATTAATTAAATACAAATTACTTCCCACCCTTTATTCCTATAAACACCAAAACACACACCTAAAATTAATTACACAATTACCATAATTAATTACCAATTAATTAATTAAAATTAATTAACATCCAATTATTAATTCATCAATTCAAAATAAATTACTTCCCACCCTTAACACCTAGAAACACAACAACACACACCTAAAATCAATTACACAATTACCATGAATAATTACCAATTAATTAATTGAAATTAATTAACAGCCAAATATTAATTAATTAATATTAAATTACTTTGCATATTTAACACTTTAACATCTCAAACAAATATTAAATGAAAAAGAATCAATTTAATATAATTAAATTACTTCCCACCCTATTCCCCTATAAGCCCACAACCCGCTACAAAACGCAAAATTCAAAAAAAGAAAATTAATAACTACTAAAAATTTAACACATAAATTAAAAATACAAGCAATTCTTATACTAAAAACATACAGCACATATAAAATATATACTAAAATACATAACATTAATAAACAAATGATATTTTTAACAACTATATTTTTGAAAAACGATATTAAACACTTCGATATTTTTAAAATCGATATTACTTACCTTAAGTGGATATTCTTGACCACGATATTCTTGCAGTCATTATTTCTGACCCACGATATTTGCAACTCGATATTTGTGCAACTCGATATTTGTGATTCGATATTCTGTCTCTGCACGGTATTTCATTAGATGTTCTCGCCACCTGCAATTCGAAAGTCTCAGGTGTTGAAGTGAGAGCCACTTCTTTTGAAACAATAACGCTTTGAGTCAGCTTAGCTTATTGAAATCTGTTTTCAGAGTTGGAATGGAAGGCCACAATGAACTATCTACACTCCTTTGTGGAGGGGGAAACAGGACGTTGTTGGAACAAGTAACTAACTGGGAAACAGACACCACACACAGGATTCCCGTCCGCAGACTGCAAAAGTCCTGATTATTAAGGACGACATAACTGCCATTGGAAAGCAATGTGAGAGTGTGAATAATTGCGGAAACAGGAGTTCCTTTCAAATAACAAGCCAAATTGGGGGCAGAAACATTACATGCGCCGTGAATGTTTACTTGTTGACACGCAAAGGAATGACCGGCAGTGGAGTCACATTCTTCCCCTGTAAGGAAAACTTCTCTTTCAGCTTGCAGACAGTGATATGTAAAAGGCAGGGACCACAACTCATGTATGTAACTGCTCCCAAGTGGTTCATATCTACCTACTGGGAAGTGTTTCATACAGGCAGTGAATTGAAACATCGAGATGAGCAACGAGATAACTCTGTGTATTAACTAAACCGCCGAATGAGTCTCCGCTACAGTGAAGGGGAGTTGTTCAAGTTTCTCCATAGGTTGCATGATATAACTAGCGTCTTTTATTGCCATTGTTTGTTGTTTGCGTGTCAGATTAAACGGTAAGAACAATGCGCTAAAATGTAGGTAATGCCAAGGGATGCGCTCATTTTTAAGTGTTTGCAGTGTCCAGCCAATTTGCATGCCTGATCTAAGTTGATTCTGACCATGATACAAGATAGACACTTCATTTTGTACAATATCAATTACAGAGGACACAATAGTATCCAAAGTATAAATACGAGATGATAAAGTATTAATACTGTTGTCGACAACAGCAAGCACTTTATCTAAATCATCCTGATTAATTTGGCGTGAGCGTACGGCAGCCTCCATTTGCGATAATTTCCAAAATTAATTATACGCAGCATAAACAAATCGTTTCGAATGAGGGGATTTTGGACCCAAAAGGAAATAAGAAAGGTTTCTGTCTTCCAATAGGAGAGAAAGATGTTGTTTCACGGCCGACAATGTGGAGTGTTTTAACCATTGTTGACATAATTTACCTACGGAATAAGTAGTAACCGTATTGGAATGTGGTGTTTGTGGATAACGTGTATCAGGTCTATTTAACTTATATCTTCAGTATAATTTGTATAAGACTGCCAATTATCAAAAAGCGTTAAAGATAGAATTGTGGGAGTATTCAATTGCTTAATCTTAGCTAACCCCAGACAAGCAGTCTGTTGGACTGTGTTATTTAGAAAAATGATTTGCATAGGTATCAGACATGCACGGAATAGAGATTCTGTACCTTGGACTTGCCAGGACTTAGTGCCTCATACCGATTTCGAGTCAATATTGTCCTTCCAGTAATCATATCCTTTCAGGGCTAGGTTATCGATAAAGAGGGATGTATAGATCAATTTGGCCTGCATGAGCATATATTTTTTCAGAAGTGTGTGGACCAATTTAAAATAATATTATACAAGATCTGAAAGGTCATAACCGGTGAAGCAGGGCTTTAGTTTAATCCCCACGAGGAGGAAGCAGGCATCATACAGGCTCCACACTCTGGATATAAATCTGCAACAAGAGTTATTCATATGACCAAGTCCAGGAAAAGTTAAGTGGACTGTAAGGCAGGTTCAGTCCAAACAAGAAGGGCCTATCAGTCCAAATACATCTTTACAGTTCACAAAGGCCAGCCAATGAGGCAGGGGCCAGTTTTCCATCCTCCGAGAGAAATTTTGAAATAGTTCCTGGGCATGGGCTCCAGGTGAACCAACCATGGGCTGTTCTGATTGGAACCTCACCATGAGAAGTTCCAAGGTGATTTTTCCACAGAGTCGTAGGTCTTATGCCTGCCCCTAGGTGCCTTGGAAGGGAGTTTTTAAAACTCCTACCCACACTTATCCAACAGGTCAGTGTCCAGAAACCCTGGAGCTTCTTGCTTCTAGTCTCCATATTATCGATGGAGAGCAGCTGGGACCTGGTCTTCTCACAGTCAGATCTCAGTTTCATTCGGACTTCCATGTCGACAGGCCACCTACAGCCAAAAACACGTCACTCAAACTAGGAGCAGGGCATCCTATTCACCATTATCCTCCTGGGTTGATGTCTTGCAATACCTGAAACAGGGCTGAGAACACTATTTTGTAACACTTGCACTTTTTAAAAGTCCTCTCTACAAACCCCACAGAGAGTGCTGCAGTGCAATCAACTTGAAAACCATCAGAAAAGTGCCTGAGCCCTGCCCGGTTTTCAGGGGCACAAAAATGCAAGTGACCCTTACTTTGAGACAAAGCAGATAAATATTTTGCTACATTGCTGCCTACGATTCAAGGTTTTTTTCTTCCTGAGAATCCAAAGCATAAAATATAGGTGGTAAGTGTGTTTTCCAGAATCAATTCTATAAATGTCCCCAACAGCAGAAATCAGACTTCCTCCACTCAGAACCTGGACCCTCAATTGATATTTTCATAGTGTATATATATAAAAAAAAAAATATATATATATATATATATATATATATATATATATATATATATATATTCCTGCTCCAAAAATTTCTTTAACTTTAAAGAAATATCAGCACTCAGCGGGGTCGGTAATCAGTCGATCTTTATTTCACCAATAACAAACGCGTTTCGGAACCAGTCCTTCGTCAGTGTTTACACTCAATGCAACGAAGCGCCATTTTTAAAGGTGTTGAGTAAAACAGAATCATAGAGACTAAAAGAGGATTTTGGTCGCCTTTCTACTGGGCGCCATATCAGAGTGGTGTCTTTTGCAGATTCTAATCTCATATCTGTATAACCAATGTTCATGCATACAGTTATTTGACTTGCGCGACCAAATTGACATATTATCATTTGATATTCAAATTAAAAAACATTATCATTATTTACAACATTTCGCGCTTATTGCCACTCTTAATCAAAATCTTGCCGTGGATCGGCATAAGGCAATCTCCAAATGGAGATTGCCCCAGTTCCTCTATTTAATTACGCCGTGAATCGGCAAGTCTCATTTGATATTAGTGTTACAGCAAACAAATGATGGACGGAATGCTGACAAGGCAAACAATCTCCCCCAGTCAAAAGATCTGGGTTAAATCCCTCGTTCTTTTGCCCACTACGCCACCCCAGTTTGGACCCAGCCATATGCAAATCAGTCTTGACCCTGTGCCCCATGGGAACAGTCCAGACCGAACTGCCAGGCCAGGTCCTCCCTGGACCGGAAACAAGCATCCTGGGACCGGTTTCAGGGTATGTCACCCTTCTTCAGCCAGGCTAGCTTGAATCCAGTGGCACAGTGAGCAAGGGACCCACTTAGGGCGAAAAGTGTTACAGCAAACAAATGATGGACGGAATGCTGACAATGCAAACATTCTCCCCCAGTCAAAAGATCTCGGTTAAATCCATCGTTCTTTTGCCCACTACGCCACCCCAGTTTGGACCCAGCCATATGCAAATCAGTCTTGACCCTGTGCCCCATGGGAACAGTCCAGACCGAACTGCCAGGCCAGGTCCTCCCTGGACCGGAAACAAGCATCCTGGGACCGGTTTCAGGGTATGTCACCCTTCTTCAGCCAGGCTAGCTTGAATCCAGTGGCACAGTGAGCAAGGGACCCACGTCTGGGCATACCCATCCCACTTAGGGCGAAAAGTGTTACAGCAAACAAATGATGGACGGAATGCTGACAATGCAAACATTCTCCCCCAGTCCAAAGATCTGGGTTAAATCCATCGTTCTTTTGCCCACTACGCCACCCCAGTTTGGACCCAGCCATATGCAAATCAGTCTTGACCCTGTGCCCCATGGGAACAGTCCAGACCGAACTGCCATGCCAGGTCCTCCCTGGACCGGAAACAAGCATCCTGGGACCGTTTTCAGGGTATGTCACCCTTCTTCAGCCAGGCTAGCTTGCATCCAGTGGCACAGTGAGCAAGGGACCCACGTCTGGGCATACCCATCCCACTTAGGGCGAAAAGTGTTACAGCAAACAAATGATGGACGGAATGCTGACAATGCAAACATTCTCCCCCAGTCAAAAGATCTGGGTTAAATCCATCGTTCTTTTGCCCACTAGGCCACCCCAGTTTGGACCCAGCCATATGCAAATCAGTCTTGACCCTGTGCCCCATGGGAACAGTCCAGACCGAACTGACAGGCCAGGTCCTCCCTGGACCGGAAACAAGCATCCTGGGACCGGTTTCAGGGTATGTCACCCTTCTTCAGCCAGGCTAGCTTGAATCCAGTGGCACATTGAGCAAGGGACCCACGTCTGGGCATACCCATCCCACTTAGGGCGAAAAGTGTTACAGCAAACAAATGATGGACGGAATGCTGACAATGCAAACATTCTCCCCGAGTCAAAAGATCTGGGTTAAATCCATCGTTATTTTGCCCACTACGCCACCCCAGTTTGGACCCAGCCATATGCAAATCAGTCTTCACCCTGTGCCCCATGGGAACAGTCCAGACCGAACTGCCAGGCCAGGTCCTCCCTGGACCGGAAACAAGCATCCTGGAACCGGTTTCAGGGTATGTCACCCTTCTTCAGCCAGGCTAGCTTGAATCCAGTGGCACAGTGAGCAAGGGACCCACGTCTGGGCATACCCATCCCACTTAGGGCGAAAAGTGTAACAGCAAACAAATGATGGACGGAATGCTGACAATGCAAACATTCTCCCCAGTCAAAAGATCTGGGTTAAATCCATCGTTCTTTTGCCCACTACGCCACCCCAGTTTGGACCCAGCCATATGCAAATCAGTCTTGACCCTGTGCCCCATGGGAACAGTCCAGACCGAACTGCCAGGCCAGGTCCTCCCTGGACCGGAAACAAGCATCCTGGGACCGGATTCAGGGTATGTCACCCTTCTTCAGCCAGGCTAGCTTGAATCCAGTGGCACAGTGAGCAAGGGAACCATGTCTGGGCATACCCATACCACTTAGGGCGAAAAGTGTTACAGCAAACAAATGATGGACGGAATGCTGACAATGCAAACATTCTCCCCCAGTCAAAAGATCTGGGTTAAATCCATCGTTCTTTTGCCCACTACGCCACCCCAGTTTGGACCCAGCCATATGCAAATCAGTCTTGACCCTGTGCCCCATGGGAACAGTCCAGACCGAACTGCCAGGCCAGGTCCTCCCTGGACCGGAAACAAGCATCCTGGGACCGGTTTCAGGGTATGTCACCCTTCTGCAGCCAGGCTAGCTTGAATCCAGTGGCACAGTGAGCAAGGGACCCACGTCTGGGCATACCCATCCCACTTAGGGCGAAAAGTGTTACAGCAAACAAATGATGGACGGAATGCTGACAATGCAAACATTCTCCCCCAGTCAAAAGATCTGGCTTAAATCCATCGTTCTTTTGCCCACTACGCCACCCCAGTTTGGACCCAGCCATATGCAAATCAGTCTTGACCCTGTGCCCCATGGGAACAGTCCAGACCGAACTGCCAGACCAGGTCCTCCCTGGACCGGAAACAAGCATCCTGGGACCGGTTTCAGGGTATGTCACCCTTCTTCAGCCAGGCTAGCTTGAATCCAGTGGCACAGTGAGCAAGGGACCCACGTCTGGGCATACCTATCCCACTTAGGGCGAAAAGTGTTACAGCAAACAAATGATGGACGGAATGCTGACAATGCAAACATTCTCCCCCAGTCAAAAGATCTGGGTTAAATCCATCGTTCTTTTGCCCACTACGCCACCCCAGTTTGGACCCAGCCATATGCAAATCAGTCTTGACCCTGTGCCCCATGTGCCAGAAACCGGTCCCAGGATGCTTGTTTCCGGTCCAGGGAAGACATGGCTTGGCAGTTCGGGCTGGACTGTTCCCATGAGGCACAGGGTCAGACTGATTTGCTTATGGCCATGTATGAACTGGGGTGGCGGAGTGAGCTAAAGAAAGATGATGGATTAAACCCAGATCAGTTGACTGGGGGTGAGTGCTTGCAATGTTCAACACTCCGTCCATCATCCCCTTTGGTTTTGCTATGTGCGCCCTAAGTTGGCAGGGTATGCCCAGACGTGGGTCCCTTGCTCACTTTGCCACTGGATTCAAGATAGCCTGGCTGATGACGGCTGTAAGCCAGAAACCGGTCCCAGGATGCTTGTTTCCGGTCCAGGGAAGACATGACTTGGCAATTCGGGCTGGACTGTTCCCATGAGGCACAGGGTCAGACTGATTTGCATATGGCCATGTCTGAACTGGGGTGGCGGAGTGAGCTAAAGAAAGATGATGGATTAAACGCAGATCAGTTGACTGGGGATGAGTGCTTGCAATGTTCAACACTCCATCCATCATCCCCTTTGGTTTTGCTATGTGCGCCCTAAGTTGGCAGGGTATGCCCAGACGTGGGTCCCTTGCTCACTTTGCCACTGGATTCAAGATAGCCTGGCTGATGACGGCTGTAAGCCAGAAACCGGTCCCAGGATGCTTGTTTCCGGTCCAGGGAAGACATGGCTTGGCTGTTCGGGCTGGACTGTTCCCATGAGGCACAGGGTCAGACTGATTTGCATATGGCCATGTCTGAACTGGGGTGGCGGAGTGAGCTAAAGAAAGATGATGGATTAAACCCAGATCAGTTGACTGGGGGTGAGTGCTTGCAATGTTCAACACTCCGTCCATCATCCCCTTTGGTTTTGCTATGTGCGCCCTAAGTTGGCAGGGTATGCCCAGGCGTGGGTCCCTTGCTCACTTTGCCACTGGATTCAAGATAACCTGGCTGATGACGGCTGTAAGCCAGAAACCGGTCCCAGGATGCTTGTTTCCGGTCCAGGGAAGACATGGCTTGGCAGTTCGGGCTGGACTGTTCCCATGAGGCACAGGGTCAGACTGATTTGCATATGGCCATGTCTGAACAGGGGTGGCGGAGTGAGCTAAAGAAAGATGATGGATTAAACCCAGATCAGTTGACAGGGGGTGAGTGCTTGCAATGTTCAACACTCCGTCCATCATCCCCTTTGGTTTTGCTATGTGCGCCCTAAGTTGGCAGGGTATGCCCAGACGTGGGTCCCTTGCTCACTTTGCCACTGGATTCAAGATAGCCTGGCTGATGACGGCTGTAAGCCAGAAACCGGTCCCAGGATGCTTGTTTCCGGTCCAGGGAAGACATGGCTTGGCAATTCGGGCTGGACTGTTCCCATGAGGCACAGGGTCAGACTGATTTGCATATGGCCATGTCTGAACTGGGGTGGCGGAGTGAGCTAAAGAAAGATGATGGATTAAACCCAGATCATTTGACTGGGGGTGAGTGCTTGCAATGTTCAACACTCCGTCCATCATCCCCTTTGGTTTTGCTATGTGCGCCCTAAGTTGGCAGGGTATGCCCAGACGTGGGTCCCTTGCTCACTTTGCCACTGGATTCAAGATAGCCTGGCTGATGACGGCTGTAAGCCAGAAACCGGTCCCAGGATGCTTGTTTCCGGTCCAGGGAAGACATGGCTTGGCAGTTCGGGCTTGACTGTTCCCATGAGGCACAGGGTCAGACTGATTTGCATATGGCCATGTCTGAACTGGGGTGGCGGAGTGAGCTAAAGAAAGATGATGGATTAAACCCAGATCAGTTGACTGGGGGTGAGTGCTTGCAATGTTCAACACTCCGTCCATCATCCCCTTTGGTTTTGCTATGTGCGCCCTAAGTTGGCAGGGTATGCCCAGACGTGGGTCCCTTGCTCACTTTGCCACTGGATTCAAGATAGCCTGGCTGATGACGGCTGTAAGCCAGAAACCGGTCCCAGGATGCTTGTTTCCGGTCCAGGGAAGACATGGCTTGGCAGTTCGGGCTGGACTGTTCCCATGAGACACAGGGTCAGACTGATTTGCATATGGCCATGTCTGAACTGGGGTGGCGGAGTGAGCTAAAGAAAGATGATGGATTAAACCCAGATCAGTTGACTGGGGGTGAGTGCTTGCAATGTTCAACACTCCGTCCATCATCCCCTTTGGTTTTGCTATGTGCGCCCTAAGTTGGCAGGGTATGCCCAGACGTGGGTCCCTTGCTCACTTTGCCACTGGATTCAAGATAGCCTGGCTGATGACGGCTGTAAGCCAGAAACCGGTCCCAGGATGCTTGTTTCCGGTCCAGGAAGACATGACTTGGCAATTCGGGCTGGACTGTTCCCATGAGGCACAGGGTCAGACTGATTTGCATATGGCCATGTCTGAAATGGGGTGGCGGAGTGAGCTAAAAAAAGATGATGGATTAAACCCAGATCAGTTGACTGGGGATGAGTGCTTGCAATGTTCAACACTCCGTCCATTATCCCCTTTGGTTTTGCTATGTGCGCCCTAAGTTGGCAGGGTATGCCCAGACGTGGGTCCCTTGCTCACTTTGCCACTGGATTCAAGATAGCCTGGCTGATGACGGCTGTAAGCCAGAAACCGGTCCCAGGATGCTTGTTTCCGGTCCAGGGAAGACATGGCTTGGCTGTTCGGGCTGGACTGTTCCCTTGAGGCACAGGGTCAGACTGATTTGCATATGGCCATGTCTGAACTGGGGTGGCGGAGTGAGCTAAAGAAAGATGATGGATTAAACCCAGATCAGTTGACTGGGGGTGAGTGCTTGCAATGTTCAACACTCCGTCCATCATCCCCTTTGGTTTTGCTATGTGCGCCCTAAGTTGGCAGGGTATGCCCAGACGTGGGTCCCTTGCTCACTTTGCCACTGGATTCAAGATAACCTGGCTGATGACGGCTGTAAGCCAGAAACCGGTCCCAGGATGCTTGTTTCCGGTCCAGGGAAGACATGGCTTGGCAGTTCGGGCTGGACTGTTCCCATGAGGTACAGGGTCAGACTGATTTGCATATGGTCATGTCTGAACTGGGGTGGCGGAGTGAGCTAAAGAAAGATGATGGATTAAACCCAGATCAGTTGACTGGGGGTGAGTGCTTGCAATGTTCAACACTCCGTCCATCATCCCCTTTGGTTTTGCTATGTGCGCCCTAAGTTGGCAGGGTATGCCCAGACGTGGGTCCCTTGCTCACTTTGCCACTGGATTCAAGATAGCCTGGCTGATGACGGCTGTAAGCCAGAAACCGGTCCCAGGATGCTTGTTTCCAGTCCAGGGAAGACATGGCTTGGCAGTTCGGGCTGGACTGTTCCCATGAGGCACAGGGTCAGACTGATTTGCATATGGCCATGTCTGAACTGGGGTGGCAGAGTGAGCTAAAGAAAGATGATGGATTAAACCCAGATCAGTTGACTGGGGGTGAGTGCTTGCAATGTTCAACACTCCGTCCGTCATCCCCTTTGGTTTTGCTATGTGCGCCCTAAGTTGGCAGGGTATGCCCAGACGTGGGTCCCTTGCTCACTTTGCCACTGGATTCAAGATAGCCTGGCTGATGACGGCTGTAAGCCAGAAACCGGTCCCAGGATGCTTGTTTCCGGTCCAGGGAAGACATGGCTTGGCAGTTCGGGCTGGACTGTTCCCATGAGACACAGAGTCAGACTGATTTGCATATGGCCATGTCTGAACTGGGGTGGCGGAGTGAGCTAAAGAAAGATGATGGATTAAACCCAGATCAGTTGACTGGGGGTGAGTGCTTGCAATGTTCAACACTCCGTCCATCATCCCCTTTGGTTTTGCTATGTGCGCCCTAAGTTGGCAGGGTATGCCCAGACGTGGGTCCCTTGCTCACTTTGCCACTGGATTCAAGATAGCCTGGCTGATGATGGCTGTAAGCCAGAAACCGGTCCCAGGATGCTTGTTTCCGGTCCAGGGAAGACATGGCTTGGCAGTTCGGGCTGGACTGTTCCCATGAGGCACAGGGTCAGACTGATTTGCATATGGCCATGTCTGAACTGGGGTGGCGGAGTGAGCTAAAGAAAGATGATGGATTAAACCCAGATCAGTTGACTGGGGGTGAGTGCTTGCAATGTTCAACACTCCGTCCATCATCCCCTTTGGTTTTGCTATGTGCGCCCTAAGTTGGCAGGGTATGCCCAGACGTGGGTCCCTTGCTCACTTTGCCACTGGATTCAAGATAGCCTGGCTGATGACGGCTGTAAGCCAGAAACCGGTCCCAGGATGCTTGTTTCCGGTCCAGGGAAGACATGACTTGGCAATTCGGGCTGGACTGTTCCCATGAGGCAAAGGGTCAGACTGATTTGCATATGGCCATGTCTGAAATGGGGTGGCGGAGTGAGCTAAAGAAAGATGATGGATTAAACCCAGATCAGTTGACTGGGGATGAGTGCTTGCAATGTTCAACACTCCGTCCATTATCCCCTTTGGTTTTGCTATGTGCGCCCTAAGTTGGCAGGGTATGCCCAGACGTGGGTCCCTTGCTCACTTTGCCACTGGATTCAAGATAGCTGGCTGATGACGGCTGTAAGCCAGAAACCGGTCCCAGGATGCTTGTTTCCGGTCCAGGGAAGACATGGCTTGGATGTTCGGGCTGGACTGTTCCCATGAGGCACAGGGTCAGACTGATTTGCATATGGCCATGTCTGAACTGGGGTGGCGGAGTGAGCTAAAGAAAGATGATGGATTAAACCCAGATCAGTTGACTGGGGGTGAGTGCTTGCAATGTTCAACACTCCGTCCATCATCCCCTTTGGTTTTGCTATGTGCGCCCTAAGTTGGCAGGGTATGCCCAGACGTGGGTCCCTTGCTCACTTTGCCACTGGATTCAAGATAACCTGGCTGATGACGGCTGTAAGCCAGAAACCGGTCCCAGGATGCTTGTTTCCGGTCCAGGGAAGACATGGCTTGGCAGTTCGGGCTGGACTGTTCCCATGAGGTACAGGGTCAGACTGATTTGCATATGGTCATGTCGGAACTGGGGTGGCGGAGTGAGCTAAAGAAAGATGATGGATTAAACCCAGATCAGTTGACTGGGGGTGAGTGCTTGCAATGTTCAACACTCCGTCCATCATCCCCTTTGGTTTTGCTATGTGCGCCCTAAGTTGGCAGGGTATGCCCAGACGTGGGTCCCTTGCTCACTTTGCCACTGGATTCAAGATAGCCTGGCTGATGACGGCTGTAAGCCAGAAACCGGTCCCAGGATGCTTGTTTCCAGTCCAGGGAAGACATGGCTTGGCAGTTCGGGCTGGACTGTTCCCATGAGGCACAGGGTCAGACTGATTTGCATATGGCCATGTCTGAACTGGGGTGGCGGAGTGAGCTAAAGAAAGATGATGGATTAAACCCAGATCAGTTGACTGGGGGTGAGTGCTTGCAATGTTCAACACTCCGTCCGTCATCCCCTTTGGTTTTGCTATGTGCGCCCTAAGTTGGCAGGGTATGCCCAGACGTGGGTCCCTTGCTCACTTTGCCACTGGATTCAAGATAGCCTGGCGGATGACGGCTGTAAGCCAGAAACCGGTCCCAGGATGCTTGTTTCCGGTCCAGGGAAGACATGGCTTGGCAGTTCGGGCTGGACTGTTCCCATGAGGCACAGGGTCAGACTGATTTGCATATGGCCATGTCTGAACTGGGGTGGCGGAGTGAGCTAAAGAAAGATGATGGATTAAACCCAGATCAGTTGACTGGGGGTGAGTGCTTGCAATGTTCAACACTCCGACCATCATCCCCTTTGGTTTTGTCATTTGATATTAGATCAGCAAATATATTAACTTTAATAGTATCTTTTCAATCATTTCGGGACATATTAAATATCTAAATGTACTGCCAATTCTTCCCCGCTATTCAGCCCATTTGGAGTCCTAGTTTGTAAATCGATTATATATCGTGACTCCAATCTCCGTAGTTTCAGTACCCTGTCTCCCCCTCTGATACTCATCGGAACATGATCAAGGCTAAAAAATTGTAACAGATCCCTATTACTTCTGTGTTTAATATCGAAGTGCCTGGCGACAGGATAATTCAAATCCTTCTTCGCTATGGCACGCATGTGCTCTAGTATCCTTATTTTTACACTGTGTATCGTACTGCCTATATATCTAAGGCTACAAGGGCAACTCAGGCAGTAGACACAGTGTGTGGTTTGACAGGTCATGAATTTAGCAATTTTCCTACGGATTTTCGTTCCTGTAACCTCATAGCTGAGTACTCTTTGCTAAAGGCACAGGCCTTACACTTACCACACGGATAAAAGCCTCTCATTTCACTCAATGTACTTTGTTTAGGGGAATCACGTCTAAATGACTATGAACCAGGCTGTCCTTTAGAGAACGAGCCTTCCTGAACGTGATCATGGGACTTGATGGAATGTCCATTCCAATGATCATGTCAGTTTTTAATATGTGCCAATTTCTCCTCATGATTTTCTTGACGAACTCCGCATCATCCGAATACGTCGTAAGCATGCGAAATTTCCCTTGATCACTACTTTTATCCCTCCCTGAGTGTGTCTCTTTAATCAATTCATCTCTTTGCAAAAAGTCCACTCTTTTTAGAGTAGTTTTCAACAGATCTATGTTGTATCCTCTAGATAAAAACCTATCAAAGCTATGCTTGATGGCTTCATCAAAGTCACATTTCCTAGAGCAGTTACGTTTTATCCTAAGAAACTCCCCATAGGGTAAGCTACTCTTAAGTTTAGGGGGGTGGCTGCTAGCAGCATGTAACATGCTATTTCCAGCAGTTGGTTTCCTATAGAGTACAGTTGTTAATCTCCCATCCTGCACTTGCACCCTCAAATGCAAATAGTTAACAGCCACTGTACTGACTTCCCCTGTAAATCACAAATTAACTTCATTGGCATTGAGATATTGAATATATGCCTTTGCCTTATCTATTGACCCCCTCCATACAATGAAGAGGTCATTGATGTACCTGTACCAGGCTACTACCTCACTCGTCCAGATTTCGTTGGCGGTGGACCATGCCACCTGCTCCTCCCACCAGCCCACGAATAGATTCGCGTAACTGGGGGCGAAGCAGGTGCCCATCGCAGTCCCTGATACCTGCCTATACAAATCTCCCTGAAAGAGAAAGATATTATTCAATAGGCAGAATTCGATAAGTTCAATTAACATGATGTTCTGACTTGCGAACTTCAATGATCTCTTTTGCAAAAAATATTTTACTGCTTCCAGTCCCTGTGAGTGTTCGATACAAGTGTAGAGGCTTGTAATATCCAGTACTATTAGACTGTAAGATGATTCCCATTGTAATTGTTCAATGTGGTTGATAAAATCCATCGTATCTTTAATATACGAAGACAGTTGTAGTACTGAATAAAAAAGATGATGGTCCACAAACCTAGAGAGATTCTCCGTTAGGCTGCCCAATGACGACACAATCGGTCTTCCTGGTGGTCTAATGGCATCCTTATGAATCTTTGGCAAATGATAAAATGTGGGAAGTATCGGATTCAAGACTCTAAGAAAGAGATATTCATCAATGTCCAGCATCGATTTATCATGCCACTTTTTAATCAATGTGTGGTATCGTACCACACTCTCCTGATATTGAACTTTAGTCGTTAATGTATAGCAGGTTTCATTTTTCAATTGTCGTAGAGCCTCCTCCACATACTGATCTCTTGGAATTAAAACAATGTTTCCCCCCTTGTCCGAGGGTTTATAGATAACAGTTGCATCGCTCTGTATATTTTTCAAGGCTACTCGTTGGGCTTTAGTCAGATTCTTCATGCCAACTGATGGCTTGATGTTCCTCCGGAGTTGTACTAGATCTTTAATAACGGCTCGGAAAACACGTCTATCGCATCCGATGACATTTGCGGTAAAAATTGCGATGGTGGTTTAAAAGGGCTTGGTGATGCCTCCTGTTCTATGCCCAGGTAGCTCATCCTTTGTGTGGTGGTTACACCCATCCCTGTACATTCACTTTCATTTTCTTGACGTAGTTCTTCCAACACCTCCAGGGTGGTTAAATCATTAACCGTTAACAAGTCCGTCCCTCTGACTTTTGACTTTAACAGCCTTGCTTCCTTTGCAGTTGGTTTTAATTTGAAGTATTTGTGCAATTTCAATTTGCGCACGAATTTGAAAAGATCTATCCTAGTCTGGGTGAACTCAAGACGGCTGTGGGGGCAAAAGGTGAGCCCCAATTGCAACACCGATTCCTCTGTGGCAGTCAGTGTCTTAGATGTTAAATTCTCTATCGTGAGATTATCTGTTCTCATTACCATCGGCCTCTCCTGTTGCTTCGTGTCACCCGTGGCGTCAGGTTGCCTCTTCCTCTTCCCCTTCCAGCCGCCCCTTCTAGTTTGCCTTCTCCTTCTGGGGGTTTGCTCTTCCCCCCTCTTAACCACGTTTGCCGAATTAGATTGAACTCCTCGTGAAAAGGTGTTTTCTTCTGTCCTCCCGAGGGACCTGCTGTTTCATCCTCTGAGGCCTCATTTTCCATAATGTCAGACTCCGATGTATCCACCCTGGCAGATGCTGTGGTTGGAGTTACTTTCTTTCGTGACATCTCTTTTCTTGGCTCATCGAATTTCTTCGAAAACGTTAGGACTCTTCCCATAGCATAGTCTCTTTCATCTCGTTCATACTTCTCTTGTTTACGCTGTCTTATTTTCATTTCATACTGCATCAGCCGTCTTTTCATAGTTTCCTTAATTCCTCTTCTTTGTTTTTATCCGCATCTTTGCTTATTTCCTCTTCTAATTCCTGTATGTCTTTCAGGGCTTTCTCTCTATCGCTCCACGCAAATTTCACGAGTATCTGAAGCATGCCCTTACATGATAGGGCTGTGTGTTCCGCCCACTCCTCAAGGAGGAGCGGGTCCGGATTCTCGTATGCTGGTACTGTGTATATGCGCAACCCTCTCGGGACTCTATCCACCTCGATATAATTCTGGAGGGAGGTGGCCTCCCACCATTTACGCATCTCTCTTTCGTATAGTCTTTCAAGTTTCGTAAATTGAATATACAAAGTATTAGCGATATTATTGCTCTCAATCGTCCCTTTATGTCCCGTATCTGCTGATTTTTTCTTTTTAAACATATCCATGGCAGCCTCTTTGCGCGCTGTTTCACTAAACATGATGGAAAATGTTACTTAGGAGCTCTGATCCCGGGCTCCTCTAATGACCGTAGTGAGAATTCTTGCTTAATTCTCTATTGCCGACCCCTCGCCCTGACCCGGGTTTCACCTTTACACGCTTGCATGCATGCGCGGCTTACCGGCGTCTCCGTGGCTCACCGCGCATTTTCAGTGCCAGTACGCCCGGATATCTTCTCGGCGTTGCTGCTCCCAGGTCGGTGCCTCGCTAAATCAATCCAGCTCCTGCGCACCCCTCTTGCGGATCACTCTTAGGGCGGGTGCTTCCCAAAACACGGCGGTGCTTCGTGCTCCGCATCATCCGAATACGTCGTAATCATGCGAAATTTCCCTTAATCACTACTTATTCGGATGATGCGGAGTTCGTCAAGAAAATCATGAGGAGAAATTGGCACATATTAAAAACTGACATGATCATTGGAATGGACATTCCATCAAGTCCCATGATCACGTTCAGGAAGGCTCGTTCTCTAAAGGACAGCCTGGTTCATAGTCATTTAGACGTGATTCCCCCTAAACAAAGTACCTTGAGTGAAATGAGAGGCTTTTATCCGTGTGGTAAGTGTAAGGCCTGTGCCTTTAGCAAAAGAGTACTCAGCTATGAGGTTACAGGAACGAAAATCCGTAGGAAAATTGCTAAATTCATGACCTGTCAAACCACACACTGTGTCTACTGCCTGAGTTGCCCTTGTAGCCTTAGATATATAGGCAGTACTGATACACAGTGTAAAAATAAGGATACTAGAGCACATGCGTGCCATAGCGAAGAAGGATTTGAATTATCCTGTCGCCAGGCACTTCGCTATTAAACACAGAAGTAATAGGGATCTGTTACAATTTTTAGCCTTGATCATGTTCCGATGAGTATCAGAGGGGGAGACAGGGTACTGAAACTACGGAGATTGGAGTCACGATATATAATCGATTTACAAACTAGGACTCCAAATGGGCTGAATAGCGGGAAGAATTGGCAGTACATTTAGATATTTAATATGTCCCGAAATGATTGAAAAGATACTATTAAAGTTAATATATTTGCTGATCTAATATCAAATGAGACTTGCCGATTCACGGCGTAATTAAATAGAGGAACTGGGGCAATCTCCATTTGGAGATTGCCTTATGCCGATCCACGGCAAGATTTTGATTAAGAGTGGCAATAAGCGCGAAATGTTGTAAATAATGATAATGTTTTTTAATTTGAATATCAAATGATAATATGTCAATTTGGTCGCACAAGTCAAATAACTGTATGCATGAACATTGGTTATACAGATATGAGATTAGAATCTGCAAAAGACACCACTCTGATATGGAGCCCAGTAGAAAGGCGACCAAAATCCTCTTTTAGTCTCTATGATTCTGTTTTACTCAACACCTTTAAAAATGGCGCTTTGTTACATTGAGTGTAAACACTGACGAAGGACTGGTTCCGAAACGCGTTTGTTATTGGTGAAATAAAGATCGACTGATTACCGACCCCGCGAGTGCTGATATTTCTTTAAAGTTAAAGAAATTTTTGGAGCAGGAATTTATAACCACGAAGCACCGCCGTGTTTTGGGAAGCACCCGCCCTAAGAGTGATCCGCAAGAGGGGTGCGCAGGAGCTGGATTGATTTAGCGGAGGCACCGACCTGGGAGCAGCAACGCCGAGAAGATATCCGGGCGTACTGGCACTGAAGATGCGCGGCGAGCCACGGAGACGCCGGTAAGCCGCGCATGCATGCAAGCGTGTAAAGGTGAAACCCGGGTCAGGGCGAGGGGTCAGCAATAGAGAATTAAGCAAGAATTCTCACTACGGTCATTAGAGGAGCCCGGGATCGGAGCTCCTAAGTAACATTTTCCATCATGTTTAGTGAAACAGCACGCAAAGAGGCTGCCATGGATATGTTTAAAAAGAAAAAATCAGCAGATACGGGACATAAAGGGACGATTGAGAGCAATAATATCGCTAATACTTTGTATATTCAATTTACGAAACTTGAAAGACTATACGAAAGAGAGATGCGTAAATGGTGGGAGGCCACCTCCCTCCAGAATTATATCGAGGTGGATAGAGTCCCGAGAGGGTTGCGCATATACACAGTACCAGCATACGAGAATCCGGACCCGCTCCTCCTTGAGGAGTGGGCGGAACACACAGCCCTATCATGTAAGGGCATGCTTCAGATACTCGTGAAATTTGCGTGGAGCGATAGAGAGAAAGCCCTGAAAGACATACAGGAATTAGAAGAGGAAATAAGCAAAGATGCGGATAAAAACAAAGAAGAGGAATTAAGGGAAACTATGAAAAGACGGCTGATGCAGTATGAAATGAAAATAAGACAGCGTAAACAAGAGAAGTATGAACGAGATGAAAGAGACTATGCTATGGGAAGAGTCCTAACGTTTTCGAAGAAATTCGATGAGCCAAGAAAAGAGATGTCACGAAAGAAAGTAACTCCAACCACAGCAGCTGCCAGGGTGGATACATCGGAGTTTGACATTACGGAAAATGAAGCCTCAGAGGATGAAACAGCAGGTCCCTCGGGAGGACAGAAGAAAACACCTTTTCACGAGGAGTTCAATCTAATTCGGCAAACGTGGTTAAGAGGGGGGAAGAGCAAACCCCCAGAAGGAGAAGGCAAACTAGAAGGGGCGGCTGGAAGGGGAAGAGGAAGAGGCAACCTGACGCCACGGGTGACACGAAGCAACAGGAGAGGCAGACGGTAATGAGAACAGATAATCTCACGATAGTGAATTTAACATCTAAGACACTGACTGCCACAGAGGAATCGGTGTTGCAATTGGGGCTCACCTTTTGCCCCCACAGCCGTCTTGAGTTCACCCAGACTAGGATAGATCTTTTCAAATTCGTGCGCAAATTGAAATTGCACAAATACTTCAAATTAAAACCAACTGCAAAGGAAGCAAGGCTGTTAAAGTCAAAAGTCAGAGAGACGGACTTGTTAACGGTTAATGATTTAACCACCCTGGAGGAGTTGGAAGAACTACGTCAAGAAAATGAAAGTGAATGTACAGGGATGGGTGTAACCACCACACAAAGGATGAGCTACCTGGGCATAGAACAGGAGGCATCACCAAGCCCTTTTAAACCACCATCGCAATTTTTACCGCAAATGTCATCGGATGCGATAGACGTGTTTTCCGAAGCCGTTATTAAAGATCTAGTACAATTCCGGAGGAACATCAAGCCATCAGTTGGCATGAAGAATCTGACTAAAGCCCAACGAGTAGCCTTGAAAAATATACAGAGCGATGCAACTGTTATCTGTAGGAGAGTAGGATCTGCTTCACAGGGGTACCCCCACTTTTTGCTGATGCTTCACTGTTTTTCGACATTAGTCTGGCTGGGGCCCTGCTAATCAGAACCCCAGCCTAGCTGCTTCCTCTCTAAAATGGTTTCCATGTGCCTTAGGCACATCACTGATTGGGATCTGGAGTGCCCTTATAAGTCCCTAGTATATGGTATACTATGTACCCAGGGCATAGGTACCTCAGAGGCCTGCCAGGGGCTGCAGCATGTATTATGCCACCCCTGGAAGGCCATCCAAACTGACACCACAGGTCTGCTACTGCAGCCTGGGTAAGGTGGTGATTGCACCCTTACTGGGATATAGGTTACCTATATCCCGAAATACATACACACATATAAACCTATAAGTCACTCCTAAGGCAGGCCTTATCAATCCTAAAGGCAGAGTGCGTGGTTCCTATGTGAGAGGGTGCCCCTGCATGAGCAGGGCCCCTCTGCAGCGTTCGGAGACCATCTCTGATGCTGTTTGTAGTGCAGCCTGACCATATACTCTTAAGCGCATTATATCCTCGCGGTAAAATGCTAACTTTGGAATGGCTGCACCTAAACATGTCGTGTTTGGTGTCAAACATCTTGGAATACTACCCCCCGCCAATTCTGGTGGCGGGGGTAGCATTCCACCCTTCTAGAGGAAAGACATGTTAACCCTGACTAACCCGGTAACTTCTCTCCAAAGCCCTGGCATCCCAAAATGGATGCTGCTGCCACAGACACGGGTCTGGCCTCCTGCTGCTGGACGAAACTCCGGCAGGGGAGGCCTGGACAATAGGTTTCCTGTTGCAGGGAGGTGTGACCACCTCCCCAGACAGGATAATGTGTATTGGGGCTGGGCGGGAGCACCATCTGTGTGCTTTGAAGTCCTGCACTGGGGGCACATTTGGTGTCCCTGTGCATACCCCAGTTCAAACCGGATCAGGGGCTTCCAGCCCCTGCTTTGGCGTGAACTGGACAAAGGGAAAGGGGTGTAGCCACCCCTCTGCCCTGACCCACCCATAGGTGGGGCCACAGAGTAGTCCAACCCCTATCTTTAGTATAAAGATAGGAACCCAGTCCTTAGGACTTTAGATTATACCTGGACGAAACTCTGAAACTGAATCCTGGACCTTCGATGCTCTACGACAAGATTAGAGGACTGAAGAATCTCCCTTGGGGTCAAGGAGTGACTCCCCTGCTTGGCAGGCACCAAAGAAGCATCTGTCCGGTTCACATTTCTGAAGCTCCTGTCGGACGCCGAAGTCATCGCATCACCAGAGGTGGATTCTCAGACTTCCCGAGGCTACCCTGAGTCCCCAGCAAAGCTGAGGCCCGTGGCTATCGTGGGTGACTTGAGACCGTGACCCCTGGACACCGAGCACATTTGCAAGTGCACTATCTTCTGGGTCTCCCAAGAAGTCGTGCTTTGGGCTCCGAGTAGCCCTAGCCTCCAGCACCACCTGCACCGAAGATCGCTGGCCCCCACTCCACGAGTGTCCTGTGAGCCAGATCCACGTGCGGCGTCACAAGGCTCCTTTGCGGTCGCTAGCCCGTTGGCTAGTAGCCCTTAACGAAGGCCAATCCTTTTCTTACTTGGCATCCTGGTTGCTCCAGGCCTGCCCTCATTTACCCTCGCTGGGTGAGTTCCACAGACCTTGCTGGTCTGCACCATCGACGATCTACATCTTAATCGAGACTTGCCGTTGCCAAGGCTTGTTGGGTCCAATCCGGTCGCTGACACCTCACCACTCGACAGACATCGTGTACCAGCCAGAATCCTGCTCCTGGTCGCCAACAACGCCTCCCGGACCTCGTGGCTGAAGAGTCAAGATGACCGTCAACGCACCTGAAGCACTCGACATCGGTGGGCATCTGTCCATCGCCTTCCTGGTCACTGGCTAGTGACCCAGACTCTGTCCCCTCTGCTTTCAGGTTCACCAGAACTCTGATCCACTCTTGGATCCACCCGGACACTTTTCTCTTGGCCGCCAGCAGCACTTTGCAGCAGATCGCCATTCGAATCGACGACGAAACCCGACCCCGAAAGGCACCTATGCACCCGGCTTCCCTGGGTGAGGTAACACGAGTACTCCGGTGCTCCCGTGGGTAGAGACTCTTCAAAGTCCTAGATCTCAAAGGGTTTTGTCCTAGTCCTCTTTAAGTGTCCCTTTCCTCTATTTTCCCGATCCCGACTTTCTCCATAGAAGTTAACGGCGTATCGCGGTTGTGTATTTACACTGCACGCGTCTCCCGTGGGTCCCCTGTGTCACTACCTTGGGTGGTTCCTTGTGGTCCAAGCACTTCTAGAGGCTCTAGGCCTAGTGTCTAGTTCAGTCGTGGTTCGCATACCACTTTATTGGTATATGGTTTGGTACGCCCTAGGGCCCAAACGTGTATTTGTGCTATTACTGTGATTTGATAACTTATAACTTATGTACTTCGAACTCTAGCCTCATAAAGAGACTAGAGGGGTGTGTTTAGCAATAAATACATATATTTTGAATATATACCTGGTGTGGTGCTCTTTCATTTGGTCACTCAAGAGATTATAGACTGGTAAAACAAGCTGCTTTACATTCCTTCAAGACTTAGCCTGAAGGCTGCTCTCCATAGCTACCACTAGGATAGCTTTCAATAAAGGTTGTCTATAACCTATCTCCAATAAGAGGTTGTTTGGACTGGTGCAAGGTGCCCACTATAATTAGTGGACAGCATATGCCAGGCCAACTTCTCACATTATCTATAAACCCTCGGACAAGGGGGGAAACATTGTTTTAATTCCAAGAGATCAGTATGTGGAGGAGGCTCTACGACAATTGAAAAATGAAACCTGCTATACATTAACGACTAAAGTTCAATATCAGGAGAGTGTGGTACGATACCACACATTGATTAAAAAGTGGCATGATAAATCGATGCTGGACATTGATGAATATCTCTTTCTTAGAGTCTTGAATCCGATACTTCCCACATTTTATCATTTGCCAAAGATTCATAAGGATGCCATTAGACCACCAGGAAGACCGATTGTGTCGTCATTGGGCAGCTTAACGGAGAATCTCTCTAGGTTTGTGGACCATCATCTTTTTTATTCAGTACTACAACTGTCTTCGTATATTAAAGATACGATGGATTTTATCAACCACATTGAACAATTACAATGGGAATCATCTTACAGTCTAATAGTACTGGATATTACAAGCCTCTACACTTGTATCGAACACTCACATGGACTGGAAGCAGTAAAATATTTTTTGCAAAAGAGATCATTGAAGTTCGCAAGTCAGAACATCATGTTAATTGAACTTATCGAATTCTGCCTATTCAATAATATCTTTCTCCCTCAGGGAGATTTGTATAGGCAGATATCAGGGACTGCGATGGGCACCTTCTTCGCCCCCAGTTACGCGAATCTATTCGTGGGATGGTGGGAGGAGCAGGTGGCATGGTCCACCGCCAACGAAATCTGGACGAGTGAGGTAGTAGCCTGGTACAGGTACATCGACGACCTCTTCATTGTATGGAGGGGGTCAATAGATAAGGCAAAGGCATATATTCAATATCTCAATGCCAATGAAGTTAATTTGCGATTTACAGGGGAAGTCAGTACAGTGGCTGTTAACTATTTGGATTTGAGGGTGCAAGTGCAGGATGGGAGATTAACAACTGTACTCTATAGGAAACCAACTGCTGGAAATAGCATGTTACATGCTGCTAGCAGCCACCCCCTAAACTTAAGAGTAGCTTACCCTATGGGGAGTTTCTTAGGATAAAACGTAACTGCTCTAGGAAATGTGACTTTGATGAAGCCATCAAGGATAGCTTTGATAGGTTTTTATCTAGAGGATACAACATAGATCTGTTGAAAACTACCCTAAAAAGAGTGGACTTTTTGAATTGATTAAAGAGACACACTCAGGGAGGGATAAAAGTAGTGATCAAGGGAAATTTCGCATGATTACGACGTATTCGGATGATGCGGAGTTCGTCAAGAAAATCATGAGGAGAAATTGGCACATATTAAAAACTGACATGATCATTGGAATGGACATTCCATCAAGTCCCATGATCACGTTCAGGAAGGCTCGTTCTCTAAAGGACAGCCTGGTTCATAGTCATTTAGACGTGATTCCCCCTAAACAAAGTACATTGAGTGAAATGAGAGGCTTTTATCCGTGTGGTAAGTGTAAGGCCTGTGCCTTTAGCAAAAGAGTACTCAGCTATGAGGTTACAGGAACGAAAATCCGTAGGAAAATTGCTAAATTCATGACCTGTCAAACCACACACTGTGTCTACTGCCTGAGTTGCCCTTGTGGCCTTAGATATATAGGCAGTACGATACACAGTGTAAAAATAAGGATACTAGAGCACATGCGTGCCATAGCGAAGAAGGATTTGAATTATCCTGTCGCCAGGCACTTCGCTATTAAACACAGAAGTAATAGGGATCTGTTACAATTTTTTAGCCTTGATCATGTTCCAATGAGTATCAGAGGGGAAGACAGGGTACTGAAACTACGGAGATTGGAGTCACGATATATAATCGATTTACAAACTAGGACTCCAAATGGGCTGAATAGCGGGGAAGAATTGGCAGTACATTTATATATTTAATATGTCCCGAAATGATTGAAAAGATACTATTAAAGTTAATATATTTGCTGATCTAATATCTAATGAGACTTGCCGATTCACGGCGTAATTAAATAGAGGAACTGGGGCAATCTCCATTTGGAGATTGCCTTATGCCGATCCACTGCAAGTTTTTGATTAAGAGTGGCAATAAGCGCGAAATGTTGTAAATAATGATAATGTTTTTTAATTTGAATATCAAATGATAATATGTCAATTTGGTCGCGCAAGTCAAATAACTGTATGCATGAACATTGGTTATACAGATATGAGATTAGAATCTGCAAAAGACACCACTCTGATATGGCGCCCATTAGAAAGGCGACCAAAATCCTCTTTAGTCTCTATGATTCTGTTTTACTCAACACCTTTAAAAATGGCGCTTCGTTACATTGAGTGTAAACACTGACGAAGGACTGGTTCCAAACGCGTTTGTTATTGGTGAAATAAAGATCGACTGATTACCGACCTCACGAGTGCTGATATTTCTTAAAGTTAAAGAAATTTTTGGAGCAGGAATTTATAACCACGAAGCACCGCCATGTTTTGGGAAGCACCCGCCCTAAGAGTGATCCGCAAGAGGGTGTGCAGGAGCTGGATATATATATATATATATATATATATATATATATATATATATATATATATTCACTGAAGAAACCAAATGTTACAGGGACGGTATAGTTAGGAAATGGAATTTAAAAAACATAGAAATGTAATGAAAAAACGAAAGGTTACAGGGACCCTATAGTTAGGCTCAGGTTTCATTCATACAGAACCAGTGAAATTCAGCAGGTATAGTTACCTAACTATAACTCGCACCCCTGCTATGCACTGCTTTTGACTTTACATATTACATCACTCATAACCTGTGGCCCTCATGAGGCACGTTTGCAGAGTGGTGGAGAGAGGGGGCATTGCCTCCGACCACCTTATTTTTATTTATTTATTTTATTTGAAAAGTTTTATAAAGCGAGAACAAGACCCGTACAGGTATCAGAGCGCTGTACAAAGGAGCGAAAGCATAAAGGGACATGTGAGGTACCAGAAAAGCAACAAAAGTCATAAGGAGCACGTGGAAAAACAGAATAACAATTTTGGACCGAGGTAACAACCTATCTTGTGGGACATGTAAAGTTCCAGAAGAGCAACAAATCTCATAGGGCACATGAAGAGACAAAAAATTTGAACTATTGAACAAAAGTATCAAAGAGTGTCAACAGGAAATAGAAGTAAGTTAAAATGGCTACGGGACTATTGCTGTAGATGGTCAGCGATCCCGCTGTGTGGGACTTACTGGAGGTAACAGGAGGTCTTGTTGGCCCCTAAGGACCCTCAGCAGCCAAGGGGACTTTATCCCCCAACCAGCAGCGCGCCAGGAGTCAGGTGGTGAAGAAAGGGGGCAAGGCCTCAGCGTCTTGCCGGTAGCATTTTTTTTAAATTATAAAGGAAGGAGGGCCGTGTGGCCCCCCATACCTGGGCTGCATTTGGCCCCGGGGACCCCAACCCCCGGAGCCAGGCATTTTTAGAATAGGGAGGAGCCCACGCACCCCCACTCCGTAGGACGATTATGGCCCCAGGGACCCTATCCCCTGGAGCCCAGTGTTTCTTTTTTTAAAATATCTTTTTTAAATTAAAGGAAGGAGGGCCACATGGCCCCCCACCCCTGGCCGATTTTATCCCTGAGGACCCCATCCCCTAGGGCCTGCCCTTTATTTAATTTATTTTTAAATTTTTATAAAACAACGGAGGGGGGCCGCGCAGCCCCCTTCCTGGGCCAATTTTGGCCCCAGGGACCCCATCCACCGAGGCCTCGCCACAATACTGGGTGCCCTGGTCCCACCCAGGGCACACAGGCACTTTGTTGGGGACATGCTCTTGCTTGCACGAAGCGGTGCAGAGTTTGCTATGGCTTGGCGGGAGCGGTGCTCCCATCAAGCCATAGCAAACTGCAATGTCCCGGGGTGGGCACCCCAGGACATTGCTGGCTCCAGGAGGGTGGCTGCACGGCCCCCCTCCATTGTTTGATTTAGCCCCGGGGAGGTGGTGGCCCCCAGGGCTGCGGAGGGCAGTGTGGCCACCCCACCCTCAATGTAAAGGCTGCAGGGGTTTCGTGAAGCCCCCCGCATTTTTCAAATTAAAGCCCCCAAAGAGGTGGCGTCCCCCGGGGCTGCGGGGGTGGGTCCAAGAGGGCCCCCCATATTCTTTCAGCATAAAGCCCCGAGGAGGTGGCGGTACCTGGTGCTGGTGGGGTCCAAGAAGCCCCCCAATTATAATTAAAGAAGCCCTGGGGAGGTGGTGGTCCCCGGGGCAAAATACAGCCCAGGAGGGGGGACCCTTGCGCCCCCCCTCAATTATAAAAAAAAAATGCCCCCTGGACCTGGCCCAACCGGGCGCGGATAATGAACGAAGCACTTCATTTTTTGTACATTTTATAATAGATCCGCCGATCCCACCAAAAATTAAGAAAAAAAGGCTTTTTTTGCCTTGCGGAGTCCCAGTGGGACCCCGCTAAGAGGCCTAGGGGATCAGGCTATTTCTATCCTGACCCCTTTTCTTTTTTTTTTTAAATTTTCTGTGGGATTCGATTCACTGAGACCAAGATGGCTGCCAACACTTCCTGGTTGAAGTGTTGGCAGCCAATCAAATTTCAGTAGCATTTCAGTCGGATTTTGGGCTAACAGATAGCTATATTTTTTTAAACTTAAATATCTCGCAACTACTGGACGGATTTACATCAAATCACAAAAAGCACGCTTTTTGGACCAACATCTAGCTTTCTGCCAAATTTGGTGTAATTCCGTTCAGCGGTTTGGGCTGTAGTTGTGTTCAAAAAATGAAAAATCCCCATAGACATAACCTGGGGAAAACACGTTTAGGGACCTCCTATTTTCTCGGCCCCCGCTTGATGGATCACCCCGAAACTTTCATCACAGCAGCTGAACCAAAAAGGTTCCACATGTTTCAAAGATTATTTATAGGCACCAGGAGCCAGGAGGATCAGCTAAGTACTTTTATGAATTTCAACAAAATCTGAGGCAAATTGACGTGTGTTTCGCTACTTAAAATATGCTTTCCCCAGGCTTTGTATTTCAAGAAAAAAAATAACATAAAAATAAAAAATCTGAATAAAAAATACATAAAAGATATTTTTGGGGCTCAGACATTACCACTTTGGTGCACACAGAGCTAAAAACGTTCTGGCATTAATGTTGTCTTTCCTTTAGTAACTATTAAGTCGTTGGCCAATATCATAGCCATCATTCTATATGAATGTGTCGGAGTGTTTAATTTAATTTTATTTATTTATTTAATATCGTTTTTTGTTTGGCAATCCAGCTGCTCCGATTACCACTCCAGTCCAGTGCACCTGGTACAGGTGTAGGGCGGCCTGATGCTATTTTGAGGCCGTTAGTAAGATTCATGTATTGCATGCACCCCCTGAACTGTAAAAAGGTATGACTAATATGTTGCTCGTAATTTGTTATAGGCAAACATTAAGCCACTAATAATTCTGGCTAGGTGGACTGGAACATGTAGATAGATTCTGGTTATCCAGTAGTAAATAGCAACATAAATTAAACAAATAGGAATGGATCTGAAGGCTTCACCCCTTTTAGTTATTTCCGTGGCTGCTGCAGACGACGTTCTGCCCAGAAAGCTGATTATAACACTGTCTGATGGCCGCAGAGGCACCAATAATGATGTCACTTTCAAATGTAGTAACTTATTGCAGTAGTGATACCATTTCCATATTGCAGGTGAGAATTGTTGTAACAACCAGACTGTGATAAGAGAATTACAGACAGGTTTTATATAAGGATTAAAGACTTCCATGTAATTTACAAGGGCACTGTAGAGTACAAACAAAGGGCATCCATTAAAACAGCAAATATTTTGGAATCAAAACACATTGATCAGAAGCTATATTTTCTATTACCTGCCCTTTAACTTAGAAGTAATAAAACATGCATTTTGTAAATTTTGTTTTTTACAAGCAGATCATGATTGCTATTTGTAAACCCTTCTAAATGCTAGTTTCCCATCCTGGAGCATGTAATGATTTGCCATGTGTTTATGAGGAGAGCATGTTATTGCTCACTTGTTAGTCAATGCACACCAATAAATGGTGCGGATTGATACGAGCACTGAATAATCAGTTACAATCTGAGGACAACGTTATAGAGATGTGAACATTGCATACACCTTTGCTGCAGGCCTGTGAAATAACATTCATCAGGTCCAATAGCACTCCTGCAACAAGCCCGTTTATCAGGCCCAGTTATGTCAATAAATAAATAAAACGAATTTCGTAGCGCGCGCTGCATCGCATTTGGCGATGCAGCGCGCGCAACGAAATTCGTTTTATTTATTTATTTGCTAACTTACCTCGGTTCGGCCGGATTCCGGTTTTTACTGCCCCTCCCCGCCCCACGTCACCGCCCGGCGGAACTCCCTCCAGGAGCCGCTATTGGATGCACATGGTACTGTAGGAAACGGACACAGCTTGCAATTCTGTAATAATGATGTCCATTAGCCGAGGTGTAAGTTATATAAGATGATTTATTGATCTTAGTTGCAAGTAAGTGTATTTGTAGGTTCTTAGCTTAGATCTTAGGATAGCCCGACCAGGGGCAGCCTCCCTGCTGCTCAGCCCATACTCCAACTGCCACCCTCAACCTCACAGGCACCCAAGCATTCCATTACATCACCATGCACACCAACATTCCACACAGCACTGTAGTGACCTAAGGCGGGGCACTAGGACCCTGCAGTGGACCCTGAACACCAAGAGTGAACCGGACACCACATCCGGTCAAGGGGGTGGGAACACACTACTAAGAAGAGGGACCGTGGGCGGACGGACGAGGGCAGAGCTCCACAATACATGTACATACCATTTATAAATAAAGGTATTGAGAATCCCAAAAAAAAAAAAAAAAAAAAAAGCAGAATAAAGAGAATAAAGAGGAAAAGAAGCAACAAGACAGAAAATAAAGTGGAAAGGAAGCAAATAAAGGACAAAATAAAAGAAATAAAGGAGGGAGAGTGACTTTTTAGCAATACAAAAGCAAAGGAAAAAGAAGACGTGGTGAGAAGCGCCAGAAAGAAAATGGAGTGACAGCACGCAAGCAATCTTCCGCAGGCCTCTACCATTCAGCCTGTCGGAACCACAAGCAGGCATTCGGTGGGAAAGATGGATCAGAAAATTTGAGCGCTACATGAGCGCCACAGACGTCCCGAGAGCAAGCAACTGCACCTGCTTTTGAATTTAGCAGGGGATGAGATAGAAGACCTATTGCTAACGTTTCCCGCTGGACAAACAGAGAACTACAAGGGAGTGATAAAGTGTCTCACACAAAAGTTCGACCCCCAACGCAATGTTGATTTTGAAAGATACACGTTCAACACGGCGTGCCAGCAAGGCGAGGAAAGCCTAGATGACTTTGCAACGAGACTGAGAAAACTGGTCACGTACTGCGAATTTGACAAATTTGACAATGAGCAAGCAATAAGACTGCGAATCATTGAGGGCTGTAAATCAGTGGAGTTCCGAGCACGAGTACTGAAGGAACCAACAACGCTAGAAAAGATATTAACAATGGCTCGCACAGAAGCACGAGCAACGGAACAGGTAAAACAGATGGAAGTTGGGAAGGAGAAGAGAGTGGCGCTAGCACATCGCGTCACGGGGAACGCAAACAAGAAGGAATTCCAGGCGCCGATCGCGCCACGAAGGGGCGAACAGACATGTTACAGATGTGGCCTCGAGTTTCCCCACGCTGGCGCCTGCCCAGCAATGGGCCAGAAGTGCAGAAAATGCAACAGGGACAACCACTTCTCAAGCGTGTGCATGACCAGGCAATTCAGAGGTGAGAGAGGCCGAGCGACAAGACCGCGGATAACAAGCAACAGGTACGCCCGACACATGGAGACGGCAAATCGCAGCTCTGTCTGACGAGTCAGATGAAACGGCAGCACCCGCGAGTGCGGCGCGACTCTACCTAATGTCGGACGCGCCCAGAGAAAGCGATGGGGCAGAGCATGTTCATCTGGTAGACAAGAGAGAAATAAAGAAGACAGCCACTGTGGACATCAATGTAGGAGACCACCAGACAAGTTTCGTACTTGACAGCGGAG
The DNA here is from genome assembly GCA_963921515.1 of Calotriton arnoldi. Classification (NCBI taxonomy): domain Eukaryota; kingdom Metazoa; phylum Chordata; class Amphibia; order Caudata; family Salamandridae; genus Calotriton; species Calotriton arnoldi. The sequence continues at coordinate 1,009,387 of CAWUFW010000964.1, forward strand.
CAACATGTAACATCATGTGCATGTCCGAATACAAAAAGATGAGAGTAAAGCCACAACTACTGCCATCGACCGTGGATGTATTCACCTGGGGCTCCAAGAGCCCGGTAGAAAACATGGGAAAATTCACAGAGACTCTAACGTACAAAGGTAGATCGTATCATGAAGAAATACATGTACTCAAGGGTGACATCCCAGCGCCATGCCTACTAAGCAATGTGACGGCACAATTGATGGGACTACTGGCAATGACCTATCACATGTCGGAAACGGGGAACATCCTGCAAGAATACCCAGCCATACTGAAAGGGCTTGGCAAGCTAAAAGGGAAACAAATAACACTGCACATAAATGAAGCAATCAAGCCAGTAACACAACACCACAGACGGGTGCCAATTCACCTACAACCGCAGGTGGCAGAAGAGATCAATAGCTTACTGGCACAGGACATAATAGAAGCGGCAGACGGCCCAACACCGTGGGTGTCTCCAATCGTGGCGGTGCCGAAGAAGAACACCTCCAAAATCCGCATATGCGTGGACATGAGGATCCCAAACACCGCAATCACAAGGGAACGCCACCCGGGACCGCACCTGAACGACATGATCAGTTGCCTCACTGGAGCGTGCCGATTCTCAAAGCTCGACTTATGCAAAGGGTATCACCAGTTAGAGTTGGACCATCAATCTAGGTACATCACGACATTCTCCACTCATCTGGGCCTGTTCAGATATAAGCGACTGAGTTTCGGAATATCATCGGCCGCGGAAATATTTCAGGAGACCATACGACAAGTGATCAGGCCGGTCCCGAACAGCTTAAACTACAGTGATGACATTTTAGTGTTTGGAAAAACAGACAAGGAGCATGACACGGCGTTGCGTCAAGTGTGCACACAACTGGAGAAAGCGGGCCTCACATTAAATGGAGACAAATGCGAGCTAGGAAGAAAGGAACTAGTGTTTTTTGGACACATCTTCTCGAAACAAGGGATGAGGCCAGACCCCAGCAAAGTTGAAACCCTACAAAATGCAAAGCCACCGACGGATGTTGCGGAAGTACGATCATTTCTAGGACTCGCCAGCTACTGTGCGAGATACATACAGGATTTCGCTACAGTAAGCACACCACTGAGGGAACTGACCAAACAGGGTCAGAAATTCATCTGGTCTCAGGAATGCAACAAGGCATTTGAGGACATAAGAGAAGCAGTGGTGAAGGCGGGACATCTGGCCTACTTCGACCCTCTGCTCTGCACTGAATTGACTGTGGATGCCAGCCCAGTGGGACTGGGTGCAATACTAGCACAGCATCTGCCAGGAAGAGAGTCACAAAGGAAGATTGTCGCATACGCAAGCAAAAGCTTGACAGACATTGAAAAGGCATACTCGCAACCAGAAAAGGAGAGCCTGGCCGTGGTGTGGGCGTGCGAGCATTTCCACATGTTTATCTATGGGAAGCCGTTCACCATCATAACAGACCACCAAGCGCTAGTGACAACCCACGGCAGCCCATCGGCCAAAATGCCACCCAGGATTGAACGCTGGGGCATCAGACTGATGGACTATGACTTCACAATTGTGCACAAACCAGGGAAAGAACATAATCCTGCAGACTACATGTCAAGACACCCGTTACCACAGGCTCACGAGACGACATCGATAGCAGAGGAATACCTGAACTTTGTGCTCAAGCAAAGCACACCAGCACCAATAACACTAGCGGAGTTAGAAAGGGAGACCAGAGAAGATGGCACGCTACAACTGGCAATGGAAATAACAAGGAAACAAAGATGGAGGCACATCAACAACAACTGCACCTGGGAAGCAGGAATATGCAAAGAAGAAGTGCTAGCTCTGCAAAAGATAAATGAAGAACTGTCAGAGACAGAAAGCGGAATACTAATGAGAGGGACGAGAATTGTGATACCAAGATCACTCAGAAGACAAGTAATAGACTTAGCTCACGAGTCACACCGAGGCGTCGTATCAACAAAGAAGCTACTAAGAGAGAAAGTGTGGTTTCCTAGACTGGATCGCATGGTCGAAGACAATGTATCGACGTGCCACCTATGCCAAGTGACCGGAGCACCAGCCAGACAGACACCACTACAAATGTCAGAGCTTCCAAGAGCAGTATGGACAACACTGGCAGCTGATTTCTTTGGCCCACTGGACACCGGAAACTATTTGCTGGTGGCCATTGATGAGTACTCAAGATTTCCAATAGTGCGACACGTCCCGTCGACATCAGCATCAGCAACACTACCGATTTTAGATGACATCTTCGCTGCATGGGGCTCACCAGAAACTCTAAAGACGGACAATGGTCCCCCATTTTCAGGGGAAGAATTCCGGAGATTCATGACTTATCTAGGGATAAATCACAGGAAGATAACTCCACTGTGGCCTCAAGCTAATGGAATGGTGGAGAGATTCATGGGGAACATCAAAAAAGCAGTTCAAAGGGCGAGGCTGGCGCAGATATCATTAGGCCAAGCTCTATGCCAGGTATTGCGGGACTACAGAAATACACCGCACAACTCCACAGGAAGATGCCCAGCGGAGCTCGTGCTGGGGAGGACAAGCAGAACAAGGCTGCCGCAAATAGAGGCAATGACAGCGTCAGATCGCAGCAGTGTCGCAGAAAAAGACAGAGAGGAGAAAGAAAAATGAAACGATATGCAGACGCAAGACGACATGTCAGCCCGTCAGATCTGAAGGAAGGAGACATGGTAATAGTGCGTCAACGACAGCAAAGAAAGTCGGACAGCACGTTCTCCAAAGACCCGTTAGTAGTAACCAAAGTGAAGGGCTCAATGGTCACGGCCGAGTCAGATCATCAGAGGATAACAAGAAACAGCTCACACTTCAGAGAGCTGAAAGGAGTGAAAGAAGAAGATCAAGGCACTGAAACAGCAGGACAAGAAGAGCAGGAGCACGGCAGCAACGAAAGAGAAAATGGAGAGGGAGCAGCAGAAGAACAACAAACGGAGGCCCGCCACAGAAGAACATGCCGACGGCCAAAGAGACTGATAGAAGAAATGTAACTCAGTCATTCATTCAATTCATTCGTAACAAAGGGGGAGATGTAGTGACCTAAGGCGGGGCACTAGGACCCTGCAGTGGACCCTGAACACCAAGAGTGAACCGGACACCACATCCGGTCAAGGGGGTGGGAACACACTACTAAGAAGAGGGACCGTGGGCGGACGGACGAGGGCAGAGCTCCACAATACATGTACATACCATTTATAAATAAAGGTATTGAGAATCCCTACCTGTGTCCTGCGTGGTGGTATTCTGAGGCAGGACACGAAAAGCACATTCATACTGGCCGAGTAGAAAGGACCAGAGAGAGCATCATGAAACATGCAAAGTAAAACACACAATATAACACATCTTTCCCTTTTAGAGAACACATAAAAATATTGCGAATGCAAGATGAAACAACGCTATTCATCAGTCTTATGTGGAGAGACCAAACGCACATCTAGGTAACATCAGCATCACAATGCCCTTTCGGCATCCTCCCTGCATTAAAGTTGCCTCCCTGCAGCCACTAGCTGCACAGAGAGCATGCAGGCCAGCACTCCCGAGTAAGGCAAGAGACACCTAGGTTTTTGAACCAAAAATCATGCCTTTGTAGCTTTTTCCTTCTTAAAGCACCTTCTTCCTGAAATGCAAGTTGATGAGGAAGTTAAATTCACAGTATTTTTTGTTATCGAAATCTGCTGTAAGTGTTCCCAAATGCTGGCTTTATTGCTAAAACCGCATTTTGGGTCAGTGCCCTCTACAGTTCCCCCTAGTAACTCTCTCCTTGCCACAGCTGAATCCTGAGGGAATTCCAAGTGCAGCAGAAGCTTGTTAATCTAGAAACAGCTAGACATAAAAAGAAACACTGTATTGCACCAAGCGAGTGGAACTAAAGTAGGGTAGCATGGAGAACCTCCCCCAGTCAGCCAGGTTGACATTACACCCTAACCTGTGGCAAGTGGGAGGGATATGCTCAAAAGCTGGAGTGACAGGACCACTAGTGGTACACTATTACTGACTTAGGTAAGCTTGAGTTTTTCCAAGGCCAATAGGTTGGTTGCCTTGCAGCGCTCTTCTGTATGTGTTCCAGGTGATTAAGGGTACAACGTGATAGTGATAGTTGATTAAATACATTAAGTAGTTCAATATTAAATCATTGTGGAGGGTGTGGCCTTTCGGGATTGGAGCAGAAACAAGTCTTGCAAGCTCCACTCTAGCCCTGCCAATATGTGCTTCCATCGACATACTCAGCCCTCCCGGAGGGCACTGACTGGTGCAGGGACGTGCGCTGAGAGGAGTTACATCTGCAGAGTTCCAGTGCCCTCCCCGGATGCACATAGCATCATAATAATAATAATCCAGGATTTGTAAAATGCGGCAAATCACCCATGAGGGTCTCAAGGCACTGAATTGCAGGCACAGGGAGATTAAGTCATTTGCCCAGATTCACAGGATGTTGACACCGAGACATGAACCTGGTTCCCACCGGCTCCGTAGTCACCAGCTCAGGCCATTACACCACGTCCTCCCACCTTTCATGATCTTCAGGGTGGGAAGACGACGACTGGCATCTGCCTTCTTCGGCCAAGGCTGTTCTGCAAGTGAAGGCAGCTCCAGGGACCAACGAGACAGCAAATGAGATACCAGAACGCATCCCCACCCAAGCATCTAGGATGAGCCTCCTATCACATGACTTGAACACCCATGAAGTGTGGTGCTGACTGAACAAGGCCCACAGCGGTGGCCTCTGCCTCCATCTTGCCTGATGAGGAGTGGAGGTTCCAAAGAAGACCTCTCCCCAATCGGTCACAAGGGTTAGGTCATGCTGGGCCCACATAACTCAGCATTGGAAACACTGGGGGCTCAATGCAACGTACTGATGATAAAACACAATAACCTAGAGAACAAGTCCCAAAACAATAATATTAGGATCCGCAGCCTGCCCAGGAATGCAGAAGGTCAAGCTATACGGGCATTCTTATAACGTTTACAATAGCACATCAGGAACTGACGTCAGGACCCCCCTTCTACTTGGGCATGATGCACATAGTGGCTGCAAGTGCCTTGCGCTGAGAAGCGCCCCTAGATACCCTGCCATGTTTTTACTTCTATGAAGAAAAAGAAGAAATTAGGACATTGGTGCAATCAAGAGGGGGCTGTCTCCTTCAAGGCATAATCTCCAGCTGTTTCACGATCTTTCGCCAGCCACTTTAAAATGGAGGAGGAACTACCGACAACCACTGAACACATGTATGTACATCAAACTCCTTACCAACGGAGTCATCTATTCCACCTCATCTTTGTTTGGAATAACAACAAGCACTTTGTAAGAACACCGGGTGAAGCACTTTCCATTTTAGACTTGCCAAGACCAACAGCCAAGGTGAGAACTTGACTCCAAGAGACTCCAAATGAACTGCAGGACAGTGGAGCAAGACTGACACCTTACACGAGGCATAAAATGAGAGGACAAAGGTAGGAGTGGCGCAAAAAAAAAACACGTCAGAACTGGTATGACAGTAACAGCACTCACGCCTGGCATCCCAAGGAGGTTGGGGGGGGTCCATTTGGTGGGGAGTGGGGGCCTGAGGGACATCTAGGAACACCTGTTGATCAATGCTACTCCACACAGATGTTTGTGAGGAAATCCATATATGGAACCTGAAATGTTTTTTCATGTGAGGTGTTTTTGTACTTGGGTGTACCAAAATTACAAGGAAGCATGTCAGGAGAGGATGGGAGTACAGGGCTTCAGCATGCCAGGTATTGTAACATCAGCTTATCATATCCCGCAACCCGCCACAATGACCACCACATATGGCGACTGTAGTTCCATGCCGCACCAAAGCAGATGTCAACTCATTGAGTTGAAGGTAGGTAGCCTGAACATCAAAGAGATCAATGCCCACCCACCTGTCTGGTAACGATCAACCTCCTTAGATAACTGAGATCACCAGGAAACCCACCTCCTAAAAAAGCAATTGTGGACTGAAGTCTAAGTGGTTCCCTAGACAAAACTTCTCCTCATGCAGGTGTGGTAATGCTCTGCATGAAACACTTCAAGGAGGAGGGTTAGTGTGTCATACCAGATGACTTAGACAGTCCCTGCCAGTACTCTTCACACTGTTTTCTGAGACAAAACGTTCATTTCTCTCGACTGGCCAACACAAATTAGACATTTTTCATGACATCTCAGAGCACTTCAAGATAGCAAGGTGTGAGGGAGTGCTGTTATAGGAGGTGACCTAAACCTTGTTATATACAGCACAAAAGACTACACATCACATCACTATGGGGGTCAGTGGTGGCTTTGTTACAGTTCATGGAATTGTTAACCACCAAGGAGCTAATAGATACCTGGTGGGTGCAACACCCAGACAATATACATCACTCTTACTACTCTTCAGCCCAACTCCCATATGCCAGACATGAACACTTCCTTTTTAGCAGTAGCTTAACATCACAAATTGTTGAGTCGCCTAGCACTGCCTGACCATGCACCCATTTGAGTTTTTGATGCTCTAGTTAAATAATTGAAGGACTGATGAACAGTTTTGGGACTGTCCGCATCTTCATAAAAGCTAGTGTGTCTTTGTAAGACTAAGTCCCAGAGCCAATTGATAAATCCTTCATGAGACAAGAATCTAAGTCAAAACCATAAAGGTTTATTCAAAAGTAAGATCATTACAGAAGGCAAAAAAAAATTAGTCAAACAGTGTGAAGTTAGCCTTTAAATTAAGCCAAAATCAAATAAGGCAAGAGGATCAACATAAGGTCTATCTCTAAAGTAAGCAGCCAGCCAGAACCACAGTATAGTTCTGCAAGTAGGACTGACATAGAGGTTGCCTCAATAGAATGTGCAAAACACTAAGGGCCACATGTATCAAAATTTGTAATAGCGATTACCTAATTGCGATTTTCAGCGAATCACAATTAGGTAATAGCTAATACAAATGTATGAAACTCCAAGAGTTTCATTTAGTGATTCCTAGGGGGTCGCAAATCGACCTACCTCATTAATATTAATGAGGTAGGTGCAATTTGCGACCCCCTAGGAATCGCTAAAATCACGGGGATGGTGGCCTGCTGGGGTCAGCAGACCATCATGTCCATGGTTGCTTTTAAATAAAGCAATCTTTTTTTTTTTTGTAAAGCAGCCCGTTTTCCTTAAAGGAAAATGGGATGCTTTACAAAATGATAAATTAAAAGTTTACCTTTCATTTTTTAAGAGCAGGCAGTGGTCCGTGGGACCACTGCCTGCTGTTAAAAAAAGTTTTTGCATACATTCAGAAAGGGGAAGGGGTTGTGACCCCTTCCAATTTGCAAATGGGTTACCATCAACTTAAAGTTGGTGTTAAAAGGCGAATGTTTTGCGACCGCATTCACGGTCACAAAACATTCATACATACCGTTACGATTCGGTATTTGGAAGGGACGTCCTAAACAGGCCCCTTCCAAATACCGAATCGCAAACCCATTTTGCGATTTGGTAACAGGTTACCGAATCGCAAAATAGGATTTGTTACATGTGAAATGCGTTTTTTGTATTTGCAAACAGGCCGATTCTGAGAACTGGCACGTTCGTGAACGCAAAAAATGTTTGATACATGTGGCCCTAAATGTAAATCAAATGACAGATTAGCGCAGAGTCTGCTCTTTTAGCAAGCAAGCAAAAGTCTGCATATTTCCCAAAAACATAATCGTTTTTAGGGTTTTAGCAGAAAAGCCTCACACCACTTGGTGTGAAATGGTATATAGGGCTGCAATAACAAAGATGCATGTGTATTAACCAATGACTGTTCAAATACTCAAATAAGTTGCATCTAGTACACGCCTACTTTGCTGCATAGTAATAAAGGCTTTCATATAATTTGACAAACAATAACCTTTAAGGATGTCTGTCTTGTTCGAGCCTAGGCAAAGGGCCTTGTATTTTGCAACATACATGAACATCACAGGCATAGCTTCTTCGTGAGGAAGCAACTTATTACAATTGTATTTTATCAACAAACAGACACAGTGCAGAGTTTCTATTTTTCATATCTTTCGGAAATGGAAAAGCACACAGAGAAATGCATGTGGAAAGACTCAATCAAGTTAAATAAAAGTGCACATTTCTTTCTGCAAATATGAATGGGTGTCAATGCATACTAGTAGTGCTAACTCATCTGAATTAAGCATTAATTTATAATGATTAAAACACTCCTATAATTCCCCCTATGATGATTTCTGAAATCATCACTAAATTACTACGCTGCAACTACACCAGTGGCAGCTCGCCGAGGGAGTGCTGCGGGGCGGTGGGCCGGGGCGGGGGAGGGGCAGGGTGGGGGGTAGTAAACTCCGGCATACGGCGGTACGGAGTTAAGTAAATAAATAAAACAATTTACATTAGCGCGCTGCAACGCCGAGTTGGCGTTGCAGCGCGCGCAATGTAAATTGTTTTAATTATTTATTTATTTACTTAACTCCGTACCGCCGTATCCCACCCAGCCCCTCCCACGCCCCACTCCCTCGGCGAGCCGCCACAGCACTACACCACAGCACTTCATTGTTCATAGTGGGTGTCTTTAATTTCATCTTCTACAAGGCCTGCAATTCATCATACATCAACGCTTTGAGACCCCCTTCTTCTTTATTTTTCTAGTCATCTTCTTCTACTTTACACAATCACATTTTAAACCTTCTTTACCCGAAATTCATTGTACTCTTTTGCTCATCAAGCTGATTCGCACAAGCATTTTCCCCAAAGTTTCAATGAAACTATCACTATGATCTGATCTACTATCTCTAGTAATGTTATTGTGTTGTGTATTATTAATATGGATTGAAGCAGACACAAAAATATAAGTATGAGCAGATAATTCAACCAGGTCCGCTGTTCACCAAAATTATGCAGGCAAAGAAAAACACAATTCATGTAGCACAGAGTTCAATTCAAATGTTCACAACAAGCTGTGCAGCATAAAAACCTTATATTCAGCTTAAAATCTAAGCAGGTATAAAAATAGTCTCCTTTAGAAATACATTAAAAACAATTCCAAAAGAGTTATGCAGGCACACAAACGTTTCTAAAAAATTCCAAAATTTACCACAAATATTTAAAATGAGTTCCCATATCTGATTCCAAAGAAGATGGTTGGTCAAATGTATCACTGAGGGATCAATTCCGTAATAGCTTTGCTTGAATGAGTGCGTCACTGTGCCTGGTTGGGAACGCTCCAATCCATCGACTGAACAAACAGAAGCTCACTAAAAGAGGTGGCTTTTCTACAAAATATACTTGTAATCTTGTAAAATGGCCTTCTGATTTTCCCACGTGACTCAAGGTCACACGTGCCCTCCTACCAATATTTACCTGTTGACAAATTACACATCTTTGACACACGTTTTCAGTAATCATTCAAAAATGAGCATTAGACCAATATTTTTTAAAAGTCACTAACATTCCGTCAGGTCCCACAAGTGTTGGTCTGAGCATGTATTTTGACATCTTCAATAGCATTGAATATAGTAGCCCAAATCTTTCATCAGCTAACCTCCACAGTTCGTTTTACTCTTGGGGACATCCTGCTTTTTCTCAGCAATCTTTTCCTCCGCTGACAAATCACTTTGTTAAACCCTGAGTTCATCGAGGTTTGAACTGACGTTGACAAAACGTTATTTACATTTTCACTTCTGCTTCAGACAAAAGAGCACAGCATTTTGCAACTTCGTCTGCAAAGTTGTTGTCAATTGAAACCACATCTACTCCACACTTGTGTGTGTCACATTTCACAACAGCAATTTTGTTTGGTAACTGTAGTACAATCAACAGGTCTAGGAGATACAATAACAGTAGATAAAGCCGTGAGGAACACAAGACATAATTGAGGCCAAGTAGAATAAATGGGCCTGCATCGTGTGACCTAGAAGACTCAGATGAACAGCCATCAGTGTGGGGTGACTGGCGGCCACCCCCCATGACAGCAGACTTTATCACCTAAAGTCAACCTGCAAGAGTGGGGGCTGGCTGTAGCTAGTTTCCATACTGCATCCCTTGTCTTTCACAGCGCCTTCTGATTGTTCGTTTATACTGGGGGCTAGGTTAAATAATAAATTGTTGTTGTTGCGTTAATTGCCTTAGACTCATGGCTAACTTGCTGCACAGTAGGGATGGGAGCGCCATGCCCAACAGAGAGACAGGGTTGTGTACATGCTAGACAAGACCTTTATTTTAATGCTGTGTATAATCAAGTTATTACTATACTTTCTGTTGTCAAGCACGGTAGCCACCAAGTGGTACTCTTGAGGGCAAGATAATAGATAAGTGTAAAGCACCTGTATACCTCTCTAGGCCTGGTTATGCTATATAAATGTTCAGTAAATAGATAGGTAGACTGGACATCCTCTTCTTACACTGGCCCGACAAGACTGGAAATGCGCTACAAACACCCTATGTTTATGCATCGGTGTAGCTGAAACCCCCATGCATGTTGCACACATGTTTGATGTGTTCTAGTGTACTACGTACCACCAAATAGACAACGATTGGCAAAATGTCCCCACATGTTGACATATGTTATTTATTTATTTTTTTTAAATATTTTTATTAGGTTTTTTTTTAATCCATGAGCACGCTGGTTAAATACAACAATGAAAAGAGAAAAAAAGGAACAACAAAACTTTATCTTTACATTTGGTAAAATTAAAATAGTTATTACCAAGATAAGAAACTGAAAATGAGAGAGCATAGAGAAGGAAGTACAAGATTGCAACAAATAATAATAGAAAGTAGTAAGTGACTAAACCCATTGTAGACCGGACCAAACCCCATTGAGCCTACACAATGCACGTGGGCCTCTGGCCTTAGCCAGGGCTAACTCATATTCAAACACCTGTCTGAGCAATGCCCAAAACTCTATAACATTTGGACTATTAGGCCTTATCCATGACATAGCAATACAAAGGCGGGCGCAGACAATGACAATAGAGAAAAAGGCCTTCTCAAAGTTATTGACATCATGCTTAAGACCAAGAAAAATTTATTTTTCAGTAAGCTGGAACTGGCGGCCAAGTTGCGCTGCTAGTGTTGTACAAACATGTTGCCAGTAAGTCCTAAGCATTGGACAGTCCAAAATCATATGCTTTAGGTCAGCAGCATATAAGTTGCATTTAGGGCAGAATGAATTATCAGGGAATCGGGATGTTGTCCACTTAGAGATGAGCTCCGGAGTATAGTAGAGCATGAAAACAGTTTTCTGTTTTTGCAATTTTAAATTGATAGAGGCGACTGCTCTATCTAAGGTAACAAGTGACTCCTGCACCTCTTCGACCGTAATATTGGTATTCACAAGCCGGCTTAGTTTAATAGATATGCGCAGGTTGTCATCAAGAGCAGATGCCATAAGTTTCTGATATATTACACCTATGGCGCCTCTACCAGAGTTCTCATATATGCCAGCCAATATCTCAGATGTACATGGTGCAGTAGGTAATTTTATCCCGTTTAAGAGATAATCTCTTACCTGGAGACATTTAAAGAAAGAGCTATGAGGAAGCCCAAACTCATCTCTGAGTGCCATAAATGAGCGAAAACCCTGATTGTCATATAAATGACCCAACCAAATCATGCCTGAAGACTGCCAGATTCTTCCAACTGAATCCTGGAATATATCAGGCAGGGTTGGATTGCCCCATAGAACAGTATAATAATGCAGCGAAGGCCAAGGGAATTTCTTAGAAAGCTCACGCCAGATCCTTGTTATGTCCCTAATCACCTTAAATTTGACCCGTGAGGAAAAGGTTATATAATATGAACATGAGTGCAGGCATTTTTTTAAATCCACCTGACTTTGTACAACGTTGTTTGAGGAATTTTCCATGCACGTTCTGACATTGTACATTCTTTTATTTTTTTCTCTCCATGTCCTTGGAAAAGTACCGAGTGGCTGTTAGAATAATTACACTTTGTTAATCATTTGTGCTTCTCTGAGATGGAAAGTCACGCTGGTCTTTTTCCATTCAATTTGCAATTAAGCAATGGCTTGTGATCACTTATCTTGAAAATTTAGTGTGGTTAGTTATTCTTTTTGTATGTATAACTGGAAGGAAATTTCCAATGGATTAGGGGGAGGGAAGTGAAGGGGTGTAGGCAGACTAGTTTGAAGTATAGTATAAATATGAAAGGAGAATTCTTTGTGGTTGTTCATTACCTACACGGAATAGCTTTTTCCTTGTTGGTCTTGCATCCGCTCAAGCTTGAATAAACAAAATGTTTTACCTCCGACTCCCTGTACTCCTTTTGATTTAAAGTGGACAAGAGGTGCGCTTTCTCACCCGCTTGTAATAGTTAGGATCAGAGGTCTTATAAAGTGTAAATCCTATAGTCGGCCCGCAAGCTAATTGATAAGCCAATGAAGAAAGACCAGCTTCCTGCCCATTCAACAGACTCCGCATCCGTCCTGTAAATGCAGCCCAAAAATAGAGTTTAAAGTCTGGGAGACTGAAGCCCCCTTGTTTATAAGGCAACTTAATGAGGCTGAGAGCCCTTCTGGTGCGTCTATAACCCCATATAAAACTGCTTATAGCGCTTTCCAGACTCTTAAAAAAGGAATTTGGAACCCAGAGAGGGATTGAGCGAAAAATGTATAAAAATGTAGGTAAGATATTCATTTTAATTATATTGCACCTGCCGATAATACTAAGGGGGAGCCGATGCCAGCTGCGTAATTTGGCAGTGACGGCTTTAAGGAGTGGTTCATAATTCAAGGCAATGAGCTCGTCTACCCGACTACAGAGACAGATACCAAGATATGTAGCTGTATTAGTGACCCCCAGAGATATTGGCAAAATATCGGGCTGGTAGTTAAGCATTGTTTGAGTTTTTGATAAGTCCAACTTATAACCGGAGAAGGAACCGAAATGTTCAGCTTCATCTGTTATGAGTGCTACTGCATCAGCAGGGTTCACAGAGTAGACAGCAATATCATCAGCATATGCGGTGAGTTTTAATTGCATACTATTCAGGCTTACTGGGAGGATACCGGTATTTTGCAAGAGATGCCTTATAAAAGGCTCAATGTAGAGTGCAAGAATTAAAGGGGAAAGTGGACAACCCCAATGAGTGCCCCTTTGAACAGGGAATTGTGTGGATGATATGCCATTCCCATTAACAACCGCAACTGGATTATTATATAGTTTCTGAACTAGAGTAATAAACTGGGTCCCCAGTCCAAATTCTGACATTGTCCCCCAGAGTGCCTCCCAGGCTACCCTGTCAAAAGCCTTCTCGGCATCCAGCATGATCATACCAATTGGTGTTGCTAATTTGCCGGATACGTCGAAGGCTGCTATGGCAGTATTGATATGTGACACCGTATCTCTACCGGGAACAAACCCGTGTTGCTGTTGGGAAACAAACCGGTATATATCAGAGGCCAAACGCATAGCCAAGATCTTTGAAAATATTTTGGCATCCGAGTTAATCAATGAAATGGGATGATAGGAACTTCTATCTTCCGGAGCTTTTCCCTTCTTAGAAAACACAATAATAGTAGTCAGACTCCATGAAGCCGGAGCTTGCCCTCCATTAGAGATGTAAGTGGTAAGATCCATAAACACTGGAGCCAAAATATCCCCCAAAACTTTACAAAACTCCAGAGGAATGGCATCCTCGCCTGTGGCTTTACCCAAGGGCAGGGCCTTAATTGCACCCTCCACTTCAGTTAATGATATGTCTCCTTGTAATGTCGTTGCTTCATCGACATCGAGTCGTGGGAGATGACTCTCTTGCAGATAGTCTGTAAGCCTGCTCTTATTTGAGACTGATTCGCCATATAGTTTAGCGTAGAAGACTCCGAATTGTTCAACAATCTCTTGAGATTGAGTATAGAGGAGCCCGTACTCCCCTTTATCGATTTAATATTCGATTTTGCCCTACTATCTGTTAACTGTAAAGCCAAAAGTTGACCAACCCTCTCCCCATATTCATACTGTTTTGCCTTGTATTTATTAAAATTGACAGCATTTTTCTCCGTAAGTCTTCTATTCAACATAGACCGTTTTTCTAACAACTGTAGATAGATCTCCCATTCAGTCGTATCCCTGGACTTAACTGCCTGTGCATGCTGTTGTTCTAAACTAAGATAATCATGACAATTTTGTTCCGTCTCTTGAACTAAATGCTTATTCCGGGTGCAGAATAAACTGTAGGGTTGCCCCTCTAATAAAAGCCTTCATACAATCCCAAATTACATGGGCCGCTGCAGTGCCCTTATTATTACCTAAATATTCACTGAGCGCTGCCCTAAGATGGGTACAGTAATCCGGGTTATTAAGCAAGTGCCTAGGAAATGAGAAAGATTGATGGGGGCCCCTTACATTCTGCTGCCACCGTAATGTTAATGCCAGGGGGTTATGATCAGATGTTACTTTGGGACAGATTTCCATTTGTGCATTTACCAAAAGTGATCTCTTAGCAAAGATCATATCGATACGTGAATAATGTTTGTGTGGATTTGAATAGAACGTGAACTGTGAAAGCGCAGGGTAAAACGTCCTCCAAATATCATCGAGTTGATAAATACGAATTAGCTCAAGGATTGCTGCTCGGGTTCTATGCATTCTGCCCGATGTCTTACAGTTTGTAGTATCGGTTTTCTGATCCATAATACAGTTAAAATCCCCCATAATGATCAAATCCCCGCCCCACCCCAATAGTTCAGTACTTAAAAAGTAAAAAATGTCAGGGTTATCAATATTGGGGCCATAAACCAAACAGATGGTGAATGTATGACAGGAAATTGACAGCTGTACTATGGCCCATCTCCCCTTAGGATCGACTAGAGTTCGCAGCACTGATACATTTAGATTCTTGGATTTCAGCAAGGAAACCCCCCGTATCGAGACTGTTTGAGAGGTGCAGACTTCAACATCAAACCCTAATTGATTCAACATGGACCTATGTTTATAGGCCAAGTGAGTTTCAGTTAGGCCAAGAATCTGTGGTTTGAGGGCCAGAAATTCCTTACGCACTAATCGTCGCTTCCTGGCTTGGTTTAGTCCTGCAACATTCCAACAGATAAGCTTTAACTGAGACATTAAGTAATCTTCCCTCTGCTACCTTCCCTTTTTGCGCTGTCCCTTTGACATATACCACCTAAATAAACAATTCCGACTGTACCCTGGCTATTAACCCCCACAAGCAACCCTCCCCCCAAATGTGCCAAAAAGTAGCTTGATGCTAACTTCTGATAGAAACCCCCCCCAGCCCAGCTAAACCCACCCCCCAGTTCCAACAGAAAAGAATCCCCCCTTCCCTTGCTGTCGCTGACTGACAGCTTATGAAGAGCAACCGCCCAAACTCCCACCCCCCAGCCCTCTAACCCCTGTCCTCCCCACCACCTCTGACAACCATATTAGACCACCACCAGAAGAGAAAGGCAATGAAACAATAAAGAAAAAGACCAACAGGTCTATACAATCCACAAAAAGCCTTCCCACAAAGCTCCTCTTAATCGTTGGTACCCCCCCCCCCATCAGATATCCAAAAGCCCACCCTCAACACTAGATTGGACCACTAGACTCCCATCGGGTTAAAGCTTGCTTTGCGTCTATCTCAGTATAGAAAAGGTATGACTGCCCATCTTCATATACTTTCAATCGGGCGGGTTCCTGCAGGAATACTTGTGTGCATACTGTTTTAAACGGATCTATCAGCTGACGGAGCCTCCAACGCCGATCCATTATAACCTTACAAAGATCCGACCTGCAAAATATAGTCATTGAGTCCAGTTTGACGGGAGCAGTAGGGCGGCCCTTAAAAATAGCGCTTGTCGGAGCAGAAAATTGCCTATGCATACCAATATAGGGCGAGGATGGGATGACCTGCTTTGAGGCTGCTGTGGGATGTAAGGAGGTAGCCGATGAGCCTGCTGAACCTGGAAGTCCATATCCCAGTCAAATAAATCAGGGAACGCCGGCTGGAATAGGCTGACTATATACGTCCTGGGGTCTTAGCCTTCCTTCCCTTCGGGAACTCCAAAAGACCCTCAAATTGTTGCACCGCTGCCGATTTTCCATATCTTCGACCTTGACCTGTAGAGCCGTTATCAAGGCCTCTTGATTTTCGACAGCACTGGCAGTAGCGGTGCTAGATTCTTCCACGGTCATGACCCGCTGCTGCAGATCAGAAACGTCTAAGGAAAGTGAAGCGACCTTAGTGGTGACATCCATCAGCGCCTGTTTGAAATCCCGGTTGTCAGCTGTGGCTTGAAGATAGAATTCTTGAGCTTCCACTCGTTGAGTAGTTAGGGCCTGCAGGATCTTAGATAGAAAAGGTTCCTCATGGTTATCGGATCTCGCGCTATGGCCTGACGACTTGGCCATATAGTCCGACTGATCTACAGATGCTGGAATAGGAGGCGAAGAAGCCTGAATGGGTATATTGGGGGACCCACCAGGGATTCCACCATTGTCTTCAGATTGAGCCAGGCCCAGTTTTGTAATCTCATAATCAGCATGATCAGCTTTGGGTTGTTGAGGTATCTCCTTGGGTGATTGGACCGTGGCATCTACTCGGCCATGATTAGACAGTCTGGAGATTATGGCTTTAACTTTGCCCTTAGAATCCACCCATCTGCGTAGGGGCCTGGCGGCACAGCCATCCTTAACTCGTGCTGGGGCCGTGCTTTTGAGGCACTCCTCGGTGACAGTGAGACCAAGCTTTGAGCCCCCGACCTCCTTTGCCCCCTCCTTTCGCCCCCTTTGCCCCTTTAGGTCCTTTCCCTCCTGAGGATTTGTCACCAGCATGTGGACTACCTAGAATTGTATTGGACTTGACTGCAGCAATGGGCTCCTTAAGCATGACCGGTTGATCTACTTGTTCTGAGTCTGAATCAGGTTTAGCAGGTTCGGCAGTGCTTGAGGTGTACAGTGGGGTTGCCGATGTCCCGGGCTGTGCCACAGATCCCCCCCAAGTCTGCCTCCAGATTCGTAGGGGGCTCAGAGAAGGTCAGTAAGTCTGCTGCCTGACTAGAACCCCCACTGACCGAGTCATTTTTACCATCCTCCAGCACTGGACTTATGCCCTCAAGGCCTGATTGTAAGCATATAGTTGCTGCTGATGTAAGTGAAGGTGAGCCTCTAAGAAGCAAGGGGGGCGCTGGTTCTTGAGAAACAATAGAATTAAAGTTAAGGGGGGAGATCCCCCCTCAATGTCCCCCAAAGCTTGCAACTTACTGCTTACAGTAACATCCCCCATAGCAGGGCTGGCTGGGTCGTCTGCAAAGTTGATCCAATCCCCCTGTGCTTATGCTGCTGCTGCAGAGTTCAGGGCCTTAACCAGTTCATCTCCTGGAGTGGAGTCTGCGGCCCTGATGGACTGGAGTAGCCCGCCAGCTCTCCCCAAGCGGAGAAGTAGAAGGATTGGTCTCCCCACCAAGGAATCAGGGGGCACTTCAGATGCCTTTCCTAATCCCCCTATGTGGTCGGAAACAATCCGCGCTGTAGCTGCTGCATCCTCTGTGCTCGTTGCTGCAGCCGCAGGTTCCCCAGCTCGACCACGTCCCTTCTGATTTAGAAGCCGCTGCGGAGCCATCCTGAATCCAGGTAATGCCTCAGTGAGGTCAGAGTCGAGGCCGCGCTGAAAGCCGCAGCAGCTGTGGAATGCAGGTGAAACCACAGAGCCCCACCGCACCGATCTGCAGAGATGGATAAAGCCACGGATCCGCTCGGAGCACAGCCTGCACATCTGTGATTAAATAAGACGGGTGTTGGATCTGCCCTGTACTCCCATACTAATTACTTGCCATCAGGGGAGGACAGGGGACAGAGAACCGGAGGATCTGTAGGAGAGAGTCCGGGCGGTGCTCTCCCTGGCGAAGTTAATCCGCCATCTTCCTATGTTAAAGCAGTGACTTTATATGTAAAAAAATAAAGCATGTTTAAAAAAAAAGTTGCATTAAATTATTTCCAATATTTACGTTCTGGTAAGTAGTTCTGTGAAAATGGCATCAAAATGCAGCATTAGCAATGCCTACTCCAGCCAACTGCAAGAAAATTAGCAGGATTTAAAGGTAGCATGGTATGCAATAATAATCATTGGCAAAACCAATAGGTCTCTGTTAGACCTGGCTTTTACAGCGGGTTTATCCCCAGAGTTTTTGCTTTGTGGCTTTCTGTTTCTGACCTGTTTTTTTGGTTTTATGACTCTGGGCACTTTACCACTGCTGATCAGTGCTAAAGTGCATATGCTCTCCTTGTAAATTGCATGTGTGGATTGGTGTTGCCATAGTTGGCTGATTTGATTTACTAGTCAGTCCCTAGTACAGTGCACTGTGTGTGCCCAGGGCCTGTAAATCGAATGCTGCTAGTAGGCCTGCAGCACTGATTGTGCCACCCACATAAGCAGCCTGTAAATGTAACTCAGGCCTGCCATTGCAGAGCCTGTGTGCAGTCTAGTACTGCTATGTCGACTTGGCAAGTGCACCCACTTGCCAGGCCTTAACCTTCCCTTTTCTTACATGTTAGTCACCCCTAAGGTAGGCCCAAGGTACCCCTGTGGGCAGGGTGCAGTGTATGTGAAAGGTAGGACATGCCCTGATGTGTGTGGCATGTACTGGTAGTGAAATACTGCCAATTTAGTTTTTCACTATTGTAAGGCTATCTGTTCCCATAGGATAGAATGGGAGTTTGCTTATAACATCTTATAAGCATAACTGCCCCTGGGAACCAGATTGGAAAATAAAGTTTAGTATGCCTGAACTCAGAATGTTAAAATGCATCTTTTAGTGAGGGTTATTTTTACATTCTGTGTTTGAAAATACCACTTTTAGAAAGTAGGTATTTTCTTGCTAAGCCATCCAGTGTGCCTCTGCTAGGATGTGTATTGACTGTCTGGCTTTGGAGTGACAGAGGCTGGGGATGTGCAGTGGCTCCAGAGAGTCTGGATGAGTCAGCGCTAGGCTGAATAGGCCTGGTCTGCATTTGGAGGGGTGGGAGGAGTAGCACCTGCACCTAAATAGGGCTGTGCCTGCCTTCCACAATGATGGCTCCGCCCCCCTGTGGTGTGTCTGGAACCAGGGCTCACACTGACAATGGAGGTTGTTGTGCACTTGTAAAGTGCCCCCCAGAACTGGATTCGACTGGGCTAAGAGCCCTGGGCCAGGAGAGAACAAAGAGATTTACTGTATAAAAAGAGGGGCACAGAACCCAGACGTTTAGACCACTTCTGGGAATCAAGAGGAACCTTTGCCAATGGGAAGAGCCGGAGAAGCTGAGGAGGAATACTGCCCCTGTGCTGTTTGCTGTCTGGGGATGGCCTACAGTGGCTACTTGCTGCCAAGAAAAAGAGAAAGGACTTTGCTGTGTCCCCTGCTTGAGGTAGATCTCCAAGGGCTTGAAACTGAGCTTGCCTCCTGTTCTGAAGTCTCAGGGACACAAAGACTTCACCACTAGCTCCCCTGAACTTCCTTGCTGGGAGTTCTGACCTGCTAAGAGGTGCCTGCTGTTGTTTTGGACCTCTGGAGGCTCTTTGCTGCTGGGAGCTGGGAAAAGTAACGCAACTTCGAGAAGCGCAACACATCCGCACCTGTTTCCGATGCATCACCGAAGAAATCGTCGCAGCGCCTGCTCGTAGCTCGAGAAATCGCCACACGCCGCATCGAGTCCGCGGATCTCTGAATTCCGAGATCACCGCACTGATTCCAACGCCAGGCCTGCTGTGCGGCTACAAGAACCCACGCATCTTCCTGGATCGTCGCATCGTGGCGCCAAGTCTGTCACATCGTTGGGGGACGCAGTAAGAAACCGACACATCACCTCCCCACACAGTAAGAAACCGATGCATCAACTCTTCTCCGGTAAAGAACTGATGCATCACCTCCCCTGCGCAGCAGTAAGGAACTGATGCATCACCTCCCCCGGAGCAAGGAACCAACGCATCACCTTCCCTGAATGTAGGGAACTGATGCATCACCTTCCCTGCGACCCCTTTTTGTTTGTGTGCGCAACACATCCAAGGTACTTTGTGTGAAAAGTGTTGCATCTGCAATTTGTTTTGAACTGAACTATTTCTACCATTTGAAAGTCTTATTTTTATTACTGTATTGTGGATTTGTGTCGTTTTGGTCTTGTTTGGTTTAGATAAAGATTACTTATTTTTCTAAACTGGTGTGGTGTCCATTTGTAGTGTTTTCACTGTATCACTGTATGTGTCCACAAATGCTTTACACACTGGCTCTGAGATAAGCCTGTCTGCTCATGCCAAGCTACCAAGGGGGTGAGCAGGGGTTATTTTAGAAGTGTATCCCCCTTACCCTGACTAGAAGCAATGGGTCCCTATTTGGACAAAGGTACCTACCTCTACCAACTAGAGACCCCCATTTCCAACAGTCTCGCTGTCATAACTACATCATTGCTACACCTATGTAGCCATATATGTCACAGGTCAAATCTAGCTACAAAGCAAGGGAGTGCTGCACATTAGGGTTTTTTGCAATGAATGGTGCAGAATAAGGGTGGAGGGGAGGGGGTATCAGGGGCACACCATCTCGTATGGGGATTATGCGGCGCTGCTGGGGTGAATCTTACAAAAAGGGCCAGGGCAGAAAAGGAAGTCACAGAGCTACACATGGAAGAGAAGAGAAGGTGAGATGCAAAAGAGTGGGAGGTAGAATTCCCATGCCTGGTTCGCTTACATTTCTGGTAACATTCTGCTAGTGTAAGAACTTGGGTTACTGGTTGGGTGTGTCAATCCCTACTCAAGCAGAGACCACAATCCTTGTCAGGGTGAGTCACAAGCAAACCCCGAATTAGCCTGAGCTTAACCCTCTGGTTGCTTGATAAAGAGCAGTCAGGCTTACCATAGAGGCAATGTATAAACTATTTATGCAATACTTCAAACAGTAATAAAGTGAAAACACAACACAGGAAAAATCCCACACCAATTTAGAAACATAGAGTACATTTTGCTAAATAAATCAAGACTAAAACTACAAAAATCCAATTGGTAGAACCATAGATATGCAAATAAAAAAATGTAAGGAGAGGGAGAGGTGGGGAGAGGTGTGGTGCCTCGGCCAGGGCGACTGACGCTGGACGCTGGGGATCACGGTTCGATCCCTGGCTCCGGCGGCAGGGGTCTCCCCAGCACCATGCGACTCTGGGCAATAGCTCGCTTAATCTTCCCAACGGCCCCCAGCGCCGAGATACCCCTTCGGGGGTGATTCGTGCGTTATACAAGTACTGGATTTACATTTACATTTACATTTAAGTGAAAATAGCGCCAAAAAGCACAAGCACCAACTGTAAATATCTGGTTGTGCTAAACTGGGACAAAGTCACAAGTTCAGGCTGAGATGCAAAGTGCCTGCTTCGGGAAAGTCCACTCAGCAGAGGTGATGCGCCAATTCTGCTGGATCTACAGATGGACTAGCATGGCACCTTCAGGCCCACTTCCTAGGGTCCAGGACTGGGGTGGCACCCCTTGGCAGGGTAGGGCTCACAGATAGCAGAGTCCAAGTGCTAGTTTCAAGGTTTTTGGAGCCTTCTGTCCCTGGTGCTCTAGACAGGAGGCTAGCCAACTCGCCCTTGAAGTCACTCTGGGGTCCTGGGTTCAACAGATGCAGGTCCAGTCCTTCTCACCCAGTGTTACGAAGGTCCTGCCTACGCGGAACGTTGCCAGGAACTAATCGGGTTCCCGATGAACTACGGCTCCCAGCATGCCGCTAGTACTTCCGGGGCAGAGATTCAGCTGGAGGACGTACGTCCGGAACAGGCGGGCCTTTAAAACTGTGCCGGTTCAGAACGACGCTGCAGATTATTCCTACTGCGAGCGTGGAGTCGGAGGTTCGGGAACGGAGCGCTTTCCCCCTATATTTGGTCTGGTAAGGGTGCTACGGCACCGGTTCTGATTTCGATGGGGAATATTTTCTGTTGGTTATAAATATTCGCAGATACTCTGCGACGTCTGTTGGAGTTATTCAATACTTCTCTCCTCCCATTTCAGTCATTGGAGGGTGCAGAGCTTTGGTAGTTAAGTGGTGCAGTCTAGTACTCGCAGCCGTGAGGGAAACGGCTTATGTACTGGCACCGGAAAATTACTACATTGACGAAACCGTGTTTAGAAACGGCCTTGGGTTATTTGGTGACATTTGAGGCATGCCGAAGTCGGGTTGAGAACCGGCATGATTGCGATACATACCTAGTCATGTAACAAAGCCGTGCATGAGACTGCAGGAATATTGTTGGTTTAACAATTGTACAAAAAGGATCTTCTTCGACAATTATGGCACAAGTTCATTTCGTTTACTGTGATGTCATGTATCTACTTGAGGAATGCTAATGAATTCAATCCATCAAGGATATGGTCTGTTATACATGACTTATGCAATAAATCGATGATGTTTAATATTTATGCCTATTTATAACAGGGGTCTATAAGGGATTGGTGAAGCCATCCCCTGTGACGTTCAAAAAGGCACATTTAATGGTGGGTATGCAATGAAGTGGCATAATGTGATACTATAGTGGTTGTGATAGAATTGATAGTAACGCCATCTTTGTTATTCAGATTCACAGTTGGCACTATAGTTTTGGAGCCATCCATAGTAGTCTATCGTTCTCAGAAGACTAGAAGAAGGTGCTATCTTTTTCTTTACAGGTACATCACAATAAGTATAGCTTGATATTTAGTATTAAATTGTCTCTATAGTGGGGCTTGTTACTAATGGTTTCTTCTTCGCCTTCCAGGTCTCCCTCCCTGCTGTCCCCATCCTTTCCTTCCCTCGCTTGATCATATCAACCTTCTGTGCTATCATAGCTAACAGAATTGAGACGATCAAGAGGTGGACCCCTTTTGTGCATCGTACCAACTCCGAGGTATCGTCCGAGTTGACAGGAGCTGACACCCAGGCAAGGGGGCAGCAGGTCAGCACAACAGGGCAGCAGTCCACCAGAGTGGCAGTACTTCCAACAGCACAGGACTCCTTCTTCCTGGCAGAGTCCTCAAGTCTAAAAGTGTACTGAAGAGTTGGGGGTTTAAGGGCCAATATTTATACCTGGTGTCGACTTTGATGTAGAGGAAGCTTCTAGAGGTTTTCACCCCTCTGAAGTGTCTGGCATACCCTTCCTCATTGTCCTGGCCTCAGCTTGTTTGGGGTCACAAAAGACCAGTGTCAAACACTTTGTGAGAGTGCTCAAGCAGAGCCTTTTTTGATGTACAAGTGTGGTAGGTGACAGCTCCTCTCCCTTGTTAAGTCACAGTGGCCCATCCTGCCAACACCTATATTCCCTTTGTCTCACTGTCTGGCAATACACAAAGACCAATTGCCAGCTACACCAAATCATGTGACTTAGGAACAGGCTGCAGGCACCAAATGGTTAGTACAAGAAAATTCCAACTTTCTAAAAGGGCCATTTTCAGGATTGTGACTAAAAATTTGACTTTACGATTAAAGAGGGTATTTAATTATAATTCTTTAAATACCAAACTCCAACTGTCCCCTGCTCCCAATTGGAAGTTTCAGCTTATTAAGTGTAATAAGGTAACTCCAATGTTATCCCATGGGAGAGGTAGGCCTTGCAGTAGTGAGAAATGAGTTTAGGAGTTTTTCACTACCAGGACTACTTTTTAAATGCACTACACTCTGCCTTCTGGGCTGTTCAGGGCCTACCATAGAGGTGACTTATATATACTAGAAAGGAAGGTTTGGGCCTGGCAAAATATTTATTTTACCAGGTCGACATGGCAGTTTAAAAACTACACACACGCGCTGCAATGTCAGGCGTGAGACATTTTTAAAGGGCTACTTAACTTGGTGGCACAATCAGTGTTGCAGTCCCATGTGTAGCATTTAATTTACAGACCCTGGGTACAGGTAGCACCACTTTACTAGTGTCTTAGAAGTAAATTAAATGTGCCACTTGGGTATACGCTAATTCCACCATGTTTAGGAGGGAGCACAAGAATTTTAGCACTGGTTAGCAGTGGTAAAGTGTGCAGAGTCCTAATAGCCAATTAAAACGTGTTCAGAAAACAGGAGGGGGAAGGCAAATGGTTTAGGGATGACCCTGCAGACAGGGCCAAGTCCAACAGCTATTGAATAAGTAACTGGTTTCATTCTGCTCATTGTAAATCACTCTGTTACAAATGGGGTGTGTTTGTGCTATGTAAATACTAGAATTACTAGGTCTTCTGGAGTACATCCAAGTGCATCCTGTATGAGTGCCTCATGTCCTTCAGGAAATTAGCTTACAAATATCTCACACAATTTTCCTACAACATGTCTATAAGATTCCTATTGTCATGTTCATAGGAAATCCTACGGGTGATTTTCTTCCAATAAAGATAATACTAAAAAAATTGTAAAAAATGAAAATACCCACTGTAGACAGTGCTTGTCTCTCTCAGTTTGATTAAACATCTAGACACAGGGCTCTTGGTAAAAATATTTTCTCGCCAGTTTAACGAGAGGCAGGGATGTCACAAAGAGATGAAACGAGTATTTCAGTAGGCAGGTTCACTCCATAGGAAGGAAGGCCACATGGTGACCAGATTTCATCATAAGCCCATTGTATTCTCCAAGGCCTTTTATCACCTGCATTTAATCTTGTTGCAGATATCTCTTTCTACAAAGGGACCAAATATACACTAAAAGATATCATAAATAGTAGTTGGAAGATGTTAGTTTTTAAAGCACATTTATTTCACTCTTAGTGCAGTCTCTTAGACACTAGGAATTCAAAATAATTAATAAAATACATGGAAAACACGAGAACACACATGGACAAAGAGAAACTTATATATTTTCTCTTTGGCAGTTTAAATCTATCTTGTTCAACTGTTGTTAACTTTTACATAGGGTGTACAACATGGAAATGACTATGGTAAGAAGGAAAAAATAAAAATATTCTATGTAGGAATTATGGATGAAGTGTTTTGTAAAATAAGTTTTCTGGTAACCTGTACAAATGCACATATTTGAAAATGAGACCTGCGAAGATTTTGCCTGCGACAGCACATGCGCTGCTTCCGCGTGCACTCTTGCTTGGAGGCATATTGTATACAACAAGGGGTTGTAGCCCATCCATTGCTTACTATTCATTATCTGCAATGTCACACTTATTTGCTGCCTTGTAATTGGGCAGCGTGTGCAGATGTCCCCTCCTCTTTTTCGGCTGGAGCATGGACCAAGTACAGATTGCTTTTTACCACCATTGTTGTTCTTCATCTGATCGAGGTACTATTTGTTTTTAATTTATTCTTCGTGTTGTTTCTTCCACCTCCCATCACATACTCTCCTGTTGTCTGCGCTGCTTCTTCCCTTCCCTCCACCCTCCGTAAGATAAAAAAGCGTTGACATGGCCAGCGCTGGCCACATCATACCACTTTTTTTAACCACCCTGCTGCCTGTTCCCTTCAACCATTCCTCCTGTTGTTTATGTTGCAACCTTCCCTCTCGCCCCCTTCTGTTGTCCCTCCCTCCATAGGAACAACTGTGCTAGGATGCAGCCAGTGCTGGCCGCGTTATAGCACTTTTTTCTTTTACTTTTTAAAAAACTTTCAATATTGCTGCACAGTAGCCACACTGTTGTACAATATGGCTAAAAGACACTGGCAAAGCCAATAGCTCTTGCATAGGCGAGACCCGTTGGCTTTTCCAATGCTTGTTTAGGAAGTGGGAATGCTTCTCCAATGACTGAGCAGTTTGTGTGTTTCAATGGATGGGTGAGTTGGTGAACTGATGAATCACTCATGCTCTCCCTAGCCCATTTATCTCTCCATGCAACCATCAATCACTGCACTCTTTTCTATGTACTCACTCATCCATGCACTCACTCATCCATGTACTCACTCATTCAATCACTCACTCATTCAATCACTCACTCATTCATGCAGACGGATAACTACATTGCTCTGACAAAGCTGGCAAAGAGAAATATGTTGTCAAAAGGAAACGCCTCGCTGACACTGAATGCAGATTGGTTTTTATAAAGATGATTTGTCATTAGAGTCCATAGCTGCCAAGGTTTCAGATTGCTTATGTGTGACATTTTCATAATTTCAGTGTAATTATGAGTGACAGTTCAACGACTATGAGTGACAATTTCACACGAGTAAAATCAAGAAACGAAGATGAGGGAAACATATCAATATCAGAAGTTACACCCATTTGAGCAACAAGAAACTGTAATTAATATCCTAAAACTGCTGCAAAGCACCAGAAATAGAAGGGCAGTAACTAGGCACAGACTGTGTGACTGCAGTCCTCAGCAACAGAGGGCAGGCAGGCACTACTGCAGCTGCTCAGAAATGCCAAGCCTTTTCGTGTGTTAAATGAAAAGAATGTCACCTTGGTTTGGGCCATACAAACATACCTCTGTGCTGGATGTTTCAGCTCTCCCACATCTGCTTCTGGTGTGTCTGCCCGCAGCCTTATAAATTCACCATGTGGCCCAAGACACTGTGCCTGCAGAGGTGCCACCCAGTGGCAGCTCGCCGAGGGAGTGCTGCGGGGCAGTGGGACGGGGCGGGGGAGGGGCAGGGTGGGGGGTAGTGGACTCGGACATACGACGGACAGAACTCAGAGTAAGGCTTACTCTGAGTTCTGTCCGTCGTATGTCCGAGACTGCTACCCCCACCCTGCCCCTCCCCGCCCGCCCCACCGCCCTCAGCACTCCCTCGGCGAGCCGCCACTGGTGCCACCCCTACCTTAGATGCAGACAGTCGAGAATCAAGGCCGTACTATCTTGGGACCTACAGCTGTTTTGACCATGGCAAGGGGCTAGAGACAGTGTGAGGTGCGGAGGTTTAGTATTGCGGGCATGGGAACCATGAGCCTGCAGTGGACTCTGGGAGGCAGGTTCAGGCCAGGACCCACCGCAGCGCCCACTTCCTTAGTCCAGGGCTGCCCTTGGTGAGTCTACTGCTGTCCAGTGAGTGTTCCTCCTGACTCTCTCATGCAGAACACCACAAACAACCCGCCAAAGAAGACAAGGTCGTTGGACAGGCCATACAGCCTCTGCATATTTCTGGCATCCCCAAGACCCTCACGCTGGCTATTGCTTCATACCCTCACCCCATAGTTGAACCAACAGAATGTATTTTATGTGCAGAGCCATCTTTCTGGCATCCTGACACCCTTCGACATCCGGAAGACTCAGCCCGCTGAACCCCACAATGGAGCAGCACCAACAAAGACAGCAGCTAGGGCTTTCAGAAGCAACAACTTTGAAGTTAGGGGCTCAGTTTACAAGTAATCCACATGACTATAAGTCACCGTTACCTCTTTCTTCCTTTGCATTGTCTTCCTGTGCGGCCGCTGCAATCGCCGGTCACTGCTCAGTGACGTGAGGCTCAGCTGTAACTGAATTAGGCGCGGCGCCGGTTACATTCGATTTTTCACTGCACGCGACAGCCCGGGCCCGGCGCGAGAAGCAGGCGGAGGCAGCGCTGCGAGCGCCATGATTAAAGCACCACCTGCTTTCTCCCATAACAAACTCCCCGCCTTCGGCAGCAGGACGTGACGTCACTCCCTGCTCGCAAGACGTTTTAAGGTAAATCAACTTAATCTGACCGGTCCGCCCCGGCTGTGATGGTAGTAGCCATTGGGCCTGACACTGAAGTCAGGCTGTCTGAGAGCAGCGCCACGGGAAATAATCAGATACAATGTAGCAGTGAGCTGCCTGCCAGCAGCAGCCTTAGCTCAGCTGCAAGCACCAAACCGGCAGGAGCAGCGCGCGCAAGGCATGGGCGGTCCGCTGCCAGCTACCACACCACACCACAATATTACAGTTTTAGGCAGTGCTTCATGAGGCTTAGACACTATGCAAATGCGTGACAATGCATTTCAGTGCGGTGATGCGGAGCACCACACTGAAATGCGTTAGTCTAACGCATGATGAGTGGTACTTGGCAGGACTGGGAGTCAATCTTCCCAAGTTTGACTAAAACACCCCACGGGTCCTGCATGGCAAGGAACAGGACAGGGCAAGTGCAGCAGCAATGTGAGATTCCCTCAGACACACAGCGGAGGTACAACCCAGGCAGCAAAGTGCACGCATCCTTACACCCACAGAGCACGCGCAGGGCTGTGCAGACTTCACTCGCATACACACAACTGCTTCAACACATCTTTAGTGCAAGTTTGGATTTTGTGTGATGGCGTGTGTTTGTGTGTGAGTGAGTAATGGTGCGATGGTATGTTACGGATAGTGTGTCTGTGTATGTTTACGGTATGTAAAGCTGTAACTGTGTGTGACTTTGAAGATGCAATTAAGTGCATTGGTATGATGGCATGTCTGTTGGAGTGGAGGTGTGGAAAATATAATGTCTGAAAAATTCACATGGCTTTTTTGGGGGCAGGTCTGGAAATATAGAATGAGGCAGCTTTCCAGTATGTTACTTAACTGTTTTTCATTAATAAAAAGTGTAAAAATAAGTTGAAGAGTTGGTGAAATCTCTAAACATCCTTTTACATTTTTTGTGAAGAGGGCCCTCGGTTCTGATCTTCTGGTATACATGTAACCCTGTTGCCCCAAACAGAAAAGCAAACACTTGGAGCGAAACTTTTATAAGAAACTTTCTAGCATTAAAAGTGAATGCATTTTAAGCAGGCAATATACAACCTGATGTATGAGGAACGAATAAAATCAAATTCTCTGTGATTTTCCTTTACTTTGTCTCTCGAGGATAAACGAGGGATTTTAAAGAGGACATTATTTGTAGTAGCAATTTCCTTTATCATAGAAAGGTCTGGGCAACTTTAATTAACATTTATTGGATCCCAGCCCCAGTGCCAACTAAACACATCTTGCGTCTTGGTACTCGTAAAGAAGATCTGGGTATTCCAAGAATCAAAAGTACCCCTCTGCTTCACTACTGTGATGTACGGCCCTGAACTGCTGCTGGAGACAAAGCGCTTAGAAGCACTCACAAAGAATGCTCACTAGCTGAGATGCCCTGGATTATACATCAATGAGAGAATTTGCCAACTTACTCAGTAGAGTTCCCAGAAGCCATGAGCCATTGCCTTTAGGCACTATGTGCCTCGTTTACGAGGCCCTAACGGCAATTTCGCGCCTCCGGAGCATCACTTTTTTGATGCTATGGTAGGAAAACAATGTGCTGCAGAATATTTACAAGGCCACGCAAAGCCCCTTTGCCTCTTTCACTCAGTGACTTTCCATGCGTGTTGCTGTGGGCATTCCTACGCAACACCCATGGAGTCTAAAGCCTTCCCAGATTTACGAAGAATCTTAAACATGGGAATGCGCCAGATTCTAACGCCACCCCATAGCTCTCCTAATTTTTTTCCTCTTTCTATGTGTGCTGTAGTCTGCAGCACACATAGACGAGGGATCCCCCTCTATTGATTGATTTTGTGCAGAAAGGTGTCCCTTCCTGCACAAAATCAATCATGCCCGCAAAATTAGGCACTCTTGCAACATGGCGCAAGGGTGCCTGTGTTAGCGCTAGGCTGCTTTTTATGCGCAGGGGTCAGTACAGGAATGCATCATATTCTTGTAAATACGGCTCATTCCTGCACTTTCAGAATGGCGCAGCTCAGAGATACGTCATTCTATTGTAAATTAGGCCCTATTTTTTAATACACTAGGAGTCAGAAGTTAGCACAACATTTTATGAAGGACAAGTACTGTGTAAGTTTGTCACATTGACAACACTGTTCAAAATGAAACTTTGCTAATATTGGTGAGTAAATGTACCTTAAGTTTGTTGTGATTAGTGTGTAAATGTATCTTAGTTTGGTTGCAGTTAGTGTGTAAATGTAGTTTAGTTTAGTTGTAATTACTGTGTAAATATAGTTTAGTTGTAATTAGTGTGTAAATGTAGTTTAGTTTAGTTGTATTTGGTGTGTAAATGTAGTTCATTTAGTTGTATTTGGTGTGTAAATGTAGTTTAGTTTAGTTGTATTTGGTGTGTAAAAGTAGTTTAGTTTAGTTGTAATTAGTGTGTAAATAAAGTTTAGTTTAGTTGTAATTAGTGTGTAAATGTAGTTTAGTTTAGTTGTATTTGGTGTGTAAATGTAGTTTCGTTTAGTTGCAATTAGTGTGTATATCTAGTTTGGTTTAGTTGTAAATGGTGCTAAAATGTATTTTAGTTTAGTTGTAATTAATATGCAAATGTAAATTAGTTTAATTGAAATTAATGTGTAAATGTAGTTTAGTTGTAATTGGTATGTAAATGTAGTTTAGTTGTAGTTAGTGTGTAAATGTAGTTTAGTTGTAATTGGTGTGCAAATGTAGTTTACTTTAGTTGTAGTTAATGTGTAAATGTAGTTAATTGTAATTGGTATGTAAATATAGTTTAGTTTAGTTGTAATTAGTGTGTAAATGTAGTTTCGTTTAGTTGTAATTAGTGTGTAAATGTAGTTTCGTTTAGTTGTAATTAGTGTGTAAATGTAGTTTAGTTGTAGTTAGTGTATAAATGTAGTTTAGTTGTAATTAGTGTGTAAATGTAGTTTAGTTTAGTTGTAATTGATATGTAAATGTAGTTTAGTTTATTTGTAGTTAGTGTGTAAATGTTGTTTAGTTTAGTTGTAATTGGTGTGTGAATGTAGTTTAGTTTAGTTGTAGTTGGTGTGTAAATGTAGTTTAGTTGTAATTAGTGTGTAAATGTAGTTTAGTTGTAATTAGTGTGTAAATGTAGGCGCTACAATTGTTTTCCAAACATTAATAATGCATTAGCCTCGAGAGGGCAAAAGATTGCTACCCATAACTTCCGCTCATGTTTCTAAGCACTAGGTTCCTACTGCAGATAAACAGAGGTCTGTATAAAACTTATGTTGGTCGCAGAGAAACCTAAAACAGGCTCTCTCCACTATGTAGCATGTCTGTGCACAAGCTTTGAGTATGAAGCTAGAAGTGGACTGGTAATCGTTATTGTCACTCAAATTATGACCTTTGGTACTAAGGGTAGACCAAACCGGATATCTTTGAGCATAAAACAGCAGTGT
This sequence comes from Calotriton arnoldi, assembly GCA_963921515.1. Lineage (NCBI taxonomy): Eukaryota > Metazoa > Chordata > Amphibia > Caudata > Salamandridae > Calotriton > Calotriton arnoldi. Next base: position 1,040,375 of record CAWUFW010000964.1, read on the forward strand.
CATAACAGATCAAGGACTTTAGACATGGTTTGGGTTTGTAGTTCGGGATGTAGGCACAGTGCTAGGCTATTGGCTAAACTCAGAGCCATTGTGCCATCACTCTCCACTACACTTAAACCTTGGCAGTGGGTGTGTGATAAGTTGCTCATTGGATTGTTTCAGATGCCTCTATGGTGGCCTAGGAGCAACCAGGACCAGTTACCTCAGGAGAGCCCAAAACATCCAATGAGACTCAAGAAGAAAGCTGTACCTTGTCTCACATGTCAGGGAATCACTTTAACTTCCCTGGTCCAAAGCTTATGATGCTGCCTGGGAGACAGTGTCTAAAGCCCATGGTGCCCAGCAGACCCAGAGATGTACCATCGCAGAACACTAAGGGTCAAACCAGAAGTAACAAAATGCTGCAAGTTCTTGAGCTGACTTCTCTCAAGAGAAACAGCAGGATTTATAAGCTGCAGAAAGGGAAGCTGATTTCAAATGAACTAAAGTTATCTTACATCGCCGAGGGCGTCGGGGAGTCGAGATAGGGGGATGCAAGGGGTTGCAGTTCCCAGAACATCACCTACACAAGGCCATCACAGCCCGTTTTATGCCTGGGGAGGGTTATGGGGGCACTGTAGAAACACACTTTTCCTGTGTTCCCTTACTGTTGGCATTATGATTATTAAAACAGAGGTAGATAGACAGACAGACAGATAGATAGATAGATAGATAGATAGATAGATAGATAGATAGATAGATAGATAGATAGATAGATAGACAGACAGACAGACAGACAGACAGACAGACAGATAGATAGATAGATAGATAGATAGATAGATAGATAGATAGATCTACTCAAGAAACCATCGCCCACTCCAATGAACTCAAGAACTACCGCCCCATCTCTCTGCTCCCCTTTCCTGCCAATGTACTCAAGAAGGCCATCAACTGCCAACTTAGTGAACAACTGGAGAACAATAATCTTCCGGACAATTCCCAATCTGGATTCCGCGCCGACCCCAATCACAGCACCTGAACCACCTTGATTGCAGCCACAGACAACGTCAAATTCCTCCTCGACTAAGGAAAAAGACCGGCTCTGATCCTCCTCGACCCCTTGGCAGTGTTCGACACAGTCTCACACCACTCCCTGATCAAAAGGATTCACAACATTGGAATCCAAGGAGACGCTCTCAAGTGGATCGCCTCCTTTCTCACCAGTAGAACCCAGAGAATCTGCCTTCCGCCCTTCACCTCGGAATCCAAGAACACCATCTGCGGCGTACCTCAAGGTTCGTCCCTCAGTCCTACCCTATTCAACACCTACATGACTTCCTTGGCCAACGTCATCAGATCGCATGGACTAAACATCATATCCTACGCCGACGATACCCAGCTCAGTCTCTCACCATCAGAAGTCCCCTCCGCTATGCTGGCCAATTTCCGCAGGCACATGATGACAATCGCTGACTGGAGTAGAGACAACTGCCTACCACTCAGCACTGACAAGACGGAAGTGCTTGTCTTCGGGAACAACACCTCTTCATGGAGTGACGCCTGGTGGTTCCCTGAACTAGGATCTTCACCCACTTCGTCCCACTACACCTGTAACCTTGGCATCATCCTGGAAAGTAGGCTTACCATGAAAAGACAGATCAATGCAGTTTTACCTGCCTGCTTTCTCACCCTTCGCATGCTCCGTAAGATTTTCAAGTGGCTCACTATCGACAACAGACGCACCGTCACACAAGCCCTGGTCACCAGCCAACTGGACTACGGCAAAGCATTCTACGTAAGAATCACCTCACACCTCCTCAAATGACTGCAAACAATTCAGTACTCGCAGCCAGACTCATCTCAGACCTCCCTAAACAGACCAACATCACCCCCTTACCTCAAGAAGCTCCACTGGCTCCCCATTCAGAAGTGATGCCAGTTGAAAATGTTGATCCACACCTTCAAAGCCCTCCACAACCAGGGACCAGCATACATCATATATCACACAACAAGAAGCTACCCTGACTCAGTGTCTGATTCTTACCAAAAGTTGAGGCACATTATGCCGGTGAGTAGGTGGTGCTGGACATCTCAAAAAAATGTATGGACTGGCCTCACACACCACCAGGTGTCATGCTTCATCATCGGCTGTCCTCGCCCTTTAAAAACCACGTTTGATAGTGTAGTGATCAAGTCCACACAGGTAGAGGTGGTTCAGAGAAGTTTATTCAGGATAGTTGTAAGATCACAAGAAGACCAGAACGAGACCCCACCAGGAGCAGCCAGCATGCTGCTCAGCCCAGCCAACTGTGAGTCTTTCACTACCGACATTCTATGTTATGTCATTACACCAAGATTCTATTGGCAGGGCTAGAGTAACATCAGAGTCAAGATACAACATATCCCCCTTTCTTCTATATATAAAAAAACAACAATGAAGAAGCAAAGGAAAAAACGGAGGAAATAAGAAACAAGAAACCATTGAAAGAAGAGAGCAACAGGAAAAGATAAGAGAAGCAAAGAAAAGAGGCAAACCAAGATATAAGAACCATCCTCCCTTCTGTACACAAAAGAAAAAGAACGAAATAACATCGTCAGAGAAAAGGAGAAAAAGAACCACGAATAACTGCCCCAAAACATACCCACTGGCCAGAACAGGAATGTAAGAAGGCAGAAGAGGAGTGAACCAACAAAACTCAGGACTACAGGATGTGGAAAACACAGGGAAAGAAAACACGGCAGAAAAGCTGAGGAAAGCTCAGAATCCACACGAGGCACCAGGAGAAAACATCACAAAAGGAACAGAAAAGAAGAAAGAAAACAAGGAAGATGAGGAAAAGTAAAAGGGTAATCCTCACCCAAGTCAAACACCATCATAAATACATAATAACAAAATATAATGTAAAGACAACAGTGCATATTAATAATAAAAAGTTCAATAAAATGAAAACATAACCATATATGAGGTTCGGGAGGACTATAACCCGAAAGCAAACCCTTAAGAGATAAGGGATTACAGCTGTAACAGAAGGGACTAAGACCCATAAAAACCATAGTCCTTGTAATTTTGACATCGCGAAAACAAAGAGAGATTGAGCGATGTCAACAAACAGATATGAGTAGGAACCCATATAATAATGCAGAGAGGTTGAGCGATGTCAACAAACAGATATGGGTAGGAACCCATATAATAATGTTAAAAGAACTGAAACCCTCGCATAGCTCCCAGGAGGAACACAGAACATAGTTGTGCACTTGTGAGACGTGTACAAATGTACAATGAACAGATGGGAGAAAGACCCACTGCGATTCCCGTGTAGGGAAATTTAAAGTATGCATGAGACAGAAAAGAAACAATGGACTCTTCACGGCGTGTACCATTATAGCGCGTACTTACATGGTGTATACCTAGGGCCCATGAACAAATAAAGTACGATGTTGAAACAACGGTACCCATACAAAAATCCTAAGAAGGATAAGACTGGAGAAAAATAGACACCTGCCGGTGTGAACACAGGGTCCGTAATCATATAATGAAAAGTAACGAGAAGTCATCGTACAATGTAGAAGTGACTACTCACCCGAGAATTAAAAAGAAACAAACACTTGCGTAGGGGAACGAAATGCAACAATGCCTGGCAGTAAAACACATGCTGAAAGTAGTAAACCAGACATGCATGCACAAGCGAGAAAAAACAAAATCCCCTGACATACACATTAGAAAAGCCCACAAACACTGTAATCGCAAACCCTGCAGAAGAAAATTTTGAGCTTTAGACTGTAAGTTAATACACTGTATGCACAAACACATGGTGAACAAATTTTACAGAAGCACGATCCCAGGTAGAATGCAAAAGGAAATAACAGTTGAAGTTCCCAACTGCGCTCAGGCTTCAGCTTCTGAAAGTACTTAAATTGTGCTCTAACCCTTCCGGCGACAACATGGAGATTGTAATAGAAGTACGTAAATTTCAACGTGAATTTTTATCATCTGTCTCTCTTGTTTCCGAGCTGCTCTCTGCTGCTGCTCTACACTGCGCTGCACTGAAAGTACAACGAAAGGTTTCCCACAGTAGAGCGAAGGCTGAAAAAGAAAAGGCCACAACACGCAGCTTGAGGTGCAGCGCACTGAAAGTACAACGAAGAGTTTGCCACAGTAGAGCGATGACTGACAGAGCTCACAGGATGAACGAGTTGTGGGCCGATGAGTTGCCTGGGAGAGCATTTTAACAAGACGTCGACAAGATCAGAATGGCCAGAAAGAAGGAAGCAGAAGAACATGATGCAGCAGCCTCTCACCTTAAGGTTAAGTGTTGCACCCATCTTGAACATGTAGACAGCTGCCCAGCCTCGCAGACAGGACAGGTCATGCTGCAGAGGTACACGCTGCAGTGCTCAGAAGGCGTCACACCAAATAACCTGCAACCTCCAACCCTAAGATGGCGGCACGCACAGGAGACATACGCCGAGTGGCTCCCGGCACGCTCCTGCTGCAAAACCTCTGACGGCAGGATTGAAGACTGGCCTGACGTGATGAAAGATTCTTGAGCTGCACGACGAAGGATGGCGTCACAGAGAACTCGTGGAACTGCAGGAGGCAGGTAGGGGTGCGCGTGCAGACGATGACTCGTGCATCTGTTTTTTTTTTAAAAAATTAAAAAATAACGGGTCAAGTGCACTGCTGGTAGAAAAACTCAAAGGGCCCCCAACAATAATAGACGTAAACTTCCTCAAAACAAAGTGAAATAACCTCTTCAGCAGCGTTAGTTAGGGTGCGTGGGCAGCTTCAACAGATGGCAGTCACTTCACTCAGTCAACGAAGTACTTAAAACACTGCCAGTCTTTGTTATCCTAGTAGAGCTCATCCAAACAGAATACTTTTGAACGGGAGGCTGGCACAAGTAGCGCACGCACAAAGAGAATAGCCAGCAGAAAACAGTTCATTCCAACTAAAATGACTCACCAGCAGTAGAGATTATCCATTAGATATGAGCTAGAGCATGTTGCAGACGCTTAAGTATGCAGTCAGACACGGACAATCAAGCATTTTAAAAACTGCCAGTCTTGCTATAAAACGCTTGCTCACATACCAGACTCTGTAGATGTCAAGTTCACACAGACGTTGACAGATGTCAGCACTGACGTCCCACGCAGGCTAAATAATGCCGGTTGATGTCAATACGATGCAGTAACTGTATGTAGACCGGTAGAATGAGGTGAAACGCCCAGGATTGGATGGGCAGCTCCTGAAGTGGCACTTCTCCAGACGCAGAAGAACAACTGGAAGACTGATGAGGGCGACCGATGTAGAGGTCACTGGTGGGTCAAAAATGCCAGTTGCTTTAGTTTAACTTGAGTTGATCTGTACCTTGAGGTTTGATGAGGTGACGGACACATGTTCACTTTAAGATCGTCGCCAAAAATTGTAGTGATCAAGTCCACACAGGTAGAGGTGGTTCAGAGAGGTTTATTCAGGATAGTTGTAAGATCACAAGAAGACCAGAACGAGACCCCACCAGGAGCAGCCAGCATGCTGCTCAGCCCAGCCAACTGTGAGTCTTTCACTACCGACATTCTATGTTATGTCATTACACCAAGATTCTATTGGCAGGGCTAGAATAACATCAGAGTCAAGATACAACATATCCCCCTTTCTTCTATATATAAAAAAACAACAATGAAGAAGCAAGGAAAAAACGGAGGAAATAAGAAACAAGAAACCATTGAAAGAAGAGAGCAACAGGAAAAGATAAGAGAAGCAAAGAAAAGAGGCAAACCAAGATATAAGAACCATCCTCCCTTCTGTACACAAAAGAAAAAGAACGAAATAACATCGTCAGAGAAAAGGAGAAAAAGAACCACGAATAACTGCCCCAAAACATACCCACTGGCCAGAACAGGAATGTAAGAAGGCAGAAGAGGAGTGAACCAACAAAACTCAGGACTACAGGATGTGGAAAACACAGGGAAAGAAAACACGGCAGAAAAGCTGAGGAAAGCTCAGAATCCACACGAGGCACCAGGAGAAAACATCACAAAAGGAACAGAAAAGAAGAAAGAAAACAAGGAAGATGAGGAAAAGTAAAAGGGTAATCCTCACCCAAGTCAAACACCATCATAAATACATAATAACAAAATATAATGTAAAGACAACAGTGCATATTAATAATAAAAAGTTCAATAAAATGAAAACATAACCATATATGAGGTTCGGGAGGACTATAACCAGAAAGCAAACCCTTAAGAGATAAGGGATTACAGCTGTAACAGAAGGGACTAAGACCCATAAAAACCATAGTCCTTGTAATTTTGACATCGCGAAAACAAAGAGAGATTGAGCGATGTCAACAAACAGATATGAGTAGGAACCCATATAATAATGCAGAGAGGTTGAGCGATGTCAACAAACAGATATGGGTAGGAACCCATATAATAATGCGAAAAGAACTGAAACCCTCGCATAGCTCCCAGGAGGAACACAGAACATAGTTGTGCACATGTGAGACGTGTACAAATGTACAATGAACAGATGGGAGAAAGACCCACTGCGATTCCCGTGTAGGGAAATTTAAAGTATGCATGAGACAGAAAAGAAACAATGGACTCTTCATGGCGTGTACCATTATAGCGCGTACTTACATGGTGTATACCTAGGGCCCATGAACAAATAAAGTATGATGTTGAAACAACGGTACCCATACGAAAATCCTAAGAAGGATAAGACTGGAGAAAAATAGACACCTGCCGGTGTGAACACAGGGTCCGTAATCATATAATGAAAAGTAACGAGAAGTCATCGTACAATGTAGAAGTGACTACTCACCCGAGAATTAAAAAGAAACAAACACTTGCGTAGGGGAACGAAATGCAACAATGCCTGGCAGTAAAACACATGCTGAAAGTAGTAAACCAGACATGCATGCACAAGCTAGAAAAAACAAAATCCCCTGACATACACATTAGAAAAGCCCACAAACACTGTAATCGCAAACCCTGCAGAAGAAAATTTTGAGCTTTAGACTGTAAGTTAATACACTGTATGCACAAACACATGGTGAACAAATTTTACAGAACCACGATCCCAGGTAGAATGCAAAAGGAAATAACAGTTGAAGTCCCCAACTGCGCTCAGGCTTCAGCTTCTGAAAGTACTTAAATTGTGCTCTAACCCTTCCGGCGACAACATGGAGATTGTAATAGAAGTACGTAAATTTCAACGTGAATTTTTATCATCTGTCTCACTTGTTTCCGAGCTGCTCTCTGCTGCTGCTCTGCACTGCGCTGCACTGAAAGTACAACGAAAGGTTTCCCACAGTAGAGCGAAGGCTGAAAAAGAAAAGGCCACAACACGCAGCTTGAGGTGCAGCGCACTGAAAGTACAACGAAGAGTTTGCCACAGTAGAGCGATGACTGACAGAGCTCACAGGATGAACGAGTTGTGGGCCGATGAGTTGCCTGGGAGAGCATTTTAACAAGACGTCGACAAGATCAGAATGGCCAGAAAGAAGGAAGCAGAAGAACATGATGCAGCAGCCTCTCACCTTAAGGTTAAGTGTTGCGCTGATCCAGCGCTAACAATAAAAATAATTTCTCCTATTATGCTTTGGTCATCCAGGTGCAATTATTTCTCTAACACACACACTATATCCATATGACGGTGGGGCCCATAACACCGCATATACATTCACTTACTCATTTGTTCCCTGGATTTCCTCCGTCAATGTACCTAGGAGAAAAACGATTTGCTGGAAGGAGACGGGATACCTCTTTTATAATGACATAGTATTTCTCATTTGCTTATAAGGTATTCCGCTCATTGGTCGATGGACCAACTAGTAGGAATCAGTTGATGATGATTAAGACCAGCTCAATCACAATGAACTCTTTTACCATTTCATTATTAATCACTATGCTAAAGAAAATCACTGAGTCATTTGTTTAAAGAATAATAAAGTTTATATAAAGCTTTGAATGCATGAAATTTAGATTAAGTTTATTATTCAGATCATTGCATTTATCATCATTATAAGAATGGTTTGAAATTGCATGGCACTTTTATTAGACGGAAAAACGAGGTTATCATACTAAGAACTCTATAGATCAACCTATCTATCTCTCTGGGGAAATCCTAATAATTCTAATAAAATCTATCAATAAAAGTTCTCCTAAAGCAGCATCTTTATACTCAACTGGAAAAAGAAAATAACAGCATCAGCATCAGCTCGTCAGCATCAGCAACCGCAAACTCTCCCATCTACAGCATCTAACTTCTTCAGCATCTCCCGCAGCATCCCGCAGCATTCTAACCCCTCCCACCAAGAGTAGGTCTTCTTATACCCTAATTCTAGCTTACAGCATAAAATGTTTCTTCTTACATGGCGCGATTCATTCTCATTGGTCAAAAACTCAGGTCCATATACATCTTAATCTAACTTCCTGGTCTTAACCAGTTCCGTGTGGAATGTCCATGCAAGCATCGTTTCCCACAGTTCATGCACTTGCTCATCCGTTTCGATCAGTCCAAATTGTATCTTTCTCTGCTACATTTTGTATAATACAATTCCGTCTTTTGATTCAACCAGGCTTCTCACGCTTTTTGCTGATCATCTTGGCACACATCTGCTCAGAAGGGTCACAGCAGCCTTGACCATACTTTCATCTTAGCCTCTCGGCATCAGCACGTGATCATCCCTTTTCCACAGCCTCTCTCCTCTATCACATGGTCTCATCCGCTCATGCGCACTCTAGTAACTCGCGCCATTTTATATTGCTGCTCGGCAGGCCTAAGCGCACTATTTTCAAAGATAAACAAAATGTTATTAAAACAAAGGAATATAAACCCTTTTGTTTCCCTCCCGTCTTTCTACGTACCCCAATTAGGTATTACCCAGCAGAAGCAACATATAAAGCTGTCCCTTACTTACCATCGCTTTATTTTGCAACCACACGTTTTATTTAAAAGCACAAATCATGCATTTATTATTAAATTAGTACGCAAATATTATGTTATGTTAAAAACGTAAACAATTATAAGTCAATTAATTTGCACACTGAATTGCGTGTTACCATTAACCCTTTACATACATTGTTGGTTATTTACTTAAACGAACATGTTTATTAATATTGTACGAAAATATTAGGAGGTTAAAATTTTTACATTTACCCTGCTCCATCAACTCCCCCTTTGGTGATTTTTAATATCACCACAAAAACCTAAGTTATACAATTTTCTCAGACAGCATATATCTTTTATCCATTTGCTTTTGTTAGTTTATACTTCTGTATCCCTTTCAACTTGTTTCTTCGTTTTCTTGTACATGTTCTCTTTTATTTCTTCTAACTCTATTTCACCTATTTCTCTCTCTCTTTCCTTGTTTATCATGTTTTCTTTTTCTATCTTATTCTGCTTTCTTCTTCTCTTTATACATGTTACTGCAAGTTTCAGTACTAATATTATTATTATTATCATGGTTGCTATTATTATAACTTTCCCTATTATTAATCCACTCATTCTTGTTAACCAATTTGTTACAGTAGAAAACCCTTTACCAAGTTTTCCCCAAACACTTTCAACCTCCAGTGGAACAAGTTCTTTGTGCAAATTTGTAATATTTGTTATATACTTCTGTATATTTTCGCTTTTATCTGGAATGTAAGTGCAACAATGTTGGACTTTCAACATTCCACAGACTCCGCCCTCTTTTGCCAAAAGAATGTCAAGGGCAAGACGATTTTGCATCACCATAGCTCTCATGGCAACCATCTCGGTATTTACCATTAAGAACCCTCCAGCAGTATCTGTAGATAAACGATCTACCACTGTGGATAATTTCCGAATTCTAAATGCATTCAAAGATATTCCCACTGCTGGTATCAATGCACCAAAAATATCACCTACTATTTCTGAAAAACTTTCCCTTTTTCTACGTGTAAAGGTATTTATCATTTTGTGTGTTCCTTTTTCTTTTCTATCCACATGAAAAATCTTTGGAAAGACCAGGCCTAAGTAACATGACCCATACCAATGGTCCGGCAACCTATAATAAGCCCTATTCCCACAAACATAATAAATCCCTGGAAATATTGGATTTTTTCCCCCTTTGAATCCCCATCCACCTAGAATTTGATAATTGTCATGGCAATTGCTGGAACCCACAAAATAATTGTCATATCTTGTCTTATTTCTTCTAATGCACAACCTTCCCTGTTGGGGCCAATCCAGAGTCATAGCTGCATTTGTCTTTTTCTTGTCATGATGGTCTTCCTCAAACGCCCAAAGAGGTGTTTTTGTCTCTTCTATCACTTTTCTTTCAAATTTCACTCTTCGCTCTTCAACCATTTCTAAAAATACCTTTTCCTCCTTCTTTAACTCACAGGTAAGGTTGTACCTAATTATACTATCTAATGTTAAGATCTTATCTTCTAAGAAATATTCACCAAACGTCTTTCCCTCTTTTATTTTGTTAAGCTCGGGAACTACAGAAACTTAAGCAAAAATCTTATCTATATTAGTGTAATAATATTCTAATCTACCTGTTTTATAAAATAAGCTTGCTAATACACTACATGTTATTCCATACGTCAAAGGGAGGTGATGATAAGTCACACCCTCTGCTACAGATGCAGGCAACTGCATACAAACATAGCAATCTCTTACATCCATTGTTTCTACATACTCATACAGTAATTTAGTAAAAACATTCTTTGAAAAATCTGTTATTGATTTGTCCTTATGTAATTCTGCACTACTCTTCAAAATAACTGGCTCTTGAGTGTTAGCTCCTTTTTCTTTCTCAGTGTTATTAGACTTTTCTACTACAGCTAAACTAATTGGAATAGTTATTGCTAAAACCACCCATACTGTTATTAATAAACCTGTACAAAAACAGCACATCTTGCACCATCTACTTAAAAACTCACATCTACACTTTCTATCTCTAGTATTCTCCATTTTGTCTTCTAACCTTATTTACTTGTTTTCTAGAAAATTGTGTCACTACACCTCAGAAATGACTTGCTTGCCACTCTGTTCTTCCAATTTTTTATCTTTGCTTGGTACTTTCTTTTAATTCTTTTTCAGAATTCTTTCTTTGTCACATCCGGTAATTCTTTCTTTGTCACATCCGGTAAATTTGTCAGTTCAGTGTTTTGTCAAATCCGGTAAACTATCTAAATTTCTTCAGGTTTGTTGCTTCAGTTTTGTTGCACTTCACTTTCTCCCATCAGGTTTCTTTGTTCTGGGTTTTCGTGAGTGTTCAATTCTTCTTTGTGACTAGTCAAAGCACGATACAACCATTCAGGCGATCTATACTTTTGATTTACTTTCTTTATTCTTTTCGTTTTCTGCAAGTGTTTTCCACCTTGTTTTCCTTGCTCTTTTTGACTTGTTATTTCATTCACTTGTTCAGCACTCTTCCCATCCAATTTTATGATTCTGTATCTTAATTTTCTTACTTCGTTGGGCCAATTGTCTCCTTTCCTTGGCCTTTTTGCTTCACTTCCTTTTTCCTCTCTTTCTGTTTTCCAATTTCTTTTTCTTGTCTCTAGTTTTTCATTTCTTTCTTCTCCACTTTCTTCTGATTCTGTTTCAATCCTTTCGTTATTTCCTCTTATTTTAAAGCTTATAATTTCGCTTTCATCTACTTGTGGTTCTTTTCTTATCTTCTTTCGTTCACCTATTTCTGTCCCTCCTCGAGGTTCTTCCGATTTTGTGTCAGTTTCTCTATCTGCTTCTAAATTTCCCTGTTGTTGTGTTTGACTATCTGTCCCTACTGCTCCTCGGGGTTTTTCCGATTTTTCTAACTTTTGGTTTGAAACTCTCCCTTCTTCATCTATTAATATTATTTTCGAAGGAATTTTACCACAACTTGTACTTGGTTGTTCACTGTCACTATCTTCTGGCTCAGTTTCTTCTCTTATGCTTTCAAAATTCCACTTTCTTTTTAGAATTTCTTCACCTTCCGAATGTTCTGTATCAGATTCTGAACTGGTGTCAGATATTTCCAGATGTCGACTTACAGGTCGATCTTCAAATTCTGGAACTTCAGCTATTTCTTCTATTTCCTCTTCTTCTTCTATCGTTGCACTTGTAGTTGGGTCTTCCAGATGTCGACTTACAGGTCGATCTTCAAATTCTGGAACTTCAGCTATTTCTTCTATTTCCTCTTCTTCTTCTATCGTTGCACTTGTAGTTGGGTCTTCCAGATGTCGACTTACAGGTCGATCTTCAGGTTCTGGAACCCTGTTTGTCTCCTCTTCTCTTTCTGATGCTGAACTGTTATCTGATATTTCCAGATGCCGACTCACATGTCGATCTTTAGGTTCTGGAACTCTGATGGTGTGGCTGGCATGTACCCAGTGTTTCACTCCTGCACACTTGACTGCGGTGGTCGTCACTAGGATCACTTGTCGTGGTTCGTCCCAGCGAGGAACCAAACAGTTTCTTCTCCGGTGGACTTTTATTCGAACCCAATCTCCTGGATTCAAGTCGTGAGCTGGTTTTCTTTCAAGAGTGGTCGCATCCGGTCCAACCTGATGAAACACAGAACGCACCACATCAGCCAATCCTTTGCAATAATCCAGTACTAGATCATCAGTTATAGTCAGTAGCTTTTTGACAGGTACTTGTGCTTGTCTCATTGCTCATCCCATGATTATTTCATGTGGACTGAGTCCAGTCTTCCTTTCCGGAATACTTCTGATTGTCATCAGAACTAATGGCAGAGCATCTGGCCATTTGAGTCCTGTAGCTTGACACATTTTTCCTAACCTGTTCTTGATCGTTCCATTCACTTGCTCTACTATTCCAGAAGCCTCTGGTCTGTATGCACAATGCAGTTTCTGTTTAATACTAAGTGCTTCACAAATCAGTTTAACTAATTCGTTCTGGAAATGTGTTCCTCTATCTGTTTCAATCGTGACTGGAAAACCATACCTTGGAATGAATTCTCGCAGCAAAAGTTTTGCTACTGTGATACTGTCATTCCTTCTTGTTGGATATGCCTCCACCCAACGGGAAAACAAACAGACGACCACTAGAACATACCTCAATCTGCTGCAAGGTGGCATTTCAATAAAATCCATTTGCATTCTGGTAAAATGACCCCCTTCTCGTCCTATTCTTCCTCGACTCACTACTGTCTTCCTTCCTGGATTTAACTGTTGACAAATAAGACATCTCTGACAAAGTCTCTCAGCTATGGCTCTGAATTTTGGATTATACCATGTTTGTCTAAAAAGTCTGATCATTGAATCTCTCCCGATATGGGCTTGCCCATGGTACATCCGTGCCATGTCAGAAATCATGCTATCAGGCATAACTGGTCTCTCATCCCTGTAAACCCATACATCAGTTTCTTCATGTTTTCTACATCCTGCTTTTAGCCAAGTATCTTTTTCTTCGTCTTCTGCAGCTTCTTGTAACTGTCTCACCTCATCCCATGTTTCAATAGAGTTAGTAAAAAGCAAAGGACAAGAAATATGCTCTCTTTCACGACATTTATTCAAAGATACCACATTCTTTGCACAGTACTGTGCCATCTCGTCAGCATATTTGTTGCCAACAGTAATGTAGTCTTCCCCATTTTTATGTGCATTGCACTTCACGACAGCGATCTGTTTAGGCAGCTGTATCGCCTCAAGCAATTTTTTCACAAAATCTCCATTTCTGATGGGCGTCCCTGCAGACGTTAAGAAACCCCTTTGTGACCAAATCTGACCAAAATCATGCACGACCCCAAAGCCGTACTGGCTGTCAGTCATAATCGTAACCCGTACATTTCTTCCCAACTTACATGCTTGAATCAGAGCTACTAATTCTGCAACTTGGGCAGACCGTACACCTTTCAGACAAGATGCTTCCAATACAGTTGCTACTGTGCAAACTGCATATGCTGCACTTAGAACTCCATCACTCGTTCTCAAACATGAGCCATCCACAAACAGAATATAATCTGATTCTTTCAAAGGCTCATCTCGGATATCAGCTCTTGGTTTTGTACAGTATTCGAGCACATTCAGACAATCGTAATCTACTTCATCCATTTCAATCACATTCTCTTCATCTGGCAATGATGTTGAAGGATTCACATTCATACATCTGTCAATGGTCACATTATCTGCACTCAAAATTACCTTTTCATACCTAGTCAGCCGACTATGTGTCATGTATTGGGTTTTCGTTCTTGTCAATAGAATTTCCACAGAATGGGGAACATACACTCTCAATGGATACCCCATCACTATGCCTTCGCCTCTGTTCCAGACTCACACAAGTAGCAGCAACCGCTTTCAAACATCCAGGCAACGCTTTCGCTACGGGGTCTAAAACAGCTGAGAAATATGCAATTGGTCTTTTCATAGTTCCATGTCTCTGCACCAAAACTGAAAATGCACATCCATCTCTTTCACTGCAATACAGCTCAAAATCTTTCTCATAGTCAGGCATTCCCAATGCTGGAGCCTCACACAATTTCTTTTTCAACTCTCTGAATGCTTTCATTTCTTCATCATTCATTTCAAAAGGATCTTTAACATCCTTCTTTGTCAGTTTCTGCAATGGTTTAGCAATTAGTGAAAAACCGCTTATCCATTGTCGACAATATCCGACCATTCCCAAAAACATTCTTACCTCTCTTTGTGTCATTGGAGCTCTCATTCCTTGAATCATTTTTATTCTTTCTGTCGTTACCTTTCGCACTCCTTTCTCAATTTTATGCCCTAAATACTGGACTTCTTGTTGACAAAACTGCAATTTTGAAGGGGACACTTTATGTCCTCTTTTTCTAAATGATTCAGCAAAGCAATTGTATCATTGACACATGCTTCTTTCGTTTTTGATGCCACCAGTAGGTCATCAATATACTGAACCATTACTGACTTTTCTGGCATTCTTAAATCTTCCAATGATTTCTTTAGGATCTGATTAAAGATTGAGGGACTTTCTGTGTACCCTTGAGGAATTCGGCACCATGCCAAAATACGCTCTCCAAACCTAAACGCAAATATTGGCTGGCTATCTGGATGCAATGGAATAGAGAAAAATGCATGACATAAATCAATTACTGTGTACCATTCCGCTTCGCGGGGAATCTGGTATAGAATCACAGCAGGGTTCGGTACTATTGGGCAACAAGACACAACAATTTTGTTTACCTTTCTTAAATCCTGTACGATTCTATATGTTCCGTTTGGCTTTTTCAGTCCCATTATTGGCGAATTACATGGACTGCTCATGATTTCTTTTAGAATCCCTTGTTCAATCATTTTATTTATTACTGGCGTTATTCCTTCAATTATTTCTGGAGTCAATTTATACTGGGGCGTATTTGGGTAACTCGTTCCTTCTTTTACTGTAATTTTAACGGGATCTACTCCTTTCATTAATCCTACATCTTCTCCTGTCAAGTCCCACATTTCTTCTTTCACTGTCTTTTTCAACTCATTTGGGATTTTCTCTGCATCAAATACAGGAAACAAACCATTTATTTCTGGTTCTAAATTTACCATTGTCATTTTATACAGCACATCCTCATCTGGGGTCTGAAATGCAATTCCGTCTGGAGTACAATACATTGTGCAGTTCATTTTGCACAATAAATCGCGTCCTAAAAGGTTCACGGGACTACAATCACACACCACAAATCGGTGCATTTCACTAAATGGACCAATTCTTACCTTTACTAATCTAGTAAGAGGCGTTTCAATTTGCTGATTGGAAACTCCAACCACTTGGATATGTTCACCTGAGAGAGGAAGATTTGGAATTTCCACTGACCTAACAGTAGAACGGGTAGCTCCAGTGTCAACAAGGAATGTTACATTTGCACCATTCACTTCTCCATCCACAAATGGACCTGACTGATCTACCTCTAGAGTTGCGCCAAGTACGCACTCTTCCCTCTCTCTTAGACACCGTCATGAACTTTCATCCGTCTCATCTTCATTCTGTCGTAACCAATATTGTGAAATTTCAGCTGCACGTGACAACTGTTTTACCTGTTCTCCTCCGTAGAATCCTGTTTCTGCACTGTATTTCTGTTGGTTAGCACTCTTGGGAAGTGGTGGTTGTGGCACCTGACCTTGTTGAGTAACTACCTCACTCTGCACCTGTGAATTTAATGATTGATTTTCCACATTAGGTTTTGGAGGAAATTTACACTCGTTTCTCCAATGTCCTAGCTTTCCGCAGTTGTGGCATGGCCACTTTTTCTTTGCCTCATCTATGCTCATTTGTCCTTTTCCTTTACCTATATTAGGTCGGGATTTAAACTGTCCTGTTTCACTGCTGGTATTATTCAATTGAGCTTCTTGCTTCTCTGCAACTTTTACCTGTGCCCACATGGCTTTTTCTTTCAATTTACGCTGTTTACTCTCAATGTCATCACTGCAATACTTAGCATATCTCAAAACTTCATCCACTGTGCTATTCTGCCATCCTATCAAGTGCTGCTTAATCCTTTCACTTATCTCTGGTGTTAATCCATACACAAACCTATATACAAAATGACTCATGTCCTTCTCACTTAGTGTCTCATAACCACTATACTGTTTGAAAACCAACAACAATCTCTCATAGTACGCGTGCACTGATTCTTTGCTTTCCTGTGTTGTTCTGTCTATTTTTACCCAATCTGTTTCTTTTGGTGGAATTTTATTCTTCAAAAAGGTAACTACTTGATCATACTTCCTCATCACTTCTGGACCTGGCGCTCCTGTTTTGGCATCCCTTGGATATTCTACAGTTGGCCAATCAATTGTAATCTTACATTCTGTCCATAAATCAGCAGGCACTACTATATCAAACAATCCATCTAGATCTATCCACAGCACTTTTGACACCTTAACAAATCTCTCCACTTGTCTGTACCATTCTACTGGTTTCTCTCTCAATTTTGGGAAGTCATTTGTAAATGACAGTATATCCTGTCTGGTCCACGGAACATGCACATAACTACCACCTGGTGTTTCTCTCATCGGGTATTCCCTAGCAACTGGTTCCCTAACTGTCACTGCAAAAGCCAAAGATGCTTTATCTGTTGTTTTCTCATTCCTCTTTGTCCATCTATTTCTCCACCTATCCACATCACCCCATTTTCTCAATAAAACAATCAGCTCTTTTATTTGGGTCAGTCTTCCTGATGTGTTCAAATTCTCTATGTCTTTCTCACAAAAATCTACTCTGTACGGTTTCTGCAACGTCCTCACTTTCACAAATTCTACTCCTAGTTCACCTGCAATCTCTTCCAATTTGTCATGTAAATTTCTAGCTCTCCAAGTAAGACTCTTGCACAAAAACATATTCTCGTCATCCTGATAATTTTTTAGTTTTTCCGTTCCAATTGTTCCCAAAATCAACTCTTCCATGTCTATTTTCAACCTAATTACATCTAATGGTTTTTCTTCTGGTTCTTTTGCTTTTAGCGCTTTCATCCATTCATTTAACTCTTCTGGAGTCGGACCTACAGGCGTACTATTTAATTCTATCCAATCACTGCTTCTTTCTGGTGTTCCTGATGCGGACTCTGTCACCATAGGCATTCTCCTAATCTCACTCTCATTTATCGTCAAATTTGTAGGTGGACTTGGTCTACACGTACTAGCCGAATTGTGTGCACCTTCATTATTCAGTTCCATCCCTTCTCTTTTTCTTTGCAAATGTGAATTCATGGGAATCACCAAAGAATGTTCATTTATTTTCTGATTCTCAAAAATTGGCATTACTGGACCTATCGTTACTGGTACAGTTACAGCTTCCATATTCTTTGTTAATTCTCTTATTTTCTCAGTCAATTCTTTTGTCGTTTTTGCTAATTCAATTGCATTGTCGCTTTCTGTCTCTTCATTTTGTGAAATGTTAAATGTTTCTTGTGACCTATTTATTTCATTTCTTCGTTCGGGTTTTTTATTCCTCCCAGTTTCCATGGGCAGTGCATTAGGTGTCACCACCACAGAAGTCTGTTGGTATGGAGGTGGGTTTCTGTTTAAAATATCGTCCAGCAATTCGTCATCTGTTTCACTACCACCATACACATACTTTTCTACCACTACATGCTTCTTTTTCTCTGTACACTTTCTCTTTGCTTCTTCCTCAACCGCAAAAGCTGGAAACAAACCTCCTGCCATGTTAGCGTATCTCCAACGCTTTACTCTGTCCTCATGATTTATTCCCCACAACCTTCCAGGCATAAACTCATGATTCTTTAATCCTCTGGATCTCTCTCGCTCATACATCTCATCTTCCCATTCCGTTAAAGCTTCAAACTGTGTCGGTCTAGGTCTAGGTTCAAACATTACCATCTTTTCTCTCAAGTTCCGTAATACAGCTACATTAAATGAACCATTCCCAGGAAAAGCCAATGCTCCATCGTTCTTGGTGTATTTTGTCCAATTTTCTAACCATATGCATGTATGATAACCATATTTCAGCATCATATGTGAAGCTGGTGATTTCGGCGGAGGAATTATTTGTCCTTCTCTAGTCACTACCTTTTTGTCCTTCTTAAAGAAGTTCTTAACTTTCGACATCCAAGACGTTTTCTCTTTTCCATACTCATAGTACGACATGATTCACAACCTTTTTCTCCTTAAACAATCCGCAATTCAACACTGTTCCCTATGCGTTATTTCAACCAATACTAGCGCGACTCACACCAACCCTCCAATCACAGCGATTTCTGTCTACGGCGCACTGTCCAATCCCAGCGCGGCTTTTGTCTACGTCAGTCCTGCTCCTGTTCTCATGTGACTAGCGCACTGTCCAATCCCAGCGCGGCTTTTGTCTACGTCACTTTGCTCTTGACCCCTCCTTTACAAAATATATCGGCAATTTTCTTTTTCAACAATTCTTGTTAGTTACAACATTTTATCCACATTTCCATTGTCTGATTCGCTAAACCGAAAAGATAGCTTTGACCATTCACACAAGAATTCTGTATTTTCCAGTAGGCAGCGCTTACCTCTACCCTACCACAGAACTTTCAGTTTCGTCGATAAAGTAGCACTTCCCTCTACCTTACCCTTCTTTCAAGCAATCAATAAACCCGTTTCTCTGGGGATAAAACACATGTGGAGACTATACTGCTCCTGAGAATTAAGGCCAGAGTTTCACAAGAAAACCAATCACTATTTCACTTACACACCTTTTATACGCAAAATGTCCCTAATATAACACAACCTGTGTTATTACCAAAAATGAACTCAGACAGTGTAAAATTCCATGCGACTTCTCTTGCCACACGTGTTCCACTTCCTACTTCCCGGAAGCGTGAAAACTTACATATAACATAACGCGACTCAACAAAAAGTGTTAGACATAAACTTATCAATAATCTATAATCATAAATCAATAATCACTAAACTAATCTATTATAACCATAACTCTGCTACCAAGAAATCTGATC
Organism: Calotriton arnoldi; assembly: GCA_963921515.1. Classification (NCBI taxonomy): domain Eukaryota; kingdom Metazoa; phylum Chordata; class Amphibia; order Caudata; family Salamandridae; genus Calotriton; species Calotriton arnoldi. The sequence continues at coordinate 1,059,754 of CAWUFW010000964.1, forward strand.
CAGCGCTAACAATAAAAATAATTTCTCCTATTATGCTTTGGTCATCCAGGTGCAATTATTTCTCTAACACACACACTATATCCATATGACGGTGGGGCCCATAACACCGCATATACATTCACTTACTCATTTGTTCCCTGGATTTCCTCCGTCAATGTACCTAGGAGAAAAACGATTTGCTGGAAGGAGACGGGATACCTCTTTTATAATGACATAGTATTTCTCATTTGCTTATAAGGTATTCCGCTCATTGGTCGATGGACCAACTAGTAGGAATCAGTTGATGGTGATTAAGACCAGCTCAATCGCAATGAACTCTTTTACCATTTCATTATTAATCACTATGCTAAAGAAAATCACTGAGTCATTTGTTTAAAGAATAATAAAGTTTATATAAAGCTTTGAATGCATGAAATTTAGATTAAGTTTATTATTCAGATCATTGCATTTATCATCATTATAAGAATGGTTTGAAATTGCATGGCACTTTTATTAGACGGAAAAACGAGGTTATCATACTAAGAACTCTATAGATCAACCTATCTATCTCTCTGGGCATCTTTATACTCAACTGGAAAAAGAAAATAACAGCAGCAGCATCAGCTCGTCAGCATCAGCAACCGCAAACTCTCCCATCTACAGCAACTAACTTCTTCAGCATCTCCCGCAGCATCCCGCAGCATTCTAACCCCTCCCACCAAGAGTAGGTCTTCTTATACCCTAATTCTAGCTTACAGCATAAAATGTTTCTTCTTACATGGCGCGATTCATTCTCATTGGTCAAAAACTCAGGTCCATATACATCTTAATCAAACTTCCTGGTCTTAACCAGTTCCGTGTGGAATGTCCATGCAAGCATCGTTTCCCACAGTTCATGCACTTGCTCATCCGTTGCGATCAGTCCAAATTGTATCTTTCTCTGCAACATTTTGTATAATACAATTCCGTCTATTGATTCAACCAGGCTTCTCACGCTTCTTGCTGATCATCTTGGCACACATCTGCTCAGAAGGGTCACAGCAGCCTTGACCATACTTTCATCTTAGCCTCTCGGCATCACCACGTGATCATCCCTTTTCCACAGCCTCTCTCCTCTATCACATGGTCTCATCCGCTCATGCGCACTCTAGTAACTCGCGGCCATTTTATATTGCTGCTCGGCAGGCCTAAGCGCACTATTTTCAAAGATAAACAAAATGTTATTAAAACACAGAAATATAAACCCTTTCGTTTCCCTCCCGTCTTTCTACGTACCCCAATTAGGTATTACCTAGCAGAAGCAACATATAAAGCTGTCCCTTACTTACCATCGCTTTATTTTGCAACCACACGTTTTATTTAAAAGCACAAATCATGCATTTATTATTAAATTAGTACGCAAATATTATGTTATGTTAAAAACGTAAACAATTATAAGTCAATTAATTTGCACACTGAATTGCGTGTTACCATTAACCCTTTACATACATTGTTGGTTATTTACTTAAACGAACATGTTTATTAATATTGTACGAAAATATTAGGAGGTTAACATTTTTACATTTACCCTGCTCCATCAGCGCCCATCTTGAACATGTAGACAGCTGTCCAGCCTCGCAGACAGAACAGGTCACGCTGCAGGGGTACACGCTGCAGTGCTCAGAAGGCGTCACACCAAATAACCTGCAACCTCCAACCCTAAGATGGCGGCACGCACAGGAGACATACGCCGAGTGGCTCCCGGCACGCTCCTGCTGCAAAACCTCTGACGGCAGGATTGAAGACTGGCCTGACGTGATGAAAGATTCTTGAGCTGCACGACGAAGGATAGCGTCACAGAGAACTCGTGGAACTGCAGGAGGCAGGTAGGGGTGCGCGTCCAGACGATGACTCGTGCATCTGTTTTTAAAAAAAAAATAAAAAAAATAACGGGTCAAGTGGCACTGCTGGCAGAAAAACTCAAAGGGCCCCCAACAATAATAGACATAAACTTCCTCAAAACAAAGTGAAATAACCTCTTCAGCAGCGTTAGTTAGGGTGCATGGGCAGCTTCAACAGATGGCAGTCACTTCACTCAGTCAACGAAGTACTTAAAACACTGCCAGTCTTTGTTATCCTAGTAGAGCTCATCCAAACAGAATACTTTTGAACGGGAGGCTGGCACAAGTAGCGCACTCACAAAGAGAATAGCCAGCAGAAAACAGTTCATTCCAACTAAAATGACTCACCAGCAGTAGAGATTATCCATTAGATATGAGCTAGAGCATGTTGCAGACGCTTAAGTATGCAGTCAGACATGGACAATGAAGCATTTTAAAAACTGCCAGTCTTCCTATAAAACGCTTGCTCACATACTAGACTCTGTAGATGTCAAGTTCACACAGACGTTGACAGATGTCAGCACTGACGTCCCACGCAGGCTAAATAATGCCGGTTGATGTCAATACGATGCAGTAACTGTATGTAGACCGGTAGAATGAGGTGAAATGCCCAGGATTGGATGGGCAGCTCCTGAAGTGGCACTTCTCCAGACGCAGAAGAACAACTGGCAGACTGATGAGGGCGACCGATGTAGAGGTCACTGGTGGGTCAAAAATGCCAGTTGCTTTAGTTTAACTTGAGTTGATCTGTACCTTGAGGTTTGATGAGGTGACGGACACATGTTCACTTTAAGATCGTCGCCAAAAATTGTAGTGATCAAGTCCACACAGGTAGAGGTGGTTCAGAGAGGTTTATTCAGGATAGTTGTAAGATCACAAGAAGACCAGAACGAGACCCCACCAGGAGCAGCCAGCATGCTGCTCAGCCCAGCCAACTGTGAGTCTTTCACTACCGACATTCTATGTTATGTCATTACACCAAGATTCTATTGGCAGGGCTAGAATAACATCAGAGTCAAGATACAACATATCCCCCTTTCTTCTATATATAAAAAAACAACAATGAAGAAGCAAGGAAAAAACGGAGGAAATAAGAAACAAGAAACCATTGAAAGAAGAGAGCAACAGGAAAAGATAAGAGAAGCAAAGAAAAGAGGCAAACCAAGATATAAGAACCATCCTCCCTTCTGTACACAAAAGAAAAAGAACGAAATAACATCGTCAGAGAAAAGGAGAAAAAGAACCACGAATAACTGCCCCAAAACATACCCACTGGCCAGAACAGGAATGTAAGAAGGCAGAAGAGGAGTGAACCAACAAACCTCAGGACTACAGGATGTGGAAAACACAGGGAAAGAAAACACGGCAGAAAAGCTGAGGAAAGCTCAGAATCCACACGAGGCACCAGGAGAAAACATCACAAAAGGAACAGAAAAGAAGAAAGAAAACAAGGAAGATGAGGAAAAGTAAAAGGGTAATCCTCACCCAAGTCAAACACCATCATAAATACATAATAACAAAATATAATGTAAAGACAACAGTGCATATTAATAATAAAAAGTTCAATAAAATGAAAACATAACCATATATGAGGTTCGAGAGGACTATAACCCGAAAGCAAACCCTTAAGAGATAAGGGATTACAGCTGTAACAGAAGGGACTAAGACCCATAAAAACCATAGTCCTTGTAATTTTGGCATCGCGAAAACAAAGAGAGATTGAGCGATGTCAACAAACAGATATGGGTAGGAACCCATATAATAATGCGAAAAGAACTGAAACCCTCGCATAGCTCCCAGGAGGAACACAGAACATAGTTGTGCACATGTGAGACGTGTACAAATGTACAATGAACAGATGGGAGAAAGACCCACTGCGATTCCCGTGTAGGGAAATTTAAAGTATGCATGAGACAGAAAAGAAACAATGGACTCTTCACGGCGTGTACCATTATCGCACGTACTTACATGGTGTATACCTAGGGCCCATGAACAAATAAAGTACGATGTTGAAACAACGGCACCCATACGAAAATCCTAAGAAGGATAAGACTGGAGAAAAATAGACACCTGCCGGTGTGAACACAGGGTCCGTAATCATATAATGAAAAGTAACGAGAAGTCATCGTACAATGTAGAAGTGACTACTCACCCGAGAATTAAAAAGAAACAAACACTTGCGTAGGGGCACGAAATGCAACAATGCCTGGCAGTAAAACACATGCTGAAAGTAGTAAACCAGACATGCATGCACAAGCTAGAAAAAACAAAATCCCCTGACATACACATTAGAAAAGTCCACAAACACTGTAATCGCAAACCCTGCAGAAGAAAATTTTGAGCTTTAGACTGCACAAACACATGGTGAACAAATTTTACAGAAGCACGATCCCAGGTAGAATGCAAAAGGAAATAACAGTTGAAGTTCCCAACTGCGCTCAGGCGTCAGCTTCTGAAAGTACTTAAATTGTGCTCTAACCCTTCCGGCGACAACATGGAGATTGTAATAGAAGTCTGTAAATTTCAACGTGAATTTTTATCATCTGTCTCACTTGTTTCCGAGCTGCTCTCTGCTGCTGCTCTGCACTGCGCTGCACTGAAAGTACAACGAAAGGTTTCCCACAGTAGAGCGAAGGCTGAAAAAGAAAAGGCCACAACACGCAGCTTGAGGTGCAGCGCACTGAAAGTACAACGAAGAGTTTGCCACAGTAGAGCGATGACTGACAGAGCTCACAGGATGAACGAGTTGTGGGCCGATGAGTTGCCTGGGAGAGCATTTTAACAAGACGTCGACAAGATCAGAATGGCCAGAAAGAAGGAAGCAGAAGAACATGATGCAGCAGCCTCTCACCTTAAGGTTAAGTGTTGCGCCCATCTTGAACATGTAGACAGCTGCCCAGCCTCGCAGACAGAACAGGTCACGCTGCAGAGGTACACGCTGCAGTGCTCAGAAGGCGTCACACCAAATACCCTCACACACCCTAGTGGTGTCATGCTTCATCATCGGGTCACCCTAACGCCTAAAAGTCAGGGTGGGCTCGACCGTATTTTCAGGGAGCTCTTAGGAATAATAAGACCAGGGGGGAAAAGAAATTAAAAAACCTCCAACAAATCCCAGTATCCCTTTAATATTGGATTCGTTAGGGTTATTAAAAATATGTAAACAGGGGTCAGAAAAGGAGTGTTTATGGTCCTATGACCCTTCAGCCGACATGTTTCAGTCCTACTAGGGCCATGACGGTCCCGGACTTTCTTCAGGGCAACAATATAACCTCCCTGGACAGCGCAAGAGGAAATACCCTACACTGCTGTTTCTTTAAGGGCAGATAGCTGCTCCTTAATTAATTTGAAGATAATTTATCTTCTTGATCCTGTTAACGCTCCATCTGTAAAGACAAACAAAGACAAACAGGGCCAACAACATATATTACTCAACGAGTACATGAAATTACTTCCCAATAGTGATGTGCTGGCCAGGGCACCAGTGTCATTAACTTGGTGTCAACAAACCATCATCTCTTGTAACCACGCGGATCCGTGGTTATTACACACATGTATAGTTTAATTTTTACCACACTCTCATAGGTGGCATAGTATGGTGTAGTGGCGATATTTGTCGCATCCTATTGATTTACACATCTCGTGTTTGTGGTCTCAAAGTGTATACACCCGTGTCACTCTCACACTACAGCACTAGGCTGCTATCAATCATCGTGTTTTAGTCTTTCACACGCAACATTCAGATTTATACCCTTACCCAGATATGGGCGAGGGAACTCTTCTCCGGGTACCTCGCAGAGTAAGGGGTAGCCCTGTTGTCACACACTGCAAATTGGCAAGCAGTAACGCACCAGAAAGGAAAAGATAAAAACACCAAAGTTTGTGAGCCGAGGAAGATACTCATACTGCTTGTATAACAGCGCGCACATACCTGTAATGCCATTCAGTATTCGAATTACTCACGTCATCAAGGGTCCTCCCCCGCTCTCTCACCTACTCGGTGCGGGTCCCACGGGTCTTGGTGTGGAGACGCCATGTATACGGGGTTTAAATACTTCTAATGGGCGCGCCATAATTAATTCAACTGAACTAATTGGAGAGATCACGTGTGTGTGTCTACAGATCAGGCGCCGTCGCGCAGCGTCATATTAGTGAAAGGATGCTGGGAAATGTAGTATATTAACGAGTTTGTTAAAAAAGAGCTGTACTGGATAGACTAGAACACACATCAGTGTGCGCGTCATCCAACAGATGCCGTCGCGGCCCGTGTAAAGTATAAACAGAGTGCCAAATTGTGTAACGAACGAAAGCCCATTCTATAAGCACATCACCATTTAAAGGGCTAGTGTCTGGTGGCCAAAGCTGAAAACAAACGGACTCGATTGTAAAATACTGAACCTATTGGCAACCCAACATTGGTAAAATAAGTTTAGTTCATCAATCCAAATCAGGGCATTCTAGTATCAAAACAAATTGGAAACCTTTATTGAGACACCCAGTATTGCTAATCCTAGTATTAAGGGCTATTGCTGTTAAAGTTTCAGTAACTACCGTGCTGTGTTATATCTAGGAGTCAATGCAATGTGGGAATCAATGCAATGTGGGAAGAATGATCAACCAAAGTAAAGAAGGACACACAAGTGTTACCTCCTATATATTTGATTCCACGGAATGGAATCATTAAGGCCGATAACGTGTGTCTTCAAACGGTAAACCCAACGTTGCTCACGTTCCAGTAATCTACTGCTGAGGTTGCTTGTGCCACTCACTTTCTCAATGACTGTCCATTGAATATCTGTGTCACTGTGTTTATGTTCAAGATAGTGAGCAGTGAGTTTAGTGGCAGTAATAGCCCTCCTAATCGTGCTTCTATGCTCACCTATTCGTGTTTTTATTTTTCTGCTAGTCATGCCTATATATAGAAGTTGGCATGGACACTTGATGACATATACAACGTTTTCACTGTTACAATTAGTATGTGAGCGTTGTTCCCAAGGTGATGTCATCCCAAGATCGATTTGTTTGGTGTGTTCCGTAAGAGGGCAAGCCACACATGAACCACAGGGATAGTGACCTGAAACTGGTGGCTGGTTAAAAAGTGTAAGCTGATTCAGCGTCTTTTGTTTGTGCATATTAGTATGGACCAGTGTATCTCTTAAACTTTTATTCCTCTTGAAAGAGAACATAGGTTTCTCAAATGTAAGTTTGTTAGATGTTAATACCGGCCATTTTTTATTTATAATCTTTTTGATATTGTTAGACAAAGAGTTATAGGTAGTGACACATATCAACATATCTTTTTGCGGTTTTTCATGGATTTCGAGCAGAGCCTCCCGTGGGGTGTTACGCGATCTTTTATTAGCCCGTTCAATGATTTTATCTGGGTATGCCTTCTGTTGTAGTCTAATAGAAAGGAGGGCTGCTTCCTTCTTATAATCTTGTAAGTCGGTACAGTTTCTACGGACCCGGAGAAATTGACCAACTGGTAAGTTCTCCCTGAGTGCACGAGGATGTGCACTATCAAAGTGCAACAGACTATTCCTGTCTGTAGGTTTGGTATATAATGAACTAATAAGGGTACCGCCACTAGCGATCAAGTTCACATCTAGAAAAGAAACTGTACCACTATTCGTGGTCATGGTGAAGTGTAAATGTGGATTAAGTTGATTAATCCAGACGAGGAAGTTATTCAAATCAGAATTTTCTCCCTTCCAGATGACCAAGATGTCATCGATATATCTGAACCACTTACAGATGTTATTGGAGTAAGGGTTATTGGGCCATATGTGTTGATCTTCAAAATGGCCCATATAGAGACACGCTATGCTCGGCGCAAAGGTGCTGCCCATGGAAGTGCCATGTATTTGCAGATACATCTGATCTTCAAAGCAGAAGAAATTTTCCAAAAGGGCTATGCGCATGAGAGAAATGACCCAGTTCACAGGTGCTACCCTTGATGACGTGAGTAATTCGAATACTGAATGGCATTACAGGTATGTGCGCGCTGTTATACAAGCAGTATGAGTATCTTCCTCGGCTCACAAACTTTGGTGTTTTTATCTTTTCCTTTCTGGTGCGTTACTGCTTGCCAATTTGCAGTGTGTGACAACAGGGCTACCCCTTACTCTGCGAGGTACCCGGAGAAGAGTTCCCTCGCCCATATCTGGGTAAGGGTATAAATCTGAATGTTGCGTGTGAAAGACTAAAACACGATGATTGATAGCAGCCTGGTGCTGTAGTGTGAGAGTGACACGGGTGTATACACTTTGAGACCACAAACACGAGAGTGTGTAAATCAATAGGATGCGACAAATATCGCCACTACACCATACTATGCCACCTATGAGAGTGTGGTAAAAATTAAACTATACATGTGTGTAATAACCACGGATCCGCGTGGTTACAAGAGATGATGGTTTGTTGACACCAAGTTAATGACACTGGTGCCCTGGCCAGCACATCACTATTGGGAAGTAATTTCATGTACTCGTTGAGTAATATATGTTGTTGGCCCTGTTTGTCTTTGTTTGTCTTTACAGATGGAGCGTTAACAGGATCAAGAAGATAAATTATCTTCAAATTAATTAAGGAGCAGCTATCTGCCCTTAAAGAAACAGCAGTGTAGGGTATTTCCTCTTGCGCTGTCCAGGGAGGTTATATTGTTGCCCTGAAGAAAGTCCGGGACCGTCATGGCCCTAGTAGGACTGAAACATGTCGGCTGAAGGGTCATAGGACCATAAACACTCCTTTTCTGACCCCTGTTTACATATTTTTAATAACCCTAACGAATCCAATATTAAAGGGATACTGGGATTTGTTGGAGGTTTTTTAATTTCTTTTCCCCCCTGGTCTTATTATTCCTAAGAGCTCCCTGAAAATACGGTCGAGCCCACCCTGACTTTTAGGCGTTAGGGTGACCCGATGATGAAGCATGACACCACTAGGGTGTGTGAGGGTATTTAAAACAAAAGGAATTGTTTCCTTCCCCACTCCATAGTGGGTCTCTTCATCTCAGGACTTCCCATCTATACCTTTGTTATTACGCGGGTATCATCTTCGCTTCTAAGGAGTACTTTATGTGGTAGAGTGTTAAATACGGGAGGGTGTACTCCCTTATGAGATTTCCTCTCGGCCCTCACGACATTGGGAGAGGGTTCTTTCCCATTTCTGTCGGCAGTGTGATAGAGTCACACCAAATAACCTGCAACCTCCAACCCTAAGATGGCGGCACGCACAGGAGACATACGCCGAGTGGCTCCCGGCACGCTCCTGCTGCAAAACCTCTGACGGTAGGATTGAAGACTGGCCTGACGTGATGTAAGATTCTTGAGCTGCACGACGAAGGATAGCGTCACAGAGAACTCGTGGAACTTCAGGAGGCAGGTAGGGGTGCGCGTGCAGACGATGACTCGTGCATCTGTTTTTTTTAAAAGAATTAAAAAAATAACAGGTCAAGTGGCACTGCTGGCAGAAAAACTCAAAGGGCCCCCAACAATAATAGACGTAAACTTCCTCAAAACAAAGTGAAATAACCTCTTCAGCAGCGTTAGTTAGGGTGCGTGGGCAGCTTCAACAGATGGCAGTCACTTCACTCAGTCAACGAAGTACTTAAAACACTGCCAGTCTTTGTTATCCTAGTAGAGCTCATCCAAACAGAATACTTTTGAACGGGAGGCTGGCACAAGTAGCGCACGCACAAAGAGAATAGCCAGCAGAAAACAGTTCATTCCAACTAAAATGACTCACCAGCAGTAGAGATTGTCCATTAGATATGAGCTAGAGCATGTTGCAGACGCTTAAGTATGCAGTCAGACACGGACAATCAAGCATTTTAAAAACTGCCAGTCTTGCTATAAAACGCTTGCTCACATACCAGACTCTGTAGATGTCAAGTTCACACAGACGTTGACAGATGTCAGCACTGACGTCCCACACAGGCTAAATAATGCCGGTTGATGTCAATACGATGCAGTAACTGTATGTAGACCGGTAGAATGAGGTGAAACGCCCAGGATTGGATGGGCAGCTCCTGAAGTGGCACTTCTCCAGACGCAGAAGAACAACTGGCAGACTGATGAGGGCGACCGATGTAGAGGTCACTGGTGGGTCAAAAATGCCAGTTGCTTTAGTTTAACTTGAGTTGATCTGTACCTTGAGGTTTGATGAGGTGACGGACACATGTTCACTTTAAGATCGTCGCCAAAAATTGTAGTGATCAAGTCCACACAGGTAGAGGTGGTTCAGAGAGGTTTATTCAGGATAGTTGTAAGATCACAAGAAGACCAGAACGAGACCCCACCAGGAGCAGCCAGCATGCTGCTCAGCCCAGCCAACTGTGAGTCTTTCACTACCGACATTCTATGTTATGTCATTACACCAAGATTCTATTGGCAGGGCTAGAATGACATCAGAGTCAAGATACAACAGATAGGTGTAGGCCCGCCCTTTATCAAACGTGGTTTTTAAAGGGCGAGGACAGCCGATGATAAAGCATGACACCTGGTGGTGTGTGAGGCCAGTCCATACATTTTTTTGAGATGCCCAGCACCACCTACTCACCGGCATAACGTGCCTCAACTTTTGGTAAGAATCAGACACTGAGTCCGGGTAGCTTCTTGTTGTGTGATATATGTTGGTTGGAGGCCAGCTTACCCTGCCTACCCCGCAGCCTCCCGTTCCCTCCCCCTTTTGAACAAAAGGGTTTTTGTGTATACATATGATTGTACAGCTTCTTGCTGTGGGAACACACTTGGGGTTTTTCTTTTCTTAATCTTAGCCATTGCAGCCATATTGATTCGTTGAATTAAGATAATCTCTTAGTCCCTTCCTACCCTACCCCTTCCCTGTAGTCATCATGGACCTAGCTAACGAACTGGCCTTTGATGAGGCCACCATAGCTGAGATCCTAAAAACATCCTCCCTGCTAGCAGACACTGTGATTACACAGACCCTAAAAAACTCTGATGAATGGGAGGCACTAGCAGCCAGTAAAAAGGAACAGGTTCGCACTGCTCTCCACGGTGCCTTCATGACGGAGTACCTCAGAAAAAAACAGCGCACCCAGGGGGTTGATAGTCACCAATGAACCGCGCATCTTCCTTAACAACAAGGAGATTAGGAAGAACTGGTCATACATAGCGTGGAAATGCACAAAAGACTGGCTTGTACTTATTATTAGTACGGCCAGAAAACTAGCAGACCTACTACTAGTTGACATCCAAACCAGCGAGAATAACTTGAAGACATTGGTACACATCTCGGTCTTCAAGAAGAAGCTGGAAGAAATAAATAGTCCTCCCAATCCGGCTTCAGAAAAAACCACAGTACGGAAACCGCCCTCCTCGCCGCAACAGATGACATCCGCACCCTACTGGACAAAGGAGAAACAGTAGCCCTCATCCTCCTCGACCTATCAGCGGCGTTCGTCACAGTCTCCCACCGCACCCTAATACGCAGACTCTACGACGCAGGAATCTAGGACAAGGCTCTCGACTGGATCTGCTCCTTCCTCTCCGGCAGGACGCAGCGGGTCAGACTCCCCCCTTTCCTCTCGGACCCCACACCTACCACCTGCGGAGTCCCCCAGGGCTCCTCCCTCAGCCCGATGCTCTACAACGTCTACATGGCTCCACTTGCCCCCATCGTCAGAACCTACGGACTCAACATCGTGTCATAAGCAGACGACACCCAGCTCATCCTCTCCCTATCCAATGAGCCCAACACCGCCAGACGCAACTTTTGAGAAGGCATGGAAGCCGTCGCCAAATGGATGAAAAACAGCTGCCTACAACTAAACAGCAACAAAACAGAAGTACTCATCATGGGCCCAAACCCCGACGCCTGGAGCGACACCTGGTGGCCCCCCGCCCTCGGAAACCCGCCAACCCCCACAGACCACGCACGCAACCTGGGAATCATCCTGGACTCCGAGCTCAAAATGGACCGCCAGATCAACTCTGTCTCGTCTTCCTGCTTCCACACCCTCCTCCTCCTTCGTAAGACCTTCAAATGGATCCCCCTCGAACACCGAAAGACCGTCACTCACGCCCTGGTCACCAGCAGACTCGACTACGGCAACGCACTCTACGCCGGAATAAACAAAAACCTCACCCGCAAGCTACAGAACATCCAGAACGCCTCCGCAAGACTGGTCCTCAACCTGCCAAAACACTGCCACATCTCCCAGCACCTGCGCAGACTCCACTGGCTCCCCGTCGAGGCGAGAATCACCTTCAAGATGCTCACCCACGCACACAAGGCCCTCCACGGCACCGGACCAGCATACCTGAACAGCCGACTCAAATTCCACCCACCCCAAAGGACCCAACGATCAGCCCAGCTCTCCTACGCCGTGGTCCCCCGCACCAGAAAGACCAGATCGGAAGGCCGCTCCTTCTCCTTCCTCGCGGCCAAAGCATGGAACACCCTTCCGCTCCACCTCAGACAGACAACATCGCTCCCCATCTCCACAAGAAACCTCAAAACCTGGCTCTTCGACAGACCCCCTCCTTGATGGAATGGAACCTGCACCCCCCCCACCCCTAGCGCCTTGAGACCCTTACGGGTGAGTAGTCGCGCTTTAACAAACCCCTGATTGATTGATTGAATGAATATAAGGATTATCTGACCCAATCCAAACTGACAAAACTAAAAAAGGATGTGCAGAAGTTTAGTCATGAGACCACATACCCATATGTGACAGATGAGTACTATGATAAACCACAGACCTAGACTTCAAATAAGAGACAACAGAGACCCAGACCGACCCCGATGAACTGGACATTCAGTTCATGAGACGAGAGGAGCAGCAGTGAGAGTGGAGACGAGGGAACATCAGCGAGAGGACCTCGACAATTCTATCAAGAACCACAATTACCCCCTCCAATGCCCCCCTTTGGGTATTGGCAGCAGCCCTTTTATCCACAAGGGTTCCCGTACCAACAAGGACCGCCGCCTTTTTTATACAGAGGCCGGACCCGCGGAAGAGGACGGCAAAAGAACCAGAAACAAGGCACCAGAGTCCAGTGGGAAGACCAAACACCCAATATAGTGGTGACGAGAAGCAAGGGAAGAGAACAAGGACCATCAACAAGCAAATGGCACCTAATGTGGTAAACCTGAGCAGTCACACCTTGACGCCAGATGAAGAGAGCGTCCTCGCTAAAGGATTAGGGTTTGTACCCACGCCCAAGAATGACCTTTTTACTCTCCGCACCGAGTTGGCGAAATTCTTCAGAAAAATCAAACTGAAAGACTTCTTCGAGGGAAAAGAACACGACCGGGAACTACCGACCAACAACACGGGCCTGAGAAAGAAATCCACTTTTGTACCCCCCACCCAGGCTATTCCATGCCATATCCAGGCTTTTGAACAAGCAGTCCTGAAAGAGGTAGATGCAATCAACTGTACAGAGAAAAGGGGTTTTCAAAATCTGAAGCGCGGTGAGAAGACAGCATTGGAAAACCTGAAGAGAAACACCAATCTGGTAATTAAGCCAGCGGATAAAGGGGGAGCGATTGTCGTTATGGACCAAGACAAATATCATGCTGAATGCATGCGCCTTCTATCGGATAAATTGGTTTTTTGAGAAGACAAGGGTACCCCAATATGTGAACCTGGGGTGGCGAGATATTTAGAAAACAGTGGTTCAGGTGTGGCCTAAATGGTCCAAAGCGAGAAAGTGACCCAACAGGGAACATTTGGTTCTAAGATTTTGAAATTAATTCATGAGGGAGCAAAAGAAAAGATCAAAAGAAAGGTCACGTAGGTCAGATAAATGATAAACATTTATTTTACAATTTTTTGTATAGTATTCAGGTGCTCACATATATTTAAGTGAAAGGAAGCGTGACATGCAGGGTGATAGTGAGGTTTAAAAAGGCATCGCATTGACAACAGTATAATGAGCTCCACAGTTATTTTACAAAGAGTAATAGGAGTTCATGTTGTATGGTGGTCGACGGCGTTTCGAACCCAATAAGTGGGGTTCATCTTCAGGACAAGGGTGAGCAAGCTGAATTAAAGGGAAGGAAAATCATCCTAGGCCCATTCGTCTGTTAATGATGTTGGCGGCTGGTACTGATTTTTAAAATTGGCTACGGGCGTGAATTATTTGCGCCAAGGAACTGAGTGGGAATGTCTGCCCGGGACTCGTGTTTGCTTATTTAGTTTGGAGGGAACCCGGGATGGGAAGGCAGCTGGCCAGGTTGATTGGAGTTATTTTTATGGAAAACGAACAGCAGGGCCTTTAATTGGGGGCCTGGAGCTGTGCAGACGAGAGCGTCCTGCTTCTGCCTTCGCTGGCGTTGAATGCTCATCGGATAAAGACAACTATGAAATCATCACAAATGACCCCACATCCAGACTCTCTACCAAGATCAAACCCATTGTTGAAGAAGGTATCACCAACAATTGGATAACGAAACACGCGGCTGAATTTCTAGTGGGTGACACCCCATGGACCCCAAGGTTTTACCGCCTACCAAAAATCCACAAGAATAAGGATCCACCACCGCGAAGACCGATTGTGTCAGGTATCGGTTCGGTACTCGAACCCCTCTCACAGTTCTGCGACTGGTTCCTAAAACCAATTGTTCAAACATCTACATCATATCTCAAAGACACCAAGGATGTATTATGCCTTCTTAGAGACATGGAGATTGACCCAGGAGAAGACTGGTTAATCACAATGGACATAGAGGCTCTGTACACGAGCATCCCCCAGAGACGCACTCTAGCCGTTGTGGAACATATACTCCAAGAGAAGGAATGGGACTTCATCACCCCTCGCAGTTTCATCATGGAATGCGCAGAAATGGCTCTGACAGAAAACTTCTTTGAGTTCAACAACACCATATACCACCAGATCAGGGGTACGTCTATGGGAAGCACCTTTGCTCCCAGTATGGCGTGCCTCTATGTACACCAATTTGAGGAAGACTTCATATACAAACAGGAAAACCCCTTCAGACAACAACTGAAGATGTGGCGGCGATACATTGACGACATCCTCATCATCTGGCATCGGAACCACCAACAAGCTACCGATTTCTGCGAGTGGGTCAACACAAGAGACGAACATCTCAAATTTACGTGCAACATCAACAAGAATGAAGCGGTATTTTTGGACCTTGTGATTACACTGAATGAAGAAGGACTGAGTACGAAAGTACACAACAAACCCACTGACAAAAACAGCCTTCTCATGTACGAAAGCTTTCACCCCAAAGCACTTAGACAGAATCTCCCAGTGGGCCAATTCCTCTGCGTGAGGAGGAACTGTTCATCATTAGAAACCTACGACCATCAAGCCCAAACCCTAGAAGATAAGCTGATCCAACGCCATTACCCAAAAAAAATGGTCAAGAGGGCAAGAAAAAGAGCCCGGAACAACAATCGAGAGGCGTTGCTGGAGCACAATGAGAAACAAGAAAGCGACAGGATAGTGTGTGTCACGACATACACCTCGATTTCCAACAAAGTCCAAAAGCTCATTCAAAAACATTGGCGTATACTGAACGGAGCAGGAAAGCAATGGACCGCACCATTATTTGCCTTCAAGAGAAACTCGAACATCCGGGACGCACTTGTCCACTCCAAGGTTACTCCACCTCTACCACAGACACAAACCACTTTGTGGGATCAGAACAGACCCGTTGGCCACTACCCCTGCGGCAGCTGCGTAACATGCCAATTCACTCATCCTACTAAAGAGGTCGACATCAACACAGACAGACCATGGGTCTTGAAGAATCTGACCAATTGTAACAGCGAGAGTGTAGTCTATCTGATAAGGTGACCCTGTAACCTCCTATACGTGGGCATGACATTACGTAAAGTAAAAGTCAGAATCAACGAACATCGTAGCACCATAAGATGCAAGAAAAGTAACACAAAGCTTACACGTCACTTTCTAGAGCAAGGACATTGCGACAAAGACCTTGAGTGGGTAGTGCTGTAGAAGATGCATCCTGGCAGTCCCAATCTACAAAAAAGACTGCACATTCGAGAACAGAGGTGGGTGTACTGCCTAAAATCTAATGATCATGGGTTAAACGACGAAATACCATGGCTCCATATGGGTTAGACCCATATGACACCGTGACCTCTAGGACAAACCAACAACTCAGACTAGAGACCAGCAATAGTGTGCATGTGAATATAACCCCCCCCCTTTTGTAGATATTTGCGTAGACATATATGCAGCTGGACCATGCGTCTAAGTATGTGGTACCCCACGTCCATTCACTTACCCATACATCCAACTATGAGTGCTATTACAGTTTATATCTCCCCCTCCTTTATGGTCCCGTGCTTTTAGGAGCAGTCCTAAGGCATGTTTACTTAGAAACGGAGCGATCATTTTTGCCTGCTCCTTCTTAAACTTTGGAACTCATGCGCTCTATCTTTAGCATTTATATAGCCTTTTGCGCTGGGTTTTTCTAACTAACACCCTCACCCTGGGTAGTGGCAATCCGGGGACAGTTATTAGCAAGAGAGCACACCGCTCTCTGCCGGCACTCGTTCTGGGCTGTAAAACGCATGCGCGACACTCTGAACATTCCGGTAGTCGTTTGCGCATGCGTTGTTTATGAAACAACTAAACCGGTTCGGAGCGCATGATCTCTTCGTTCCGATGACAACAGCCACACAACGATGATGCTTACATCAGGCAGTTTTACGCGGACAGCGGAAGTACAATGCAATATCAAAGCGCCTGGTACAGTTTCTATCGGCGTCCCAGCTGTAAATTATTTATAGGCTAATGAGTCAATTTACCACCGGACCGCTCATCATATATATACCGCGCTGCCTCCCCAAGCCATTCACCAGCGGGGAAGCAGCGAGGAAGGACCTAGGAGCATGCAAGGGACGCACCTTGATGTAGTAAGGGGATGAATGGATGTGTGATTGAGCTACTTGGTGGAACAAGCAACCACTACAAATAAGAGTGAATGCAATTGTATGCATTCTTTTAATTTTCACCTTTTTAATTCTCTCCAAATTAATTTGACATACAGAGTTTGCCTACAGGGGTCCCTCTACTCCTCCCTTCCCCTGGGACATCCCTATACCTCTAATAGGGTAAGAGTGTGAGCTGGTCTCACAACTATTTTTGAGCACCACGTATGCAGTGACAAGGGTGCTCACCACATGCACTTTAAATGTACCACGTGCATGTTGTTTCTTCATCTGATTTCTTCCTGACCAGTATGAGTGTATTTAAAATTGTTTTACTTATACTGTGATATGTCATTGTCTTACAGGTGTTCCGAAAATGTTATGGTAGAGTTGGACTAGAGCCAACCTACGTGAGTGGATTCGTCTTTGTCTCTTAGAGACAAGATAGGAGCCCTTCTCTCACTTACGCCCTGATGAATGCAATGGACCCTCCAGGCCGTAGTGGCAGAAACATGTTGGCAACACAGATGGAGATGGGGTACTAGACCCCCAAATCTCCACCATTTCTTTTAATATCGAGCACGCTCTGCACTATTAAAGCCCTCACGCAGGATCGTGCATCGATTTTTAACATCACTCACTCACTTTTTTCAGCACGGGCCCCCACTTAGTTATAGTAGTGCCTCCCTGTCGCCAGGTGTAGGCCCGCCCTTTATCAAACGTGGTTTTTAAAGGGCGAGGACAGCCGATGATGAAACATGACACCTGGTGGTGTGTGAGGCCAGTCCATACATTTTTTTTGAGATGTCCAGCACCACCTACTCACCGGCATAATGTGCCTCAACTTTTGGTAAGAATCAGACACTGAGTCAGGGTAGCTTCTTGTTGTGTGATATATGTTGGTTGGAGGCCAGCTTACCCTGCCTACCCCGCAGCCTCCCGTTCCCTCCCCCTTTTGAACAAAAGGGTTTTTGTGTATACTATACACCAGCATACATCAACCACCAACTGAACTTCCACCTTACCTTCAGACACCTGCGTTCCACGTCCCTCTGCGTCGCCAACACAGACGTGCTATACAAATCTAGCTAGATGGATACCCAACACATCTTTACGCATAGTAAATTTGGATGGTTAAAATATGAAGTTGAGTATATTAAAAAGCCACATCCATAAATTATCCAGGATATTACATTATTTGGGGAAGCAGGGAAGTTTGTCGGATATTTTGAGAATGTCTGATCTGCGCCCCATTACCTGCAATGATTCTATAATGCTTAGATCCTTCGGTGAAGTTTTATTGACTCCTAAAACCTCAAGCCTCCCCATTTCTCCCCTGTAATACCAATGAAAATCTGAAAACCTGTAGCAGAAACCCCCACAAACTGAAACCTCTGGTGAATTAAAGACTTTTATTTTATCTCCATATTTTGTCACAGCTCAACTTATCCTTGGGCCTTTTTAGTCCTGTCAAAGCCATTGTCGAAGCGCCTCAGATCATCAGCTACTGGCTTGTCCTTTTTATTCCGTTTTATCTCTCCATCGACAAGAGCTCTCTGGCACTCTCTCCACAGCTGTTCTGCATAAGCAAGAGCCAGTGTTTTGCCCCTGTAGAGCCCTGGCCCATCCAGCCATGCATGCTTGTTCTCCCTTGTGGCCTCCAGAAATAATCCTGGGCCTCATTTACAATATTTTGACGCATGGCAGCGCAGAAAGCCTTCCTGCTGTGCTGCTGTGCGTCAGAATAAAAGGGCAAGAATGCACAGTATCTACAAGATATGGCGCATTCCTGCCCTTCTCCCCTGCGCCGGCGCACAAACAGCAGCCTAGCGCCAATGCAGACAACCTTGCGTCATGTTGAAAGGGTGTCTGCATTGCGGGGATGATTGTTTTTGTGCAGAAAGGGACACCTTCCTGCGTAAAAACAATAATCAATGGCATTTTCCTCTTTCTATCCATGCTGCAGAATGCAGGATGCATAGAAAGAGAAAAAACGGGGAGAAATAAAAGTATTTCTCCTCCCTGCACCAGGAGGCGTAGGATTCTGACACATTCCCAGCTTTACAAAACGTTGTAAATCTGGAAATGTGTCAGGTTCCATGGATGTTGCATGGGAACACCCACAGCAACACCCATAGAACAGCTCTTTCACGCATAGTAATGCAAGAGAGAGGCCCATATTTACAAGGCCATGAAAAATCACATAGGGTGGCTTTACGTGGCATTATAACTATGGGCAAGCCCATTGCCCTGTCGGTGCGTCAAAAAAAGTGAAGTACCTATTGCGCAATGGGCTTGTAAATGAGGCCCCCTGTCTCTAATGTAGGTGAATGGGCAATGTGAAACCTCCCTCTTCGTGTCTCCAAGTATTGGAATTCAGAGGTCCTTTTATCCTTCTCAAGCCATGGCCCTTGCCAGGGCCGGCTCTAGGGCGGTGCGATCAGTGCCACCGCACCGGGCGCTGACTTGGGGTGGGGGCGTCATTTTTGCAAGGATATTAACAGTTTAAAAGCGCATGCTGCTGTGTTCCTGGCCTTCAGCAATCTTCAGGCATCAATTAAAATGTCAAGATAACTCTGATGATTAATCGTCTTCCTTTGTCTAGTGGAAGTTTTGACTCATCCAAAGGTAGTGCATAGGGTTAAAATGCCTGCTGCTAAAAACGTGTACCATGCAGATCACAAAGTGCATATAATGTAAATAGGTCAGTTGGTTACTGCTTCTGTAAAAGAGCTTTTTGTTACTTGTAGTTTATAAGTCAAAATCCTAATATAGAACATAGAGCTATTCACTGTCATCAAAGAGCTGCTGCAAACTGCAAGGTATATGTCAGAGCTATAATTGTTTTCACAGTCTTTCATTATTCTAATCTTCCCAAAAGGGTTCATTTGGGTAGAAAGCAATTCTTATTATTAAACAGAACCCCTACCAATGGTTTTACGTTTTAAATTCTGAATTTGTGCTTTTCCAGAATATTGACTCTTAAACTATATTGCCTACCAGTATCGATGACATGTCATTCCTACACTACACCTTGTAGTCCTGTCTGATGTAACATTTCCTATACACTGATTTACACACATATGATTGTCTCTGTGCAATGTGTGTTTGATGTAAAGTGCGCTGACACCTTACACTGGTATGAGTGGTGCTATAAAACTAAATGAATCTGAGAGACAGTGGTTATGGACACTTGAGGGGCACTGTTAAAGGGTGCTAGTGAGGGAATCCGTGGCAGAGGTGCCCATTGGGGAGGGGCACCAACAAACATTGTCGCACAGGGCACCTCCAGTGCTAAAGCTGGCCCTGGCCCTTGCATTCTTCACATACCCTGGCATCCCTCTCGAACCCCTGCGTCCACATCTTGAACCCAGACCTCGCATCCCTCTCGTGCAACTGGCTGCACACCCAGGCCCATGCTAAAGTTTCGTTACTCCTGTGCACTCTGCTGAGATAATCTCCCTTGTGCAACTACATACGTTTGTTTCTCTTCACCCACAGGTTTGTGTGTTTTTAAACAATTGTGTTTAGAAGCAATAAACAAAATGGACAATGTGGCGGGAGGATTTCTATGTGATGTGATAAACCAGCTCTGCGTCCTTGTCTCACATCCCTTTTCCTTCCATCACTCTTTGTCCTGGTTAAGTGAAAATACAAGTACCAGAATGCAAAGCGATACCTCTACTGAGTACCTGAGAAGAGACAGTTTAACATGTGTAACAGCCTGTACACTACAATTCCTAATGTGACCACGTTGAAACTTCAAGGAGTTCAAAACTATGCACCCGCCTGTTACCTGGTCTGATTAGGCAACACCACATTACACCTGTCCTAAAATATCTCTATTGGCTCTCAGTAAAAGAGAGATCCACGTATAAGACTCTCTGCAGGGTGTATAGTGCTCCCAACAACCCAGTGCTTAATTTGTAAAAATAAATAAGTACCAGGGCCCTCGTCAAGAGACCACTGCAAGTTGCACCACCCATTGCCCCTGCCAGAGCTGCCAACCAATTCAGCAACAAACCATCACACTCCTAGGGTGACAATTCAGACTCTTCCAGGCACCCAAAGCTATAAGAATGCTTGGGGCGCAGGTATTAGTAATTTTTAATGTATATTACATTAACAAACAACTGTTGCTGTTCTCATCTCTAAATTAGACAAACAGCACTACCATGTGGCAAACTGTCATACGTGTTGGTGTTGACATTTAGGTGCTAGTGCCGAGCACCTGAAACCACTGGCTCAAATTAAGCACTGCAACTACCTTGCAAAAATGTCCTCCCTGAACCTTCCGTTCAAGAACCACAGATGTTCTAACACAAGACCACCGGCCGCCGCCACATAGAAAAAGTGGTGGGCGGAGGGAGAGCAGGGTGTGGAGTTTAATGATAATAAAAAAATGTTACGTTAAACTTACCTGCTGCCGGCCGCCACCCGCGTCACGCCTCCGTGTGGTTCTTCCTTGTCCCAGCAGACACTGGGGCTACATCACAGACTCCCTGTCCAATCCCCGCGCTTTTCTACAGCATTTGATGATCGGTGACTGCTCACCCCCCTGCTCCCCGTGCCCCACCACCCCCCCACAAAAAAAACCCTACTGCATCAGTCAAACGCCTAAGACTGCCACACTTCCCATCTGACCTAAAACTTTCTTGTACCTTTAAAGTTTTAGCCTTCTTCGGAATCTCACCTTAGCAAGTCTCCCTCCTGTTCCATTTACTGAGTACCACTGACCATACACTGCCAGGGTTTTTCTACGTCACAACCAGGCCACCTGGTACATTCCACTGCTCAGAGACTCATAGCACCTGTCAGGTGCTATGGTTAGAAGCGCTTTACGAAAGAAACTTGAATGCATAAAATACAATTCATTTCGGCTGCTGTGAAGAGGAAAGATGAAGCAGAAACGCAGCCTTTGTGAAGATCTTTGCATACAGAATGCAGCAGAAACTGCATGAGAGGAGAAATGCAGGCAAAATGTAGAAGCGTGTTGAGTCTGGCTGAGGAGAGCCAAGGAAAGAGCGTTCATCAGAGCACAGAGAGGTAGAATAGCAGAAATATGGTAGCCAACGTCAGCAGAAATAGAAAAAGGGGGCAGAAATGTAGACAATAATAAGGAATGAAAAGAAGCATATCGTGGGAGGAAGGTTCTGCTTGAACTTGCATTCCCCTATTTCCAAGTGATCACATAATTTATTTTCCTTGATTGAACCTAGACACCCAGATTTCAGATATACTACATTCCGTTATTTCGGGGTAAATATCTGATTTTCACATTCCAGGTGAACATGTGATACCTGGTCTAGATAAACTTAGAAATCTGTGGTTCCGGGCACACATAAAACAATATGGTTCTAGATGCACCTACAGTTCTCTACAGCAGGATGAACCTGACAGGCATCAGTTCCAAAACAAGCATCATTGTCATGGCTCCACGTCAAACTACGAGTATCTGGTCTCAGGCGCACAAATCATTGTCTAGTTATAGAAGACCCTTCAATGTCCTGACTGAAGGGGCTCCTGCAGTGCCAGGGTTCTGGTTGACAATTTCTTGCCATGGTTTCAGGTAAACCTATAATAGCCTAATTTCAAATGAAGATACAATGTTCTGATTCCATGTAAATCTTAAATGCCCTGGTATTAAGTGAATACTCAATGCCCTAGAACCATTATCATAAGAAAATGAAATTTCCTGGTTCCACTTGGTGCTACAGTATAATTGGACAATAGCTAGTTCCATGAGGACATATAAAGTCAAAGGGCCTCATTTACTATATTTTGACGCACAGCAGCCCAGCAAGCCTTCCTGCTGCGCTGCCCTGTGCGTCAAAATAAAAGGTCAGGAATGAGCCGTATCTGCAAGATACGGTGCATTCCTGTCCTTCTCCCATGCACTGGTGCACAAACAGCAGCCGTACACCAGCGCAGACAACCTTGCACCGTGGTGCCAGGGTGCCTGCGTTGCAGGGATGATTGTTTATGTGCAGGAAGGGACACCTTCCAGCAAATAAGCAATCATTAAAGGCGATTTGCTCCTTCTATGTGTGCTGGAGAATGCGGTACACATAGAAAGAGCAAAAAACAAGGAGAAATAACAGCATTTCTCCTCGCTGCACCACTCCTACGCCTCCAATCGGGAGGCGTAGGATTCTGACGCATTCCCATGCTTACAACACTTTGTCAATCTGGGAATGCATCAGGTTCCATGGATGTTGCGTGGGAACACTGACAGCAACACCCATGTAACGCCCCTTTAACGCAGAGTAGTGCCTGAAAGGGACCTATATTTACATGCCCGTGAAAAGTCACACGTGGTGCACCGCCAGTGCATCTAAAAAAGTGACACACCGGCGGCCTTGTAGATGAGGCCCCAGGTTTTGAGTAGTGGTTCAGTTCCCTGCTTCCTTGTGAACACACACTTTTCTGGTATCAGATTACCTAGAATATCCTGGTTTCACACAAAGCAACAACGCCTTGGTTGAATGGGAAATTGCAATAATTTGGTTCCAGATGAAGATGCAGTGCGCTTGTATGATGAAGCGGTGCTAAGCTGAACTGAAATACTCTTGTTCAAGGCAAACACACAACACTCTGGTTCCAGGTGGATTTACAATGTTCTCCTTCTGGGTCAGGCTGATATAATGTACTTTCAATCTCAGTTCAAGCCCTGAAATGTCCTGATTACTGATAGATGCATGACACCCTTGAAATCAAGAGTGTACAATTTGAACCAGAGCTACACAACCCAGTTCCCAATAGTGCCACAAAGTTCTTTTCTAGATAAACAAATATTGCAAGCATATAATGCAATTTAGATGAAAGTAAAATGGGCAGAGTTTCTAACACAAATCTTTCTTTTTCTTTGTCAAACTACAGTTGCCTGGTTGCATATGGAGTTGCCTAGTCAAGGTTTAAGGCACCTAGAATAGGCTTATTGTACTGTGCCTTAGGTGCACAGAAGCTAGCAGGCAATGATTCCAGAATACCTACATTTGTGGATAAACTTGCAATGCCCTGGTTCCAGATGATCGTTCAATGGTCTGTTAGATTACTCCGAATCCTGGCGACACAGCACCCTGCTTGTTCTGGGCGAATCTACAATGACCTTCTCCCAGAGGAAACTACAAAGGCTTCTGCTTTGAGGGGTGGATAGGTTCCTTGTTTCATACAAGCCCACAAACCCTGGTTTGGGTGAGCCCTATTCTCCCCGTTTGCTCTGTATCTACAGTGCTCTGGTTCCAGGTGAATCTACAATATTCTCGATTAGGGTTGCACCTACAACATCTTGGTTCCAGATTCATCCATAATGCTCTGGTATAGCGAGAATCTGCTCTGCCCTTCACTTGTTTTTGAATCTACTGCGCCGTCCTCCCCAGTGAAACTGCAGTTACTGCTAATCTCAGGCGCGGATAAATTCTTTACCACCAAAGAGTCTATGCGACTCTATGCTCCGTCGGTTCCTGGTGAATCTACAATGCCCTGATTCCAGGTGACACTGCAATTACCTCTGGTCTCTGGTGCAGATAAATCCTTGACCACCATAGAGTCTTTGGAAATCTATGCTCCTCTGGTTCCTGGTGAATCTACATTGTCCTGATTCCAGGTGAAACTGCAGTTACCTCTGGTCTCAGGCGCAGATAAATGCCTGATCACCATAAAGTCTATGCAACTCTATACTCTTCCGGTTCCTGGTGAATCTACAGCGTCCTGATTCCAGGTGAAACTGCAGTTACCGCTGGTCTCAGGCGCTGATAAATACTTGACCACCATAAAGTCTATGCGACTCTATGCTCTTCCGGTTCCTGGTGAATCTACAGCGTCCTGATTCCAGGTGAATGTTCATTGTCCTGTTGTCAATGCTCTGCCTGGAGTTTGGTATGGAATTCTCTGGCTTCGGGTAAATACACAACGCACTAGTTCCCGAAGCAGCTACAATGTCCTCCTGTTTCAGCTTTTGCTAAATTCTTGTCCTTCGTAAACTCATTAATCACTTATTCCAGTGAAATCTACAGATTTTTATTCATGTGCAAACCTGTTATGTCAAGCTCTGAGCTTAAACTTCATTTCACACTGTAGGTATATGGCCCTATAGGAATCCATGTGCATGTTATATAGTGTGAGGCTAGCCACAAAGTAACAGTGCACTGTACAATCAAGAGGGGAGACGGACTGGGGGGTTGGGGGCTAGTGCAGAAAGGGGCTGACATTGCAGGGGTCCGAGTGGGGTGGGAGTGGTCTGGAAGGGTAGAAGAGAGGCGCGGGAGAAGTTGCAGGAGGGTATTCCGGTGCTGTTAGGCATCAGTTCGGTTGGGACATTGTGCAGCAACAAGGTGCTGTTCGAAGAGTGGCCTTCAGTTTCAGAGGCACAGAGAAGGTGCCTGGCGGATTTCGAGGGGGACAGAGTTCCATATCTTTGGTGCATAAATGAGAAAGTCTGACGTCATATTTTAATCTGGTCTTCTTGATAAATCACAGTTGTGATTTTATAGATTAAGAACATTCAAGAGTGTTGTTTCAAAGAAGCAGCACTAGGAATTTATATCACGATCCAATTTAAAAAACATAACACAATCTGTATGTACAGGGATATTATTTTAAAATTATAAACAAAGTCAATAATATGTATTGTAGATGCTCCCATTGAGAGAGGTAGATAAAATTTGCCTCAAATGATCCTTTTTGCTTCTGTCTGTTCTTTCATGCCTGGTCTATTACCCTGACTTGGTTCTCTTCCTGCGGTGTCTTTTATCTTATTTTTTCACAGCCTACTAATTTCACAGTGTCCCCCTACAAGACGCGAAAGGAATTCAATCCCTGTAGGAGAATGTGTGTTGCATAAAATCATGCCTATTGCATTCAGGTGCTAATGGAACTGTTTCAGAGGATGAAAGGGGCTTCGTTAACATTCCAAAGAAAGGTTAAGGCTGAGCATAATACGCGGTGTGACTCCGCGGCGACCCTTGCGGCTTGAAGAATTAAGAGGACTTCTTTATCTTGGAGGCATTATTTCTTACCACGTTTGAAACATCTAGTAGGAAAATTGCTTCTTCTCAAGTGACCTCACATATCTGACCTTTTTAATTGATATATTTCAAGTGAAAAGAAGTAGTTTTTTTTACCTTGTTCCTTAAAGGAACTGAATGACGCCAATGATTGACGGGGGAGGTGGTGGGGGCGTTGAGCAGCCTTGCCCAAGGACATATAAATGCAGAGGTAGCCTCAGAGTGTGGACGCTGATTCCTGAGAGCCGCCACATTCTGAAGGAAGAGCGCGGCGCAGAAGCAACCATGGCGTATAGCAGCGTCGTCTTCTGCGTATTCTGCCTCTTGGCCTTGTCTTCAGCCTGCTACATCCAAAACTGCCCCATCGGTGGCAAGCGGTCAGTCCTGGATGTGATGGACATCCGGAAGGTGAGAGGCTTTTTTGGGGGGAGGATGTTTTGGGATTCATAGAACTGGGACTGAATATGTGATCAAATTCAACATCACTTTCTAAGACTTGTCAAAGGTCTTCTTCCCTCTAAGATGGATTCCATGAGCCATATTCACTGATGTTTGACAACTATTAAGACTAGATTGAATAAGTAAGGACATCTGTGCTGCAGTGCTGCTAAAGAACCATTCAGGTTTTCAGAAAGACATGCTCATTTTAAATCTTTACATGTCTTGCCAAAGAAAAACTCATGATACCATGAAGACATCTTTGACACAGCCTTAGTTATTTAATTTTTGTGCCGCATCAGGGCCCAGAACATTGCAGTCTGGGTGGTGCGGTTCAAGATTCTGGCAAGCATGTGGGAAGTTATTGCATTGCATTGTGGGTAAGAGTTGGACCACCAGGGCTTTCATGGGGCTGATGAATGATGGTTAGCAGTGAATGAAGGGGGAGAGGGGGTATTGTTTCGCAGTGAGGGCGCGTGCATAGACAAGCTTCTGATGCATCACGCCGTGGCAAGCGGGAGGTGGTCAGTGGCAGATCATAGCGGCATGGGAATTTCATACCACCTGATTTGTTGATGGTTCTAGGCACTTGTAGGTCAGGTAGAGGATTTCTGATTTGACCCAGATTCTGACTGGGACATATTGGTTTTAGGTAGGCCTAGAGGGTGTGGAATAGTCCCTTCATTTGAGATGTGACCATGACATAAGTAGGTTCCTTTCTGCAAGTGCTGCCTGGAACATGTTCCTTTTAGTGAGCTGTGTGGCCCACTCTTTTCAGTGGCATCCTTCAATGAGGGTCCGCTCTCTGATCTTTATAAGAAGGTGGTTTGTCTGGAAACGTAATCTACTCGTTCAGTTGATGCACCAAATTAACGAATGTATTTGAACGCCCATTTATGGTTGATGGTGACTCTTTAAAGTGTGTAAATGTAAAAAGTTTTTTCCCCCAAAGGGCAATATGGTTCTTCCAGTGATGTTTTGTGTTGTTACCTACTTTTCACTGGTCTTCAATGTGAACATCCTGCCACTAACACAGCAAGTCTAATGATGTGCAAATATAAATTATTATGCAAAAACACTGTTTTAAAGCTGAAGTGGAAGCAAAACCGTTGATTAGTAATGATTTAAAACAGAGACAAATGTCATCTGCTACATGACGATGTGTTTATTCGTAGTGACCAATGTATATTGTTTTTCTTTCTGATTCTTACATGATGTGTGGGTGAATGCCTGTCAGTTTTTTACAGGATCTCAAGGAATCCAATAGGTGAAAAGTAGCAAATGTATATGTAAGTGTTCTTACAGGACTGTGTTACAAGATTATTGTAACAGTTCCTGTAATAAACGTCTTATTACAACCGTAATACGACTGTGAGGTATGCTATCAACCAGTAAGAAATCCCGTATCAGTCTCCTATTCACCCTAGTGTTTTATACAAAGTTATCATACAAATACCTCACAGGCTTCCTGTATATATTTTCCTGCCCCATAGGATGTTTTTAGTGTGCATTATCTCAGTTGGTCTGAGCAGTGCATACCTTTTAATGCACGATATCTTCAATTTCCGATCCGGTAAATAAATAACACAGTTCTGCGATGGTAACAGAAGTCGCATGCGTAGGGAAACTATCCTGTACCTGTAGCTATTTTCAGTGTAGAGCTGAAACTGCTCAGTGCTTAATTTGAGACGGGGTTTGTAGGTGGTGTGCTGGGAACTGGCACTAATGTTTAAAGACCAGTACTTATTTGTGAGACTTCGACCCACAGCAAGAGAAGGAAAGACAGTAAAGGGAGAAAGACAGAAGAATAAAAAGATAGGACACTAGTGACACAGGGAGAGAGCAGGGATGAAATAAAACTGCAAGAGTGAAGTAAAGAGACAGGAAGAGGAGGAAGAGAGAGGCCTGGGTAAGGATCAAGGCTAGGCAGCCTTGGTATTTGGTAACCCCAGTATTTGACAGGTCCAGCCTCGGGCTCTTAAGAAAGGTGTTGTGCTCTTGCACTTATATATTTTTTCATTTTTTTTTTCATTTTCTTTTATATACAAATTATGCGCTGACGCTACTAGATCAAATGCGGAGCAGGGTAGATGAACAGAGCTTTCGTTTATCTGCCACCAAATTTCGTACTTCTGTGTTCTTGTTTTTTTTTCAAATGTTAATATCTGCCGTATTGGAACCTGGATCTATTTTTTATTACACAAAACATTCATTTTGATTTCAGTATTATGTTGATGTTTCCCACTTAAATTGTAAAGCTTGGAGCAACAAAACCCGGGAGAAGGGCTCACTTTTCTGAAGATACTATAGTGTGAGATATTACCTGTCCCTTGGAGTGAAGCCGCAGTTACATCATCTCAGTTTTTAAAGACAGACATTTATTATAGCTTTAGGAAGCAGGGGAGTACTCATAGCAGGGTGTCCACCATTGGTCCATGGGGGCCAGAGCCTTCTCACATTTTCTGGATATCCACATGAGAACATTTACATACAATGGGCCTCATTTATGGGATTAGTGTCGCAGTGCAGCGAGCAACCTTGCTACACTGCCCTGTGCCCGAGGAAAGGGCAGGATTGCACCGTATTTATTCAATAAGGTGCATCCTGTCCTTTCCCGCTGCGCTGGTGCCGTTTCAGCAGCCTTGCGCCAACGCAGGCACTCTTGCACCATAGTGCAAAGGTGCCTGTTTTGTAGAAAGGATTGTTTTTGTGCAGGAAGAGACACCTTCCTGCACAAAAACAATCCTGCGAGGCGTTTTCCTCTTTCTATGTGTGCTGCATAAAAACGAGGATAAATAAAGATATTTCTCCTCGTTATGCCTCCCATGCGGAGGCGTAAGGTTTTGACACATTCCCAGGTTTATAAGTCCTTGGGAGTTGCGTGGGAACACCCACCACAATGCTCAAGGAACGCCTCCCTTGAGCAGAGTAAGGTGAGTCAGCCATTTGCGCTGCATTGCCATACTCAAGATTTATGAGGCCACTCAAAGCCACACAATGTGGCTTTGCGTGGCTTCATAAATCTGACTCAGAGCCTTGCGTCACGCATGTACCACTTTGCATGGTGCAAACGTCACGCAAGCCTCTCGAAAATATGCCCCAATGTGTCCAATTAAGAATTATTTTCCCTGCTAGAAACTCTGTCATGGCTGTGGACTAGTGTTGGGCACCCCTGGTATACAGCTGTAAGCATTGCAATAAGCCTCCCTCTAGTACCACCCAAGAGACTCATCTGGTTGGTATCTGCTCATGTTCAGCACAGCACCTGTTCGTTCACTGGATGGGAGGCACTTTATCAGATAAATTATTTTCGAGGTTTGGAATATACTTGGAAGCTACGAAATAATGCAAATATAATCAAACACTTTGCATAATGCGGTTGCTTTCTTGTTTAAGCATATATGAGAAGGAGAGATTAAGGTTCACAAATGTGACTGATGTTGCAGAGGGGGTATATTGACATTTTCTAATGGACAGCTGAGCTATCCCTCTTGTCTTTTTTTGTAAAAACCAGTGTATTCATTGAACAGAGTTTGTTTGAAAAATTGACAGGTTAATTACATAGAAGTCCATTGTCACAGCCCCTTTCAAAGAGCCACGGAGCAAGCAGGGGTTACTGGGCCCAACCGTGGGGGTTGAGGTCTTTTACTCCTGATGTCCCAGGGCCCGACCTACGATGGATTCTGAGCAATTGGGCCAATTACCCCTTCTGCACTTGACTCTCAGCAGTAACGTGATCGAGCAGTCCAAGGCTCCCTCGGTGACGGAGAGGGTTGGATACAAGGGAGTGAAAACAGGCTCACAACTCAAATTGCGTGCAGCAGCAGCAATACATCTTTGTCAAGCCAAATACTCACTTCTTTGAAAAAAGAGAAGTATTTTATTTTCTACTACTACCAACACAAAGGAGAAATACAACATTCACAAACAATTACACAGTCCCCTCAGAGGTCAGGGCTCTAGTGTTTCTTTGGCAATTTCTTGTCCCACTACCTCCTCAAGTAAGCGATAGTGGTTATTCCCCATTCACTATTGGTAAAATCCAGGGTAAGCTCAACTAGGGGTCTCAGTCTCAAGAGTCCACTTTGACTCTAATTTAAAGCCAATAGTGTTCCAGCACTACCGCTCTAACTAGCAGCAAGTTCCCCCAGGGCCAACAGGCCAGAAATCAGTCTTACTTGCCCCAACAGGCGTGAAATGTATGGAGTTCCTGAGCTTGCCTAGTCCGCGGGCGCTTGAAGTGGTGTAGTGTCTTGTAAATAAAGAAATGCTGGAACTCCTTTGATTTCCACTGCACACCGTAGGCCTGTTACGTAAGCGTTGGAGGGATTAGTTGAAGGCAGGCTTAGAATGTGGAGTTCTGACTTACATGCAGCAAAATAAAGACATGCACAACTACTCTCCGTGTGTGGCTTGGTTATGGGTGAGTACCAGTGGCTGGCAGTACGCTTCAATTGGCAATAAGATAGGGGATACAATGCTCGCACACTGAGAGCGCTCTCCCAGAGAGTTTGCCGTAGTCCGACAAACTGCTTGTGCGTGCCACGTTTGCCACAGTTGAAGTGCAGAATCAAGGCTGGCATTGGTGGAGTCTCAGTGCAATGGCAGCCTGTGTCAATGCTTGAAGATAAAGAAAGCAGCATCGAAATTCTACATGTCGGTGGCCAGGAACTGACTGAAACGGCCGCAAATAAAAGGTACTGCGTTATTACGTTAATTAATGCCATACACCGAACAGAGTAAGAATGCTAAAGGGGGATCCAACCAGGTTACGAAAGCAGCGCACAACAATAGTGCAGTACAGATTAAACTGAAATTCATGTGGTACGAAGCAGAGATTACCCAATTCTTTGTGAAGAAACATTTAAGCATACAGCCGATCAAATATCATAACATTATCTGCTTTTGTGGACTAGTGGTATACAAGGTTTATCTACTTACCGAAACCAACGACGTGCTGTGGAGCAGCCCCAGAAAGAGGGCCTCAGGGGTTGTGTTTAACAGCTGCAAGGCTCACTACCAAAGCTGCAGCACAGGGGCCCAGAACAACTTCCCAGACCGCCCACAAGCAAGGAGCTTCAATGGAGAGCTAGGGCGAGATCCAATCTCCTAAAGTCATTAGAGCGGACCCCGAAGCTAGCACTTCACAAGGCGCTAGAGAAGCTCTGCCTGATCGAGTTCCACAAGAAGCGCATGAGAGACCACTACTGTCCACCATTGTGTATACTGCTGCTGCATTCCTAAAACTGCCATCTGAATTTGATACTGCCAAGTAACACAATATTGGCAATAGATGGACTGCATGGATAGACACTTTCGATGATTTCATAGATGCAACAGAAGAAAAGGATGATTAAAAACATCATAAAGAATCTGAAAAACATGGCCGGTGAAGGAGTGAAAGAAGCCTGAAAAAACCACAAGAAAGTGAAGTGACGTACAATCAAATTAAATCCAGTGCCAAATGTGGATTATGAAAGATACCTATTCAGTCAAGAACACCAGAGACTAGGTTAAACCATCAATGAGTTTGTTGAGAGAGTGGATGTTCTGGTGAAGCACTGTAGATTCAATGAGTTTAACGATGAAGCTACCTGCCGTAGAGTAATCAATGGATGTCTATCAGATTCCTTTCGACGACGACGATGCTGAAGGAAACATTGATCTTAGAACTAGTCCTCAAGGCTGCTCGTGCTGAAGAGAGTGCTGATAGCCAAGAGACTGACATGGAGGCCTGAGATACTCAAAGTGCGTCACTCATGAGGATGAAGAGTAAACCAAAGTGTAATGCTGAGGGACACAAGGTGATGTCTCCACTGAAGAAGAAAACGTGTTACAGATGTAGACTGTCATTTCCACATAAAGTCAAATGTCCCGCAATCAGACAGATATTCATCAGCTGAGGAAAAGCAAACAATTTTGTGATGACTTGCAAGGCGAAGAGAAAAGTAAGTGCATCACAGCGTGAAGACAAAAATGTCCGACTGAACGCTACCTCAGCGATGTTCGATGCGCTCCCACAAGACCAAGCTGTCACACCAACTGAGGCAAATTGACATCAAATGAAGTCGATCGTTGTCTAAATCATCAACAAAGAGTTCCTCAGTATCAGTCTCTTGTGAAAGTGACAATAACAATTGTGCAATGTCGATGTTTACTTCAGAAGGCATGCACATGTGGGACTAGTCGGATGTGAGGAAAAATTAAAAGTGGAGAAAAAGCGTCAAAAAAGGCACCACAAACATTCAAACATTGCCTAAAGATCATTCTAAAGAGAAATGGATGTTCGATACCAATCATAATTGACAGTGGTGCGTCGATAAATATCATGCCTGTGGAGAAGTATCAAGAATTATCTTCAACTTACAAAGTCAAAGGCTAAAGTACACACATGCACCCTTAAAGAGTCAAGGTTTGTTTGTAGCTAGGATGAAACATAAGAAACTGTGGTACAAGCACCTATTCATTTACTTCAAGGAACAATCTCAAGAGCCTGTTTGCTGAGTTTCAACAATGCTGTTGATATGGGACTGATATCAGTGAACTACAATATGAATGCCAGTCATGAAATTGTAAGTGTATTTCCTTCATTATTTCACAGATTAGGAAAACTCACAACAACGAAAGTAAAGCTACATATAAATGAGGGATGTTCATCCTGTTGCACAAAGACACAGACTAATTGCGTTTCACTTGCAAGAGGTTGCTGAAAAGGAATTTAATTCATTGCTTAAACATGACATCATTAAACACTCCACTAGTCCAATGCCATGGGTTTCTCCCATTGTAGTAGTGCCTTAAGAAGACAGTGAAGGAGCTGTACGCGTATGCGTTGATATGCATCAGGCCAACAAGGCTATTGAGCAAGAGAGACATCCAGGTCCACACATTGCTGATATGATAACTCAACTGAATGGTGCAAAGTTCTTCTCTCGACTAAACTTAGATAAAGGATATCACCAATCACCAATTAGAATTAGAAAAATCTAGGTACATTACAACCTTTTCTACGCATAATGGTCTATTTCGCTACAAACGATTGAGTTTCGGTGTATCTTCTGCTCCAGAACTTTTCCAAGACATCATTCGACGTATCCTATAGCCTGTAGTAAATGCGTTTAATCATCATTCCTTGTTCAAGCAGGTAAACATCGTTTACCACGAAACCGGGACACCGCATGCCATTACTTCGCAAGTTGGAACAACAACTTGCTGTAGGGGTCAGAAAGGTGTTGGATTTAAAATCCAACACCTTCCCTACTGTTGCATAGACTGGAGTTGGAATAGTAAATTATACTATTCCAACATCCAGCGCCCCCCTAGAGCAAGTCGTTGTTCCGACTTGCGGAGTAATGGATGCGTTGTTACAACGCCTCCGTTGTTGTTATGATCCCGTTGTAATGGCATGCGGTAAAAAAACAAGCGGGGTGACGTGGCATATTCGTTCAAGCAGCCAAACTATGGAACTCTTTACTCCCCTAAGATCCACGGATAACCACCTTATCTTCAGAAAACTACTCAAGAGTTGGCTCTTCCCCACATAACCACCATACACAAACAGAAAGATACATTATATCTCTCTATATATAAGCATTTATTTGTACTATAGATAGGTACCTATATATATGTATTGCTTTGTATAAACGTGTAGAATAATTGTTTTTAAAATATAGATATTCATTAGTTCTGCTTAACAAATGTACATATTATTGATAGTTACATTATTCTATGTTTTCAACATGTATATAAGTGACTGCATAAATAAGTAAATCTTTTATCATAACTATTTATCTACAATTGCTTCACTACTGATTTACAAAAAAAAAAAAATATATATATATATATATATATATATATAAAAAAATAAAATTAATTTAAGGTACAACACTTGGAAGCCGGAGCTTATGTAATGCATCTTTAATCTATATATACTACCTTCCTTTATGCAACTATATACCTTCTATGTACTTATGGATCTATATGTTTATTACTTTTCTTCTAATTCAGCATATCCAATGCACTACCCTATTTCTCACCCTATACCGCTCTCAATATATCCTCTACCTCAACTCTCTGACTCATCTCAAACCTCTTCTACTCTTTCCAATGCACTACCCTATTTCTCACCCTATACCTCTATCAATATATCCTCTACCTCAGAGGTCTTCAAAGTGTGAGGCGCGCCCCCCTGGGGGGCCTTGGCTATGTTGCTAGGGGGCTCAAATGCCTTTGTAAATACTTGTAAATAAAGATGGCCTGGAAATGCAACTTTTATATTTATCGCGTTTCCAGGCTGTCTTCATTTACATCCAGCAGGCAAAGGGCATATAAAAGTATGGCAACTGTTATTCTTGACTTTATGGCGGCAGGGTCAAAGACCTGGCTAAGATGCTAAAAAGAAAAGAACAGCATTTTGTGACAGTATGTTGTTGTTTTTTCAGATTTAACCAGCTGTATATAAAATAATGTATATACCTTAATCGAAAAATACATGCAAACTAAAGGAATTCTTGGGAACGCTTTCTTTTATGTTATCAAACTTCAATTAATTAATGTGATCACTGCAGTTGTCAGTGAGACCAGAAAGTCACATAATTGAATCCTGCTTGGCACAGTGCAGAATCCTGACTTGTGCATTTATAATGCTATGAAGTGTCAGCCTATAACACAAAGCACTCTGAATATGCAAGTCATTATTTAGAAATTGTATTATACACTGTATAAGCAAGGCTGCTGGAATTATGTGGTGGGAAGGATAAAATTATGTGGCAGGGTTGACAAAATTATGCGGTAAAAAAGCAAACATATGTGGCTTAATGCAGTACTTTTTGTGATAGTGTTACTTCATTATTTTATCAATTTTACTCATGCTAACACCGTGTGGGCAAATAATTTGCCTCATTAATGCCAGATTAACAGCCTGCTTTGGACCTCATGTCTAGGAGTGATGGGCCAGTGGAGAGAGTGGGCGCAGAGTAGTAGGTATCATTTGTGCCACAGATGCAGTGGCATAGGGCCCAAGGGTATGAGGCATCAACTAAACCTCAAACCGTATTGTTTAGCTATCTTTTCTTGCTTACGTTGGGGCCCAGTGCACCATTGTTGTGCCAGTGTTGCTTTGGGACTCAGACCAATAGCACAAGAGAAGGGAAAATTGAAGCAGGGGAGACACATGAGCTTAGGCCTCAGAGAGATGACAGAGCGGGGAAAGGGGCAAGATAGAGGCCCATTTTCTCAATAACGGGCAGAGAAGACCGCCACTTCTCAAGGCAGTCGATATCATTACTGAAGCAGGTGCAATGGCACTGGGGCTCTGGAGTGAGAGCCCCACTGCATAACAACTATGACTGCCTTCCTTTAATAAAAAGGATTGGAGGCTCACTTTTCTTCCTAGCATTAGAGGTGAGGGCACCCTTGCTACAAAGTGGTGAGCAACATGCCAGAGCTCATTTTATTATGAAAGGGACAGAGAATCTGTTCCAAGATTGGAGTGATGGCCATGCATGGTGGGGAAGGGGCGAAAGAGGCAGAGGACACAGCCTGATACTCAGGGTTGCAGCTATCATCAGTGCAACAGGTGCAGTTGCATTGGGTCTCAAGAGTGTGAGGGGCTTACAACACTTCAACTATCAGGAGTCATGTTATTGCTTTATATATTTGCTCTTTTATAAGTCTCACATTTAGTGTGGATTATCAACTACATGAAAAGCACTCCTGAAATGGTAATCCCGCCCCCTGCACTGGGCCCGGATCCTTCCGCTCCCCCAAGTACTGCTAAAGTTTTGGAGGAGGGCCCAACTTGAAAACATTTTGCCATGGGGGGGCTCACAGCAAAAAAGTTTGAAGATCTCTGCTCTACCTCCACTCTCTCATTCATCCAAACCCCATACTACTACTATGACCCCCAAAATAACCCTTTCTAGACTCTTCCCTACATTACCCCTCCTTGCATCATCTCATACCTCTTTTACTATTCCGATCCCCCAAAACAAGCCTTTCTAAACCTTTCCCTCTGACTCTTCCCCCTCCACCTCCCTTTTACTTATTTCAAGCCTCCTCCTACTGCTATGAGCTCCAAAACAAACAAACAAAACAAGAAAGAAAACAAACAAAAAAAATATATATATATTATTTATATATATACATATATATATCTGTTTGTATAATAATATCTTAACTGAATAATTTGTCTATTTAGTCTTGTCATGTATTTTTTATATATCTTAAATATTTGACTTTATGACTATTTATAATGTTTGCTTATTTTGCACATATTTATTGTATTTCCCACAGTGGGGATTAATTTTCAAATGTTCAAAGTCACTAGGTTCAGCATTACCAAATTGTACCTTCTATGCCTATTATGCTTTTTTCACGTGAGATTGATTGCACTGTCACTTTAAAAATGAAAAAATGGTTCCGAAACGCGTCATGTGATCAAGGCCTCGGAGGAGGCTGAAACGCTTAATGGCGGAGGTGCGGGCATTCCTGGAATAAACCCGTTTTTGCACTAAATCTGGGTCTGCTTTCTCGTCCTTGGAGAGGTTTCTGGTGGCGTGGAGTGTTGTGGATACATATATATATATATATATATATAATTTATATATATAGTCACTGAAAAACCCACAGGTTTCAGGGACATTATAGTTCGGCTTAAATTTTTTCACTCGTACAAAACCAGAGAAATACAGCTGTTATAGTTAGCTGAGCTAA
This sequence comes from Calotriton arnoldi, assembly GCA_963921515.1. Classification (NCBI taxonomy): domain Eukaryota; kingdom Metazoa; phylum Chordata; class Amphibia; order Caudata; family Salamandridae; genus Calotriton; species Calotriton arnoldi. The sequence continues at coordinate 1,096,671 of CAWUFW010000964.1, forward strand.
CTATAACTTGCGCCCCCGCAATGCACTGCTGATGACGTCACATATTACATCACTCATGACATGGTCAGTGACATCACTGATGACATCTCAAATTACATCACTGATGGCATCACTGATGACATCATCCACTTAATATCGGGCCCCCACATAATAATTATGCATTGCCCCCGGGACCTGGCCCACCCGGGGGCATAAAAGAAATGAAGCACAGGAGATCGCGCTTCATTTAAAAAAAAATTCGGTGGGATTCATAGACCCTACGCGAATCCCGCCGTATTTTGTTTTAAAAAAATGCTTTTTTGGGACCCCCTGAGGAGGCCTAGGGGGTCAGGGTGTTTCTACCCTGCCCCCTTTTCTTGTTTTTTTAACATTTTTCTTGTGACTTGGTTCAACCGAGTCACAAGATGGCTGCCAACACTTCCTATTTGAAGTGTTGGCAGCCAATCAGAGTAAAGCTTGTGCTCGGGAGGGTTCGTGGATCCACCACGGTCACCAGATACAATTTTTTTTTTATATATGAATTTCTCAGGAACTACTGAACGGATTTACATCATTAATAAAAAGGTCGCTTTCTGAAACAAGAGATACCTTTTTGCCAAATGTGATGTAATTCCGTTCAGCAGTTCGGGCTGTAGCCTTGTCTAAAGTTTCCTATTGAAATTAACATGGAGAAAATGCATTTTGGGACCCTCTTCTTTCTCGGCCCCTGCTTGACGAATCACCCCGAAACCTTCGAGACAGGAGCTGACCGAAGCGCCCCATTAGTTTTGAAAATTCTGCAAAGATTCGTCAAACGGCGCCAAAGATATTGGCAAAAGAAAAACGATTTTTGAATAGAAACAAGGTCCTAACTATAACTACCTGCTGGCGACCGCCAGTAGGTAATATATATATATATATATATATATATATATATATATATATATATATATATATATATATATATATATATATATATCACTTTCAATCCTTTTACGTCGCTTTCCCACCAGGTGGATGTCAGGACACAGACACCATTCCTTCGTGCTAAATTCTTTTCTTTATTTTTTCACATTCCGCCACGACGTATTTCGGCCAAGCCTGGCCTTGATCACATGACGCGACTGCGGTGAATGTTACACCTTTTAAAGTGCTCAGTGCTTATTAGTGCAATAGAGATAGAAAACAGACCGTGGTTTTGCTTACAAATCAGATTACAAGTCCATTTAAACAATCGGGTAAAAACAAGTTACATTGCCCAAATTAAAATCTGTTGCAATGCAACCTTATATTTGACAGATATTTTCCTCTTTTCCCCATTTCTTTGTTAGGAAATGAAACTAAGCAGCAACCAACTCCTGGTGTATACATTAAGCAATTTTTTACAATATAAGATTGCAATATCATATGCAAAATAAAATAATATAAAGTGCTAAATAGTGCGATGTGCAAAATACGCAATATTTCATATACCGGAATAAAATATCCTAAATATCACTCACAATTGATATATAAATTAACAGGTCTTGACTCCTGAATTCTAAAATTGCACACGTCATATTTTTGGCACTAATGCCACTTTATCATTATCATGTTCAACAACATGCAAGCTGGATTTGCTTTGCGATGTTGTAATAACGCTTTTATGTTGCCGCTTAGAAAACGTATCTTAAATCTAACCCAACTGAACGTCAAACTATAGTCTCTGTGGGCAATGGTATATTAAGTGGCCGCCTTGTCGGTCTTCTAAAAGTGCTTAAAGTGCAAAAAAGTGCTATATATCCATATTAGAGACACTATAAAAAAATACAGACACTGAAAAAGTGTCTGTGTGCCATGCTGACCAGCAGACTCTGTAATAACGATTATAGATATTAATATCAACCAGAATCCCATATTTCAATGTGGGTATCATGTAGCTTAAGGACCTAAGAAAAGACCCAAAACTAGGAATGTGGAACAACCTTAAAAACCATCAGTGTATCATTAAATTAAAGGCAGGTGTACAAGTCCTCACTGGTGTTGAGCCCATTGGGAGTCTTGGTGTCTAAGTTGAGAATGTACCTCGTTTCTAATTTCCTTAAGGCAGACTCACAATTTTCTCCTCGCCTTGAACTAGGTATAGTATCTAGAACATAGAGGTGGCTCAGGTTGCTATCGTGAATGTCTTTGAAATGTCGGGCCACTGGATAAGACGGATCAAAGTTTGTTATTGTACGTATGTGTTGGAGGATCCGCTTATGAACTTATAGCTTAGTGCTACCCACATATGGTAGCCCGCATGTACATACCAACACGTAAATTGCATATTCTGTTTTACAAGTGAGGAGCTTATGGATCTTACTAGGTCTGTCATGAAATGGGGTAAAAAATTGTGAGGTATTTACACCAAATTCGCATTACATTTGAAAAATCCCTTTCTTGATGTGAGCCAAGTGCCACCCTCCGAAATTTCTGGACTGCTCTTTACAAGGGCATTGCTGATGGAGGCGGCTCTTCTAAATGTAATTATAGGCGATTTGGGAAGAAATATATATATATATATATATATATATATATATATATATATATATATATATATATATAACTTCAATTTCCAGTTTCCCTTTTCCAAAACCGTACTCCGACACAGCAGGTTTGTATAAATCTCGCACTCCTCATTTCTCTCTGTAAAGCGTTTCGGCAGAGCCTGCTCACACCATATATATATATTTCTAAATCCTTCCCTCTTCTATCCCTCAACTATCCTTTTCAATCCAAATAACAGACTAACATGTCCACAACTCAAATACATTTTTATAATTCACTATACTAATTCACCACTAATCCTTTATGGGTTCCGGAGTAGCGTGCTACTTGCCGAAAAAGCGCTTTGACGCCTCGTCAGGGGTAGTAAGCAGTACATAAATGCAATTACAATACAATACAATAGATATGACATTAGTTTTTGAAGCCACACAGAAATAGCATGACAGAGCTCTTATACAAGTATGTAGTTTGCTGAACCATGCAGGTTTAATTCTAAATGCTGACTAATGTGAATTCCACGAGAAAAGCTTGAAATTCTTTGGCCATGTATTTTCCAATGGGGGTATGAAACCTGATCCAGCTAAAGTGCAAGCGTTGTCTACTGCCAGTCCCCCACAGGACATTTCTATGTTACTATAATTTCTTGGAATAGCCAGTTACTACTCTAGATACATACAAGACTTTGCTACAGTCAGTGCACCATTACGAGAACTGACGAGAAAGAATGTGTCTTTTCATTGGTCACATTATTGTGAGAAGAGCTACCAAAAAATCAAATAAGCTATTGAGAATGCCACTGAAATCGCTTACTTTAATCCCAAACTTCATACAGAGGTTGTAATTGATGCTACCCCTGTCGGGTTAGGCACAATCCTGGCATAGCACAGCGTCCAGCCAAATGCTCAGAAACATACTGTGGAATAAGCCAGCAAAAGCCTGTCACAAACAGAACTTGTTTACTCGCAACCTGAGAAAGAAAGTTTGGCAGTGGTCTGGGCTTGTGAATATTTCCATGTATTTCTGTATGGAAAGCCTATCATAGTAGTGACTGATCATCAAGCACTGTTGATGATATTTGGCAATCCCAAAGCCAAAATGCCTCCTCGAATTGAACGTTGTGGTTTGAGGTTGCAAGAATACAACTATACAATTCTCCATCGTCCAAGGAAAGATCAGAATCCTGGTGATGTGTTTTTTCAAGAGTGCCATTGTAACATCCTGGTACCTCATCTAAGACAATGGAGGTCTACATCAATTTTATTGTGAAATCAAGCACACCAGATACCATGTCTTTAGATCAAATTGTCATTGCCACGAGCCAAGATAGTGGCATGTTAAAATTAAAAGACATTATTGCTGATCACTTGTGGGACCAGCACTCTAGACCGCTCAATAATGACAATGAGTACTTGATGTTCAAAAATGTAAGAGATGAACTTTCAATGACTCAAGAAGGCCTCCTTCTGTGAGGTACTCGAATTGTGATTTCCGAGAGTATACAATAACAAGTGATCAACGTCGCCCATCAGGGACATCGAGGAATAGTTGCCACCAAGAGAGCTCTCAGTGACCGAGTATGTTTTCCATATCTCGACGAAAGGGTCAAAGAAGAATTAAACAGGCACATGCATCAAGGTAGGAGTTTGCGAGTCCTTTTAATTGCGATTATTAAGGAATCGCAATGAAGGACTCGCAAAAGCCTATGCATGTAGGAATCGCTATAAAAATAGCGATTCCTATACATTCCTTAATTGCGACTCTCAAATTGCGAGTCGCAATTAAGGAATGGCTTCTATTCATTCCTATGGGCCTACAGGCCCATAGGAATGAATTGAAATTGCATGCGCAAATTGCGAGTCCCAATTGGTACTCGCAAATTGCGCATGCAATTTCAAGGAGCAAGGGTGTCAAAGGACACCCTGTTGCACCCTGAAATTGCACTGTGCACTCATGTTGCGCACACACATGCCCCAAGGGCATGTGTGTGTGTGACATGAAACTTTGAAAAATGCACTTTAGTGCATTTTTCAAAGTTTTGCAAAATACCGTTTTGTTTTATTTTACGGTAAATTACGGCCCCAAATAGCGAAATCGCTATTTGAAAGTGCTTCTTGCATTGCATTTAAGGAATCGCTAATTGCGATTCCTTAAATGCAATCGCAATTTGGGAAATCGCTAAATATTGCGATTACCGAAATTGCGCATGCCAAATTGTTTAATGCATCGCAAAAGCCCATTTTGCAATCGCAAATGGCCGATTTTTGCGAATCGCACCGTTTGCGATCGCAAAAAGCTTTGATGCATGTGCCACAAAGACTTGCCATATATGCAGCTGTCTTTCATCTCAAGTTATTTAGCACCCTTTGAACATGTCAGACTAGCCACATCATGCATGAGAGAGAATTGCTATTAGTTTCTTTGGTCCTCTTGAGAATGGGCATCATCTTCTAGTCATTGTTGATGAATACTCCAGTTTTCCATTTGTAGAGGACCTTTCATCCACTACACATGAAAAGGTTATTCAAAAGTTAGATGGCATCTTTGCGACATGGGATGTACCTGCAATTTCGAAGTCTGACAATGGCCCTCTTTTAAATAGTCGAGAATGCAAAGACTTTCTAAGTCACCTCAATATAAAGCATCAAAAAAGCACTCCTCTTCGGCCCCAGGCCAATGTTCTGGTAGAACGGTTCATGAGCACTCTAAAGAAAGCTGTTCAGCGTGCTGCATTGGAGAAGCTCGACCTCAAAGATGTTTTGAACACACCTCTTCGAGTTTACCGTTCGACCCCTCACTCAACGACAGGGGAAAGCCCTGAATCTCTCATGTTTGGAAGAGCCATGATGACCAGGCTGCCCCAATTGACCAACCTCAGATCCAAGAATGAGGGAGACATTCATACTATGGACTTTGGCCACAAACAGAAGATGAAAATATATGCTGACAGGTGACTTCATGTAAAAGACGTCAGCTTTACAAAAGGAGATTAAATGCTTGTCAAACAACACAGAAAAAGAAAGTGTGATGCTTCTTTTGAGGCTGAGCCATTTTTCATCACTAATACCAGAGGACACCTGGTGACTGCCCAGAATCCTGGGAAGTCCCTTACGAGAGACTCCTCTCACTTTTGACATGTGGCCCATCACTCCCCAAACGTCAATGTAGAGACTGGGTCCAGACAGACTGTTGATGACTGTGTGTCTGCTGATGATTCTACCTCTTCTGTGCAGATCACCAACACTTCAACTGCCAGTTCCCGGTTTCCAGTGACCCGATCAGGACGTGTGATTCTGGTGCCACAACGAGTAATTGAAGAATTATAATTGCCTGTATATCTATAATCATCTGTGCATTTATTCATGTATTTATTTGTGTATTTATTCATCTATTTAGTAATTTATCTATTTTGAAAAGGTATAACTTTTTTTTAAACAAAGTGGGAGATGTAGTATCTTGTAAATAAAGAAACGATGGAACTCTTTTGGTTCCCACTGTACACCCTAGGCCTGTGACGTAAGCGTTGGAGGGATGAGTTGAAGACAGACTTAGAATGTGAAGTTCTGACTTACATGCAGCAGAATAAAGACGTGTACAACTACTCTCTGTGTGTGGCTTGGTTATTGGTGATAACCCGGGGCTGGCAGGACGCTAGTAGTGGTTGCAGCTGAGTTCAGGTGAGTCTGCCGCACGCGCCCAGGCAGCTGCACTCAGTGGGTGCAGAGTCCCTCATTCGCGGTCGCACACCCGTAGCGACCGGAGATTCTCCGCGGCTTCTCATGCAGGGTAAGTGCCCAGTTCATCTAGGGGAGGAGTGGAGGCAATGATCCTATTGCTGGCCCCTCGCCTGGGGGATAGTGCACAGGTTCTCCCACGGCATCCTCACTTCTCTGGAGGGGGGAAATGATATGATATGACAGATTGGTGTTAGATATTTGACAGTCCTTTGAGTCCTGTAATGCGTAAAGCGATCTAAAAGGTATTTTGGGCCTTTTAAGGGGAAAGATCTGAACACCATAGTCAGGGATTTAAAAAAAAAAACACTTATGGACCGGTAACCCATGCAAGTCCCTGACTCCCTGAGAAAAAGAGTTTTTGGGGGGAAGCTAAAGGACTAGTCTTAACACCGCTTTTTGGATCACTTGTAGCTAGTGTATAAAATTCTTTGTATTGCCTAAATAAAGACTATTGCAATAGTCCAGCATCGAGGTGATAAGCGCAGGGACTACCGTTTTCCTCGCTGCAAGAGGAAGAATATGAGAGATTTAATCAGAGAACAGCAGATTCCAGACAGTGATAGAATTTGAGGACGAAAAGACAGAGCACCAGCAAAGTTAACTCCTAAATTTCTGGCCACCTCCACTAGAGGCTGTGGGGGCATAAGGGTGTTGGGCCACCAATCATGTGGGGAAAACATACTTTTCCCAAATATAAGAATCTATTTTTTATCTGCATTACACTTGAGATGGTTACATTCCATCCAGTGAATAATAGAGATGAAACAATTCTTAAAATGTTGTTCAGAACTGCAAGAGTTCTTGTCAGGAGACAAGATCAATTGGGTATCATCCACATAAGAGGTGGTGGAGATGGTGGATTGAAGATCAGGTTGCATTTCTTGATGATCTCGGTGACCCCTTCTGGAATACGGGGTCACCATATCTCACAGTACCAGAGCTCCAGCCCAATCAGCACCGTGAAGTCTTGGCAGACTGAAGATGATAATTTTTGGTGTCTCAAACTCTCTTTCATATAGTCCATTTCCAGACACCAAATGTGATTTTGGGTCTGAGTCTTTGAAGGTTTATGTTGGGGTCTGCTTTTGGTGAAGTGTCCACTCCTCTGCTCTCTCTTCCTCTTGAAAAGCAGTCTGTCACAACAGGATTTCTTGAAAGCTGATAGTCCCACAAAGTGGCGTGACTAGAGTTCACACCTGGATGTCAAACCACAGTGATATGTGCATCAAAAGGTTAGCCCAAGGCCCCCAGCCCTACTCTTAATGATTCTCTTATCAGTCCCATCTCCTTTCTGAGATGTGTCCTGGCCCCTTCCTTATGAACTCTTCCTGAATCAACGAGCATCTTTTGAAGTGTGCAGGGGAAGCCTGGCACTCCTGTCTCCAGTGTGTCCCACATAGATTACAGGAATGCAGCAATGCACAAATCTGTCTGGGGCATCTCTCTCCCTCCTCTCCATGTTCCACCGTACAGGCCCGTGTCTCCCAAAATGGAACCAGGGCCCTTCATGCATTGCACCATTCACAGGCTCACATACAGTACACAGGTATACGTACAGTACTGTATAATGTTTGTGTTGTACCCCTCATAAGCGCATACATTCAACATACAGGCATTGCTCAGCACTGTATCCTTTGTGTATTGTACCACTCACAGGCAGACATACACCCAGTACATGCATTCACCATGCACACTCTGGTCAGCACTACGTCCTTCATGTATTCCCAGGTACACATACACCCAGCGCAGTTCCACCACTTCAGCCCAAAGCAGCTCTTCACAACAAACTGATGTAGGCCAAGGGTGAGGTAAGCACACAGCAGTGGACCTTTAAAATGAGTGAGCCTGTAGTGACACAGGTTAGAAAGGACATCTTCACTCTGCTGATCACTGCACGGTATGCTGCCACCGCTATACTCCTGCTGCTTAACTCCTGCTGAAGGCAGTAGCATCCCATCACTAAGAGAGTAGCACTTTTTGTGACCCTCCTGGTCCAACAAGACCACAATCAATAAGATAGGCCGCTGTCATGGCACGCATGCATAATCCGTGTTTGCCTTTCACAACAAAAATCAGCATTATGGATCCAGACATTTGTACAGTCGGGAACTCAGGCCAGGGATGCTGGTCCTTTACCATGCAGAGGACATTTCCATCCCAACATCCATTGTAGGCATCCATGAACCTAAAAAGCAAGTCACCAGGCACAGAGGAGGACATAGGCACAATGTCAAGAATGTGGCCAGGAATGACTCACCGACATGAACAATAGCATGTGTTTCAAGAATAGGTGGGCCCATGGAAGGATTAGTGTTAGGGATTGCGATTAGGGGTATATCTGGTGGTAAGGATTGGGGCTCGAGTGTGGGGTAAGGGTGGGCGTGATATCTTCTGACGACCCAGGGGAGCCATTATTGATGGATCAATTCCAAAGATCTGGAAACAGCTCTCGTGTAATTTAAAGCTGGAAGTTGAATTTGGTGTGCTCTTTAAGCCCCTGTTAGACACAGTGGTCAAAGTATCAAGAATCCACTTTCCATGCTAAGGAAAGTTTCCAGCAACTCAGGACCAACCAGAAGATGGAACTAATAAAATCGTTAATCCTCTCCAGGTTTTATCGGTGTACATGTGTGTACCCCAGTCTGACCAATGATCAAACACAGAAACTACATAGGACAAAGAAGCAGGTAACCAAAATGTGTCTGAAACCTTAGAGGTTCAGCCACATGTGCCCTGCCTGCTCTCTCCACTAGCTCCCAGTACAGCAACAGATTAATTTAACAAACATGCCTTAGTGTCCAAGGCCATTTGAAACCTTGCTGCCTCCATACCAGATCATGCCAGGTTACACCAAAGAACCTGAAATTGAAACAGGCCACATTAATTTTTTTCTACGCAAGATCGGCTGTGAGTGATATGAGGAATAACCTTCATCAGCCTCTGATGATGGTTATTCCTCATATCACAGCCTTGAAGATGATCTCAAACTCTCTATCACAGATTCAGGGAAGACCTGAAATCTGTCATATTCAAAGATGCATTTAAAGCAGGCACACAGAACTTGACGGCTGCCCTGCACCCTCCCACCTCTAACCCTGGGACGAGGCCAGTGCTCAACCTGCTCCACCTAACACACCCCAGAGCAACCCTTCGCCGCATAGGCGCTGGAAGTAGAAGTGTGGGGGGTCTGCAGCACCCCCAAAATAACCATGCAGGAGTTCAGAAAGTAAATGAGCAATAAAGATGCCTATAAATTTGATTTTTATATTGTCACATTTGCTGTACATTCAAAGACAGAGGTCAAATATTAGGGTATGTCTTCTGACAAATTGCTGCAAATTCTTTTAACATGGTGTTGGACCTGGCCCTTTCTGCAGGGTTATCCCCAAACATTTTGCTTCCTTCCTCCAATTTTTTCTGACCTTTTTTTGTTGACTTAGGACTGTGGGCACTTTACCACTGCTGATCAGTGCTAAAGTGCATATGCTCTCTGTGTAAATTGTGAATATGATTGGTTCTCCATGATTGGCATATTTGATTTACTGGTAGGTCCCTAGAAAAGTGCTCTGAGTGTGCCAGGAACTGTAAATCAAATGCTACTAGCGGGCCTGCAGCACTGATTGTGCCACCCACACGAGTAGCCTTTCAAATGTGTCTCAGACCTGACACTGTGTGCAGTTTTAAACTTGCATGTCGACTTGGAAGTACACCCACTTGGCAGGCCCTAACCTTCCCTTTTCTTACATGTAAGGTACCCTTAAGTTAGGCCCAAGGAACCCCCATGGGCAGGGTGCTCTGTGTGTGAAAGGTAGGACATGTCCTTGTGTGTTTTACATGTCCTGAAAGTGAAATACTGTGTATTTCGTGTTTCATTATTACAAGGACGAGCTCTCCTATAGGCTATTATTGGAGATGCCTTGTAACATTTTACAAGTGTAACTTTCAATTGGGAACAGCTAGTGATTTGGAGTTTGGGCTATCTGAGCTCAGGATTTAATAACACATCTTTTAGTAAATTTGGGGGGATATTCACAAGAACGTGTGATAATTATCGCAAAATTAGCTTAAAGCAACTTTGCACATTGCAGTCCATCGCGGGAAAATAACGCTGTGTTAACGTTTTATTCTCAACACGGCGGTACCATGCGATAGTCACACGCTAACGAGTCAAATGACCGCGATAAAATTACCGTGACGGCAAAAGAACGAGAAACACAAACGCGAAAAAACTTGCGATGTGGCCAACCGCGATAAAAAAATCTGCGATAACCAGCAACAGGCCTGCAATTCCTACGCGTCATGCGGGAAAATGCACCATAAAAGCAGAAAAAAAATAATAAACAGCGTAGCACCATGGATGCACCCGGATCGAGTGCAGAGGACAACGCGAACCCCACAAGCCCCACAGACGACCAACAAGAAACCTTGGGGTCGGGGAAGGGCAAGGAGAAGAGGAAGACGCGGTTCAGTCCGCAGGAAAACAGGATCATCGTCACGGAGGTGATAGAACACTACCAACAACTGTTCGTCACCTCCACTGTGTCATTGGCAACACAAACGGAAATATGGCAGCCGATCGTGAACAACGTGAATGCAGTCGGAGTGTTGAGGAGGTCAATGGAGGAGGTCAAGAGGCGCTGGCATGATGTCAATAGCCAAACCGAGCAGAAACTCGCTGCCAACCGGAAGGCAGCAACGGTGACTGGAGGTGGGAGTCCTGCGCCATAGGAGGAGCTGGATGAGCTGGAGGAAATGGTGGCCACAGTCATCAGTGTGGAGACGGTGCAAGGAGTTGGGGGTCCGGACACAGCCCGACATGACCTGACCCAACAGCAACAGGGTGAGTAACGACCAGGGACTGGGGAGACGGGTGGAGATGGGCACAATGGCACAGATGCACAATTATGTGTACTACACTGCACACCCACAATGATTGTGGAACATGTCCCTCATACCCTTGGCACACTGCAGCACACATAGAAACACCAAGTAGGCCCCCGTCCACTATGTGCACAAAGGGGCCCCCCTCCCTATCACCAATACCACAACCTACCCATGCACATGTGCCGAATCCAGCAAAGCAGCGGCTCTGTGAGCCACACTGACAATGCAAGTGACACTGCATGACCAATAGCATGGCTGCAGTCAAAATACATGACATGGTGCACGACACGACACTGAGGTGGCCCAGTGTGGATCACATCCTCAAAGGAGCAGGTCACACTCTGACACATCCACGTGCACGTACAACTCCTGACGTCAACAACACATCTGCAGACAAACAATGCACAAGAGTACAAAAACCGTCCAAGAGCACAAATGAGCCAAGTCGCCAACATCTCAGCCCTTCAAAAGCACACATGTCAAAGGCACACCACCCCAAAGGGATAAGGGGCCGCTAAATCAGAGCTGCAGGGGTGACTCTCCCACAATGCAGCACACACACATAGCAATCACAGCACATCAACATTGACGACAATGTGGTACAGAGTGCAACACCTTCACTACAGAACAGAGGACACAACTTGTGCCGCTTGTGCGTAGAACCTGGCCAATCACATCTGGCATAGCAGGAAACTGTGAGATGATAATGTACGAGTACAACCTCACATCCGTCATGTAGTCAAAATGTCCACTGTCCCCCATCAAATAGGCAGCTCATCCAAAACAGTCACAATGTACATTGTCATGCAGACTGTATGTAAACATGTACAATGCGTCAACATACATCGAACACACTGTTAACCTGCATCTCCCCTTTACATTGCAGAGGGACAATCAACACCTCCTGCAGAGCAGACCAGACATCTCTTCAGTGATGATGAGGAGGAACCCCTGGCCATCTGCTCAGACATCCTCCAACAGCTTGTGGACAGCCTCCGCACCCCACCTCCAGGAGCAGGGCAGCCCAGCTGCATCGAGGGGACCCCACCCCCTGCACAGCCCACACAGCAGGAAGCACCCACCACCACGGCTGGCTCCCAGCACCTCACGGAAAGACACATGGCATTCCAACGCCGTGTGTCAGACTGCCAGAGGGGGCTGGCTGAACAGGTGTGGGTGGGTTTTGACCTCATGGCAGCCAAACTTGATGCCATACGTGGGTGTATGAGTCCCATCAGGGACCACTTACAGTCCCTGACAGTCACCCACAGTCCGTTCCATGCTCTACAACAATCCCTGGCTGACCTCGCTGGAGCCATTACTTGGATACAAGAACTGTCTAGTCAGGCAGGCTCCAGCGATGGCAGCACAGAGTTGGCACAGATGCGGAGGACAATGGAGAACATGGAGCGGATGCAGGCTGGAAGGATGGCTGCCATGGATGTACACCAGCGAGATGTAGCTGGGATCTACCATGCCCTGCAGAACATCATCTCGCCATTGCTGCCACAGAGCCTGTCCCAGATGACTGCTGCAGGAACTTCGACACACACATCTCCGCCCCCAGATGCGTCAGTGGCACACAGTGATGCAGCCATACCACCTCCGCCACCTGATGTGTCAGTGGCACACAGTGATGCAGCCATACCACCTCCGCCCCCTGATGCGTCAGTGGCACACAGTGATGCAGCCATACCACCTCCGCCACCTGATGTGTCAGTGGCACACAGTGATGCAGCCATACCACCTCCGCCACCTGATGTATCAGTGGCACACAGTGATGCAGCCATACCACCTCCGCCACCTGATGTGTCAGTGGCACACAGTGATGCAGCCATAACACCACCACACACACCTGACACACCTGACACAGAAGACATATCAGAGGACTAATATCTGGATGGCAATGACTCTGTTTGAGAAAGGAGGTTGTAGCATCCATACCCGCCATATGGCCTGTTCCTGCTTGGTTCAGCCCTCTGCATCATGCCCGAGAACAACACCTTCCATTGTCCCCCGAAACACTCTGCGACATTCACCTGGACCCCGACATGGACTGCCATATCTGCACTGGTTACCAATGACACAGCAATTAGGCTGCGGACTGAACTCTTCCTCTTCCGATTAAATTGTCATTCCCCAAAGGACTCTGGTTGGCCCTCCACTGGGCAACCATGTAATGTGGGGTTTGCATGGCCATGTACTGCTCCAGCTCCGACACTCCACAGAATGTGAATAAAACATTCCAAATCACACAGATGTGTCATGTCTATGTTCAATCAAGTATAAAAGTATGGATGAATGTAGGGACATTGATTGCACAAAAAGGTACACCCTGGAAAATGACATCAATGCGCATGTTTGACCCTGACCCACATGGCCAATTAGATGACTGTGAACGTGTGAACTAGCTGTGGCCTCATTGCCCATGAACAACAATCTCACAACCCCCCAAAGTACCACCACGTCCATGTATTAAATGGGGCTGTGTGTAAGAATGTCTAAATCGGTAGCAGGCCTAAAGTAGTGTCCCCCATCACATGTGACAACAGAACATCTCTTTGCATACCTACTCACACTCAACTGTGTGGACACAGCCTGTTTTGATGGATCACATTGATCCACATGGCAAGAAGTTGGACACCATACTCACATTGCTGAAGACACGTAAGAGCACCGGTCCACCAGCAACTATCCCAACCACAATGTCTGGCTTACAGAGGTGGAGCTGGCAATAGGGACTCACCCCTAAGTGAAATGCGTCAGTCAATCCCTCCCTGTGTACGGACAATGCTCATTGAGGCACACGATTTGTCATTCTAATCAACACTCATCACAGTTGAACACTAGTGAAGTGGCGTAGACTTTATTCGCATGTGCGTGTCAGTACGGGCAAGACAAGGGCCACAACATGCAGACCAATGCTTCAGACACTAACAGGCAGCATGGGAACATGTAGAGGTGCAAGAACTGGGGAGGCAAAAATGAACACCAATCATTACGGATGGCAACTGTCTCAGCCCACTTTGCCTTGCTGGACGACTCATGTGATGTTTGGCGTATGTTCATTGCCCCATGTCAGGGGACACGACTCACAGCCCATGGGATCTGCATTGTGCTGTACCACCGGACTGCGCAGACTGTCTGCTCTGCTGACAGTGAGCAGGTGAAATGGTCCAACAAGGTCACATGTAGTACTACATTGCCATGTGTGTACACTCCCTCCAGCAGTATGTCAGAGTAAGGAACCTTGGCAAGCGGCGCTGTGCAGCTCCGCCCATGGGACTGCCTCACCTTGCACAGGTGTGTGTCAACACGCGTAGATGCACGCACATGCATTCTGAGTCCAGGCGAATGCAGCCATGTCCACTGTTGTGGTGGGATATGTGACCATTTCTCCAAGATGCAACAAGGTGTTCGGACCTGTGCTCTGGGTTACAAGCAGTTGTGGCTCCAGGAACGTAGTTACTCGTCCATGAATGCGAGCGCAGCTTCCTGGGCAATATGTTCCAAGAGTACGTCGTTATCGGCCTCAACGAACACGGGGGCGAGCCAATCCATTAACTGGTCCGGACAGATGTGCTCCGTCCACGCCGTTTCACCAATCCGCAATGCAGCCCAATGGGGGGCGCTTCGATGTGGTCACTGCACACGAGGACTTGTGCAATCTCCCATGCCCAACTGCCAGCACATACGCCAAATATCAAGGCATCCCATGAACGGTTATCAAGGTTACACTCCTGGTCGTGGGCCAACAGGGGGCGCACACACAAGTCATAATCCAGTTCAGCTACCGTTGTGTTGGATAGGCAGACATCCATGGGCCACTCGAATATGCATGATCGGCAGTGGAACCAGGGCTGGACGCAGGTGGCGTACGCTAGACGGAAGCGCAGACGGTAACTGATGCGCAACACTGTCAGTGGCAGTGCCCCCAACAAATGCAGCATACGTGCACGGTACAGTTCCCCGTGACAGGGGTTGTGCATGTGCCCGGGATGTTCTGCCATTGCATTGGTGGCTCTGGTTGAAGCGGCACTGTTCTGACCTGCGCCAGTTCTGTGGATGAAATGCCACAGCTCGGAGCAATGAGTTGTTTTAGTGTAACGGTTGTACGCCTGGGTTAATGTGGGAGTAAGTGTGAAGGACATTCCATGCAAGATAACTTCGGGCAAGGACTTCTGTGTGTGGGGTGTGTATATGTTGGTCTTTCGTCAGGCTGTGCGTAGTGTGGGAGTCGTCATCATCTGCTGTGGTATCTCTCTCAGGGGGTGCCTGCCGCATGCAAGACCAAGGTCGGAGGTGCAGATGTCCTTCCGCCTTATGTATTGAGACAAAGGAGCTTTGATCCCTGATGTTAGTCTGACTACTGCTTGCATTCTGGAAATGTGATGTGACTTTCGCGCTGCATTTGGGGCTAGGCCTTAGGCTTATGGTGCACCAATAGCGATACACACACAACAGTTGGCATGTATGTGCCAAAGGCCTTCCTTTCACTGTCTCTCTCTTCCTCTGTTACTCTCTCTCTCCTTCTCCCTCTCTTCCTTTCACTGTCTCTCTCTCTCTTCCTCTGTTACTCTCTCTCTCCTTCTCCCTCTCTTCCTTTCACTGACTCTCTCTCTCTTCCTCTGTTTCTCTCTCTCTCCTTCTCCCTCTCTCCCCCTTTCTCTCTCTTTCTCTCTCTCCCTCTCTTTCACTCTCTCTCTCTCTCCCTTTCTTTCTCTCTCTCTTTCTCTCTCTCTCTCTCTCTCTCTCTCTCTCTGTCCTTTGATGAGCGCATGACACACCTTCTTATCTTGTATTTTGTCTTGCAGGCTGTGACTTACAGATTGTCCAGAGAAGACTCGCCATGACTCTTCCAAATAGTTGTTTTGAGTTAAATTTAAATGTAATGATTTGTTTGGGAATTCAGAGATGAATGAATGATTCTCCTTTTTCTGACCACCCATGAATGTTAATTGTTGTACTTGTGCGACATCAGGCGAATTGTTTTGTTAATGATTTCGTAAAGTTGATGTAAAATACCTTTGTCCGGGGTAGGGCCCCGGGGGGGGGGTGGGTTGGGGTGGGGTGGCAGTGGGTGTTGTGGCGCTCTTGGGTGTCCGGCTGCATGATCAGTAGCTCCATGGCATCTGTTGTTCTTCTGGTGTGGCTGTGGGCTGGGCTCCCATTTCTGGTGCAGGTTATGGTCCGACTCAATACCAGGTAGGAGCAGGTGTTAATTCCCTGCTTCTAACGCGCCTTATCGCATGTTTTGTGGTCTTATCGCCGATCTGGCTGGTCGTTGAGAATGTTGCGAAGTGGTGTTGTCGCGGGTTTTTGCACGGGAACGCCTACTCTGCATCTCATTAGCGTTAGTTGCCGGTGTCATCCGTGGCGATGTTTTTTGCGGCTGCTATCGCAGGTAAACTGGCGATATCAGCTGTTAGCACCTGCTTGTGAATAGGGCAATATATCTATTGCCACTTTGGCTGCGATGAAGTGCCGCTAACTCGGCGATAAGTCCTTGAGAATATGCCCCTTGGTTTTTAAATTGTGTGTGTGAAAAAGCCACTTTTAGAAAATAGGCATTTTTTTGTTTGACCATCCTGTGCCTCGGACTGCCTGTGGAATCAATGCCTGGTTTTAGATTGACAGGGGCCGTTTGTGCATTCACTCCTGACACTCACACAAATGGAGTTGAGGTGTGTCCTGCATATGCTGATGAGCCATCCTGGGCTAGAGTGGTGGGAGAAGTTGTCACGGACACCTGAATAGGCTGTGGCTGCCCTGCACAATGCTGTCTCCACCCCCTGCAGTGTGGCTGGACCAGGGAGGACAAACTGGTTTTGCTGAGCAAGAGAGACTCTCTGAACAAAGACTTCAAAGGGAAAAAGGGGTATAAGTATTAGACCTAAAACCCCAGAACTATAGATTGCTTCTTGACTAAGAGGACCCTGCCCCCCTCACATCTACCACAGAGCCGTGGCCGCCATCGCACCCGAACTACAACGCATCATCAACACCACCTTCAAAACAGGCACCTTCCCAGACGACTGGAAGCGCACAGAAGTCAGACCCCTGCTCAAGAAGCCCACAGCTGACCCCCACCGACCTCAAGAACTATCGGCCCATCTCGCTCCTCCCCTTCGCAGCCAAAGTTGCAGAGAAAACAGTCAACAGGAAACTGACACGATTCATTGAAGAAAACGCTGTCCTCGACCCGTCCCAATCCGGATTCCGAAGCAACCACAGCACAGAGACCGCCCTACTCGCCGCCACAGACGACATCCGCACCCTCCTGGACCAAGGCCACTCCGCAGCCCTCATCCTACTCGACCTATCAGCGGCCTTCGACACCGTCTCCCATCGCACACTAGTCGTCAGACTACACGACGCAGGCATACAAGGAACAGCCCTGGACTGGATCCGATCATTCCTCACCAGAAGAAGCCAAAGGATCAGACTCCCACCCTTCCTCTCTGACCCCACGAAAATCACCTGCGGAGTCCCACAGGGTTCATCACTGAGCCCCACCCTCTTCAACATTTACATGGCCCCCTCGCAGCCATCGTCCGACAACACGGCCTCAACATCGTATCCTACGCCGACGACACCCAGCTCATCCTCTCCCTCACCAAAGACCCCACCACTGCCAAACTCAACTTCCAGAAAGGAATGCAAGACGTCGCAGTCTGGATGACCAACAGCTGCCTGAAGCTCAACGCCGAGAAGACAGAAGTCCTCGTCCTCGGTACCACCCCTTCTGCATGGGACAGCCTGGTGGCCGACCGCCCTCGGAAACCCACCTACCCCCTCAGACCATGCCAAGAACCTTGGCTTCGTACTCGACTCATCACTCTCCATGAACCGACAGGTCAACGCCGTCACCTCCAGCTGCTTCAACACCCTCCACATCCTCCGCAAGACCTTCAAGTGGATCCCCCTGAGTCAAGGAAGACAGTCACCCACGCACTCATCACCAGCAGACTGGACTATGGAAATGCACTCTACGCCGGCATCAACAAGTCCCTACTCCGCAAACTCCAGACAGTACAGAACACCGCCGCCAGACTCGTCCTCGGCATCCCCCGACACGAACACATCAGCCAACACCTACGAAGTCTCCACTGGCTCCCCGTGGAGAAAAGAGTCACTTTCAAAATCCTCACTCACGCCTACAAATGCCTACACAACAACGGACCCAAATACCTCAACGACAGAATCAACTTCCACGTACCCAAAAGAAACCTCCGATCTTCCAACCTCGCACTGGCCGAAACCCCGCGCATCCACAGAGCCAGAGCAGGCGGAAGATCCTTCTCTCACATTGCAGCCAAGACCTGGAACGAGCTACCGGCAGACATCAGACGCGCCCCTCCCTGAAAACCTTCAGGAAGACCCTCAAGACCTGGCTCTTCGGCTAAACAGATCTGCGGACCCCCCCCTCAGCGCCTTGAGACCCTCACGGGTGAGTAGCGCGCTTACAATTCCCTGATTGATTGATTGAAGAAGAGTGGAAGAGCTGCCAGGAGGTGTGCTGCCCCCCTTCGCTGTGTGTTGCTTTGCTGAGTGGACCTGCAGGTGCTGCTTCTGTCTGTGGGCAGTAGAAAGGACTGAACTTTTGCCCTGCTGTGGTATCCTGCTTAAAGAAGATCTCCAAGGGCTTGATGTAGAGCTTGCCTCCTGTTAAGAAGTCTCAGAGACACAAAGACTTCACCTGTAACTTCATTGAACTCCACTGTTGGGAGTGCTGACCTGCATTGTGGTGCCATACCCACTTCTGGGCCCTTGGAGGTTGTTCCTGCTGCAATCAAACCTGCACA
The DNA here is from genome assembly GCA_963921515.1 of Calotriton arnoldi. Taxonomy (NCBI): domain Eukaryota; kingdom Metazoa; phylum Chordata; class Amphibia; order Caudata; family Salamandridae; genus Calotriton; species Calotriton arnoldi. The sequence goes on from CAWUFW010000964.1 coordinate 1,115,602, forward strand.
ATCGACGCTTTGCCCTTCTTGCGGCTGAATTTTCAGATTCAGCTCCACCATGTGGGAGAAATTCCCGACACACAACCCCACATGGCCGAAGAAATCTACGCAGCATCTGCCAGCAGCTTGAAGAATCGCCGCATGCCGAGTCCCGGGCACCGGTCTCTGAAGTCTGAGACCACCGCCCTGACTCCGACGCAGGCCCTGCTGTGTGGCTAAAAGAAACAACCCATCATGGGACTGCGGCTGAAGAAATCGATGCAGTGCCTGTGCATATGGATTTCCAAGCATCGCCCCTGTGCGCCACACATCTCTGATGCAGCACCTGCACACCAGAACCGTCCTGGAATCGGCGCATCACTTCTCCATACAGTCTGGATTTGACGCATCACTTCTCCTGTGTGCATCAGAACTGTCTCATCACCTCCCCAAGGACTCAGGAACTGACGCATCGCTGTGTTTTCTGATGCTTCCCTACTCTGCAGAGTTTTGCCTCGTGGATTTTGACATATTTTAGGTACTTTGTGTAAAAATCACACATCCGTCGACAGAATTGCTTGAAACCTTTTAAAAATCATATTTTGAATTGTGTATGTTGGAATTTTGTCATTTTGGTCTTGTTTGGTTTAGATATAGATACTTTGAGGCTTATTTACAAGCCCCTTGCGTCGCCAATACGTCACTTTTTCCCATCTTAAAAGTGATGCACCAGCGTCACAAGGGGCTTGTAAATAAGCCCCTTCATTTTTCTAAACTGGTGTGTTGTCCATTTGTACTGTTTTCCCTGTGTTACTGTATGTGTTTTGTGCAAATACTTTACACATTGCCACCTGGATAAGCCTGTCTGCTCGTGCCAAGCTACCAAGAGGGTGAGCAGGGGTTATCTAAGTTTGTATCTCCCTTATCCTGACTAGAAGGATGGGTACCTACCTGGACAGGGTGCAAACCACCTCCAACTAGAGACCCACATTTCTAACACATGGAGATTGGGGTTTAATTTTCTTTCTCTGACTGTAATGTTAGAGAATTTTCTAAAGTGAACTATCTGATGGTCTTGCTGGGCTACAAGGAGTGTGTAAAGAAAGGCTGTAGAATGTCAGTTGTTTATACTAATACACAACATTTAAATACCTGTAAAATAACTGTATAAATGTTTCAAAATATATCACCATTTAGGAAAGCACAATTAAAGCACATGTTATTGTAATTCTAAAGTGAGATGGAAACAAAGATTTTATTGGGTAAAAAAACAAAGCAAGACAGGTTACTTGGTTATGTGCAAATGGTAGATTTTCTCTGAAGACCAATTTCCACACATTATCGTTTGTGTGCTATATAGTTTTATCGGCATGTCAGTGTGAATTGTGTGGCCATTTCAGTGGAAAATGCGCTCTTTGTTAATGATGGTGCCCTACTGCACAAGGCTCTAGTAATAAAGTTATGACAGTGAGCTCGAAAAATGCACCACCCGCTACATACCACACCCTTCCCACTCTCCTGCTGAATGGGTGTGACTCATTTGCTATACTTGGTCTTTAAGTGACACGTGGATTTTTCACAGTGCCTTAAACTTCAGTGATGTTATATTGATCCAGGACCCCCCACTCTACAAATTGTTCCAGCACCTCTGCTTCAATGGTGCTCTCAAGGCCTTGCCACCAATCAGTGGACCCAGACAGTGAGCTGAATAAAAGACCAACAAGCTACTTTGAACTACCTCCGATAATTTTTTATGTTTGCATGGGCTTCCTAGTAATTTCAAATGACTTTGAGAGGAGATGTACTGGTGATGATGGCAACTCCTTAACATTTGAAAAAAATAAAATACAGTTTTTATGTATTTTCGAGATTCATCAAAGAGACTTTTGGACATGCTTATTGTCAGTATCTTGAATTGAGTTCATTCATTCTCTAATATTTAGTGTAGGGTTTTCAGTGATGGGGTGACGTGTCGTCTATTTGCTAGTTTGAGCCCCATTCTTGGCTGATGCATATTGTAGTGTTGAATAGTGAAATGCAAAAGGCTAATTTGCCAGAAATATGAATAATTATATTTTATATTATCATCACATCATCACGGTTTAGAACAAAAACACATGCATGGGCACATCACTCCCACGGTCTGAAACAAACATAGGGGCCATATTATCAAGAACGGCGGTAACATTATCGCCGCTTTAGTGGCAGGAAACTGCCGCTAAAGCGGCGATAAGGGGCTTGATAATATGCCCTATAGAATTCCAATAGAAGCCCAGGTTTGATGTCCTTCACACCAGAATCTGGGCTTCTATTGGAATTCTATAGGGCATATTATCAAGCCCCTTATCGCCGCTTTAGCGGCAGTTTCCTGCTGCTAAAGCGGCGACAATGTTATCGCCGTTCTTGATAATATGGCCCATAATCTCTAGTTCATTTATCACACAATAGAAAGGGTTTTCAAAAGGACCAATCTCCTTGTGGCTTTGATAAATTGAGAGTGGAGACAGGTCGTCCGGCCGCAGCTACAGCTCAGATGAAACTGGTACAAAGAATAATAGGGAAAGAATCCTAAGTAATGTTTTTATTTTTAGTCTACAACTATATGGTGAAACTATTTCCAGTAACACTATTGCCCAGATTCCGTAAGGTGTCAGGCAACGCAGGGCAGCAGCCAAAGATGCTGCGCTGCGTTGCATGACAGACAGAGAGCAGGAAAGCACCATATTCACAGAGATATGGCACTCTCCTCTCCTCTCCCTAGAGATGGGGCTGATTTTCAGCTGCTGTGTGCCAGGCACACACCTTAGCGCTATAGTGCTAGGGTGCATGCCTGAGTCTACCAAAGGTTTTGCACAGGAAAGGTACCTTTCCAGTACAAAATGCTATGCCTAGACAAGTTTAAAAGCTGTCCCTACTTAGTATGGGTGCTGTACAGTGCAGCACGCATGCAAAGTCCTGAAAGCACAGAGAAATGAAAACATTTCTCACTTTAACACCTGCTTTTCAGTGGCGTTCATTTTTGGTGCTAAACACTTTCTACCTTGTTAGTGAATAGGATTTAGCATCAAAAAGTATGGCTGGTTGCATGGGAACGCCCATGAACCGCCCATGTAACACCCCCTTGACGTGAAGTAATGCAAAACAGTGTTTTGCGCTGCTTTGCGTTACTTTTACATACAAACCAACACTAATACCAATTAGCTTTGGTTTGTAAATCCCAAAACAGGTTTAGCATCAGGTTTGCGCTGAAAAATTAACGCTAACCCGACACTAAACCTTTGAGAATATTGGCCTATGTCTCAAGTACACAAGCCTGACTCATATGAAGCATCAGAATTTGCACTTTATTTTCCGCTGTATCAAAATGTTGAACGTGTGATTATCTTCCACATTGGAAAACTAGGACCATGCTTGCTTCTTAGGCAACATTGATAAGCATGTTCAAAGTTATGTCAGGGCATGTTCTACCCTGCTTTACTTTCCATCCCACTCACATTGCTCCCCAACATTCTGTCTTCCCAGTGCATCCCCTGTGGACCCAGGAACAAAGGCCACTGCTTTGGGCCCAACATTTGTTGCGGTGACGAACTGGGGTGCTACTTTGGGACATCAGAAACAATGAGATGCCAAGAGGAAAACTACCTGCCCTCGCCTTGTGAGTCTGGAAGAAAATCTTGTGGAAGCAATGGCGGGAGCTGCGCCGCCTCTGGCATCTGCTGCAACAACGGTGAGCACCAACCCGTTCGATACACTCCGGCATCTATTTAGTAGTCATGTTTTTTATCGCTGAACCTAGCGAAATGTAAAAGCTCTGCGGCAATTCACGTTAAACTTTGTTAGTCTACACCAAGTGGTTTACTCATACGTTTGAACTAGATCTACTAAACTTTGGAATGGGAATTCTGTTCCACTATTACTACTGGGAAACTGAGAGTGCAAGTCGCTGCTCCCCACTGAAACAACTCTCAAGGAGATAGACTACTGTGATTAGTGTGGTATAACCAAGGGCGAAGCCTTTCATTCAGAACTTCATGTGAAATCGGTGAAATAATAACCATAGCTAAGCAGACATCATTGTTATGAGAATACAGGACGTAAGCAGCAAAAGACATAATTATTACTGTTATGAGAATACAGTGCATAAAATCAGCAAACACAGCTCAAAGATTGTGCAAGCAATACAACATTTGTCTCCACCTCCCATAACAGCGCAACTCTTCAGAATGTGAAAGTGCCAGCAGGACCCTTTCCATATCCATCACCCACGCCCTCAACCTAGGGCATCCGGGGCATACCTTAGTGGCAACTTCCCCTCCATCACTCAGAGGGATGGGCAATACCCACAATTCCATACCAACACCTGCTCCAGGGCACTGCATAGCGCGTCGGCCCTGCACGGGTTCCTGTCACCAGGCAAACCCCCAAAATGTTCAACTCCAGGCATCCCGGGGTAGTGATGCCTTATATGCTGCAGTTCTAGGTGCCACCTGATGACGTCACGGGCGACCCTCCTTTGAGGAGAAATGAAGGAGGGACTCCTCTGCCTTGGCTTCAGCACAGGGAGCGACTAATGGCCCGCCACTGCTATTGCAGGGGGCGCCTGGCCAGGAGTACTCACAATCGTTAGCAGCTACACATGCGTAATAGTAGAGGGCAACATACTCGCAGTAGGAAAAGCCCTTTCCCTATCACCCCGCTAGTGTTGGTGTTGTTCCCAACCCATTCCCACCCTGGAAACGGGTTGGGTCTTCAACCATTTCTAGGGTCGGTATGGGCCAAGATAAGATCTGGAAATGGTCACAAACGCACAAGTTTGGGGTGTGCATAAGCTTTCCCTGCCATAGAAGATCTACTTACCTCCCATGGGAGCTCATTTACTCTAATGTAATATTACACCACCCTGGAGTATTTAGTGTGACGAAATTGATTTACAAGCGTAAATTCATATTTTGTGACTACAAAACGTGGGTTTGTATTGCTAAATCTAGTCATTTTCATGACTGTGAAACACAAGAAGACCTTTGTGAATTTGGTCATTTCACAATACTTTCCAAACTAGTTCAGCAAAATAAGGTGGTTCTAGATCCTTTTTGGTGGAGTGACCCTGAGCACAATTCACAAAGGCTTTTACGCTCCTTCCTTGCATAAACAGAGGTAAACTGCAAGCGCGTTCCAGGCTGGAGACTATATGCAAATTGTTGATAGATGCCCCGCCCACTAACTCCCATAGACTCGCCCTGCTACCAGTACAAGTAAATTTCATCCTGCTGAAGGAATTCCATGTAAACAAATCCCATTTATGTGGATAACATTGACCCATTCCTTCATCACAAAATCAGAAATGGGGTATACCCTCACAAAGGATGATTTTTGTCCATCTAAGTTGCCGCCATTTTTCTGTTCAAGAACAAACCAAGGGGCATAGTACCAAGGATTTGCGATAATTATCGCAAAGCGCGCTTAGCGCTATTTTTTTTAATCGCTGGATTTCATCGCGGAGATAACGCGTTATTATCAACGCTTATCTCCAAGGCGATAAAAAATCCAGCGATAGCGGCGAAACCCAGCAATAGCGCGAGAAATCCAGCGATAAATTCACTGCGCTAATGGAAAGCTCGCTAATAGGCAGGTGAGGACTTAACCTTACACTCCACCTCCCATTGACAAGATGGTTAAGTCAAGTTTTTATCAGGTGTTAAATTCCAGCGATAATCGCGGTTAGCGCGACTTTTTTTATCGCTTCGCGGGCATTGATAATAGGGCGAAGTTGTGTTTGCGACCTTTTCTGTGTGCTTTTAGTAAGGAACGCCTACCTTGCATGTCATTAGCGATAATTATCGCAGGCCTGCAAGGCGATAGGAAAACCGGCAGATAACGCAGGAAAGCTGGCGCTAACGCATGTTAGCGCTGGATTGCTAATAGGGCGATAAAAATATCGCCGCTTTATCGGCAAAAAGGGCCGCTAAAGCGGCGATAAGGCCCTTGCTAATATGCCCCCATGTAATTCATGTTTCTACATCGTTTATCGTGATTTCACCTTATTTTGACCTCCATATGCTAGTGGAAGAAGGTGACGTGCAACTAATTAAAGGTCTGGCTGAAAATCTGTTGCTTTTAAATAAATAATGTTCCAATGAGACTTAAAGGTGAACGCTCATAAAATGTAAGTCTTAATGGCTAGTATGCCTGCATCTTAACTTGCTATGCCTGGTTTGTCAGTTTTGGGATGCACCAATCCATAACAATGGAAACAAAATGATTTAAACTTTAATAAACCGATCAATAAGGATCAACTGCTACCGAGAGGTCAATTCCCTCATAATAATTGCAAGCTGTAAGGTGTATCTGGCAGAGGGTCTTCAACAACTGCAGTACAAATGAATGCAGCAAAACACGCATTCGTCATCAACCGAATGACAACAAAGAAGAGCAGAGGGTAAATGACAGGGCAATTAAAAAAAATAGATCTGAGCTGAAAGGTTTACAGTTTTTGGCTTTATCGCAGTTTTTCATCAGGCAATTGTGAAACTCTGCCAACCAATCAGACTGCTGAAAGGGAACTTCATCACCTGAGAATTAACCCTGTGTTAAAGGTCAAGTCATAAACATCAGTGGGCCTTGCTTTACGTCTGTGCCTTCTTAGGTTTGGATGGATGAATGAATGCTGGCAATCATCTGGAGATATAGGAACAGGGGTTGTTACTCTGACCTATAGGCTTTGTGGTTACGGCAACAACAGTGGCAAGCAGGTATATTGCATAAAATGGGTGTTTATCCCTTGCCCTTTTGCTTCTGTGACATGTGATGTTTTCATTGGTGGCACTGGTAAAAATAAATGGAGATTTATTTATTTAAACTCATTTGTAGCCTGGCATTAGCATTCACAACCTACTGGTTTCACTGTTTGACCTGACTGAAACAAATAATCAATCTAAAGTGATACAGCACGCCATCTTTTTCTCAAGTTCCATTACAATACAAGCATTGACAAAGCCAATTGGCTTGGTGTAGGAAGCTGGCTCTCTATATAATGTACTAAAATGAAGTGCACTGTACAGAGATTCCAATGGGTCCCCAATTGGTTTACAGAGGCAAAAGTAGATAATACTAACGCTCTATTTTGTGGTAGTGTGGGCGAGCAGTTAGGCTTATCAGAGGGTAGTGCTAAGCATTTGTTGTACTCACAGAGGCAGGGGCGTTATGGGGAGTGACAGGTAGTAACCAATAGGCTACCTACCTTTAGGGTGTCTACAACCTCTATATGACCACTTCCTATGGGAAGAGAGCATAACCCTGACCCTAGAAGGCTAATTCCATCCAAAATAACATGGAGGAATCTGAAAAGTGGGGTCCACATCAGCTGGCCCGCCATGTGGGGGGGGGGTGCTGGCTGGATGTGGGTACACCTCCTAATATTACTAATTTTCCCACCGTTGTTGCCGCCAAAAAGTGGGGTCAAGATAGGGGGTGGGCACCTCCACTATCTGGAGAGGCCTGGCATCGCATAACAAAGGCGGCAGGGCCTTTGAAGTGTCCCTCCCTGGAATGTCCATCCTGCTTAAAGGAGGTGTGAACACCTCCATGTAGAGCAGGCTTTGTTCCTGACCTCAGAGAGCGAAGGCTCTCATCTCAGGATGTCAGAAACCTGTCCATGGTGTCTGGCTGGTCGAGACCAGTTAGTCAACACACTAGTAGTCGGTAGGTTTTCCAGGGGCACCTCTAAGTTGCCCTCTGAGTGCATTTATTAATAAATCCAGCACTGGTATCAGTGTGGGTTTATTAAGACGAGGTGTTTGGTACCAAACACCTTGGGGTAAAGTGAAGCGATTAGGTAGCTGGGGAACTCGTAATGACGAGTGTCCAGCCCATGTACTTGTTATGGCTTCCCTGTGTACTGGCAATATCTAAGGGTGAACTTAGATATCACTGGAATATATCCACCCTCGCAGATAAGCCCTCACATGGGTATACTGCACCCTGCCTTAGTGGTGACCTACCTATACCCATGTAGTGCTGGCAGGCATTACACACAGGGATGTGTGCCAGGTCGACTCTTTGGTTTTCTCTGCACCAAGACATGCAGGCTGCCATGGCAGTTTGCATGAGCTTGGTGAGGGGTCCCTTAGGGTGGCACAAGTTGTGCTGCAGCCCTTAGGGGCCCTCTTTAGTTCCAGGGCCCTAGGTACCAGGGGTACCACTTACTAGGGACTTACAGGGATCCTAAAGGGGTGCAAATTGTGGAACAACCATACAGTTTAGGCAAAGAACACTGGTTTTGGGGACCTGGTTAGTAGGAACCCAGCACACTTTCAGTCAAAGTTGCACCAGATACCAGGCAAAAAGTGGGGGGTAACCATGTCAAAAGGGGCACTTTCCTACATTTGGGTTTTGTATAGATTATGCGCAAAGAAGAACTGTCTATGCAGACACACAGAAGAAACATAATTGCAAACATGCACAGATCAACACCTACAGACACAATGGGGAGCAGCAACAGGGATTGAGCGGGTGGGACGAGGGGAACAGCACTTGTAGGAGAAGCACACAAGCAAGAAAGCTACCTGATGGGCTAGGAGGAGAGGCACACGAGGAGAAGCTCAACACAGAGGGGTTCGTGGGAGAGGCACCAGTGTGAGAGAGAGCAACAAGCTGTGCGGCCGGGGGGGAAGTGAAGTACACCGAGACTGCAGGGAAATGAATGCACTCTCATAGAGTGCTTAACCAAGAGAAAAAATAGTACCTGAAAAGTAAGCAGTGGAAGGGTACAAATAATGAGGCTATGCTCCAGGGGAGGAGGCAAACATAAGAAGAGGAAGGAAAGACCACACAAGCTAGTGAATTAAAAAACATGCAAATGAGAGTGACAATAAAGTCAACCAATGGTAAGCAATGGGCGGGCTAAGCCACCTGTAAGCTGATAATACGTCTTTTCGCAACCAGTCAGCTTGCACTGCCTGGTAGCCGACACCTAAAAATGACACCCAGTTGTAAGTTACAGCTCTGCCAAGCTAGCGCTCTGCCAGGATTTTCGTCTGGCAGTGTGGGAATGTCTTACTACCTTGGGAAAATACAATGTGGTTAATTTCCATCGGAGGTAAAGATGCAGACAGAGAATCACATACCTCTTTGTATTTAGCAAATAATCAAATACTTTTGGGAGTTACATTTTGCTACCCCAAACAAGACCCACAGCAAGAACAAATGATTCAAACCAGATATCACCGTCAGGTCTCTGAATGAAGTGCACACTCGACCCTCTAGGAGCTTCTGAACTCTGTGCTATGAAGTGGTAAAGGTAACGAATGGGAGACGCACAGTGATTTATTTGTAAAGAAATTAATATAACATAAGTGCTGGGGAAAAAGCTTCTCTCAGGAGCCTACCACTGGTGTTGCCAAATACCAAATACCAAACTCCCTAATCCTGATTACACCTCATGCCTCTTTCTTCCACCACCCTACACTTGCTGTCTCTTTATGCTATACTTTCTGCTTCTTTCTCATCCCTGCTTTCTAAATTTGTCATTGTTTTCCTTTTTTTCCTCTCTTCCTCTTCCTCATTCTTTTGCCCTTTTCTACCTTTCTTACTGTTCTTCTGGGTCAAAGTCTGATGATAAAAAATACATTTCTGTCCCAAACATGAGTGCTGTTGCCAAACCCACCACAAGCAACCACTGGCACAAATTAAGCACTTGCTATGCAGAATTAATTTGATCCTCAGGTAGATTCAGCCGCGGCGGGCACTGGTAAGTGCGGTGGGGCATGGTGGGGTGGGGGTGGGGTGGCCGCGGGGGGAGTTCAACAGACGACGGAATAGGTATAATTAAATAATTAAATAACATCAATTCCGTCGTCTGTCGGCTTCCCCCCCTGTCGCGCCCTGCCCCGCCTCACTGCCCACCGCGCTTACCTGTGCCGGCCGCCACTGGGTAGATTGATAGATCATTGCAGGACAAAAAACCTCAGTGGCACAGGAATGATCTTATGGGCCCTAATGCAAGCAAGGGAATTGGGTCCCCTTGGACCTAAGTTGGGGAAGAAAAAGAATGTCTGAGTCTGAATGCAATGGCCCCACACGGCTTTGGTCCCAGGGCTTACTACATCTGCTGCATCATTGATAACATCTGAGATCTCAGCTACTGGATTATTTTGGGCAGGAAATTTCAACATTTTTGGGCAATATTTCCTGCTGTAATGGAGATTGACAATGGTAGGTCATTACCACCGATGACAGTGTATAGTGACATAGCTACCAGTAATGTAGTAGGGGCAGGGGAGTGAGGGGCAAACTGTACCCACATTCTGGCTGTCTTTTACTACTCAATTAGGGGAATGGGGTCCATTTTTAGGTCTGGATTAGACACACATTGGCCTGTAGCCCAGCATCATGTAATCAAACATATTTAACATAAAGCATACTCAAATATATATAGACATAGAGGGTCTTCAGGTCAGCTCTCTTCCCCCACTGTCAGTTGCATTTTGCTCCCTCCATCCAAAGTACACAGCTTTAAGCAATGGGCCCGCCCGCTTCAGCCATTGGCTGTCTTGCACTGCGAGGGACAGCATTTTTCCTGATCACACGTACATGAAAAGAAGTACACTCTTGTGCCAGGGCTGGTGGGCCAATACTTGGCTATGAAAATAATTTTTCTTGTATTCTTGATTCTTTTTTTATCATCCCTGTATGCATAAAATGTATCTTCAGGTTATAATCATTCAAAGCCAATAGTACCTTTTCTTTGCACCGTTAAGACTCATTTAATGCGCATTAAACAAAAATACCTGTTCTTAGTTCACCTGCCTGCAAGGAAGTAGCCATACTGTTCTATTTAAATTATACTCGATGGTTATTTATTTTCTTAATATAAAATTAAGATTGCAAGCAGAAGGCCACCATGTTCATGTGGCAGCCATGGGCATCATTTAGAGGTCACTAGGGGTCGTAACTGTCGAACCCTGGCTTGCTCCTTGCGACCCCTGGAACTGCCTTTGCGACAGCTGGCTTCAGAGGGGGCAAAATCAGTGCCAAGAACACAGGGGCTGCTTAGCATTCCTTATTATTAGCACATATCTCTTTATACTAATAGTGAATAATATCAGATCATTCACAACTAATGTAATTAAATAATGGAGAACACTTATCTGGAATGGGACCTTTGATGGCAGCTGTGGTAAGTAAAAAAAAAATTCAAGTCTATGGGGCATATTCTCAAGGACTTATCGCCGAGTTAGCGGCACTTTATCGCAGCCAAAGTGGCGATAGATTTATCACCCTATTCACAAGCTGGTGCTAACAGCCGATATCGCCAGTTTTCCTGCGATAGCAGCCGCAAAAAACATCGCCACGAATGACACCGGCAACTAACGCTAATGAGATGCAGAGTAGGCGTTCCCGTGCAAAAACCCGCGACAACACCACTTTGCAACATTCTCAATGACCAGCCAGATCGGCGATAAGATCACAAAACATGCCATAAGGCGCGTTAGCAGCAGGGAATTAACACCTGCTCTTTCCTGGTATTTAGTCGGACGATAACCTGCACCAGAAATGGGAGCCCAGCCCACAGCCACACCAGAAGAACAACAGATGCCATGGAGCTACTGATCATGCAGCTCGGACACCAAGAGGGCCACAACACCCACCGCCACCACCCCCAGGACCCCTTCCCCCCGGGGCCCTACTCGGGCACCCCCGGACAAAGATATTTTACACCAACTTTACGAAATCATGAACAAAACAATTCGCCTGATGTCGCACAATTACAACAATTAACATTCATGTGTGGTCCGAACAAGGAGAATCATTCATTCATCTCTGAATTTCCAAACAAATCATTTTATACAAATTTAACTCAAAACAACTATTTGGAAGAGTCATGGCGGGTCTTCTCTGGACAATCAGTAAGTCACAGCCTGCAAGACAAATTTCAAGATAAGAAGGTGTGTCATGCGCTCATCAAAGGACAGAGAGAGAGAGAGAGAGAAAGAGAGAGAGAGAAAGAAAGGGAGAGAGAGAGAGAGTGAAAGAGAGGGAGAGAGAGAAAGAGAGAGAAAGAGAGGGAGAGAGAGAGACAGTGAAAGGAAGAGAGGGAGAGAGAGAGAGAAAGAGAGAGAGAGAAAGTGAAAGAGAGAGAAAGAGAGAGAAAGAGAGGGAGGGAGAGACAGTGAAAGGAATGCTCTTGGCACATACATGCCAACTGTTGTGTGTGCATCGCTATTGGTGCACCATAAGCCTAAGGCCTAGCCTCAAATGCAGCGCGAAAGCCACATCACATTTCCAGAATGCAAGCAGTAGTCAGACTAACATTAGGGATGAAAGCTCCTTTGTCTCAATACATAAGGCGGAAGGACATCTGCACCTCCGACCTTTGTTTTGCATGCGGCAGGCACCCCCTGAGAGAGATACCTTAGCAGATGATGACGACTCCCACGCTACGCACAGCGCTAATGAAAGACCAGCGTATCCACACCCCACACACAGAAGTCCTTGCTCGAGGTACTCTTGCATGGAATGCCCTTGACACTTACGTATACAACAACCCATACGTCCAAACGTTGCACACACATACGACTCATTGCTCCGAGCTGTGGCATATCATCCACATAACTGCCGCAGGTCAGAAGAGTGCCGGTTCTACGAGAGCCACCAACGCAATGGCAGAACATCCCGGGCACATGCACAACCCCTGTCACGTGGAATTGTACCGTGCACGTATGCTGCATTTGTTGGGGGCACTGCCACTGGCAGTGTTGCGCATCAGTTACCGTCTGAGCTTCCGTCTTGCGTACGTCACCTGCGTCCAGCCCCGGTTCCACTGTCGATCATGCATATTCGAGTGGCCCATGGATGTCTGCCTATCCAACACAACGGTAGCTGAACTGGATTATGACTTGTGTGTGCGCCCCCTGTTGGCCTATGACCAGGAGTGTAACCGTGATACCCGTTCATGGGATGCCTTGATATTTGGCGTATGTGCTGGCAGTTGGGCATGGGAGATTGCACAAGTCCTCGTGTGCAGTGACCACATCGAAGCGCTCCCCTATTGGGCTGTGTTGCGGATTGGTGAAACGGCGTGGACGGAGCACATCTGTCCGGACCAGTTAATGGATTGGCTCGCCCTCGTGTTCGTTGAAGTCAACAATGACGTACTCTTGGAACTGATTGCCCAGGAAGCTGCGCTCGCATTCATGGACGAGTAACTACGTTCCTGCAGCCACAACTGCTTGTAACCCAGAGCACAGGTCCCAACACCTTGTTGCATCTTGGAGAAATGGTCACATATCCCACCACAACAGTGGACATGGCTGCATTCGCCTGGACTCAGAATGCATGTGCGTGCACCTACGCGTGTTGACACACACCTGTGCAAGGTGAGGCAGTCCCATGGGTGGAGCTGCACAGCGTCGCTTGGCAAGGTTCCTAACTCTGACATACTGCTGGAGGGAGAGTACACACATGGCAATGTAGTACTACATGTGACCTTGTTGGACCCTTTCACCTGCTCACTGTCAGCAGAGCAGACAGTCTGTGCAGTCCGGTGGTACAGCACTATGCAGATCCCATGGGCTGGGAGTCGTGTCCCCTGACACGGGGCAATGAGCATACACCAAACATCACATGACTCGTCCAGCAAGGCAAGGTGGGCTGAGACCGTTGCCATCCGTAATGATTGGTGTTCATTTTTGCCTCCCCATTTCTTGCACCTCTACATGTTCCCATGCTGCCTGTTAGTGTCTGAAGCTTTGGTCTGCATGTTGTGGCCCTTGTCTTGCCCGTACTGACACGCACATGCTAATAAAGACTACGCCACTTCACTAGTGTTCAACTGTGATGAGTGTTGATTAGAATGACAAATCGTGTGCCTCAATGAGCATTGTCTGTACACAGGGAGGGACTGACTGACGCATTTCACTTAGCGGTGAGTCCCTATTGCCAGCTCCACCTCTGTGAGCCAGACATTGTGGTTGGGATAGTTGCTGGTAGACCTGTGCTCTTACGTGTCTTCAGCAATGTGAGTATGGTGTCCAACTTCTTGCCATGTGGATCAATGTGATCCATCAAAACAGGCTGTGTCCACACAGTTGAGTGTGAGTAGGTATGCGAAGAGATGTTCTGTTGTCACATGTGATGGGGGACACTACTTTAGGCCTGCTACCGAATTAGACATTTTTACACACAGCCCCATTTAATACATGGACGTGGGGCTACGTTGGGGGGTTGCGAGATTGTTGTTCATGGGCAATGAGGCCACAGCTAGTTCACACCTTCACAGTCATCTAATTGGCCATGTGGGTCAGGGTCAAACATGCGCATTGATGTCATTTCCCAGGGTGTACCTTTTTGTGCAATCAATGTCCCTACATTCATCCATACTTTTATACTTGATTGAACATAGACATGACACATCTGTGTGATTTGGAATGTTTTATTCACATTCTGTGGAGTGTCGGAGCTGGAGCAGTACATGGCCATGCAAACCCCACATTACATGGTTGCCCAGTGGAGGGCCAACCAGAGTCCTTTGGAGAATGACAATTTAATCGGAAGAGAAAGAGTTCAGTCCACAGCCTGATTGCTGTGTCATTGGTAACCAGAGCAGATATGGCAGTCCATGTCGGGGTCCAGGTGAATGTCGCTGAGTGTTTCGGGGGACAGTGGAAGGTGTTGTTCCCGGGCATGATGCAGAGGGCTGAACCAAGCAGGAACAGGACATATGGCGGGGATGAATGCTACAACCTCCTTTCTCACACAGAGTCATTGCCATCCACATCTTAGTCCTCTGATATGTCTTCTGTGTCAGGTGTGTCAGGTGTGTGTGGTGGTGTTATGGCTGCATCACTGTGTGCCACTGACACATCAGGGGGCGAAGGTGGTATGGCTGCATCACTGAGTGCCACTGACACATCAGGGGGCGGAGATGTGTGTGTCGAAGTTCCTGCAGCAGTCATCTGGGACAGGCTCTGTGGCAGCAATGGCGAGATGAGGTTCTGCAGGGCATGGAAGATCCCAGCTACATCTCGCTGGTGTACAGCCGTGGCAGCCATCCTTCCAGCCTGCATCCGCTACATGTTCTCCATTGTCCTCCGCATCTGTGCCAACTCTGTGCTGTCATCGCTGGAGCCTGTCTGAAAGTTCTTGTATCCAAGTAATGGCTCCATCGAGGTCAGCCAAGGATTGTTGTAGAGCATGGAACGGACTGTGGGTGTCCATTAGGGACTGTAAGTGGTCCCTGATGGGACTCATACACCCACGTATGGCATCAAGTTTGGCTGCCATGAGGTCGAAACCCACCCGCACCTGTTCGGCCAGCCCCCTCTGGCAGACTAACACACGGCGTTGGAATGCCATGTGTCTTTCCGTGAGGTGCTGGGTGCCAGCCGTGGTGGTGGGTGCTTCCTGCTGTGTGGGCTGTGCAGGGGGTGGGGTCACCTCGATGCAGCTGGGCTGCCCTGCTCCTGGAGGTGGGGTGGAGAGGCTGTCCACGAGCAGTTGGAGGGTGTCGGAGCAGATGGCCAGGGGGTCCTCCTCATCATCACTGAAGAGATGTCTGGTCTGCTCTGCAGGAGGTGTTGATTGTCCCTCTGCAATGTAAAGGGGAGATGCAGGTTAACAGTGTGTTCCATGTATGTTGACGCATTGTACATGTTTACATACAGTCTGCATGACAATGTACATTGTGACTGTTTTGGATGAGCTGGCTATTTGATGGGAGACAGTGGACATTTCGACTACACGACGGATGTGAGGTTGTACTCGTACATTATCATCTCACAGTTTCCTGCTATGCCAGATGTGATTGGCCAGTTTCTACGCACAAGCGGCACCAGTTGTGTCCTCTGTTCTGTAGTGAAGGTGTTGCACTTTGTACCACATTGTCGTCAATGTTGATGTGCTGTGATTGCTATGTGTGTGTGCTGCATTGTGGGAGAGTCACCCCTGCAGCTCTGATTTAGCGGCCCCTTATCCCTTTGAGGCGGTGTGCCTTTGACTTGTGTGCTTTTAAGGTGCTGAGATGTTGGCGACTTGGGTCATTTGTGCTCTTGGACGGTTTTTGTACTCTTGGGCATTGTTTGTCTGTAGATATGTTGTTGACGTCAGGGGTTGTATGTGCACGTGGATGTGTCAGGGTGTGACCTGCTCCTTTGAGGATGTGATCCACACTGGGCTACCTCAGTGTCGTGGCATGCACCATGCCATGTATTTTGACTGCAGCCATGCTATGGGTCATGCAGTGTCACTTGCATTGTCAGTGTGGCTCACAGAGCAGCTGCTTTGCTGGATTCAGCACATGTGCATGGGTTGGTTGTGAGATTGGTGATAGGGAGGGGGGCCCCTTTGTGCACATAGTGGACGGGGGCCTACTTGGTGTTTCTATGTGTGCTGCAGTGTGCCAAGGGTATCAGGGACATGTTCCACAATCATTGTGGGTGTGCAGTGTGCTACATATAATTGTGCATCTGTGCCATTGTGCCCATCTCCCCCCGTCCCCCCAGTCCCTGGTCATTACTCACCCTGTTGCTGTTGGGTCAGGTCATGTCGAGCTGTGTCCGGACCCCCAACTCCTTGCACCGTCTCCACACTGATGACTGTGGCCACCATTTCCTCCAGCTCATCCAGCTCCTCCTGTGGCGCAGGACTCCCACCTCCAGTCGCCGTTGCTGCCTTCCGGTTGGCAGCGAGTTTCTGCTTGGTTTGGCTATTCACATCATGCCAGCGCCTCTTGACCTCCTCCATTGACCTCCTCAACACTCCGACTGCATTCACGTTGTTCACGATCGACTGCCATATTTCTGTTTGTGTTGCCAATGACACAGTGGAGGTGACGAACAGTTGTTGGTAGTGTTCTATCACCTCCGTGACGATGATCCGGTTTTCCTGCGGACTGAACCCCGTCTTCCTCTTCCTCTTCTCCTTGCCCTTCCCCGACCCCGAGGTTCCTTGCTGGTCGTCTGTGGGGCTTGTGGGGTTCGCGTTGTCCTCTGCACTCGGTCCGGGTGCATTCATGGTGCTACGCAGTTTATTTTATTATTTTATTTTTTTCTGCTTTTATGGTGCATTTTCCCGCATGACGCGTGGGAATTGTAGGCCTGTCGCTGGTTATCGCTGATTTTTTATCGCGATTTGGGGCATCGCAACTTTTTTTGCGTTCGTGTTTCGCATTTTTTCGGCACCGCGTTAATTTTAACGCGGTCATTTGGAGCGTTATCGTGAGACTATCGCATGGTGCCGCCGGGTTGAGAATACAACGTTAACACGGTGTTATTTTCCCGCGATGGACTGCGATGTGCAAAGTTACGTTAAGCTAATTTTGCGATAATTATCACACGTTCTTGAGAATATCCCCCTATGTTGTTTGCGGGCTTGCGGGTGAGAGTGTGTTTATGTGAGATAAGAGAACGTGTAAATGTGAGCATGGGGGTGTGTGAAAGTGAGTGGGAACCATTGACAGGTGAGTGAGACTGTGAGAGATTGAGACCCATTTTTACTATTGTTTTACGCAAGGCAATGCTGCACTAAAGATCCTGCGCTGTCTTACATCAAAGGAAGACAGAAGAAATGCACCATATCTCCTAAGATATGGTGCCGTATTATGCATTGGCATTGTTTGTGCCTAGCCCACCTTTCAAAAGGTGCGCTGGGCGCGAACAATGCCAATGTGCCCTATTATGATCTATGCACTGCCCCCAGGGCAGCCGCGAACACGCGCTGCCCCCAGGGCAGTGCATTCATGTGAAAACACGGAGCAGCCGCGCCATGTTTTCACTGTGCAGGCGGCACCCGCCTGCACTTTCAAAGGGGATTAGAGATCCCCTTGCAGGCGGGTGCAGTCAGTGTCTGCATCCGCCTGCAAGGGGATGCCCTGCAGAGGGCCGCTGTCAGGAGGCGCACTGACAGAGCGCCACCTTTTAAATGGCGCACTGTCAGTGCACCTCCTGAAAGCTTCTTTGACTCTGCGCCCACGTCTGTAATATGGCGCGGGTGCAGAGTCAAAGGAATTTCCTCATTTGCATAGGGCACGCCCCTATGCAAATGAGGGAACACCCTCTGAAGGTAGTGCTGGCGCATTAGGTGCGCCACCGCTATCGGTATTATAGAAGGGGATGCACAAGCGTCTGCGCCCCCTTCTATAATAGCAAGGTGTCCTGGGGGCGTGCAAAGTGGGCGCAAACGCCCGTTGCGCCCTCGGGGCACCTTCTGTAATACGGCCCATCGTGCATTGCTCCTCTTCCTGTGAGTTTGTGCACTTTGGGCAGGCACACGCCAACGCACACACCCTTGCGCCATAGTACAAGGATATGTGCTTTCTCTGAAGCATAGGTTTTGTACTGGAAGGGGAGTAAATCTGCCCCTGCGTGTTACCACTGGTGGTAATTACCAGTTGCTACCACCTTTATTCCTTTGAAGTTTTTCTTCAGAGTAGAAATAGTGGCCTTTCAGATTGGGCACAACGCATGTCATACGACCCCCATCATATACTGTAATAAAGATGAGGCCAGACAAGTTCTTCAGCACCATTCGCTCGCAGCACAACTTTGGGGACAATTTTAATCATGCCAATCAATGTGCACCTGAAAAGGAATGTCATGCACTATTGCTTATTAATATGCATTTATAAGCCTCGTTCTAAGTACAAACTAATCACATTTTTTTATTTATGTATGTTTTTGTTTAGAGAGCTGCACGATGGACCAAGCATGCGACCAGGAGTCCACGTTTTCCTAGACCGACTGCAACTTCTTTTTTTTTTTTTAAGAAATTAAAAATAAGGGATATTTCGCGATGTCGCCGAAGCCAAAACATGTGAAAATCTGCATTGCATATACATTGATTTGCAGCTGTATACTTTCCAGGCAGTATGCCTAAACATGTAAAACCAATAAAAACATCTTGTAACAAGCGAGGCTCTCCCAGTGAATTTAGTACTTTGACATTTCAATCAAGGAAAATAATGCGAGATTACTTTTTAGAGCCACTGGCGCTCTCTGGTGGGCACCAAAGTAAAAGCACGGAGGTCGGGCGGCCGAACAAGCGTTGACAAAGGAGGCAAGGTGCTAAAATGTTTTGTAAGCCTGACCTGAACAAATTCACAACAAGCAGCCTTTTTCAAATAATATGTCCCTTTTTTGCATTTTTTAAACTATGGCTAATGGGGTACATGTTGTTAGGGAAAGAATGGTAGTGTGAGAACTCAGTTAAAAGTAGTGTCGCACTGTGAAGAGAAAGAGAAGTTATTTATTTTAAAACCTTTTTATTGGTATTTTCTTGCAAAATAACAACCACAATTATATACATTATATATGTAGTCGTGAAATTCGAGTCTTCGGAGCATATTTACAAGCCCTTATCGCCACCACAACATCAGTTTTCTCGACGTTGTGGTGGCGATAGGGGCTTTGCCTTATTCACAAGGCGGCGTTAAGCCACTTAACGTGGCTTAACACTGCCTTGTGAATAAGTCACCTTTTCACGCTATACTTAGCGTGAAAGGGGTGGACAATTGGTGTTGTGGTGGGCGTTTCACCACATCACCCATTGATTTTGACGCTGCCCCATATTTACAAGGGTGGCGTAAATATGGGGCAGCACCAAAATTAAGACCAGGGGAAACCTGATCTTACCCTGGCGCAACAAGGATAATTTTTGCTGTTTCCATGTGTGCTGCATTGTGCAGCACACATAGAAGTTTCAAAATGCCATTTCAGATTGTTTATGTGCAGGAAGGTGTCCCTTCCTGCACATTAACAATCATTCCCCTCCTCGCAAGCACTCTTGCACTATGGTGCAAGGGTGCATGCATTGGTGCTAGGCAGCTAAATTAGCGCCAGCGCAGGGGAAACGCAAGGCTGCACCTTATTCTTGTAAATACGGTGCAGTCCTGCGTTTCAGAAGTGGCGGAGCGTGGCGTTAAGCCAAGTAGCTAACGAAGCGCTCTGCCACTTCCTTGTAAATATGCCCCTTCATCTGTTATATTAACATTTTATAGTATTTCCAATTTGACTCTGCCTGTTAACTACGAACATCCTCAGCTACACACACTGCTTTCTGTATATCTATAGCGGGGAGTACCCGGCTTAGTCACAAAGGGGCGAAACGGAAACGGAAAGTACTGTTTCCATATGAAGTACATATTAAAAATCCATATCAAGTCAAATGCACCTCTCTAAGATCTACCCAACACAGCAAACATTTTTACGCATTCAAACCAGTGGGCGGGTCTAACTGAGCATTCTAAGTGTATGTATAATTTTCATTGCATGAGAGGATTTTTAGGGGTAGATTTTCAAACATTTTGCGCTGGGTTAGAGTAACAAAAGTGACACTAACCAGCATAAAGTTTTTTTACCAATTTACTTTCTAGCGCAAAACTTGTTTTGCATTGGAAAGTACCCTACAACTAACACAAAGCAACGCAAAACATTGCTTTGCATTTCTTAGGGCCAAGGGGGTGTTACATGGGTGGTACATGGGCATTCCCATGCAAACACCCATTACTTTTGACGCAAAACCCTATCTACAAACAATTGTAGACAGGGTTTAGAGTCAAAAGTTAATGCCATCTGAAAGGAGGTGTTACTAGGAGAAATGCTTTCATTTCTCCTTTCTTTTCCTACTTTGCATGTATGCTGCACTCACTATGCAGCACACATACAAAGTGGGAAAAGTGTTTGAACGTGTCTAGGCATAGTATTTTGCACAGGAAGGTTACCCTTCCTGTACAAAGCCTACGGTAGACTCAGGCACGCACCCTAGCACTAAGGTGCTATGGTGTGTGTGCCTGGCGCACGGCGGCTGAAATCAGCGCCGGCGCTACGGAGAGGGGAATAAAAGCCATATCTCTGTAGATATGGCACTCTCCTGCTCCCTCACTGTCACGCAATGCAGTGCAGCATTTCTGGCTGCTGCACTGCGTTGCATGATTTCTTTGAAAATTTGCCCCCAGTGTTTACGGTTATGGTGGTGAGACGGGCAGGGCGGGGGTCAATGGAAAAGGGGTTTGTAGTGTAGGGTGTCTATCCCAACACAGCATCATACTACTTGGAACAATCTAAGGGTGTTGCAGACTGCCTCACATGTAAATGTCGAGGGTGTGGGGGTATGGGGTAAAGAGGGCCAGTCAACCCGAGTTTAATTTAGCCGGTGGTTTCCCGTGCTCGGCACGGACCTTAATTCTCAACACCAGCACTAATAACAGTCTACCACTTGGTGGCGCTGTCTGTCTGATTTTGAGATGAGCACACAACAGTGTTTAATAATTCAATATACATTAAAAATTACAATTACAATTCAGACTATTCCATGCCATTCTTATAGCTTTGGGTGTACTGGAACAGGCTGAATAGTCACAATTGTAGCAGTGCGATGGGTAGTAATTCTGTTGGTCTGTCATTGGAAGCGCAGGCTGGGGCAATGAGGGGTGCAGACTGCAGAAGCCTCCTGAGAAGGAAGGGCCCTGGCACTTACTTTTTTTTTACAAATTAAGCACTGGAGTCAATGCTCCAAGGTTGCTGACCCAGTGTGTTTTTAATACCTACATACAACAGTGAAGTGCACATGGCGGGATTCAGTTACTAAACTAAACCTCTCAGAAAGGACTGTCGTTGGTCTTGGTGGCCTGTGTGAAGGTTGACAACAATTCCTCTCGTGTGTGCTGTGGGATGTCTTCTGAGGCCATGGGGCTATTCTTTATACGGGGCCTGGCTTTCACAATTAGCCCAACGTGTGACTGCTACAACCCATTCAGCCACAGTAGGGCAAATCCCTGATTTTCCCGTGATAGTGATTAATCTATGCCCTATGAATGTGGTTTAATTGAATAAGTTTCAGTCTGGTATGTTTTGATACTTTAAGGGGGGTATTCTAACATGTCTCATACAGAACCGTCCCCAAGTCAGAATCCCATTTATCCCTTAGGCGTCTTAAAGACATCACCTCTAATCCCGACAGAGCCCTATATAATCAGGTAATCACCCTTCTGCCACCTACAATCGAGTAGAGTCTGTAGAGAGTAGAGAGCCCCCTCACTGGCAGACTTCAGAAAGAGACTCAAGGCCTGGCTCTTCAATGGATACACAGCGCCCAGATACCCCTAGAGGTGACAGTGTTATGCTTTGCAAATGCTGTTTGGGTGGTGGTTTGGTATATTATCGTGTGTCTTGAGGCTCCGAAGCAAGTAGTCTTCCAAGTCCTAGGTGTCCCTGCAACCAGTGCCCTGTGTTTAAGAAACTGTCGTCGCGGCAACCCACATTCTTCCATTACTGGTTCCAAAGAGGACCACATACATTGTGGGACAGATCTCCTATCTTCGCTATTCCCAACTCTTCCCAGAAATTCTGTTCGCTGCTGGATTGGATTCCTCTGTTTCCCAGCACCCCCATAATGGGATCATGAGGACATATGGCATTATGGTACATATCTTCAGTAAATCTCTATTATGACAGTGCTGTGCAGTTCTGGATTACCAAAAGGCGAAGTAGGCTCCGGCCTATGGGCCCCACTCCTTTTAGGGGCCCGCGACAACGGATCAAAATAAAACTTAAAGACATAAGATTTACATAACAGTATACTTCTTAAAAGCTCATCTTCTGGCAGTGGTCAGTTTGTAAACAAAAATCCTGTGCATAGGATATTAGGAGATAATTTGCGAGGGGGCCCTGAAATTGCAACTGCCTAGGAGCCTCCAAAGGATTTAATCGGGCACTGGTGCTGTGAAGCCCTTATCAATCTTAGCGGGGAGTGTTGGAGTTTTGTGGTGTATAGGAACCTAATCCAACCGTAGTCGTCTGGAGCTTCAGTTTTTCCAACACCACCCTGTGTCCACTGACATTCCAAACAGGATCACCAAGCAGAGAATCAAGCTTCCTGAAAGCTGTCCCTGGGACTATGGGGCCTATTAGCATGGCGGGCGGATCGCCACCGCCCAACCGGCGGTGGCGATCCGCCCGCCAAAACACCCCACCGGACGGCCTTTTACCCCCGCCACATTAGCATGGCGGGGGTACCGCGGCGGACGGAAAGACCGTCCGCCGCTTTTCCGCTGGTAGGCAATCGTCACGATTGCCTACCGGGCGGAAAAGGCCCATAACATGGTGGCGGGCCATCCATATTATGATGTGGGCGGTGTTATGCCTTTCCATGGCGGAGACTCCGCCATGGAAAGGCATGCGGTTTTCGCATCGGGGGCCCGTTGAGGGCCCCCAGGGGGTGGGGGGCTGCACTTGGGGGTACCTATGGTACCCCCAACATTGGCATGGACAAGGTGGCAGGCACCGCGTGGTGCCTGTCACGTTGTGCATGCCAATGCACAACATGGATATATTGCATTGTGGCGGGTGCTGCTTACAGCACCGCCCGCCGCAATTCAATATATGCGGGTTGCCACCGCCACCGTGGCGGTGGCATCCTAATTGCTAGTGCGGGACCGCTGCACCTCTTGCGGGCGGTCCCATTTGCCGTTGCGGTGGCGGCCGGACACAGTCCGCCCGCCATCGTAATAGACCCTTATGTTGGGAAAATAGTGAAGAAGTCTAGTGAGTGATAGAGCGCAAATTCTGCACCTAAAAGGTGCCATCACCAACATTAGTTGTGCTACTGCTCAAATGGATCGTTGGTTTTCAGCAGAGGTGTATAAACTGGGAGTTAACGTCAATCAAATAAATTCAATTTACAGTGAAATCCATTAGGCTCCACAGAAATGACAGAGAATAATCTTATCAAACCATAAAGAGAAGAGGTGTGGCGCCGCGGCCAGTGCGACTGACGCCGGAATCTGGGGCTCACGGTTCGATCCCCGGCACCGGCGGCAGGTCAGCCCAGCACCATGTGACTCTGGGCAATAGCTTGCTTAATCTTCCCGATGGCCCCCGGCGCCGGGATGCCTTCGGGTAGCTGTTCGCGCTTTACAAATACTGGATTTATTATAAAGGTTTATTAACAGATTAGTCAGATTACAAATGTATTCGATCAGTCAATCATTTGCAGATAAGCTTCAAAATTCAGTAAAGTTAATCAATTCAAAAAGAATATAAATGGCCAATGCAGACATGAATCCTTTGAGCAGTCAAAATGCACATTAGAAACAGTTTCAGTTCCTTAAATGGATCCTCCTATTACTAAACTATAATACTAATTAACTAAAGGAAATTCTAGCAGAAGGTGTCAGTCAAGGAATCTTTAAAGCTGAACCGAATGAAGGTTCATTCAAGACAAAGAAAAAGCATAGGTCTAATATCATGAACATGTAAGGTAATAAGATCTGCATTCGGCACAGTCTGGAAAGGCTCTGCCTCACTACTTCTCTAAGAACACACAGGGGCATATTCTCAAGGACTTACCGCCGAGTTAGCAGCACTTTATCGCAGCCAAAGTGGCGATAGATTTATCGCCCTATTCACAAGCTGGTGCTAACAGCCAATATCGCCAGTTTTCCTGCGATAGCAGCCGCAAAAAACATCGCCACGGATGACACCGGCAACTAACGCTAATGAGATGCAGAGTAGGCGTTCCCGTGCAAAAACCCGCGACCAAACCACTTCGCAACATTCTCAACGACCAGCCAGATCGGCGATAAGATCACAAAACATGCGATAAGGTGCGTTAGCAGCAGGGAATTAACACCTGCTCTTTCCTGGTATTAAGTCGGACGATAACCTGCACCAGAAATGGGAGCCCAGCCCACAGTCACACCAGAAGAACAACAGATGCCATGGAGCTACTGATCATGCAGCCGGACACCCAAGAGGGCCACAACACCCACCGCCACCCCCCCCCCCCCCATAACCTCCCCCTGGGCCCTACCTTGGACAAAGATATTTTACATCAACTTTACGAAATCATGAACAAAACAATTCGCCTGATGTCGCACAAGTACGATTAACATTCATGTGTGGTCAGAAAAAGGAGAATCATTCATTCATCTTTGAATTTCCAAACAAATTATTTTATTCAAATTTAACTCAAAACAACTATTCGGAAGAGTCATGGCGTGTCTTCTCTGGACAATCTGTAAGACCCAGCCTGCAAGACAAAATTCAAGATAAGAAGGTGTGTCATGCGCTCATCAAAGGACAGAGAGAGAGAGAAAGAGAGAGAGAAAGAAAGGGAGAGAGAGAGAGAGTGAAAGAGCGGGAGAGAGAGAAAGAGAGAGAAAGGGGGAGAGAGGGAGAAGGAGAGAGAGAGAGAAACAGAGGAAGAGAGAGAGAGACAGTGAAAGGAAGAGAGGAAGAAGGAGAGAGAGAGTAACAGAGGAAGAGAGAGAGCCAGTGAAAGGAAGAGAGGGAGAGGGAGAGAGAGTGCCGACACTGCGGACCCAGGCCTCACTGCTCACCTGCTGCCACCGGTGTGTCTCCAACCACGTGCCGGTATACACTGCAGTCCACCAGGTCCCTTATCTGAAACAGAGTCCAGATTTATGAATGGCAGAGTTCATATCATTGCACACGCCACCATCGCTTGGCCGCCCCTGCGCACACAGGCTGCTGCACCCCAGCCCCTCCCGCCGCCCAGCGGTGTTTGCCCGCCCCTGCGCACCCAGGCCTCACTGCTCACCTTCCCCCACCAGCGTGACTCCAAGAGGGCCCACCACGTGCCGGTGCAAGCTCCAAGCCCGGGGCCCGCGACCTTGGCAGACTCCACATCATGCAGCCCCGCCCCGCGGGCCACCAGGTCACACACGTGATTCTGGGTCTTGATTTCGCAATGGCAGAGATCATATCAGTGCACATGGCATCATCGCAGGCTGCACACCAGCTCAGCTCTATAGGTGCCACTAACTCTGTGAACCGCGAGGCAACGCCACGTGGTGGTAGGCCCGCGCTGCCCGCTGGCTCAGGCCTACAATGCGGTCCAGCAGGGCTCACACAAATCCTTACCAGTCCGGACTGCCAGGACGGCGCATCATCGCAGGCTGCACACCCGCTCAGCACTTAAGGTGCCCCTACCTCAGTGCACCGAAAGTCACCGTCCCGTGGCGGTAGGCATGGCCGCAGTGTATCCGGTGCCACCAACTCTGTGCAACGCAAGTCATGGACCCTTTCTGATTGAGTCTCATGATATGCCAGGCGGACGCAGCCATGTCACCTCCGGCAGTGGTGAAGAACTGGGACACGTAGCGTCGTCGTCCCCCCCTTTATACGTAAGCCGAGTGGGCTGGGTCGGCGTACGCCAGGCCAGCGTAAGGGTGTGAATAATAATCCCTGGGCTCTGGGCGTGGTTCATTTCTAAGCTGGACAGGAAACCAACTGATGCTTGTGTCTCTGTTGCAGTGTCTGCGCCACACGGCCCGCAATCGACAATGTTGCAATGTTGCATGCACCCAGAGGCCGGCCGCGCACGAAGGGATTGTACAAGGAGCGCAAGGCCGCTCAGGCTCTTGGCTCATGCATGCCAACTGTTGTGTGTGTATCGCTATTGGTGCACCATAAGCCTAAGGCCTAGCCTCAATTGCAGCGCGAAAGCCACATCACATTTCCAGAATGCAAGCAGTAATCAGACTAACATTAGGGATGAAAGCTCCTTTGTCTCAATACATAAGGCGAAAGGACATCTGCACCTCCGACCTTGGTCTTGCATGCGGCAGGCACCCCCTGAGAGAGATACCATAGCAGATGATGACGACTCCCACACTACGCACAGTGCTAATGAAAGACCAACGTATCCACACCCCACACACAGAAGTTCTTGCTCGAGGTACTCTTGCATGGAATGCCCTTGACACTTACGTACACAACAACCCATACGTCCAAATGTTGCACACACATACGACTCATTGCTCCGAGCTGTGGCATATCATCCACATAACTGCCGCCGGTCAGAAGAGTGCCGGTTCTACGAGAGCCACCAACTCAATGGCAGAACATCCCGGGCGCATGCACAACGCCTGTCACGTGGAACTGTACCGTGACCGAATGCTGCCTGTTAGTGTCTGATGCATTGGTCTGCATGTTGTGGCCCTTGTCTTGCCCGTACTGACACGCACATGCTAATAAAGTCTACGCAACTTCACTAGTGTTCAGCTGTGATGAGTGTTGATTAGAATGACAAATCGTGTGCCTCAATGAGCATTGTCCGTACACAGGGAGGGACTGACTGACGCATTTCACTTAGGGGTGAGTCCCTATTGCCAGCTCCACCTCTGTGAGCCAGACATAGTGGTTGGGATAGTTGCTGATAGACCTGTGCTCTTACGTGTCTTTAGCAATGTGAGTATGGTGTCCATATTCTTGCCATGTGGATCAATGTGATCCATCACTACAGGCTGTGTCCACCCAGTTGAGTGTGAGTAGGTACGCGAAGAGATGTTCTGTTGTCAAATGTGATGGTGGACACTACTTTAGGCCTGCCAACGACTTTGACATTTCATACCCAGCCCTATTTCTAACATTGCGTGGGGCAAAGTTGAGAAATTGCGCGATTGTTGTTTCAGAGCAATGAGGCCACAGCTAGTGCACACATTCCCAGTCATCTCACTTCCTATGTGTGTCACGGTCAAACATGCGCATTGCTTTCATTTCCCAGGGTGTACCTTTTTGGGCAATCAATGTCCTTACATTCATCCATACTTTCATACTTGATCGATTATGGACATGACACATCTGTGTGAATTTGAATGATTTATTCACATTCGGTGGAGTGTCAGAGCTGGAGCAGTACATGGCCATGCATTACATTGTAGCCCAGTGGAGGGCCAGCCAGAGTCATTTAGGGATTGACAAGTACATCGGAAGAGGAAGAGTACAGTCCGCAGTCTGATTGCTGTGTCATTGGTAAGCAAACAAAATATGGGAGTCCATGTCGAGGTCCAAGGTGAGTGTCACAGAGTGTTTCGGGGGACAGTGGGAGGTGTTGTTACAGGGCATGATGCAGAGGGCAGAACCAAGCTGAAACAGGGCATATGGCGGAGAAGAATGCTACTGGCTCCTTCTTACTACAAAGGTGGAATCACCCGCATCTTCGTCCTCTATGTCATCTGTCTGACATGTGGGTGCTGATGTTTGGTCTGCAGCACTGTGTGCCACTGACACATCAGGGGCCGGAGATGTGTGTGTAGAAGTACCTGCAGCATTCATCAGCGACCGCCTTAGTGGCAGCAATGCGATGATGAGGATCTGCAGGGCATGGAAGATCCCAACAACTTTTCGCTGGTGTGCATCTGTGGCAGCCATTCTTTCCGCATGCATCCGCTCCATGTTCTCCATTATCCTCAGCATCTGTGCCAACTCTCGGCTGACATCGCTGAGGCCACTCTGACTAGACAGTTGTTCTCCTCTCAGAGTCATGACTCCAGCGATGTCAGGCATGGATTGTTGGACATCATGGAGCGAACTGTGGGTGTCCGTTAGGGAGTGTAAGTGGTCCCTGATGGGACTTAGACACCCACGTATGTCATCTAGTTTTGCTGCCATGAGGTCGAACCCCACCCGCACCTGTTCAGCCACCTCCTTCTGGCAGTCTAACACATGGCCTTGGAATGCGATGTGTTCTTCGGTGAGGTGCTGGGAGCCAGCCATGGTGGTGGGTGCTTCCTGCTGTTTGGTCTGTGCAGGGGGTGGGGTCTCCTCGATGCAGCTGGGGTGCCCTGCTCCTGGAGGTGGGTTGCCGTAGCTGTCCATGAGCTGTTGTAGGGCGTCGGTGTCGAAGGTGTGGAGGTCCTCTTCATCATCACTGAAGAGATGTCTGGTCTGCTCTGCAGGAGGTGTTGATTGTCCCTCTGCAATGTGAAGGGGAGATGCATTTTAACATTGTGTTGACATGTATGTTGACGCATTGTTCAAGTTTACATACAGACTGCATGACAATGTACATTGTGACTGTTTGGGAGGAGCTGACTATTTGATGCGGGACAGTGGACATTTGAACTACATCTAGGATGTGAGGTTGTACACGTACATTATCATCTCACAGTTTCCTGCTATGCCAGATGTGATTGGCCAGTTTCTATGCACAAGCGGAACCAGTTGTGTCCTCTGTTCTGTAGTGAGAGCGTTGCACTTTGTACCACATTGTCGTCAATGATGATGTGCTGTTATTGCTGTGTGTGTGTGCTGCATTGTGGGAGAGTCGCCCCTGCAGCTGTGATTTTGCTGCCCCTTATCCCTTTGAGGCGGTGTGCCTTTGACTTCTGTGCTTCTACAGTGCTGAGATGTTGCAGATTTGGCTAATTTTGGCTCTAGTTCGGATTTTGGACTCTTGGGCATGGTTTATCCGCAGATGTGTTGTTGACGTCAGGGGTTGTTTGTGCACGTGGATGTGTCAGAGTGTGACCTGCTCCTTTACGGATGTGTTCCACACTCAGCCACCTCAGTGTCGTGGCGTGCACCATGTCATGATAATTGGACTGCAGCCATGCTGTTCATTATGCAGTGTCACTTGCATTGTCAGTGTGGCTCACAGACACGCAGCTTTGCTGGTTTTAACACGTGTGCATGGGTTGGTTGTGAGATTGGTGCTGTGTGGGGAAGGACCCCTTTGTGCCCATAGTGGACGGGGGCCTACTTGCTGTTTGTATGTGTGCTGCAGTGTGCCAAGGGGATCAGGGACATGATCCAGAGTCATTGTGGGTGTGCAGTGTGCTCTACTTAATTGTGCATGTGTGCCATTGTGCCCATCTCACCCCATCCCCCCAGTCCCTGTTCGGTGCTCACCCTGGTGCTGTTGTGTCAGGTCATGTCGAGCAGTGTCCGGACCCCCAACTCCTGCCACCGTCTCCCCACTGATGACTGTGGACACCATTTCCTCCATCTCATCCAGCTCCTGGTGTTCCGCTGGACTGCCACCTCCAGTCTGCATTGCTGCCTGATGGTTGTCAGCGAGTTTCTTCTTGGTTTTGCGCTTCGCATCATTCCAGCGCCTCTTGACCTCTCCAATTGTCCTCCTCCTCACTCCGACTGCATTCACCTTGTCCAGGATGGACTGCCATATTGCATTTTTATTTGCCAATGACACGTTGGAGGTGACGTACAGTTGTTGGTGGTGTTCTATCACCTCCGTGATGATGATCCTGTTTTCCTGCGGACTGAACCTCGTCTTCCTCGTCTTCTTCTCCTTGCCCTTCCGTGACCCCGAGGTCCCAGGCTGGTCCTCCTGGGGGCTTGTGGGGTTCTGGTCGTCCTCTGTACCTGCTCCGGCTTCCTCCATGGTGCTACGCAGTTTAAATTATTTTGTGTGTGTTTCTCGGTGCTTTTGTAGTGCATTTTCCCGCATGACGCGTGGGAATTGCAGGTCTGTCGCTGTTTATCGCTGATTTTTTTATCGCGGTTGGCCACATCGCAACTTTTTTCGCTTTCGCGTTGTTTGTTGTCACGGTAATTTTATCGCGGTCATTTGACGCGTTAGCATGAGACTATCGCATGGTACCGCCATGTTGAGAATACAACGTTAACACTGCGTTATTTTCCCGCGATAGACTGCGATGTGCAAAGTTGCGTTAAGCTAATTTTGCGGTAATTATCACACGTTCTTGAGAATATCCCCCACAATTTGTTTTTTATTTTGTCCTAAACCCCTTCCCACCAGATCCCAGGGCGGCAAACTCCTTTCTTTCCCATCGTCAGACAAAGAAGCACACAGCTGCATGACCTTGGATGTATTATCAATCTGGACATCCCAGTACAGGAGTCTTCTTCTCATATCCATGCATGGTGTGAATCCCAGCTCATTCTAATTAACATACCTACTGTGACCTTCACTAAAGACAAACAATGATCTACACTTCGAACGCAAACATCTGATCTTGCTACTTGTACAAAAAAGAAAACATGAAGCAAAATGCAAGAAGCATTTCGTTTAGCGTGGAAAATCACCAAGACCTTCATTACTCAGGCTAATTTAAGAAAATATATGTTGTTAAACGTTAATATACTGTGAAATCAATGACTATAAGCATTTATGGAAAGTGCAGCTTCAGTATATGCTTTTAACCACACCTCAAATATGTGCTACAATTGTTTCTGTCGGGTAAGTAATTGCTTTACAGTTTCATCAATATATGTACAGAAAGAAAGGGAAACACACCTGGATTGAACCAATCAAAATCAATATATTGACATCTTATTCTCTTTTTTTGTTTTTGTCATAACACAGTATGGCTGTCACAAGCAAACATAAATAATTGAAAAGGACGAAAGGGTGACTTGTATGTGATTAGGTTATCTAGAGGTGACAAGGTGCTGTAAGTGAACAAGATATATACAGTGCTGTACATGAAGTATCTAAAATGTTGAGATCAATAGACATCCATCCCTAAACACATGAATCTCCAATCCGCCTATTGTATTTTCTGTCTTTTGCGTGAGGTGGAGAGTGTAGGGTGTGGATTGTCGGAACACGTCGACGTTTCGAACCAGGGAAGTGCGTGATTGCGACAGAGTCACGGCGGGTCTTCTTCAGGACAAGGGCGACAGCCAGTACCGGTGGTATGGGATACCACTTGGCGTCTAGTTTGAAATTGCGTTATCCACCAGTTGGTTGGATTTTTGAAGGAGGCGGAAATTAATCCCGTAGTTCAGAGGGGAATCTTATTCCATGAGTCTAGGCTTAGGCAGGGCCGCTCGCAGAGTGAACGGGAAGCCAACCACACCTTAGCACACGAGTTAACATATAGTTAGCCTCATTTATAGTGCATACGAAAATCCGCTCCACCAGGAGCATCATCATTTTAGACAACGCTACATGCCAAGCGACAGATAATGGCAACGATCTTTAAAAGGTCACCTTGAAGTGCAACACACTCATCACACCATAGGTTTCCCTCCAACAGATCAGGGTCAGAGTGGTAAATTTTTATCCTGAGATATTCGAAAGTAATGGGTTCTCACTTAATCTTCTCTCCCCCATCCCCCACCAAGCAACCCAAGAAGTCCAGTTGTAAAGGGTAAAAACAGGATTTGCCCCAGTTCACCTGGAGACCTGAGAGCTTCCCAAATCCTTGTAGGGCGTCCTCCGTAGGGTTTAAATCGGCCCTAAGATGTTTTATAGCCATTAAAAATTCCTTGACATACAAAGAAATTATTTGAGTAGTGACTCATAATGGAATACCCTAATCCCGCCCTTCTCGCCTTATCTTGGTGGCAAAAGGTTCTATTGCGGGGGCAAACAACGGAGGCAAACTTGGGCATCCTGGTACCGTATTCTATTTAGTAGTGAGCAAATATCATAGCTCCAGTTGTGACTCTTGCTACTGGATTAGAATATATTAGGGTGATCCATTTAATCATAGTTAAAGACAAATTTCTTAAGGACCTAAAACAGATATTGCCAACTCAAGGAGTCAAAGGCTTTGTCTATATCTAAAGCCAATAACGCAGAATAAGCCCATTACTTTAAATAGCCTCCTCACATTTTGTGATATACTACGACCCGGTATGAACCCATGCTGGTCTGGATTAATGAGTGTCTATATGTGTGATAGCAGTCTGCGGCCAGGATTTTCACTAAAATTTTGTAATCTAAGTTTAAGATCGGGAGAGGGTAGTAGGGCAATATGTCAAATCATTCTCTCCCTGGTTTTAACAAGGACACTATCAGTGCATCATTCATCTTGGGGGACAATCGGCCCACCTCAAAGAGTTAGGCATACAGCACCTCTGATAAAGGAGCCAGTTTGTCAAAGAATATACTGTAGAAATCCTGCAGGAGTCCATCCAAACCCGGGACTTTCTCAGCTGCCAAATGAAGTAGACCGCTCTAATTTCTAGGACCGCGATGGGTCGTTCCATTTCTTCCCTACTTATGTATAATGTATGCAGGGTAGGCATTCCCACGTCAATTCTTGTCTCTTCCCTCCAAATATGCCATCTCCTCCTGTATGCCACTCCCTCGCTCTTTATAAAGGGAAGCATAATAGTTGTAGAAGGCTGCAGTAATGCTGTCTTGGGTGTGGAGAATATTGCCACATCCATCTCTTATCACTGTCCAGGGATACCCCCAGACTCCTAACATTGCTAGGAATGGATATATGCTGAATAAGCTGTATACTCCAAACAAGGCGGATCACTGACAGAATATCGACAACAACAATATCGTGTTACACAAATATCGGGACATAAATATCGTTGTCAATAATATCGACTTCCTATGTTCATAATGGTAAGTACAAAAATATCGAAAAAAATATATATATTTGTCAAAAATATCGATGTACAAAATATCGTTTTTTTATATGTATAAAAAATAAAGTAAAATAAATTAAATAATAAATGTAACTTTAAAAAATTATTTAGATTTATTTGTAAATGTTAACAATTATAATAAATACATTTAATTTTAAAAAAAATTAACATACATATATAAAATGTAATACATATATATTTACTTAAAAACAATTAAAAATAATAATTGTAATTAATTTTAAAATGTTATAAATATATTAAAAATTATAAATAAATATATATATATACATACACCTGTAACATAAAAATTAATAAATAAAAATATATATTATAATTTAAAATATTAAACTCTTTAATATTTTTTAAACCTACATTTTGCACTACATTGAGTGCAACAGTAGAGAAAGTGTTGGAGAGCGGAGGGTTAAAATTACTATTCCCACTCCAGCAAATGCAACAGTAGGGAAAGTGTTGGATAGCGGATAGGTAAAAAATACTATTTCCACTCCAGGAAATGCAACAGTAGGGAAAGTGTTGGATAGCGGATAGGTAAAAATTACTATTCCCACTCCAGCGAGTGCAACAGTAGGGAAAGTGTTGGATAGCGAATGGTTAAAATTTAATATTCCAACTCCAGCGAGTGCAACAGTAGGGAAAGTTTTGGATAGTGGAGAGGTAAAAATTAGTATTCCCACTCCCGTGAATGCAATAGTAGGGAAAGTATTGGATAGCGGAGGGGAATAATTTACTATTCCCACTCCAATGAGTGCAACAGTAGGGAAAATGTTGGATAGCGGAGGGTATAAAATTACTATTCCCACTCCAGCGAGTGCAACAGTAGGGAAAGTGTTGGATAGCGGAAGGGGTAAAAATTACTATTCCCACTCCAACGAGTGCAACAGTAGGGAATGCGTTGGATAGCGGAGGAGTAAAAATTACTATTCCCACTCCAGCTAGTGCAACAGTAGGGAAAGTGTTGGATTGCGGAGTGGATAAAATTATTATTCCCACTCCAGCGAGTGCAACAGTAGGGAAAGTGTTAGATAGCGTAGTGGATAAAATTACTATTCCCACTCCAGCGAGTGCAACAGTTGGGAAAGTGTTGGATAGCAGAGGGGAAAAAATTACTATTCCCACTCCTGCGAGAGCAACAGTAGAGAAAGTGTTAGATAGCGGAGGGGTAAAAATTACTATTCCCACTCCAACAAGTGCAACAGTAGGGAATATGTTGGAGAGCGGAGAGGTAAAAATGACTATTCCCACTCCAGCTAGTGCAACAGTAGGGAAAGCGTTGGATAGCGTAGGGGATAAAATTACTATTCCCACTCCAGCGAGTGCAACAGTAGGGAAAGTGTTGGATAGCGGAGGGGGGAAATTACTGTTCCCACTCCAGCGAGTGCAACAGTATGGAAAGTGTTGAATAGCGGAGGGGTAAAAATTACTATTCCCACCAAAAAAAAATGAAATTTAAAAAAAAAAAAAATATCAACTACAATACAAAAAATTAATAAAAAACTAAAAAACAAAACATATATAAAAATATAAAAAATTACAAAACATAGAAACATATGTTAAAAAATCTAAAAATTACATACAAAAATTAATTTATCCAAATTAAAAAAAAAATTACAAACAAATACATTTTTTGTAATAGAAATTATTTATAATAAAAAACATTAATTATTACATAAATGTAATTTATTTTTTACGAACCTATAACACACAATTTACAACATACATCTAAATTTTAAAAAACGTGTACCTCCTTAATTAACACAATTAATTATCAATTAAACAAATATTATTAATTAAAAAACACTTTAAAACAGATAAAAATTAACATACTAACCAAACGTTACCCCTATAGAAA
The DNA here is from genome assembly GCA_963921515.1 of Calotriton arnoldi. Lineage (NCBI taxonomy): Eukaryota > Metazoa > Chordata > Amphibia > Caudata > Salamandridae > Calotriton > Calotriton arnoldi. The sequence continues at coordinate 1,150,549 of CAWUFW010000964.1, forward strand.
CAAAATCCACAACCAAATTAAAAATAAACAATTACCAAAAATATTTATCAAATAATAAATGAATATTAATGATCAAGTAATGATTATTTTAATTTAAACTAAATTACTTTCCACCATCTACCCCAATAAACACAACACACACCTAAAAATAATTACACAATTTCCATAACTAATTTTACATTAATAAATTAATATCAATTAACCACAAATACTTAATTAATAAAGAAAAAATTACTTCCCCCATTTACCACTATAAACCCCACAACTCACACATCAAATTAATTACACAATTGCCATATTTAAATTTTAATTAATTAATTAACATTATTTAACAAATAATTAATTAATTATTAATAAATTACCTCCCACCCTATTCCCCTATAAACCCCACGACCCATTTCTAAAAACATAACACAATTAACTTAATTACCAATTAATTAATAATAATTAACAACCAATTAATAAATAATTAAGAATAAATTAATTCCCACAATTAACATTATAAAATATTAAATAAATGAATATTAATTTAAAAAATTATAATAATTTAATTATAATTAAATTACTTCCCACCCTATTCCCCTATAAACCCACAACCCGCTTCTAAAAAAATAACACAATAAACATATTTACCAATTAATTAATAATTAACAACCAATTAATAAATAATTAAGAATAAATTAATTCCCACAATTAACAATATAAAATATCAAATAAAAAAATATTAATGTAAAAATAAAAATGAATAATTTAATTATAATTAAATTACTTCCCACCCTATTCCCCTATAAACCCACAACCCGCTACGGAACTAAAACGCAAAATGTTATTAAAATAAAATTCAATAAATACTAATAAATAAAAATTAATATTTAATTTATTATAATTAAATTACTTCCCACCCTATTCCCCTATAAACCCACAACCCGCTATGGAACTAAAACGCAAAATGTAATTAAAATAAAATTAAATAAATATTAATAAATAAAAATTTATATTTAATTTATTATAATTAAATTACTTCCCACCCTAATCCCCTATAAACCCACAACCCGCTACGGAACTAAAACGCTAAATTTAATTAAAATAAAATGAATAACTACTAAAAATTTAACACATATATTAAAAAACAAAAGCAATACTTACACACAAAAATAGAGCACATACATTTAAAATACATACTAAAATACATAACACTAACTAAAAAAACGATATTTTTAACAACTATATTTTTGCAAACGATATTAGTGACTTCGATATTTTTAAAAACGATATTTCTTACCTTAAACTCGATATTCTTGACCACGATATTCTTGCTATCGATATTTCTGTGTCTCGATATTTCCAACTCGATATTACTGCAAGTCGACATTTGCTACTCGATATTCTGACTGTACACCAAACAAGGCTGCTTCTCCATTAAGGAGGCATGTTTTCCCTTGAAATCTGGATGGCATCCTTTTTAGTGCCATCTATTACTATATCCCTTCCAAAGGTGAACAGGACCGCCCCTAACTCAGTCAATTCGTGATCAATCACTTAATTGGCCCAAACGAGCTACGGATGCAGCAATCACAAACAACAATTTTTAATGTTTACCATTTTATTCGATATGGAGGACGCTGCGCCAGCATTGTCCTCAAAATATTGTTCAATAACCTCCCTCAATGATGTTCGAAAGGCTGAGTCCTTCAGCATCACACTCTGTAGGTGCCAAGTTGGAAGGGAGGAGAGATTCATTCCCCATTGAATGGCAATTGTCTGTGGATTCTGGTCGGACATGGTCCTACTGCGGTATTCAGATTGTTGTATCTCTAGTACTAACCCTTTGGAACACACCAAAGAATCTAGCCTAACACATACATTGTAAAATGGTGTGTAAAATGAGTAATCATGGGTCTGATGAGTCTTGCTGTGCCACGTACCAATTAATGCCCACTCATCTAACCAGTCACCTAAGTCGTTAGCAGTTTTATAAACCGGAGACTGCAGCAGAGGAGGATAAGAGCGTTCTAACTGGACATCCAATACACTGTTATAGTTACCCCCCTAGTGTAAGGGGCAGACACGTCCATCCAGCCAGTAGTTTGGGAATTAAATTATAATATGTCACCCGGTCGGCAATGGGGACATAACGGCTCTGGATAATGACTGTTCTACCATCCAATGTTCCCTCAATCAGCACATACCTACCCTCTCTGTCTACCAATGTACTAATCATCTCAAAGGGAACTCCAGGCCCAATCCAAATCAGGACTCCCCTGGTGTAGGTGGAGAATCCACCGGCTGCCATCTGAACCCTCAGTCTACACTACAGTCTATGATTCTCATCTGCCATCAAATGAGTTTCTTGCAAAATCGCCAAATGGGGTCCTCTACGGTTCAAGAATGCATGGGCCATGTGTCTTTTGGATGCCATGTGCATCTCTCTCACATTGCAAGTAAGTAAATGCTCTTCCTCTGCAATCCATTTCTCTTGATGCCATCACCCTAATTTTACCTATGTGGTCAGGCATGTCCCAATTACTATATGTGGGGTCTAATTGTTCCTCCTCTCTTTTGCTCGTTATAGGAAGGTGGAGTATTTAGTGGTGATGCTGGTTAGGCTTCACCATGCGATACTCTCACAATACCCCAAAGGTAGTCCTTGGATTCACAATAAGAAATCCTTAGCTCAGTCTTGGTGGAATGGCAAAGAGCAGTCAGGCTTTACTAGAGGCACGTGTGTTAAGTGTGTTAAGTGTGTCAGAGTACCAACATGGATGATAAGTAGATGGCGTTTTCTGTTAGTGGGTGCTACCAGGGTTCACATTCCCTCTGTCATGACCCAAAATTTGGCTGTAGCACGTCCCAATCTGGTGGTTCCACCCAGAGGCCACCCAAAGGCCACCTGGTATGTGATAGATTTTCACGAGTTTCATGGAGTCGTGCCCTCACTATCATGTGAGTTTCTCGGTTAATACCAGATTCAGGTAGGTACAAAGAGTAAAGTACTCTGTTGAGGTGGTTTTTGTTTTGGTTTATTTGCAAAGTAATAGTAGAAGAAAAGAACAGCCAACACGTGTTTCGCCCACAAGGCCAACAGGCCAGGGCTTTTCTCAAGGCTGATTGGATGTGAGAGAAGACAGTATCCAGAACGTGAAAAGGAAAGGCGTTGAAAGGTACCCCGTGACATGTTTACATTGGTGCATTGAAGGACATTAGAGAAAAGAACACCCGTGATAATGGGGAGTATGTAGAAAAAGATAAGGGAGAGAAAGGGAAGAAGCAACAAGGGGAAATATATTTTTAAAAGAAATGTACATTCGTAATTAATGGAAAAAACCTTACTAGTAATACATGTGATAGAGTGAATATTCAATTACAATTGTAACATGTAAAGCACATCTGGTTCACTAGTGGTTCACATCACTAGCAATACATGTGATAGAGTGAATATGTACATTCGATTACAAGTAATGCGCATCTGGTTTGTCATATATACATTCATTTACAATTGTGATCTGTAGAGCACATATTGTGCGTCATATATATACATATACATCAGGTTATTCATATAGACTGATTTCGCCTAATGGATAGCTAAACAAAACGGATCGCAAAATAAATCAATCAAGGGCAAGGAATGAGGATGTGCATGAGATAGTGACTTTCCTAGTCTATAGTTAACAAATATTTTAGTGACCAGAGCGTGCAATTTATAGTTGCAACATGCGGTCAAATCAGAATCAAGGCTAGATTCTACTTACCAAGTTATTTATTCTTAAATGCCTGTCCGGTGTATTAGCTGCGAAATTAGGAAAAGTAAGGAAAAAGGAAGTGAGCGGCAGGAAAGATACCGCTGCGTGACATACATCACCCCAGGGGGTTGAAAATGGGATAAGGAAAACATGGTGGGGTTGGGACCTCGAGCTATGTGACAAGGGAGTGAACTGTTTGTGTGGTCCTACGCCCAAAGCACAGGGAGTTGCGTAATTAAATGGAAATGCGACGAGTTGAAGAAAGAATGAGTTGTGGAAAGGTTGCTAGCACACAGGGTTGTAGGTGATGCGGGTGCCGCGGCTCAAATAGGCAGGAGGTCAATTAATGCAGAATCAGGTGCCGGGACATGGACGCTCCGAAAGATAATCGGAAAAGGTAGTAAAACAAACAGGCCACGCTGGGGGTTACATTAAGTGATAAATGCGACACGTGTTCTAGCCGTAGAAAAAGAAGTGGTTTATTCGAGTAAAGACGCACGGGCCACGCTGGGGGTGTCTAATAGATATCCCACCCCAATTGATAAAAATAACGCAGATTTTTATATAAATTAAGACACCAAAACGAAGTCAATCGGATAAGTATAACCGGTGTTATGAATTTTAGAAGCAAGAATAAATCAGTGCAAAACAGTACTGCAAAACTTTATCATTGCGGTCAATGGGAAAAAGCACTAGTGACAATTGGTCACTTGCAGGTCGAGTTATGTGGAGCCCAAGGAGGCTAAAGGCGATGCAGGCCCCAGGGCCAAGCCACAACAGTCAGTTTGATTGGGAAACAGCCTTTACAACGAGGTTTTTACCAAGTTGTGACTTTACCACGCATTTTTTAGGACACATGTTTTTACAACGTGTATGTTTTTACAACGGATGCCCTTACCACGCATTTAAGGTAAGTTAAGGGGTGTGGGGGTTCTCCCCCCACAAATACATTGTTTTTTAATGAATAAACAATGTGTGGTAATGGCATCCGTTGTAAAAACATACACGTTGTAAAAATGCGTGGTAAAAATGCGCGATTAATGCTTGCGACCTATTTCCCTGCGTTGTTCCGTCGTACAACCATTTGATTTTACCTGGCTCGAGAAACTCGGGTGTAGAGTTGTCCTGGCTGTCCTTGGTGCTGAGGAGAGAGCCGGGTGGAGCTGATTTACCTCTTACATGGTGCTGGTGGGGAACCAGGGGCAAAAAGTCAACACGAAGCCACTGCTGATGTTGGATGAAGGTTTTGCGGTGTTCCCTCGAGATACAGCATCCAGTAAAGTGATTCTTTGGTTCCGGTATGCTGTTTTACCTGCAGTGTGCAGGGCACTAGTCCATGGGAGTCTGGAGTTACCTTTGCCTCTTAAAGGGGTCTCTCTGTCTGGGGGAATAGAGCTTTGGTCCAGGACGAAGCGCAGTCGTGCAGTTCCAGGAAGGTTGCAACATGTGCAGAGTATCATGCCTTTGATTTGTGCAGATCCTGTTGTCGCAGACACGGGTCTCTTCTCTGTCCTTTGTTGCAAGTAAGATCGGAACTGAGGTTCTGGTGTAAGGGGTAGCCCTAAAATCCTATATTTAGGGGCATTAGGAGTGTGGGTGCAAGTGGCCAATGGGCTACTAGCCACAGCGACTAATCCGCTTCTGATGTGACCACATTCAGGGATGTGTGTCACCTTATCTACCTAGAACCCTCTATTCTGCCACTTTTAGAAATAGCAGAAACCTTTTTAGCTGTACAGACCAGCTAGCCCACCCTAGAGGTGTGGCTAGCCTTCTGGGGGTGTACTCCTCCTGAATACCTAATTTTACCTCCTGCTCTGGCGCAAATGTGCCTGGGGGCAGGAGGAGGCTGTTCCCTCCTTTGGAGGCAGCCTGGTTGCATATCACAGGTGGTGAAAGCTTTGAAGCTCACCGCCTTGATGTGCCATTTCACTAACCCTCCTGTCAGAGAGGGAGGTGTGACTTCCTTCCAGTCTAGGCCATGCTTTCTGGCTCCTGGGAGAGTTCATACCTCCTGGCAGGGGGTCAGATTCCTGTCTTGGCGGGAGCAGCTGCGGGCTGGCAGCCAGAGTAGACGAAAGGCTGGGGCAACCAGGTGGGCAACCTCTAAGGTTGCTACCTGGGTGCATGTCAAATCATCCTCAACCTGAAATTCATGCCAGGGGTGATGAGACTTGTCGTTTGATACCAAATATGACATATTTCGGCGGTACTATAATGGAGCTGGTGACCTCAAGTGTGCCTGGGTGCCAGTCCATGTTATCCTATGGACCGCCTCTCACTTATAGCAGCCTTTAATGGTAAAGGCAACTATAGGGATATATACACTTGCACTGATATGTCCTCACCTTTGCTATGATGCACCCTGCCTCCTGGGCTCAAGAGGCCTTGCTGAGCGGGTGACTGGAATAAATTAAAAATAGTGCATTGACTTTGCGACACATGATGAGGGCAAAGTCAAGTTTGAGCAGTTTGCACTAATCCTGCAGTCTGCAGTGGCAGCCCTGCTGTCAGTAGTTTACTTGGGTCACTCAGGGTGGCACAAACAGTGCTTCAGGCCCCTTTAACACCCATGCCCTGGGTACCAGTGGTACCATATATTAGGGACTTATAAGGGAGTTAAAGCCCGTTGCCAATTGGAGTTACCAATTCACACATATCAGTTTTAGGGATGGCGCACTGGCACTGGGGCCTGGGCAGCAGGCTCCAGTGCAGTTTCAGAGTCATAACCATCAGCATTGGAGCACAAAGTGGGGGGGGGGGGGTTGTGACCATACAAAAGGGCACTTTCCTACACCCATACTCCGCCTCAAACTCCAGATGTTCCACCATGTGAAATCTTAACCACCTACCAACCTACCCCAGGGCAGAAACCCAAACTCTTCCAACCCATTTAATAGTCAACAACAACAAAATACACTTTACTTGCACTATTTGAGCACCCATATGTGATCAAGACATTAAAGGGAGGTAATCAAGGGTGCAACAACCAGAATATAGATATTAGAAGGGATGCACTGCCCCAATGCACCTTTCATGGATCATAACCTTCCTCTGTGGGATGTCTCTGGTGCAAAATTCCAGCTTCATAACTTTCTCGGATCATCCCATTTGCCAAGGCAGGAGGGTCATTATAGTGGCAGGTTTGAACAAAGTGCACTTAGTTACTCTGGGAGACGTATTTCCCTAGACAAAGTTCAATAGTTTTTGCAGCATGGTATCCTGTTGGATAAATAGGGGAAGTGTTTGGAGGATGTACAGAAAGTGAGTATACATTTTTGCATTTTAACGCTAGCAACACTACCCAGTCACAAGATCTCTAATCACTCCATCTGTATAAGTCTTTGAATAGTGTGTCAAGTATTTGGGGACGTTTGCTTCATACAACAAGGATATCCAATCTGGAAGATGTATTCCTAGACATTTAGTAAGACCTTCCATAAAACTGAGGCCATTTTCTGTTAGTAAAGCCTTGCCTTTTCTATCATAATCAAAGACCTCCATTCAAACAGACATGGAAAGGTTGGCTTTGAAACCTGAAACCTGTGAAAAACCCTCGGCCTCTCCTATTAAATGGGAAGTGAGGTCTCAGGATTGGTCAAGAAGTATGAAATGTTATCTGCAAACATGGGAACATAGCTAATTTATGATGACCAGTACCTGCTTTGATGCCCTGAAAGTTTGGGCTCAGTGTGATCACCTGTGTCAGGCGCTCTAATGAAAGGATGAAAAGGAGAGGAGAACCCAGGCATAATTGTCTTGATCCCATAGTCAGCTGGTTGAGTTATGTGAGTTTATTATTTGTCGTTATTTTTGCCGTTGGCCATACTTAAGGGCATATTTACAAGGACCTAGCGCTATTGCAGCGTAATTTCTTTTGGCGCAGTCAGTGCTCCACACTGCTCTATATTTAGAAACTGACGCATTGGGCCCAATGTTTCAGCTTGTAGAGGCCTGCGTAACATTATACCTGCGGCAGGTATAATATATGCAGGGTAGACGTTCCCATGTTAAAAGCCACGTAGAACTGACGCAGTGAAATTTTCAATTTTTCAATGCGTCCCTCTATGACTTGATTGAGTCAAAATCCCTATGCTGTCTCAACCCAATGTAACGATTGATGTAGGCTTTTAACATGGGACTCTTCTCTGTGTTCTGACACATTGCTGAAGTTGAATCAGTCTAATGATCAACTCCAGCAATGCGTCACTTTAGCTTTAAAAGATGCATCAGAATTTCTGATGCATCCGTGAATCCTTGCGCCATGGAGCACCGTATTGTAAATACAGTGCATCTATGGCGTTGTTAGGGCATTTGCAGCAGGCGCAAAAAATCTGACACATCGATGCCGATGCGCCAGTTCTTGTAAATATGCCCCTTAGTTTGATAATATGTATGTTTTCATATTGTGACCAAGACCCAACTTGTTTAAGAGGCTTTCCATGAAAGGCCTTTTTGACGTCTAGTGACAGGAGTACCAGGTTCTACTTCTCATGCTCTGCTACGACTATCAAATTGACCACCAAGCAGATAGTGTCTCTAATAAAGCCTTACAAATAAATAGGCTTATATCAAGATTGGCAAAATGGGTCAGAGAAATAAGACTAGCATTCTAGTGAAAATGTTGAAATCTTTGTTCAATAATGCTATGGGCCTCAGTCCTTAGGGTCTTTATCTGGTTTTAAAATCAGAGTCTATACAGACTCCATCATGGTATCCATAACCTATAGTGTGTGTATAAACACATTTAACACCCGATCAAGGCTCTTTTCAAGAGGTCTTCAGATGATTTGTAAAATAGATCTATGAAACCAGTGCCTGGTTTCTTGTGTGGTGAGCTCCACATGGCTGTTCAGACATCAAAATCATGGATGGGAATCAATTGAGCTTGTGTGACTTCATAAATTGAGGGGAGAGTCAAGTTCCCTAATTATGAGTCAATTCATTTACTATATGACCCTTGAGAAGACTACAAAAATGAGTGGTAATCATGAAGCAATTCACCAATTTCTGTAGTGGACATCTGAAGGTGGCCTCTTTCATTACATATACTATTTATGTCGTTTGAGGTTCCATTTTTTAGGTTTGTAGGCCAACAATTTATCATCTTTATCTCCGAGTTCTTAGTAGTGCTTTTCAAAAAGAAAATGTTGCTGGCTAACTCACTGGTTAGGAGTGGCTGGAGCTCACCTCTGGCCACCTGAGAGTCTTATATGTTTCCAGGGAGCAGTCATGCCAGTGTTGAGGTTGAAGTCTCCTTATTTGGGCCTCCAGCTCATAGTTATTTGTTCAGGTTTGTCAAACTTGTTTCTGTCAGAGAGATAAGCTCCCCAATGACCGCCTTTTCTGCATCCCATTCTGTACCCCAATCTATAAAATACATGTCTCCAATAGCTATTTCACCATTGGCTCCCTAGAGACTACTTCATTTATCTTCCAGGAAAGTCTTCTCAGAAGGACCCGGGGCAGCATGTTTAAAATAAATTGTGACCAGTGAGTGCTGGGAAAGAGCTTTAGTATCAAGTAGTGAGTCAGGTTTGTTTGAGATAAACTAATAAGGGAGTAATCTATTCTTGTGTACGTGCTAAACTCATAGGAGGGAAAAGCATAGTCCCTGTCCCCTTCATATTGGGCACAAACATCTAGTAAGATCAGGTTTTTGATACCATACTTTAGGGAATTCATTGTGACCTACGTTGAGTACTGCACTGAGGAGCAGTTAATGCTGGGATCAAGTGTGGTATCAAAGTCTCTGCCAAACTACAAGTCTCTCTTGGCAAAACGGAGATTACAGAAAGAAGGTCATTGTAAAACTGCCAATTTTGTCATTGGGTTCATAAACTGAGAACCAAGTTACAACTCTCCCTGCTAGGGCTCCCTAAAGCCCCAGAACTCTCCCCTTCCTGTCGCGATGTGACTCCTCAAGGTTGAATGCTAGCCTGCATGTAAAACGCACCTCATCTCACGCAGTCATGTTCGGGACATTACAATGAAACTGAGACGTGAACTAGTATGTTTGGAAGTACCCAGAGACCCACCTCTTCAAGTAGATTTCTTGAAGCAGCACAATGTTAGTACAGCTCTCCCCTTCATGGATGAATTGATTCCTTGAATATTTAAGGTAGTCATCTTGATCAGGATCATCCCAGAATGCTGCCCGGGATGCAGTGCCATCACTCCCTCCCAACTATAACATCACCACAACTGGCACTCAATAAAATGGTCATGAGCATCACCAGACCTGAGGCGTTTTAATCTATCAAGTAAGTGGACTACAGTGGGCATCCGACTTGTCGACCAAACCTTAAGTTGTTGTTTACCATTACAAACCAAAAACAACAGGAAAAACATTACTTACAGTGGAGAGTGTGTTAATGACTTCGTAGAAAGTCTTCTCAGGATCAGAGATTAAAAGAGAGAAATACGGGAAAGTGGTGATGCTTGTCATTATAGAAGGAGTCACCAGGAGATAACGGGCCCCAGTAGGTTTAAATCTAGTCCGGTGACACCACCACCATATCCAAGATGACATCTAATACAGGAAGAGGGAGGGTGGCTTATTAAGTAAATACCAAAGTACCTAAGTCAAAGTCCAGGATCATGTCTCCGTCACCAGATAGAGAATGTGTTGAAAAAGGCCCTAGACATAGGCCTTCGTGTTAGTACCAGAACCCTCTTTACTCAGACCTCGAATGCTTATGTTGTCTACTACGATTTTCCCCATCTTCTAGTCTTTCTAGTGATAGACGCCGTTGAGCTTCCAGCATGAGCACCATTTCAGCTAGCTCATCATGAATTTGAAGCTGATCTGCCAAACTTCTATACGTGTCTCTGCTTTCTGCAGGGATTGGTCCAAGAGCTGTTTGATGTAGCTTTTTGCTGAGGGCACCAGAAGGTCAGCTAGCGCGCTTTGTTTGTAGAAGATGTTGGCGGGAGCCTCTGACCTCTCCATTTCCTTTTGGTTCATCTTTTTGGATTCCACTAAGTCCTTTAGTAAGGGCGCTTTCAATGAATTTGGCTGCGGCCATATTATGGGGGAAGCAAGAGTTGAACATAAGTAACAAAGGGCGAGACTTCAGGCCCCATCAAGGAGACAATCTATGCATTCACAGTGACAAGGAGATAGAAGCCGTCTGCAGCTCCATGAAGTTAGAGGGGCTGCAAAGTCTGAGTTGTGCAATCTCCTTCGTTCCCTGGGATGTCCAGACACACTCCCACTTGAGCCGCCCTGCCTGTCCACCTCATTCAGCTGGGCATACTCACCTTCCTTCCCGAGTGTGGTCTGATTATGGTGGTAGTAACCCTATGCCATGTCTATCTCCTCCTCTCCTCAGCACCAAGCGTTGCTCTATCGCTCCTCAGTGCCAAGGAGCCCCTTCCACCACTTCACTCAGAGCCCAAGGAATGGTCTTCACAAACGAGACCTGCCCCCACAGCTGCACATGGGTTATGGGGGGGGCGCACCCATCTTGGATGTTGGTTTCACTGTGGGCAGCAGCAACCATGTGAGAAACCCCCTTCAATCACTGCCATCAATGCAAAGGGGATTGAATATTCTACTCTCCTGTCCTTCTCTTTTCAGGCTCCTCCTCTCCTCTTGATGTCAACCTACTTTGGTTGAAATGGCTCGAGTATGGCGCTCTGTCCTTATCACTTCCTCTTCGGCACAGCTGAGCCTGAAGGTACTGCTGAGGCCCCGCTGGACTTCCCTGCTGCTGTTACTGCCTTGTTTGCGTGAAGTCTCCAGCCAGTCCAAGGAGATCAGAGAACCCAACCAGAGAGTTAAAGCCCACTCTACGTCTCCTGTGGGCGTCTGTGAAGCCTAAACCCAGCTTATGGCACAGTGTCTCAGATGCTACCAACACTGCAGCTGGCATTGTGTTTGCTCTCCTTGTGCTGGTTATATATCTGCAAACTTGTATAATTGCGAACCTCAGTCAATAATGAAAATATATAAGGGCCCAGATTTACAAACAAGGCACAGAATGCAGCGCAGCAGCCAAAAATGCTGCTAACCGTTCCGTGACAGGAAGGGAGCAGGAGAGCACCGTATCTACAGAGATGTGGCTCTCCCCTCACCCTCGCGCTGATTTCAGCTGCCGTGCGCCAAGCACACACATTAGCGCCCTGGCGCTATGGTGCCTGTCTGAGTCTAACAGAGGTTTTGTACAGGAAGGGTACCCTTTCTGTACAAAATACTATGCTTAGGCAGACTTTAGAACTTTTCCTACTTTGTCCCTGTCCCCTAACTCTGACTTCTTTAGCCCTGGAACTTTGAGCTGCATTACTTTGCATCAAGGGGGCGTTCTATGGGTGGCACATGATTGCCCCAAAGCAACCATGGATGATTTTTGACAGAAGCCCTTCTCTACTGACAATAGCAGACAGGGTTTTGCACCAAAAAATAGCACCGCTTTGAATCAGGCATAAAAAAGAGAAATGCTTTTATTTCTCCTAACTTTTCCCACTTTCCATATGTGCTGCACTGTACAGCACACATCCGAAGTGGGAAAAGTTTTAAAGTTAATCTAAAGATAGTATTTTATACTGGATGTGTACCCTTCCGGTACAAAAACCTATGCTAGTCATGGTGCATACACCTTTGCACTGAGGTGTGTGGCGCTAGGCAGCCGGATTGTGCGCCAGCCACTAGTGAAAGAGCAGGATAGTGGCATACCTTAGAGGACATGGCACTTTCCTGCTCTCTCCCGCAACGCAGCAGCTTTGATTACTGCACTGCATTGTGTGTAAATCTGGCCTGAAATGTCAACCAAATTGCATTCCAATTGAGTAACGTTCTCCATCTGAATGAGAGCATCTTTTGTGGCACCTGTGTGAAATGTAGTTGTGCCACAGGATTACTGAATAAGGTGCATGTTTTTATCTTTTAAATGTTGGACAATAAAAGTATGTACATAGACTGCAATATTTCGGTCTAGTATCAGGGCCAACAGTGGTCTGCCCATGGCTGGTCTTCTAGAGCTATAATAGTGTGCAAAATGATAGACTGGAATGAAACTCTGAGTAACTTCCAGTGGCTTCGATTAAAGAAAGCATTCAAGCCATCCCTTTTGTGTTTTTCAAAGTGAAGCGCCTTAAGGGCGACGGGTGTGCCCAGATGTGGGTTCCATGCTTGCTATGCTATTGGACTCAAGCTGCAGATGGGTGATGAGCCCCATAAGTCCGAAATTGGCCTAGAGTTGCTTATGTACCAAGACTTACTTGTATGCAGCTGGAATCTGTCTGACTGTCAAAGTGGGCAAAAAACAATGGACTGGAATACAGCCCGCGTAATTAACAATGGTCAAGGCTGATTCAAGCTTTCCACCCATCACTGTTTGTTTTTCTTCCTACTGAGAAGGTAGTCACCTTTTACTACTTGGCTACTGTTGGACGGTCTACAGCTGGGATTGATTTCATTTTTCACATATACTCTAATTCTACTTTAGTTCATGTTCTCTTTCTCATTTTTCTTTTGTGCAATATAATGAAAAATAAGAAAAAACGATGTAGCCCATGGTTGGCAAATGAGTGTCAGAATCTTTTTGCAATCACCTAAATGTGTGTGCTGAGGCTTTCAGTCACAGCTAGTAGATGCCTCTTTTGCCCTAAGGCAGTGAACTTTACCTACTTGAGTCCAAAGTAGAGAAAAAGGACAGATGTCCCATAACCTCTCCATCAATCTTCTCTGATGGAGTGTCCATTTAGGATGAACTTCCAGAAACAGACGGTTTTTGGTTTACTTCTGCCATCCACACCCCCACACAGCCCCACCTCCTCGCTTAACCCCCTCACAGAAATGTACATTTTTGTGTACTAAAGGCTTTTATTATATGCTAACTTAGTACAAAACATGAGTAAAACAATGGTGGGGAATATTACAAAATATATTGGGAATAGCTAACACAAAAAGAATACAAAATGAACTTACCATATTTAGTTGGCATATATTTCTTCCTACAAAGCATAGTGTTTAGATAATGTTCCACAACGAGAAAAGAAATACAGACCCCTCATACCTAAATGCAAAGCCTGCACTCAGCTAAATCCTACACAGCCCACAATCTAGAGCTGTGTCTGGTGTGAGTACCAATGCCTTGGAGATGCTTCTCCCCAGACATTCCACACTGGAATGTATCTGAAAGTTGTTCTTCTGATCATAATGTTGTGTTTGAACAGTAACATGTGAAAATGTAGAACATCTACAGTTTTATAGAGGGTCTTGCAAGAAAGGTAGCGGTGGGCACTGATAAAATGTAGTGGTGGGCCCTACTAAAAAATGTGCAACATATAACAATGTTGAGCAATTGTAGCTGCTAATAATAAAACACAACATCAAACATCACTTGCTGTGCCATCACTGAGCGTCAAATACTTGATGGATTGTGAGTATGAAAACTATTGGCGACTTCAACGACCAAAAATGCTTTGGGATGTCTAGTGCTGGCAGACAGGGAGGTCCAATCCACACAGTTTATATATTATAACAACATTTATTGAAAAATGTAATATAGATAGATATTCTCCTGAAATTGGGGCCCTAAGACACATGGAACACTGCATAGATCCCCTCTGTGTTATGTAAGTGTCACATAACTATGCATGAAGTGCTACATAAATACTAGCATGTAGTGCAAGTGTCACATAGCTATTTCTGGATTGATGCATACATCCTGTACCTAATATGCACGGAAAACCAAATTATATCTGGAATGCCAAATAGTGTCACATAGGTGTGACATAACTATTTCTCAATACTTAACGAAACTGATGCATGTAATGTATGGGTAAAACATAGCTATTTATTTAATATGCATACAAGTTCTGCATATGTTGCACAGAGATTACGTAGCTATTTCTGGATTACTGTATGAAACCCTTGCATGCAATGTGCTAATTTGACGTCTTCTCTGGAATACTGCTGTCAAGCTTCAGTTGATGACGTAGATCTTCTGAGAGTCCTGCTGTCCCCGACTCTCTCTGGAGGTGTCGACTCGACTGCTCAAATACATCCCAAGAGAAAGAAGGGGAAAATGAGGAAGGGAGAGCGAAGAGACAGCAGCACCTGATGCCGCAGGTTGGTGTTGGCAAAACCCAAGGAGGAGTAACTTCTACTGGTGGATCAGCAGCACGGGCTCATTCGTAGGTGGTGTATGGAGGGAAGGCCAAGTCTGAAGTGATGGGGCAATCATGAGAATAGAGGATACCCGGATACCAGTGTCACTCCCCACAGTGACCAGGTGTCGGGGAACAATTAGCAGCAGCAGGCGTAAGTGATCCAACAACAAATAAAGTAAGGACTACGCAAGGGAACTGGAATGGGTAAAAAACAACAAAGGTGCGTGACACAGGGTCGGGTGGACGAACAATCCTAAAGCAAAGAGCCAATGTAACTACAAACAGCTGTCATGCAAAGAGGCCTGTGTGTAGTGCTGTTAAATATGCTCTACCGCTAGTGACTCAGGAGCACATTTCCCAGAGGCGGTTAGCGGTCTAGCTTTCCTACTCTCCACTGCCCAGGCTTCCAGAGATTCCATTCTCTTCCCTGTCTGAGTCAAGGGGTTCAAAATCTATCTCGAGTGGAAACACGTTTATAACTGAACCCCTTCCTTCAGTGCTCCTTGACTGGAACCCCGATAGCTGCATAGTCCCCCTGCCCACTACGCAGGTGGCACATAGCTATTTCCTGCATGCATTCCTGGCATGTATTGCAGGTGCCACCCAGGCATTTATATATGCGGCATAAAACCCCATGTTTTACGCAGAAGGGATTCCTGCCTAAACCCCCTACGTGTTTTACAGGTGCCACATAGCTAGGTATGGGATACTGCGTAACCTCATTGCGTGTTATACAGGAGTTACATAGTAATTTGTGCAATACTGCATAGATCCCATGTGCTTGATGCTGTGTTACATAGGTATTCCGGGAATACTGTATAAAATCCCCTGCATGTTAGGGCAGGGCCACAGAACTATTTCTACAAATACTCATACATCTATGTATTATGCTTGCTCACAGAGATATTTCTTGAATACTGAATAAGTCTCTGCTGTGTTATGCAGGAATCACACCGCTACTTATGTAATGCTGCAGGAATCTCCTGCGTGTGGTGCAGGGATCATATGGCAATTTCTGAATTAACAATGAAAGATACTTCATGAAGTAATTTAAATCAAAGGCTGGCATCATGACACACTAATGAAAACTCTGGTGTTACTCTATTTTTCTGTTCCCTAAGGCAGCCCACCCCCTGTGTGGTCTTTGGGCAGGAACAATGGCAGATAGGGGTACCATCGGATATTGAAAGCATTTAACAATTCTTTACATACGCGTGTCATTGTCTGGTTCATTCTGTCCAGGAAGCCTACCATGCTTTTGTCTTTCCGTCAGTCCTGCCACATTAGAGGCACGTGTGGTAAGACTTATGACTAGATCAGTACCTGACTGGGGCTGGATCTACGTAAGGATCCGTGGATACCGGAGCTGGACCCACCGTGCATCAACCTCTTACTGCACCATAGGACTACAGTGGAGACAGGATCCAAACAAGAATCCGCGGATACGGGAGCTGGACCCAACGTGCATCAACCACTCACTGCCTCATAGGACTACAGTGGAGACAGGATCCAAACAAGAATCCGTGGATACCGGAGCTGGACCCACCATGCATCAACCTCTTACTGCACCATAGGACTACAGTGGAGACAGGATCCAAACAAGAATCCGCGGATACGGGAGCTGGACCCACCGTGCATCAACCACTCACTGCCTCATAGGACTACAGTGGAGACAGGATCCAAACAAGAATCCGCGGATACGGGAGCTGGACCCACCGTGCATCAACCACTCACTGCCTCATAGGACTACAGTGGAGACAGGATCCAAACAAGAATCCGTGGATACCGGAGCTGGACCCACCATGCATCAACCTCTTACTGCACCATAGGACTACAGTGGAGACAGGATCCAAACAAGAATCCGAGGATACGGGAGCTGGACCCACCGTGCATCAACCACTCCCTGCCTCATAGGACTACAGTGGAGACAGGATCCAAACAAGAATCCGCGGATACGGGAGCTGGACCCACCGTGCATCAACCACTCGCTGCCTCATAGGACTACAGTGGAGACAGGATCCAAACAAGAATCCGCGGATACGGGAGCTGGACCCACCGTGCATCAACCTCTTACTGCCTCATAGGACTACAGAGGAGACAGGGTCCAAACAAGAATCTGCGGATACGGGAGCTGGACCCACCATGCATCAACCTCTTACTGCACCATAGGACTACAGTGGAGACTGGATCCAAATGACTCCTCTTCACCCCCAGAGCTTACTATATGCTTCAGAAATGGCTTCAGCGTGGAGGCCTATTTTACAGTGTTAACATGTATTACTGGCCTTGAAGCGTACTAATATGTTGCTAATGTTTATACCTGTCTGACAGAATTAACAAGAATTACAGGCCTTGAAGCGTGCTAACTTGTTAGCACTGTTTATACCTGTACAACAACGTTAACATGCATTACAGGCCTTGAAGCGTGCTAACATGTTACTACTGTTTATACCTGCCCTATGGTGTTAACATACATTACAGGCTTTGAAGCGTGCTAACATGTTAGTACTGTTTATTCCCGTTGTACACTGTTAAACTGCCTTACAGGCCTTGAAGCCTGCTAACATGTTAGTACTGTTAATACCTGTCCGACGGCGTTGACATGCATTACAGGCCATGAAACGTACTAACATGTTAGTACTGTTTATACTTGTACAACAGCGTTAACATGCACTACAGGCCTTGAAGCATGCTAACATGTTACTACTGTTTATACCTGCCCTATGGTGTTAACATACATTACAGGCTTTGAAGCGTGCTAACATGTTAGTACTGTTTATTCCTGTTGTACACTGTTAACATGCCTTACAGGCCTTGATGCGTGCTAACATGTTCAGTGTTTCCGTGTTTAGAGTATGTTTAGATACTGCTCACTTAGCATAAATGCATCATCCCTGAAAACCAGGCATCAGAATAAATACCAGCTTCCCCTTCCTGCACCCCCAACACAAATTTCTGAAAGTCTGTGGCCTTGGCTCAGGCATGCACAGGGCCCTTCTCGGGGGGGCCACTACAGCGTCCACCACCCATCGCCCCTGTTGCGCTGCCAATGACAGTACCAACACAACTACTAACAATCGCATTCTTACAAGTGTGACAATTCAGACTATTCCAGGCCACCCAAACAATGGGGTGAGCAGCAGGTATCATTCATTTAAATGTATTTTGACTTATTAAACACTGTTGTGCTCATCTCAAAATTTGACAAGTAGCGCCACCTTGCAGTGGACTCTCTCTAAAGCCAGTGCTGACATTTAAGTGCCGGTGCCGAGCACAGGAAACCATCGGCTCAAATTAAGCACTGTGAGACCATGGGCCTGATGTAGCTTTAGGGGCACGGGTTACTCAATCACAACTGTGACGGATATCCCGTCCGCTGAAATATAAATCCCATAGGATATTATGGGATTTATATTTCAGCGGACGGGATATCCGTCAACGTTGTGACGGAATAACCCGACCGCCGAAATCTAAATCAGGCCCCATGTATCAGGGAGCCTCCATCGTGCTTTGTTGATAAGGTGCCTTGGAGTCCACGTGGGCCCCAAGGCATACCCTGGTGCAATGGGCAGGGCAGGATCTGTCAGGCATCCGCCGCTTCATATGTGGCGACCAGTTTTGGTCTTAGCCCTCACAGGTTTGGCAGGGTTTCCTCCTCCGACAGGCATCAGAATGGGGTTGGGCAAGCTTGGCCATGGAGTACAGAGATGGCAAACCGTGGGCCGAAAGCAGTGGCACTGAAAAGTGGGGTTACCTGGCACAAAAGACAATGGAAAATGTAGCAGGCAATCTCTTATAAGGTTCAATGCACATTTCAGGGATTTTGTGTTTGATTTTATAAGAGAAAATGCTCAACAACTCTAGAAACCCCATAGCATTTCTTGTTAATACAAGTGAAATATGGTGACATCAAAAAACTAAAGTTTTAAAACATGACACGTACACCCAAAACATTTATTAGACAGACATAATTGTATTTGTTTCAAAAATAAGTTTTCTATGTTGAGGACAAGCGCATAGATGTGGAATTTTCCTCCAGTTTCCACTGCACACGTATAGAAAACACACACAAATAAATGATGAGCTCCCCCTTTAGAATATGCTCCATAAATGAAATATTTTTTTTTTTAAATGAGGTGAAAATAATGAAACTTACAGAATATCACCGATAAGCATAAAGCAAATGAAAGAAATTTGTTGGGAAACAGACACCAACCTCCTTCTGTACGTACCAAAATAAGGTATTTTATTCAATCCAGTGGAATTACAAATCACAATGAAAAACAGCTGATCCAAGAGCCGGGTGAGTGATCTTCAAATGCAGACCAGGTTACCCCAATCTTCAGACCTTGCATTGGATCCAGCTTCAAGTGCAGCCAATGAGGCTTTCATATGGACCAGCTGACATGTCAGACATGTTGAAAGAGAAGATGCAGATCCCGAAAGAGTGTGAGCTGAGTTTAAAGTAGAGATGCTGTGGCACATGTTTAAAGAGTCTACAATTCACAGCATCTTGCCAATTCTATCGCTGCATCCGCCTCGCGAGAAGATCCGCCTGCAGAAAAAAAGTAGATGCATTATAGTATATATATATATATATATATATATATATGGCAAAAGGTAGACAGATCACTGTAATCAAATTACACTCATTAGCTCAAATTGTGTAGAAACCCTGGGAAAAAGAAAGATAAATTCACCAACGAGGAGACCAGTATATTATATCTGAAGACCTTGAATTTTTATCATTCAGTACTGAGTTTCTTGCTCAGTGGGAGTGAGTTGTGCAATGCAGTGCTGCACACAATAGGAAAAGAGGAAAATGGTAAATAAGGATACATATCACATAACATCAGTTGGAGCTGCAAAAAGATACTCAAGTTATGTTGTATTATGTTTATATTTACTCATGAAGAGGCATGTTAGGAACCATATGTATATTCATACATGTGTTCATTGTTAATCAAATATGAATGTTGTTTTGTATTTGTGTGAAGCCTCACATAGTATTGTATTAGCTGAAAATGTTTCACGGCCATAACAGGCCCAGGAGCTTTAATGCCCCATGTTGTAAGCACAACCTCCTTTTCAACCACCCTTTCAAGTCTGACAATAGAAGCTGGATCTTGTGAGAAGAGTTAATATTCCTGTATATGAATATCTCGCCTTCAAGGCCGTCCTGCGCTTCCTTGCGGGGAAGAGCCTCCCACTGGGCGCTAGATAAGGTTCTGCTGAGAACAACAAATTCCTGTTGGCGCATAATCCCACATCAAAGTCTTCTATCCAGAGCCTTGCTCAGTTGAAATGACATAAATGGTCTCTACCCATCCTTGACTTCCAGCCTTGTTGATATTCCTAGAATCGCCGGTGTCCAGGTACCTTCGTTGTTATACGCAGACGACGCGGTCCTACTGGCTCGTACCCCTAACACCTTACGTATGCTAGTGCATCGCTTCGTTCTTTTTATGAGTAACCTTATCTGGCTACTAACTATAGCAAGTCACAAATCATGGCTTGAGGGCCTGGTAAGAAAACTTTAAATAGACCTATTATTAAAGGCCAGTCCTTGCTAGGTGTAAGAGAATTTAGTTACCTGGGGATTACTTTCAGCTCCTTAGGTACGTGGCACCCTCAGGTGACCTCTTGTCACATGAAGCTTAGCAGAACGGCGGGAACTGTTTTTCGCCTTGCCAGCCTCACCCTTAAAGGTAAGATTTGGCCTTTGTTAAAAATACTTAATGCATTCCGGGGGCAGTGTATGGGGCAGGGATCTGGGGTTACCAAAATGCTTCCCTACTCCAGTCCGAGGAAAACCGCATTTGTCTGAAGTTTTTATACCTTCCTCCAACAGCTTTAAGCTACATCACTCATCTTATATTATTGTGTAAATCAGAATTTTAAAGATTTTATTTTATTGATCTGCTCTTTTGCTGTCTTATGAATTTATCCTTGTCGACACACCAAATGTGGATTTTAATATTGATGAATGATCATATGTGGTAAACTGTTTTTATCTGTCTTTTATGGCCTGATTGGCCAAATATAGATTTTTTGAATTTGAATTTTGAATTTGAAATGACATCTGTGTTTGATCTTTTGCTTTGCTAATTGTTATTGTGCATTAAATGCTGGTTGGACTTTAGGCTTCTCGACGTGTTGGGTTTCATTTTTACCAGGGTGCATTAGGTGTGATGATGCAGAAGCATTGATACTCCTTACCAGGGTAGTGATATTGGACAACAATGGATCAAGGAATTATCTAGGATAAGCAGGGCAGAGTATTGTGGAAGTGCATGTTGGGAGTCTCACTGTCTGAGCATTATGGCCATTGAATTTTTCTGACTTATGTAAGCAAACAAGAGTTTGTTTTCAGAAAACAAACAACTTTGCAGAGCAGACACTGCAGGAGCACAGCCATAGCCTCCATTTACCTGGCAGGCAGGCCAACCAGGGCGAGGACGTGTTGTAACAACCAAAGCTGCCGACTTTGGAACTGAAGAACTGGTTTGAGTCTTAGCATCGGATCAACATCCTGTGATTCTGGGCATATCACTTAATCTCCCTGTGCCTACCAAATATGACTGTGTCCTTGTGTAATCTAACTGGTGCTCATGTAAAGCGCTCCAATACCTTTGGTTGGAGTTTGCGCTATATGAAAAAACTGCAAACCCACCAGGCTGTAAATGAGCCCCCGAGTGTCTCCTTCCTCTGTTTACCAGTCGTTTTTGATCATCCCCGGGCTGGAGTGGGATGTCTTTGGAAGGGTTTGGGGGGGAGAGATGGAGAAAGCTAAGCAGGGATTCATTCTGCCTAATAGAAGGCGGGCGCTGTGTGCTTGTTTTTCAAGTACATCAGCTTTGGGATTAAGGAATGTGGTAATATTGTGCTAAATGTTAGAAAAAGAACATCTAAGAACGTTAGCTTGGTTCACTTGTAGAATTTTTCCAATTACAGTTAAGTTTAACTGCTAAACTCTGTTGCATACCACCCTCAAGAGGGAGAGTGCAACCGAACTGAGAAGAGAGACCACCTACTTGGAAGAATTCCCATCTCCCTGGTGAAATCCTGAGGGGAGCAGGCTCCAGCTTTGTCCTGAATATCTGGGCCTGAAGCCTGCTCCAAAGGCTAAAGTATCTAGCCTACTGCTGACCCCACAAGGAAAAAGGGGGTGATAATCTGTCCAGACAGAGCATTCCTGCTGCTTAGAACCTCTCACCTAAACTCGGAGTGTGTGAAAGATCCGATGGACAGAGACAGCTGCATCCATGGCGAAGAAAAACAAAAAGTTTCTCAATTTTGGAGCACCAGGGAAGAAGTTATAGATCTTACGCTGAAAAACGGGGTTTGACATTTTTTATTAAAGGAAAACATAGAGTCCCCGAGGGGGGCTGCAATTGCGGTGCGCCTGCGCCTTATCCAGTTCAAGTACCTTCACCGGGTATATTTTACCAGAGTTCGATTGTGGAGGGCGGGGTTGGTGGCCTCCCCTGTGTGTCTCAGGTGTGAGCGGGAGGAGGGATCTCTAATGCACACGGTTTGGCATTGTTCCGCCCTGGCACGATTTTGGAGGGGGGTTATGGAGGTATTGGGCTGGGACCTTCCCCGCTCGCCGAAGTTGGTACTTTTACATATTATGGAGGGGGTTGGGGGCAACATCTACAAACGCCATCTTATGTTACTAGGGTTTACATTAGCTAAAAGAGACATTGCTAGGTCATGGAAAGCACCGGCGGCGCCCTCTCTGACTGCATAGAAGAATGGTTTGGATTTTTGTATGGGTTTGGAGATCCCCATCTTCACAGCAAGGAGGTGTCCGCAAAAGCATTTTAAAATTTGGAAGAGATGGGTGGACTATCGAGGTCTACAGTTGGAGCCCGTTTCCATAGCGGGGCTGCCTGACTCTGCTTGATTTCCCCTATTTCCTTTTTTTTTTTTTTGTGGGTGCAAGACACAGTTTTATGTATAATAATGTGCTGCATTTCCTGGTGTGGGTGCTTCTTTTATTGATGTGCTGCTTTAGGGAAGATTTTAGTGCGACATAGGGGGGGGGTTCTTGTTTTGTTCTGTTTTTCTTTGTTGTCTTTTTCATTTGTATTGCTTTTCATTTCTTCTTGCTACGTTTCTGTAAAAGTCAAAGTCACAATGATGTACATTTATTATGCAGAAGTGTCTGGGGTACAGAGCTCTGCTTTATATGTGTTATTTGACAAATAAAATTTGTTTAAAAAAAAAAAAGGAGAACATAGAGAAAGTACCAAGCTCACCTGAAGAACCATTGGTGGTTACATTTTCCTGGTTTGTCCTGTTCAGAGCTTTTCAGCACAATGTTTGAGACTGCTAAGGGGCCATAAACATATATATCTGGCCTTGCAGAGCTCACCTCAGCCACAGTTTCCAGCCTTGACACTCAAAAGTTTTCTAACTACAAAAAAAGTACTAAAGTCTGATGGTAAACATTTTGACCGAGGCCTTCCTTCATAGCCAGTCAGTTGCAAAGAGTGTTTCCTAAGTCTCAGTCATTCATAAAACTTTACCAGAATGACCAGCCTGTATTTAACCTCACTCCATTGCCAGACAACTTCAGAGGTTGTCTAGATCCTGGTCAAAAGCACACCATTGGCTTGCATTATATTTTAGTTCTGATTGGTTCCCAGTAGAACGGTGCTTGATATTTTTAAAACTTCTTTTGTACAGTTCTTAGTTGTTTTCGTAAAATGTTATGTCACACAGTTTGGAGTGAGAGCTCGTCTGCTCAGTACCTACGAAAGAGCCAAGTCTTTATGAGAAAACAGAAGACTCTCTGGATTCGCCAAACTGGCAAGGGGAGATAGTGTAATGTGGATTGTGGCCTCATTATTGACTTTGCTAAGTTAGCTTAGGTTTAGCTGCCATGATGCCGCTTTAACACACGTTACTTCGTGAATGTGTTTTTCTAGACTTTGCTTATGCCTATTTTCATGAGAACTGTCTACACTTTTGCCTTTCACCTTTTCTGCTGTTCTCTGTGGTCTTCATCTGCACAAGATGTACAAGGTCGGAAAACAAAGCTTGTTATTCTGTTCTGGTCAGCCCCACGCACCTAGACATAACACGAAGCACAGCTGCACTGTTGAAATTCGAGTGCTTTTAATATTGCAAGAGACCTGTTAGAGGCACTTGGAGAAAAACCTTTCCAGGGAGAAGAGCTGTGCTTGATCGATGATGTAAACCTTGCATCTAGTTCTTGAGGTATGGGGGTCCCCCTGACAAAGCCCAGAGGTCTTCTATTTTTATAATAAACTAGTTAATAGCACGGGGAGGGTGGCAAGGCATTATAGTCCTTTATCCACTTTCTTTACAAAATGCTGTCCCCGTTTGTATTCTATGGAATTGTAACAATGCTTACTATTTTGTCTTTATGCATTATGCTGCTAGTACTGGCACGTGTACTGTGTCATAGAGCACGTTAGTTGAAATAAACATTTTAAACTATACAGTGTCTCTTATTACGCAAGTTGTGGACAAGTATGAGTGAGTAATGAAACAGTGTTCTTGCTCCCGCGATTCCTGAAAGAGTCTGTGTTCTGGGATGTCTAATCATTGGTAGCTCCGCTGTAGTACGGAGAACGAATGAGACACTATAGCTAGTCGGATTGGGATTTTGGGCACTAAAGTGGATGGTTGGTACACCACCATACACCGAGGTCCTGTTATCCTGCGCATAGTTCTGTATATGTGCAGAATCCCCGCAACAATAGTTCTGACAGCAAACCTGCAACACTGTGAGGTGTAGAGGAAATGGGTTGTGTGACAAAACTTTGGTAATACTTGTAACCTTGTTTTGCATAAGGGTTTATGAAGGACTTCGGTAATCCTATAATGGTTGACAAAGAAGACAGAATGGGCTTCATGGGCCGCATTACACATGGGGCGCATTTTCCTTCATTGCACTGGGCGCACCTTTATAAAGGTGCGCCCGGCGGAATGAAGGAAAGTGCACCGCATTTTGGGGAATGTGCTGCCCCCAGGGCAGCTGCGAACTCGTGCTGCCCTGGGGGCAGCGCATTCATGTGAAATACAGAGTGACCGCTTTACAGCCGCTCCGTGTTTCACTGTGCAGGCGGCAACCCGCCTGCACTTTTAAAGGGGAGTAGAGATCCCCTTGCAGATGGGTGCAGTGAGTGACTGCAACAGCCTGCAAGGGGATGTCTGGGGGGTCCATAGTACCCCCTTTACCTCCTGTAGAGGGCTGCTCTCAGGAGGCGCACTGGCAGTTTGCCACCTTTTAGGTGGCGCACGGCCAGTGCGCCTCCTGAGGGCTCCTTTGCCTTTCCGCCCGCGTTGGTATTACGGCGCGGGTGCGGGGTCATTTGCATAGGGCACGCCCCCATGAAAATGAGGGAATGCCCCCTTGAAGATAGCGCTGGAGCTTTATGTGCACCAGCGCTACTGGAATTACAGAAGGGCCGCACAAGCATCTGCAGTCCCTTCTGTAATACCAAAGAGCCCCAGGGGCGCGCAAAGTGGGCACAAGCACCTGTTGTGCCCCCGGGGAACTTTATGTAATACCGTCCTAGGTATTTAACATGTAAAAAAACTTCCCAGTGTTATTGCATGGATCGGAACCCTCATGCCGAGTTGAGTCAAATTTGGCTCCCAGATTTGTTTATTGTTGCAGATGAGATTGGACAATTACTCATGTCTAGAGGCCAATATCCCGGAAATAACAGACTGAACTGACCCCCACTTTTCTACCTCTGTCTTGTCGGCGTTGAGCTTCAGCCTGGAAGAGCCCATTCACCCCATCAGCCCAGCGAACCTCCTTCCTGTCTAAGCAATGGATGAACTTGGTATCATCGACATACATTAAAAAAGGCGGAAACGAAAACTAAGTCTAGCAAGAGGCACAACAGACATAAAAAAAGACAGGAAGTAGGGGACATATTTATGAAGGTTTTGCGTCGCCCTTGCATCAAAATGCTTTTGTGTCAAAATGCTATGCCTCCCCAGGGGAGGAGAGATAGCTTTATTTCTCCTCGTTTTCTCCTCCTTCTTTGTGTGCAGCACACATAGAAGAAGGAATAAGCCTCAGAGGATTGTTTTTGCGCAGGAAATTATCCCTTCCCACATTAAAACAATCCTGCTTACAACGCAGGCACCCTTGCACCGTGGTGGAAGAGTGCCTGCGTTGGCGCTAGGCAGCCAAAGGGGGTGCCAATGCAAGGAAAGGACAGGAATACGTTGTATTATGTTAAATACGGCACATTCCTGTCCTTTCATGCAGCGCAGCAAGGTGGCTTGCTGCACTGCGCTCCGTGAAAGCTACATAAACATGCCCCTAAATGTGAAATCTTGAGTTCATCTACATAATAGGAGCTGAGATTCAGGATATATGGATTTTTTTCTGAGGAAGCCTGCACTGCTTGTGCCAGGCTACCAAGGGTTAGACTGAGGTCTTTCAATCTCTAACACTTCAACAGTCCAGTTTCCCACACATAGCAGCACACTCTCTGTGAAGCATCCTCTCAGGATTATGTAGCAGAAGAAAGAGGCAGTAGACATTGTAGGGATGGGAACCCTAAAATCAGGGCACGAGTCGGGGGTACACGCGGGTGGACGGCGTCCACCCACTTTTTTCACAGGGTGGACACCGTCCACCCTGGCAAGAGGTTGGACCCCGCTAAAAAGATGCTGAATTCGTCCCGGTGTAATTTCCAAACACCGGGACACTTTCAGCAGCGCCTGCACGTTGTTATCTGCTTTCCATCGCTGGCAACAACGTGCAGGCCGTGACGGGATGGGGCTCTCTTATTTCTGACTCCTGCTGGGCCCATAACAAAGGCCGAATTTGAGGGGTCATCAGGCCTCCTTTTGTTCAGTCTCTTGCTGGCAGCAGTCAGGAGCCTCACACTTAGAAGCAAATGCAGCAGAGGGGAAACAAAGGCTCACACCTTGTTAGCACTTCACACATACTTAAGAGAGGCAGCTTTTCACTTCAGTCAGTCCCTGTTTAGGAGATATGCA
This sequence comes from Calotriton arnoldi, assembly GCA_963921515.1. Classification (NCBI taxonomy): domain Eukaryota; kingdom Metazoa; phylum Chordata; class Amphibia; order Caudata; family Salamandridae; genus Calotriton; species Calotriton arnoldi. Next base: position 1,177,410 of record CAWUFW010000964.1, read on the forward strand.
TGCACTCTAAGAAAGTCAGATGTGTTGATCTTTCCCAGTATTTGCACAAAATAAATAGCATTTATACAGCGCTTACTACCCCTGAGGAGGTGTTGTAATAATTTAAATATCACAATTTTTTCTTTTTTAAGCACTATGGGTAGAGGAAGTTCACGCTGACAAAAGGCAACATTGTTTTATGTGAAGCTTACAAAAGTGTATCTTCTGCCTAAATCAGGAGGGTTTGCAAGTATGCTCAAAATGTGCTCAAATGTACTCATGATAGACCTGCTAAACATATATGTGAGGGCTTAAGATCTGATGTCACTTCTTGTGATGCCACTTCCAGTGATGTCACGCGCTGTGATGTCACGCACCTCACGCGACGCGACGTCACGCGCCGTGATGCCACTTGCATACTGATTAATTAGGTTAGTCCCCCCACTTCTTTTTTTAGGACGTGTGCCCTGCCTAAAATGGTGAGTGGTTTAAAACACGGTTCTGTGAGAGACTCAGTAGTAGAGATTCACAAATCTATTTCACAATTCAGCTAAGTTATGTTTTGGAAGTGTAAAAATAGTTTTAAAAACACAAAAAATGTGTTTTACAAACGTAAAAATCTTCTCGCACGAATGAAAAGGTGTGTTCTCGTGCAGGAACGCGCCAATAGTTTAGGAACACTGACGAATATATATATATCTGTTTCTGTACATTCACCTATTTTTCTCCTCCTCCATCCCATCGTAGCTAGGGAAGAGCTACATTTATTTCTCTGGTGGCAGAGAGCAGTGAACGCCTCCAAAACTAGTGGTGATGCGGGGAAAGGGAATCTTGTGGAGAAAATAAGAACACACGTAAACAGTGCAATTACCCACAGTTATTAGTGTGGAAACGCCACTATATGGTTATATGGCAGAATTCACAAAAAATATGGCTGGACACTCGTGAGTGCGACAAGTTTGCAAGGAAACATCCAATCATATTTTGTGAATTTCCCACATTTTTAAGTCTAACATCAGGTCAGGTCTTAACCTTGCTTGCGCACGGAGGGGCATATTAGCAAGACCCACGTTAAAATTATCGTCGTTTTAGCGGCAGGAAACTGCCTCTAAAACGGCGATAATGGGCTTGCTAATATGCGTTATGGAATACCAATAGAAGCCCAGGTTAGATGTCCTGCACATCTAACCTGGGCTTCTATTGGAATTCTATAACGCATATTAGCAAGCCCATTATCGCCGTTTTAGCGGCAGTTTCCTGCCGCTAAAACGGCGATAATTTTAACGTGGGTCTTGCTAATATACCCCGTTCATTTTTAGATTAAGGCCCTAAAAGTCAAAATGGATGATATACTGGAGAATTAGAAGCGGAGACAATTGGACAGTGAAAGTCTGTAAAGCAAAAAATACAATAACAAGTGGCCACCTAATGCTTGAAAAGAAGAGGACTCGATTTAATCAAAGTAAATCGAAATTCCCCGACATGTTTGATGGAGGTTAAAGGGCAGCCACATAGCTCAAACGTTGCACTGCAAATAAATAAGGTTAGGCCCATGACCCACTGGGCCATCACTATATGGCGAGGCAGAAAGTGAAGTTGAAAAGTTGAGAAAGGCAGCCTCTGTTTCTTAGTAATGAAAGCAAGCAAGCAAATCCTAATACAGCACTCTGGTCTCTAGGTGGCAGTATATGCATAGCTGTTGTTCAAACTACATAAAAAGGAAAACGAGAGCAATTTCCTCAGTATCCTTTGCCTCTGAAAATGTTCGATCCTTAGATGGATGCTCAAGTATCCACAATCTGCAACGTTGGGGAGGATGGTGTGCACTATTCAAACATATCGGCTAGCATGCCTCACTTTTATGGATCAGTTGAAGCAGCGTGTAATGACCTTCCATGGTTTTGAAACTTTTCAACTCAATTCTGTGAAATAACTAAGATGAATGGGTTTGAAACTTTTCGAGTTTGTTGTGCATGGTAATTCTGTACGGTAAGTCTCCTTTCACCACATTGTCTCTGTTGTTTTACTGAAATGTCATTCAATACGTATTAGGAAAGTCTCTTATTACCCCCTTCTTAGATTTCGCCTGCACAGCGCTGTGCTTGAGACATATAGGGGCAGATTTACAAGCCCCTTGCGCCACTTTTGCGTCATTTTTAACATGGGAAAAATGACGCAAAAGTGGCGCAAGGGGCTTGTAAATCTGCCCCATATTGTTTTTGATATAAACTTAAAAGGGACTTACATCCCACCTCCTCTCTTTCCTGGCTTCTCATTGGTCCCTGTGCGTGCCACTTACCTTTCCTCCATTTCTATTGGCTGTAGCATATTTTCCTGCATTAACCAATGCTTGTTCCTCGTCTGCTTCTCTTATTATTTTCCCGCGCGGAAATACTGTTAACTTCAGCTTTGGAGGAACTATTTTTCCATAAAGTTTTGCTTTTTCCTCTTGCAGCATATTTATATTACAATTTATCACCCAGAGAGATCGATTTGCAAAAAATCCCAGAATGTTGACGGGCCGCCGAGACTCGAACCAGGATCCCCAGCTGTCGAATCAGCAGCTCTGGCCACTGCACCATATCCTCTGCACTCCCCTGCTATTTGTCAGGGAGCTCTTTCCTTCTTCTGTACGATGATTGATGAAAGCAGCTCTTTATTAGTTACATAGGCGAAACCAATGCATTACCAATTCTTGTTTTTGGTATATGGCACATAGCCCCTATGGCTAAGCCCATTAGACCTTATTACAATTATATTGTGTGCATATCTCACATACCCTCACCCATCACATCGCCGGGCACTGTGTCCCACAGCAGGATTCACGCACCTCAGTGGTCCTAAAACACGTCATGAAAGCACTTCCCATATAGGCTCAAAACAAAAACAAGACCCTTCAGTCGCACACATACATGGTGAAGCTTGCAATTGGTATGGGCAATAAACATGATTTAACTCTACACATTCAGTGTTTGTCTTCTCACAGTGGATTGGCATGAGCTGTTTTGTGTTTCTTTTAGTTTGCCAAATAACAGTTGTGAGGTTATTGTGAGTATGTTTGCACCATACAGTCACTCATCTCCCAGTTCACAGAGCCAGATGCCTCTTACTTGATATTAGTAGAAGATTGCCAATGTGATAACTACAAGAATCTTGTGAGATCACCTTGCTGTTCCTCAAGTCAGGTTTGGTGAAAGACCATGCTGGAAACGAGGACCACATTCAGAGAGAGGGGCTCTGGAACAGTCATTCTTTACAGTTTCCATCAGCACACTCCTCAGGACTCCAGCAAACATTGGTATTTAGTGAGACCTCGCTAGGTGACGAGCACACCTGTATTGCATCTTCGAAAATAATACCTAATTTAAAGTGTTTCAGTTAGAATGACGAACCTGCAGTCAGCTTTTATCGACAGCTAGTCATATTTGCAGAATAATACTGCACATTTATGTATGAGAATGAGTCTTTTTTTCTATCTCAATTCTTGTTTGTTTTTCCATTTCGAGAAAATGAAGCCTTGATTGTAGTGTCTGTATAAGCATAAATGTAATATTTGTGTTCTCTCGAGGAAGCAATTCTTAGAATGTTCCTTTTCGTTTGTAATGTTCCATGGTTGCTGATGTCCTGTTAATGTCATGTACTGTTCTGCTACTAAAAAATGGTAATTAATTTCCTTAATTAGTAATGCGTAACCTAACCAATGCAATGCATTAGAAAGTAGATGTCCCTCGTAGTATTTTGTTTGCTAAAAAATTGATTGGTTTACGTGTTTGTAACATTGTTAGTCCATCCCTGTTAAGTCACATACCATGAAATGTGTCTGGCTTCTGTATTCTTAAATATGATAAAAGATGTGTTGATTTGGAGATGAACCAGTCCTTTGACTTTTTTCTTCAGAGGCAGACTCTATGTCAGTCTGTTTACTGATTTACATAGACTTTTCTGGGGTTTTCATCAGAGGCAGCCTTTGTGTTAGTCCTCTTGAAAAATTATACTTTGATTATTTTGAATATATTAATTCCCAAATTGACTAACTAGTTACTTCATGCCGTCTAATGATCATAATGTTCAATAAAACCATGAGGTTTTAATACGGAATCTTGCCTTGCACAGGTATGTTTATTAGTCTTGAACTTAGTCTTATGAAGACTTACATAGACTCAGACAGTCCTAATCTTCCACGTCAACCCTCTTAATTAGTTAGAGTGTCAAATCACCTCAATTGTAAATAATTTTAACATGAACTACTTTAAATGCTTCCTAAACATCAGAGCAGAGTTGGCCTTGCAATGATAGCCAAGGACTCTGTTAATAGCATATATGCAAATCAAAACCTATGTTTGTACAATGTAGCACTTCTCTTCATGTAACTGTTCATTTTCTCATTAGGCATCAATCATCCGCACCTGGTATTGGAAACAGGGCCAGGAATATTGTGGGCTTGCAATTCTGGAGAATTTTATCATGTGAGTGAACGGTCTACACCCCTAATCCATGATCCCTTTCTGGAAAATCATGACTCATTGCACTGTACTCATCCTGTTCAGGGTCAGAGATATTGACAAGGCCACAAACAAGCTCTGATTGCCTGCGGTACACAGTGTTTAATTTAAGCCAGTGGTTGCAGGTGGTGGGCAGAGGGCGCTCATTTTGTTTGGACCGGTGCTTATTTTTCATCATCAGACTTTGACCAGGAGGTAGAGAAAATCAGGTAGAAAAGGGAGAAAGAAGGAAGAAAAAATAGGAAAAAAGTGACAACTGGAAAAAGCAGGGACAGAAAAGAACACGTAAGAGTTAGGTAAAAAAAAACACGAAATGCAGGCTGCTGGAAGAGAGAAGCATGAGGTGGAATCAATTTTAGGCAGTCTCTGGTCTTGGGTCCCACGAGGTTTGTGGGAGCCGCGTCCACGGCCACTAAAGGACTGGGGAGTCTGCTGGCCATTGTGGCTGGGTGGAAAAGGAAATGGCTGGTAGCCCCTGATATAGCGACGGAAGAAGCAAAAGGAAGAATGCAGCTGAAGTGGAGCCATTGTGAGTTCCAACGACCGAGCTATGACCCTACTCTCCTTAAAGCAATCAAGTGCCGAATTGGCATTGTCGCCAAACATGAGAGTGCCATCAAAGGGCATGTCCAAAAGGGATTCCTAGACATCCCCAAGAAGGCAGTCAGTCTCAGCTATGTGTGGGGATGGAGCACCACAGATAAAGCAATAGCTCAGCCCAGCGAGTCTGTCGTATGCAGTCCGCATTGTATTGTGAACTTTGCTACATCCCTACCTTTGGCAATAGCCTTGGTCAGGATGACTTAGGCTTCCTCCGAGGCCATAAGCAGCACTTGCGCAACTGAGTTCCACACTGTGTAGCTATACCGGCCCAAGTGGCATATGGTGTTCACTAACCATAGTGCAAGGCTGGTGGAAGAGAAAATCCTCGTACCAAAATATTCAGCCTCTTGGATTCCCTATCCGGTGCAGTGGTAAGGAACGTGTCAGGATGAACTTTAGATGTCGAAGCCTGCACCACCAGACTCTCAGGGGTGAGGTGCTGGTTGAGGAAAGTTGGATCCCCAGGAATGGGGTGGTGGTGTAGGGCAATCGTCCTGTGTACAGGGACGTGTGTGCAGGGCTTTGCCCAGGCTCCTAGAAGGACATTGGTGAAGATTTCCTTGAAGGAAACGAGGAGTTCTATGTGGGATACCCGGGTTAAAGCACCTCCCTCAAGACATTGGTCTTGACCTCCACTGTTGGTAGTGTAAGGTCTAGGACCTCAGCCGTCCGCCGCACCACCATAGCAAATGAGGCCCCTTCCTCCATAGCCACACTAGGAAGAAACATCAGCATCAGCCAGGTCTTCATTAAAGTAATCTTCACCCAATTCAAGTCAGGGAAGCCAAAGGGATCCTCAGATCCGCCCAAGTCATATTCTTCACATGGCCTGTCAGGAAAGGAAGGCATTGTCTCTGACCCAGAAGGTCTGGGTACTGTTGGCGCCGGGATCGACGCCGATTTGGGTTCATATCGGAGTCGGGAATTATGAAGAGTTTGGTGCCGCCGGTGCCAGGAACAGCCCCACGGGACCGATCTCTGGCAAAGGTCATGGATTCGCAATCAGTGTCGGTCCGGATCCAGGAATGGATCCAAAGGGCCCAACTGACTCCGAGGTCAACACTGCCAACAGAGACTGGGCACCTCCCTAGCCTGTGGGGCCCAAAGTTACTCCAGAGGGGTGCAGATATCCAAATGTGAGGTGTATAGTCCCATAAAAACTCTTTGAGTTGAGTGGGGAACTCTCTGGGTCCAAGGAAATTGGGGAGGCATGGAGCTTGTCCAGGCTCCACAGGGGAGATGTGGGAGTTGTGCCGAGATTTGTGGCATCATTCCCATGCCTCATGCAAAGACGTGGACTGGCACAGCGAAGTCAAAGAGTAATTTGACTTCTTGGGCTCCTTTTCGTGGGACTTACCCAATGATGATTTGGACCTCGACTATGACCAATGGGATTGACTCTGAGAGCGGGTGTGTGAAATTGGTTGAGGGGGTGAAATTCTACTCAAGTAGCAACCACAATCCATGTCAGGGTGAGCCACAAGCAAACTCCAAATGAACATGTGCTCAACCCTCTGGTAGGTTGGCACAGAGCAGTCAGGCTAAACTTAGATCCAATGTATAAATTATTTATGCAGCACTTCAAATAGTAATAAAGTAATAACACAACACCAGAAAATCCCACTTCAATAGAGCAAAATGTTATAAATAAATCAAGACCAAAAACGAAAAAATCCAATCTATAGAACCTGAGTTATGGAATTTTAACGGTTTAAGCAAAATTAGCGTCAAAAACCTGAAAGCACTATTCACAGCTATCTGGTCGTGTGAGACCAGGAGAAAGTCACAAGTTCAGAAGGACCACAAAGGAATGAGGATCGGATACAGCAACAAGGTTAGTTCCACTAACATGTTACCTTCTCAGTCCAGTGTAAAGAGTCCCGCTCGCGGTGGAGGCGGCGTCACAGATGAGTGTCGATGGAGTGCGAAGAGCAGGCCTGGTGTTACAGACGGTCATCGCAGTAGTACGAAGATCCTGTTGTTGTCGCAAGCGAGCCGGCCAGAGCTTCTCAGTGGCGCTCTCCCCGAGTGGTCAATGTTGTAACGCAAAGAGTCAGGTTGAGGGTAATGTGTGTTGGCAGACTGTGTGAGTGACAAGGTATCAGCACCAACTGTCCTGTTCGTGGTCGCAAAGAGCCGAAAAACTTCAATGCAGCCTCTATGAGGCCACAACAAGGATCTAGGACCTGAAGGGCACCACTTGGAGGTGAGGGGCTTGCTCCAGCTGGATCTGGGTGCTGGTTCAGGTGGTTATGAGCCTCTTATGTCATTGTGACTCTGAACAGGAGGCCAGCAGACTAGCCCTTAGAATCACTCTGGGAGACCTGGGTTCAGGGGAAGGTCCAATCCCTCTGACTCAGGCAGCAGGGCAGCAATCCGGCAGGGCAGCAGTTTAGCAAGGCAGTTGTCCAGCAGGGCTAGAGTCCAGCAGAGTGGCAGTCCTTTCAGTAATGAAAACCAAGTTTAAGAGTTTTTCTCTACCAGGACATTTAAAACTTAAAAGTGCATGTCCAACTTTTTAAATACACTGCATCCTGCCCAGGGTCTACCCTAGGTGTGACTTATATGTATTAAAAGGGAAGGTTTGAGCCTGGCAAAAGGTTTCATTCTGCCAGGTCAAAATGGCCGTTTAAAACAGCACACACAGGCTGCAATGGCAGACCTGATTCATGTTTACAGGGCAACTTAAGTGGGTGGTACAATCAGTGATGCAGGCCCAATAGTAGCATTTAATTTACAGGCCCTGGGCACAGGCAGTGTAACTTTTATAGGGACTTACAAGTAAATTAAATATGCCAATTGGGTATAAACAAATTCTACCTTTTTTGTTATTAGCAAGCACAGGCTCTGGTTAGCAGTGGTAAAGTGTGCAGGGTCCTAAAAGCCAACAAAAATGGGTTCGGAAAAGAGGGGGTGAAGGCAAAAGTCTGGGGATGTCCCTGCAGAAGGGGCCAGGTCCAACAGCAGGGCCAGGACCTTCCACACAACCAGGAACTGGAGCAGTGCAGAGTCGCCCGGTGTCAAGCTGCCAGGAGCTTCATGGCACGCTCCCTGATCACCTTGGGGTTCTAGTATGGCAATCGGGCAGGCCATGGAGTCATGGTACCCTGCCAGGCACCACAAACAAACCAGGTAGGGGTCTGTCACCAACATTTGCCTGTGACAGGTTTAACAGGGTTTAAAAACCACCGGTTTTTAACGGGACATCCCTGAGGCACACTGGGAGCTGAAACCTCAAAGTAATTTAGACAAAAAGGTAGTAAAAAAAGGACTGTGGCAGCTCTTCCGGATCTGTGCTGATGGTGTGGAAAGAAAGGAACTAGTGTCAGCATGCTGGGGTGGTGCCTACATAGTCACGGCATACATCTCATCTGGTGCGTATGACACCTACAATGCAGACGCGGAGACGATCGGCGCCACCTACCAGCGTGCAGAAGAACTGCTGAAGATTTTCCGGATCCAGTTTGAAGCCTGGAGAATATTCAAAGGTAAGGAATCTGCGGCTAGTCTCTATCAGACATATCTATTGCTTCCAGGATGGAAGTGTAGTGAACACCTGTTTCTTTCACTTGGGAACTCTGAAAAAGCTTATGCAGTCTCTACATTTTTTACATCAAAGAGGCAGTTGCTGCTCTGACGCTAAGGTAGATCACTCTGATAGTGTCTACTTTGGCCTTCACAAGACATTAGAGCATTGGCTACAGTGGATGTCAGATGCTGCTTATAAGACTCCACCAGGTCTGAAGTACCAGCATGAATTCTCCCAGGTCTTGATGGCCGTCTTTCCAAAATGTACAGGACTTTCAACAGGACCTTGTGTTGTGCATCGGGACATAAATTTCCAGGGATCAATTCAAAAAGAAATTCTGAAATGTGTACACGGAGCTTTGCGCCCTCAAATGGATGCATATTTCTGGATTTTAAGAATTCACAAAGTATTCCTTGAAACCTGGGAATATATCAATTTGACAGAAGTGAGAACTAGTTGGAAAAAAGGTTTCTGAACACCAACAAACTGACAAGTTATTTGGTGTTCCTAATTTTCAAGAACACAAGCATCCTCGAACTCCCTCTCTTGGAGTACAATATACAAAAGTGGAATATCACACCACTGTGGTTTATTGTTATGCATGGACAAATTCAGGGTTTATGACTACACTATTTTCGGGCCCGTTTAATCACTGTCCATATGTTCTTATGTTTTTTTTTATCAACAATAGGCCCTGTTCGCTATTGGTCTACTCTATTTGCTTATTTATTTATTTATTTAGAAGTTTTGTAGAGCGCAATGAGCCAAATTACAAATCTTAACATTAGGCTTCAATGACTAAAAAGAATGTTTTGTCTCTTACCAAAATATTTTTCACAATTGTTTTCCTTGGATTTCTGAAGTAGGCACACTCATCTCCATCACATAGTTTGATTTCTTCAGAAACCTAAAAACACAGTTAAGACTCTGAGTAGTGGGGTAGTAGAAAGAATATAACAGCATGTAAAAATAGAAAGCAACTACTTTCACAACAAAGATTAAGGAGAAACTATTGAATTGTATGCAAGGTAAATAAACATGTTAACCTTCTATCCAGGACTTGTTTCTAATCATAGTACATTGGCTGTTTAGGCACAAATGGTATGTACAACTAACAGAGCAAATTCCAAAAGGGTGTTTGATTTACTTTCAACAGTATCAAATGATTGTAGGTGATATAACATTTATCAACATGGGGAAAGCTGAGAATGTAATGCTCCACTTTCTTTTTACTTGTCATGTCATTAAATATGTCTTTGTGTTAGCTGTTGTAGCACACCGATCATTACCAAACAGGAATATATGTCTGTGTTTGTTTATCATAATTATTTGGAAGTCGCAGTTTCTAAGACTCTGCCAATATTTATTAGATAAAGCTTGGAATTATAGCAGCAAAAATGCATATTCCTGTATCAAAATGTACATACTTACAGTTTATTTGTGTGTTTGATTTTAGGGTAGAAACTTGTAAACAAGAGCTACATGGTGTGAATGCTTACCTCCTAGTTACAGAATGGATGGCCAGGCCTTGAGAAATCTACTCACCTGCTCGCTGTGGTGAGTCTTATTTTATCAGAATGACCTGTCTTTAGGGCCCACTGGCCCAGTCTGGCGAGAGAGCTTGAGCTGGCAAAGAACAAGTGTTCTATTTATTCAGAAAGTAAAGGGGCAATAAAGATGCCTTTAAATCTTGTTTTTATCGTGTCACATTTGCTGTGTGTTCAAAGACAGAGGTCAAATGTCAGCCCTTGTCTTACAAATTGCTGCTTATTTTATCCTTGAGATTGGTGTTTCCTTTTCTTTTTCTGACTGCTAAATTAAAGGATTTTCTAAAGTGAATTGCCTAACAATTCTGCTGTGCACACGTTTAGATAGCTTGTAACTAAACTGTACAAATGTTTCAAAATATATTTCAGTAGTTAGGCAGTTTTTTGTAATTCTGAAGTGAAGTGGAAACAAGGATTAATGGGATTAAAACAAATCAGAATATTTTACTTGGTGACAAATTGGACAAATGATGAATATTTGCTGAAAGTTGTTCGCACACATCTTTTGTACGCTACACAGTTTTAACAGTAAAACTGCATGTCAGTGGGAAGGTTTGGGTCATTTCAATGGAAAATGTCTGTCTGTAAATGACAGTGCGCTACTACGTCATGCTTTAGTAATGTATTTATTAAAAGTGAGAGTTTTCAAATTTGAACTGAGAAACATTCCTGCCCCTGTCCTGATCACAATGCTATTAGTGAACTAAGACTAAAGTAAGAGGTCATGCCTATATGTGGACTAGATTTTTATTATACAAGTAGCAAATGTTTAGTCTATTAAATTAAACAAGAGTTTTTGGTACAGCAGCCAAGCTAAACTCACGTATTTAAAGGTGCTCTCATATGAGATGATGAAGAAAAAGGTGACTCAGTGAGATAAAATATTTGCGTAGGATCACACAATTTGAGATGAGTCTATGGGTCAAGTGCATTACAGTTAGGTCAAATAAATTATTCAAGTTACTAGAATTGCAGGTTACTGCAAAAGTACGAAGTCTGCAGTACATGCATGTTAGTTTCAAGAAGTGTTGAGTAATGCTACTTATATAGGGCATAGATGCAATACATGTTTCACCCTCTTTGGTGTAGATCGCCCTGGGGTTTCTCAAGGCTGTACAAATATAAATATAATTCTAAGATTTGTTGGGATGATTCTGTTTTGTGCTTAACTGCGTCCGTGTTGGATTTGTCAGGTGCAGTGCATCTCGCCGACCACGCAGGCGTCTATGGGGAGGCCATTTTCTCCATGTAGGCTTCATGCAGCCTACATGGAGAAAAGGCAGAGTGCGTATGACTGGCTTGGTCAGCCCTTGGACCGACCAAACAGTCAGCACCCTCAGAGTAGGCAAGCCACTCCTCCCCTGCCCTAGAGCAGGACCGCCCACCCGCCGCCCCCAACCGAACCCTTCTGCTTTCTCGCAGTGCGATATTTATAATGCCATTTTATGTTTCTGCTTCTCGCACTGCGAGAAAGCAGTGGGGCGACGCTCCTCCGCCCACATGGAGGAGCCACCCCTGTATTGTAGGCCTGTTAAAATTGAAGCCTGTTTCGTTGCTTGGATAATTATTACCTCCCTCATGCTGTTTGGAGGGTTTTGAAAGACAGCCGCGATTTTTATTGGACTAATCATGTGAGGTTTGCAGAGATGCTTGACAAGTTCCTATGTTGAACTCTGTAAACAAGATAAGGCCAGTGAGGCTGATGACATAAATAAATTACTTTAACTCACTTGACTAAATATTTGTGACTCTCTAGTCAGCAACTAGTTAAAATGGGAGGCTACGATGGCACGTATATTGGAAACATTTTCAATATAGACCCAGCGTTCAAAGCTGCAGGTACCTAAGGCTGCTGCTTTACATCGAGACACATAATGTAAACCAAATAATTGTGCTGCATTACATTTCAAGCAGCAGGATATCGGATGACGTTAGTCTTTCTCTGATGGGGCAATGCAACAAGTAAACTGCATTTATTCTATCTGTTGCTCGGCCTTATTTGTCAAATGCAAATGCAGTCCTCGTTTGTCTGTGGTACGGACCGGAATATAACATCAACAGCCGTTATGGACACTTGCTGCTTTCACTTATCTATTTTTTGTAGCCTGCATCCTGTATGTGTTAATAGCCTAATAAATAAAAGCTCTGGGCCTGAAAGCTGTGCCCTTCAGAGTCCGAGCACTGTGTGTATTAGCTTGCATGTACTTGAGCGAGGCAAAGTTCGGGACTTTAGTTTGCTTTTGAGCAATAGAATTTGTCCCATTTTGTTTTCAGTCTCTCTGACTACGACCTTGCAGTAATATCTGACTGAAAAGAAAACTCCAGGTTATCTCCTAGCTGGGGGTGTCTGGATACTCATGAGGATCTATGAAGACTTTTGAATTGTGTAGTTGATGTTCCTTATTGACTTTTAAAATAGTTTACATTTGTCTTCTCCGAGGGAAGCTTGGGGCACCTCAGTCTCCTGCCACCCGTCTGCTTGCTGCATTTTCTAAGTGCTGAACAGTCTACATGCATGCCTTCGCTGTACACTATTGTCTAACCGCACTCAGTGTGTATCCTGCAGGTTTTGGGAATGCTGTGTACTTACATGCCCTACTTGTTCACCATATTTTGATCAGTATTAGATTGTAGAGGATTTTTTAGACTATGTATTGTGACAATGCTATTTGTGCTCAGAATAATATTGGTTTATTTAGTCCGCACACACACAAATGTTGTGTACGGTATATTTGCGTGTGACCTATGCATGTGCACAGTATGTGTGCATATAATCAATGTACAGTTATTTTGATGATGTGCCCGAATATTGTGTAGGGTTTGTACAGTCTGTGTGGCATACTGTGCATGCACATTGTGTTTAGCCAGTTTATGTGTACATTGTCTGTACAGTATAGTCAGTGTGAATGTTGCTAATATTTTTCAGTACATATTGTATATGTGGCTTGAATATAGTGTAAGCACACTCCAACAGGCTGCATCATTTTATCTCATGTTTGTTAAATAACATTTGCACAGGAAGTGTCAACTAAGTTCCCAAAAAATGCCATGTCCCCCCCTAACGTGACCCCTCCTCCCATTCCCGGCCAAGCCCAGCCCCACCACTCTCAAACTTCACCAGCCGCCACTGACCTCCAGCGCTTTGAGACCCTTAGGGGTGATTAGTTTGCGCTTTACAAATACCAGGTTATATATGATGCTTCAACCTTTTAATTTCTGGATTACAGTGTTATACGAGGTTCCTTTGCAAAACCTATTCACCTAATACCCAGACCTGTTTGGTTCTAAGCAAATTTACAGTCATGGTAAGGGTCTTTCACGACCATCTGAGACAGCACGGCCCGTCTACACTGGCACAATTCAGTAAATCATAAGGGTTACAAATAGCAGCCAGCTTTATGACCAGAGCAAATTTTCCAAAGTGAGTCTTGCAGAGCAAAACAATACATTTAAAATGTTTTTTTCCAAATATATTGGTTCAAATGGCATGCATCTTAGATACAGTTTAGAAGAGCTCTCATAAAATGATTATACTTTCTGCCACAATAGCAGCTGGAAATATATTTATGTGGACATCAGATGTTTATGTGACCCGTAGAACCAGTGGATGCACAGCAGAAAAATGTGTTGCAAGAGAAAGAGTAACTATCAAACACATAATTTAATTGCAGGTTTATCCTGAAATGTAATGCTGCATAACCCCCTGTTGATTTGCTCCAATAAGACTAGATATATTAAAGCTCAAACTCCTATGAACCAAATATTGGAACTGAGGCACACCGAGATGAAGTGATTGGCTAGGATCACACAATGTGATCAGTCGGAGAAACCAGGTTCACAAGTCAGTTATCTCCCATGCAGTCATTAGGTTTTCTAGGGAGAACACTGGGCTGGAAATATGTTCCTTGGAAGCCTCTTAAATAATGTATCTGTACTTCAAGCTTAAGTTTAAAAAATCCGAATAGTAGCCTGAGTTATACCACTTTGATCCAAAATCTAACATCAGACTACCTTCTGGTAGACATTTATGACAATGGCCATGCTTTAGGCATTATGTACTAATTCAGGCTGTTGAGCTATGGGAAAGAAAGGACTTACCTCTGGAGACTGGGAGAAGTCCAGCTCCCTCTTACCTCCCGGATACCACCCATGAGACCAGTGCTGAGCATGTGACAGGTGGGCACTGAGAGCAGCCAACACAAAGACCAGGATCAGCAGCTTCCTTTGACATGCCATGGTGCAGGCGGTAACACTTCCAATCTGGCCAACAGAACAACAAAACCAAGGTCAGCCATTCATGTGTGGATTAAAGCAGAATACCAGGGGCAGTCAAGAGTGGAACATTATGATACCATTTTATTTCATTTTAGCAAGATTACTTTTCATGCAAACTGATTCCATTTTGTCTGGACTTCTTAAAGTCTATACTGTCACTTTTCACTCTCTCACCTCAATGTAGTTCAGTGTATCAATTCATGCAAGAAGGTTCAGAGAAGTACAATTCCTCCAAGTCTTTGGAAAGAAAATAGGACTCTAAGAGGCTGATTACAAGTCTGGCGGTCTAAGCACCGCCAGACTCGCGGAGCATGCCTGTGCTGGTCTCCCGAACGCCCCATTAGGAGTTGGGCGTTCGGACCGCCACAGTCCCGGTGCAGCCACCAGGGAACCGCCATTCCCTGGCAGTGTTGCAGCAGTGTAGAGGCATTCATATGCTTGACAGGACAGCTGCGGTCCCGCCAAGCATATTAGGAGTTTCCTCTCCTCCAGGGTTTTCATGGCAGTTCCACCTCCATGAAAACCCTGGCAGAGAGGAAACAAAGGGGGCCCTTCCCCTGGTGCCTCTGTGCCCTGTGGATGCGCACACAGGGGGCACAACATGTTCCCCGCTGTGTGCATGCAAATCAGTTCCTGTACGCGATTGTCTTTTCAGTCCATTCCATGCGAAAACTGTTTTTGGCGTTCCCATTGAGGTGCCTGTTTTTAGAGGCACAGTTGAGGAAACTCCTAATCTGGAAGCCGGCGCGACCACGGCTTTGGCGGTGCAGCAGCGGGGCGGGCCCAGCGCCGCACCGCCAAAGTCGTAATCGGGTCCTTAGTTTGCAGCTTCTATTGGCTGGTGGGGTTCGTAAAAAAGGGGGGCATCACACTGGAATGAAACCAGAGCTAACATTTAGAGAGTAACTGGCATAGGGGTTCTTTTATCGTCCCTTTTAGATTCACGGAAGTGGAGCTGCTGCCATCAATCGTCCATCACTGAAGTCCTAGGGATTGCAAAACTTCACGTGCCACACACGGAACAAGTGTAAAAAATAGCCATGTCCATTCAATAGGAGAGTAGTAAGGGTGTATTATGTGGGTTGTATTGCATTTTGGACCACACTGTCACAAATATATTTCTAAAGTATGGTGTTGTAACCCACTGCCATCAACGGACAGCACATTTTCCATTGCAATGGCCACTAAATTGGCACAGACAGCAGTCAGTTTTACTGATAAAACTAAATTGTGGACAATCATGTGTGAAAATAGGGTTTCAGCAAATATTTATCATATGCACATTAACAAGAAAAATGCCTTGATTTGTTATGATCCTATTAAAATCTATGTTTCCATCACAATTCAGAATTGCAATTTTTTTTTACACGCGTGTGCTTTTCTAATGGCAGGCTGATATATTTTGAAATATTTGAACAGTTCCTTTACAAGTATATAAATGCTGTTCTTCTGTGACATGCTGCCGCCTTTTCTTTCACACTCCCTTACCATATCAAGAGTGTCATAATACTCACTCTACAAAAGCCTCTCCCTTTGAAGTCATAGAAAAATAGAAAAGTAAAACCTCAATCTCCAAGTTAAAAAAACTAGCAGCAATATGTCAGAAGACCTAGCCTGACATTTGACCTCTGTCGTTGAATGCACAGCGAATGTGACAAGATAAAACCAAAATTAAAGGCATCTTTATTGGTCATTCACCATCTGAACTCCAGTATGGTTATTTTGGGGGTCCTGCAGCACCCCCCCATCCCTACTTCCATCACCTATGCAGAGAAGTACCTTCGATGATGCTCTCTTCTAAGGAATGCAAGGGATTTATTTTAGCTTGATGCTTGTGAATGCAGTATGATTGATGCTCCTAGCCTGTAAAACAAATTCTCCTAACAAACTTCTTGTCTTGAGCACAACATTACTAGGTGCTCTTTTAGCTCTGAGCCATCCAATGCATTTATTCAGTAAAACATCCCTTGGTTCTCTTTTAGTGACGTGGCACATTTTCAGATAACACATTTTCCAATCAATGACTGAGGATAGTTGGTTGTTATTAATTTCAGTTGCATTCATGCTTTTCAGCTCAAGAGATGCATTTCCAAGTTGCCATCAGCAGGTGGTTGGCCCTTTGCCTTTTGGTGTCCATTAGATTTAGCCGCTTTTTAACTTGAACATAATCCACAAAGCTGAAATTCAGCTTTCCATTTTAAAGAATGCAGAATACACGACTTTTGTATACCTCAGCATTGAACTTAAAGGTAAAGGCTCCCCGCCTATCAAACTTCACACCATCTACCACCTGCCTGGTGATCGCCCCCTCTTCACTGAAGAGTTATCTGACCTACTTACTCAATTCTCCCTTAATGACACGAAGGACGTGTTCTTGGGCGACTTTAACATTCATTGGAACAATGCGGAAGAATCCACAGTCAAGCACCTCATGAACCTTCTTGAAATAAATGACCTTAAACAACTCTGCAATGAACCAACCCACATCAAAGATGCTACTCTAGATGCGATTATCACTAGAAACAAACTGGTCTTCCTCAGTGCCATCGTACCCATTGACTGGTCTGACTACCATCTCATACTGTTCAACATCGATACCATCATCAAACCGCACTCAGACTTAACTAACAAACCAAAGCAGTGGACCAGAAACCTTAAACAAGTCCCATCCACAGATCTTGAATACATGATTCGTGAACAACTTCAACGTCTCCCTCAGACTCAAAACGTAAACAATCTCACTGCCCACTTCAACACGGCGATAACGGAAGTTCTCGACCAAGTTGCACTGCTCAAATTAAAACAACAAAGATCAATCCAATCAAAATGATGGTTTAACTCCGATCTTAACAATGAAAGAAGACAACTCAGGCTAGCAGAAAGGTCATGGAGACAAAACCCCTCATCATTACATCTAACTTTCCAGCATACAAGAAGCACATTTTCAGAGAAAAAGCCTCTTGCTTCCGCACCCAACTCGACCGTGCAAAGAATAGGCCCAGGGAGCGCTTTAACATTGTCAAGGGACAAACCACGTCTTCCTCCCCACACAAAAAACAGCCTCTTATGAACGTTGTGGAGAAATTGCCAGCTTCTTCATGGACAAAATCGCTACAATTGAGCAATCCTTCCTTCAAGTCACAACCCTACCTACCCTGCTAACTACTCTCACTGACACACCTCCCCCTACGACAGTCCTGCCACCCAAACTTAACAATCAATCAACTCCAAATGGAACACATGACAACCTTTGGAACTCCCAATTGAAAACCAACGCCAACTGGTCGGTCTTCAAACTCATGACTGAACTAGAAGTCGTCAAAATTATTGCGAAACTTAAGCCTACTTCACACACCAAAGATCCCCTCCCTGCAAAAATTGTACATAACCTAAACCACATCATCGCCCCGTGTTGGACAAAAATCATCAATACTTCTCTCACCTCTGGTTGTGTACCGGATTCCCTCCAACTAGGTCAAATCACACCTATCCTCAAAAACCCCAAGGCAGACCCTAATGATCTCAACAACCTCAGACCTATCTCTAATCTCCCGTTCCTAGCCAAAACTATGGAAAAATGTTTCTTACAACAACTCAACAGATATATAGGTGAATCCAACCTACTTGACTCCTTCCAATCAGGGTTCAGGAAAGGCTGCAGCACAGAAACCGTCATGCTCAATATTGAAGATGACATCCACAGATCCTTAGAGGATGGAGATACTTGCCTACTTATCCTTCTTGACCTATCAGCGGCTTTTGATACAGTCAATCACCCAGCCTGACTGGAGTCACTGAAGACCCGCTCCGGTATCAATTGCACAGTTTTAAAATGGTTCACATCTTACCTACAACACCGATCACAACAAATCAAAATCAAGTCTTGCCTCTCGAAACCCACACCTGTCACTCCGGGTCTCCCCCAGGGCTCAATCCTCTCCCTCTCACTTTTCAACCTCTTCATGGAACCCCTTACTATCATCCTGAAACAAGCAGAGATCAAATACCACCTCTATGCAGATGACACACAACTCTACTACAAAATCAAATCACCCAGTGACATCCTACATCTCAATGTCACACTGAATAAGATACAGTCTTGGTTTAACTCTAACCATCTAAAATTGAACCCTAGCAAACAGAAGTTATCCTGTTCTCCCCCAAAAGGAACCACCTTCCAATTCAAGACTGGATCAACGACCTGAAGGCCCTGAATTGTTCGCTCACTCTATCTAACTCGGCTAAATCCTTAGGCTTCACCCTGGACAAAAACTTGTCAATGAAGGATCACATCAAAAACTCAGCAAAAGGAGCGCTTTACACTGTAAAACACCTAAAAAAAAAATAAACCATTCATTCCCTCAGATGATTTCAAATGGGTTGTTCAATCCCTGGTCCTCTCCAAACTTGACTACGGAAATGCTATTCTTACGGGGACCCCGAAAACTCACCTCGCCCCCCTCAGATCAGTACTAAACATGGCTGCACGGCTCATAACAGACATCAAACGGTATGAACACATCATGCCTGCCCTCAAGTACCTAAACTGGCTTCCCATCGAAGGAAGATGCATCTACAAGACTGCCTGCATCACCCACAAAGCACTCCACTCACACTCTCCGGAATATTTAGACAACAAACTCACAAAAACAGGAAGAACCAGACCGCTGAGAAGCTCCTCCACACTCCTTCTCGTTCCTCCCAAAATAAAAAGGAAAACAACCCAGGCCCGCTGTTTCTCAGGAAATGCTCCTAGCATTTGGAACTCCCTCCCGAAGGACCTACGATGCAACCCCTCCTTCCCTGGCTTCAAAGAGACCTGAAATGCCATCTCCTCAACAAATATTGGAACTTATGAACAAATGAAACTTGGCTCAATTAGGCTCTCTTGCTCATTGCAGTCTCAGTTGATTTCGTTGGCTGTTTTTCTTTTCTTTGTGTTTGCCTCTACTTGTCTTGGATGTCTTTAGCTCTATGGACTCTAATTGTTTAGAACTGATCACAATTTCAGCAATCCACCCTCATGGCCAAACATTTTTCAATGTACAGATTTCTTGTTTACTCCTCCCGCGTGGCCTATTTTTCCTGCGTATTTATGTTATGTATACTTGAACTGATGATTGTTGCACGTCGTATGCTCAGTGACTGTTTATTGCCTTACTCTCGATTCTGTAAAGCGCTCTGATACCTCCGGGTCTAGCCAGATCTATACAAAACCTTAACTAAATAAATAAATAAATAAGTCCTTTCATTCGGCAGCACAGGTGGATGAGTGTATCAGTTGGTAGTCAGCGTTAAAGGTGTTTGGAAGGCACACTTTAGTTCCACTTGGGGAATTTAGGCAGTCCACTTCCTTGAGATCTCTTCAGACACCAGACAATCATCTTGCTTACGAGGAGTTCCCCTAATTTAACATTTACACTGTTGTGCCATTGCAGTGAGATGAACTGACTGTAAAAATCCAGATTTTGGCTAAGCCTCCCTGTAGCACACGAAAGCCCTTTGTGCTTACCCATTTGTTCAGAACATCCTGTGTGTGTTACTGTAACCTATCCCACAGAGCCCCTCGCTACCTAAATCCAACGTGGCAGAACCTTTCTTCCCCTGGTCAGAGCTCTCTGTGCCCACCCAGAGGTGTGGCTATGGACATGGGCAAACCCACCTTTGGGGTCACTCCAATCCAGTTCTAGGGCAAGTTCCCCCTCACACTGGGTTTGGAGCCCAGCTGACTAGGAAGAAAAAGGCAGAAGATCTAGTCGTGAGCTACAGCTGCATGTAACAGGGTAGGAAGGGGCTGGGAACAGCCCTCAAACCATCTTGCTCAAGGAGGAAAAATACCTTTTCACACCCAAGCTGTTACAAGGTAGAATATTATGTGGTATGGCTGGGAGACCTTACCATTCAATATTCTCACAATACACAGAGATGATCCTTGGATTCAACAACAATAATCCTTAGCTCAGTCCTGGTAGTGTGGCAAAGAGCAGCCAGGAATTACTGGAGGAACATGTGTTAAGTATTTTACAGTGCAAACACAAGGAGATGATGGACGAAGCGCTGAAACTTTTCAGACACTCCCCCCCAGTCACAGATCTGGGTTGAACCCATCATCATTCTTCAGCTCACTTCGCCACCCCAGTTCAGACCCAGCCATATGCAAATCATGCTGACCCTGTTCCTCGTGGGAACAGTCCATCCTGAACTGCCAAGCCAGGTCTTCCCTGGACCGGAAACAAGCATCCTGGGACTGGTTTCGGGATAACACCCCTCGTCAGCCAGGCTAGCTTAAATCTAGTGGCAAAGTGAGGAAGGAACCCATGTCTGGGCATACCCTGCAAACGTAGGGTGAACAAAGTAAACAAAACGAGATGATAGATGGAAAGCTGAAACTTCTCAGACACTCCATCATTGTTCTTTAGCTCACTATACCACTCATACCTCACACTCTCACATATTCATTTCCTCACTTCTACCATACATATTTGTCCCAACCATTATTAATTGTCACCATCAAAGAACAACAGGAAGTAAACATTATCTCAACCTTTGCTGCGTTGTAGGTCAGAGTCTTGAATAGTCCAGTCTACGCACGTTTCGGTGGAAAGTATGTAAAATCTCCACCTTCTTCAGGTTCACCAGTAATGAACTCTCATTAAAATGGGGTATCAGTGTGGGGGATATCTGTGGATAGTATAAATATTCCTTACTAGACCAGCCTAACCATTGTTTCTATTTTGATTAAAAAGCTATCTCCAATGTTGTTTCTGCACAGTAAGAACAAAGGGAAAGAAAACTTACACCTGTGTACTTAGAGAATAAGACTAGAGAATATAAGACTGAAAAGCGATAACAGGTATATGTTGGCCAGAGTATTGACCCAAACATTTATACCTTATATCCCATGGGAAGCAAAACATAGGGTTTTACGCACCTCTGTGCTCTCATGCCTTGACGTCTATGTGCATACAAGTTTGAATTACAGTGATGAAAATAGTATACCTCCACCCAATTGAAAAGGATATTACCTAATGGAGCCTACCTAGTTTGCTGGGGGCCCAAGCTCTGTGGGGCCTCATAAATTGACAAACAATGTGGGTCTCTGTTTGGTAGATTACAACTGATAAGACAAGAAGAAGGTGGAGATTTTACATACTTTCCACTGAAACGTACGTAGGCCGGACTATTCAAGACTCTGACCTACAACTCAGCAACGGCTGAGATATTTGTTACTTCCGGTTGTTCTTTGATGGTGACAATTAATAATGGTTGGAAGGAACAAACATGTATGGTAAAAGTGAGGGAATGATTGTGTGAGAGTGTGAGGTATGAGTGGTATAAACAGTGTGGGACCAGACAATTTCCACGAGTGACTACTTTCCATGAAAAAATGTAAACACATGGAAATGTGTTTCCTTGTGTTGTTAAGACTGAAAATACGGTCTATAAAAATGAAATGTAATGGACTGATGAAATAGAATTGGTATTATTTATTGTATTACATTGTATATCACTGCATATGTCCGCATATAGCTCTACATAGATTGTTTGTATTAATTTATTTTTTTTAACAAAAAATTTATATTTTCTCTTTCTCTCGATCAAGCTATGTATTGTAGACTAAGAAATTTAAAGTCAAGATAAGAGAGTATTTATGAAAATAATGACAAAATAAAATAAAATTAAATTGAATTGACACCCAGAAAAAATGGCTTACTTTCATGAATGAAAAAATACTTTCCTCCAGCCCATGGAGCCATCCAGAGCCCCGTAAGAACCTATGCAGGTCGATTGGGACAATTTTTTGTACTTTGTGACTGTTAACACTAGCCATCCTGGGAGGGAGGAGGTGTGACCGCCTTCCTGCCCAGGCCTTTGTCTCCTCCTGGGGAAGTGCAAGCACATACCACCAGGAGGGAAGACTTTTGTCTTGGCGGCAAACGGCTCGGGGAAGCCGCCAAGGCACTGGACCACTGTATCCTATGGGGGCACCCACTCAGGGTGGCACCCATGTGCATGCCAGCTCACCCTCAGCACGCTGGGGGTGAAAAAGCACAGTGTTTGACACCAAACACTACACAGTTTGGTTGTTTCATAATGGAGCTGGCTATCTCGAGTTTTCTTGGTAGCCAGCCAATGTTACTCTATGGACCGCCGGTCACTTACAGTAAAGCCTTGCTTTACAGGGTTACTGAAAAGATATAAATGTAGAAACATATATATCCACACCTTTAATATAATGCACTCTACATCCTGGGCTTAGGAAGACAACTTTAAGAGTGACTTTCTTACATTAAGGCAGTGGTGTGGCTCTGCAGCACATGGTGTGTGCAGAGTCACTCTCGAGCAGACAGGTTGCTCGTGCAGGGCTGCAATGGCAGACCTGCAGTCTTTGGTTTTACTTGGGTCACATAGGGTGGCACAATATAGTGCTGCAGCCCTGGTGACCCCTTTACCACCCTTGCCCTGGTACCATATACTAGGAACTTATAAGGGGGCAAAGTACCTTGCCAATTGGGTGTTCCAAATCACGTCACTTTTAGGGGGAAAGAGCGCAGGCCCTGGGGCCTGGTTAGCAGGTCCCAGTGCACTGTCAGAGTAAAAAACCAGCATCTAGCAGTCTAAAAGGGGGTGAAAATGGGGCAGGGGGACATCTGCAAAGAAGCACAGTTTCCAACACAAGCCTTTTGTCCACTGTCTGGGAACAATCCACATCTCAGCACAGGGAGGCCTTTCAACAGTCAAGTGGCACTAGACAGTGGTTGAAAGGCACATGTGCCTTAGACAGGAATATAACAACTTTCTAAAGGTCTCCTTTTCAAATCAGAAATTTTAAATCGGACTTTACCATTAAGTTGGATTTTAAATTACTATTAAAATGAGTAATTAAATAATTTTTCTAACAGCTCCCCAACCGAAATTAAAAAGAACAGATGATGGGCGGAATGCTGAACAATTCAAACATTCACCTCCAGTCAACATATCTGGGTTAAATCCATCGTATTTTTGCCCACTATGCCATCCCAGTTTGGACCGAGCCATATGCAAATCAGTCTTGACCCTGCTCCTCATGGGAATAGTCCAGCCCGAACTTCCAAGCCAGGGCCTCCCTGGACCGGAAACAAGCATCCTGGGACCGGTTTTGGGGTATCACCCCTCATCTGCCAGGCTAGCTTGATTCCAGTGGCGCAGTGAGCACGGGACCCATGTCTGGGCATACCCTGACAACTTAGGGCGACAAAAGCAAAAAGAGCAGATAACTGACTGAATGCTGAACAATGCAAACATTCACCCCAGTCAACAGATCTGGGTTTGATCCATAGTTTTTTGCCCCCAATGCCACTCCATATGCAAATCAGTCTTGACCCTGCTCCTCATGGGAACAGGTTGCTCGTGCAGGGCTGCAATGGCAGACCAGCAGACACACTTTTACTTGGGTTACACAGGGTGACAAAATACAGTGCTGCAGCCCTGGTGACCCCTTTACCACACTTGCCCTGGGTACCAGTGGTGGGAAACATCCAGAACTTTGCGGCCAGAGAAACGCGTTCCGGAAGTCCGCAAGCATAACCACACTTGTCCGAACAGCGCATTTGACTAAACCATGCATATGTGTGGTTAAGGTAAATGCTCTCTAGTGTTCGGGGTGGGCGGTGACTAGGAACAGGAGCGTCGGAACGAGAAGCGGACACAGTCACGGACAGGTAAGTGGGGCTGGGGCCAGGTCTGGGGGTTGCAGGGGGGGGGTTGGTGGCAAGTTTTTAGGGCTGGGGTCGGGAGCAAGTTTTTTAGGGCTCAGGTAGGAGGTGAGGGTCAGGGTACTTTTAAGGAGGGGGCAAGTTTTAGGACTCGGTCGGGGGGTCAGTGTCAAGTTTCTAGGGCTCATGGAGGGGGAGGGGTGAAGGTACTTTTAGGAGGGGGCAAGTTTTTAGGGCGCAGGAGGAGGGGGTTGGGGTAGTTGTAAGGGCTGGGTTTGGGGCAGTATTTAAGGAATGGTGTGTTTTTAGGGCTCAGGGCAGGGGTCAGGTAGGGGGATTGCAATTTAGGACTTAGGGCGGGGGCAGGTAGGGGGTTTGTAATTTAGGGCTTAGGGTGAGGGGGCAGGTAGGTGGTTTGTAATTTGGGGCTTAGGGCGGGGGCAGGTAGGGGTTTTGTAATTTAGGGCTTAGGAGAGGGATCGGAGTAGTGGTGAACTTAGCAGCACAAACACCCTTGCCATTCATGCCTTTACCACGAAATTGCGAGGTAAAGGCATTCGTGGTAAGGGAATGCGTGGTTAAGTCGCATTCGTGGTTCAGGCAGCGTGGTAGAGGCATGCGTGGTTGAGCCTTACGTGCCTCTATCATACAACCACCAGTGGTACCATGTACTAGGGACTTAGTGCCAATTTGGTGTGCCAATTCACATCACTTTTAGGGGAAAGAGCACGGACACTGGTGCCTGGTTAGCAGGTCCCCGTGCACTATCAGAGTCAAAAACTAGCATCTAGCTGTCTAAAATGGGGCACAAAGTGGGGGGGTCATCTGCAAAGAGGCCCAGTTTCCAACACAAGTCTTTTGTCCACTGTCTGGGAGCAATCCACATCTCACCACAAGGAAGCCACTCACCAGTCAAGTGGCACTGGGGCGGCACTGGGCAGTGGTAGAAAGGCACATTTGTCTTAGGCAGGAATATAAGAACTTTCTAAAGATGTCATTTTCAAAACAAAAATTTTTAATCTGACCTTACCATTAAGTTGGAT
This sequence comes from Calotriton arnoldi, assembly GCA_963921515.1. Lineage (NCBI taxonomy): Eukaryota > Metazoa > Chordata > Amphibia > Caudata > Salamandridae > Calotriton > Calotriton arnoldi. The sequence continues at coordinate 1,202,583 of CAWUFW010000964.1, forward strand.
TTTAAATTACTATTAAAAAGAGTAATTGAATTTTTTTTCTAGCTGCTTCCCAACCGAAATAAAGCATTATAAGTTGTTATAATGTAACTCAGTGTTTTCCTATGGGAGAGCCAGCCTTGCCACAGTGGAAAACGACTTTGGAGTTCTTTCACTGACAGGACATAAAAAACATTAAATATACATGTCCTGCTTTTTAAATAAAGCAAACACAAGGAGATGATGGACGGAGCGCAAAACTTTTCAGACACTCACCCCCAGTCACAGATCTGGGTTGAATCCATCATCGTTCTTTAGCCCACTTCGCCACCCCAGTTCAGACACACACAACTATATGCAAATCAGTCTTGACCCTGTGCCTCATGGGAACAGTCCAGTCCGAACTGCCAAGCCATGTCTTCCCTGGACCGGAAACAAGCATCCTGGGACCGGTTTCGGACTAAGAGCCCTCATCAGCCAGGCTAGCTTGAATCCAGTGGCAAAGTGAGCAAGGGACCCACGTCTGGGCATACCCTGCCAACTTAGGGCGAACAAAGCAAACACAAGGAGATGATGGACGGAGCGCTGAAACTTTTCAGACACTCACCCCCAGTCACAGATCTGGGTTGAATCCATCATCGTTCTTTAGCTCACTTCGCCACCCCAGTTCGGGCTGGACTGTTCCCATGAGGCACAGGGCCAAGACTGATTTGCATATAGCTGGGTCTGAACTGAGGTGGCGAAGTGAGCTAAAGAACGATAAGGGATTCAACCCATATCTGAGACTGGGGGGTGAGTGTCTGAAAAGTTTCAGCGCTCCGCCCATCATCTCCTTGTGTTTGCTTTGTTCTGCTTTTTAAATACCCTGCACCCTGCCCTAAGGGCATTTAGGGTCTATCTTAGAGGTGACGTCCAAGTATAATTTAAAAAAAGGTTTAGGCCTGGCACAAGATTTATTTTACTGGAATGTTGACAATTGCACTCCGCTGTTCTATGATTGTGGCTGAAGTGTAGACTCTATCAAAGTTAGCAAGACGGGGTCAGAACACCCGAAACTATTGTTCAGGCATAGATAATTGAGAGCTCTTTAGTTTCTAGAATAAGTTTAGAATGTATTTACCACCATATATTATCAGTCCTTCAGAGCCTGGCAGTGCTACTATTTTGGTTTTATGTTTGAGATGTATAATCGTTGTTTCTCCACCACTGGATTTTTCCCAGATTCACAGGTTTGAACTGTTCTCCAGCGTCAGGCTGGTGATCCTTGATAAAATGTAAAACATAACAGTATTAAAATACAGACACATTGCTCACGATTTTGTTTGGACACCACAAACTAACTTGTCTCTTGGTACTTGGAAACTAGGTTATATCAACTTCAGACCCATGCAGGGCTTGTCAACCCATCTGAGATGTATAAATGACTTCTGTTTTTCAGAGTAGGTGCTCAGCCCATGTGCCCATGGGGAGAGGTGTGGCGTAGCGACCAGAGCGGCTGACTCCAGAGTGCAGGAGTCACAATTCGATCCCCGGCGGCAGGTCAGCTCAGCATCATGCGACTCTGGGTAATAGCTCACTTAGTCTCTCCGGTGGCTCCCAGCGCCTTGAAACCCTTAAGGGGGTGATATGTTCACACTTTACAAATAGGAATTATTTATTATTATATCGTGAAGGGCAGCTATGGCATTATCTTTTTGGTATATGTGTAAGACTTATAGGGCCTTTCAGCAAGCCCTCTTTATCAATTGATCTGTTACTCTGTCATTCACATTTTCCTCCCACCCACAACAGTGTACAGCATGGGCCCTTTGCAGTCATTGGCTAACTTCTCTATGAGCGACTGCATTTTTCTCTTTCACAAGGAGCATATTCACACACAAAGCAGTTCCCTTCAGTGTAAGGGGCTACTATGGCAATGAGTCCTTTCAGACATCAAAAAATATTTTGGTGAGGGCTTGACAGTTTTGCCAGCAATACATTTTTGCAAAAACCATGACAAAACAGAACTAGTATTGGCAAATCCAAAAAGCTTGCAGCCAATGCCTGACCTTTAGAATTTGCCAATGCTTGTTTAGTACAATAAGAATGCATTAGCCTCTAGCACGTTCTGTAAATTAACTGTTCCTTAGATGCAGCAATTACGACGCATTCGTTATACAGAGGCCTTCGTGTTCAAGCTTACAGCGTCAGGCAAACAATGGTGGAACTTTATCGATATGTAACCAGGGGACGTAACGGAGCCCCCTACAACCCCCCTCCCCCGCAGCCCCCGTGGTGCAGGGGGCCCCTCAGGTTCCTTGTCCCAGCCCTTAAGCCTTACCATTGCATGCCAGCACTACGCCCGCAAAGGCATGGAATATGAAACAGTTAATAGCTCAGGAAAGCCACTCTGCTTTCCCAAGCAGAAACAAACAGAATTACAAATCTGGTAAGTAAATATTGCTGGCAGAGAGAGGCCAGCGAAAGTGCATGGCAGAGGCGTAACACAGCCTCCCCCCCCACCCCCACGTGGAGCAGGGGGTCCTCCAACCCTTCAGAGGGGACCTCAACCCATGTGGGGCATGGGGGTTGAGCCCAAGACAAATAAATACCTGTGTGGTTTGGGAAACTCCGGGGCCCCACATCAGATTCTGCATGGGGGACACACCATTTTGCGTTTTTCCACTGAATGTAACAATCACATTAGAAACATGAACATTTAGGTGGCTCACTCACATCGCCTTCTTCTGCGGTGCATACTATGATGGAAACGTCAAAAAGTCCAGACCATGACCGACTAATGTAGAATTCACAGGCAAAAACTGAGGGGCATATTTACAAGGAAAGTGGCGGAGTGAGGCATTAGCCTTCCTGGCTCAACGCCTCACTCCGCCACTTCAGAAACGCAGGGCTGCACCATATTCACAAGAATATGGTGCAGCCCTGCGTTTCCCCCTGCGCTGGCGATACACTTAGCAGCCTAGCGCCAACGCAGGCACCCTTGCACCATAGTGCAAAGGAAGGGGTGGGAGCACACTGCTGACCTCCCATCACAGTTCGCCCCTTAGCATTCTGGTAAATGCAGTTTGTAGTGCATGCTTACTTAGTATTTTGCTGGAGTGTTCCACCAAAGTTGGTGCAGATTAGTGCTGTCATCTCTGTTGTCTACTTAAAGTACTCCCGTGAGTCATTGAGCTGACGAGCTCGTGGATGAAGCACCTGCGCGCCAGTGAGAGGTACCGGACCTGATATAATGTTTGGCAGCCTACTCAGCAAACCCCAAAATACAAGACTGTATTCTCTACTGATGATGGTTAATAAACCAGAAACACGTGTCTAGAGATCAGCACTATCTGCGCCAACCTTGGCGAAACACTCGAAAATATCGGAGCGAGCTACAAGAAACTGCATTTACCAGAATGCTAGGGGCGAACCTTGCCTGAGAGGTCAGCGGTGTGCTCCCACATCCTGTTGTCTATTTAAAGTACTCCCGTGAGTCATTGAGCTGACGAGCTCGTGGATGAAGCACCTGCGCGCCAGTGAGAGGTACCGGACCTGATATAATGTTTGGCAGCCTACTCAGCAAACCCCAAAATACAAGACTGTATTCTCTACTGATGACAGTTAATAAACCAGAAACACGTGTCTAGAGATCAGCACTATCTGCGCCAACCTTGGCGAAACACTCGAAAATATCGGAGCGAGCTACAAGAAACTGCATTTACCAGAATGCTAGGGGCGAACCTTGCCTGAGAGGTCAGCGGTGTGTTCCCACATCCTGTTGTCTATTTAAAGTACTCCCGTGAGTCATTGAGCTGGCGAGCTCGTGGATGAAGCACCTGCGCGCCAGTGAGAGGTACCGGACCTGATATAATGTTTGGCAGCCTACTCAGCAAACCCCAAAATACAAGACTGTATTCTCTACTGATGACGGTTAATAAACCAGAAACACATGTCTAGTGATCAGCACTATCTGCGCCAACCTTGGCGAAACACTCGAAAATATCGGAGCGAGCTACAAGAAACTGCATTTACCAGAATGCTAGGGGCGAACCTTGCCTGAGAGGTCAGCGTTGTGCTCCCACATCCTGTTGTCTATTTAAAGTACTCCCGTGAGTCATTGAGCTGACGAGCTCGTGGATGAAGCACCTGCGCGCCAGTGAGAGGTACCGGACCTGATATAATGTTTGGCAGCCTACTCAGCAAACCCCAAAATACAAGACTGTATTCTCTACTGATGACGGTTAATAAACCAGAAACACGTGTCTAGAGATCAGCACTATCTGCGCCAACCTTGGCGAAACACTCGAAAATATCGGAGCGAGCTACAAGAAACTTCATTTACCAGAATGCTAGGGGCGAACCTTGCCTGAGAGGTCAGCGGTGTGCTCCCACATCCTGTTGTCTATTTAAAGTACTCCCGTGAGTCATTGAGCTGACGAGCTCGTGGATGAAGCACCTGCGCGCCAGTGAGAGGTACCGGACCTGATATAATGTTTGGCAGCCTACTCAGCAAACCCCAAAATACAAGACTGTATTCTCTACTGATGACGGTTAATAAACCAGAAACACGTGTCTAGAGATCAGCACTATCTGCGCCAACCTTGGCGAAACACTCGAAAATATCGGAGCGAGCTACAAGAAACTGCATTGACCAGAATGCTAGGGGCGAACCTTGCCTGAGAGGTCAGCGGTGTGCTCCCACATCCTGTTGTCTATTTAAAGTACTCCCGTGAGTCATTGAGCTGACGAGCTCGTGGATGAAGCACCTGCGCGCCAGTGAGAGGTACCGGACCTGATATAATGTTTGGCAGCCTACTCAGCAAACCCCAAAATACAAGACTGTATTCTCTACTGATGACAGTTAATAAACCAGAAACACGTGTCTAGAGATCAGCACTATCTGCGCCAACCTTGGCGAAACACTCGAAAATATCGGAGCGAGCTACAAGAAACTGCATTTACCAGAATGCTAGGGGCGAACCTTGCCTGAGAGGTCAGCGGTGTGCTCCCACATCCTGTTGTCCATAGTGCAAAGGTGTCTGCGTGCAGGGGAAGATTGTTTATGTGCAGGAAGGTCCCCTTACATAAACAATCATTTTTTTAAAATGCCGTTTTGCAACTTCTATGCACAAGGCAGCACACATGAAAACATCAAAAACACTACGCTAGGGTAAGGCCAGGTTTTCCCCGATCTTAATTCTGGCGCTGCCTCCTATTTATGCCTCCCTTGTAAATAGGGGGCAGCATCAGAATCAATGGGTGTTGCGGTGGAATGCCCACAGCAATACCAATTGTCCTCCCCTTTCAAGCTAAGCATAGCGTGAAAGGGTGCCTTATTTACAAGGCAGCGTTATGCCACATTAAGTGGCATAACGCTGTCTTGTAAATAAGGCGATGCCCCTATTGGCACAGGAACATCGTAAAAAGTGACGTTCCAGTGGCAATAGGGGCTTGTAAATATGCCCCTGAGTTCTGCCCAAAATACAGCTGGCAGTAAAATATATCGCCTGGCGTTAAATGTGTGCATGTTTATTTTTGTATGCATGGTTTGTGCCCGTAACTAAATACGGTACCGCGTCCTTTCGAGAGTAATTTATAATGTATCGCAGTAATAAGTATGCATCTAAAAAGACGAAGCCCAGCAAAACAGAGTAAACTGCAGTGAGTGAAGTACCGCCCATACCCAGATCTGCTGATGAAGTAAAACACCCTCGTTGATAACCAGAGGAAGTTACATTAAAGTGATAAATCTGTTTAATACACGATTAGCGTGCTGTTTACAGGCCAGGTCCCTTGTTTGTACTTAAAGAGATTGCTCCCAACATTTCCATCAAACGAACACAGAAGTGCTGGGTAATTACTGGAGAAGTTATGCATTAGTAAAGGCAATTTGTTCCCTTCCCCTGAGACAGATAAAGAGCAGAGGTGTGCAGAAAGACCACCAGAGCCCAGGAGGGGCCACAGAAGTGCACAAGGCGCCGCCACAGAAGCATGTTCGGAGTCAGCGTGTTTCCTCTTGGTCTTGTTAAATGTGCCTCTGCATTTACATCAGTCAATAGATAACAAATCCTTTTTGAATTATTTATTCTTCATATAGAAACTGTCTTCATCCACCCAGCTAGACAAATGTAACTGCCCCAAGACGCCTACATCAGCAGATAGTCACACATTACCATTCCTAGAAAATCCACAGGGGAACATTTTGGGCACCATTCATACATTTTCCTGTGTCACTAGGTGTGTGAAAAAATCTTTTTGAAATTCCAGATCCGTATTTTCACAGAACGACAGTTGTGACATTTTCACAGCGCAAAATGTATCTAACGAGCAATGACTGAGTACTCTAGGGTGCTTGATTAACCACATCTGTAAATGTAATCTAAGGGGCAGGCCGTCGCCCTACAAACCGCAGTAAACACCCATGACCCCTTGGATTGGGTAATGGGGCTTTGGGGGGGCGGCCGACCGCAGGGAGGCTTCCCCCCCCCGGGGTTTTTGGGCCAGTGGTGCAGCCCAGAGCCCAATTGGGCTCTTTGGGCTACCTTTTTGGGTTGGGGGAGCGGGGGTTTATAACCGGACATTTTGTTTGCCGTGTCACCCATTTTGTAGGGGGACACGGCAACCGGTTGAAGCTTGGGGTAGGCAGGGAGTTCAGAAAATGTTTCCCACCCGCGCTCCCTTTCTGCTGTGGGGTGTGGGTGGGAGGAGGAGTTTGGTGTAGCCAAGATAATAATGGAGAGGGTTGGCAGCTTTGCTGGACACAGGTGCGCTAGGGAGGAAGTTGTACTTTGGTTGTCGCTTGAAGCAGGTGCGTGGCGTGTGGAAAATAGTTTTTATATGTTTACAGGTTAAGTTTATGGTTGGGAACAAGTTACTCCGGGAGCAGGCAATAAGGGGAAGTTGACACAGGAAATGCTTAGTTAGGTAGATGTTTTGGGAGGTAATTAAGAGGTCACAGGGTTAAAGTTCAACAGTTAAGGACTGAGTGGGGGTTTATAAATTGTTGCAAGGAAAGGAAAAAGGGGAAACCTTAGGGGTGGGGGCAGGAGGTATGGTAGTTGAACAAATGTATAGCGAGGTTTAGTTTTGTACGGCAAAGGCCAAGGAACATGTTTGTGAAGTGCACCTGTCTTCAATAAAGCGGCCTTTTTCACACATATAGAGCATTTTGTGGTCTGTGCTGCGCCCCCCCCTCTGGCCCAAATAGTTTCCTACACTGACAATGCACATAAAAATAGGTATGAGGAATGTACATTTCTACATGCTCCTGGAACTAAAGAGCCGAAAAGAGTAATGAAAACAGGCGAGGGTCTTAACTCCACCTTTACACAAACAGTGACAAAGCCAATAGGTTTGTGCTTTGTACAGTGCATGCAAACAAGCAGACAGACACAACCGCCACACCCGTATTGACATAGATGACACATGACCGTGGATACACAGACAGAGAGCAACATACCTTTCCCCGGGCTCGGTAAGTCAAATGTGTTGAGCCCTGGGGAACTCCATGGCCCCCAAGGGAAGGCAGCCCCCCCCCCCAGCTCAGAGCTGGTGGTATCGATCACAAGTGCGCCTCACCATCAGGCTGCTCTGGAGTTGGGTGGCAGAGGACGCCCCTGTGAAATCAGAGCTATAGGCTTGTGTCATACCGGAAAGCAGGGAATGACGGTGTGACGGACCTGTATCCAAATTGTCGGTATTAGGAGAAATGTGGTGACGCCTTACTTGCCTGTCTTCCTTCAGTAGTATGCACTGTGGGTGAATAGACATTTGTTTTAAAGAATAACAATCGTATGACTCATGTCTGGGATGTGCAAGATCCTGAGCTCACTGCAGCCGTGAAACTGCAGAGGCGCGGATCCCTTGAAGGATACTGTGGATCATGCTAAGAGAAGCAACCTTTGACATGGAGCAGTGTACCATGAAGGCCAATGCTCCGTAAGGCGCACCCTCCAGGGCCATACATCCTTGCCCGCTTGTCTATAGGTCCACGATTGACAGCATTGCCCTTGCTCACAGAATCTCTAGTGCCACATCCACCAAAAGAACAGTGCTCAACCCAACCTTTACCTTTAACAGGATACCATGGCAGTCACATGCAAAAGCTTTCCTGCACCATCCCTCAGGGTAAATTTGTTCTCTGCCCCGGACAATTTCCTGTGTCTGAAGACAGTAGTGATGCTATAAACGGAGAGTCTTTCAGCCACCCACCCTTCTTCTCCCACAACCCATGATCACACAAAAGTGCTAAAAATATAAAGACATCATCGTTACTTCCAAGGTCTGGCTTGCATTTTGAGTTCTCACTAAAATAATCTATGAAAAACAAAACACTTGTTTTCTGAAGAAAATGCATCACTTAATTAATTTAATATGTCATTTAGATGTGCAATAGTCCTCAAAAACATTACAATGCAAGCACTCAATAGAAAGCGGAATTATACACTATAGAACCAATAGGACGAGGTGAGAGAGAAATACTCATCTGAGTGGAGTCAAAACTAAAGTAGGTATATTTTAAAGAATTGGTAACAATAGGTTATCAGAGAGTAGGGCTCTCAAGCCAAACTTAAAGAAGAATAGACTTAGAATCAAGACTCCTGGCACTGCCATTCCTTTTATGGAGTGAAAATCATTAGTAGAAACAATGAGCAAGACCACAAATCATTGAATTAGCCATGAATTCAAACCCTCTACAACCAATTTACTACTCCTACCTTATCTGACGTGGTCACCCCTGTTCTCACGCTTGCAGGCCCTCTGCATATGAGGTTTCAGTCAATTTCCTTGGGTGATTCAGCGTCTGAATTGGCGAGTTGCAAATTTGGATCACCACTCAAGCCCTGTCCTCCAGCTTTCTTAAAACTGGCCACTTATAAGGTTAATCCTATCCTGAATATGTTGATGAATAAATCCCTGGAATTGGGCATGGTTCCGCGTTACTGGAAACATGCGTTATTGCTCCCTCTGCTAAAAGAGCCAACAGCGGATCTTAAGGTTCTCAGCAGCTTTAGACCAATTTCTCTTCTCCCTAAGGTTGCCAAACCTTTCGAGAAAAGGGTAAATAAGCAGCTGACATTTTTCTTAGAATCTAATTTTCTTTTGCATGGCTCCCAGTCAGGTTTCCGCTCGGGTTATAGTTCCGAATCCACCCTACTTGAGGTTTCTGAATTTATCATGGAAAAACTCGATCAGAGCTATCCTGTGTTGTTTATGCTTTTGGATTTGTCTTCAGCCTTTGATACTGTCTCTCATGCCATCTTACTTGACAGACTCAAAATAATTATTGCCAGAGGCCAGGCTCTGTGCTGGCTTAAATCGTTCCTGTCTGATCGTTCCAAAGCAGTTGTCCTTCCTCCTTTCACCTTGTCCTCCAAACCTCTGGTCTGTGGCGTCCCCCAGGGCTCTGCACTTAGCCCCACTCTTTTTAATATCTATCTTGAGCCTCTGGCTAAACTGGTGGAGTCCTGGGGGTGCGGGTGGCCTCCTACGCAGATGACACTCAGCTTTTTTTAGCCTTCCATGAAAACACGCCTGCAACTTTGAGTTCCTTCAAGCTGTGCCTGAAGGCTGTGGTGGAATGGTTGGAGGAAAGCTATCTTAAGCTGAACTCAGGAAAAACTGAGATCTTTTTTATGGCACTAAGTCCTTCCCTGATGTCAGACTCTGGTGGCCACTTGAACTGGGGGCTGCCCCACCCCCAACTCTGATGGCCAGAAACCTTGGGGTAAAATTCGACACTCATCTTACATTTGAGCCCCAAATTACGTCCCTTTCTGCTACTTGCTTTGCCACCCTCAGATCTCTCAGAAGGATGCCTCGCCTCACTCTTGAAAAACTGTTGTCCACGCTCTAGTGACAGGAAAACTGGACTATGCTAATAGTCTATACCTAGGCCCTTATCCAACGGCTCCAAATTATCCAGACTTCTGCTGCACACCTCATCTTGAAGATCCTCAACAACAGAATCATCAAATATGTTTGAATACATGACAAAATCATGGTTGTTTTTATCCCTTGAATGTGCTCTCAGAGGTCTGTGTAGGAATTCCCCAAAAACTGTTTTGTGGCAAAAAAGTGCATTTCGTTTATTAGGGTTCTCTGTGCGGTTAACAGGGTGAAAATGCTAAAACACCAGGAGAAAATAAATATTGCCCTTGAGTTCCAAGCAGTGAGAATAAGTACAGTGGGGGCCCGCTCCAGCGGTCGGCTTGGGCCTTTAACAAGGGAGCAGGCCTTTAATGACCGGTAGAGCCCGCTACGGCGGGCTATAAGGCTGTTAGAACATTCCGTCCCTATTTGACGATTGACCAAGGGATTTCAGCAAGTTCTACAATTTTATATATTTATTGATTCCAACAAAAGTTAAATATCACAGCGAATATTGACATAACAATCAATTTTGTTATGTCTGTAAGGTCAGAACAAACACATGTACACTCAATATTTAGTTACATGGAAGATAATGATGTGACAGGTATGTTCTGATAGTTGTCGAGGCCAAACGGATGACACATACTACTGCCGACATGTGTTTCACCACAAAGGACTTTTTTGTGTAATGATGACTTGAAGGTAGAAGGTAGTATCCAGCTCTTGCATGTGAATATTCACATTGATTTGTAACAGAAAAAGACTGTGTGAAGATTATGTAGTATCTAATCAGATAGATAAATCTTGGATTTAGGGAACTTTGAACTCAGAACCAGTGAGGAGAAGTGGTGTGATAGCGTGTATACTTGTAGAAAGGGTCACTGACTAGTCATCCTACCAACACCTAGTGCTGCAGGTAGAGGAGTCGAATGTAAGCTGGGTCACTGAGATGTTGGTCACTGCATTAGGTCACTGCCACAGATCATGTCACCACGAGGGCTACCAAGTCATGGGTGAGATGGCTAGAATGGGGCTTCAGATTACTAGCTAGAAAAACAGCCAGGTCCAGAATTATGGCCTTTTCCTCTGTGAGTCAGAGTGTGCCCCCTTATATAATAAAATAGCTTACCTTCCACCTCACTGCTTTGCACACCTGGGATGAGAAGTCTCTGCACAGGTGGGTGATCTGTAATTTGATGATGCAACAACTCAGATGATGTAATCTTGAGATTGAGTTTGAGTGCTGACTGGTTAACCAGATGCTTCTGACATTGTTTCCTGTTTCTGTTACTTCCATTCAAGTAGTTAGCGAGACAGTTCTGTATTAGGGAGTGTTAAGTCAGTGAAGACCCATAAGATGATGCACAGCCATATATGTGTGTCTTTTTAATTAAGGTAAATTGCCCTAACGCGGGTAACTTGTGACACCACTAATCCATGCACTGGTGCCATTCATTGCTTCTAGAATTCAGCTTCCATTGGTTGATGGAAATGAAAGGTGATACACATTTTGTGGTGGGTTCCTATTGAAATGGAGTGAATGTTAACAGGCAACACTGAGGACGAGGAACACTGGGCCATATGTAGAAATTACTGGTTACAATTTGCCACCAGTTTCTGTGCGACCAGTAAATTATTTTAAGAATCGACTTATGCACTAATAAGTCGGTTTGAAATTGGGACAGAATCCAATCAGCCTCAAACATATAAATGAGGTAGGTCGCAAATTTTGACTCACTACAATTGGGGCCATCACAGGGATGGTGGCCTGCTGGGGTCAGCAGAACACCATGTCTATGGTTGCTTTTTAATAAAGCAAACATTTTATGTTTTTAATTGCAGCCCATTTTCCTTAAAGGAAACAGACCTTTTTAACCCCTTCGATGCTCATGACGGAGCGGTTCCGTCATGAGCATCGGTTGGGCTGTGCTCATGACGGAACCGCTCCGTCATGGCACCCACCCATGGGGGGAGCGCTGGCGCTCCCCCATGGACAGCCCAACATGTTGGCACCAAGGAGGGCAGCGGAAGAGCTTCCGCTGCCACCCCCGACCCCCCCTCGGCGATCCTGTGACGTCAGCGCGCACAGCGCGCGCCGACGTCATCAGGAAGCGCTGGGACGCCTGGAAGCCATTTGCTTCCAGGCGTCCCAAGGAGCAGGGTAAGTCTTTGTGCTCCGGTGGGGCGGGGGGGCCAAATTTGCACGCCTTGAGGCATCGGGGGAGAGGAAACAGTGTTTCCTCTCCCCTGATGTCTCAATGCAGGGCATTCTTGGTGCACGATCGCGCACAGCGTCGCGATCGTGCACCAGGAATGCCCCACTAGACACCAGGGATGTGTTTTTTTGATGCAAAGGAAGCGACCCCTTGGGCAAGGGTCGCTTCCTAAGGGGGAAATTTTATTTTAGACTTTTCTGCCCCCCCTGGGGACAGATCGGCCGATTTTTGGCCGTTTCTGGACCCAGGGGGGGGCAGAAAGGCCCACTAGAGCCAGGGAATTTTTTTATTTTTAAATGGAAGCGACCCCTTGGGCAAGGGTCGCTTCCAGGGGCCAAATTTATTTTAAAAGTATATTCTGCCCCCCCTGGGGACAGATCGCCTGATTTTTTTGGGCGTTTCTGGCCCCAGGGGGGGCAGAAAAGCCCACTAGAGCCAGGGAATTTGTTATTATTAAATTGGAAGCGACCCCTTGGGCAAGGGTCGCTTCCAGGGGCCATATTTTTAAAAAAAAGTATATTCTGCCCCCCCTGGGGGCAGATCAGTTTGTTTATTTGGCCTTTCTGCCCCCAGGGGGGGGGGCAGAAAACCCCACTAGACACCAGGGAGTGTTTTAAATTTTAAATGGAAGCGACCCCTTGGGCAAGGGTCGCTTCCTTATGGGCCTAAATAATTTTTAAAACAGATCACCTGCATTTTTTGGCGTTTCTGGCCCGGGGGGGGGCAGAAGAGGCCCACTAGAGCCAGGGATTTAAAAATAAATAAATTGGTCGCTTCCAGGTGACATATATTTTTTTATGTGTATTCTGCCCGTTTATTTGGCCTTTCTGCCCCCATTTGGGTAGAGACATAGCGTGTTATAATGTTAATTGTTTTATTTCTTGTGAATTGCAATTGTAATGCTTTATTTCTCCCTTTTTGTTCTAGTTCAAGGCTTTTGCTCTTTAGACTGTTCCAGGTTGCGGTTTCGTTACTGGTGGTTCTGCTGTTTGTGTAGTTGCATGTGTTTGGTAAGAGACCTTTTTTGTACAATGTAAATGTTTTTCATTTCTCTGCATGAATGTGTTTTTTGCAAATGGTGTAATAATTGCAGTATGTTTGGCTTCTGTTTTTTGAGTGTCAAAAACTTTTTGCATTTGTGCTCGATGTGTATTTTGTTGTTTTGTGAGTAATTGGTTTTGTTTTATTTCTTTCTAGTGGGATATCGTTTTTGCTGTCTCTCTGCAGAGTAGGTGCTGGTGAGTGTAGCGGTCTCTTGCAAGTGAATCGTATAGTTTTTGAGTATATAGATCTTTGTGATAAAGGCACACATTTTTTTTACTTCCTTATTTTGCACAGTGTTGGTTGTTGTTGACTTGTTTGTGCAGTCTCCTTTCTTAGTAAGGATAATGGCTAGCCGCAGGATTACTGTTCAACAGGTTGTTGGTATGCTTTTTGAGTCTTCCTCTGACCATGGTTCAGAGACTGACTCTGCATCTGAGGCAGAGGAGGCAGGGGAAGATTCAGGCAGTGAGTTTTCTCTCCACATGGCATCATCGGATGATGAAGCTACTCTCAGTGCGGATGAAGCTACTCTTAGTGCGGATGAAGTGCCTGTGTTGGAGGAGGACATTGATGTGCCGATAGTGCGCCAAGAGGCATCTGGGCTGCAGCCTGGGGCTGCAAGGCTTCCCGTTGGTATAGTGCAGCAAGAGGCATCTGGGTTGCAGCCTGGGGCTGCAAGGCTTCCAGTTGGAAGTGATGACCTCTGGGTTGCCCCAGGCATGGTGCAGCCGGCATTGCCAGACTTTACTGGTGTTCCAGGGTGTAGAGTGAATACAGAAAACTTTTTGCCGATACATTTTTTTCAGTTGTTTATGGACGATGTGTTTTTGGCAGAGATTGTTGAGCAGACTAATTTGTATGCCGAACAGTTTTTGAGGGACAACAGTGCCAGCCTTAAGCCCCATTCTAGAGCTACCCAGTGGACTCCCACAAATCTGGAAGAGATGAAGAAGTTCTTGGGTTTAACTTTTTTGATGGGCTTGCTAAGGAAGCCATCAATGTCTTCATATTGGTCTACTAGTCCCTTGATGGCAACGGCTATATTTCCGGCAGTCATGAGTCGTGATAGGTATTTGCTTCTGCTTCGGATGCTGCATTTTGTCGATAATGGTTTAGCGTTGCCACGTGATCACCCTGAGTGTGACCGTCTTTTTAAGATTCGGCCTGTCCTTGATCACTTTGTAGATCGATTTTCTGAGATCTATGCTCCAGGGAAAGAAATAGCAGTGGATGAGTCTTTGGTCTTGTTCAAGGGCCGCTTGGTTTTTAGGCAATACATTCCTAGTAAGAGGGCACGCTATGGAATTAAGCTGTATATGCTGTGTGACAGTAGGACTGGATATGTCTCTAATTTCAGGGTGTACACTGGTAAGGAATCCAGGATTAACCCCCTGGTTGTCCGTCCACTTTTGGAGTGACTGAGAAAATTGTGTGGGAACTTGGTAGAGGACTTTTTAACAAAGGTCACCATTTATATGTAGATAACTTCTACACTGGTGTGCGGTTGTTCAGGGAATTGGCCAAAGTGGACACTGTTGCTTGTGGCACAATCCGCTCTAACCGTAAAGGTTTCCCAAAAGAACTTGTTTGTCAAAAGCTTGTGCGGGGACAGTGTAGTGCGTTGCGTTGTGAAGAACTTCTAGCTGTGAAGTTTTCAGACAGGAGAGATGTCTACATGCTGACTACCATCCATGATGAAAGCACTTCACCTGTGACTGTTTGGGGTCAGGTTGCTGAAGCGCGCAAACCTGTGTGCATTTTAGACTATAATAGGCACATGGGTGGTGTTGACAGAGTAGATCAGAGGTTGGAACCTTACGCTGCTCTTCGTAAGGCTTACATTTGGTATAAGAAGTTGGCTATCCATCTTTTCCACTTGGCAACCTTTAATGCTTTTGTTGTTTTCAAGGATTCTTGTCCTGAGTCAAAGATGACTTTAGCTAAGTTTCAGGAGTCTGTAATTGGCAGCCTTGTTTTAGTGGAACAGGCAAGTGTTCCTAGAGTTGGAGTGGTGGAGGATGTGGCTAGATTGAAAGATCGCCACTTTCCTGATCACATTCCTCCCACACCCTCAAAAGACTTTCCCAGTAGGAGATGTAGAGTCTGTTGGCGAAGAGGTACGCGGAAGGAGACTTGTATGTACTGCCCTGTGTGTCCTTCTAACCCTGGGCTGTGTGTGCCTGCTTGTTTTAGAATGTACCACACGCAAAAGAATTTTTGGGAGCATCCATGAGTGGTAAAGTGAACTGCCTGGTCTCTATTGTTTAATATTTTTTGTTCAGTTTCAAGGTTGGCATTTGTGTAGTGTATTTCGTTTCAGATTTTGTGTTAGTAGATTTGTATCTATTTGCAATTTGTTTGTGTTTTCTTATTTGTATAAAAAAATCCTAAATGTGATGGCGGTGTGCGTGGAGTGGCGCTTGGCTGGCGGTGTGCGTGGACTGGCGCTTGGCTGGTGGTGTGTTTGGACTGGCGCTTGGCTGGCGGTGTGTTTGGACTGACGCTTGGCTGGTGGTGTGCGTGGACTGGCGCTTGGCTGGCGGTATGCGTGGACTGGCGCTTGGCTGGCGGTGTTTTTGGACTGGCGCTTGGCTGGCGGTGTGTTTGGACTGGCGCTTGGCTGGTGGTGTGCGTGGACTGGCGCTTGGCTGTTGGTGTGTTTGGACTGGCGCTTGGCTGGTGGTGTGCATGGACTGGCGCTTGGCTGTCGGTGTATGTGGACTGGCGCTTGGCTGGCGGTGTGCGTGGACTGGCGCTCGGCTGGTGGTGTACGTGGACTGGCGCTTGGCTGGCGGTGTGTGAGTAGTGACTAGCTGCTGGTCACTACACACACTGCTAGCCAAACGCCACTCCACGCAATCCGTGAGCTGGTGTGGTTGCTGTGTCAGGAATGTGGGCGTGTGAAAGTGATGGGCCCTTGAATGGCGCTGTCTGCTGGTGTGAGTGTTGTAATGTGCTGGCCCGCGGCTGGCGGTGTGAATGGTTTTGTATGTGTCACACGTATGAAAGGTGTATGAATGGCCTGTAAAGAGGTTGGTGCCTTGTCGTGGCTTTACAGCTCACGAGCTGTGAGTCAATGGTTCAGTTTCTCGTCCTTTCAATTATTAACAGTGCATTTCTTTTTTGTGAAATCTCTGGTTAATACAACTATATATACTGAACCATCACTCACCCTCGTGCCAAATCCAACCAGTATGTATGTGTGCTTGAGGAATAGGTGGTTGTGTAGAAAAAATTTATTTTCTGTTTTTGTCAAGCAGGGTGTACCTTGTCCCTTTTTGTGAATGTTGTAATGTGTTGGTTTTGTGCCTGGTGGTGTGAATGGTCTTGTGTGTATCATGTATGAAAGGTGTGTGAATGGCCTGTAAAGCGGTTGGTGCCTTGACGTGACTTTACAGCTCACGAGCTGCGAGTCATTGGTTCAGTTTTTTGTCCTTTCAATTATTGACAGTGCATTTCATTTTTGTGAAATCTCTTGTTAATAAAATTGTATATACTGAACCATCACTCGCCCTCGTGCCAAATCCAACCAGTATGTGTGTGTGCTTGAGGGATAGATGGCTGTGCAGTAATCTTTGTCTTTTTTGTCTCTCTGCCAAGGTGTACATTTCATCTAAGAATAACCTACCAACTGTAGATTTTGTCGTAAACTAAACACCCATGGGAGTGCATGGTGATGTCTCTCTTGTGGATCCCAACAAGTTATCTTACCCACAATGTCCTGCAAACCTCAAAATGTGATGTGACATTTTCCTTGCATTATTGTGCCCAAATTTTCACGCTGCAGAAAGTAACACCAAATTTCCAACCCCCAGCATTTCTCCAAGTATCCCAATAGAAATGGTACCTCACTTGTATGGGTGGGCCAAGTACCCGCGGCAGGGAAGGGCCCAAAACCTATTGATGCGACATCAAAATTACCTATCACAAACCAACCTGGTTTTCCAAGGGGGTCCCATGAGTTTTGGCCCTGGACTCGGCGGCCATCTAGGGAAACCTACCAAACCCACACATTTCTGGAAACTAGACACCCGGGGAGTCCAGCGAGGTATGGCTTGCATGGGTCCCCCAACATTCTCCTACCCAGAATCCCCTGCAAACCTCAAATTTCGCTGAAAAAATCACTTTTTCTCAAATTTCTGTGTGGAAAGTTGTGGAATCTGCGTGGATCCACAAATTTCCTCCCACCCAGCGTTCCCCAGGTCTCCCGATAAAAATGGTACCTCACTTGCGTGGGTGGGTCAAGGACCCGTGACAGGCAAGGGCCCAAAATCTAGTGAGGCGACATCAAAATTACCTATCACAAACCAACCTGGTTTTGCAAGGGGGTCCCATGAGTTTTTGGCTCTGGGCTCGGCGGCCATCTAGGAAACCTACCAAACCCACACATTTCTGGAAACTAGACACCCGGGGAGTCCAGCGAGGTATGGCTTGCGTGGGTCCCCCAACATTCTCCTACCCAGAATCCCCTGCAAACCTCACATTTCGCTGAAAAAATCACTTTTTCTCAAATTTCTGTGTGGGAAAGTTCTGGAATATGCGTGGATCCACAAATTTCCTCCCACCCAGCGTTCCCTCAGGTCTCCCGATAAAAATGGTACCTCACTTGTGTGGATAGGCATAGTGGCTGCAACAGGAAATGGCCCAAATCGTACTGTGGAGACTTCAAAATTACCTATAAGAAAACTACCTGGTTTTGGGGGGCACCTGAGTTTTGGCCTCGGGATTGGCGGCCATCTTGGGAAAGTACCAAACCCAAACATTTCTGAAAGCTAGACACCCGGGGGAGTCCAATGAGGTATGGCTTGCATAAATCCCCCAATGTTTTCCTACCCAGAATGCCATGCAAATCTCAAATTTAGCTGAAAAACCACATTTTCCACATATTTTTGTGTGGAATCATCGTGCCGGCACAAATGTCCTACTCCACAGCGTTCCCCTGAGTCTCCTGAGTAAAATGATACCTCACTTGTGTGGGTGGGGCAAGGGCCTGTGACTGAGAAGAGTCCAAAACATAGGGAATAAGGGTATAGCACCGACAATTCTAAGCGCTACATTTAAAAAAAAAATTTTTTTTAGCCAATTCTGCATTGGACAGCCACACAAGTGAGGTATCATTTTACTCGGGATAGCTAAGGAGAACGCTGTGGGGTAGGACATTTGTGATCCGGCACGGTAGACTTCCACCACTAAAATATGTGAGAAAATGTGGTTTTTTCAGATAAATTTGAGGTTTGCATGGCATTCTGGGTAGGAAAACGTTGGGAGATCCACGACAAGCCATACCCCATCCTGGACTCCCCTGGGTGTCTAGCTTTCAGAAATGTTTAGGTTTGCTAGCTTTCCCAAGATGACCGCCAGATCCAGGGTCCAAAATCTACAGCTGTGCACTTTGCCAAAACCAGGTCAGTTTTCACTGTAGGTAATTGTGAAGTCTCCACAGTTGCGATTTGGGCCATTTCCTGTTGCAGGCACTATGCCTACCCACACAAGTGAGGTACCATTTTTATCGGAAGACTTTGGGGAATGCTGGGTGGGAGGAAATTTGTGGATCCACGCAGATTCCAGAACTTTCCACACACAGAAATCTGAGGAAAATGTGATTTTTTTCAGCGAATTGTTGAGGTTTGCAGGGATTCTGGGTAGCAGAACGTTGGTGAGAGCCACGACAAGCCATCCCATCCTGGACTCCCCGGGTGTCTAGTTTCCAGAAATGTGTAGGTTTGCTAGGTGTCCCTAGATGGCCGCCAGAGCCCAGGGTCCAAAAACTCAGCTGGGACACTCTTGCCAAAACCAGGTTGGTTTCTGACTAGTGTAATTGTGACGTCGCCATCGCTAGGTTTGGCGCCCTTGCCTGTCGCGGGTCACTTGACCTACCCACGCAAGTGAGGTACCATTTTTCTCGGGAGACCTTGGGGAGCGCTGGGTGGGAGGAAATTTGTGGATCCACGCAGATTCCAGAACTTTCCCACACAGAAATTTGAGAAAAATGTGATTTTTTTCAGCGAAATTTGAGGTTTGCAGGGGATTCTTGGTAGGAGAATGTTGGGAGGCCCACGCAAGCCATACCTTGCTGGACTCCCCGGGTGTCTAGTTTCCAGAAATGTGTGGGTTTGGTAGGTTTCCCTAGATGGCCGCAGAGCCTCGGGCCAAAAACTACATGGGACCACTCACTTGCCAAAACCAGGTTGGTTTGTGACTAGTGTAATTTTGATGTTGCCTCAATAGGTTTAGGGCCCTTGTCTGTCGCGGGTCACTTGACCCACCCACACAAGTGAGGTACCATTTTTATCGGAAGACTTTGGGGAACGCTGGGTGGGAGGAAATTTGTGGATCCACGCAGATTCCAGAACTTTCACACACAGAAATTTGAGGAAAATGTGATTTTTTTCAGCAAAATTTGAGGTTTGCAGGGGATTCTGGGTAGGAGAATGTTGGGGGACCCACGTCAAGCCATACCATCGCTGGACTCCCCTGGGTGTCTAGTTTCCAGAAATGTGTGGGTTTGGTAGGTTTCCTAGACGTGCCGCCAGAGCGCCGGGATCAAAAACTACAGTAGGACCCCCTTGCCAAAACCAGGTTGGTTTGTGATAGGTAATTTTGATGTTGCCTCAATAGCGTTTAGCGCCCTTGCCTGTCGCGGGTCCTTGACCCACCCACGCAAGTGAGGTACCATTTTTCTCGGAAGAGTTTGGGGAACGCGGGGTGGGTGGAAATTTGTGGATCCACGCAGATTCCAGAACTTTCCACCACAGAAATGTGAGGAAAATGTGTTTTTTTCGACAATTTTTTAGGTTTGCAAGGGATTCTGGGTAACAGAACCTGGTGAGAGCCAGACAAGTCACCCCATCCTGGATTCCCCTGGGTGTCTAGTTTTCAAAAATGTATAGGTTTGCTAGGTTTCCCTAGGTGCCGGCAGAGCTAGGGTTCAAAAACTACAGCTAGGCACTTTGCCAAAAAAGGGTCATTTTTCACTGTGAAATTGTGGTGTCGCCACGTTGCGTTTCGCGCCGTTTCCTGTTGCGGGCACTAGGCCTACCCACACAAGTGAGGTACCATTTTTCTCGGAAGACTTTGGGGAACACGGGGTGGGTGGAAATTTGTGGATCCGTGCAGATTCCAGAACTTTCCACCACGGAAATGTGAGGAAAATGTGTTTTGTTTGACAATTTTTTAGGTTTGCAAGGGATTCTGGGTAACAGAACCTGGTGGGAGCCAGTCAAGTCACCCCATCCTGGATTCCCCTGGGTGTCTAGTTTTCAAAAATGTATATGTTTGCTAGGTTTGCCTAGGTGCCGGCAGAGCTAGGGTTCAAAAACTACAGCTAGGCACTTTGCCAAAAAAGGGTCATTTTTCGCTGTGAAATTGTGGTGTGTCCACGTTGCGTTTTGTGCCGTTTCATGTCGCGGGCACTAGGCCTACCCACGCAAGTGAGGTACCATTTTCTCGGAAGACTTTGGGGAACGCGGGGTGGGTGGAAATTTGTGGATCCACGCAGATTCCAGAACTTACCACCACAGAAATGTGAGGAAAATGTGTTTTGTTTGACAATTTCTTAGGTTTGCAAGGGATTCTGGGTAACAGAACCTGGTGGGAGCCAGTCAAGTCACCCCATCCTGGATTCCCCTGGGTGTCTAATTTTCAAAAATGTATAGGCTTGCTAGGTTTCCCTAGGTGCCGGCAGAGCTAGGGTTTAAAAACTACAGCTAGGCACTTTGCCAAAAAAGGGTCATTTTTCACTGTGAAATTGTGGTGTTGCCACGTTGCGTTTCGCGCCGTTTCCTGTCGCGGGCACTAGGTCTACCCACACAAGTGAGGTACCATTTTTCTCGGAAGACTTTGGTAAACACGGGGTGGGTGGAAATTTGTGGATCCGCGCAGATTCCAGAACTTTCCACCACGGAAATGTGAGGAAAATGTGTGTTTTTTTGGACAATTTTTTAGGTTTGCAAGGGATTCTGGGTAACAGAACCTGGTGGGAGCCAGTCAAGTCACCCCATCCTGGACTCCCCTGGGTGTCTAGTTTTCAAAAATGTATAGGTTTGCTAGGTTTGCCTAGGTGCCGGCAGAGCTAGGGTTAAAAAACTACAGCTAGGCACTTTGCCAAAAAAGGGTCATTTTTCACTGTGAAATTGTGGTGTGTCCACGTTGCGTTTTGCGCCGTTTCATGTCGCGGGCACTAGGCCTACCCACGCAAGTGAGGTACCATTTTTCTCGGAAGACTTTTGGGAACGCGGGGTGTGTGGAAATTTGTGGATCCACGCAGATTGCAGAACTTTCCACCACAGAAATGTGAGGAAAATGTGGTTGACAATTTATTAGGTTTGCAAGGGATTCTGGGTAACAGAACCTGGTGGGAGCCAGTCAAGTCACCCCATCCTGGATTCCCCTGGGTGTCTAGTTTTCAAAAATTTATATGTTTGCTAGGTTTGCCTAGGTGCCGGCAGAGCTAGGGTTCAAAAACTACAGCTAGGCACTTTGCCAAAAAAGGGTCATTTTTCGCTGTGAAATTGTGGTGTGTCCACGTTGCGTTTTGCGCAGTTTCATGTCGCGGGCACTAGGCCTACCCACACAAGTGAGGTACCATTTTTCTCGGAAGACTTTGGGGAACGCGGGGTGAGTGGAAATTTGTGGATCCACGCAGATTCCAGAACTTACCACCACAGAAATGTGAGGAAAATGTGTTTTTTTGGATAATTTTTTAGATTTGCAAGGGATTATGTGTAACAGAACCTGGTGGGAGCCAGTCAAGTCACCCCATCCTGGATTCCCATGGGTGTCTAGTTCTCAAAAATGTATAGGTTTGCTAGGTTTGCGTAGGTGCCGGCAGAGTTAGGCTTCAAAAACTACAGCTAGGCACTTTGCCAAAAAAGGGTAATTTTTCGCTGTGAAATTGTGGTGTGTCCACGTTGCATTTTGCGCCGTTTCAGGTCGCGGGAAATAGGCCTACCCACACAAGTGAGGTACCATTTTTATCGGGAGACTTAGGGTAATTCATATTTGTAAAGCAACTGTTATTACCTATTGACTTTCAATGCATATCTGCCTTCCAAATGAAAGACAATGTGTAAAAAAGAAGTCCTTTTGAAAAATGACCGATAATTCTCATGCTAGTATGAGTATTCCCAATTTCGGAAATGTGCAAAAATCTACTGTTTCTAAACTCTATATTTTGTTCCCATTTCAGAAATACATAGGTGTCTTTCATACCGTTTTTTCCATGTATACATTTTCCCAGAATAATTGCTATATACCCGGTACATAATAAAAAACCATTGCAAGTCGCTGCTCAGGTTTTGGCTCTGGGTTCGTCGGGTTCTTGGTGAACCTACAAGTCCTATATATCCCCACAACCAGTAAGGTCCCGCGGATGTAACGGTATATTGCTTTCAAAGAGCTGTCATAATTAGAAGAAGTTACATGTGAAAACGTTGACATAAAAGGCTGTTTTTTTCAACTAATTTTCAATTTTTCCTATATTTAACTGTTAGTTTCTATAAAGAAACCTTGAAGGATCTACACAAATGACCCCTTGCTGAATTCAGAAGTTTGTCTACTTTACTAAAATGTATAGCTTTCCAGGATCCATTATTGCTTTCATACCCATTTCTACCATTAACTGGAAGGAGGTTGAAAGCACAAAAAATAGCAAAAATAGGCTATGTCCCAGAAAAATGCCAAAACTGTGTAAAAAATTTTGGTTTTCTGACAAAAGTCTGTCATTCCCTAAAAGCTAGGAAAATGGTGATTTTAGCCCCACAAACCCTTTTGATACCATTTTCAGGGAAAAACCCAGACGCTTTTATTTGCAGCACTTTTTTACTATTTTTCCCAAAAAAAACAAAATGTAGCTGTATTTTGGCTAATTTCTGGGTCCCCTCCAGGGGAATCCACAAACCCTGGGTACCTTTAGAATCCCTATGATGTTGGAAGAAAAGGACGCAAATTTGGCGTGGATACCTTATGTGGTCAAAAAGTTACAGGGGCCTAAGCACGAACTACCCCAAATAGCCAAAAAAGGGCTTAGCACAGGGGGGGAAAAGGCCTAGCAGCGAAAGGGTTAAAAGAAAAGTTTTTGTTTTTTTAAAGTTTGTTCAGGAGGAGGCAGAGGTCTTCTTTAATGAGGAATATTTTAAAACTTTTTTCATATATTTACAGAGTTGGGTTACCGCCTCCTTTAAGATGTAAGTGAGAAAAGAAATTAACGGTTTGCAACTGGATTTCTGTCACAAAACAATGATACATTAGATAACAGATTCGGTATTTGGAAGGGGCACCTTCAGCAACCGAATCTGTATACATTCAGAAATCTACTTTCAAAGTCGGAAAAACATTTTCGATTTTTAAAATGGGATTAGTAAGCAAGGAAAAGCATTTTAATGGTTGCAAACACCAAATAGGAGCATTTGCGACCTTTGAGATGCTTAGTACGTCGGTCTGGCCCATAATTCCAGCAGAAAGCAGACACGTATTCTTTACCTAGAAAAATGGGTACAATTAAAAAAGGGAATAACAGACTGTGAAAGGGAGGTTTTCATCTCCTATCGCGTGTGTATATAACAGGTGGGGACGGGGATAAAGACTGAAGAAGGGAGGTCTGTCCCAATATTTGCAAAAAGTTCCTTTGTTAACATAAGTGAAGGCAAAGATGAAGTGTAGAGTTGACGATGTAGTAGTTGTGGCAACATTGTAGTATGAGAAACAAGCCTTAAGTTGGCAAAGTAGCAGCTGATTCACTCATGACTGATATCCACCAAGGAACTCTTAAACCTTCCATCACCTAATGTAACTCTGCATGAAAATAAACTGTTGAAAGGAGTATTGTATTTTACCTTTATGTGACATGGGTTAGGCATGCACTTCGAAAGCATCACTGACTTGATGTTAGAAAAGAAGGCCTTGTTCTCTCGAGTTGCAAGTTACATCTGGTTAGTACTTCAGATAACCTGTTTTTGCAAGTTTGGATGTCCAGAAATATCCAAGGAACCTCCAAAGAGGAGGCTGCATGCCAAAGACTAGCACAGATTGCATTGTGTTAGACTATGTGGCCCAGGATTTGATCCTGTCATGTACTTAATAATAATATAAAATATTTTGGGAAAGGGTAGATGTGTTCGAGCTTTGGAGAAATATTATTGACTGGATGGTGTCCAACTTTATGTCCCTTTGATGTCCAGAGTACTGCCCTCCATTTCAATTAGGACTTTGTAGGTTCCCTTTATTTCTCCTGATGACATTGGACCTAGGAAATAATCCTACCATTTCCATTTATGGTATCAAGCCTTAAACATACTCCCTCTATTTCCATTGGTTACCCAGGGACTCAGACAGACTTCCTTCATTTCCACTTATGAAATAGGGGCTTGGCCAGACTCCCTCCATTTCCTTTGACAGTAGGGGACTTTTTCTGATGCCCTCAATTTTCATTCATTGTATTGAAAATCATACAGACTCCCTCCATTTCCATTGGCTGCATTGGGAGTGGGACTGACTGCTTTGGCTGCTCCGCCTTCTGGAAATAAGTAAACCTAGAGGAATCCTCCTGTCACCTCACCCAGGTTGAGTTTTTGCAGAAGTTATTTGCTCCCAAAGCTCCATGTCTACTTTTTGAGACTTTGATTTTGCTAATGAAATAACTATAAAAAGTTCACCTATTGACAACTTGGGCATTCTGCACACACGTCTTGATTTATAAAGTCCCAGTAAACATCACTCGCCAGACCAGGCAACTGGTCAGGACCCCACTTTAATTTGAGGGCTCCAGACACTGGCAGCAGGTCAGTCACCACTCCGTTATCATTACAGGGTAGAATCCCAAGACACTAGCAGCAAGTCGCAGACCAGTCACTCTAAACAGAATGGCCGACCCCAGGCGCCGGCAGCAGGTCAGCCACCACCCCATCATCTTTAAAGGTTGGAATCCCAGGACAGTGGCAGAAAGTCTCAGACTCCACCACTCTAAACAGAAAGAGTGTTCACAGACACCGGCAGCGGGTCACAACCACATTCTCATTAGCACCTTGGACCCCTAGACACGGGCAGCAGGTCACAGCAGCACGGTCATTTACGGGAGGGCAGCAGACGCTGGCAGCAGGTCTGAACCTCACACTCATTAAAGCTGAGCCCCCCAGACACTGACAGCGGGTTCAACATCCTGCCTCTGTCATCAATATGGAGGTCTCAGATACTGATAGATGGTATGAACCACACTCTAATTATGAAAGAGGACCTCAGACACTGTCTGCAGGTTAGTCAATCAATCAATCGGTATTTGTAGAGCACGACTTGTCCCCCCCCCCCAGGGGCTGTCCAGGCACTGCGTGCAGGTTTCATTCGAAGAGCCAGGTCTTGAGTTCCTTCCTGAAGCGGTTCAGGGAGGTTGCAGAAGTGGAGGGGAGAGGTGTTTCAGGCTTTGGCGGCGGGGTGAGAGAAGGAGCGTCCTCCGGCGCGGCTACGGCAGATGCGTTGAGTCTGTGCGAGGGCGAGGTGGGCGGAGCGAAAGTTTCTGGATGGTTGGTCACCCCACACTATCATTGAAGCAGAAGGCCCCAAGATTAGTAGCAGGTCCGACACACCACCACTATCATCAAAATGGGGGATCCCATACATTGGAAGGAGGTCACAACCGCACGCTCATTAAAACCATGGGCCCGCAGACACTGGCAGCAAGTCCAAAAAACCCGCCACTATCATCCAAATGGAGGACCCCCAGCACTGGCAGCAGGTGAGAACTGCCTCATTAAAATTGTGGGCCCCAGACACTGGAAGCAAGTCCAACTCCCTGTCAATCTCATTAAAATGCAGGGCCCCAGAGACCGTGAGCAGGTTAGACCCG
This sequence comes from Calotriton arnoldi, assembly GCA_963921515.1. NCBI lineage: Eukaryota > Metazoa > Chordata > Amphibia > Caudata > Salamandridae > Calotriton > Calotriton arnoldi. Next base: position 1,228,509 of record CAWUFW010000964.1, read on the forward strand.
CCACTCACATTAAAACCGTAGGCCTTAGATGCTGGCAGCTGGTCATAGCCGCACTGTCATTTAATAAAGGGCTATTATCACTAAAGAAAATGACGGGGTAGCAGATATGTCCAATTTGTGTGCCATGAAAATGTATATTAATTCAAAAGGTTTTTGAGGTACGGCCCTTACCCACTATCATGTCATGCTTCGTCATATGACTATGCCCCGCATGGGACGGTAAGTCGCCTATCCTGGCGCGCCAAATTGTTCTATGGGTTCTCTAAAGACCACATATTTTTATGGGCACCAAGAAATAACCAAAAATACCAGGGCTACCTCCCGTTATGATTCTATTCTATTTATCTTATTTTAGGTTAGGAGCCTGCCAAACAATAGCAAGTATTTCTGTTTTCATTTGTATATATTATGAATGCACATTAAGGACACAGGGACGGACGGGCGTCTTGATGAAAGCTACAGACCCCTGGGATGTAAATGACGGACTGAAACATGTTGGCTGGAAGATGTGAGAATCATTGTAGTTTTCTCAGATCAAATACCCCCTTAGCTGTTTAACCTTACCAGGGACCTGGAGAATAAAGGTCCAGTGGAGGGTACCCTTGGTACTTTTTGGAATGAATGTCATTTTTTATAGCACACATACTGAAAATATCCAATATCTCCTCATTTTCTTTAGATATAATAGTATCAAAAGGGAGGACAATTCGTCATTGTTTCCTCTCTCCCCATAGGAGTGAATACATTTAATGGTGGCACCAGACATGGGATCAGGTCAGAGTCCCAGTCTCATTAAAGCAGGCGGTCAATTATTCTGAGGACAGGTCAGATACCTCTCCCACACACCCTAAAATGGAGGACCCCAGACTCTGGCAGCAGGTCAGAGCCACACGGTCAGTGTAACCCAGAGCTGCAGACACTGGCAGGCTGACGGGCACCTCACTATCATTAAAATGTAGTACCCCTGAGAGCGGCATCAGCTCAGGACCACTGTGGCATCAAAACCAATGGCCTTAGTGACCGGTAGGCTTTGGAGGATAGCAACGAATCGTGGCTGTCAGGGAACCCTCCGCATATTTTGGAATGAGGGGCCTAATCAGGGCCAGCTTTAGGGCAGTATGACAGGTGCGGTCGCACTGGGCGCTGACCTGGGGGGGGGCTATCCTTAGGGGGGGTGATTAGCCATAACTTACTATTTAAAAGCAGCTGATGGAGAGTTCCATAGTGCATCCAGATTTCAAGCAGCAATAAAAATGTCAAGATAACTCTTGTGGTTAATTTTCCTGCTAGAGAGAGAGAGATTGGAGTTTTGTCTGGTGACAGTTTTGACCGCCATAAAGTAGCGTAGAGGGTTAATATGCCTGCTGCAAAGAACAGACCTGTATTTCATGTGGATAGCTGAGTGGATTAGTAAAGCCAGCCTTTACTAGCGCTTTAAAACAAATGACATGTATGCAAGAGGGGAGCTATGAAAAGATGAGGGGCACATTTGCCGGGTCGTAGTCAGGGAATCTGAGGAGGAAGTCATGGGGGTCGCTAAAAAAGGTTGTCACACCGGGCACCACCAGCACTAAAGCCGGTCCTGGGCCTAATCATTTTGCCTTATACCAGCAGCTCAGTGTGGAAATGCAAATTTTAAGGACCATCAACCAAAAATTTTAGGAGCACCCATCCCCCTGTAAATTTCAGTAAGAGGCTCTCAACATTTCTCTCTCATTTCACACTTTAAATGCACAGCCTAGTGGGGAACGTGCACAGGCTGCCCGTTCCCATCTGAGCGCCGAACCACGGTGCTCATACCAATCACAATGGCGCACTGCAGCGTTGTGATTGGCTTAGGGGAGCCTGTGTGCTACCTGCTTCCAGGACCGGGGCTCATCAGGAAGCGAAGGAGAGACGGCGGCCGTGAGAAGGTAAGTGGTTTTTTTTCCATTTATATTTTGTTCCACAACCCCCACCCCTGTTCCCTGCTAGCCGCCTCTGGTAGGATGGCAATTTTTTCAAATACATGACTAAACATTAATACCTTTCAATGAACTGAAAAAATATATCACACTATATTAGCAGTTAGGAAAGCAGAAATGAAGCACTTTCTTTTGCAATTGTGAAGTGTGATGAAAACAAAGATTTCAATAGGATTAAAATAAATCCAAGACACTTTACTTGGTGATGCGCAAATGATAAATATTCACTGAAACCTGATTTCCACACATTATTGTTCTCACGCTGTATCGTGTTATCAATAAAACTATTTGTTTGTGCAAATGTTGTGCCCATTTCAGTGGCAAATGTGCTGACTGTAAATGATAGTGCACCACCACACCGTGCCTTATTAATACATCTCTGATAGTGTGCTTCAAAATGCGCCACCGGCTGCACACCACACCCTCACCCCTCTCCTGCTAAATGGGCGTGTCTCATTTGCTGCACTTGTTCTTCGTGTGACACTTGGATTTTTCACAATCCCTGTGAACCCCATTGATGGCAGCGCCCCCCTTCGTCCCCCACTCTGAAACCTGTTCCTGCACCACTGCCCCTGCAGAGATATGGCAGGTGTCATAAGCACATCCCCATGTTGTGTGTCCTTCCATTCCATGATTTCTCTCCATCAAAAGAACAGGATATGACGTATTTAGCATGAAAAGGAGCATGACTATTTTACAGCGAATAAGGAAACGAATTTAGGAACAATTGGGCAATTTTGCGTTCGTCATGTCCAAGATTAAAGGCCACAGTGTTACTTTACAGCACTCCCTGCGTGGACAGCACTTAGCTACATACAGCACTCAAGGCTGCGACATCTTTTACTGAAGTAAAGTAATTCAAAAATTATATACTACGAAATCTCCTGTGTTGCACCATCGTAACCAACAATTCTGTTGTTACTGTGATAAAGACATCCAGACATGTACCATTTAGAACGTGGATGCCTCGTCAAGCCTTTCATTGGCACAATGACGAATACCAGAATTATAGACATTCACGTTCCGAAGCGCTTTAGGAAATTGCGCCGCACGTCTAGGCGCCAGAAGACCAACTGCGGGCTGACATTTACATTGAAAGCATCCGCCCTATGGTGATCGCTCGGCCGCATGAAGTAAAAAAGCATAAACATTAGAAATGTAATAAACTAATCTATAATTTAGTCTCACCCTCCTGGGACATTGAATTAGCACAGAGGAAAGTTGAATAGGAAAAATGTGAACTCATAAGCAGAGTGTGCCGTTGTCATCTTTCTTTATAAAAATTAATTGCCCCACCTCGCCTTTTCTGTTTAAAACATTTTTATATTTTTAGGAATCAGATAATATACAATGAATTCAAGTTTCGAGTGAAGAATAAAAAAGGGGGGTGGGTTGAAGGTAAGGTTAAATGTGGATTCTTATTTTGTAGTTATTCTCTTAATTTTGTAATTCAGAAGTTGCTTAGAAGTGAAGCGCGCTCGCCCTGCAACACAGCACTGGTACACAAACTCCATTTATACCTCGCATGACATCTCATCTGAAAACTCCATGTAGCATTAAATTGGTCCGATTCACGTGTATGGTGGCAGCTAACAATCTTATATAAAGCATTTTTGCATTTATTGGAACTGTCTCGGATAAAAACAACCCCCCCCCCTTAGTTTCAGCATGCATTAAAATCAGCCAGACTCTAATGTCTGCGCTCACGGAGTTCCACAAGGCAGAGTAACTCACCAGTCTGTGCCGCTGCGCGCGCCGTCTTCACTGGTTAGCACGCGCGCGCCCACCTTATTTATACCGTCCCCCAGCTTAGTTCTGTGTAATTTACCTCTCTGCTGGGACTGCTTGTTGACGTCCACTGTGTGCAATGATTAGTAAGACATACAAGGCGAAGTTAAACCCATGCCATCAGGTGAGCCTTGGATGAGACATTGACGCCGCGTCTCCTGGGAGCCCCCCTCAATCAGACCTCTGCGGATTAGCTGGCAGTGACTCCTGAACCCGGTAATAAAGGTCACGTTATAATGTTAGCTCCCTCAGCCCCCTCGGTACTAGGGCGAGTAGCGTCAACATCAATTGAAAATTGAGGTGGAAGAGGTAGATGGGCTCAGACACCCACCTCTTGAGGCTCGCGTGCGTCCAATCACGTCTTAGCTTAAGCTATGTTTTACATACACCAAAGCCATCTAAAGGGGATTATGCTTTATTAATATTCATTATTTACATTATTGACATCTAGACCCAAGGGAACACTAAAAGATCAATGCGTTGTGCCATTCTAGGTTCTGAAATGCCCTTTCCACCAACCCACATTGGCAAATTGGAAAATAGGGTAGCGCCTTTTAGCAAACCTGAATTCCAGTTCAACAGTTACCGTCTTCAATGCATTTTCAGTCTTACAAACTCTAATATCCAGCTCGGCGGTGGGGACAGTCTCACTGAAATCTTTCTCCAAAGGTTTCAAATATTCAGGATGAGTTTAGATACTGAATGGGTTCTCTGCCAAGTACTATCTAAACAATACCTTTACCCACACATCACTACAACGGATGTCAATCAACAAGAATAGGTGTATCCTTTAGCCCTGAAACCATCCTTATGAGTTTTTTTTCTTTCTGTCAGAAGCTACATTTTATGGACTCATTTCAGCTCATTGCCAGGAATCCTGAGGTGGAATCAGAGAAGGTAACCTTGGCTTTTTGGATCTGCATTTACCAAGCTACTCGCAGAGCAAGGGCTATCTGTGTCTATGAGAACTGTTTTCTCTGCATATTAAACTCATCATAATTTGGGCTAAGCTAACCTAGCTTTTGTTTACAATGTCCTCCATCCTGCACTAATGTCACAAATATCATGTGCTAACTGTTGTTGTTCTTCTCGTTCTAAATAAAGAATTGCGAGACCCACTAATAAACTGAGCAATGTTCCCAGAGACTTTTTCTCCCTCTGTTCCTAAACAAGGACATTTCAACAGTCCCAGGCTATTGCTATACAATGTATCAATTGAATTGCCGAATAAACTGTGAGAACGTCGGCAGACCCAATGTAGTACTACGTTGAGAAACTTTGAATGTATTATGTAGTAAAAATGTATCTTCTTGCTCATTCCCTATTGGTGTATATCCCGAGAACTGTGTACTCATGTAGAATGTATGAACGTCTTTGTCTAAAGTCTATGAGAAAGAGCCACCTTTCCCCCACCTCTAGAAGGAGAACCTATGCCGGATTTTATTTAGAACGGTACTGAGTTTTCTGTACTTATGATTCGCGTACCTTGCTGCTGAATTTACTTATGCTATGGTCTATGTAAGCTGCCAATTAATTCTTTATATAAAGCTTTGAAGAGACAACCCTGTTCTTCATTCTCACAAGAATGTTCATAGCCTGCTACTGAACTTAATCAATATACAGAAATTGCCAGCTCCAGTCGGGGGCACCAAAGTCCGTAACAGGACTACACCGCTCCCGACACTAGTCGTTGGTGAGCCCCATGAGTTGGATTTAAGGATAGTTTTTCTCGACGTCATGTGTATGGGTTCTAAAATATGACCTGCAGAACTGTTTAATCTAACCGTGTTTTCACAAAAACCTTTGGAAGTACAGACAGGAAAGCATATAGTACCAGGGTTGTTATTTTTGGTAGAAGCTATGCATCACTCATCAGTTATTTTGGCATGGTTTATTACCAACTGCAGTACAGCTCCCTACTGCATCTTCCCCTCTGCCATTTGCTTATACTGCCAGACCCAGCAATCAACCTTGAACATAAAGAAGTTGGGAGAGGATGGTGTAGATTGAAGCTATTTTATACTCAGCTGGCGACCCCAACACGTCATAGTCACATGTTCATTTGATATCTATGTATCGAAATGCAAACAGTCCAGAACTAGCTAGACAGCAGCAGCACGCGGTACACATTGACAAAGCAAGATCACCAACACAGTGGATTGTACAAGTTGCAAAAAGATGTTCATTAAAGCGATGTGTTTTCAACAGCTAAAGAGTCACATCTGTGGTGGACTGCAATTCCATACCCTGGGTGTCTGTTATTAAAAGACTTGTTTCCTGGTCTCCTTTTTGTACTGTGTGGCATCCAGTTTGGTGGTATCAGGGCCCACTCTCAACCTACACAGGATTAATGCAGTAAAGGGTGTTATGATGAACCCTTTTACCAGAACCATATATTCCATTATATAATCTTTGCTTATATGTGGTCCCTGCTGCAAGGATGGGTGGGTTGCCTTATATCAGGTTGGCAATGCCAGTGAAACTGATGTCCTCTGCACTAGTGATTTCTTGCTGCCACCTCCAAGGATGTGTATGAACACCTCTTCAAGTTGTGCCAGGGCTCATATTGCAGGTCTGTATCAGCTGTTGTGATCCCCCAGTTCTTTCCCTCAGGAGTGCCGGAGCCTTTCTTTCGGTTCTATCAGGTCGCTGGCATTTGATTTGTGGTGAGGTCCTGGACCATCAGCCAAGCCCATCTCTTCTTCTTGACAGGGAGTGACTGTAGTTGTGCCACTGTGCAATTGTGCTGTACTGCAAAAGAACATGTGCAAGTTATGAGTCTGGGGGCTTTGTGTCAAGCTTTTGGAAGGAATATTATATTATCTTGACATGGAACCATATCTCTTGTTTAAGGATGAGCACTTTATCTTTCGAAAGATACGAATCTTGCGAGTTGCCTCCTGTGTCGCTCTCTTGCCTTCCACTGGTGCAGTTATCTGCTGGTCACCGCTGGTGCGGCTGGTGTCAAGCACTAACATGGAACTTGATGCAGCAACAGATGAAAAATGCATAACCAGTTGATAGTGATGAACCCTAGGTACCAATTAACACCTGTGATTAGCGCCAAGGGCTGGAGTACGCTGCAATAGTCAATTGGGGATGGAGGTTGGAAGAAGAGAAAGAAAAGAAGGACCAAGAGCACCCGCCTCTAGACCAGGCACAGTACGTAGGCGCAATGATATAAAGGGACACTATAACTATTATTACACTATTGTAAGGAAAAAGGCTTTTTGCAGGTGTCCCCCCACTTTCTGCCCCCATTTGGACTACTAGCTGCTGGTGCATGACTCTGAAAGTGCACTGAAGCCTGATAACCAGGCCCCAGTGCCAGTGCTCTCTCCCTAAATATGATGAATGTGAATTGGTAATCCCAATTGGCAAGGACTTTAACCCCCTTCCTGGTAGGTGATACCAGTGGTACCCAGGGCTTGGGAGTTAAAGGGGGTGACCAGGGACTGAAGCACTGATTGTGCCACCCTGAGTGACCCAAGTATACAGATGAAAGCAGGCCTGCCAGTGCAGACTGCAGGAGCAGTGCAAACTGCTCCAACTCAAATCGCCCTCACCATGAGTGGCAAGGTCAAAGCACTATTTTTAATATACGTCAGTCGCCCTAAGGTAGGCGTCCTGAGCCCCGGGGTCAGGGTGCATTATATTAAAGGTGTGGACATATAAGTGCAAGCTTATATGTCCGTATAGTAGCCCTTTCCATTAGGGACTACTATAAGTGGTCAGAAGGGCCATAGGATACCATGGGCTGCCACCAGGGCACCCGAGGTTGCCCGCTCCTTTACGGCTCCACTGAAATATGTCATGTTGGGTATCAAACGAGTCGCCTTATCATCCCTGACATGATTCTCATGCCAGGGTTGATGTGGCATGCACCCAGGTGGCTACTGTAGAGGTTGCCCACCTGGTTGCCCCGGCCTTTCCTGTGCTCTGGCTAGCAGCCTGCAGCGGCTGCCGCCAAGACAGGAGTCTGACTTCCTGCTAGGAGGTGTGAACAATCCCAGGATTCAGAAACAAAGGCCTGGACAGGAAGTAGGTGACACCTCCCTTCCTGACAGGATGGCTAGTGAAGTGGCACATCAAGGCGGTGAGCTTCAAAGTTCACACCGCCTCTGATATGCGTCCAGTCTGCCTCCCAAAGGACTAAACACCCCCCTTCCCCCTGGCACATTTGCATCTGGGCAGGTGGGAAAATTATGTAGTTAGGAGGTGTACACTCCCAGAAGAATAGCCACACCCCTAGGATGGGCTACCTGGTCTGTACATCTAAGGAGGGTTTCTGCCATGTTTAAAAGTGGTAGAATAGAGGGTTCTGGATAGCAAAGGTGGCACCACCCACTGGATGTAGTGACCTCAGGGGCAGATTAGCCGCTGGGGCTAGTGACCCATTGGCTACTTGCACCTTCTCCCCCAAATCTAGGTTTTAAGGGGCACCCCTGGAACCAGAACCTCAGTTCTGATTCGAATTGCAACAGAGGACAAAGAAGAGACCTGAGTCTGCAACTTCAGGACCTGCCCAAAACAAAGGCATGATACTCTGCACCTGTGGCAACCACCCTGCAACTGCACAACTGCGACTCATCCCGGACCAAAGACCGGCTGCCCCAAACTGAGGGACCCCTTTGAGAGCCAAAAGCAACTCCAGACTCCATTGGACTAGTGGCACTAGTTGCCTGCAGGTAAAAACCACATCCAGGAACCAAAGAATCACTGGCCATCAGGCCCTCCGAGGGATTGCCCAAAAGTAGATGGTCGTGGTTGTGGGAAACAGTCCTGACCTCCAGCAAGTTTCCGGTGGCTACCATTTTCCGCTGGATCCCCCGATGTGGCAGTATCCACATGCTGACGTGACAGTTGGCAAGGCTTGTTGGTGGCCAGCCCGGCTATCACTACCTGCACTCGAAGCTGCACCTCAGGGAACTCCACAGCACCTTCACCGACCACCTCACTGACCCTGTTGTTGACGTTTTGCATCTGTTTCCTCAATAGCACTGTCGGAGCGGTAAACCAGCTTTCCTGTGGCTCCCACTTCAACACCAGGGACAGTCAGAGAAACTCTGCACCCGGGCCCTACGAGCCAGGTAAAATTCAACGGACTGCCATGGCCTGTCCTGGGACCCACATCACCTTACCCCGTAGTGGGTTCCATGCAACTCGACCTGTAAGTGACCGTTTGTCTCTAGTGCTTTTTACCATTGACCACAATGTTAAAGTTCTGCAGTTTGAAGTGCACTGATTTATTTTTCCTTCTAAATTCCATAACTCCAGTTATACACATTCAATTGTCTTCATTTTGGTGTCTAAATTAATATAAATATCTGCTCTATTTTTTATAAATTGGTGTAAGATTTCTTTAGTCTTGTCAATTACTTATCGTCAATGATGGTACTCTGAAATGCTTAACACATGGTTCTCTAGTAAAGCCTGACTGCTCTTTGCCACTCTACCAGGACTGAGCTATGGATTTGTTATTGTGAATCCAAAGACCATCTTTGGGGTACTGTGAGAGTATTAGATGGTGAAGCCTAACCAGCCTTATTACATAATACTCCACTTTCCAACATTGGTGCATTGGCGGATGTAGGCGTTATGATATAAAGGGACACTATTACTATTATCATATATAGATAACCCCAACAAAATTATATGGTGTTTTAGTGTTTCCCCTAGTGCACTTTTCCCTCAATTGTACCTGTATTGCAACAACTCCAGGTGACGCACAACAGAAGATAAACAAATATGGTGATCCATACCTTCCCTTCCACTAGACTGGAAAATATCCTGCATATACTGCAGAGCAATTATAATCCACAACAACTGGAGTTCCGAAAGGAAGAGATTTCAAAAGTGAAAGTGTCGAGAAGTGTCACTTACATAGTGGACCAATTCTCCATCGTGCCAGTAGAGCATCACTATGCAGTCCACATAGAGTCCACATCTGCCCTGTCAATGTCCATGTGAGGGCAACCCTCCAAACCACAGCAGCAAAAAAAGGTAAGACAGTCAAAAGGAAGACCTTCTAATAGGAAGCAACAGGAAGCAGAGAATCCGGAGAAGAACAAAACAAACTACGAAAACAAGACCTACAAGAAAAAGGAAACACCAGCCGGCAATCCTGTTAACCTATTGAAATGGCACCTGATGCAGGGGTGAATATCCTTTGTATGTGTATGTAACTGGACCATGTGCAGAATAGCCCCTACATACTGTGCATGCTTAGTGTGTTTCCCTGAAGCCAGGCTGGGATGCCACAGATGGGCTAAGGCAGGCTACCAGTCAAGCCCTACTCCTCATTTTCTCTATCGCCCCTTGGACAACTGCCATCATAGTTTGGGCCAACAGAAATTGATTGTTTCATGACAGGAGCAATGTTAGACCTGTCAGCCTTAGGGTGGTCTTCCCCAAAACCTTTTGCCTGTTTTGCATCATTTTTGCTGATCTGTGCTTGTTGACCTTAGGACTCTGGGCACTTTACCACTGCTAACCAGTGATAAGGTGCATGTGCTCGCTCCCCTAAACATGGTAACATTGGTTTATCCACAACTGGCATATTTAATTTAGTTATAAGTCTCTAGTAAAGTGCACTATATGTATCCAGGGCCTCTAAATTAAGTGCTACTAGTGGGCCTGCAGCACTGACTGTGCCACCCACTTAAGTAGCCGTTTAAACATACCTCAGGCCTGCCACTGCAGAGCCTGTAGGTGCAGTTTTATTGCCATATCGACTTGGCATTTAAAACCCCTTTCCAAGCCTTAAACTCCCCTTTTCTTACAAATGTTACCCCAAAGTAGCCCCTAGGGCAGGGTGTTGTGTAAGTAAACGGCAGGATATATACTTTTTAGTTGTACATGTCCTTGTAGTGAAAAACTCCCAAATTCCTTTTTCACTACAGTGAGGCCAACCCCTCTCATAGGTTAACATTGGGAATTCTTTATTACATTTAATAAGTGTCATTTCTGGTTGAGGAGGAGTCCAACTGTTATGTTGGCTACCTATGGCCTTCCAGGAAAACATGCCTACTTGCCTTAATTCCTTCATGCTCTGCCTAACATTCGTGGTGGACTGGATAAACACAAGCTGTCTGAGACTTAATTTAGACAAGACTAAGGTTGCCTTTTTCGGCACTTCGGAGTTGGGTGTCCCCCCGCCCCCTGCCCCCTGATCCAGCGCTAACAATAAAAATTATTCTCCTATATGCTTCGGTCATCCAGGTACAACTATCCCTCCAATACACAGACTATATCCATATGACGGTGGGGCCCATAACACCGCACATGCATTCACTCACTCATTTATTCCCTGGATTTCCTCAGTCAGTAACCTAAGAGAAAAACAGTAAAATGATTCGCTGGAAGGAGTCGGGATACCTCTTTTTAACACAACATAATATTTCTCATTGTTTTAAGGTATTCCGCTCATTGGTCGATGGACCAACTCGTAGGAATCAGTTGATGGTGATTAAGACCAGCTCAATCACAATAAACCTTTTAACGTTTTACATTAATCATTGAGCTAAAGAACTACTGAATCATTTGTTTAAAGATAATAAAGTTTATATAAAGTTTAGAAGCATGAAATAAGTTTTAGGTTTATTATTCAGATTATTACATTTGTTATCATTATACGAATAAATTGAAATTGCAATGCATACCTATTAGATGGAAGAATAAAGTTCGTCACCGCAAGAACTCCCAAACTCTCTATCTATCTGTTCTGGAAAACGGGCCTTCTCGTTCTTTTCCCCTTCAGTATTTTAAGAATAAAAGTCTAATAGTTCTAAATGAAAAAAATCTATCAAGAATAAAAGTTCTTCAAAAAGCAGTATCTTATGCTCATTTAAAATATAAAATAGCAGCAGCAGCCTCAGCTCGTCAGCATCAGCAGCAGCAACTCCATACGCAGCTAACAGCAGTCAAAAAACAGCATAAAGCAGCTCCCAGCAACCAGCAGTATCCACCCCCTCCCCACCAAGAGTAGGTCTTCTTATACCCTAATTCTAGCTTACTAAATAAAATGTTGCATCTTTATGGCGAGATTCTCTCTAATTGGTCCATTTGAGTCCATATACATCTTTTATCAAACTTCCTTGTTCTAACCAGTTCTTTGTGGAATGTCCATACTTGCATCGTTTCCCACAGTTCATGACATTACTCATCCGCTTCGATCAGTCCAACTTGTATCACTTTCCGATACTTTTTAGGTTCAACAGGTTCAACAGTTCTTTTTGTCCATTTATTCTTTTTGACTTCTCACGCTTCTTGCTGACCCATCTTGGCACACATTTATTCAGTAAGGTCACAATAGCCTTGACCATACTTTCATCCTAGGCTCTTGGAACGATCACGTGGTCATTCTTGTTCACGGCCTTTCTCCTTGTCTACATTTCTCCTCGCGCACGCGTATTCTAGCTCATGGCGGCCATTTTATATCGCTGCTCAACAGGCCTAAGCGCACTATTTACAAAGATAAACAAAATATAGTTAAGAATAAAGAATATAAACCCTTTCGTTTCCCTCCCGTCATTCTACGTACCCCAATTAGGTATTACCTAGCAAAAAGCAACATATAAAGCCGTCCCTTACTTACCATTGCTTTATTTTGCCACTACACGTTTTGTTTTCAAAGCACAAATCATGCATTTTATTATTCTATCAATACGCAAATATTAGGTTATGTTAGCCACGTCAACAATTATAAGTAAATTAGTTTGCACACAAAATAGCGTGTTACCTTTAACCCTTCACATGTAACATACATTGTTGGTTATTTACTTGAACGAACTTGTTTGTTAATCATTTTACGTAAATTATTAGGAGGTTAAATTTTTTTCTTTTACCCTACTCCATCAACTCCCCCCTTTGGTGATTTTTAATATCACCACAAAACCCAAGTTACACAATTCTATCAGACAGCATATTTCTTGATCCGTTTGTTTTTGTTAGTTTACACAACTGTATCCCTTTCAACTTGTCTCTTGGTCTTCTTGTACATGTTCTCTTTTATTTCTTCTAGCTCTATTTCACCCATTTCTCTCTCTCTCTCTCCTTGTTTATCTTGTTTTCTTTTTCTATTTTATTCTGTCTTCTTTTCTTTATACATGTAATTACAAGCTTCAGCACTAAAATTATTATTATTATCATGGTTGCTATTATTATGACTTTCCCTATTATTAATCCACTCATTCTAGTAAACCAATTTATTACTGAAGAAAACCCTTTACCAAGTTTTCCAAACGCACTTTCAACCTCCAGTGGAACAAGTTCTTTGTGCAAATTTGTAATATTCTTTATATACTTTTGTAAATTTTCACTTTTATCTGGAATGTAAGTGCAACAATGTTGGACTTTCAGCATTCCACAGACTCCACCCTCTTTTGCCAAAAGAATGTCAAGGGCAAGTCGATTTTGCATTACCATAGCTCTCATGGCAACCATCTCGGTATTTACCATCAAGAACCCTCCAGCAGTATCTGTAGATAAACGATCTACCACTGTGGATAATTTCCGAATTTTAAATGCATTCAAAGATATTCCCACTGCTGGTATCAATGCACCAAAAATATCACCTACTATTTCTGAAAAACTTTCCCTTTTTCTACGTGTAAAGGTATTTATCATTTCGTGTGTTCCTTTTTCTGTTCTATCCATATGGAAAATCTTTGGAAAGACCAGGCCTAAATAACATGACCCATACCAATGGTCCGGCAACCTGTAATAAGCCCTATTACCGCAAACATAATAGATCCCTGAAAATATTGGATCTTTTCCCCTTTGAATCCCCATCCGCCTAAAATTTGATAATTGTCATGGCAATCACTGGAACCCACGAAATAATTGTCATATCTTGTTCTATTTCTTCTAATGCACAACCTTCCCTGTTGGGGCCAATCCAGAGTCATAGCTGCATTTGTCTTTTTCTTGTCATGATTGTCTTCCTCAAACACCCAAAGAGGTGTTTTTGTCTCTTCTATCACTTTTCTTTGAAATTTCGCTCTTCTATCCTCTACCATCTCTAAAAATACCTTTTCTTCTTTCTTTAACTCACAGGTAAGGTTGTTTTTAACTATATTATCTAATGTTAAAATCTTCTCTTCCATGAAAAATTCACCAAACGTTTTTCCCTCTTTCACTTTGTTTAGTTCAGGAACTACAGAAATGTTCGCAAAAATCTTATCTATATCAGTGTAATAATATTCTAATCTTCCTGTCCTATAAAATAAACTTGCTAAAACACTACATGTTATTCCATACGTCAAAGGAAGGTGATGATAAGTCACACCCTCTGCTACAGACGTAGGCAATTGCATACAAACATAACAATCTCTTACATCCATTGTTTCTACATACTCATATAATAATTTTGTAAATACATTCTTTGAAAAATCTGTTATTGATTTGTCTTTATGTAATTCTGCACTACCTTTTAATATAGCTGTTTCTTGAATGTTAGCTCCTTTTTCTTTCTCTGTGTGATTAGACGTTTCCTCTACAGCTAAACTAATTGGAATAGTGATTGCTAAAACCACCCACACTGTCATTAATAATCCTGTACAAAAGAAGCACATCTTACACCATCTTCTTAAAAACTCACATCTACATTTTCTATCTTTAGTATCTTCCATTTTGTTTTATAACCTATTTATATTATGTACAGGGAAAATGTGTCACCACACCTCAGAAATGACTTCTTAGCCACCCTGCACTCTAATTTCGTCTTCGTTTGGTACTTTCTTTTGATTCTTTTCAGAATTCTTTCTTTGTCCAATCCAGTATTTTGTCAACTCCGGTAAAAATTCATTCAAGTTCTTCAAGTTTGTAGCACTTCACCTTCACCCATTAGGTTTCTTTGTTCTGGGTTCTCGTGAGTGTTCTCTTCTTCTTTGATATCAGTTAAAGCAAGGTACAACCACTCAGGTGATCTATACTTCAGATTTACTTTCTTTACTCTTTTCGTTTTCTGCAAATGTTTTCCACTTTGTTGGTCTTGCTCTTTTTGACTTATTTCATTCACTTGTTCAGCACTTTTTCCATCTAGCCTTATGATCCTGTATCTTAGTTTTCTTACTTCGTTGGGCCAATTGTCTCCTTTTCTTGGCCTTTTCGTCTCACTTTCTTTTTCCTCTCTTTCTGCTTTCCAGGTTCTCTTTCTTGACTCTAGTTTTTGTTTTCTTTCTTCTCCACTTTCTTCAGACTCTGTTTCAGTTCTTTCTTTATTGTCTCTTATTTTGAATCTTATAATTTCATTTTCTCCTTTTACTTGTGGTTCTTTTCTTATTTTCCTTCGTTCACCTACTTCTGTCCCTCCTCGGTGTTCTTCCGAATCTGTGTTAATTTCTCTATCTGCTTCTAAATTTCCCTGTTCTTTTGTTTGGCTAACTGTCCCTATTGCTCCTCGGGGATCTTCCGATTTTTCTAACTTTTTGTTTGAAACTCTCCCTTCTTCATCTATTAATATTATCTCCGAAGGATTTTTACCACAACTTGTACTTGGTTGCTCACTGTCACTATCTTTGTGCTCAGTCTCTTCTCTTATGCTTTCAAATTTCCAATTTCTCTTCAGATTTTCATCACAATCCGAATGATCTGTATCAGATTCTGAACTAGTGTCTGATATTTCCAGCTGTCGACTCACATGTCGATCTTCAAATTCTGGAACTTCAGCTATTTCCTCCGCTCCTTCTGTCGTTGCATTTGTATTTGGGTCTTCCAGATGTCGACTTACAGGTCGATCTTCAGATTCTGGCACCCTGTTCGTTCCTTCTTCTGCTTCCGATGCTGAACTGTTATTCAATACTTCCAGATGTCGACTCACATGTCGATCTTCAGGTTCTGGAACTCTGATGGTGTGACTGGCATGCACCCAGTGTTTCACTCCTGCACATTTGACTGCAGTGGTTGTCACCAGGATCACCTGTCGCGGTTCGTCCCAACGAGGAACCAAACAGTTTCTTCTTCTATGGACTTTTATGCGGACCCAATCTCCTGGATTCAAGTCGTGAGCTGGTTTTCTTTCAAGAGTGGTCGCATCCGGTCCAACCTGATGAAACACAGAACGCACCACATCAGCCAATCCTTTGCAATAATCCAGCACCAGATCATCAGTTATAGTCAGTAGTTTGTTGACAGGTACATGTGCTTGTCTCATTGCTCGTCCCATAATTATCTCATGGGGACTGAGTCCAGTTTTCCTTTCCGGAATACTTCTGATTGTCATTAACACTAATGGCAAGGCATCTGGCCATTTGAGTCCTGTGGCTTGACACATTTTTCCTAGCCTGTTCTTAATTGTTCCATTCACTTGCTCTACTATTCCAGAAGCCTCTGGTCTGTATGCACAATGCAGTTTCTGTTTAATACTAAGTGCTTCACAAATCAGTTGAATTAATTCGTTTTGGAAATGTGTTCCTCTATCTGTTTCAATCGTGACTGGAAAACCATACCTTGGAATGAATTCTCGCAGCATAAGTTTTGCTACCGTGATTCCATCATTCCTTCTGGTCGGGTATGCTTCCACCCAACGGGAAAACAAACAGACGACTACAAGGACATACCTTAGTCTATTGCTCGGTGGCATTTCTATTAAATCCATTTGCATTCTAGTGAAAGGACCTCCTTCTCGTCCTATTGTTCCTTTACTCACTACTGTCTTCCTTCCTGGATTTAACTGTTGACAAACAAGACATCTTTGACAAAGACTCTCAGCTATGGCTCTGAATTTTGGATTATACCATGTTTGTCTGAAAAGTCTGATCATTGAATCTCTCCCAATATGGGCTTGTCCATGGTACATCCGTGCCATGTCAGAAATCATGCTATCAGGCATAACTGGTCTTTCATCTCTGTAAACCCAAACATCATTTTCCTCATGTTTTCTACATCCTGCTTTTATCCAAGTATCTTTCTCCTCTTCATCTGCTGCTTCCTGTAATTGTCTCACCTCATCCCATGTCTCAACAGGGTTAGTAAAAAGCAAAGGACATGAAATATGCTCTCTTTCTCGGTTCCTGTTCAAAGAGACCACATTCTTTGCACAGTACTGTGCAATCTCATCAGCATACTTATTGCCGACAGTTATGTAGTCTTCCCCATTTTTATGTGCATTGCACTTCACGACAGCAATCTGTTTAGGCAGCTGTATCGCCTCAAGCAGTTTTTTCACAAAATCTCCATTTCTAATTGGCGTTCCTGCAGACGTCAAGAAACCTCTTTGTGACCAAATCTGACCAAAGTCATGCACAACTCCAAAACCGTATTGGCTATCCATCACAATTGTAACCCGTACATTTCTTCCCAACTTGCAGGCTTGAATCAGAGCTATTAGTTCTGCTACCTGGGCAGACCGTATCCCTTTCAGACAAGATGCTTCCATTACAGTTGCTACTGTGCAAACTGCATATGCTGCACTTAGAACTCCATCATTTGTTCTCAAACATGAGCCATCCACGAACAGAATATAATCTGATTCCTTTAAGGGCTCATCTCTTATATCTGGTCTCGGTTTTGTACAATATTCAAGCACATTCAGACAGTCATGATCCACTTCATCCATTTCAATCACACTCTCTTCATCTGGCAATGATGTCGAAGGATTCACATTCATGCATCTGTCAATGGTCACATTATCTGCACTCAAAATTACCTTTTCATACCTAGTCAGCCGACTATGTGTCATGTATTGGGTTTTCGTTCGTGTCAAGAGAATTTCCACAGAATGTGGGACATATACTCTCAGTGGATATCCCATCACTATGCCTTCACTCTGTTCCAGACTCACACAAGTAGCAGCAACTGCTTTCAAACATCCAGGCAACGCTTTTGCTACAGGGTCTAAAACAGCTGAAAAATATGCAATAGGTCTTTTCATAGTTCCATGTCTCTGTACCAAGACTGAAAACGCACATCCATCTCTTTCACTGCAATACAACTCAAAGTCTTTCTCATAGTCAGGCATTCCCAATGCTGGAGCTTCACACAATTTCTTTTTCAGCTCTCTGAATGCTTTCATTTCCTCATCATTCATTTCAAAAGGATCTTTAACATCCTTCTTTGTCAGTTTTTGCAAAGGTTTTGCGATCAAAGAAAAACCACTTATCCATTGTCGACAATATCCAACCATTCCCAAAAACATTCTTACCTCTCTTTGCGTCATTGGAGCTCTCATTCCTTGAATCATTTTTATTCTCTCGGTCGTTACCTTTCGCACTCCTTTCTCAATTTTATGCCCTAAATATTGGACTTCTTGTTGACAAAACTGCAATTTTGATGGGGACACTTTATGTCCTCTTTTGGCTAAATGATTCAGCAAAGCAATTGTATCAATGACACATGCTTCCTTCGTCTTTGATGCCACCAGTAGGTCATCAATATACTGAACCATTACTGACTTTTCTGGCATTTTTAAATCTTCCAAGGATTTCTTTAAAATCTGATTAAAGATCGAGGGGCTTTCTGTGTACCCTTGAGGAATTCGGCACCATGCCAAAATACGCTCTCCGAATCTGAACGCAAATAATGGCTGGCTATCTGGATGCAATGGAATAGAGAAAAATGCATGGCATAAATCAATTACTGTGTACCATTCTGCTTCGCGTGGAATCTGGTATAGAATCACAGCAGGGTTCGGTACTATCGGGCAACAAGGCACAACAATTTTGTTTACCTTCCTCAAATCCTGTACAATCCTATATGTTCCGTTTGGCTTTTTCAGTCCCATTATTGGCGAATTACATGGACTGCTCATGATTTCTTTTAGAATCCCTTGTTCAATCATTTTATTTATTACTGGCGTTATTCCTTCAATTATTTCTGGTGTCAATTTATACTGGGGCGTATTTGGGTAACTCGTTCCCTCTTTTACGGATATTTTAACAGGGTCTACTCCTTTCATTAACCATATATCTTCTCCTGTAAAATCCCACACTTTCTCTTCCACTGTCTCTTTTAGTTCAATTGGGATTTTCTCTGCATCAAATACAGGAAACAAATCATTTACTTCTGGTTCCAAATTTACCATTGTCATTTTATACAGTACATCTTCATCTGGGGTCTGAAATGCAATTCCATCTGGAGTACAATAGATAGTGCAATTCATTTTGCACAATAGATCGCGTCCTAATAGGTTCACAGGACTGCAATCACACACCACAAATCGGTGCATTTCACTAAATGGACCAATTTTTACCTCCACTAATTTAGTAAGAGGCGTCTTAATTTGCTGATTCGATACTCCAACTACTTGGATATGTTCACCTGAGAGAGGAAGGTTTGGAATTTCCACTGACCTAACAGTAGAACGGGTAGCTCCAGTGTCCACAAGGAATGTTACATTTGCACCATTCACTTCTCCATCCACAAATGGACCTGCTTGATCTACCTCTAGAGTTGCGCCAAGCACGCACTCTTCCCCCTCTCCTAGGCACAGTCAGAGGCTTTCATCCGTCTCATCATCATCCTGTCTTAACCAATATTGAGAAATGGCAGCTGCACGCGGCAACTGTGTTACCTGCTCTCCTCCGTAGAATCCTGTTTCTGCACTGAATTTCTGTTGGTTAACACTCTTGGGAAGTGGTGGTTGTGGCACCTGACTATGTTGAGTAACTACCTCACTCTGCACCTGTGGATTTAATGATTGATTTTCCGTATTAAGTTTTGGAGGAAATTTACACTCGTTTCTCCAATGCCCTAGCTTTCCGCAGTTGTGGCATGGCCACTTTTTCTTTGCCTCATCTATGCTCATTTGTCCTTTTCCTTTGCCCATATTTGTTCTAAATCTAGCCTGTCCTGCTTCATTTGCTTTATTACTCAATTGAGCTTCTTGCTTCTCTGCAACTTTCACCTGTGCCCACATGGCTTTCTCTTTCAATTTACGCTGTCTACTCTCAATATCATCACTGCAATACTTAGCATATCTCAAAACCTCGTCAACTGTGCTATTCTGCCAACAAATCATATGCTGCTTAATCATTTCACTTATCTCCGGTTTCAATCCATACACAAATCTATATACAAAATGACTCATATCCTTCTCATTTAGTGTCTCATAGCCACTATACTGTTTAAAAACTAACAATAGCCTCTCATAGTAAGCATGCACTGATTCTTTACTTTCCTGCGTGGTTCTGTCTATCTTTACCCAATCCGTTTCTTTAGGTGGAATCTTATTCTTCAAAAAGGTAATTACTTGGTCATACTTCCTCATCACTTCTGGTCCTGGCGCTCCTGTTTTAGCATCCCTTGGATATTCTACAGTTGGCCAATCAATAGTAATCTTACATTCTGTCCACAAATCAGCTGGTACTACTATATCAAACAATCCATCCAAATCTATCCACAACACCTTTGAAACTTTAACAAATCTCTCCACTTGTCTGTACCATTCTACTGGCTTCTCTCTCAACTTTGGGAAATCATTTGTAAATGACAGTATATCCTGTCTAGACCACGGAACATGCACATAACTACCTCCTGGAGTCTCTCGCATCGGGTACTCTCTTACAACTGGTTCCTTATCTGTTACTGCAAAAGCTAAAGATGCTTTATCTGTTATGTTCTCATTCTTTTTCGTCCATCTACTTCTCCATCTATCCACATCACCCCATTTTCTCAACAAAACAATTAATTCCTTTATTTGGGTCAATCGTCCTGATGTATTCAGATTCTCTATATCTTTTTCACAAAAATCTACTCTATATGGTTTCTGCAACGTTCTCACTTTTGCAAATTCTACTCCTAGTTCAATCGCTGTCTCTTCTAATTTGTCATGTAAATTTCTAGCTCTCCATGTAATACTTTTGCACAAAAACATAATCTCGTCATCCTGATAACTTTTCAATTTTTCTGTACCAATCGTTCCTAAAATCAATTCTTCCATGTATATTTTTAACCTAATTACATCTAATGGTTTTACTTCTGACTCTTTCGTTTTTAGCGTTTTCATCCATTCATTTAATTTATCTGGAGTTGGACCTACAGGCGTACTATTTAATTCTGAGTCCAGCTCAAGTGACGCAACAAACAGTACAGCCGATGCGTTTCGTCCTAATACAGGACTTCTTCAGGGCTGTTAAGTACAAACAAATAAATGTACATATTAAAAAAACAACATTTACAACACATAAGACATCCTATACACAAATACCAATGGGCTAATTCCTAGTCCATGAACACAATACACTAATTTACATACTTACACATTATACACAACAAAGACAGACCGACATACTATTAAACAATTATGAATACATCTATTTACATTTTATCTAAAAAATACTAAAATGCTTAATAATAGTTATTAACACATTGTGAGGGCCTAGAAGTCCCACCCGGAACAACATTATGAGGACATATTCTCAATTTTTTACTCAATTTTTTACCTATCTCCAGTGACTTCATCTTATTCTCACTTCACTTCATGAGATAGAAACACTATAATGCATTGTCAATAATAGCAAATCAACAATAGACTAAGAAGGAGAAAAGGGAGAAGGAATTGCCCATCAGGGCTTAGATACAAGAAAAAGCAGAACTGTTGGAGGACCTAAATGGGATGAAATATCATACCAAGGACCCAAATATATACAAATTCCATGTACGAATACCCAAAAATAAAGAAATGAAATATCACAGCTTAGTCAACAAAATTCAAACCCCCATATTCTACAAATCAGCATCGGGGGAAAAGAGATAAGACACCTTGAGAGATAATAAAGACAATAAACAAATAAATACCCACCACAAGATGATGGTAGGATCCAACATTGCCATAGCGTTAAAGGTCATAGAATTCCCTGATAACAAAGTGTTTCCCGTCCGATTTGTTTGTATAATATAAATAACGGCAAACAATATCAATTATAATTTTGAGCAGGAAGTAACATGTCTAAAGCTATTATGACAACACAGCCACCATTTTATCCAAAATTCCATTAAATCAAGGATAAGAACCATCTATTTGGAGTCCATGATCAAGAAGTGAATAAAGGATACACCCACACTGGTGGTATCCAATGCCGACCAGTTATATTGCGATGGTGTTCAAAAAGCAAATCTTAATAAGATTTATCTAAAATAAAAAACAAATATTATAGATCCATCATAAAAGCCCCATGGTAGCATGGCGGGTATTATAAACAGCCACTCTGCTTAAGCCAGTGGAAAATAAGTATAATTTACATAATACCTTGCTTAAAGGAAAAACCTAATAACGGAGCACATATCTTCAAAATATCAAATGAAGGTCAAGAGGTAAAAACCCTTTCTTACCCTTCATTAGCACTAACCGGCTCTGTAAATTTATTTAGATAGACTACCTTTTTTATTATAATACTGATAGAATTGAACCATGCCAGGTTTTAAAGACAGACGGCAGGAATTAGCCCAGGACCTATTTGCCACCGGTTCTAAACCAGGAGGCATAAATGGAAATGTTCCAAAAATAGAGGGCCTAAAAGTAAAGTTCCAAAAATTAGAAAAATTAAAGAAACATGAAATGTCCAGATGGTGGGACGGACCTACCCTGGAAAAATATATAGAAAATGAGAAGATACCACGGGGCCTCAGAATTTTAATATTTCCTACATTTGAGGACCTTGATAAGGACCAACTGGAGGATTGGGAGGGAAACCTCCGGAATGCCTCGTTTAACATGATGCGCATTCTTATTAAGAATGCGGAGAAAAAGGGTGCTAAGTTACAACAAGAAATTGAGGAACTGGAGAAAGAAATAGCAACATCTGAATTAAGAGAAGTAGTCAAGAAAAATTATGCCATCTTGGATGAAATCCTTGAGGGTCATCAAATGTATCTAAGGGACAAGAAGATTAAGGAAATCAAGAGGGATGACAAGGATTATAAAGATGGGAGAGTTTATACTTTTTCTCACAGGTATGATAATGTGAAGATACCTGGGGAAGGCAAAAGACCAAGGGAAGAGACATTGGAATCAATTTGTGCTAGTAGTGTAACCTCCCTCTCTTCTGTGGCCAGTTCAGTAGCTACGGAAGACTCAGTAGGAGTGGTGGAGACTGAAAATAGGCCCAATAATTTTTTATTGGAAATGGAGAGATTCAGATTGGGTGCAAGATCAACACTAAAAGATCAAAGACCAGAAGGGGGGGAGGCGGAGATGGCAGGAATTTAAACAGAAACAACAACAACAAAACAAAACAAGAACCAGTGGGCAGAATGACCAGATCGAAGAGAGCAGGGAATCAGATGAGCTAAATGAGGAGGGAGAAACTATGGAGAAGAAACTAATGATTGTGAATTTGTCTGACAGGGTACTTTCTAAGGATGATGTCTCAGTTTTAAGCAAGGGACTTGGTTTCTGCCCTAATCAGATGGGGAGTGATGTTGATCTATTTGTTGATTTGTCGAAATTTATCAGACTGTTAAAATTGAAGGATCATTTTGTGCGTAATCCTCCGCTCTGTGTCAAACCCCTGATTGAATATACCCCTCCTACACATACTGTAAATGAAATAAATGTTATTCAAACGATGATGTCTGTTGAATATGAAACGTCAATTGATATGGATCTTATCAGAAATGAGTTGGAAATAATGGAGGATGTGTCTGTGGATAGTGGCTTGAGACCAAAGTCGAAATTTATCCCTTTTGGTACACACCCCAATATAGACATTTTTGGAGACAGGGATACACAAGGATTTTATCATCTATTGGAACATCCTATCCCCCCCAACTTGAGAAATTATAATCTAACGGTCGCTGAGACTGCAGCCTTGAAAGGACTCAAGTCTGATTCTACCATTGTCATACGTGAGGCTGACAAGGGGGGTAATGTGGTCATTATGGAAAAGATGAGTTACATGAGGGAAATAGACCGCCAACTAGCAGACACATCCTGCTATACTAAACTTTCAGGGAATCCCATCAAGGCCCTAAGTACGTTTATAAATATGAGACTTGTAGAGTGGCGGGAGATTGGCCTGCTGAGTCAAGAGGAATGGAGATATCTAACAGTTCTGGAACCGGTCTTCCCTTGTATTTACATTCTGCCCAAGATACATAAGGGTGGCCCCTTTCCACTGGGCCGCCCTATTATTTCTGGGGTTAATTCACCTACGGAAAAACTTTCTGAATATGTGGACCATTATATACAGCCCTTGGTACAAAATTTACCATCGTATATAAAGGACACGAAAGATATTTTGGGGAAATTTGAAGGCTTTAATTGGTCTGAGACTTTAACTCTGGATGTTACTAGTCTATACACGTGTATCAAAAAGGAATTTGGAGTAAAAGCATTACATTTCTATCTGGGACAAAGGACGGCAGATAATTATTCACATAATGAGATCTTGATGGAAATGACTGATATTATTTTGTCCAAAAACTTTTTTCTTCATGATTCTGTATGGTTTCAGCAAATTCAGGGTACAGCGATGGGCTCCAGATTTGCTCCCGCTTACGCCGGGCTCTTTATGGGCTGGTTTGAGCGGGAGCATGCCTGTGGCCGCCATGCGGCAAGGTGGATGGAGCATGTGATTTTCTGGGGCAGGTACATCGATGATGTAATTATGCTCTGGGATGGACCTGCCCCAGAGCTTATGAATTATCATGCTTATCTTAATGATAATCCTTTTAATGTTAGATTTACTATCAATCATAGCAAGGAAGAGATTGACTTCTTAGATGTCACTTTCTTCATACAGGATGATCACATTCACAGCCGCACATACAGAAAAAAGACTGCCTGTAATAGCACACTACACTTTCAAAGTTCGCATCCCCAACATGTTATTAACAACATCCCATATGGGGAGATGATTCGCATGAGACGCAATTGTAGCACTGAGGGGACTTTCTTACTGAATCTAGGGGAGACAGAGAAGCGTTTTTGGATAGAGGGTACCCGGAGGTCACATTGAGCAAAGCACATAAAAAGTGATGAAAGTCTCTAGGGCATCCACCTTAACAGCGAACTCTAGTAATATGGCCAAAAAAGCTCCAATTGCCTTCACTACGCAATACAATGATCGCAGTAGCAGGGTATACAATGTCCTTAGAAAGCATTGGCACCTCTTGGTGGATATACCAAGTATGCAAGATACCCTGGCCACTAAACCGAAGGTGACATATAGGAGGGGACATAATTTAAGAAATATGCTGTGTCCCAGCTATGTGACTACCTCCAAACCTCAAACCTGGCTTATGTCTACATTGACAGGGTTTTATACATGTAGAGAGTGTTGTGTCTGTAGGCTTGGTAGGAATATGACCAAGAACTTCTGTTTTAACACCAAACGCAGATATACCATAAATCACCTGATCAACTGCAATTCAAAATATGTAACGTATATATTGGGATGCCCATGTGATAAGATCTACGTGGGCAGTACAAAAAGAGCCCTGAAGATAAGAGTGCAGGAGCATGTGCGTGCTCGACGCAATGGAGATCTTAGATATCCCCTTACCTTTCATATGCAGGAAAATCATACAGTTGGTGATGATTTTTGGTTTATAGGGATAGATCATGTCCCTGCCCACCCAAGAGGGGGAATAGGGAATTGGCCCTAAGAAAGAATGAAGCAGGGTGGATTTGTAGACTGCGATGTGTTGAACTAGGCCATAATAGTGATGATGAAATGCACTATTTCCTGTAAGAACTTTATCTCATTCCATGTCCTTTTTCGGTTTGTACATAAGAGCTACTTTTTCTCCCATCCTTGTTGCTCTATATATTTGGGAGTTTTGTGAATTAAGATAAAAATTGAATAGTGTTAACTGTCCTTTTAATTGCACCAATCCGGACATGAGTCAGGTGAATTGTTAATGGTATGACAAATGGTTTAGGCCCTACATAATATGTGGGACCATTTTGTACAATTGTGTATTTTTCTTCTCTGTCTTCCTTCCTCTTTGTTATTCATTTGTCCTTATTTACTATCTCTCTATCTTATTGCTTTTTTCCAATAACTTGGCAATTGGCTGCTTCTTGTATTTTACTCTGGATGTTAAAAATCTGTTACTTATCCATATATGCGCTTTTCTTTTTTGAATGCAAATCTCGTGGATACTATGTTGTTTAGCTAGTTTGGAAGTATTATGGTCAATGAGACACCTTGGGCATTTCATTGAATTTTGATTTATTTAAATAATTGGATGCATTATTTTGTGTTGATGATACAGCCATATAGAGGTTTATAAACCCTAGTTTATATTGTATGTGTTTTACGTTTGAGTGGTTTGATTTATGAAGCTTTATATGGCTTTGGGACATCTTGGTTTTTAAATCATCCATACGGTAAGCACAGTTTAATTCGATCTCACATAGGCCAAGATGGCCGCCGTTCTATCACCATTATTTGGATGTTGTCCCTGGGTTTGCGAGGATGCATCTCAGGTTATCTTAACAAGTATCAGATATGTCTTTACCCTTTACGTGGGTTTAAGTAATAGCGTTGTACCAATGAAAACTGACAGGTGGTCGCGCCGTATTTGTATTCTAGCTTGTTGCGTATTTTTTCTTCGAATGCGCGACGTAGGCTATTATTGTGCCGATAATTATTGTGACCTTTGCTGCATTACGGCATATTCGGCCGATATGATTTTTAGATCCATCTTTAAGTTTTTTGATCTTTATAATAGCATAATATGTGAGACTTCTGCATACAACGACTATCACTACAATATGGCCGCCGTATTAGGTACATATTATACACCTTGGATGGGCACGTATTCTTTACTTGACGCAGGTGTTCCGGTTTTTCTAGGCGCCGCGCGTTATTTAAACTCAACGTAGACACTGCCGGGGCTTCCTGCCCGGTTTTCCTGTTTGCTGCTACGTATTCCAGCGTTCCCGTTGACCGTTACAGCTTCACTTTGGTAAGCCTTATGTCGGCATGTTGTTTTTTGGATTATCCCATTAGGGTGATTCTTTCACTCTCTGCCGAGATGTATGCATGTTCTTGTCAATTTTTTCGTGATATTGAATATTGGGGGCAAAAGTAACAGCTTTTACTATGTGGACTTGCTGATTTTCTATTCCCACAACTGAAGTAACGTTGGTATTGCGCTGCTTTGTCGTGTATTATGTTTCAACCATCTATGTTATTCCTATACCGATATCATTCCCCTATTATGTTCTGGGAGAGAGGGTTATCAAGATGAGAACAGTGTTGATTAGATATTTATTTTACAAGGGGGTTGGTGACTGATGCATCTTGGTATATAAGGTTTAGTTGCTAATCTCAACTACTACATGGGTACAATCTCATGCTTTCTAGGTTGAAGCTTAACATCTATGGACTGCTGCCTGAATTGGTTATTTATTTCTCTTACAGGCTGTTGTTTTCCTTGCCGAACTGATTTATTTCTTAAGCATTGCTTCGCTATGTGACGTCCTCGTTGCGCTGATGTGTTATAGGTAAGATGTCACATGGCAATGAAGGTGTTTGGGGCTGTAAGGATTAATTAGTTAATTTACAGTTTTTTCCACCAAGGTTATATTATTGTTTTAGGAAGTATGCCTAAAGGAGAGGTGTTTCCTCGTACATGAAAAGGATATTACTGATCAGGGTTAATTATTTCTCTGTAGGTCTAGCGGTGTCTTTTCCTATACAAGTCCACCTCTCATCAAGTGGTGTCATCCTTTTTACCTCTAGACCTTCGTTTGATATTTTGAAGGTATGTGCTCCGTTATTAGGTTTTTCCTTTAAGCAAGGTATTATGTAAATTATACTTATTTTCCACTGGCTTAAGCAGAGTGGCTGTTTATAATACCCGCCATGCTACCATGGGGCTTTTATGATGGATCTATAATATTTGTTTTTTATTTTAGATAAATCTTATTAAGATTTGCTTGTTGAACACCATCGCAATATAACTGGTTGGCATTGGATACCACCAGTGTGGGTGTATCCTTTATTCACTTCTTGATCATGGACTCCAAATAGATGGTTCTTATCCTTGATTTAATGGAATTTTGGATAAAATGGTGGCTGTGTTGTCATAATAGCTTTAGATATGTTACTTCCTGCTCAAAATTATAATTGATATTGTTTGCCGTTATTTATATTATAGAAACAAATCGGACGGGAAACACTTTGTTAGCAGGGAATTCTATGACCTTTAACGCTATGGCAATGTTGGATCCTACCATCATCTTGTGGTGGGTATTTATTTGTTTATTGTCTTTATTATCTCTCAAGGTGTCTTATCTCTTTTCCCCCGATGCTGATTTGTAGAATATGGGGGTTTGAATTTTGTTGACTAAGCTGTGATATTTCATTTCTTTATTTTTGGGTATTCGTACATGGAATTTGTATATATTTGGGTCCTTGGTATGATATTTCATCCCATTTTTGTGTCCATTTTGCCTTCTGTTTCCCCTCGTGCCCCCATTTTTTGTGTCCTTTTTGCCTTCTGTTTCCCCTCGTGCCCCCATTTTTCCGTGCCCAACTTTGCCTTCTGTACCCCCCGTTGCCTCTCTCCACTCCCGCCGCTGCGTCCCCTGCGGCCCCGCCCCCCTGACTGCCCATTCGCTGCCCCTGCCTCCCGCCTCCCAGCTGCTCCTCCCTCCCACCTCCCCATATATGGCAGCCGCTGCGCGGCGGGCGCGCCGCTAGCGCGCCGAAGGCGTGCCTAAGGCAAGCCCGTCTGCGCCCGTCCGCGCCTGGACCGCGCCCAGTGCCAGAACCCCTGGGCCGCGCACCCCCCGCTCCAGCCTCGAGGACCGACGCCGTTACGATGCCACCACACTCCACGCTCTCAATCCCGGACGGACACACAACTGCTTCAAGGCCGCCCCGAAACGCACTCATGGCCCCTTCACCTGCCGGAACTGCAGGTACACCAGCCTCCGAGCCACCGAAGCGCCCGCCAAGAAGGACCTCAACCACCTCCGATGCATCCTACTGAACACCCGCTCCGCACGCAAACACGCCGTCGAGCTCTGGGACCTGCTCGACACATCATCACCAGACGTCGCCTTCCTGACAGAGACCTGGATGAACGACTCCTCCGCACCCGACATCGCCATAGCCATCCCAGACGGCTATAAGATCACCCGCAGAGACCGCGTCAACGGAGTAGGAATCGCCATCGTCCACAAGAACTCCATCAGGGTCTCGACCAGCACCGACGACTTTTTCTGCACCGCCGAACACATGCACTTCCAGATCCACACGGACCCCAACACCACCCTTAGAGGCACCCTTGTCTACAGACCCCCTGGGCCCCGACCCCAGTTCAGCGACTCCATTGCCGACTTCATCAGCACGCACGCCCTGACCTCTACCGACTACATCCTCCTCGGAGACCTGAATTTTCACCTGGAGAACAACAACGACAGCAACTCCACCACCCTGATCGACAATCTCGCCAACCTCGGACTGAGACAGCTCGTCACAACACCGACTCATTCCGCCGGCCACACGCTCGACCCAGTCTTCTCCTCAAGCTCCCACGTCTCCTTCAGCCACACCACGGAACTCCTCTGGACCGACCACCGCTGCATCCACTTCACCTTCCAGAAACCCACCACACACCACCGCACCCAACAGATCCCACGCCGCTTCTTTAGCAAAGTCACCGAAGACCAACTACGGGCAAACCTCGCTCTCAGCCCTCCCTCCGACCCATCCAACACCGACGACGCTGCCTGCAACCTCAGACGATGGATAGACGACTGTGCCAACACCCTCGCCCCGCTGAAAAAACTCACCTACAGCGACACCACCAAAAGAGCCAGCTGGTTCACCCCGGAACTCCTAGCTTCCAAGCGTACCTGCCGGAAACTAGAGAAGAAATGGCACAGTGATAAGACACTGGACAGCCACGCAGCCCACAAAGACGCCATCCGTAACCACCACCACCTCATCAGGTCCGCCAAGAGAATCTCCTTCAAAGACCGCCTCGACAACAACGCACACAACAGCAAGGAGCTCTTCAACATCGTGAAGGAACTCTCCAAACCCAGCTCCAACACCAACGACATCCCGCCGTCGCAAGCCCTGTGCGATTCCCTCGCCACCTTCTTCCACCGCAAGATCGCCGACATCCACGACAGCTTCAACACCCAGACAGCCCC
Source organism: Calotriton arnoldi (assembly GCA_963921515.1). Lineage (NCBI taxonomy): Eukaryota > Metazoa > Chordata > Amphibia > Caudata > Salamandridae > Calotriton > Calotriton arnoldi. The sequence goes on from CAWUFW010000964.1 coordinate 1,258,320, forward strand.
TACTAAGATAGATACACCAGACCCGCCGCACACCATCGACCATGACCCCCTTGCCAGTCTGGGCCAGCGTGAACATCGATCACACCATCAAGACCATGAGCACAATACACTCCGGCTCCCCGTCAGGCCCTTTCCCGCACCACATCTTCAACAAAGCCAGCAGCTCCATCGCACCCCACCTGTGCAACGTTATCAATCTCTCCTTCGAGACCGCGACCTTCCCAGAGAGCTGGAAACACGCAGAGATCAACGCCCTACTCAAAAACCCAAGGCGGACCCGAGAGACCTCAAGAACTTCCGGCCCATCTCCCTGCTTCCGTTCCCAGCCAAGGTCATCGAGAAGATCGTCAACAAACAGCTAACCCGATACCTCGAAGAAAACAGCATCCTGGACCCAACCCAATCAGGGTTCCGCAGCAACCACAGCACTGAGACTGCCCTTATCGCCGCCACCGACGACATCAGGACCCTGCTGGACAACGGTGAGACCGCAGCCCTCATCCTGCTGGACCTCTCCGCCGCCTTCGACACTGTCTGCCACCGCACTCTACGCGCACGCCTCCACGACGCAGGGATCTGAGACAAGGCCCTGGAATGGACCACCTCCTTCCTCGACGGCAGAACCGAGAGAGTCCGCCTCCCACCTTTCCGATCCGAAGCCTCCGAGATCATCTGCGGCGTACCCCAGGGATCTTCCCTCAGCCCAACACTGTTCAACATCTACATGGCCCCGCTAGCACGCATCGCCAGACAGCACGACCTCAACATAATCTCCTACGCCGACGACACTCAACTGATCCTCTCCCTCACCAAGGACCCCCTCGCCGCCAAATCCAATCTCCATGAAGGAATGAAGGCCGTCGCCGATTGGATGAAGATCAGCCGACTAAAGCTGAACACGGACAAGACAGAGGTCCTCATCCTCGGCTCCAACCCCTCAGCCTGGGACGACTCCTGGTGGCCAACGACACTGGGAGCAGCCCCGACACCCACCGACCACGCACGCAACCTGGGAGTCATCCTCGACTCAACGCTCTCCATGGCCAAGCAAGTCAACGCAGTCTCCTCCTCCTGCTTCAACAACCTCCGCTTGCTTCGTAAGATCTATAGGTGGATCCCGACAGATACAAGAACAGTCACTCAGGCCCTTGTCAGTAGTAGACTTGACTACGGGAACGCCCTCTACGCGGGAGCTCCGGCCAAGCTCATCAAGCGACTGCAACGCATACAAAACGCCTCCGCACGCCTGATCCTCGACGTACCACGCCACAGCCACATCACCCCCCACCTGAGGAACCTGCACTGGCTCCCCGTCGACAGGAGAATCTCCTTCAAACTCCTCATCCACGCACACAAGGCACTCCACAAGACTGGCCCAGCCTACCTCAACAGACGACTCTTCTTCTACGTCCCCAACCGCCAGCTCCGCTCCGCCGACCTCTCCCTCGCCACCGTCCCTCGCATTCGAAGAACAACCACCGGCGGCAGATCCTTCTCACACCTCGCCGCCAAGACCTGGAACACCCTTCCACTAAGCCTACGACAGACCCAAGACCTGCTGACCTTCAGGAGGCTACTCAAGACCTGGCTGTTCGACCAGTAGCAGCACCCCCCCCCCTTTTTTTCTCCCCAGCGCCTTGAGACCCTCGCGGGTAAGTAGTGCGCTCTACAAATTCTGTGATTGATTGATTGATTGATTTAGGTCCTCCAACAGTTCTGCTTTTTCTTGTATCTAAGCCCTGATGGGCAATTCCTTCTCCCTTTTCTCCTTCTTAGTCTATTGTTGATTTGCTATTATTGACAATGCATTATAGTGTTTCTATCTCATGAAGTGAAGTGAGAATAAGATGAAGTCACTGGAGATAGGTAAAAAACTGAGTAAAAATTGAGAATATGTCCTGATAATGTTGTTCCGGGTGGGACTTCTAGGCCCTCACAATGTGTTAATAACTATTATTAAGCATTTTAGTATTTTTAGATAAAATGTAAATAGATGTATTCATAATTGTTTAATAGTATGTCGGTCTGTCTTTGTTGTGTATAATGTGTAAGTATGTAAATTAGTGTATTGTGTTCATGGACTAGGAATTAGCCCATTGGTATTTGTGTATAGGGTGTCTTGTGTTGTAAATGTTTTTTTTTTAATATGTACATTTATTTGTTTGTACTTAACAGCCCTGAAGAAGTCCTGTATTAGGACAAAACGCGTCGGCTGTACTGTTTGTTGAGTCACTTGAGCTGGACTCTGTTTTTATCTACGTTAAATGAAAATGGAATAAAAAGAAATAAAAAACTGAAGAACTTTGTGTCTTGATACAGACTTCTCTTATTGATAAAATTTTGCTGTATGGTGCACCTGTGCTTTTGCTTTGAATTGTTAGGTTCCTTCGGGAACAAGCACTGTGACGGTGGGTGCTATTCAGTGTGCACATGGATCCCAATTTGTATTGAAGGGATAAGATTAAGGGAGTGAAATTAGGTTAGGTGCTGGTAACTGGAAGGTACCACTGTTAGTTCTATTTTTTGTACTATTTAATTCTATCCAATTGTTACTCCTTTGTGGTGTCTCTGATGCAGACTCCGTTACCATAGGTATTCTCCTGAACTCATTCTCATTTATCGTCAAATTAGTAGGTGGGCTTGGTCTATAGGTACTAACCAAATGGTGTGCACCTTCATTGTCCAGTTCCATCCCTTCTCTCCTTCTTTGCAAATGTGAATTCATAGGAATCACTAAAGAACGTTCATCAACTTTCTGATTCTCAAAAATTGGCATTACTGGACCTATTGTTACTGGTACAGTTACAGCTTCCATATTCTTTGTTAACTCTCTTATCCTTTCAGTCAACTCTTTTGTGGTTTTTGCTAATTCGGTTGTATTGTCACTTTCTATCTCCTTATTTTGTGAAGTTTTCAATTGATCTTGTGACCTATTTATCTCATATCCTCGTTCGGGATTTTTATTCCTCCCAGTTTCCATTAGTTGTGCATTAGGTGTCACCACCACAGAAGTCTGTTGGTATGGAGGTGGGTTTCTGTTTAGAATATCTTCCAGCAATTCATCTTCCGTTTCACTACTACCATATCCATACTTTTCCGTAACCACATGTTTCTTTTTCTCTGTACACTTTCTCTTTGCTTCCTCCTCAACTGTAAAAGCTGGAAACAAACCTCCTGTCATATTAGAACATCTCCAACGCTTTAGTCTGTCCTCATGATTCAACCCCCATAACCTTCCAGGCACAAACTCATGATTCTTCAATCCTCTGAATCTCTCTCGTTCATACATTTCATCTTCCCATTCACTTAAAGCTTCAAACTGTGTCGGTCTAGGTCTAGGTTCTAACTTTATCATTTTCTCTCTCAAATTCCGAAGTACTGCTACACTAAATGAACCATTCTCAGGAAAAGCCAATGCTCCATAATTTTTAGTATATTTTGTCCAATTTTCTAACCATATGCATGTATGATATCCATACTTCAGCATCATATGCGAAGCTGGTGATTTCGGCGGAGGAATTACTTGTCCCTCTCTAGTCACTACCTTTTTGTCTTTCTTAAAGAAGTTCTTAACTTTCGACATCCACGACGTTTTCTCTCTACCATATTCATAATAAGACATGATTCACAATCGCTTTTCTCTCCTCAAAAGTTCCGCAATTCAACACTGTTCTCTATGCGTTATTCCAACCAATCCTAGCGCGGCTTACACCAACACTCCAATCATAAACTTCCACGTCACTAGTCTATTTCGACCAATGCTAACGTGACTCACACCAACACTCCAATCAGAGCGGTTTCTGTCTACAGCGCACTGTCCAATCCCAGCGCGGCTTTTTGTCTACGTCAGTTCTACTCCTGATTCTGTATGACTAGCGCACTGTCCAATCCCAGCGCAGCTTTTTCTCTACGTCAGTTCTGCTCCTGACCCCTCCTTTACAAATTTTATCGGCAATTTCTTTTTCAACAATTCTTCGTTAGTTACAATATTTAAAACACATTTCCATTGTCTGATTCGCTAAACCAAAGAAATAGCTTTGTCCATTTACACAAGAATTCTGTATTTTCCAGTAGGCAGCGCTTACCTCTACCCTACCACAGAATATTTCTGTTTCGCCGATAAAGTAGCACTTCCCTCTACCTCACCCTTCTTTCAAGCAAGCGGTAAACCCGTTTCTCTGGGGATAAAACACATGTGGAGACTATACTGCTCTTGAGAATTAAGGCCAGAGTTTCACAAGAAAACCGGTCGCTATTTCACTCACACACCTTTTATACGGAAAATATCCCTATCATAACACAACCTGTGTTATCACCAATATGAACTCAGACAATGCACTATTCCATGTGACTTCTCTTGCCACACGTGTTCCACTTCCTACTTCCCGGAAGCGTGAAAACTTCGACTTACATATAACATAACGCAATGCAACATAAAGTGTTAGACATGAAATAATCAATAATCACCAAACTAATCTATAGTAACCATAACTCTGCTACCAAGAAATCTGATCCAGCGCTAACAATAAAAATTATTCTCCTATGCGCTTCGGTCATCCAGGTACAACTATCCCTCCAATACACAGACTATATCCATATGACGGTGGGGCCCATAACACTGCACATGCATTCACTCACTCATTTATTCCCTGGATTTCCTCAGTCAGTAACCTAGGAGAAAAACAGTAAAACGATTCGCTGGAAGGAGTCGGGATACCTCTTTTTAACACAACATAATATTTCTCATTGTTTTAAGGTATTCCGCTCATTGGTCGATGGACCAACTAGTAGGAATCAGTTGATGGTGATTAAGACCAGCTCAATCACAATAAACCTTTTAACATTTTACATTAATCATTGAGCTAAAGAACTACTGAGTCATTTGTTTAAAGATAATAAAGTTTATATAAAGTTTAGAAGCATGAAATAAGTTTTAGGTTTATTATTCAGATTATTACATTTGTTATCATTATACGAATAAATTGAAATTGCAATGCATACCTATTAGATGGAAGAATAAAGTTTGTCACCGCAAGAACTCCCAAACTCTCTATCTATCTGTTCTGGAAAACAGGCCTTCTCGTTCTTTTCCCCTTCAGTATTTTAAGAATAAAAGTCTAATAGTTCTAAATGGAAAAAATCTATCAAGAATAAAAGTTCTTCAAAAAGCAGTATCTTATGCTCATTTAAAATATAAAATAGCATCAGCAGCCTCAGCTCATCAGCATCAGCAGCAGTAACTCCATACGCAGCTAACAGCAGTCAAAAAACAGCAAAAAGCAGCTCCCAGCAACCAGCAGCATCCACCCCCTCCCCACCAAGAGTAGGTCTTCTTATACCCTAATTCTAGCTTACTAAATAAAATGTTGCATCTTTATGGCGAGATTCTCTCTAATTGGTCCATTTGAGTCCATATACATCTTTTATCAAACTTCCTTGTTCTAACCAGTTCTTTGTGGAATGTCCATATTTGCATCGTTTCCCACAGTTCGTGACATTACTCATCCGCTTCGATCAGTCCAACTTGTATCACCTTCCGATACTTTTTAGGTTCAACAGTTCTTTTTGTCCATTTATTCTTTTTGACTTCTCACGCTTCTTGCTGACCCATCTTGGCACACATTTACTCAGTAAGGTCACAATAGCCTTGACCATACTTTCATCCTAGGCTCTTGGAACGATCACGTGGTCATTCTTGTTCACGGCCTTTCTCCTTGTCTACATTTCTCCTCGCGCATGCGTATTCTAGCTCATGGCGGCCATTTTAGATCGCTGCTCAACAGGCCTAAGCGCACTATTTACAAAGATAAACAAAATATAGTTAAGAATAAAGAATATAAACCCTTTCGTTTCCCTCCCGTCATTATACGTACCCCAATTAGGTATTACCTAGCAAAAAGCAACATATAAAGCCGTCCCTTACTTACCATTGCTTTATTTTGCCACTACACGTTTTGTTTTCAAAGCACAAATCATGCATTTTATTATTCTATTAATACGCAAATATTAGGTTATGTTAGCCACGTCAACAAGTATAAGTAAATTAGTTTGCACACAAAATAGCGTGTTACCTTTAACCCTTCACATGTAACATACATTGTTGGTTATTTACTTGAACGAACTTGTTTGTTAATCATTTTATGTAAATTATTAGGAGGTTAAATTTTTTTCTTTTACCCTGCTCCATCACCCCCCAAGGTAGTTAAAAACCTGGGGGTGAAATTTGACTCAGACTAGACCTTTGAGCCCCAGGTTAAGGCTTTATTCTCCTCCTGTTTTTTCACCCTCAGATCTTTGAGAAGGATGCTGCACTTCATTCCAGTAGAGCATTGCAAGACGATTGTCAACGCCCTAATAACCTCTAGGCTGGACTATTAGAACAGTCTTTACTTGGGCCTCAGAGTCTTTTTGATTCAATGTCTGCAAACAATTCGGAATGCTGCTGCTTAACTGATTTTGAAACTCCCACCTCGTATTTCGGTGTCTGGTCATCTTCATGCACTTCAATGCCTTCCCTTTAATAAGTGAATCCAATTTAAAGCTCTGATCTTGGCCCTTCAGGGCCTACCATCAAAGGGGCCCTCTCTACCTTAGGAGCCATTTCAAACCATACACACAGGAGAAGCTTTTGAGATCCAATAATCTCACACTCTTCCGAATCCCTTGGATTCACAGGGCCAGAAAAGGAGGCAGATCCTTCAGCTTTTTGCCAACTAAGCTTTGGAAGGCACTGCCTCTTAACTTGAAAAGCAGCCCCTCTGAAGCAGTCGTTAGAAAGTCATTAAAAATTCATCTTTTTGTTTCTTGTTAAGGTAGCTGTCACCCCTTTCTCTGCTCCCTTCTTTGGGTGTTTTTTTCCGCTAGCGCTGGGACGCCTCCTCAGAGGTGGCTGTGCGCTTTATAAATGGGATTATTATTGTTGCTATGGACTTGTAATAATAAACCCATTTTAATGGTAAAGTTGGATTTATTATTACAACTTTAAAAATGCCACTTTTAGAACATTCACATTTTTCTTCTCTTAAGCTCGGTTTGCCTGCTGCCTATCTCCAATGCACATCTGGGGTGTATGACAGCTGGGACTTGTGCATTCACTCTAGACAACCACACACAAAGGAAGCTTAGGTGTGTCTGATGGGCCATTCACATCCTGATGGGTCATCCTGGGCAGGATGGGAGGGAGAAGTTGGCACTTACACCTTAATGGGCTGTGTCCTGCTCCCACATAAAGGACTGCTTAACCCCCTGTAGTGAGTCTGGAGCCAGGGCAGGAAGGAAGGATCTATGTGCACTTCAAAACCCCTCTTTGAAGTCTCCCCCACTTCAAAAGCATCACTGGGTATAAGAATTGGACTTCTGACCCTACCAACACAGTACACTTCCGGACCTCAATCAATCAATCAGGTGTTTGTTAAGCGCGACTACTCACCCGTAGGGGTCTCAAGGCGCTGGGGGGGAAGAGGGGGGTTCGCAGGTTTCAGTCCATCAAGGAAGGGGTCTGTCGAAGAGCCAGGTTTTGAGGTTTCTTGCGAAGATGGGGAGCGATGTTGTCTGTCTGAGGTGGAGCGGAAGGTCGTTCCTGGCTCTGGCCGCGAGGAAGGAGAAGGAGCGGCCACCCAATCTGGTCTTTCTGGTGCGGGGGACCATGGCGTAGGAGAGCTGGGCTGATCGTAGGGTCCTTTGGGGTGCGTGGAATTTGAGTCGGCTGTTCAGGTATGCTGGTCCGGTGTCGTGGAGGGCCTTGTGAGCGTGGGTGAGCATCTTGAAGGTGACTCTAGCTTCGATGGGGAGCCAGTGGAGTGTGCGCAGGTGCTGGGAGATGTGGCAGTGTCTTGGCAGGTTGAGGACCAGTCTTGCGGCGGCGTTTTGGATGTTCTGTAGCTTGCGGGTGAGGTTTTTGTTTATTCCGGCATAGAGTGCGTTGCCGTAGTCGAGTCTGCTGGTGACCAGGGCGTGAGTGACGGTCTTTCTGTGTTCGAGGGGGATCCATTTGAAGGTCTTACGTAGGAGGCGGAGGGTGTGGAAGCAGGAGGACGAGACGGAGTTGATCTGGCGGTCCATTTTGAGCTCTGAGTCCAGGATGATTCCCAGGTTGCGTGCGTGGGGGTGGGCGGGCTTCCGAGGGCGGGGGGCCACCAGGTGTCGTTCCAGGCATCGGGGTTTGGGCCCATGATGAGTACTTCCGTTTTGTTGGTGTTTAGTTGTAGGCAGCTGTTTTTCATCCATTTTGCAACGGCTTCCATGCCTTCTCGAAAGTTGTGTCTGGCGGTGTTGGGTTCGTTGGATAGGGAGAGGATGAGTTGGGTGTCGTCTGCTTATGACAATGTTGAGTCCGTAGGTTCTGACGATGGGGGCGAGCGGAGCCATGTAGATGTTGAAGAGCGTAGGGCTGAGGGAGGACCCCTGGGGGACTCCGCAGGTGGTTGGTGTAGGGTCCGAGAGGAAAGGAGGGAGTCTGACCCACTGCGTTCTGCCGGAGAGTAAGGAGCGGATCCAGTCGAGGGCCTTGTCTTGCATCCCTGCGTCGTGGAGTCTGCGTATTAGGGTGCGGTGAGAGACTGTGTCGAACGCCGCTGAGAGGTCGATGAGGATGAGGGCTGCTGTTTCTCCTTTGTCCAGTAGGGTGCGTATGTCGTCTGTTGCGGCGAGGAGGGCGGTTTCCGTACTGTGGTTTTTTCTGAAGCCGGATTGGGAGGAGTCGAGGATGTTGTGCTCTTCGATGAATGTGGCGAGTTGGCTGTTGATGGCTTTCTCGATGACTTTCGCTGGGAACGGGAGCAGGTAGATGGGTCTGTAGTTTTTGAGGTCGGTGGGGTCCGCCGAGGGTTTCTTCAGGAGGGGGTTGATCTCGGCGTGTTTCCAGTCGTCAGGGAACGAGGTGGTTGCCAGGGAGCGGTTGATGGTGTGGCAGAGCATGGGTGCGATGGTGTCGGCGGCTCTGTTGAAAATGTGGTGAGGGCAGGGGTCCGTGGGGGCCCCGGAGTGGATTGACTTCATCGTCTTCAGTGTGTCTTCAGTGGTGAGGGCTGTCCAGTTGTCGATCGCTGGCTTCAGGGTGTCGGGGGTGGTTGGTGAGGGTTCAGTGTGTTGTTTGTCTTCGTCGAAGTTGTCATAGATGCTCTTGATTTTGTGGTGGAAAAAGGTGCTGAGTTTGTCGCAGAGGTCTTGTGAGGGAGGGATGTCGGTGGACTCGCTGGTGGGTTGGGCGAACTCCTTGATGATGTTGAAGAGTTCTTTGCGGTTGTGTGCGTGAGTGGAGATTCTGTCTTCAATCGCTTTTTTCCTCGTTTTTCTGATGAGTTGGTGGTGGGCGTTGGTGGCGGCTCTGAAGTTGTTGTGGGCTTCTGTGGATTTGGTGTTCCTCCAGGCCTTTTCGAGGCGGCGGCAAGTGCGTCTGGACTCTCGAAGTTCGGTGGTAAACCATCTAGCTTTCTTGGCGTGGGTGTTGTTGTTTTTCTTAAGGGGGGCTATGGTGTTGGGGCTGTCGGAGATCCATCTGTGCAGGGTTCAGGCTGCGGTGTTAGGGTCGTCGTTTTCCGCGATGGTTGGGGTGGAGTTGCTGAGTGATGAGGTTAGCTGGTCGTCGGTAATTCTGGTCCAGTTTCTTTGTGGGAGCAGATGCTGGTGTCTGTGGATAGTGGGTGTTCTGAAGGTGAAGTGGACGCATCGATGGTCAGTCCATGGGAGTTCGGTGGTGTGGCTGAAGGGGATAGAGTTTCCTGTTGTGAAGAGGGGGTCGAGGGTCCTGCTGAGTGCGTGGGTTCGGTCACGATCTGGCGGAGTCCAATGTTGTGGAGGTTGTCCAGGAGGGATGTGGTGCTGGGGTCCAGTTGGTTGTCGAGGTGGAAGTTGAGGTCTCCCAGTAGGGTGTAGTTGGTGGACGCGATGGCATGCGGGGAGATGATGTCCGTGATGGAGTTGGCGAAAAGTCCACGGGGTCCAGGGGGTCGGTAGATGAGGGTTCCTCGGAGGGTGGTGGTAGGGCTGGCCAGTATCTTGAAGTGAAGGTGTTCCATCAGGTCTGTGGGCTCGTCGGGGAGTGTGCTCAGGTGGAGGGTGGATTTGTGGACGATGGCGATTCCTTCTCCCAGGTGGGTGGGGCGGTCCTTCCTGGAGATCTTGTATCCTTGGGGAATGGCGATGGCGATGTCCGGTCCCGAGGTGGTGTTGGTCCATGTTTCGGTGAAGAACGCTATGTCCGGGGTGGTGCTGTCGAGGAGGTCCCAGATTTCGGTGGCGTGTTTGTGGAGGGATCGGACTTTGAGGAGGATGCATTGCAGGGTCTTCGGTTCGGTTGTGTTCTTGCGGGCGGGTTGCGCTGGGTCCGTGGTCTTGGCGGTGCTGCAGGTGTGCCGGCAGCGGTGACAGCTGAAGGGTCCTTGGGTGTCGGCTGGTGATGCTAGCTTGCAGTTGTTGTTGCGGCCTGGGTTGAGAGCGTGGAGTGCCCCTGGGTCGTAGCGTTGGCGGTGCAGAGATCCAGGGTTCCTGGTGCTGGTCGCGGTCGGGTCACGGACGGGCGCAGACGAGCTTGCCTTTGGCGCGGCCGCCATCAAGTAGGGGTTGGGGAGGGCTGGACAGCTGGGAGGCGGGGAGGGGAGCTGGATTGGGCCGGTCACGCTGGTCGTGCTGGGGGGGAGGGGCCGCGGGGGCAGCAGCGGCGGGGAAAAACGGGCGGAAAAAGGCAAAAGTAAAAAAGGCAATAAGAGAGGGAAAAGTGAAAATAAGGCAGCAAAAGTGCAAGAAGAGTGGAGGAAAGACACAGAGGACACAGAAGGAGAGTGAAAGGGGGCGATTGAGATGAGGGTAAAAAACGAGTGAAAACGGAGGAAAGACACAGAAGGAGAGTGAAGGGGGGAGCTTGAAATGAGGGGAAAACGAGTGAAAATGGAGGAAAGACCCAGAAGGAGAGTGAAGGGGGGAGATAGAAATGAGGGAAAAAACGAGTGAAAAAGGAGAGAAAAAGCGGAGCGAGAGAAAGGAGACAGAGGTCCACTGGACCACCAGGGATGAGGCGCAGGTAAAACCTGCGGGTGGAGGAGGGCCTCGAACACCAACACTCGAGAGTGCAGGGGCTCGGGGGAAGGCCTCACTTAATGGTGGAGCTGCGAGGGAGGGAGAGCAATTTCACTGACAATGAGTCAGTGGTCTTGCTCGCCTGTCCCCGCAGCGGCCACCATTAAGTAGGGGTCGGGGAGGGCTGGACAGCTGGGAGGCAGGAGCAGGGAGGGGAGCTGGATTGGGCTGGTCGTGCTGGGGGGGAGGGGCCGTGGGGGCAGCAGCGGCGGGGAAAAACGGGCGGAAACAGGCAAAAGGAAAAAGGCAAAAAGAGAGGAAAAAGTGAAAATAAGGCAGCAAAAGTGCAAGAAGAGTGGAGGAAAGACACAGAGGACACAGAAGGAGAGTGAAAGGGGGAGATTGGGATGAGGGTAAAAAACGAGTGAAAACGGAGGAAAGACACAGAAGGAGAGTGAAGGGGGAGATAGAAATGAGGGAAAAAACGAGTGAAAAAGGAGAGAAAAAGCGGAGCGAGAGAAAGGAGACAGAGGTCCACTGGACCACCAGGGATGAGGCGCAGGTAAAACCTGCGGGTGGAGGAGGGCCTCGAACACCAACACTCGAGAGTGCAAGGGGCTCGGGGGAAGGCCTCACTTAATGGTGGTGCTGCAAGGGAGGGAGAGCAATTTCACTGACAATGAGTAAGTAAGTAAGTAAGTCCGTTTTTATATAGCGCAGCTACTCACCCTTATGGGTCTCAAGGCGCTGGGGGCCGTAGTGGAAATTAAGTGAGCTATTGCCCAGAGTCACATGGTGCTGAGCTGAGCTGCCGCCGGAGCCGGGGATCGAACCGTGAACCCTGTGCTCCAAAGTCAGCTGCCCTGGCCGCTGCACCACACCTCTCCCTGAGTCAGTGGTCTTGTGGACCTGTGGATACTCTGCCAGGAAGAAGGACTGCTGTGCTGCTGAAGGAATCATACTCTGCTAGACAGCTGCTCTGGAAGAACTGCTTTTCTGCTGTGCTGACCTGTCTGCTGCACTCTCTGCCTGGGTGAGAAGGACTGGACCTACACCACTTGAACCCAGAGTGACTCCAAGGGCTTATCTGCTTGCCTCCTGTTCTGAAGTCTCAGAGACATCAAAGACTTCCAGCAACTCTGCAACAGCACCTTGACTCTGCCATCTGTGAGTTCTACCCTGCCAAGTGGTGCCAATCCAGTCTCGGGCCCTTGGAAGTGGAATTTCTGTGTTGCATCTTCAAAATCCACGCATCACTGTCATTGCGCAAGTCGGAAATGATTCATCTCCTTCGGCGCCGATGCATCGCCTGCTTTGAGGACATTGCATCGCCAACTGCACAGTTCGACAATGATGCATCGCCTACATCCAGTGCTGCTCGACGACACATCTCCGAGTGCGCCGCCCAACGACGATGCATCGCCTACGAATCCTAAGGATCAGAATCAACGCTTTGCCTCCCTGCTCCTCCATCTCGACATCGACGCATCCTCCAACCAAGGTACTTTTTCAGCTGGACAAGGTTGGTCCCTGTATCCAACCCACACTCCATCGCAGTCGGCCTGAACTTTTGTATTTACCCCGGTCAAGGTGTGGTATCTTTTTGGGTGGTGTTTTCTCTGTTGTACTGTTTTAAGTATTGCACAAATACACATTGCCTCCTAAGTTAAGCCTGCCTGCTCTGTTTCAAGCTACCAGTGAGTGAGCACAGGTCAATTATGGTGTGTATCTGACTTACCCTGACTAGGATTGTCATCCCTACTTGGACAGGGTGCATACCTCTGCCAAATAGAGACCCAATTTCTAACAAGCACTTACCAGGGCACAACGCCCAGCAAAGGGTCGCCAAAGACACTAGATAAGTGGACAATAAAGGATGGGTCTATTTGGAGTAAAGACTGTGACTGCTGTTTTAGTCTGGGACTGGTGGTCACCTTTTGGTTCCTGGAGTACTGTGTGGCAGGTAGTGGTCAACTAATGTGTCCAAAGGCACTGGGAGGCAGTGTACAAGGGTGGTGTCCTGGGATATCTACAGCGGCTGTTGGTTGGAGGAATTACATTTAGTGCTGTAGATACTCAGTTTCTCCAGGTCTTCTTCATAGCACTTGTGGGTAAAGATCAGAACTATCTTGCTCGCCTGATGCAGTTTCCTTTGTGGGAGATGCGGCACCGATTCTATGCTAGTTGATCTTACTGGGCTCAGGGGTGCTGTGGTCTGCAATTCATGGTCCTGGAGTGGCTTCATGATCTGTTGACCTGCTCATTGATCGATCACAGAAATACCTAGTCCCCAATTGGTGGTGGTCACTAAGCTATCCCAGGCCCCAAGACATTCTTGATGTGGTCTAATACCTACAAGCCTACTGGCGCAAGAGAGGAAAAAGGTGCAGGAAAAGGGCTGGATGAGAGTAAATGGCACAAGACATTGCAAGCACCTCCCACAGGAGCCACAGTGCTCATATGGATAAAGCTGATCGGACCTCGCAGGAGCATTGAGGTCCCACAGAATGCAAGATCTTGCAGGAGTGTCAGTCATCTTGATTGAAAGCTACACCTAGACAGACACCCAGCCGATTGCCTTTGAGTCTTTGTTATCTATGGTAGGGTCCCGCTAACATCACTCCTACTTTTGGCTGACATTTCAGCAAGATCCTTCAGCATGCAAGAACAGTACCACAGCCTGCAGGAACAGTACCACAGCATGCCGGCATGCAGGAACAGTACTAGAGCACGCAGGAACAGTACCACAGCATGCAGGAACAGTACCACAGCATGCAGGGACGGTACCAGAGCACGCAGGAATAGTACCACAGCATGCAGGAACAGTACCACAGCATGCAGGAACAGTACCAGAGCACGCAGGAACAGTACCTCTTCCACACCTTTTGCAGTAAAACATGGCAAACAAAAGCAAATGAAGACAAACATAGGTCAGTGCATGCTTTAGGACCTTAACATAGCCTCTCATTCCCCTACATGATATTGCCTAACCACAGCATAGCATCGGGATATATGCCAAGACCGTCAATAAATGTGCAATAAGTGCTTACCTATATATTACCATCCAGGTAAAATTCGTATCCACTCCAAACTAAGGGGCCAGTTCCTTCTGGAACGCAGATGTGAGGGGAGGCTCAAGAACTGCAGCTCCTACAAAGGTTTGATGAACTGACCGCCTCAACCACAGGAACAACTGCCCTAGAAGGAAGGTGGAAAGGAATGCAACTGCACAGCCTTCCAGGTCAGAAGAGACAGGGCAGCCTTTGCACAAAGCCAGCCACCATTTTGAGAGCAGTAAATATTTGAAGACCAATGATTCTAACATGCACTCAACAGACATGGATACTGACCTCATATTCAGCCACAAGGATGCACTGCATGTACATTCACCTTCCCTATATCTCCGACAGAATGTGAACGCTGAAGACCTCGGTTAAAGGATCCCAGTATTGAAGCCATGCAATTAGCCTTATATAATGCTTGACAAATGCGGCTTTTGACTGCCATGTTTTGTTGACAATGCCAATTACTGTTAACCAGAAGTCCCATCTGAGCCTGGACAGGTGGCACTACCTGCACCCAAGGCTTGATTTTTCAAAAACTGCTGCTTCTGTTACAACTTTGTTCACAAGTTGATACTTTTTGTTTGCTCCTCTGAGTCTGCACCAGCTGATTATAGCATCAAAACCTTTAAAACATGCAATCTAATCTAGAGACATCTGTAATAGTTTGCACATGCATATTTCTTCACACCTCTGGGACCTCGACAGTGGCGTAACAAAGACCCCTGCAGCCCCTGCGGTGCAGGGGGGCCCGAGCTCCGGGGGGTCCCCCTCGGGTAGAGACAGGCCCCTGGCGTGAGACCTCCGGACTGGATCCGGAGTGTGGGGGTCCCCCTGCATTACATTGCAGGGGGGCCCCTTCAAGTTTCGTTATGCCACTGGACCTCAACTCTGTGGTGACCTGCCTATGGGCCGGCAGCAATAAAATAATAGACACACACACACACGGGTCTGGTGCGTCTCTAACCGACCACGCCTTACAACATACCAGACTTATTAGTGCACATACAATGTTGGGATGCCAGACTATACTATTGTCTGGACACCTGCCAGCCTATTCAAACACATGTTAATGGCACACACCTAAAACCCCCCTCCGTTCTGTCTCCCAAATGGGTGGGTCCTATTGACCTACAATACTATATCCCTTCCCTATTTAGGAGTAAACAAAACCCAAACATTTTCATAAACATTTATCAACGTCACAATGACAAAACCCTGATCCAGTTCATAGAGACAAGATAATCAATCAGTGGTTTGTATAGCGCAGCTACTCACCCGTGAGGGTCTCAAGGTGCTGATGCGGAGAGGGAGGGGCTGCTGATCCGTCTGGGTGTGGAGGTTCAGTCGAAGAGCCAGGTCTTGAGGTCCTTCCTGAACTGGGTCAATGACGGGATTGCCTGAGGTGGAGGGGCAGGGTGTTCTGGGTCTTGGCAGCGAGGTAGGAGAAGGATCTTCCTCTGTTTCTGGTCTTGTGGATTCGTGGGACGGAGGCCAGGGCGAGTTGGGCGGAGCGGAGTTGTCTGGCGGGTGTGTGGAATGCTAGGCGGTGGTTCAGATATTCTTGCCCTGCATCATGGAGAGCTTTGTAGGCATGTGTGAGGAGCTAAAAAGTGATTCTCTTGTTGATAGGGAGCAGTGGAGTTGTCGGAGGTGTTGTGTCATGTGGCCAGATAACCGTGACTGGCGTTTTTTCCTTTTAGGCACTTTAGTTACCTGTAATCTTTAAAACTGCCAATCTCCGGTTCTACTGATTGGATTTTTTTAATTTTGGTCTCAAATAATTTATTAGATGTTGTGGGATTTTTCTTATGTTTTCACAGTTTGAATTACTGCATAAATACTTTACACACTGCCTCTGCATTCAGCCTGACTGCTTTTGTGCCAAGCTACTAAAGGGTTAAGCAGAAGTTAAATTGGAGTTTGCTTATGTTTCACCGTGACAGAGATTATGTTTGCTGCTTCAATAGGGTTTCACCCTCCTCAACCAGTAACTCAATTTGCGACATTGGTGTTCAGCTGTGATATTTCGACTTGTGTTTGTGCAGTGCATACAGTGATTTGGTCTCTCACTAAAATCCCAGGTAAATAATTTGAGACCATTCCCCCCCCCCCCCCCGGGTGTTTTATATAGCGCAAACTTGACCCGAAGGTATCAGGTATCAGAGCGCTTTACATGAGCACCAGTTAAGTTACACAAGGACACATTCATTTTTGTTAGGCACGGGGAGATTAAGTGATTTGCCCAGAAGCACATGATGTTGAGCATCATTATTGAGACTCGAACGGGGTTCCTCAGCTTTAAGATTTACAGCCCTAGCCCGTTCGGCCACATCCTCTCCCCAATTTCGAGCCTTTTTCAAATTCTCTCTTTTTCCTCAATTGGTCATTTTGCAAAATGTGATTCCTACCTCACCTTCATAAACTTGGGACACTTTTGTTGTTGCAGCTGTGATACCTTGTGAGAATGGAAATGAATCCTAACTGCCTATCATACTGCAATATGAGGCAGCTGAATGAGTTCTGCAAGGAGAGGGGGCTGGCCGTGAAGAAGGGGTCAACTAAGTAGGACCTTCTGGATGCCCTGTATAATTTTGAGGTACCACATTGGTGGGTGACACCCCGAGAGAAATCAAGAGGGTGATGACCCGGAGAAGGATGATGAGGAGAAGGAGGGAAATTACTTTGCAGTGGCTCCAGAGTAGAGAGGAGGGCCCACAGAGATGGAGCCCCCTGCTGGATACAATGTAGGAATCAGTGTATTCCCCCCACACCCTGTCTCCTGAAGAGTTGAAGAGTTGAAGGACAGACAGGCTGAGAGGGGCCTGAAGCTGCAGCTAGCCAGGATGGCTGCAGAAGACAGGGAGGACCTGGCTTGGCAGTTCGGGCTGGACTGTTCCCACAAGGAACAGGGTCAAGACTGATTTGCATATGGCTGGGTCCAAACTGGGGTGGTGTGGTGAGCAAAAGAATGATGGATTTAACCCAGATCCTTGTGACTGGGGGTGAATGTTTGCATTGTCCAGCATTCCGTCCATCAATTGTTTCTTTTGCAGAAGACAGAAGAGCTGAGGCTGAAAAGCCTTAGCGGAGGAAAGAAAGGCTGAGGCAGAGAAAGCCTTGGAGGAGAGACAAATGTTGGCTCATGGACTGAGTCTAAAGGAGATGGACTTGAAGGCCAAACAGCTGTCAGAGTCCAGCAGAAATGGTGGCAGCGATACCACATGGTCCAAAGGGGATCAAGGAGCCTAAAGACCTGGTGCCCAGCTTTGAGGTGTGGGGGAATGATATTGATATCACAGTTTGCAGTCAATGAGGTAGCCCTTATAATACATAGGGTACCAGAGGAGTTTTGGGGGTCCAGACTGTTGAGGCATATGCCAGCTGTACGGAGGCATACCCTGTTGGTTTTCAAGGTGTCTGCCCAGATGTCCTACAGAGCAGCCCTCATTGAAAAGATGCAGCTCACCACTGGCTCTGGTAAGAAAGATTACTTCTTCTTTAATTAAGCATCTTAGTACAAAGCTGGAAGGGACGCAGAATTACCACAGCTGCCTCAGCAAGGTTTAAAAACATACATTCCACCTTGTACAGTACATTCTATCTGCTTGTTACATTTCCCATTATGCAAGTCCCACTAAGCATAACCCAACACATATCACTAAGTTTAGGCTCACACCAGACGGATACCAATTTAGGGACAGCCGCAGACTGACAGGCCAGTTTTGGGGTTGATTTTCTGGATTCCTCCAGTAAGGCACTGAACGGTTGCATGACGGGCAGCCAAGTGAGTGGGTATCTAGGGACTGTATGCTCTAATTGTGAGAGAGCACATACTCAGCAACTGTTTCACAGAGTTGCACCAACACCAGATTGACTACAAGCGTATTGATCCCAGGGAGCTTACAAAGGAGGCAGACCTTCGAGTTAGTACCAGAGTGTCCTGGAAGGTACCCGGGAGTGATTCTGAGAAGGGTGGTTCAGATTCCCCAAAACAGAATGAGGGGGGAGGTACATCATGACACATAGAGGTCCTAGAAGAGTGTGGGGGAAAGGGTTCCCACACACCTCCTAGGAATAGGAGGAGAGGTTCTAGAGGGTGGAGGCCCAGGGCAACCCATTTCCAACCCCAGTGCTTTGATTGCTCCCAGTTGTGGCACACGCAAGGGGACCTGGTCTGTACCAAGAGACCATCCACAGGAGGGAGCGCCACAGTGTCAGGAGTGCTGGGAGGGGCGGCCACCCATGGCAACCTGAAAGCTCAGCTTTCTGGGGGTACCACTCCAAAGCAGAGGGTACGTAGGGCCAGATGGAGGGGCAAGAGGAGAATGTACTCACCCCTGTCACCTGCTCACCCACAAGGTACAGAGCCTGGGCTGAAAAGCCAGTCTCAGGATACCACCCCTGAACTGGTGGGAGGTCGGGTGGAAATAGGGCGCCTAATGCCCAGGGCTCTTGTTACCCACTCTGAACACCCTCAGAAGCCCATAAGGAACTCCTTTCCAGTACCAAGGCTGGAAGAGAGAGCTACCCAATGTACCTGTTTGAGGCCTCTACCTGGCAGTAAGTGGTACAGGGCCTGGCTCCTGACACTGACAGCTGTCAGTGGCCCCTGTTGGTTGATGTCCTTATGCGCAGGATTTTCCTTGGGTTGGGGACAGACGTCTGATCCAAGGGGTGGGATGGGCTACATTTCTTTATTGACCATGATAGTATTGTCTGCTTATTGAGATGCATCTGTGAGCAAGTTACGGTTAAGTGCTTCACAGATGGGAACAACAAGTGAGGAGAAGGGTTCCCCATGGGTCAGTTCAGTGGTTCCAGAGATTGTAGACAGAGGGATCCATATGAGCTCAGAGAGGCGCAGAACTCACAAGTGCCCCTGCATAATAAAGCCTTCACCCAGGTTCTATCGCCTAAACAGGAAAGCCCATATAGATATTGATTAGTCTTCCCTTGCCTTTGGCTAGAGGGGCGTTATGCTGAACTTAACCCTTTCTGCAGGGTCATCCTCAAACTATTTGCCTTCACCCTCCTGTTTTCTGAACCTATTTTGGTTGGCTTTTAGGGCTCTGTGCACTTTACCACTGATAACCAGTGCTGAAGTGTTTGTGCTCTCGCCTTTAAACATGGTGAAATTGTCTTACACCCAATTGGCACATTTAATTTACGCCTAAGTCCCTAGTAAAGTGGTACTGCATGTACCCAGGGCCTGTAAATTAAATGCTACTAATGGGCCTGCAGCACTGATTGTGCCTTCCACTTAAGTATCCATTTTAAACATGTCTCAGGCTTGCCATTGCAGCCTGTTTCTGCAGTTTTAAACTTCCATTTTGACCTGACAACATAAACCTTTTGCCAGGCCTAAACCTGCCTTTTATTATACATATGAGTTACCTCTAGGGTAGGCCCCAAACAGCCCATAGGGAAGGCCATAGGGCAGGGTATTTAAAATGTTGGACATGTACGTTTAACTTTCAATTTCTTTTTCACTGCTTCAAGGCCTAACTTTCCCATAAGATAACGTTGGGTTTATTTATTTATTTCGGAATTTGTAAAGCGCCGGAATCGCCCCCAGAGGGGTATCTCCGTGCTAGAGGAGCTTAATATACAAAGTCAAAGTGATCAGTTACTGAAAAGTTCTGTCTTAAGAAGTTACATAAAGCGGAGTAGGTTAGAGCACTTACGTAGTTGAACAGGTAATGAGTATATTAAGTGCCAGGCGGGCTGCTGTATTTTGAACAACCTGCAGTCTATTCAGCAGGGATTCATTAGCAGACACAAGAAGGGCATTGCAATAATCGAGGCGGCTGATTACCAAGGCTTGAATCATGGTCCCGGGGACAGCTAGGGGAAGGAGATGGAACACTGTACGGAGAAGACTCAGTGTGTGGAAGCAAGTACCTGAGGTGGCCATGACTTGGTCTCTCATAGTTAGAGGGTGGTCAAGTCGGACACCTAGGTTTTATGCCACTATTTGAGGGGTATGGGCTAAGCCCAACTCTGGGGACCACAGAGTTTGAGCACTGCAAAATAAAAAAATTTCGGTTTTAGCAGCATTAAGCTGGGGGAAGTTTTCCGTCATCCATCCGGAGATTGCTCGCATACCATCAGCGAAGAGAGATTTGGTCGAAGCCTTGTCGTTATCAAAAGATAAGAGGATTTGTATGTCGTCTGCATAAGAGCAGGGAGTGAACCCATGGTCTCTGATAATCTTAGCGAGAGGGGCCACATACACATTGAAAAGGGCAGGGCTGAGGCAGGAGACCTGAGGAACCTTATTATATTTAATAAGTGCTAACGTTTGATTGGGAACAGATAAACATTTCATGTTTCATGTTTGGTGTCTCAGAAATTGTATTTAAAAAAAATCCTCTTTCATGGTAAAGTCTGATTTTAAGTTACAATTTTGAAAATGCCACTTTTAGAATGCTTGCATTTTCCTACCCTAACTCTTTGGTGCCTGTTCCTGGGTTACATGACTGGGTGTAGTTGGCAGTTGGACTTTGTTTATTCCTCCCAGACAGCCACATAACAGAGGGATTAGGTGTTCCTGGATTGGTCATCAACTGGAAGGATGGGGGGTGGAGCTGGGCACAGCACTGCTTACATTTGCCAAGTTACCAGATGGTTAAGCACAGGTGAATTTGTGGTTTGGTTGTGTTTCACCCTGACAGGTTGTGGTTGCTGCTTGAGTAGGGTTTCACCTCCCTTAGCCAGTAACCCAATTTCCAACATGATCACATTCTGGTAGTCAGAACCACAACAGAGGAACATGACCAGGCTCTAGAATAGGTATGCAGAGTACTTCAAACAGCCAACTTAACCCAAAACTCAACCAAATAAGAATTTCATAAAACATAACTGAATTTTTACAGGTCAGATCTTTTCAGGTCGGGGCATGCGACCGGACCCGGACAAGATCAAAGTCGGAAATGAGCACCAGTCCCGAAGGATGTGTGTGACATCTCATCATTCCTGGGAATTAACCCAGGCATGTGATGATTCCAAGCATTCCAAGAAGTCAAAAAGACCACAGTGCCACAAGCATGGCCTATTTTGACCCATCGTGTCTCACTGAACTCATTATGGACACCAGCCCAGTAGTGTTGGGAGCCATTCGAACACAACATAGATCTGAATGAGGAATGCTGCAGAATTGTATCTTATACCAGTCACAGCCTGCCGGACTTTGAAAGACTGTACACTCAAGCAGAGAAAGAAAGACTAGTACATGTGTGGACATGTGAGTACTACCACATCTTTATATATGGGAAACGCTTCAGCATCAGGCACTCACAACAATCTTTGGGAATCCCAGAGCAAAAATTCCATTGAGGATTGAGCGATGGGTAATTTGTCCGCAAGAATACCCATACTCAATTCTGCACAAACCAGCAAAAGACAACCTAGCGAACAACCCGTCCCAACACCCACTCATTGTCAAAAAGAACCTCATTGCCAGCTGAAGACTGCTTAAACTTCCTAGTGAGTCATGCTCATCATCATCGAAGAAGCCAGACACCAGACTACACACTGACAGAAGTGAAAAGACAAACACAAATGGATCAGTGGAGACACACCGAAGACAGCTCACTAGGCGGGAGTGAAATACAAAGACCTGTCTGCATTTCGGCAAATCCACAGAGAGTTGGCTGTGTACCAGTGAGGCATTTTACTGAGATATACCAGAATAATAATTACAAGTCTACTCCGACCATGGATCATAGACCTCATTCCCGAAGGACACCGAGGGATGGTAGCAACCAAAAGAGCTCTTCGGGACAGAGTATGGTTTCTGGGGCTGGATCAAATGGTTGAAGACACCCTAAGAAACTGGTATCAGTGCCAACTTGTGAGAGAACGCCCAAACCATCAACACTTCAAATGTCTCCACCCCAGGAAGACGTCTAACACAACATTGCAGTTGGCCTCTTTGTTCCACTGCAATCAGGAAAATGTGTGATTGTAGTACTGACGAATACTCGAGATTTCCCATAGCAAAGGAGATCTCATCCATAAGTGTGAAAGCAGTCCTCCCAAAGCTGGATGAGATACCTGCAGAACCTAGACTATAAGCCACCGAACATAACACCACTCTGGTCTCAAGCTAATGGCATGGTTGAGCTATTCATGTGGACATTAAAAAAAGACAATACAGCAAGCAGAAAATTAACACATGCCCTTCAATAAGCTCTGAACACTGTTCTACGGGTGTATTGAAACATTCTGCACCGCATCACAGGACAATGCACCACAACCTTCATGTATGGCCGGGAGCTTAAGACAAGAATACTGAGCTGAAACCACCAGCTAAACCAAGAGCAACGGCACAAATCGACAATCGAGATATGTCCACGGGATGGAACAGAATGAAGGGGAACACAGAGGCCCGAAGACATGACAAGATGTCAGACATCCTGAGAGATGACTAGGTGCTGGTGAGACAGCCAAAGACCCAAAAGACCGACACCAAATATGAACCCCGCCCCTGTGAGCGGTAGGGAGGATAGGAACCATGGTGACAGCTAAGAATTGCAACAAGCAAATAATGTGGAACATATCACACTTCAGACCCTATCATTAACTGTGGTGGGGGAGAGGAAGACAGCACAACACTGGCCGCAGAATGGGAGAGTGGAGAAGAACTCACATGGGATCCACATCCCCCTGAAGGAACCAGCAAGACACAATGCAGCTCATAGAAAAGTCGCAGGAAGCCAACTCGACTAAGTGAAGAGCTACTTCAAGTGGAGGGTAAGAAGCTAGCCGAACTGCAGAGGAAGGCAGTGACCGGACTGGGGCGGGGGACAGGAAGTCGGGGCAGGGGAAGGACGGGTGAGGAAGAGGACACAGGCATAGTAGACCAGCTCTGGTGTGAGTAGGCCATTTGATATAATTACATAGGTTTAATAAATGAAAGGATTGGACTGAGCACCAGTGTCTCCTTTAATTAATGCACAGATGTCAGATTCCTGTCCCGAACAGAGACAAAACAAGCAGGTCACCAAGGATACCACTGAGACAGAAGCAGCAGAAGCACAGCGGGGAGCAATCCTAGGGCTGGTTCTCACAACCTCAAGAGGAGGGGCACTGTCATAATAATCACATTGGCAGCCTGGTACTTGTGGGGCTGTGGGCTGCAGAGCCTGACTCGACCCCCAAACGACCAGACACATAAAGGGACTGCACCACAGATACCCCCCACACATTGCCTTGAGACCCTTACGGGTGAGTAGTCATGCTTTACAAGAAACCTGATTGATTGAAAGTGTTCCATAACATAGGCATGCAGATTAACAAGTAGATATAGAGATACAGTGAAAACAGTTAGCCTGAGCAGCAGCCTGATTAAATAAATCCCGTGCATGGCACTCGGAGTAGTCAACAAGAGCCGTACTGGGTTGTGATCACTGTGAAAAGCATCCTCAGAAGAGACTAAGGACCTTTCACCAGTTAAAGCTCATTGGGAAACTGTGAGATGACTAAGACCTCGTATCATACAATAATAAACTGACTCTTGCTTACCAAGAACTTACAGAATGCCCATTGTTTACCTTTGGTTGGCTTTATGGTCACTCATCTGCTTGCTTTTTATTCAATGGCTTTCCTTGTCCCAGCTTGCCCATTTTGTATTTGTCCCTCCTGCATAGCCTCCTTACCACCCCTATGATTGGCTGGCTTCTCTCCTTCCACTACTCATTTTCAGGGAACTACTGGTCAAGGAATTCATGAGAGTGCATGTGTTTTCCATCAATCTCCATCTGCTTTTCCCCCTGCTAAATATCTACCCAATACCCTTCGTGTAGCTGTCTCCCTCGTGTACTTATCCACCCCACCAAACTCCCTACCTCGATTGCCCTCAGTGTTGCTTTCTCGCTTGTGTGCTTCTCCCCCACCCCATGTTGGTCCCTTTTCTGTGCTGCTTTTTCCCTCCCTGTTGCCCCCACATGTTTGTTATATATTTTTTTTTTTTTTTTGAACGGGACAAGGCAGCAAATTGCCGTTGGCCCATTAGCCTTAAAAAAGCTTTTGTTACTTCTATAAGATTTTTTTAATTTATTGGTCCATCTCTGATTGGTAAATAAAAAGGCACCAGCGTTGTAAATACAAATGTACGCGGCTACAAAATTACACAGCCACATCATGGTGCCACCGCATCATGGTACTTTTTTTTTTTTTGGCCATGCTGCACAGCATCATCAAAATGCATTGGCAAAGCCAATAGGCCCCATAAGCCAGACCTTTTTTCCTTTGCCAATGCTAGTCTCCCAAGTACATTTCATCAAGTCGGATAAGATTTATTGTTCTAGGAGCTCACACACATCAGTCACCCATGCTAAACACCTTTGTATGACCATATAAGAGCACAATCCATTTTTATTAAAATTTCGCTGCGGCGGCATAGGACACCTCCTGCCTGGAAGATTCAGTATTTAGACACACAATTGGGGATGAACTCAGGCACTATAAGGAAAATGGCTAGATTTCTTCTGACATTTTGACAGAATGGGAAGATAGGAATAAGGGGATACTGAATTTGGACAACATACCGAAACACAAAAACGCTCGAAAACAAGATAGAATCCTTTGAAAAACAGCTTAAAGGTTTAGAAAAGATTGTCCCTCTTACCCCTGAGATATAGGAAGACATTAGCAGAGAAAGGGACCCATGCTCACTTGCTGGAAAGACTGATGCTTGGACCAAAGCCACTATATGGCCAAGATACACAGGAAGGAAGCTAAACTGGGCAATTTCTGGCCTGATGATGAAGCCAGAACTTAGAGTGCCCCCGATCACTTCTATTAATGACGACATTGGTCAGAAATATATAAGAAGAAGCTATTAATCAGATGTTGTTATCACAATACTACTCTGATCTGTACATTGCAAGGGACAAACTATGTCAAGATACCTAGGCAGAGGAAACATGACTCCAATATTACCAAACCGGATAGAATTAGAGAGCCCACTGTCAATACAAGACTTTAAGAAAGTTAGGACTGATTTAGGAAACCTACCAAGGGTTAGTCACAGATTTCTAACTGATTTATCTGGATATCCTGGCAACAAAGCTTCATAGGAGGGTGGACACCTGAAGGGCATGCCTCCAGCTACAAGAGAAGCTTTGTCTCCCTTCTGAAGCCTGGTGGAGACACATTCAGCCACTCTCGATGCCCAACATTGACCACATAACTGTTACTAAAGATACGGCGAGTTGTATAATCCTTCCATGATTAAAGAAGTTTTTGTACCAGGCTGTAACACTTCCTCCAATATTTGATGTCTGCACCACATGCTTGAGCAGATAAACCCCCACATCAGCCTCTGGTCCAGAAGTGTTTGCTTAGGACTTAGGAAAAGCTTTTCACCTGATTAGCTGGAGATGCATCTTTGAAGATGACAAAGAACAGGGATCAGAGGTACAATGTTAAAATGTATCACAATGCTGTACTCTACATGGAGTGTGAGGGCGGAACTGGCCAAATGGAGCATTGAAAGGGAAACTCTACAACGGTGTCCTCTCTCGCTCCAGTAATAATTCTGTGAACCGTGATGCCTTTCACAATCTAGTGCATGATGAGAGGGAAACAAGGGCACAGCCAAGTCAGGTACAACTCACATCATTTCATAACATGCTCAAGACATCTTATCATATCTTATCTTATCTTATTATATCTTATCAAGTCTTACATCGTATCATATCTTGTATCATATCTTATATCTTATCATATCTTATAATATCTTATCTTATCATATCTTATCATATCTTATCATATCTTATCATATCTTATATCATATCTTATCATATTGTATTGTATCGTATATCTTATCATATCATATCTTATCTTATCATATCTTATATCGTATCATATCTTATCATATCATAATATCTTATCATATATCGTATTGAATCATATATCATCTTATCCTATCATATCGTATTGTATCATCATATCATATCACATCTTATCATATCATATCTTATCATATGATATAAGATATGATACGATACGATACGATACAATATGATAAGATATGAAATGATATAAGATACGATACAATATATCATATCATATATCATATCATATCTTATCATATATCGTATCTTATCATATCTTATCTGATCATGTTAAGATAAATCTTATCATATCTTATCATATCTTATTTCATTTCATATCTTATCTCATCTTATCTTATGGGATGCCATCACTGCCCTGCATCAAGTCATTAATACCCTGGACTAGTTCGGATTTGGCTCGGGCTTGAAAGTATACTGGGCTGCATCTTGTGTAACCCTGACCAGGTCCCTACAAGTCGAGAGCCATCTATCCACCCCAACGTACACCCTTAAGTCTTTACACCCTTCAGTGGTTGCGACAAACATCTTATTCGGGAGTTCAAATGCCCCATGATGAGCCTGATGTAATTCAGGGCAAAACTGACAAAGCAATGGCATCACTCAACCTTAAGAGTCTCAATTATAGGCAGTTTAGTGCCGGTGGAAATAGTGATGTGAATGGGATGGTTAGACTTTTTTTTAACAAGTTCACCACTAATATTGCCTGGCAAGATAATTAAGGAACTGAACACCAGCCGCCTCTCACCGCTTTGCAATGGTGATAGTGTAGCACAGCACAAGCTCTGACTCCCCTCATCGGAAGGTGGCTTACAGGCTTAGGAGTCCCTGACCATGAGCTCTGATATTTAGCAGCACAGTCACAGTGGGTAGCCCGGTGGCTTGCACGCAACCCCTATGGAGGGACGGTATGGGATAACGAATTATCCACTTGAACTAATCATAAAAATGCTTCTGAAACCAAAACGTACAATTGTCAAGACCATTAAAGACAGTCATACGCTATTTGAGGAAATAAATGTGAAGTAAATCCACTCAAGCAGCGCATGGCCCTAGTGTCCCGCTTTGTGCTTTACTAGCACTTGTGGAGCTGGGTGTATGAATCGGGATGCACATGGCATCTCAACGTTGGAAGATATTTATGACTCAGAAACCCTTAAACTATTTCAGGACCAGACGCAAGATCATGGAATACCCAGAGGGGAATTATTGGTACATGGAGCAATCGGGTTCTTATACATAACCTGGTGATAGAAAGTTCTCACAGATGCATCAACTTGCAAAATACTACACTATTACTTTCAGTGGGAAATGAGAGGAAAACAGTGACACCTCTCTACAAGGCACTCATTGAAGAAAAAAGAATCTGACGTGTAAGACCTACAAGAGGAATGGTCACCGGATATGGAAATATTGAGTGGGGACACTGGAAACTGATCTTAAGTCATACTCCTAAGACGTCCAGCAAAGTAAGGTTCGAACTCCAACAATTGCATTTTCTTCATAGAACATACCTCACTCCCAATTGGTTGTCTAAAATCTACCATCATAGATGTACGGCCTTATGGTAAGATTATTAATATAAGCTCTTGCCTCCAACTCTATCACCCCCAAGCAGGACCTCTGCAACAATTCTTCAGCAACAAAATCACCACCATTAACAGAAACTTCAATCGTACCCAACAGACCTCGCCAAACACCTACCGATCTTATGCAAAGAACAAATGCTAACCACATAACCAGTCATCAACTCAGAAAAACCCACCGCTACCACCATGAAGTCCAACTACTCAGACCACAGCAGACCCCTTGCTCCACAGCGCCTACTCCAGAGGACTGCAACCCATCAGCGCCATGCTCACACCCACTCTCAATGCCTTCAAATCTTCTGCGACCTTCCCAACTGCTTGGAAATGCACAACTGTCCTCCGGTTGTTGAAGAAACCCTCCATGGACCCTTAATCGCTCACCAACAACAGACCGATCTCCCTGCTTCCATTTATAGCCAAGGTCTTAGAGAAAAATCATCAACACACCTTACTGAACACTCCAGCGACCACCACCCTCCTCGACACCACCCAGTCTGGTTTCAGACCCAACCACAGCATGGACACTACCCTCATTGCTGCAACGGATGACATCCGTATAACTCTGGATGGAGGAGAAACGCCTGCCCTCATCCTCATGGACCACTCCTAAGCATTTGACACAGTCTCCCTCCCCATCATCATACAATGCCTACACAACATTGGAATCCAAGGACACATACTCTGATGAATCAGTTTCTTTCTGATGGACCCAATCAGTCATCCTGACACTGTACAATTCGGATGCCCGCAACCTCATCTGCTGAGTTCCGCAACGATCCTCCCTGAGCCCGACTCTCTTCAATGCATATATGATCCCTCTACACAGTATCATCCACTATCACAACATCAACATTCTCTACTATGTAGACGACACACAACTCATTCTCTGTCTCACGAAACAAGACACCCAGTATCTGGATCAAGATAAATGCCTGCATTACTGAAATCGCCTACTGGATGAAGGCCAAGTGTCTGAAACTGAACACCAATAATACTAAAATAGGGATCTTCAGGAAGAGTCTTTGACAGTGGGACTCCATCTGGTTGCCAACTGAACTAGGACCAATACCCACTCACACCACCCACACCAAGAGCCTCCAGTTTGTCATTGACAGCAAACTCGACATGACCACCCAAGTCAATGCCATCACTGTCTCATGCTTCTATACCCTGAAGATGCTGAGAAAGAATTGCAAAGGGTTCCCAATCAGCACCCGGAAAACCATCAGGCACACCCTTGTCACAAGCAAGTTGGACAACGAGAACACCCTCCATGCAGGAATAAACAAAAACTGCAGACCATTCAGAACTCGGCAGCCAGAATCAATCTCAACCTCCCACATTGCATTCTCATAACACCACACACGAAGGAGCTTCATTGGTTCCCCATACACAAATGAGCACAATTAAAACTCCTCACCCACACTTTGAAGGTACTACATAACATTGGCCAAGCATACCTCAACAATCGCAACTGCTTTCACAAACCTTCCAGACACCTCTGCTTGCCTGGACGCCTACTTGCATACACCTCATGCGGTAAACAACCTTGACCCCGCATCCCTCACCCCGCATGTTGTTACAACGCGGTCGTTACAACGACCGCGTTGTAACAACGCAATACCATTACCCCGCAAGTCGTAACAATGACTTGCGGAAGGGGGAGAAGGTGTTGGATTTAAAATCCAACACCTTCCCTACTGTCCGCACAGACTGGAGTTGGAATAGTAAATTATACTATTCCAACATCCAGCGCCCCCCTCCGCAAGTCGTTGTTACGACTTGCAGGGTAATGGTATTGCGTTGTTACAACGCGGTCGTTGTAACGACCGCGTTGTAACAACATGCGGGGTAACGGGATGCGGGGTAAAGAGGCATATTCACCTCATGCATATGGAAAACGAGACCCGGTGATTGAAACTTCTCCTACATAGCTTCTAAAGTGTGGAACAACCTGCCGCAACAAACAAGCACCTCTTCCTCACTCCTTTAATTCCACAAGAAGCTGAAGAGCTGACTTTTCAAGTACTCCCACTGGGCCCTAGGTTTGGCTTGATTCACACCTGCTCAGGGCCAGGATGCCCTCCCGGGTGATGAAGCGCTCTACAAATCTGCATAACATGCCTAATCATTGCCAATTATTTGTGGAAGACTAAGAACACGTTGGGTAGAAATGGGGCCCTGAAACACGAAATATGCTTACTGGGCCTAATGCCTCAACCCAGATATAAACTAGGTGACACCTGCTCAGGGCCAGGATGCCCTCCCGGGTGATGAAGCGCTCTACAAATCTGCATAACATGCCTAATCATTGCCAATTATTTGTGGAAGACTAAGAACACGTTGGGTAGAAATGGGGCCCTAAAACACGAAATATGCTTACTGGGCCTAATGCCTCAACCCAGATATAAACTAGGTGACAGATGTTTAGATGTAAAAAGAACAATCGATGGACAGAATGTTGAACAATGTCAAACATTCGCCCCCAGTATAGAGATCTGGGCCTAAATCCATTGTTTTTTGTTTTTGCTCACTATGCCATTCCAGTTTGGAACCAGACATATTCAAATCAGTCTTGACCCTGTTCCCCATAGGAACAGTCAAGCCCGAACTGCCAGGCAAGATCCTCCATGAACCCGAAACAAGCATCCTGAGGGTGGTTTTGGGGGATCACCCCTCATCAGCCAGGCTAACTCTTTACTCCAGTGGTATGGTGAGCACAGGACCCAAGTCTGGGAATACCTGTACCACTCGGGGTGGCAGCGAGTATTTGCATGCTTGTTAGCTCTGGGGAAAGTGTTGTGTTTTTAAAAAAGTGTCTGTAAACCTGCACCGCTTTTTAACTTGCACCGCTTTTAAATTTGGGGAACTGTTTCAATTAGGGGGGGATAACGGATAGTTTTTAAACTTACTTGGCACTTTGCTCTTTGCACAGCCGGTCCCCGGTCCGCCACAGCTGATCGCTGATTGAAGCGGAGGGACACGGCTCCTCCTCCTACCTTCCCTCACTTCCGGGGCTGAATCCTTTTTAATTACGATGCCTGACCGGACGCAGAGCGGACGCGCCGCTGGCGCGCCGAAGGCGCGCCTAAGGCAAGCCCGTCTGCGCCCGTCCGCGTCCGGCCGGGGCTAGGGGCTATAACCTCTGCTCCTCGCCCTTCTCAGCGGATACAGTATGAGGCAGAAGAATTACGTAACCTAGCGGGCCCGATTAGAGAAGCATGTATACACACCTTCTTACCCGCTAGTGAGCCTTTCAAATGCCCCCACTGCAGACCCCATCTGATAACAGACTCCCGCCCCCACCCCATCAAACGTAGGAATCATAAAATGTTCCTATTAAATTGTAGATCACTGCCTAAACATACGGTAGAAATCTCCATTCTTCTTGAAGAAGAAAGGCCTGAGGTATTGTTTCTCACTGAAACATGGCTTACCTCTAGTTCTGACCCCGACCTCGTTCAAGCTCTCCCTCTTGGCTATTCCATACAGAGATTGGATCGACCCACAGGGAAAGGGGGCGGGATAGCCATTATTTATAAACATGGCTTGACCTGTCGGTTGACTGGTAGCCCTGTGACAGACTGTGAGAACGCTGTTTTCTCTATCGAATTTTCTCCAGCTCTCACTTTCTCTGGTATATTAATTTATCGGCTCCCAGGTTCCTCAGTGGAATTTTGTAACTCTCTACCAGATTTGGCTGTAAAACTGGCAAGCACTCTGGCCAACTTTACATTATTGGGGGACTTTAACCTCCATCTTGAGGACCCTCTACAAATATCGGCAACCGAACTTATTGAAGATCTAGCGGCCTTTCAATTTGTACAAAAAGTTAGTGAGCCCACTCACATAAGAGGGCACGTATTGGATCCTATCTTTTCAAATATAGAGGAGCTAAAAGGAGAGAAACCTATCCCTGTTCCATGGTCAGATCACTTCCTTATACCTTTTACCTGGGCACCGCCCTATATGACCTCACATATGCCTCCCAGTTACTCTAAGGTACGTGACTGGTCTAAATTGTCAATCGAACACTGGACCACGATATTAGAAGAAACCAAACCGATGTCTTCCTCAGATGTTACTGTGGCCAATGACAATTTCAACAATTGGCTTCAAAAATCTCTTGATACGCTCATTCCTGTAAAAAGGACTCCAGCGAAAATAGGAAGTAACCGGAAACCATGGTACTATGCTAAACTACGGGGCCTAAGACAAAACTGCAAAAAGCTTGAGAGAGATTGGAGGAAAAATTTCTCGATTGACAGGAAATTAAAATATAGAGAAAGCATTAATGTATACAAAACCGAAATCAAAGTAGTCCAGGCGGCTTATTACGAAAAAAAATTTTATCAGCAACTAACTCCGCCCGTGAGATTTTTGATATTGCCAAAACTCTCTCTAGAGTTCCCCCCCACCAGTTATCCCTGATTGCTCAGGGGCAAGGTGTAACAACTTAGCGGAATTTTTCTCCAATAAAATTGAAACTATTTTTACCTCATTTCCCCCTTCTGAAGATGGTACTCTGTTCTATCAATCCTGTAGCAACCAGCCTTCTTTGGCCACAATTCCGGCGATGGAACTGCCTGTACTAGAAAGCCTCCTGACTAAGGTAAAAAGCGGATCACCCAAAGATCCTGCTCCTTTAAAGATATTGAGGAAGGTGGCGGGCACTATCTCCCCTGTAATTCTAGAATTAATTAATACCTCATTTTCCTCAGGAATGGTTCCTCCCCTATGGAAGGAAGCTATGGTAAAGGCACTTTTAAAAAAAAACAGCCTTGATTCTTCCATTCTGGGTAACTATCGTCCCATATCCCTGCTTCCAGGGGTCAGCAAAATTGCTGAAAAATATTTTAACTCAATATTATCCTCATTTCTAGAGACTCACAAGCTTCTCCATTGGTCTCAAACCGGCTTCCGTCCCCTTCAGGGAACGGAAACAGCTTTGCTCTCTGTAGTGGAAGAGTCAAGAAAAATAGTGGACTCCGGAGGCACCGCTGTGGTCCTCCTTTTGGACCTCAGCGCGGCCTTTGACACAGTAAACCATTGCATTTTGGTCCACAGACTCAGGAAACTGGGTGTTACTGGAACCGCTCTGTCATGGTTACAGTCCTTTCTGAGCAATAGATCCTTTCAGGTTTTCGATAATGAGGTGAACTCTAAGCAGATGCCCCTCTGTTGTGGAGTCCCTCAGGGATCTTCCCTGAGTCCCACCTTATTTAAGGTCTACACTTGTTCCCTTGCAGAGGTGGTTTTACCTTTTGGAGTGCACATAGTCACTTACGCAGATGACACACAACTTGTAATTGGGCTCAATAGAGCCGAAAATTCCCCGCTCAGTCTGCGTCCATGCTTGGAAGAAATTGCCAACTGGATGAATGAGTCTTTCCTAAAATTAAATGGGGAAAAAAGCGAAGTCATGATCTTGGGTAATAGATCCCCCCTTGATCTAAAAGCAATCTGGCCGACCTCTCTCGGCCTAGCCCCTACCCCCAAGACCCAGTTAAAAAGTCTGGGTGTTTGGATTGACCAAGACCTCACATTTAAGATACAAGCACGGATTACGGCAGCTACTTGCTACGGTATTTTGAAAATGATTCGGAAGGTACTTCCCCTTCTCCCTTTTCAAGCAAGGAAGGTGATGGTCCAGGCTCTCATCCTGTCCCGGTTGGATTATGCGAATGCCCTTTATCTAGGCGCCCCTGTTGCGACCTTCTCCAAGCTACAGACAATACAGAATTGGGCTGCAAGACTCTTATTAGGCATTCCTAAACACCACTCCGCCAAACCTGCCCTGAGAACACTTCACTGGCTACCAGTTCGGGAGAGAGTTAATTTTAAGGCTTTATGCATTGTCCATAAGTCTCTAGCCGGAATAGGCCCCGCCATTCTTCAGAGCACTATTCAGTCTTACCGGCCCAATAGAAGCCTTCGTTCTGAGAATATGAATCTTGTCATCGTCCCTAAGATCAGGAAAGCCAGAAGCAGGGGCCGGCAATTTTCTTTTAATGCGGCTAGACTCTGGAACTCTCTCCCCTCCCATTTACGTGCAGAATCTAATCACTTAGTTTTTCGTAAATTGTTGAAAACCTCGCTTTTCCCCAACTGATGAAACTCACTACTGCCGTTACTGCCAGCGCTGGGATGCTTCCGGGTAGCCATGCGCTTTAAAAATGTTACTTCAATTCAATTCAATTCAATTCAACTTCAATTTAAATGCAAAAAGAATAATTGATGAACTGAAAGGTGAACAATGTCAAACATTCACCCACAGTACAGAGATCTGGGCCTAAATCCATTGTTTTTAGCTCACCATGCCATTCCAGTTTGGACCCAGACATATGCAAATCAGTCTTGACCCTACTCCCCATGGGAACAGTCCAGCCCAAACTGCCAGGCCAGGTCCTCGCCGGACCAGAAACAAGCATCCTGGGACTGGTTTCGGGGTATCACCCCTCATCAGCCAGGGTAGCTCGACTCCAATGACGGTGAGCACGGGACCCAAGTCTGGGAATACCCAGCCGACTAGGGGTGACAAATGCAAAAAGAATAATTGATGGACGGAATGCTGATTAATGTCTAACATTCACCACCAGTACAGAGATCTGGGCCTAAATTGATTGTTTTTGCGATCACCGCGCCATTCCAGTTTGGACCCAGACATATGCAAATCAGTCTTGACCCTGCTCCCCATGGGAACAGTCCAGCCCAAATTGCCAGGACAGGTTCTCCCTGGATCGGAAACCAGCATCCTGGGACCGGTTTGAGGGTATCACCTCTCATCAGCCAGGCTAGCTTGACTCCAGTGGCATGGTGAGCACAGGACCCACGTCTGGGCATACCCGTCCCAATCGGTGTGACAAATGCAGAAAAAACAATTGATGGACGGAATGCTGAACAATGTCAAACATTCATCCCCAGACACAGAGATCTGGGTCTAAGTCCATCGTTTTTTTTGCTAACCATGGACCCAGAAATATGCAAATCAGTCTTGACCCTGCTCCCCATCGGAACAGTCTATCCCGAACTGCCCGGCCAGGTCCTCCCTGGTCTGGAAACAAGTATACTGGGACTGGTTTCAGGGTATCACCCCTCATCAGCCAGGCTAGCTTGACTCTAGTGCCATGGTGAGCATAGGACCCACTTCTGGGTCCAAACTGGAATGGCATTTAGACATGGTACTGCTACTTGTCAAAGGCGGTTTAGGAATGATCTGGAAGTTTACTATGGCTCCAATGTTCAAACAATCGGTCAGCTCGGGAAGAAACTGAATGTTGTTTAAGAATTTAATGACGTAAAACCTCCATGAGCACACCATCTGGGACTTAATACAAAACTCTCATCCCAACACAAGGATAACACCCTGAATATACAGTAGACCTTATTCCAGTCTGAACAGGGGCCACATGGGATAATAGCATCTCACTCGAGGAAATCTTTGCTGCTCCATAACACCACATTTACAGAAGCATAATACTATTGATATGCAGAAACATACTCATTGGAATTGACCTCACCCACCCACCGAGGTTAAAACATTAAGGTTTAGGAATATCCTAGTATAATCTTTAATATTCTGGTTTTAAAAAGATGTAAGTTATTGTGCAATGAGCTCGGATTAAGTTCTATTGGTGTTGTGTCGAATGCCGGTTATACATTTATGTGCTATCGGTGTGTTCCATCACAAGTGTTTGAATAATAATAATAAAAAACTATTTGAAAACAAATTGCGGGCTATTGCATCATTTGCTTGAACCTTTCTCATATTTTTATTTTGTTTGTATTTTCTGGTGTTATTTCTATGCCAGATGTTTTTTTTAGGAGTAAACGAGGAGTGATGTGTCCTGGGTAATGGTGTATTGGTAACGTGCTATAATCAGCAGTGTCTTATTCTCCCTTCTCCCTTATCCATCCAATGTCTATGACCACTTACACTTCAAAGGGCTTGCCTCCAGCACACACAAAGGAACCTGGCACTAGTCTTTTTTCAGCCCAGAAGTCTTGGAGCCTTAACAGGAGAAGGGAAGAAGTGTCCAGGACCAGATGTGGAATCAGTAAAAGGAATTCCCCACCCCATCCCCCACTTCAAAGGCTGGCACTAGGTATAAATATTGGACCCTCAGAACAATTCTCAATATGCTCCTAGACCTGTGAACATTACGTTAGTTTCCCAGAGGAATTGCCTGCAGCTTGAGGACTGCCCTGCTCTCTGAGAAGGAAAACTGGACCTTGCTCTCTTCATCCCATGTACCTGAGTGACTCCAAGGGTCAGTTGGCTGACCTGAAGTCTGAGCTAGAGGCCCAACAAGCTCCAGAGACCTCCCTGTAACTACCCAGCTGGCCTGCCTACGCTCAGCTGGAGTGAGTTCCTGATCCTCCGAGGTGCCCACTACGTCCTGGACCCTTGGCTGGCATCAGCTCCTTCTGTAAAGAAAGGTGATCTCCTGAAGTTTTGGGCTCTTTTCGACTGCGAATGGGCCCACTTACGACAACCACCAACAAAATGCTCCAGTGAACCAGACTCTTCACGTTACAGCGAAGACCAGCAACGTGAGATCTGCACTTCAGTGACCACCAGCAAAATGCTCCAGCAATGACCTCCTGCAACGCATGACCATATCTTCATGCTCCCTCGACGATCATCCGTGATGCAAGGCCTGCCCTTTGTGCTACAGCGATGACCATCAGTGATGCCCTCCCTGCTCCTCACCGCCTCCTCCACTGTGAATGGAACAGATCGAGCCGGACCTTTAGAAGGTGACTTTTTCAGTGGGAGTAAGTTGGTTCCTATATCCAATGTGGTTGACCTGAAACTGTGACTTTCCCTCAGTCTAGCATGAGCTGATGACTCCACGTGGCACTTTTTGATTTTAGACGCTATCTACCTAAAGCTTTGAAATTGCATATCTCCGGTTCTACTGATTGGATTTGTCTCATTCTGGTAACATTTGATTTATTAAAATGTACTCTATTTTTCTAAATTGTTTTTGAATTTTGCTTGTGTTGTGTTTTCACTATTTGTGTGCTGCATAAACACTTTGCCTCTAAGTTAAACTGGACTGATTTGTGCTAGCTATTGGAGGCTTAAGCACAGGTTAATTTAGTGACTTTTGTGGTTCAGCTGGACAAGGATTGTGGTTGTTGCCTGAGTGGGGCTTCCACCGCCCTCAACCAATAACCCGATTTCTTACACTGAGAAACTCAGCTTTCCACTAACACCTCTCTTACCCTGCAAAGTGCCACGCGATCACAGTGGGATGCGATTGGCTGGTGCTTCCACTAGACACCATGAACTTGTTTATAGGGGAAGCAGCCCCTTGAGCAAGTACCTGTGCCTCCCTCCCCAAGGCCCTTAGTATTTTCGGTCTTTCTGCCACCCCCAACCCCAGGGGGCAGATGGGAGAGTTTACCCACTAAGTGGAGGGTAGAAGGTAGCAACCCACCAGCTGATTATGATTTCTGCTGGATTCGCTAAAGGTAAATATATAAAGATGTCTTTGCAATATGTATTTATCTTGTCACGTTTGCTGTACTCCAAAGACAGAGGTCAAATGTAAGGCTGTGTCTTATTTCTGCTTATTCTTTTAACATGGAGATTGAAATTTACTTTTCTTTCTCGAACTGCAAAGTGAGAGGAGTTTTTAAAGTGAACTATGTGACTGTCTTGCTTTTGTACATGGAGTGTGAAAGGAAATGTTGAAATGATGTAATTTGTTTTGTAACACACAACAAATGTAAATATCTGTAAATGAAATGTGCACATATTTCAGAACACATCAGCAGTTAGGAAAGCAAAAAAGAAGCACTTTTTTGTAATTCTGAGTAGGGTTTCAGTGAATGATTAATATTCACTGAAACCAGATTTCCACACATTATCATATGTGTGCTATGTAGTTTTATCAGTAGAATTAGTGGCCATTCCAAAGGAACATGTGCTATCTGTAAATGACCGTGCACTACTGCACAATGCTTTAGTAATATATTTGCGACAGTGTGTTTTAAAATGCAGCACCAGCTACATATTACACCGTTAACACTCTCCTGCTGAACACATTTGCTGCACTTTGTGTGAAGTTAAGGTTTTTTTCCCAATCCTTATAACACTTCAGTGATGTAACATTGATGTCAGCTCCCACACTCTGAAAAGTATTCCAGTGCCATTTGTGCAAAGATGCTGAACTATGTCCTGAAGTTCAGTTTTAAAACAAACCCTTGTACGTATTCCCAATCACGACTCCAGGTGGACCTTCCAGTATTTTTGAAGCTGTGTTTTTTACTTCACAAAGCAATTTCAACAGAGAATGTACTCACTATACATAATCCTACACAATCATCCCACCCGTGTATGACTTTCACTCAAATTGAGACATATGGATGTGGCCTGAGGGCCAGAGCTGCCAACTTTGAATCTGGGGAACCAGGTTTGAATCCCAGTGTTGGCTCTGGGCAAATCACTTAATACCTTGTGCATAAAATAAAATGAATCCAATTTTATGTAATCTGGTGCTCATGTAAAGCGCTCTAATGCCCTTGTGCAGTGTTCGCGCTATAGTTGATATATATATATATATATATATATATATATATATATACACACACACACATACCCATAAACACATACTTCATTTATTCATTCCAGGTTGGCTTGGATGGTATTTTACCAATTCAGAGCAGGAATACTGTGCCTGGATTGGTAAAAGGCTTTTGACATTTTTCAGCCCAGCATGGATTGCACTAGCTAATCCTATGCCTAAAGACTTTGCTGCAAAGGACGTGCCCATTTTTCTAGCTCAGCTTGGATGGCACTACGCTAATCCTATGCTTAAAAACTCTGTTGGAAAAACAGACATTTGAGGTGAGCAGTTTTAGAGTGGGGCTGAGAGTGTAAATGTGTGTGTGCCTGAGGCATCTGTTCACTAAAACCACAAGGCTTCTGAAAAATCTTGGTGTTGATACCAGTGATTTTAACAAATATTAAAAACCCCTTCTGTCGCAGAGTATGGGGTATGGCCTCAAATCCATTTTTGTGTTTAAATGAGGTCCAGAGGTGCCACGGCCGAAATCTGCTGGAATTGCATTACAGCAAGTAGAGCCTGCTGGTCTCTCCGGGTAGACCCTGTGCAGGCGGTGCCACCTCACGTACCAGAGCTAGGGCCCTTCCCCATTCAGTGTCTGGGAGCGGTGCCTCCAAATCCACATCCCAAGCAGCGTGCTGTAGAACTAAGCTAACCTTTCTATCGGATTGCAGGGCAGCGTTCAACTGAGATATAATACTCTTCATGGACCCAGGGTCTAGTATCACCTGTAATATCCGGGATTCTTCTGGCTCCTCGCGGGAACGTCGTCCAGATGTCCCGGGCAGTGCGCAAAATACTGGCATACTGTAGAAATTGCCCGTCATCTAAACCAAAATGCGTACCCATTTCTTCCCTGGACATGAAGATTCCGTTCAAGAAGAGATCTCCTGCAGCCCCCGGTCAACCCCCTCAAGACATCAACGGAATCCCGTATATGCACAAAAGGGCATAACCATCGGATTGGAAGGAGCCTGGCATAGGGTGCCCGACGTATCACCTGTTTGACGGAAAATGGGGTCCTTGCCGGAAGTGCACGACCACACATGAGTAATCCAGGTAAATCAGCCAGCTCAACTATGCCCAATAGGAGTTTCTTTTCCCAGT
Organism: Calotriton arnoldi; assembly: GCA_963921515.1. Lineage (NCBI taxonomy): Eukaryota > Metazoa > Chordata > Amphibia > Caudata > Salamandridae > Calotriton > Calotriton arnoldi. The sequence goes on from CAWUFW010000964.1 coordinate 1,297,529, forward strand.
TGAGGCTTTCCTTACACCACAAGGTGTAGTATTACAATAGGCTAGCCAGATAGTACAGTTTAAGGTCCGGAAGGCCAAGACCTCCCTTACTGGGGTCTAAGTTAAGGATCTCAAGGCGAACTCTGCCCAAACAAGTGTTACCAGTAGGCTATCAATACTCTGAAAAAGCGAGGGCGGTAATGCGCAAAAGGAATTCTGCAGGGAGTATAAATAGCAGGGCAATAAGACCATTTTGCACAATGCCACCTTGCCCATAACCGACAGTGGCAAGGCAGACCAGAATTGCACTGAGGCAGTGAGACTGGCCATTACTCTGCCGACATTCAAATCCTATTTCTGACGTTGATCATGAACAAGCAGCATTCCCAAATATGAAAAGCCCACCGTCTCCAATTGCAATCCTACTGGGGGAGTTCAGTAGTGCTAATGGCTGCCAACACCGCCATGGGAAACAGCACTGTATTTTGTTGGGTGAAGCAGAGCCTGAGATGTCTCCAAACTGTGCCATCAGCCGAAGGAGGCGAGGCACCGATTGTTCCGGATCCACCGCGTAGATTAACGCGTCATCAGCCTACAGAGACACAATATGCACTGTATCGCCCAGACGCACGCCCCCAGTCACGCATCTCCACCCTAAGGTAAACTGCGAGGGGCTCCATAGCAAGAGCAAAAAAAAGGAGTGGCGACAGCGGGCAACCCAGACGGGTACCTCTCTCAATGCAGAACGCCTCAGAGACCGTGTCACCTTTACGCACTCTTGCAGTTGGGTTTATATATAAGAGCCTTGCCCATGACAGAAACCTCTCACCCAGGCCCATACGACGGAGCACCTCCCAAAAGTATGTCCAGGATAAGGTGTCAAAGGCTTTCTTTAAGTCTAGTGCTATCAATGCAGCACACAATCCCGTGCCTCGGGTCGCATGCCGCACGACGGAAAGACGCCTTAAGTTCATATGCGCACCCCTGGCTGGCATAAAACCGCAGTGGTCATCCACGACCAAAGGCGTTACCACCTGGCTCAATCGCGGTGCCAGCACTTTAGCCAGCGACTTGACATTGAGCATAAAAAGGCGTCTATATGATCCTGGGTAAGCGAGATCCCTGCCCAGCTCAGCGAGCACAATAATAAGAGCTTTGCGCATCTTGGAAGGCAGCAAACTAGTCCCTGAGCCTCGCGTAGACTTTCTAGAAGAGCAGGGAGAAAAGACTCACAATAATTCAACCGGGAGACTTCCCTCTAGCCCCATACCCTGAGGGCTTCCTGCAGGTCCCCTAGCACAACATCCTCCCCGAGACCCTCCGCTTGAGCTTCCGTAAGTCGGGGAAAGACAATGCCGTCTAAGAAACGCCTCACCCCGGCGACATCTGTCAGAACTGGGGCTGAATAAACCGTCCGCAAATGGTCCCAAAGTGCCATATTAATTGCCACCTGTCCAGCAATGATTGTGCCATTTTGGTCAAAGAGGATTAGGATGAGTGGCGAGGGCGCTCCTGCTTCAGCAGCCATGCTAACATGCTGCCTGATTTATCGCCGTCTCGATGGAGACATTGGCGGTAATCCTTTCGACCATGACAGTCTAGCCTGTCCCAAATTGCCTCCACCCGTCTATGTGCCTCCACCAGAGTCACCCCTTCTGCCTCCCGGCCCCGCGCCTATCGCTGCAGACTAGTGAGGGACTCCTCCGCTACCTGCAATTCCTGCTCCAGTTTTCTCCTAATACCATATACTTTGCTGAGACTCTCCCCATGGACTACCACCTTGTGTGTGCGATGAGTTCCAATTCATAGCAAAGAAGCCATTCAATACTTCCGTCATATCTATATTGAGCTCCCGGTCTCCTAGTACCTCAGGGTGCAACCACCATAATGGGATTTTGGGCCTATGTCCCCGAACACACACCATAGTCCAGTAGTAGCAGGGCATGATCAGACAGGAACTGCACTTGATAACTCACCCTCTGAACATTCAAGTCATTGGATAATAAAAAGCATTCTAGTCGACTATGCACATCTTGGGTTGGGGTTTAACAGGAGAACTCCACCACCAAAGGGTGAAGCTCCCTCCATGTCGAGCAATTGTAATCTAGACATAGTGTCACGTAAGCTAGCCACCATGCAGGCATTCGTACCCATCCTGGGTGGGTGTCGGTCGAACCTACCATCGAACATGCAATTAAAGTTGCCCGCCCAAATTATGGGGAGCCCAACATAGGGCAATAATTCCGCCTCTAGGGCCCTGACAAATTCCCCGTTGTCAGTGTTTGGAGCATATGTGTTAAGCATGCAGAGCTCCCGGCCATTTAACAATCCATGTATAAGTATGAAGCGTCCTGTCACATACGGAACCCCGGAGCCACCAATATGGATACTCCACTGGCATAGAAGGAATAAGTGGAAGAGTACAGTTGTCCCCTCCATTTGTTGTGGAGCTTCTGGGCTTCCGCATCCAGCAGATGTGTCTCCTGGAGGAGAGTTCTGTGTACTCCGGTCCCCCGGAGATAGGTGTGTGTCCTGTATCTCTTCACAAAAGAGTTTAGCCCTCTCACATTCCACGTGAGCAATCGCATGTAATCACTCATCACACAATGTTCCAACCCCACCCACCCACATGCACACCAATGGAACCCAATAAAGAATGCACCTATGTTCTGGGGAACCTTGCTGCAGATAGAAGACAAAAAAACCAGAGAGAGCGTGTTGAAAAAACAGTAAAGCAGAAAAAAACGATATTGCTACAAAATATTTTGAATAGAAACCAAACGAGCAACGCAAAGACAATAGCCCTGTCTTTCATGCAATCACTGTTTTGATGGTTGCCATCATGGTTGGCAACAGTGATAATGGTGAAGATGGCAACAGCAGAAGTAATAGTGGTGGTTGTAGTAGAAACGACAGTGGCATTGGTGGTGGTAACAACTCACACTCTAGTCCGGAGAACATCATTAAAAGAAGCCTCCCACAGTGAGGAAAAAAAAATACAAATAACCAAGCCTTTCTGTATGCAATGTAGCTGTGAGATAAACAATTCACTGTGTGATGATTCAGTGTATTTTTTAGATGTAAAATATTCCCTTATTTACTGCATTGCAAGCATTCCAAAGGAGGCGGATTGATACCCCAAAAAGCCAACAGATGAGGTGAAAGAGTAATAATCCTCTGGGTGGAGCTCAGTAGCACTATACGAATATTGTAAAAAAAGCTGATAGCAATACATCTTCCTGACTTGCGTGCTCCACAGGCAGATCTAAAACGTCCCTTGAAAGTAACAATGAATTAACTGACAATTGCATATAAATTTTGGTAAACTAAGATAGCAAAATAAGATTGATAAACACAAATAATTATAATGTGAATGACGAAGATAGAAATTTAATAACTCCCAGGATCCAACAAACATTCTAGTCAGCCAGACAATAACTTGAAAAATTGCTCAACACCTTCCAACAATGAATGCCTGCGCTAGCCCTGTGGACTGGGACAAACTAACTCTCAGTCAGCTACTGCCCCGGAGACTACATATCCGCTTCACTACGAACATCTGGAAACTTTGCCAAAGAAACTACTATCTGTACTCTATTATCACCCCGAAGACTGAATATCTGCCCTCACTCCCAATGCCTCAAGCCTGAGTCGCCTATCTGGAAAGGGTCCAGGTGGCATGGAGCCCATGTTCAGAAACCTGTATGATGCTGTTATTGGTCCTACAGGAGTGATGTGTATCCACCACTCACTCACTTACAGGCACCACCAACCATGAAGTATCATGAAGCAATCAACCAGGTAAAGGTGAATGGGAATGATAGAAGACATCTGATGTGCTCTGTGAGTAACTTGAACCAGTGGTTTGCAAGGGAGGGCCACCAACACTCATTTGTGGGCACCTGTAGCTCATTATACCTCATCAGACTTTGACTCACAGCAAGAGAGAGAGACAAACACTCAAGGAGGAAAGAAGGTGGAAGTGAAAAACACAAAAACATAACGGAAGAAAGCAGGATTAAACAAGCATTGACAAAGCCAATAGGCCTATGCAAGAGCTATTGGCTTTACCAATGTGTTTTAGCCATGTTGTACACCAGTGTGGCTGCTGCTCAGCATGGATAAAAGTTAGTGACGTAGAGGAGAGTTATGTGGAGTGCCGTAGAGTGGAACGGCAAAGAGTGGAGTAGAGTATTGTAGAGTGGAGTGGCAGAGTGTGTCCTGTATTGGAGTGGCATAGTGTGGAGTCACGTAGGGTGGCATTGAGTAGAATGGACTGATGTAGAGTGCATTAGCATAGAGTGTTGCAGAGTATAGTGGCATAGAGTGCAGTGGCAGTGAGTGCGGTGGCATTGAATTCAGAGGCATACAATGCAGCATCGTAGAAAGCAGTGGCATATAGTAGAGTGGCACAGAGTAGAGTGGCGCAGAGTGGCGCAGAGTGCAGTCGTGTAGAGTGCAGGGTAGAGTCGAGTGGCATAGAATGCAGTGGCATTGAGTGGTGCAAAATGAAGTAGCAAAGAGTGGTGCAGAGTATAGTGTGGTCAAGTGCAGTGGCACAGAGTGCAGTGGGGTAGAGTAGCATAGAGTGGAGTAGTTCAGAGTAGACAGTTATAGAGCAGTAACGTAGAGTACAGTGATGCAGAGTAGAGTGCAGTGGCAGACAGTGCAGTGACAGAGTGCAGTTTTTGAAGAGTGCATTGGCGTAGTGTGCAGTTAAGAGTAGTGTGTCGTAGAGTGCAGTGCCATTGACTAGATTGTTTCAGAATAGAGTGTAGTGGCATAGAGTGGAGTGGTGCAGTGTAAAGTGTAATGGCGTAGAGTAAAGTGGTGTAAAGTGCAGTGGCATACAGTGCAGTGGTGCAGAGTAGATTAGAGTGGCGTACAGTGGATTGGCGTAGCGTGCAGGGGTATACAATTGAGTGTTACAGAGTAAAGTGCATAGAGTGTATTGGCATAGAGTGCAGTATTGCAGAGTGGCGTAGAGTGCAGTAGCATAGAGTGGAGTTGTGCAGAGTAGATTGGTGTGGCCTGGAGTGGTGTAGAGTGCAGTGGTGTAGAGTGCAGTGGTGAAGAGTGCAGTTGTGAAGAGTAGAGTGGCGAGGATTGCTTTGGTGTAGAGTAGAGTGGCGAAGAGCACAATGGCGTGCAGTAGAGCGGTACAGGGTAGCGTAGGGAGGCATATCATGAAGTGGCATAAAATGCAGTGTCGTAAAGTGGAATGGTGCAGAGTGCAGTGGCATGGAGTGGTGTAAAGTGGAGTGGTGCAGCGTAGAGTGCAGTGGTGTGAAGTTGTGCAGAGTGGAGTGGCGTAGAGCGGATTATGCATGGTATGGTAGCACACTGCCACTACAGGCGACACATTTTCAATTGAAATGGCCATTACATTTGCACAGTCATATAGTTTTACTAATTAAACTATACAGTGCACAAACGAAAATGTGTGGAAATTGCATTACCTAGTGTAATGGTTTGTTTTGATCATATTAAAGTAGTTGTTTCCAACACACTTCAGAAATAACAAAAAATGTGCTTCATTTGTGTTCCTAATTCTGATGTATTCTGAAATACTTACACAGTTCATTTAAATGTTGTCATGTGCTAGAAAAGAACCTCTCACCCACCCCCAGTATCCAGCAAGATTGTCACATAAATCCTCTCACTTTGAAGTCAGAGACAGAAAAGTAAACAAGTGCCTTCGGAAGACAGCGCCTGACATTTGACCTCGGTCTTTGAGTGTGCAGCAAATGTGGCAAGATGAAAACAATAGTTAAAGGCCTAGTTATAGAAAAGGGAGTTTGTGGAAGAATACAGTTGCTTTAGGCAACGGGAGGGAAGAACTGAACCTGGAGAGCCTAAATCAAATATAGCCAGCAAATAGAAAGCCAGAAAATGTGAGTTACAAACCACAAACCCAATGGTAATCAACCAGTGGAATGCATTCCTAGGTCAACTTTCGGAAAGTCCCCAAGATGTCTTTACCAAACCAGACAGCTGTGCAGTCTGGCGGGCTGCGAGCTAAACATTATCCAAATGGGTGAAATAAAGAGGCAGGAGTGAGGTGGAATTAAGACTACACAGTTTTTAGATTTAAGGTTTTTAATACTTAACGCAAGCCACCTGCTTCTGAGTTAAATTTTGGGTCAGGCACTTATTCTTTTACAAATTAAGCGCTGGTTGTTCTACTCGGTCCACACACGTCTTCTTGGTAGGTGTCTACAGTGTGTTCATATCCCATGTGCTAGTTGTAATGCAATAAGCATAAGATTGCTATGGTGGAAAAGACACCAAGTTATAACGCAATCATTATTTCTTTAAAGCTCAGTCTACATTTATAGATTTTTAATCTTGGAATACCCATCTACTTAAATACCTACTAGAGAGAATTGTCCCGTCCTCAGTTCATAGTGCTTTGTACAGTACTGAGTAGTTTACGGATTGTCAATTTTGTTATAATCGTTATACAACCAAGGCCTGTTATAATTACTACTAAAATTACAACAAGTTTTAGAGAAACATACATCTATATTGATGCACTCTCATGGTGGAAGGTTCTAATGTTGCCTTTGTGCATTTCATCATGCACTGAAAGGAAAACTGAGAGTGCTAGAGTTCTAACAATACCAAGAATTAAAAGAAGCACATTTAGCACCCAGACAGCTGCCAACATACAGGGAACCAGGTGAGTCTTGAATGCTCAACAGCAGGACCAAGTTTGTAGCCTGTTACACTTTGCAGCTCTGTTGCACTTTGCAAAACTCTACAGTTGCAGCAATAGCCCAAAACAGAGTCTTCAGATGTGAAACATTAAAAGGAGTGAGAAGCATACAAACTGAATTGTTAACTGAATAACTAAAGATCTTGCATTTGTTTTTAGCCTCTCTTGGCACACCTGCCAGTCCTTCTGGCCACGGATCCAGTTCAGCACCACGGATAGCCAAGAGCACCTCTGCACCAGAGTCCCGCGAGCGAGGTAGATTGTCCAGGGTCAGCTCCTTGCTTTAATTGCAAAGGGTTTTGCTCAACTCACTCATGCAAGTACGATTTTGGAAGGAAGTCAGTTACAATGAACAAATTATTAAGGTTTCCTGTGTTCTCTTTATTGTACACAGATTGCTATTTTGAACCTGCCTAGAAAAGACAGAAGCTGTCAGAGGATTTGTTTCAGAATTTCACATTGTGTTGATTATTCTACAGATGTTGTGGCCTTGATGGTCAATAAGTAACAAAAGTCATCTCCTTTCAATGTTGCTGCCAAAAAGAATGTCTGAAAGTGTTCCAGCTCCAGTGCAGTTCACCACATGCCACTTTTATGGGCAGATCAATATCATGGCCACAGTCCCATAAAGGCCTATTGAAGGGCAAGGTCGAGGTTGTGATGTTTAAAACAATTGCTGTTGCAGAGTAACACAAACAATTGTAAGGAGTAAGTTATTTTGATAATTCACAGCATTTTGAAAGTAGGTCTACTATAACATCAAAAAATAGCCCCCGCCTCACGTCTGTTAAAGCTAGGTTGGTCATGAAAGTTTATTGTTCTAAAAAAGTGGGTTGTGGTTCTAAAACGTTTGGGAAGCACGGCACTAGGGAAATGGTTATTTTAAAAAAAAAGTGTGGGGTTGGCCTAGGACCGGGCCCCAACCCCAAAAGGAGACCGTACAGTCTTTCTGCACCTCTGTGAGACAGATTTGGAGTTTGGAAGGCAGAAAGCCCACTAGGCAATAGATACATTCTGGGGAAAAACAAAGGGGTGGTGGTGACCGACCCTGGCATAGGGGCATCGGACCATGTCCCACCCAAAAAGAAAGCAAAAATAGTATTTCTACGCCCCCCCCAGAGGCAGATAGGGGCACACGTTCCTCTCCCCCCCCTCATCTCCGCCCCACCAGCAGTGGGTGGGGTAGAAAGTTCTCTAGCCACCAGGGATATATTTACTAAAAGACAATCAATGGTGTCGGGGGGACCTAGAGCCATGCTCCAAGGGGGAAATATAGTCTTTCTTCCCCCTCACTCCCTTATTTACCCTGAATGGGCCAATCACTCCAGCCAGAAGGAAGTGATTGAGTGAGTGGAGGTGGGGGAAAGGAGAATTCTTGGTTACCATTCTGCTTTCCTTCCAAGCACCAAACCCATGCTACAGTTTGCATTGTCAGGTTTCTGAGGGAGAACCTCAATATTTTCCACTCACATGCATCAAATATGTATACCGTCTGACCGAATACCAACATTTACATCAACGGCCGTCAGCGCCATCCTTCAGTAGGAGATAGTTTACAATGAGAAGATGCTCCGTTGGCTTCTATCGCTTCCAAATCATAAGCCTCTTTCTTGCTTGATATGAACCTAATGTCAACCTTAATCTGTTTACCATTTGTCACATCTGCCGCTGGAGCCCCCGGCGTGGGAGCTCAGGTTATTTCTGCTTTGGTGCACTACTGAGGGACAAAATCAATATGCTGCTGATATTTACCGAAACTCATTCCGAGCTAAGGGAGTCTCATGAAGCAGCTGTGAATTTACATACATCTGCATCAGTCAACAAGCGCTGGCAATGCTGATCCCCCGAGTATGTGGTCAATGGACATACAACGCAGCAATTAGCAAAGTCCACAATTTGGCTTTATTGCTTCCAGGAACTTCACAATATGCCCTCATCACCAAAGTATGTAATTTAGGTCGTGTGACCATGAAACTGCAATAAACCTTCCAATGTGTAACTTTTCAGATGAAGATCTTGCATAGTTTGTCTATGCAATATCTTCATCTGTTCCAGGTAAGAAATTAACGCTATATATTTACACAACCAGTACTGAACACAGATAGGAAAATTTTGAAGCATTAATTGTGCCTCCCTCATTATGCAAACCTTGCACAGGCATAAAGCGCGAGGAGTGACTTTTTGGGTGGTGGGGGTGGTGTGTGGAAAAGGCCCATCATGTTTCAGGCGTGTGCTGGCCCAATTTTCGAGGTGACAGAGCAGGAGCTGTGAATTTACATACATATGCATGAGTCAACAAACGCTGTCAATGCTGATCTACTGAGTAAGTTGTCAATTGACATACAATGCAGCAATTGGCAAAGTCCACATTTTGGCTTCACTGCTTGCAGGAACGTTCACAAACTTTCCACTGTGCAACTTTACAGATGAAGATATTGCATAGTTTGTCTATGCAATATCTTCATCTGTTCCAGGTAGGAAATTAACGTAATATATTTACACAACCAGTACTGAACACAGATAGGAACATTTTGAAGCATTAATTGTGCCTCCCTCATTATGCAAACCCTTGCACATGCTTAAAGCGCGGGGAGAGACTTTTCAGGCGGTGTGGGTGGTGTGCGGAACTGGCCCAATATTGCTTCACGTGCGTGCTGTCCCAATTTTTGAAATAACAGAGCAGGATTACATCGTGGCAAGGAGACAGTGTACACGGATGTCACATGTGCAAGAGAGGTCAAAAGGGCACGCGCAGCCGCAGGAAGACTTCCTGCCTCAAGGCCTTAGCTCGATCAAGTGAATTCAAAATTTGCAAACATTCGTGACAAGAATTTTCAATTCTATTAAGGACAGGGAGGCAAGGATTATGCTTCTCATTTCTTTACTACTTATTATAGCCGCCAATAACAAAAACATTTCAACATTACTACATTTCCCATGAACCTCAGTATCACATGACTAACCATAGAGCTACTGCCCTATAAAAGCCCCACACATCAACTCAGTGTCCTCTTTATTTGTTCAGAATCCAGAAACAGTAAGTCGATTCAAACCATATAACTCTGTAGAATCCCACAGATGAGTCCTGCTAAGTTGTGAAAATCTCCTCATATGAACCGTAACATGACCCAACAGGGGTCAAACTCGAAGGTTCCAAACAGGATGCCAGAAATTCTTCAACAATAACTTCGGTCGTCCACTGTGGACCCGCTCCTCACCCAAGCCAGCTTGTATAGGTCAATACCATCCACTTCATGGAAAACTCACTTGCCTTCCGAACCTGGAAAGAAAAAGAGATGTACCGTAACACTGGTCTCGTCACCCAACTCACGGACAAGTAATATTAACAACAAAAGGGTGGGAAAACAGTGAGAAATAGATTACTTCGATGAATTGAAAAACACTTAATATGGGTGGGATAATCCTTGCCTCCGTGTCCTTAAAAGAATTGAAAATTCTTGTCACGAATGTTTGCAAATTTTTAATTCTATGTCAGGACCAGAGGCTTCAATTATGCTTGTTTAAAGCTTAGCCACCACAACAGACGCCACATCAATAATAGGTTTACAATAGAATGTCTTGAATGTAGACTCTGCAGACCATTCTGCTGATATCAGCAAGAGTGGTGCCCAAAGCAAGACTTAGAAGCCATGGCTCCCCGAGCTGAATGGGCCCCAAACATGGAGACATCAATGCCTGCTTCGCTCATAAGCCAACGCACCCATCTCGCCAACGTGGCCGGAGTCACTGGGCGGAAAGGCTTCTGTAATGCTATCAACAATTGACCATTCATGTCTGTACGAAATTCAGCAGTGCTTACCTCATACGCTTTCAAACATTGTACCACACATAGTTTGGGATTATCTGGGAAGGACGGATAAGAACCTGAAGTTGTGTTGCATTTAGTACGTTTAGAAATGGAGAACATAACTTCTTCAGGGGAAAATCTGCGTCCTGCTAAATCTAAAGCGCGGACATCCGAAATTCTTTGACAAGATACCAGGCAAAGCAACATGGTCAGTTTAGAGGACAACTGTTTACTTGAGAGGTACTTATTGGCTGGTCAAGCCTCCAAAAATTTCAAGAACAATGGATATGTCCCATAGCACCGAATACTTGAGACACGGCAGGCGGACCATACGGATACCCCTTAGAAGTTTGCATACCATGGGGTGTTCCTCAACTGGTTTACCATCTACCGCCTCATGGCCTGCCGAAATGGCCGACCTGAAATTATTAACAGTCCTATAAGCCATACCTGTAGAGGCAAGTGAAGACAGAAAGTAGATTGCCAAAGTGTAATGTGCTCCAACAGTATTAACGTCCCGTTCATGGCACCAGAAACACCATCGTTTCCAACAAGAGGTATATTGTTTATGTGTATTGGTTGACCAGGCCTAACTAATGAAGTCGTTAGCTTCCTGCGAAAGTCCATGCATACTCCATCTGTCCCGGAAACTCGCCACACTACAAGGGAGAGTTGTCCCGACAAGATCAGTGGGTGGGGAAGGCTCCCCGGATCTAGAAGGAGATTCCATCAAGATGGGAGGATTGGGGAGGCACACAACAGTTCCAGAAGTACTGGGAACCATGCCGGCACTCTACAGAGTGGTGTTATCAATACCAATTCTGCCGTACCTGCGCTAGTACCCTGGGAATCATTAAGAACAGGGGACACGCATATCCCAGATAAGAGTTCCAGTCCTGGAGAAAAGCATCTGTGGCCAAGGCCTCCGGGTCCGGACGGCAACTGAAAAAGGATGGGATTTGACGGTTGAGCTGAGAGGCAAACAGGTCTATCTGGCAGGGACCCCATAGACGATTCAGAGCATAGAAGACTCGTGAGTGAAGTCTCCAATCACTGAAATCTTGCAGGTGTCTGGATTGCTAATCCGCTACAGAGTTGTTGTGACCTGGAAGATACTCTGCTACCACTGATATCCGATGTTGCAGGCAAAAATGCCAGAAATCCTTGGCGATCTCCGCCAGTATACGGGATCTTGTCCCCCCAGTTTGTTCACATAACAAACCGCTGAGGAGATGTCCATGCGGAGCAAAATGCAGCAGTCCAACTTTATCGGAGACAGGCTGCGAATTGCAAACGAGCTCGCTAGAAGCCCCAGACAACTGATGTGCATGGTTAGTTCATCCTTGACCACCGGCCCCCCGTGGAGATAGATCCGCACCTGGCTCCCCAGCGACTATCATCTGACTCGATCACTATCTCTGGGGTGGAACCAAAGATGGCCCTGCCGTTCCAGGCTTCCATGTGGTCCAACCACCACGCCATCTCCGACCTCACATCCTCCGAGAGGAGAATCTGCTCGGCATAACTGAGGCCTTTCTGGAGATGCCGAATTTTTAGTCTCTGAAGTGCTCGATAATGTAATGGACCAGGAAAAATCACCAGTATCGAGGAGGCCAGGAGACCGACCACTTGGGCTATTGATCGCAAGGACACAGTCTGCCTGCTCAAAATCAATCTCTTTCTCTCTTGATGTTCCTGACCTTCAGTGCTGGTAGCCGCAGCTGACATGATAGAATTTCTGGGGTTCCAGATCAACTCGCTATTGTTTGAGCTGGGATCAGACACAATTTCTGAGGGTTCACAATGAATCCTAAACTCTGAAGGAACAAAATTGACCAGTCGAGATGAGTGATCACCAGCTGGGGACACTGTGCCAGGATGATAATATCGCCCAGATAGATAATCAGCCAGACTCCCCGAGCCCTCAAGGATTCTACCACTAGACGTAGGAGTTTCGTAAAACACCATGTCGCCAAGGAGAAACCGAAGGGAAGGACTTTGTATTCATAATAAAGTCCCTGCCACTGGAATTGCAGAAAACGTCGATGGGGTGCGAATATGGGAATGGATATGTAAGCATCTTTCAAATCCAGACGTTCCATCCAGTCTCCTTCCTGGAGGAGTTCGCGGAGCAGATGGATGCCTTCCATCTTGAAGTGTCGGTAAACGACCGAACCATTGAAATCCTTTACATTCAAAACTAGCCGTGCCCCGCCCCCTTTCTTCTCCACCAAGAAGACGGTGCTGAGGAAACCTAGGGGATGGGGGTTCAGTGAGCACTATTGTCCCTTTTTGTCGAAGGGTCTGAATTTCTGCTGAAATAAAATTTTGAACTTGAAGGGAAAAAGACATCCTTGGGGGAAGGGAATCCTGCCTGGGGGAACTGTACAGTTCTATTTTGTACCCCTGCACTGTTTCCAGTATCCATGCATCTTGTGAAATCGTCTGCCAAACCTGAAGGAAGGATTGGATCCTGCCCCCAAATACCACCTCTGAACATGGAATAATTCTCACCTGTGGTCCCTGAATCTTGGGTACTTCCTTGATTTCCGCCGTATCTACCCTTTCTGAAACGGTTTTTATTGGATCGTCGGGTAGAAGGTGGGGTTTTTAGGGTCCTGATAACCCCAACGGTGTTGCTGATGGTATCCTCTCTGGGGGTCTTGCTGATGAACCCAGCCGAACAAGCGCCCTCCATATCGTCAGGCCCTGCCAAAAAACGGTCTAAAGGCTTTACTTAGGGATCCTTGTGCCTTGTCTAGTCCGCTAAAGGTAGTGACAAACTTTGTCAGTTCCTTAAGGAAAATTTGCCCAAAGAGGAGGCCTTGGGCCATGGGACCGGCTTCAGAAGAAGACAGTTTGGCAAGTTTGGGATCCAATTTTAAAAGGATAGACTGCCTCCTTTTACTGGATATAGCGCAGTTAGCGTTCCCTAACTGGCATATGACCCGTTGCGTCCATCCAATTAGTTCTTCCGGATCGATAGCCATGGCGGACTCTTTTGCTCGGTAACCTAGCTCTAGAATTTTAGTTAGGGGGGCAGTCATGTCAAGGAGCTTGTCCTGGCAGGATCGCCATGCTCTATCAATCCCTTTCTTTGGGTCCTTGGAATATTTCTTAAGGTAGGTAACCATCATAGGGTCTATGTCGGGGGTGTCAGCTACCTTGCCCTGAAGGTCTGGTCTGGGACATTATGAGTGCAATCTAGCGCATACCTCTTTATCAAAGGCTTGGCGCAGGTGATCTTGTACATAATTGGCCACTTCTTGAGGTGGCAGCCAGGCTGTGGACTTAGAGTGAACACTCTCCGATGGCTCAAAGCTCAGTAACTTTGATTGAGCAGGAGGGTCCAATTGCCGCTCTTTTCGTGAGCGTTTGCTGGGTCTGGGGGCGTCCTCGTGGTCCGAACTCTGGTGAGAAGAGGAATCGTGATCTTCCTCCTGGAATGGGTCAGGGACCGCTGCCTCAGAAGAGGCGCTATAGTCATGATCTGTGGACAAGCTACTGGCAAATTTGGCGAAATCTGCAACATGGGTTCCCTTGGGGGACTTCCCCTTTGGTCTGGCCCGCAATGGAGGGGTAGGCAGCCAGCCTTGTTGCTCTGCGTAGCCTCAAAGGTGGCGTTTTAAGGGTTCAATCGCCCGAACCAAGGCCCTAATAACTGAATGCTGCACCTCAACGTCCAATGCATTTACTAGATCGTGCTCCAGGGACCCCGTGGGTTCCTCGAAGAAATAATCTTCCTCATAAAGATCTGCCATCTTATTCCAATGTAGTAAGTGTCAGGAAAGACCAAGGGCCAATACCGTCAGCTAAGGGTGAAAAACACCCAAATCAGGAGAGAAATAGGGGGGAGTAGAACCAGCCCCAGGCAAGCCAATACAGGAGCAGCAAAAAACATAAGGAGCAAGAGAGGGAATATAACCAGGTAGCCCACCACTCACGGATTCCATACAAAAATAACCTGGTTAGACAGAACACTTTTAGTCTTTATAACTTATGTTAAGCGGGTATTATGTATTCCTAGGTGTGGCTTTGCTAAATTATCTAGTCATGCCTACCTCTAAGTGTTCCTCATTTAAAAATTATCAACCATCCACAGCTAATCTCACACCCACCAAAGAAAAATGTGAAAGAAGCCAATACAGGAGCCCTGTGTCAAAGTCCATCTGTGATGGAGGGAGGGCTTGCCAACTACTCTAGGCAGAGCCTATGCGATATTAATCAAACCAGAACAGTAGAATCTGCCGGGTATCAGTAAGGGAGCTGCCTCAAGGGTTTGATTTGAATCAGGAGCAGTTATACACGGCTCCCTGCGTTAAACGAAGCTTTTCCAATAAAGGGAAAGCGACCAATATGGCCGCCGCGCATGCGCGGTGCCTGCCCAGTGAGGCGGTCTAGAAAGAGGACCGCGTGTCCCTCAGATGCACGTCCTCACTCCCGTTCTCCCACTCCACACAAGAAAAGGACACGGGCGCAGAGCGCCTGTTCGGGAGGTGAAACGCTCCCACGGCCATAAAAAAAGAGAGCGCGCGGCCCGAGCGAGATCAAAGAGAAACTCGCTCGGCGGCGCTACCAATACCCTGCTAAGTCACCATGCCCAAGACTGCACAAGAATAGAAAACAGACAGCGCGAGTCGCGCTGATAACAGTAATCACAATAAAGTTATATAAAACCAAGAAATATACATTAATCTCATAAATGCAAGATAATAATGGGAGAATACTTAACCGGCTGCGAAGCAGCATAGAAAGAGGACACTGAGTTGATGTGTGGGGCTTTTATAGGGCAGTAGCTCTCTGGTTAGTCATTTGATACTGAGGTTCATGGGAAATGTAGTAATGTTGAAACTTTTTTGTTATTGGCTGCTATAAGTAGTAAAGAAATGAGAAGCATAATCGGAGCCTCCGGTCCAGACATAGAATCCAGACGGTGTCCCCTCAAGAGAATTGTGCATATTTTACCGGCTAGAAAAACGGAAGGTTGGTTTTGGTTCAATTTTCGTCTCATGCTGTAATATCTCAGTCCAGTTATTTGAGAAGAGTCGCTGAAATGAAGATGCGATCAAGCATCCGGGATATTTACATTGTTATTTACTATTTTATTGTAGATTGCAAGCTAATATATCACTGTCTGTACCCAATGACTAAGTTACCAAAGGTAGGTAACTTATTATCTGATGAATATTTCTATCCACACATTCTTTAACTTTTGAATCCGTATCTTCCCCAACAGGAGTCGAGCCTGAGAAGGGGATTTAAACCAGGAAGGCCCCCAGGACCGAAAAGGCAAAATAAACCCGTGTGGACCCGAGAATCGTTGAAGTAATACCTGGTGAAAGTATGGATGAAAGCCGGCACAGCTGCCTGGCAGAAGTCCAAAACCATAACATCCCTTGCTAGAGCAGAAGTCAGTGTTAGCACTGATGGAATGATCCCTCGCGAGTTCCGTAGCATCCTTCTTGGCCAGTGCATAAAACAGCCTCACACAGAGGCCAATCGAGGTGACAAGTTTTGCTTCTGAATCACTTTGTCTTTCCTTGCATCAGTAAAACAGATCAAGAATTGATCATCATTAGTACTATATCAATATAGAAGTTAAGGGCATACCTTGGGACTAAATGATGCAGCCTTTCCTACACGGATGAATGCGGGAGGGGGTTGAGGGGTGAGCAGGGGGTATATTGGTCTGTCCCATCTGAAAAGAAGATGCCACTTTCAGAACAAATGGCATACATTCCTTAAGGACTGGTTTGCGTGGTAAAAAGGGTAAAGCTTGAAGCCCACTTACAACGTGCAGAAGTGATTGCAATATGGAACACAGTTTTCATTGTAAGAAGCAAAAGAGTATTTTATCGTGAGGCTCAAAAGGCGCACACATAAGAAAGATCAAGACCAAACTGAGGTCCAACTGTGGCGTGATAAAACGAGCAGCAATGAACCTATGCGAGAGCTCTTTAAGGAAAGAAGTGACTTAAATGGTGACAGCTCATCAAGTAAACAAAGAGTGACAGACAACCTTTAACTGCGCTCAAACCAAAGGTTTGCAGGGCCAAGAACAGTACATCACACACGTTTGCCTGCAAAAGTTCAACATGCTTCTCCATCCACTAAGAAATGAAGCAAGCCCAATGGCCCGATTTAATTGACCTGGTGGAAGGCTGTTGCAGATCCAAGATGGCAACCACCACTTCCATTGGAAAGTCAAATCCTGTTGAGTGGTCAAGCTCATTATCCATGCATGAAGCTGCAGATTATGGAGTTTTATTGGATGTAGCACCATGTTGTTGTTGTTGTTGCTGTGACTGAAATTCTTTCTGAATGAGACGCCAGAGAGGCGATGCTCCTGGCCATAAGCTTGAAGTATTTGATCCTCCAAACCGAATGACCACAATGACTAGCACTCAGTTCTGAGTCAATTTCATCAGAACACAGAGGATCAAAGGCAGTGGGCAGGATGTGTACAGAAGGCCGAAATCCTACCAAATGTACAATGGAACTTAGAGACCCTCAAGGAGAAAAAAGACTGGAGCAAAACACAGGGCATTGAGCACTTTCAGAGGTGATGAAAAAGTCCACAGGATGTGCTTCAGCGGGCAAAGATCCGCTGAACACCAAGTGTGTCACTCGTGGGCAGCAATAGGACACCGGCTGAGCTCGTCTGGCTTGTTGTTGATAGAGCCCACCAGATGACCTGCAAACAGCAAGATTCCATTGACCAATAGTCAGCCTACAGTCTCAGTGCCTCCACACAGACAATAAGGGGGAGATTTACTAAGATTTTACGCTGTGTTTGTGTCACAAAAGTGATGCAAATTGGCACAAAAAGTAACTTAAAGCAGCGCATAGCGCTACTTTGCATTACTTAGCGCCAAGGGGGAAGACCATGGGTGGAGCATGGGCGTTCCCATGCAACCACCCAAGGTTTCTGGCACTAAACCCTATTTACTAAATAAAGTAGACAGGGTTTAGCGCCAGAAAACTGCGCCCTTTTAAAGTAGGTGTAAGAAAGGAGAAAAGCTTTCATTTCTCCTTCCTTTGCCGACTTTGTACGTGTGCTGCACTTTACAGCACACATACAAAGAGGGAAAAGGGTTAAAGTCAGCCTATGCATAGTATTTTTTACTGGAAGAGTACCCTTCCCGTACAAAACCTGTGCTAGACTCATGTAGACACCCTTGCACCACGGCGTAAAGGTGTCTCCGTTGGGCACGGCAGCTGATTTCAGCAACTGCGCTAGAGAAAGGGGAGGAGAGTGCCATATTTCTGTAAATCTGGTGCTCTCCTCCTCTCTGCTTTTCACGCAGCGCAGCATCTGCGGCTGCTGCAATCCGCTGCATGAGTAAATGGTAAATCTGCCCTTTGGTGACCCCCACACTGTCCTATTTGTTGTACTACCACATAGCGATCATGCTGTCGGTGAGCACCTGAATCAACCTACCTTTGATCAATGGCAGAAGTGCCTTCAGTGTCAACCATACAGCATGAATTTCAAACAGATTTATCTGACAGCTTTGCTCAAACAGATCACCACTTTGTCCAGATGGCTCTTCTCCATTCAAGAGATGATGTACCTGTTCCTGCTGTGGCTACTGGTGTGTGGGGTGGGAGGGTGTTGGCCTGCCATAAATTAGACTGCAGTCCGTCATCCACCACCTGCAAATTCCGAGGTCTCCTCATAAATATGGATCAGATCCAAAAGTCACCCACAATGCTCGCCCACTGCAGGCCTAAGTTCCATTGAATGCCCCAGACGCGTTGAGGTGGTGGAAAAGTTGTCATGAAGACAGTGCGCAAGATAGCTACATTGAAGGGTAGGCT
Organism: Calotriton arnoldi; assembly: GCA_963921515.1. Lineage (NCBI taxonomy): Eukaryota > Metazoa > Chordata > Amphibia > Caudata > Salamandridae > Calotriton > Calotriton arnoldi. The sequence goes on from CAWUFW010000964.1 coordinate 1,315,855, forward strand.
CTGTGTGGGATAGAGTGGGACGTCAACCCATTGATGGAAAATCCAGGGTGAACAGCAGCAACATCATACTCTGCAAGTGGTCCGAGACTAGCGGAGGTGAGCCCGTCGTCAACAGCCAATTGTTGAGATATGGAAATACGTGTATCCCTGACCTGCGAAGATGAGCCACAACCACCAACATGACCTTCATAAAAGCTTGAGGGGCGGATATAAACCAAAAGAGGACTGCAAGTTGAAAGTGAGCAAAACTCACCATAAAACACAGGTATTTCCAGTGGACCTGCAGAACAGACATATGAAATTGTGTGTGGTGCGGGTCCAAGAACACCATCAATTTCTCACAGTTCATGACCAACAAGACTTGACCAAGGGCTCATCATTTTAAGGTTCTCCTACCAGAGAAGCGAGTACAATACTCTGAGTTCCAGTGTAGGCGACTGCCCTCTGCCTTTTTTGGAGACCAGGAAAATAAAGGGAGTAACAGAATAGTCACCATTCCACTCTGGGTTTTATCTGAACCACACCTTTGCTGAGTAACATCAACACCTCCTCAGGACAGATTTGCACATGTTCTGTGACGGTTGTTGCTCACATAGGCATGGCCTCTGAAGAAATCCCAAAGCTTACAATACAGCTGGAGGAACTGCCACGTGAGATAGACCACAGCCAGAGACCATGCCCTTGCGTGACTTACCTTAAATTTTTCACGAGCAGATTCAGCATTGTCAACATGGAGTCAGACATCGGCAAAGGGCATGTACATTAAAAAAGTCTGAATATCTCGAGGATAATCATGTAGAGTGCATCCAGGCATGTATGGGGATGATAACATTGGTTCTGATATTGAGGGAAAACTATGTCTGTGGAATACAGGACAGAGTGCAAGATTTGCTTGGCCATGTTCTGCCCATCATGAACAAACAGTTTGAGCAAAAGAGGCATGTAGATTGTCCGGTAACAAAGGTAGGACCTATTGTGCCATCTCACACATCGGATCACCGTAGTGAACCACCAACCAAGAAGCATTTAGAGAACTCGGTGACAATATGTCAAGATCTTTGTTTAGGTCGAGCATTTGAGACCTCTTGTATATACTTTAGTATATACTCTAGTATATACTTGTATGTGTATGTACTTTGTGGGCTCTGGAGATCAGCCCTAGGACTTGTCTGCTTCCGCTTAGGGACTTTTTTTTCTGTTTAACTGCCTCTATTTAACTGTCTTGATAGAAAACGACCAGCAGCGGTCAATACAATACCAGAATTGCTTTCTGCTGAGATACTTTATTTTTTAAATTTTTCTGGCAACTGCCTCTATTTAATTTTCTTGATAGAAAACGACCAGCAGAGGTCAGTAAAATACCAGAATCACTTTAGCATTCTCTAGATTCCAGTCCATAGAAATTGTCTTCCACGAGCACCCGTAGACAATAATATTTTTTTCAAATCTTGTATTTTCAGTGATATGACCACCGAAGGCCCTGCTTTTATATTAAAAACAGAGCTTTGGACTATACCATTTCCCGCTGAAAGGCAATATTTCTCTCCATGTGTTCCCATACCTGGCGTGTCACACAGTTTGGTGCTTACTTTCCCTCCATGTTAAAGAACAGTAGATGTTTCAGCACCCAGGCTAATGTGCTGCATAGCTAAATACATATAAGGTCCCAAAGGCGAGACCGATTGCATTGCAAATGCTTGTTTTGCTCATGGCATCAGTCCATATCCTGTGTTCAAAGCCTTTGGCATTTGGCAATGGGAACATTTACAGCTGGGGATGAAACTGAACTACTCCATTAGTGCCTTGTTTAAAAGTAGAAGAGGCTCAGAAGTAGAAGACTCAGGTTGGAGGATTTCTATAAGCAAAATGACTTTCTTTTGTCAGATGATGAAATTCAAAAACTTCCGCAGCTCTCAAAGTTGCTCTTGCAAACTATGGTCTCTCCTCAGTGGGATGGCCTGTGGAGAATTCAAAGCCAACTCAAGCGATGTGTCAAGAACACAGTAAATCTAAGAAAAGGCCGGCATTAGTGTAATGAGGAGGGAGCAAATCATCCTTTTTATCATTATTCTCGTCATGAGGGACCATTTGAGGCATCTGAATTGCATCTTATCCAGATCAGAAAATGGCCCTATTCTGGCAACCTCCCACATTGTGTTAGTGGATCTGCCAGGAGTTCATGTTCATACCATGGTGTTACACTTCGAGCTTCTTGCGCCCTGAACTGGTGTAACTCTCTCCAAAACTACATATCCCACAATGCATCTCATTTAGAATACTAAGCACAGCAAGTCAAATCCATTTATCCTTGTTTTTTTTATCACCACTAGGCTCACATGCTTGCAATTAATGCTTGATTGGCTTGTATATAAGACAGCCTCTCCCCTTGAGCCAGTGCTTGGTTTACTTGCCCTGGTAATTGGACCGCGCCCCTGCTTAAGTTTCCTGCTGAAAAGAAATCGACCTGTTTATACTTCAGAACCTCCACAAGGCTTGGATACATCTTTTGCACTCAGACTTGGAGCGCAGGAGGTCTCATCCGACTACACGCGTCAGTTTCCTTCATAGAAACTAACATTGATTTTCCTTTCTCCCTTGCGTTCCAAGACGCGCAACTTTGTTTCAACAATTGGATTCCCCTCTCTAAATTAACCCAGCTCTCCCGGAGCAGGCAGCTGCTCTCCATGAATCAAGTTGTAAACAGGATAGTCTGAAACTGACAGACCTTTCCAGTTTGCATAATTTACAGCGGACCGGAATCGATCAGTTTCCTGCTACCCCAGTTCCCTTCAAGAAAGAGGATACTTTGTTATCAATTGAATTCTGGCAGACGAATGTCACACTTCACTTCACGGAAAGAAGGTTTATGTTTATTTAGGGTCATTACCTGAACTGACAATTAAGTCCTTGGATTTAAACAGCAAAGAAAGTTCCTACTTGTTGGGAGTATCGTTAACCTACTCCTGAATACCAGGCATGACGCAATACCTTTCTTTAATCTTGTGAGTATATGGTGATACATAGAGAAATGCTTAAATGAACTTGCTAATCCCTTAGTTAAGACTTGTTCGGTTTTTTTCCTGGAGATAGTTTGAGTAATATTTTCTTTTCTCTCTTCTTTTTGTTATTTTTTCTGTTTATGCAGTGTGGGAGAAACAGGATTAAGGAAACCTTTGCTGTCCAGAGAGAGATCCCTTTGTTTTCATCCCCTGGTGGTCCATTCCGTTGTCCCTTCACCCCCTAGAGGGAGTAGCAGTTACTAGAGTGATACTAAATACTCAGTTGGGCACTGCCTCGGGGGGGGGGGTAGGGGTACATCTTCGCTCCTGTGGATGGAAGCTCTTATGCAAGTCTAAGTTACGTCTTGACAGAAAACCAAGCCCACGTATTTTTATTCACCTGAGCGGAGATGGAAAAGGGCGCCACATTTGATCCAATGATGGATGACTCCCTTTCTACTGAATCCCACAATACCACCATGAAGGAGTTAGCTTCTGCTGTAGTGAGTCTACAGACAGAACTCAGAACACTTAGGATAGAAAATCAGCATCTAGTGCAAGAATTAGAACACGTTAAAACACATAGCCAAGTGGAAGTCAGGGTTGCAGATACCCATACTAGACATAAGAAAAGCTATATACATCCCGCACATTTTCATGTCCCTCCGTCTGCATCTCAATCATCCATACCTGGGGGGAATGGAACTCAACCTGTTAGTGTCACAGTGGTAACACCTACTCCAGTACCTTTAGCTATGCCAGAGAGATTTAATGGGGGTTGTGCCAAATATAGCGTTTTTATGAATCAGTGCCATCTGCAATTCCTATGTAGATCAGCCTCTTTCCCAGATGATGCGGCTAAGGTTGCTTTTGTGATTTCTTATTTAATAGGGAATGCAGCCCTTTGGGCGGTACCTATGGTAGAGAACGATGATCCTGTTTTATATGATTTCCCTCAGTTCAAAGAAAGAATGCGAAGTTTATTTGCGAGACACACGTACATGCAGGCCAGTGACAATGAACTGTTAGGCTTAAAACAGGGGTCCAAAGACATACTTACTTATATTACCACTTTTAATAGGTTAGTCACAGAGACACGATGGCCTGAAGACAAACGGACTTCCTTGTTCTATAGAGGGTTAAAGGATGAGTTAAAAGACATATTGTCGCAAATAGTAGACCCTCCTGAGGATTGTCCTTTTATTGACTTGGTGGTGAAATTAGATCACCGTTTGAGTGAGAGGAAAGGAGAGAAATCTAGAGGTGATTTCTCTCGCCTGGTAATGTTTCGAGGCAATAAGAAAGAGGTGAAAGATACTAGCGAACCCATGCAAATCGGTAGTGTTCGTGGACCCTTGTCACTAGAAGAGAGAGACAAACGCAGAAAGCTCAATCTGTGTCTCTATTGTGGCAAAGGGGGACATTATGCTAGGGATTGCACAGTAAAACCAAAACCCCTTTTTAAGCCCCCCTATTGCAAAGACTGGTTATGCCTCTAAGTCGGAAAACTAGCAAGCTTGAAGCAAAAAGAGATAGAGCTTTCAAGTTTACTACCCTCTCAGGTCTCTCAGTACCTAGCCAACACTATAGCTCATATACCCAAACATTTCACAGTATCGGTTACCTTGATATTACCATCGCAACGCAGAAAGGCGTTGGCGATTTTGTTAGATTCTGGAGCCACAGGAAACTTTCTAGATATTACCCTAGCTAAATCTCTTGGGGTAGAATTTGTTCCAAGTCTCAACCTGAGAGGGTAAGAGCCGTAGATGGTACAGAGCTGTCATCAGGGTTACTTATGTATCAAACAGCAGATATAACAATGTTATGTGACAATGGACATTTGGAAATTATCAGATTTGATTTGATTGATACACCCAACTTTGGAGCTATATTGGGGGTTTCCTGGTTACAACTACATAATCCTCATATAGACTGGGCCACCAGAAAAGTGACATTACGGTCACATTATTGTGTGTTGCATTGTTATCAAGAAGCAGTGCAATGGCAAACCCCTTTGTGTTGTGCGGTATCTGAATCATTAACCACATCTGAATTGCCCACAGAATATACAGAATACTCATCGATCCTTCGATTGTCGGATAGGTCTGATCCCCGGCACTGACTTGCCGGTTAGTAGGATTTATGCCCTCAATGAGCCAGAGACTAAATATCTTCAGGAGTATATACACAACATGTTACAGATAGGGTTCATAAGACACTCAACGTCACCCGTGTCATCTCCTATCTTTTTCATACCTAAACAGGAAGGAGGCTTGAGGGCTTGTTTGGACTATAGAGCCCTCAAAAAGGTGACAGTAAAAAATAAATACCCTCTTCCTCTCATCTCCGTCCTTTTGGATCAGGTGCGAGGAGCCAAGGTATTTACTAGGCTCGATCTCCGTGGGGCCTAACACTTGATCCGAGTCAGGGCGGGCGATGAGTGGAAGACGGCGTTTCGCACCAAATTCGGGGTCTATGAGTATTGTGTAATGCCTTTGGCTTATGCAATGCTCCTGCGGCCTTTCAGTTTTTCGTAAATGAAATATTGAGAGACTACCTAGACCTTTTTGTGATAGTATATATTGATGATATATTGATATATTCACAGTCAGATCAAGAACATGTTGTTCATGTTAAGAAGATACTACGTCTTCAGGACAATCATCTCTTTGCTAAACTTGATAACTGCTCCTTCCATTAAAAAAAAAGTGGATTTCCTGGGTTTTGTGATTTCCCCAGATGGCATCCACATGGATCCCTCTACAGTTACTGCCATAACAAATTGGTCAAGCCCTAGTAATGTAAAAGAGGTGCAATCCTTTCTTGGTTTTGCCAACTTTTATAGAAGATTCCTTGATCACTTCTCAGACATCATTACACCTATCACTCGACTATTACGAAAGGGTGTCTTGTTCGAGTGGTCTGAAGATGCTGAACAGGCTTTCAAGACCTTGAAAGAAAGGTTTACTTCTGCTCCCATTATTCGTCATGCAGATAGCACACAACCCTATTGCCTGGAGGCAGATGCCTCGCAATATGCTGCGGGTGGGGTGTTATCCCAAAGAGACGGCAAAACGGGGTGTTTACATCCTAAAGCTTATTTTTCCAAGATGCTGTTACCTGCAGAGCAGAATTATACGATCGGAGAGAGTTATTGGCCATTAAATTGGCTTTCCAAGAATGGAGGCATTATTTGCTGGGATCCCCACATGTTATAACCATTTATTCAGATCACAGGAATTTACAGTTTTTTAAGTCCGCAAGAGCTCTCACTCCCAGGCAGATGAGGTGGGTCTCCTTCAGTGAATACGGTTTTGTAATAACTTACCGTCCTGGAGAAAGACGAGGCAAAGCAGACGCTCTATCTCGATTGGGGAAAGAACATAAAACTGTCTTGGAAATCCCAGTCCCCATCATACCTGATAGAAAAGTAATAGCCTTGGGGGATACAAATAAAGACGACTCTAAGGTCTTCCTTGATCAATTGGCCTTAGCATGTTCAAAACTTGATTCTTCTAAATGGCTACAAGATCCTAAGAATAAGATAGAGTGGTCTTTATTATCATGAAAACTGCCTGTTTATCCCGACTGATGATCTTTGCAAGTTGATTATGCAATGGTGTCATAATCTACCCTTGGCAGGTCACCCTGGGGGGGGGAAAGACAGGACAAACATGTCAGAGATGGTTTTGGTGGAAAGGAATGCTCAAGGAAATAATAGAGTTTGTCAAAGCATGCCCTACTTGTGCAAGACAAAAATCCTCCAATTGTGCTCCTGCTGGGTTGTTAATGCCCTTGCCTATTCCCCACATTCCCCGGCATTCCATTAGCATGGATTTTGTAACAGATCTCCCTGCCACACGTGGATTTACTACAATTTTGGTTGTAGTGGATCTTCTATCCAAAATGGCCCATTTTATACCTCTCAAGAAACTCCCTACCGCCAAGGAATTGGTAGAGGTATTCATTAAATAAATTGTGAGAATTCATGGCTTGCCGTTGGTAATTATATCTGACCGTAAAACACAATTTGTTTCCAAATTTTGGAAAGGCATGTGCACATCCTTACACATAGACCATCGTCTTTCCTCAGCCTATCATCCTCACACAGATGGCCAAACGGAAAGAACCAATCAAACGCTAGAGCAGTATTTGCGCTGTTTGTTGAGCACTACCACTAGTAGTTGGGTACAAGCACTCCCTTTGGCAGAATTCGCCTACAATAATACTACACATTCTGCAACCAAAATCTCTCCTTTTCTTTTTACATATGCTTATCATCCCAAATTCTTACCTCTTCACCTTCCTTTATCCATATCTGAAATACCTGCAGCTCAAGAACACCTCACTAACCTTACCAAGATTTGGACAAATGCTAAACAAGAACTTAAGTACGCAAAAGATACCATGAAAATACAAGCAGATAAACCTAGGCGCCCTGCTCCTGTATATGCTGTAGGGGATCAAGTTTGGTTAGTGTTAGACCTGGTACCATTGGCGTGAGTCTCCCTTCCACTTTTTTCTGATTGCCTCCTCTGTTTTTGATGTTTTGCTGGTTTAGATGCTTTGGGCACTGTGCCACTGCTATTCAGTGCCACAGTGCAAGTGCTCCCTATGGTAAATTGATGTATTGATTAGTGACTCCATGATTGGATCATTTGATTTACTTGTCAGACCCTAGTATAGTGCACCAGGTGTGCCCAGGGCCTGTAAATCAAATGCTGCTGGTGGGCTTGCAGCACTGGTTGTGCCACCCACAGAAGCAGCTTGTAAAGTGTGTCTCAGGCCTGCCATTGCAGCACCTGTGTGCAGTCTGTGACTGCCATGTCGACTTGGCAAGTGCACCCACTTGCCAGTACCTAAACCTTCCCTTATCTTCATATCAGACACCCCTAAGGTAGGCCCAAGGGCAGGGTGCATTGTAAGTATAAGGTAGGACATGCCCTGGTGTGTGTGGCATGTCCTAATAGTGAATTACAGCCATTTTCGTTTTTCACTATTGCAAGGCTACCTGTCCCCATAGGCCAGAATGAGCAGTTTGATTATAACATCTTATAATCCTAACTGACCCAGGGAACATGGTAGAAAAACGAATTTAGTATGCCTGAACTCAGAATGATAAAATACATCTTTTAGTAAAGTTGGTTTTAACATTCAGTGTTTGAAAATACCACTTTTAGAAAGTAGGTATTTTCTTGCCTAACTGTCCAAGCCTGCCTCTGCTAGGTTGTGTATTGTGTATCTGGCTTTGTGAGTGACAGGGGCTGGGGGATTCCAGGAGACAGGGTGAGTCAGCACAGGGCTGAATAGATCTTTCTGCATGTAGAGTAGTGGGAGGAGTTGCACCTGGGTCTGAATAGGGCTGTGCCTGCCTTCCACAATGCTGGCTCCACCTCCTGTGGTGCGTCTGATGTCCCTGGCCCACACTGTCAAAGGAAACAAGGAGTCCTGTAAACAAAGTGCTCCAGGACTGCACAGAACTGGTTTGGACCAGGTAAAGGCCCCTCTGCCCTCAGAGGACAAAGGATTTAGGGGTATAAATATTGGGGCCCTGACCCCAGAACTTTAGATCACTTCTGCAACAACAAGACGAACCTCTGCCAAGGAGAAGAACCAAAGGAAGCTGTAGGAGTTGGACTGCCCCCCTGCCAGTGTGCTGTGTTGGCCTACAGTGGTGTCTTCAGTGCCAAGGAGAGGACAAGAAACTTTTAAAGAACTTTCATCATCTTGCAGAATATTACTGCAAGGGCTTGAACTAGAGCTTGCCTCCTGCTGAAGTCTCAGGGCTACAAGACTTCACCACCAGCTCCCTCCTGAATTCCCTTGCTGGGGATTCTGTCTGCAGAAGCCTGCGTGTCGCTGGGAGCTGGAAGCGCGACGCAACAAGAAGAAGAGTGTCGCTGACGAAGCTGCTGCCGTCGCATCGCAGGAGAAGCGTGTCGCCGCCGCAGAGGCCGCCGCCGCATCACCAAAGAAGTGTGCCTTCGTCGCAGCTGCCTGCTGTCGCATCACCGGAGAAGCGTGTCGCTGTCGCAACTGCCTGCCGTCGCATCAACAGGGAAGCGTGTCGCCACCGCAAGGGTCGCCGTCGCATCCCCCGAGAAGCGTGTCGCCGTCGCAGCTGTCTGCCGTCGCATCACCGGAGATGCGTGTCGCAGGGCCTGTCGCGGCTCCAAAGATGCAGAGTTCGCCGCACGGCCGTAGGGCGTGCACGCATCATCTTCACACCGTCGCATCGCATCAAGGGCGCACTTTCATCGCATCGCACCGGATCGTCGCACCGCATCGAGGCGCTTGCTCGCCGCATCGTCCTGCCTGCGGACCCTTTGTTTGTTTTGCGTTACGCATCCCAGGTACTTTTGAGAGAAACGTGTCACAATTACCATCAACTTGAACTAAGTTACTTCTACCATCTTTAAGTCTATTTTGAGTACAGTATTGTGGATTTTTGTCGTTTGTGGTCTTGTGTTAAGTCTATATAAAGAATACTTATTTTTATAAAACCTGTGTAGTGTCCATCTGTGATGTTTTCACTGTATTACTGTATGTGTTCACAAATGCTTAACACACTGCCTCTGAGATAAGCCTGTCTGCTCGTGCCAAGCTACCAAGGGGGTGAGCAGGGGTTATTTTAGTAGTGTAATACCCCTTTCCCTGACTAGAAGCAAGGGTCCCTATTTGGTCAAAGGTGTATACCATTGCCAACTAGAGACCCCCAGTTCTAACATTGGTGGTCAGCGGTGAGGATTCTGGACTTGCAGTTGACACTCATATACAGTGATTGGTGTACACTACTAGTGAGTGAAGACCAAACGCAACCACATACCTTTTTGGTAGAATTTGTTTTTCTCCTTGGACTGTTATTCTTCTGAGAACTGCCAATTCTTATTGCCATGGGTCCACCAGCATCTATTGCCTCTATGGATCCAGAGTTTGAGGAAGAGAGGTTGGATACCTATAATGCCAAACAGCTGAAAGCCTTCTGTAGAAAATTTAAAGTTGCTATTCCAGGCCTCACTAAAAAGGATGAGTTCCACAAGCCGCTGAGGGCCTGGGTGGAAGCAAGAAATGCATCTGAAAATGTGGAGCACCCTGTGGAGGAGGCAGAAGGGCAGCCAGATGGGCCCGTGGGTCCAAGGGGGGAGAAAGTACCTACCCCGCCAGGCAGCAGTGTTTCTTCCAAAGACCTGTCCCCAGGAGAGCTGGAGGATAGGGAGAGAAATAGAAGGCATAAAATGGAACTGGCCAGGCTCAAAATGGAGGGTCAAAAGGACCTAGAGAATAAGAAGCTGGAGTTTGAAATTAACAAGTTAGCCTGGGAGAGGGCGAGAGAGAATGAGATTAGAGCATGAGAGAATGTTGAGGGAGTTAGAGATCAAGGCAAAGGGTCTAGAGATCAATCCCTCTGGTGGCAGCACACCATCTGTGCCTTCAGAAGGCAGGGTATATATCCCCAAGGATGTCATCAAAGATTTCCATAAGCATGAAGATATTGGGCAGTGGTTTGCAGCCTATGAGATAGCAATGTTGGCCCACCGGGTTCCTGAGAAGGATTGGTGCGCTGGGTTGTGGGGCCTCTTTGTGAGTGAGGGGAGGGATACTTTGTTAGACCTACCCAGTGAGAATAGGATGTCTTATGCCCATATGAAGGAAGCCCTGATGACAAGGTATGGTTTGACCCCAGAACTCTATTGACAGAGGTTCAGGAGTTGCAAGAAGCTGGAGGCAACCACTTGGGTAGAATATGCATCTTTCTTTTGCAGAGCTATGGATGGTTGGGTGAAGGGTAGCAAAGTGAGTACTTTTGAGGAGCTCTATGATTTGTTTGCATGGGAGCACTTGTCTGGTAATTGTTTTCCAGAGCTACGCCAGCACCTTATTGATAGCAAGCTAACTAACCCTAGGAAGCTTGCTGAGGAGGCGGACCGCTGGGTAAGCACCCGGGTCCACAAGGGTCATGTGGGAGTCTTCGCCAAAGGTGGGCAGGGTCCCCAGCAGAAGAGTGGGGGGGACAAGGGTAAACAGAGGGAGTTCCAGAAAGGGCCCCAAAGTAATTCCCAAGGGAACCAAGGGAAGGGTTCCCAGCCTCCCCCTGAGAAGAAGCAAGAGGCCCTGACAGGTAAACCTGTTCAGAGAGGCCCCTACAAGTGCTTTACGTGTGGTCAAGTGGGCCACCGTTGGTATGATGCACAATGTCCCATGAAGGATTCCAAAGCACCACCACGTGCACCACCCCATCAGATGGAGAGTGTAGCCCTGGGGGGGAGGGGGGAAGGAGATGGGTGCCCAAGGTGGGTGGGGTCCCGCAGAGATGTCCCTTGTCTCTTTAGGAGACTATGAGATGGTCCCTGAGACCCAGCTGCCGGATAACACTAAAGTACAGGCAGTGGGTGACCATCAATGGCCATAGGGTGGAAGCTCTCAGACACTGGGGCTAGTGTGACAGCTGTCAATTGCCGGCTGGTGTCCAGAGAGTAGGTTATTCCCCATGCATTCTTCCCTGTAGTTGCCGCGGACAACTCACAGAGCCAGTGTGAGGTGGCTCAAGTTCCCTTTGAGGGGGGGGGATCTCAGGTACCCTTCAAGTAGCTGTGAGGCCAGCCATGCCTGTTGATTGTCTGTTGGGAAATGATTTGGAGAGCTCCCCTTGGGCTAAGGTGGAGAGAAGGTCTCATTTGGAGATGTTGGGTCTGCCTGAGTGGGCGTGTGTGACCACTCGGTCTATGGCAGCCAGTAAGGGGGTTGAAGCGGTTCTGGAGCCTGAAAATATGGCCCAGACCCCTGCCTTAAAGAGAAGAGGTGGGGGGTGCGGGAAACCAGCCCCCCTAGTTCCCACGGTCCAGGAGGAGGCAGACCTTGAGGGGATGCCCTGGAACCTACAGGGGAACAAGTGGTCGAACTGGGGGACCTGCCTGAGCTGACCCATTGGCAGCAGGAAGGAGGCCCCTCCAGGGAGGAATTTTGTGAGGAGCAGAGGAAGTGCCCTTCTCTTGAGGGTCTGTGGCGACAGGCCACAGCCCAGGCAGCAGGTGATCAGTCTGGATCACATTGGATCTACTGGGATAACAACCTCCTGTATAGCGAGCCTAAGGTTGCTGAGCCTGGGTCAGCCTGTGTGCTGGTGGTACCCCAGCACTTCAGAGCCTTCCTACTGGGTTTGGCTCATGATGTACCTTTAGCTGGACATCTGGGGTAGAACAAGACCTTTGAAAGGCTTGTCTCCCACTTTCATTGGCCCCAGATGCGGAAGAGTTCAGACACTCATTGTAAGACTTGTCAAACTTGCCAGGCAAGTGGGAAAAGTGGAAGGAAGCACAAGGCTCCTCTCCAACCTTTCCCTGTAGTCAGTACCCCCTTTGAACGGGTGGGCATTGACATTGTGGGGCCACTGGACCCCAAGACAGCCATGGGCAACAGGTTTATCCTGGTCTCGGTGGACCATGCTATTCGGTGGACCATGCTATCCGGTAGCCATCCCGCTCAGGACAGTGACGGCCCCCGTGGTGGGACGTGCACTGATGGGGATTTTCTCCCATGTGGGGTTCCCCAGAGAGGTGGTGTCAGACCGTGATACAAACTTCATATCCAACTATATGAAGTCCCTGTGGCAGGAGTGCGGTGTTACTTATAAGTTCACCACTCCTTACCACCCCCAAGGTAATGGGCTGGTTGAGAGATTCAACCGGACCCTCATAGGCATGATAATGGGTCTTGAGGAACCTATGAGGCGTAAGTGGGACGTCCTCTTGCCATGCCTCCTGTTTGCTTACCGTGAGGTGCCACAGAAGTCCTTAGGGTTCAGTCCCTTTGAACTGCTCTATGGTCACCCGGTAAGAGGACCTTTGAGTCTGGTCAAGGAAGGCTGGGAGCAATCTCCCAGGAAACCTCCCCAGGATGTTTACAGTTACATGCTGGCCTTCAGGAACCAGACCAGGCGATTCAGGCAACTTGCTGAGGCGAATCTGGAAGCCAGCCAGGAAGAGATGAAGCGGTGGTACGATCAGAATGCCACTCTGATTGAGCTTCAACCTGGACAGAAAGTTTGGGTCATGGCCCCTGTAGAGCCTTGTGCGCTCCAGGGCAGGTGGACCGGACCATTTGAAGTGGTGGAGCGCAAGAGTGATGTCACCTACCTGGTGAACTTGCGGTCTCCAAGGAACCCTTTGCAGGTCCTGCATGTTAACCGCCTGAAGCCCCACTTAGAAAGGTCCGAAGTGGGCATGCTCCTAGCGACAGATGATGGAATGGAGGAGGAGACTGAGCCTCTTCCTGACCTCCTGTCTGCAACAGAGCAAGATGGGTCAATGGATGGTGTCAGCCTCTCTGCCACACTGACCCCTGATCAGCAGCAAGATTGTCACCAACTGTTGGGACAATTCTCTGATTTATTTTCCCTGATTCCTGGTGTCACTGAGTGGTGCGTCCATGATGTGGACACTGGGGACAGTCCTCCTGTGAAGCACAAAGCTTACAGAGTGACTGACAAGGTCAGAGCTTACATCAAGGAGGAAGTCTCCAAGATGTTTGCCTTAGGGGTAATTGAGTCCTCTCACAGTCCTTGGGCCAGCCCCAGTGGTCTTGGTCCCAAAGGCTGCCGCGTCTGGTGCCACACCCGAACTCCGGTTCTGTGTGGACTACCGAGGACTCAATTCAGTCACCAGGACTGACGCGCACCCCATCCCCAGAGCGGATGAGCTCATTGATCTGTTAGGGGCTGCACGGTACCTCAGCACATTTGATTTGACGTATGGGTACTGGCAGATTGCCTTAACTGATGGGGCCAAAGAGAGGTCAGCATTCTCCACACCAGATGGGCACTACCAATTCCGGGTTATGCCCTTTGGGATGAAGAATGCCCCTGCCACCTTTCAGAGGTTGCTCAACCAGGTGTTGGCTGGACTGGAGGATTTCAGTGCTGCCTACCTGGATGACATTGCAGTGTTCAGCGCCAGTTGGGAAGAACATCTGCGCCACCTCTGGGAAGTGTTGATGGCACTGTGAAAGGCAGGCCTCACGATCAAGGCGAGTAAGTGCCAGATCGGGCAGGGTTCCGTGGTGTACTTGGGGCACCAGGTGTGGAGCGGCCAGGTGGCGCCCCTACAACCCAAGATTGATACCATCCTGGCATGGGAACACCCTAAGACTCAGACACAGGTGAGAGCCTTTTTAGGACTCACGGGGTACTACAGGAGGTTTGTCAAGGGGGGTATGGCAACATTGTTGCACACTTGACTGAGCTGACTTCCAGGAAGCAGCCCAAGACAGTGAACTGGACTGACACCTGTCAGACGGCTTTTGACGCCCTGAAGACTGCCATGTGCACAGCACCCGTGCTTCAGGCGCCCAACTTCTCAAAGGAATTCATTGTTCAAACAGACGCTTCAGAGCATGGTGTGGTGGCTGTTCTATCAGAGATTAATGAAGAGGGCCTAGACCAACCTGTAGGTTTCATCAGTAGGAGGTTACTTCCACAGGAACAGAGGTGGAGTGCAATTGAGCGTGAGGCATTTGCTGTGGTCTGGGCACTGAAGAAGTTGAGACCATACCTGTTTGGGACTCACTTCCGGGTTCAGACAGACCACAGGCCCCTCAGATGGCTGATGCAGATGAGGGGTGAGAACCCAAAGTTGTTGAGTTGGTCCATTTCCCTACAGGGGATGGACTTTACGGTGGAACACCGCCCTGGTACAGAACACGCCAATGCTGATGGTCTGTCCAGATTTTTCCGCCTTAGTGATGAGAACTCCCAAGGGGAAGGGTAGTTCTCCCCACATTTCAGCTGGAGGGGACACGTTAGACCTGGTACCATTGGCGTGAGTCTCCCTTCCACTTTTTTATGATTGCCTCCTCTGTTTTTGATGTTTTGCTGGTTTAGATGCTTTGGGCACTGTGCCACTGCTATTCAGTGCCACAGTGCAAGTGCTCCCTATGGTAAATTGATGTATTGATTAGTGACTCCATGATTGGATCATTTGATTTACTTGTCAGACCCTAGTATAGTGCACCAGGTGTGCCCAGGGCCTGTAAATCAAATGCTGCTGGTGGGCTTGCAGCACTGGTTGTGCCACCCACAGAAGCAGCTTGTAAAGTGTGTCTCAGGCCTGCCATTGCAGAGCCTGTGTGCAGTCTGTGACTGCCATGTCTACTTGGCAAGTGCACCCACTTGCCAGTCCCTAAACCTTCCCTTATCTTCATATCAGACACCCCTAAGGTAGGCCCAAGGGCAGGGTGCATTGTAAGTATAAGGTAGGACATGCCCTGGTGTGTGTGGCATGTCCTAATAGTGAATTACAGCCATTTTCGTTTTTCACTATTGCAAGGCTACCTTTCCCCATAGGACACAATGGGCAGTTTGATTATAACATCTTATAATCCTAACTGACCCAGGGAACATGGTAGAAAAACGAATTTAGTATGCCTGAACTCAGAATGATAAAATACATCTTTTGGTAAAGTTGGTTTTAACATTCTGTGTTTGAAAATACCACTTTTAGAAAGTAGGTATTTTCTTGCCTAACTGTCCAAGCCTGCCTCTGCTAGGTTGTGTATTGTGTATCTGGCTTTGTGAGTGACAGGGGCTGGGGGATTCCAGGAGACAGGGTGAGTCAGCACAGGGCTGAAAAGACCTTTCTGCATGTAGAGTAGTGGGAGGAGTTGCAACTGGGTCTGAATAGGGCTGTGCCTGCCTTCCACAATGCTGGCTCCACCTCCTGTGGTGCGTCTGATGTCCCTGGCCCACACTGTCAAAGGAAAGAAGGAGTCCTGTAAACAAAGTGCTCCAGGACTGCACAGAACTGGTTTGGACCAGGTAAAGGCCCCTCTGCCCTCAGAGGACAAAGGATTTAGGGGTATAAATATTGGGGCCCTGACCCCAGAACTTTAGATCACTTCTGGAACAACAAGACGAACCTCTGCCAAGGAGAAGAACCAAAGGAAGCTGTAGGAGTTGGACTGCCCCCCTGCCAGTGTGCTGTGTTGCTGGGTTGGCCTACAGTGGTGTCTTCAGTGCCAAGGAGAGGAGAAGGAACTTCTAAAGAACTTTCATCATCTTGCAGAATATTACTCCAAGGGCTTGAACTAGAGCTTGCCTCCTGCTGAAGTCTCAGGGCTACAAGACTTCACCACCAGCTCCCTCCTGAATTCCCTTGCTGGGGATTCTGTCTGCAGAAGCCTGCGTGTCGCTGGAAGCGCGACGCAACGAGAAGAAGCGTATCGCCGACGAAGCTGCTACCGTCGCATCGCAGGAGAAGCGTGTCGCCGCCGCAGAGGCCGCCGCCGCATCACCAGAGAAGCGTGCCTTCATCGCAGCTGCCTGCCGTCGGATCACCGGAGAAGCGTGTCGCCATCGCAACTGACTGCCGTCGCATCAACAGGGAAGCGTGTCGCCACCGCAAGGGTCGCAGTCGCATCCCCCGAGAAGCGTGTCGCCGTCGCAGCTGTCTGCCGTCGCATCACCGGAAAAGCATGTCGCAGGGCCTGTCGCGGCTCCAAAGATAGAGTTTGCCGCACGGCCGTCGGGCATGCACGCATCGTCTTCACACCGTCGCATCGCATCAAGGGCGCACTTTCATCGCATCGCACCGGATCGTCGCACCGCATGGAGGCGCTTGCTCGCCGCATCGTCCTCCCTGCGGACCCTTTGTTTGTTTTGCGTTACGCATCCCAGGTACTTTTGAGAGAAACGTGTCGCAATTACCATCGACTTGAACTAAGTTACTTCTACCATCTTTAAGTCTATTTTGAGTACAGTATTGTGGATTTTTGTCGTTTGTGGTCTTGTGTTAAGTCTATATAAAGAATACTTATTTTTATAAAACCTGTGTAGTGTCCATCTGTGATGTTTTCACTGTATTACTGTATGTGTTCACAAATGCTTAACACACTGCCTCTGAGATAAGCCTGTCTGCTCGTGTCAAGCTACCAAGGGGGTGAGCAGGGGTTATTTTAGTAGTGTAATCCCCCTTTCCCTGACTAGAAGCAAGGGTCCTTATTTGGTCAAAGGTGTATACCATTGCCAACTAGAGACCCCCAGTTCTAACAGTTAGCTACCAAAAATCTCAGACTAGCTGGACCTAGAAAGCTGCAACCTAGATATATAGGACCCTACAAAGTCATTAGAATAATCAACCCCGTTTCCTTGAAACTAGAACTTCCTCCTGAATTACAGATCCATCCAGTCTTTCAAACCTCATTACTTAAAGAGTATGACCATCCTTTGAGTCCAGAACCCCCTACCCCACCCGTCACTATAGATGGAGAATTGGAATACGAAGTCAGACGTATCATGGATTCTAGGAGATATCGAGGTAAAGTGCAATATCTGGTTGACTGGGTGGGATATGCTCCCAAAGATGGGTCTTGGGAACCTGCTGACCAGGTTCATGCCCCTTTGTTAGTATGTAGGTTTCATGCTCTGAATCCCTCCAAACCCCAGCCCGTTAATAGACCCTTGGGAGGGAGAACTGTTACACTTCGAGCTTCTTGCGCCCTGAACTGGTGTAACTGTCTCTCCAAAACTACATATCCCACAATGCATCTCATTTAGAATACTAAGCACAGCAAGTCAAATCCATTTATCCTTCTTTTTGTTATCACCACTAGGCTCACATGCTTGCAATTGTTTGATTGGCTTCTATATGAGACAGCCTCTCCCCTTGAGCCAGTGCTTGGTTTACTTGCCCTGGTAATTGCGCCGCGCCCCTGCTTAAGTTTCCTGCTGAAAAGAAATCGACCTGTTTATACTTCAGAACTTCCACAAGGCTTGGATACATCTTTTGCACTGAGACTTGGAGCGCAGGAGGTCTCATCCGACTACACGCGTCAGTTTCCTTCATAGAAACTAACATTGATTTTCCTTTCTCCCTTGCGTTCCAAGACGCGCAACTTTGTTTCAACAATTGGATTCCCCTCTCTAAATCAACCCAGCTCTCCCGGAGCACTGGCAGCTGCTCTCCATGAATCAAGTTGTAAACAGGATAGTCTGAAACTGACAGACCTTTCCAGTTTGCATAATTTACAGCGGACCGGAATCGATCAGTTTCCTGCTACCCCAGTTCCCTTCAAGAAAGAGGATACTTTGTTATCAATTGAATTCTGGCAGACGAATGTCACACTTCACTTCACGGAAAGAAGGTTTATGTTTATTTAGGGTCATTACCTGAACTGACAATTAAGTCCTTGGATTTAAACAGCAAAGAAAGTTCCTACTTGTTGGGAGTATCGTTAACCTACTCCTGAATACCAGGCATGACGCAATACCTTTCTTTAATCTTGTGAGTATATGGTGATACATAGAGAAATGCTTAAATGAACTTGCTAATCCTTGTTAGTTTTTTTTCCTGGAGATAGTTTGAGTAATATTTTCTTTTCTCTCTGCTTCTTGTTATTTTTTCTGTTTATGCAGTGTGGGAGAAACAGGATTAAGGAAACCTTTGCTGTCCAGAGAGAGATCCCTTTGTTTTCATCCCCTGGTGGCCCATTCCGTTGTCCCTTCACCCCCTAGAGGGAGTAGCCGTTACTAGAGTGATACTAAATACTCAGTTGGGCACTGCCTCAGAAGGGGGGGGGGGGAGGGAATAGGGGTACATCTTTGCTCCTGTGGATGCAAGCTCTTCTGCAAGTCTAAGTTAAGTCTTGACACATGATGGCGCTTTTGTAACAATACAGTGTGATATTGTGTGGACTCTTGCAGAAGAGGGTTCTGATTCCATGGCCAGCAAATTCAGAAATGACGTCCCAGAAGCTGTTGGCAATGCAATGGAAATACAGCTAGGGAAGCCCTCAGCAAAGGAGTAGAGGCGTAGCCAGGAGCCAAGGGCGGGTTGGACACACTTCAAGCAGGTTTAGTAAGTGTTGAGGGAGGAACCACTGAAGGAAGTGTGACTGCGGAGTCCCGAGGGCTCCAAGTGGGTGGGAAGCATGCCAAAGGGAAGCAAAGTCATATTAAAGACTTTCAGCATGGCTTCTGAAGGCCGCAATGCGCTGCAGACTGAAACACCCCCTAGAAACTCCAGGCACATCTTTTAAAGGATTAGGATAGGCTAAGAGGGAAGCAAAGCCATGATGGACCTGGTTGATGCCTACTCTACGACCTCCTGTGAACAAGAATGTCTAAAAGCCAAAGAATCTGTATTTTGTGCTTTTTCTTTGACGCCTTTTCTTTTGTATTTGACTTACCTGAACAGGTTCACCAAGAGCAGCAATGGCCTTGCTTCTTATGTTCTGCCTGATCGCCTTCGTGTGTATCATGGAACACTTGTCACAGGTTTTTAAAGTTGTGTTTAGGCCCCAGCCGCCACATACAGACTTGTGCAGATCAGTGACTGAATTGTTTCAAAATAAAAATGAAAATCAGGGGAGCTGTGTGGCTCTGTGTATGCGGCTCCGTGTCTGGGACTGGATGGAGTTGCAATAGAGACCGAAAGCGCCAGCTGTTAGCATGTGGGAGCTGTGGAAGAGTCTCTTTGTTCCTGAGCATGCAGCTAAGGCATGCTTTGAAACAGTTGTATGACAGAGGGAGTCAGGGGCGCTCAGAGGGTTGAGTGTACTGGTACCCTTGACGAATGTGTGACTATAGGTCCATCCCTGAAGTTTCCCTATGATGTTGTTAAATTGACCTAGACATCAGTTGACCATACAAGGAAAAGGTTCTCAGTGTATGGTCTGTATGTAAATGTGCATGCTTTTCAAAAACACAATGTGATTTGTACATGCCAATAGGCTGTTTAATATATTTAGTAGGGAAAACACATGTCCTGAAGAAAGCCAATTGACCTTTCGGTGCAGGTTGTGGCTGAAACATGTCGACAGATTAGACACTTGGGACCATTATATCCTAATATAGTGTCACTTTTCTCTCTTTTTATCTAGCCCTAAACCTACGCCATTAAATAACTATTTAGGTTTCTGAGGTTATTTTAAACTCACCAAGATCCCCTGCCTTCACTCACAGTTATTACAGATCTCCGCTTACAAATGCGTCAAGTCCACTCACACACCTTGTGTGTGTGTGAGTGAGGGTCCAATGATGGAGCAAGCCACAGGTGGTACCAGAGGGTGAGGACCCTAATAAATATATATATATATATATATATATACATACACACCCAGGTATATATCCATAAAAACTTTTCTTTAATCTCACACAAGTCTGAGACAAATGTAAGGTGAGCACCGATTTACCTGGGTGCCGTTACTTACCGGTCTCGGATAGACCATATACATGCACTTTATGATATTCAAGATATTTCCTCCTTTAGTTTGTTGAAGTATGATAGAGGTACGCATGACTAAACCATGCGTGGTTCTACCAGGCAGCCTGAACCACGGATGGGTCCTAACCACGCAATTTCGTGGTAAAAGCATAAATGGTAAAGGGGTATGCCTGGCTAAGGTTGCAACTATTCCGATTCCCCCCTACACCCGCCCTAACCTTCATACCCCCTACCTGTCCGCCCCGGTCCTGAGGCCCAAAACCTTCCCTTGACCCCCCTCTTACCCCTGCGCTGTCCCTAAAACTAACCTGACCCCCCCACTGCCCTTAGGCCTAACACCCTAAACCCCAATTAAAAAGCTACCCCGACCCCCCCCAGCCCTGAAAACCACCCCGACCCCCCCCCTCCCTGAAAACTGCCCCAACCCCCAGCCCTGAAAACCACCCCATCCCCCCCCAGCCCTAAAAACTACCCCCCATCCCTGAAAACGACACCACCCCTAGCCCAGCACAGCTTACCTCACCGCGTCCTCTGGCTCTTCCTGGTGAGGTCTTCCTGCTTCCGACAGTAGCAGCCAGCAGCTAGATCGTGCACTGCCTTGGAAAACGTGGTAACGCTTGCAAACTACGAGATACTAAACAAGATAATAAACTGCTGGAGATTGTATGACAAGCTCTGGGAGGGATACTAAAACTAAAACCAAGTCATTCAACATTTTTAATACAAATAGAATACAGTCCCATAAAGCAAAACTGGCGGTGGAACCAACAAAATTACTTCATGCACCATAGGCACTGTGTGTAATGAAAGAGCAGCAGTCTCAAAATCAGTTATCTGTTTAATGCTACTACTTAGATCTATCAGGAATAACCTGAAGGAATCATTTTTCCGAAGAGCTAGATAAGCTGGTTTGTGGAAATTAAGAATTGACCAATATGTTTGGACAGACAATAGTTTCTAGAAAGAACAGTACTTAAATATTTCAAGTAATTCTATTGCAAGTATCCGGATAAAGGGATATGGGGAGTTCAGTAAAAGAGCCAATTTGGAGCAATAATGAACAAGTTACTTACCTTTGGTAACTATGTCTCTGTAAGAGATATATGTAGTTACAGATTCCCTACCTTAGAATTACCCCCAGGCATCAGACTGGATCCAGAGAAATCTTTTCGCAGCAGTACCCCTGCGCGTCGGTAGGTGGCGTCAGTCGACTCTGCGTTAGTCGTCGGCATCGTGGTCGCAGGGATGACGTTGTGGTGTCTACTTAGACGCCGCCCCTGTGTGCTGACGTCAGTACGGACATGACTTTCCACGCGAGAAGCGCAGAGCCATGCAAGACACTGATCACTGGTGCACACAACTAGGGCCCTGAAAAGGAGTCCCTAACCCTAGAAGTCAGTTCGCAGAACGGGGAGGATGGGTGGGGCGGGAAGGAATCTATAACTACATATGTCTCTTACAGATACATCATTACCGAAGGTAACTTGTTCATCTGAAACAGACTGTAGTTATAGATTCCTTACCTTAGAATAGATGCCCCAGCAATACCAACCCCGAAGATGGGTCTGCGAACTAAGTTCACACCAGGAAGTCCTGGAGAACAGAACGGCCAAAAAAGCCATCTCTCTGGACTTGGCTGTCCAGGCAGGAATGCTTTGTGAACATGTGCAAAGATGCCCATGTGGCCACCTGGCAGATGTCAACGAACGGAACACCACGTCCCATGGCGTAGTGGCTGCCATCGCCCTGGTAGAGTGGGCGCGTAGTCCTACTGGAGGTTCCTGTTTTGCCAAAGAATAGCAGATCTTAATGCACAAAACAAGAGAGATGGTACGTTTGTGCTCTGCCTGACCTTTCTTGGTGCCCACATAACCCACGAAGAGCTGATCGTCCACCCGAAAGTCTTTCGTGCGGTCAAGGAAGCAGGACAGCGCACGTTTTGGGTCCAGACGGTGGAGTCTCTCCTCCTCCGTAGAAGGGTGCGGAGGCGGTAAGAAGGTGGGCAATGGGATGGTCTGGCCTATGTGGAAAGAGGTAACCACTTTGGGCAGAAAAGAAGGTCTAGTACGAAGGACCACTTTGTCCAGATGGAGAGCAAGAAAGGGAGGTTTGGAAGAAAGAGGCTGAAGCTCACTCACCCTGCGAGCATATGCTTGGCAAGCAGGAAAGCAGTTTTCAAAGTAAGATGACGAAGAGGACAATTATGTAGTGGCTCAAAGGGAGCACACATAAGATAAGCAAGGACAAGATTCAAGTCCCAATGGGGCATTACGAAAGGAGAAGGAGGAAAGAGATGAGTAATGCCTTTCTGTTAACAATAGGAGACTTGAAAAGAGAAGGCTGATCAGGAAGGCGAAGAAAGGACGAAATGGCCGAAAGATAGCCTTTAAGGGTGTCTAGAGCAGAGCCGTGCTAGGCCAAAGAAAGAATGAAGAGGAGAACCTCAGAAAGAGGGGCAGAAAGGGGATCCACAGCCTTTGCTGTGCACCAGGCCACAAATTTGTTCCATCTACAGGCGTATACCGTTTTAGTGGAGGGACGCCTGGCTGCCAAGATGACTTTACAGACTTCGGGAGGAACGTCAGAAGCTGTCAACTGTTGCCGCTCAATCTCCACGCAAGGAGGCTGGACAGGTTCGGGTGGAGAACCGTCCCCGGCTGCTGCAACAGAAGATCCTCCCGAAGAGGCAGTTTGATCGGAGGATCGATGGCCATGCTCAAACGCTCGGGGTACCAGACTCTTCGCGCCCAGTCCGGAGCCACAAGAATGACTTGGGCCCGGTCGTACTTGATCCTATTCAACACTCTGGGTAGAAGTGGTACAGGCGGAAAGGCGTACAGGAGGCCTCAAATCCACTTGTGATGAAAGGCGTCGCTGAGCGAGTGCCGCCTTGAAAACTCCAACGCGCAGAACTGCTGACATTGCGCGTTCTCTTCGGTGGCGAATAGATCTACCCAAGTCTCTCCCCTCTGCCGAAAGAGACCTTGCACCAACTCGTGAAGACATTGGTAATCCATCATGCATGGGCGGCTGAGTTCGTCCGCCCTGGTGTTCAGGGAACCCGCCAGGTGTTGAACCACCAGGGATATGCCCTGATGTTCCAGCCATGTCCAAAGGTGAAGAGCCTCTTGACATAGGGTCCACGACCCCACCCTGCCCTGATTGTTGCAGTACCACATGGCGGTGGTGTTGTCCGTGAACACCTGCACTACTCTTCCTTTGACAGAAGGAAGGAATGCTTTCAGTGCAAGATGGATCGCCCAAAGCTCCAGAAGATTGATGTGGAGCCCGGACTCCGCCGGAGACCAGAGACCTCTGATCTCCGCCTCTCCCATGTGGCCACCCCATCCCAGGAGTGACGAATCCGTCACCACTGTGAACTCTGGTTGGAGAAGGGAGAAGGATCTGCCGCTGACCCAATCTTGGTTTGTAAGCCACCACTGCAACTGACTCGCAGTCCCCTCCGAGATCTGGACAACATCGGAAAGATTGCCCTGATGCTGCGCCCACTGGAACTTCAGGTCCCACTTCAGAGCCTGCATATGCCATCTGGCATGAACTACCAGCAGGAGGCCATGAGGCCCAGCACCCTCAGTCATTCTCACCGAAATCTGGGATAGAGGCTGAAACATAGGTATCATAGCCCGAATATCCCGGACTCGCTGCTCAGGAGGATAAGCTCGAAACTGCGCTGTATCCAGAACTGCTCCGATGAAAAGGAGCTTCTGAGAGGGAATCAGGTGCGACTTCGGCACGTTGATAGTGAACCCCAGCAAATGCAGGAGGTCCGCCGTAGCCTGGAGGTGGGAGATGACAGCCTGGGGCGAGCCCGCCTTCAACAGCCAGTCGTCGAGATAGGGGAAGACTGGAACCCCTGATCTGCGCAGATGAGCTGAGACCACCGCCATCACTTTCGTGAATACCCCAGGGGCACTGGTAAGGCCAAAGGAGCACGGTAAACTGAAAATGCTTGTGGCCCACCATGAACCGTAGATAACGCCGGTAGGCAGGCAAGTCCAACGCTACCATCCAGTCTCCAGGGTGTTGGGCGGACAGGACCTGAGCCAAGGTCAACATTTTGAACTTCTCCTTCCGGAGGAAATAGTTGACGTCCCTGAGATCTAAGATAAGACGCAGGCCTTTGTCCTTCTTGGGTACCAGGATGTAGTGGGAGTAACAACCACGAACTACTTCTGGCACAGGGACTCGTACCATAGCTCCCTTGGCCAAGATAGATGTAACTTCTTTGCGGAGAAGGGCCAAGTGATCCTCCGACATGTGATGGAGTGTTGGTGGCATGGAGGGAGGGGTAATCTCGAAGGGGAGGGAGTAGCCACTTCGGACTATCTGCAAAACCCACCTGTCTGACGTGATGTTGTGCCAGTGGGGGAGTTGATGGCAGATCCTGCCGCCCACAGGCAACTGGTGGCCCTGAAAAGTGGGACTAGGAAGGTTTGGAGGCTGCTGCAGGGGGGGCATTGGTGGACTGGCCCACCCGCTGGCCCCCAGACCCGCGACGCTGGGTCTCACGTCTCCGGCCACGCAAAGGCTGGGTAGCCTGCGCGGCCCTCTGGGTGGAACATGGTGGGGCACCCCTTCCGTAGCCACAAAAGGAGCAAAAGGCAGACTGCATGGGACGAGAAGTTGCTGTGAGGCCCAAGGACCTGGCCGTGGCCCTAGAGTCCTTGAAGCGCTCAAGCGGGTTGTCCGCCTTGTCACCAATAAGGCGACGGCCATCAGAGGGCATGTCCAAAAGTGTGGATTGGACATCCCCAGAGGAGCCAGACGTTCTCAGCCGGGCATAGCACCTCAGGGCTACCGACGTGGAAACTGTCCTACCCAGCGAGTCGGCGGTATCCAGCCACCACCGGATGGTGAACTTAGCTGCGTCTCAACCCTCAGCAACAGCGTGGGTGAGCACTGCCGGGCCTCCTCCGGGCACTGCGGCAGCACTTGCGCGACCGTTTCCCAAGAGACATGCAGTGTTCACCGACCGCAGTCATAATTTGGCGGAAGAAAACAACATTTTCACAAGATGGTCCAGCTTCTTGGATTCCCTATCTGGTGAAGCAGTAGGGAATGTGCCTTTTGAGGATGAGGCTTGGACCACCAAGCTCTCAGGGGTAGGGTGTTGGGAGAGGAAAAGTGGGTCGCCCAGGGCCGGGCGGTGGTGTCGGGCAATCATCCTGTCCACAGGAACCCCTGTGCTGGGCTTGGACCAAGTGCCCAGAAGGATGTCAGTGAGGGCCTCATTAAAAGGCAGTAGGGGCTCAGAAGAGTCTGCTGCCGGCTGAAGCACCTCAGTCAGGAGGTTAGTCCTGACAGCCACCGTAGGAAGCTCGAGGCCCAAGGCCTCAGCCGCCCTACGCAACACCACAGCGTAGGAAGCTCCCTCCTCCGTAGCCACGGTAGGGGGAGAAAGCATACCAAGGTCTGGGGCGGTATCCAGACCACTGGCATTGTCATAAGGTTTCTGCACATACAGAGCTATGCACAGGATAATAGGACCTCGGAATATAGCGGTGAGCCAACCATAGACCTTAGCACCTAAAACCCCAACCCAACTAGCCTTAGCGTCCCATTAGCACCAATGTACCAATGATTAGACAACCCAGAACACGGTATCTCTCTCTCTCTCAGGACTCGCAGAGGCAAGAACACTCTTTCGTCACACTCGTACCTGTCCACAACGTGCGTAATAAGAGACACTGTATAGTTCAAAATGTTTATTTCAACTTACGTGCTCTAAGATACAGTACACGTGTCAGTACTACTAGCATAATACATATGAATAATATAATCAGCATAGTTACAACTCCATAGAATACGAACGGGGAAAGCATCTCATAAAGCAGTGGATATATGTCTAACTAACATTACCACCCTCCCCGTGCTGGAAGCTAGTTTATTATACAAATAGAAGACCTCTGGGCTTTGACTAGCGAACCCCCATACCTCAGTCTCTAGATGCAAAACTACATCAGCAGACAATCACAGCTCTTCTCCCTGGAAAGGTTTTCTCCAACTGTTTCTAGAGCGTGCGAACCGCAATATTAAAAGCACACTAATTTCTCCACGGCAGCTGTACATGGTGTTATGTCTAGGTGCGAGGGACAGGCCAAATCAGCAAGAACAAGGAGATGCTGTTATTCGACCTTGTACATGTTGTGCAGTCTGAGCCCAAATCGAACAGGAGAAAAGGTGAGAGACAGAAAATGCAGACAGCGCTAAAATAACATGGCAAGAGCAGAGGTCGACAGAACAACAGCTCAGAGTAACGTCTGCAAAGAAGAGCAGCATGGCAGCCAGGCCCAGGCCAACCCAGCAAGGCAGGCCAGGGCTAGGCCGCCGCAAACCACAAGACAGCATCACCCAACTCCTCTCGCCAGTCTGGCTCCTCAAGTTGGTCTGCACCCCTCCCAGTCCTCCTCAACCTCCTCTGGCTGCCACTCAGGGCGGTAGGGATGAACAGCGGTACAAAAGTACCCTCCGACGCCGGTACCGTCGTCGGTCAGCGTCAGTCCGGCGCAGTGTCCAAATCGGGGGTGAGGCTGGGGTTGAGGCCGGTTGGGGGCGCAACCGACGTTTGGGGCGTCATCACTGGAATCGGTGCTGGCGAAGGTACCATTAGGTCGACCGGCACCGATCCGGATCAGGGCCTGGATACTTGGGGGCCCTGCGGCGCCGAGGCAGGAGCCACCAGCATCAAAGGCCCAGGGCCACCCGGCCGAGTCCGTGGGGCCCGAAGCCACGCCTGCGGAGTCGGGCTGCCCAAAGATTCTGTGCAGCACTTCGTAAAATGCACGAAGCTGGGCAGGGGACGCTCCGGCTCCGGGAAATAAGGGGAAGCGCAGAGCCGTTCCATCGGGCTCCGAGGAAGGAGCCGGAGAGCGACGACGCTCTGTGTTCTGCCTCGCATCGGCCGACGGACGGGGAGAAGGTGAAGAGCAGTGATGCTTCTTCGCCTTCTTCTTGTGCTTCGAATTACCCGAGGAGTGCGAAGACTTCGTGAACTAATGGTGGTGGCTTCCCGACCGGTCCTGCGACCTTCCCCTCGACCGGGACCTCTGACGGCGCGGAGTGGACTGCTGGGCCTCCAAAAGCTTTCGGGACCACTCCCGCAAAGACTTCGGTTTCAGGGTCCGGCAGTCGGAGCACGACTTCAGGTCATGGTCGCCCTCCAGGCACCAGAGACACACGAGGTGCGGATCGGTGACCGACATCAACTTGTGACAGGAGTCACAGGGCTTGAAACCGGGCCGACGGCTGGACATATCTCAGGCACCAGGAGTCAAAGACTCAAAAAGATGTCAAAAAGGGTAAGTCAAAAAGTGACTAAGGGGTACGCGCTCTCTTGATCTGCACTGGCTGACGTGGAAAAAGAAAGAACTGACGTCAGCGCACAGGGGCAGCGTCTAAGTAGACACTGCGACATAATCCCGGCGACCACGACGCCGAACGCTGAGTCAACCGACGCGACCTACCAACGCACAGGGGTACTGCTACGAAAACATATCTCAAGATCCAGTCTGACGCCTGGGGGTAATTCTAAGGTAAGGAATCCATAACTACAGTCTCTTTCAGATACTAGTAGCATTTAATATACTCACCGTTATGAGGAAGAGTGGATCATAAAGGCAATTAACATACAGATGCCATTACTTAGAGGACATTAACCTTTAAGGGTTAGCCAACCAGGTTACATGCACAGCAGGCCCCTGTCCCTAAAGTTTGCCCACTTGTTTGTTCATCAAACTATTTGTACTTTACTCCTCACACTGCCTTCCCAGGCAAGCAGATTCTTTACACGTGCCTAGGAGTTACCTCTGTAAACCTACCAAGCATTCCATACAAGTGGTCAAAAAGTGAGATATCAAAGAGCAAATGATCCAGATCACGTTTTATTGCTCGGCTAAATGGGTTTCCCAGACCCGTGACCTCCTAGAAACAAGATCCAGTCACTTGCTCTTCTTCTGCACTTGATGCAAAGGTGAGCTGGGGGAGGTTCAAGTGCTTATTTTACAGAATTTCACATTCTAGTGGGAGTATGCTTCTAAAGGGCGCTTCTAAGTCTCTCAACACATAAAATCATCAATCTTCACAGCTCTATTGAGATGTGGTGTGGAGCTAAAGATATAGACTACGGAACAGGAGACTTGGGTCTCTAGCCAGCTACACACACCTGCCTGCAATACCGCTTATATCACTATCTTCTGGTGCATCAGTTAAACTTCCTGTCAGTATGTCAGTATTTGTACAACTTGAATGCGTTATTTTGTGTGTCATGCAATTAAATATACGTATTTAGGCTTTTCTGGCACAGTCCAATATCAAGAGTGACCTTAGTAGGGCTAGCCAGAAACAGTTTAGTTCAACATGCCAATACGATATAGAAAGAAGCTTTGTGCTATGCTGCACAGTACTTGAAACATAAAAGATCCTGGCATCAGGTCTCTTCCATCACATTATGACGCAAGGCTACAGGAGTCTGAGGGCCTGATTTAAATTTTGTCAGTCGGCCCGTCCCGCGACAAAGTAACGCCCTGGTGGAAGTGCCGAACGCCAAATTTTAAAATGTACATCGGCCCAGCCGCCGTTTCAAGCATTGACAGAAACCACCGTCAAGGCAGTTCCAGCCAATGCATTGTAACTTTGTCAGACGGCTCCATCAAACATGACGGAGCCATACAGCAGAGTTATGATTTTTTTAAATTAAAAAAAAATAAATAGCTCCCTTTGCCATGAGAATTCCCTCCCATGGCAAGGGGGGCATTGTGCACTTTTCAGTGCCCCTTACCGCCAGGTTTTTCCTGGCAGTGACAGACAGTGAAAAATGGCTATATGTCTGCCCACCAAATTAGACAGGCCGACATATAGCCAAATCTCTGACGCCCCTTATTCAGTCGGGCCGTCAGAGAAGTTTGACCACGGTGGAGATGGAGTAGTCTCTGCTGTCATTAAACTATGGTCCGTCCGATTTGAAATCAGGCAGGCAGACCATAATGTTGCTGTTGCGATGGAGTTTGCTCTCTGACAGGCCCAGTTGCTACTGGTCAGCTGGGCACTTCAGAAAAAAGGCTGCTTGCAGTTTGTTGTCTCCCTGTAGCCACACAGGAGGTTGGCCAATTGACCTTTGGAGTCCACTTCTTTGTCCTGTGTACAAGAAGGACCTGGAAAAGACCTTCCAGGCTTCTCTAAGGTCACAGAGAGCAGGTACAACCCTCTTCTAATCTTCCGCAATTACTGTAAGTATTCTGTCCAGGTGCCTTGGGGTGCTACATTTATGCCAGGCACCAGCTAGTGGGTGGGAGTGACTTCTTGCCACTCCCTAACTGATGGAGTAAAATTTCCCAGGGCCCACCCTACCCACTTTTTAGTAGTTTAATTTGCCTTACTGCAAACGGGCCAAAAATGTCACAGAATTTTTAAGATGGCCAAAGTCTAGGGCCTCACTAAACTTGTGCTTTGATGGCTGGGGATGTGCGTGCATAGTGTACTATTGTAACCCTGGTGCCTTCTCACATCTAACACTAAAATACAGTTTGAAGCAGGTACTGTACCCACAACAAACTCAGACACAAAAGTCTGAAAGGACAAAAGCAGGGCTTCGAGTAACCAGACAGGGTATATATAAGAATTCTGTTGGAATCCTTTTCTCAGCCTTTGAAGTGAGCACCAAGTGTCACATGTGGCTCAACAGACCGGTCAAGCAGGATTTGACAGAGTGGTGTCACAGGATGTTCACAGCCCCCACCCTGAACAATATGTGGAGTTCAGAGAACAATATGTTTTAAGCCGTGTCGTGACTGTCATCACCAATTATCGGTGACTGATACCCACAACGTGTGCCTCTGGTGCCTTGGCTCAAAAGACGACTGCCTTTTGCATCTGCTGCACCAAAATGAACTGCAAGGCTCTCCGCAACCGCAAAACAAAACTCGCAGTGCCCGAACATCGAAGGGTAAAGCCAAAGAACCTATCCTGGTGGAGGACGAAGTTGAGGGCATGGATGCGCTCTCTGGACTGCTACAGTAACTGATACTCATTGAGGTTATGGGGTTAAGGCAAGTCAAAAAAGGCCAAGGAATATAAGTAACCATGGGTCTCCATCGTGTCGCACACCACACCAGGCACCTCTAGGCCGCGGAGTATGTCCTCCACATTGGAACAGTTTTGAGAGCTCGTTCTGATGAGCCCCAAATTCCTTGGGCCATTGGCAATGCCAAAAAAGCTCTGAGACAACTGCAACAGGCCTTGGACACCATCTCTGGTGTCCCACTAGGTCCCTCTGGCACACCTTCTGGCCCCAAACATCTGAGGGGGCTTCCAGTCCGGTAACTGCTAGCGGATCTCTCCCCCTCAACCGTGATTCAAAGCTGGCCCATTCATCAACTTCTGCAGAGTACAGCGCCATGCTCAATGCCATCCATGGCGCTATGTCCAATGCCACCCTTGATGTCACAACAGATGCCACCAGTTCGAGCAATGACGCCAGTACAGATGTCACCGAAGTCAGAAATGCACCCGATCGTCTTATCAAACTCCGAGACCTCAACACTACCCCTAATCAGAACCGGAAACATATGCCCCAATGATGAGGGGGACAATGATGATGTCCAAGACAAATATGACAAGGACAATACGTTTAATGACCTTCAGGATGCCAGTGGTACATCCCCACATATTGGCCTTGCATGCCCAACCCAGGCTATGGTAACAGAATAATCTGCCTCCCTTGCAACGGTGATCAGGATGCCAGCATAGTTTTTGCACCTCATTTGATCTACAAGTAAGGTGAAAAGTAATGTACTCACTGAGATCTTCAACCCTGGACAAACCAGCCAAGAAGCTCTATTATTCTTTAATGAGGCCCCGATTGAGGACTCGCTGGGCACCCGTGCAAAACCAGGATCTTGTTCACCAGTGAAGAGGCAAGTTGAGGCAGCCCAGACCCACTTCTGGAGATCTGGATTTTCTCCTCCAGCATCCTACTCCTGTAAGCTTGGTGATACAAGCTCCCACCAGTCGCCTGAACCCCAATTTATTCTCCGTGACACCCCCTGACAGAATCTAAATGGATGGAGACACTCACCAAATGAATGTTCTCCTCCACCATGCTCCCTCTGGTCTGTAAATACCTCTTGCCTTCTGGGCAGGTACTCACATGTGTTTTGTGACAGAGTGACAGACATCTTGCCATCTCTCTCAGAGGAAATCCTCTGAAAACATTACAGCATTTCATTTTGGATGGCAAGGGCCTGGATTCTACAGACTGTCTGGGTAGGGCAGCTGGGAGCAGCGTAGTACCTCCACACAATGCCTGAATGTACTCGACTGGCTTTTCCTCAGACGTCTAACAGGCCTTCATGGACATTCCCTTAGAATGCTCTAGACTATTTTGAGCGAAGGCTGACTGGGCCTTCAAAAGATTTAAAGAGATCAAGTTCACCTCTCACTCTAGGCCTAGCCCAGCCAGCTTTTTTGTTCCCCTGTAACTTCAACCCTTTCGAAACTTCGGAATGGGATACCAGCAGAGGCAATACAAATACGTACCTCAGCAGCAACAGTCCTCCGTCCTTTCGGGGAAGAGGCCTGTGAGGACACCAACACTGTCCAGGCCCACATAGACAACATGCTACAGAGGCCCCAGCTGGAACCCCTGCAGCCACCACAAAACCACTTTAATTTGCTCTTGGTGGCCAAGCAAGAGGTTGCATCACCTTTCCCCTTCACAGATGGAGGAATATCACATCTGACCAATGGGTGCGTCAGATCATGTGACGGGGATACTCCCTACCTTTCCTGTCCCAAACCCTGGATATCCCTCCAATACACCTTTTGGAGGACCACCTGTCCATACTCCACGGAGAAGTTCAGGCTCTCTTAGCAAATGAAGTGATAGAGAGGAATTCTGGCACTAGAGATCAGGACTGGCTGTTACTTATGTTATTTCCTGGTGCAGAAGAAGGACTGAGGCCTTCGCCCCCTTCGTAGATCTTCACACTCTGATTCTCTTCCTCCAGAAAGACAAGTTCAGAATGCTCACATTGGCCCAAGTTTTCTCTGCCTGGAACAAGTAGACTGGAAGGTGCCGGTAAATTTGCAAGATGCCCATTTCCACATTCCAGTCCTACTATCCCACAAGCGCTACCTCTAGTTTCAGGTAGGCCAAGAGCATTATCAGTTCTTGGTGCTCGCCTTTGGTATTACCACTACACATCGTGTGTTCACAAAAGTGATGGTGGTGGTTGCAGCCCATCTGCTGAGGTTAGGAATACTAACCTTGACAACTGGCTCCTGGAGGCGGGTTCACCTCAAGGAGTCGTAAGCCACATCCAGACAATGGCCGACCTGTTGTTACCATTGGGATTTTCCATCAACGTGCTGAAGTCACATCTGGCCCCCCTCATCGGAGCCATACTGGATACGGTGCTCTTCCGAGCCTTTCCTCTGCCTCAACAAGTCCAGGATATTTGAGCCATGATCTTGATGTTTTAACCCTTGACCTGGGTCTCAGTGAGAGCAGCTCTGAGGCTTCTGGGACTCTTGGCCTCCTGCATGCTGCTTGTGGACCACGCCAGGTGGAACAAGAGGGGTTTGCAGATAAGAAGCCTCAGTAGGCTCACCAACAAGGGGACTTGTCAGAGTCTATCCAGAAAGGAGACTGCCAAAAGACCTGCAGCGATGTCTGCCCGACCACAAGTGGACCACCCAGAGCGGACAGTCGAGACAGCATCATTGCTGGGCAGGGAGGTCATCTGGGAGGGGTCGAGATCAGAGGACTCTAGTCTCTGGCAGAGACTCACCTCCTCATCAATTTATAGGAATGAACAAGTTACTTACTTTCGGTAACATATTATCTGGTAGAGATTATCTAGCTGCAGATTCCTTACCTTTGAATTTCCCAGGCGTCAGGCTGGATCAAGAAACTTTTACTCAAGCTATACCCCTTGTGTGCGCTGTCGGGTGGCTCCATTTGGCTCCGCGTGACGTAGTCATTAGTGTCGGTTGTGACATCGCGGTCACCTATATAGGTGCCACCAAGGCACGCGGACGTCAATACTTTTCGTTTTTTCCACGCCAGAAACACAGAGCCACGAAGTAACTGACGGAAACGTGTGCAAACCTAGGGAGCTGAAAAGGGGAGTAACCCTAGCCCTAACAAAATCAGTCCACAAAACAGGGAGGCATGGGTGGGCTTGTAAGGAATCTGCAGCTAGATAGAGTCTCTACCAGATAATGTGTTACAGAAGGTAAGCAACTTGTTCATCTGATAGAGACTTCTAGCTGCAGATTCCTTACCTCTGAATTAGATACCCAAGCCATTCTCTCCTGGCGGTGGGTTGCGGACCAATTCCTCATGGAAGTCCTGCAGGACTGTACGAGCAAAATGTCCGTCCCTGCAGAC
Source organism: Calotriton arnoldi (assembly GCA_963921515.1). Taxonomy (NCBI): domain Eukaryota; kingdom Metazoa; phylum Chordata; class Amphibia; order Caudata; family Salamandridae; genus Calotriton; species Calotriton arnoldi. The sequence continues at coordinate 1,349,478 of CAWUFW010000964.1, forward strand.
CTGACTTTCCAGGCAGTAGTGCTTGGCTTGCTGCCTGACAGATGTCCAGGACTGGGACACCACGAGCCAAGGCAGTAGTCGCAGCCTTTCTCCTGTTGGAATGGGCCCTTAATCCCTCAGGAGGCTGCTTCTTGGCCAGGGCATACCAGACCCAGCGAGAAATGGTCCTTTTCTGCACTGCCAGCCCCTTCTTAGCTCCCACGTACCCCACAAAGAGTTGGTCGTCCACATGGAACTCTTTTGTGCAGTCAAGGTAGAATGTCAACGCTCTTTTTGGGTCCAGACGGTGGAGACGCTCCTCTTCCTTAAAGGGATGCGGGGGAGCAAAGAAGGGGGGCAGCGTGATAGACTGACCCAGGTGGAATGGGGTCACCACCTTCGGCAAGAATGAAGCACGGGTGCGAAGCACCTCTTTATCTGGAAAAGACATCATGTAGGGAGGCGTACAAGATAGCGCCTGCAACTCACTCACCCTCCGGGCAGATGTTATCGCCACTAGAAAGGCTGTCTTGATGGTAAGCAGCCAGAGGGGACAGTTGTTTAAAGGCTCGAAGGAATCACACATAAGAAAAGTGAGGACCAAATTAAGGTCCCACTGCGGCATAACAAAGGGCGTGGGCAGAAACAACTGAGCCAGCCCTTTCTAAAACGTATTTACAATTGAAGACCTAAAGAGAGAGGGTTGGTCTGGCAACCACAAAAAACACAATAAAGCAGAAAGATAACCCTTACGAGTACCCAAAGCAGAGCCCTGCTGGGCAACGGTTAGAATGAATAGAAGAACAGTGGGAAGAGGAGCAGAAAGAGGCTCAATAGAACCTTTCTGTACAGTATAATACAAACTTCTGCCAACAGCAGGCGTATACCGTCTTAGTGGAGGGACGCCTGGCCACCAAAATAACGTTGCATACTTCAGGAGGAAGGTCAAAAGCCATCAACTGCCGCCGCTCAATATCCACACATGGAGGCGCAGAGTTGACCGGTTCGGGTGGAGGACCCTCTCCTGCTGCTGCGACAGAAGATCTTGCTGAAGGGGCAGCCTGATTGGAGGATTGATACTCATTTTCAGAAGCTCTGGATACCAGACTCTCCTCGCCCACTCCAGAGCCACAAGAATGACTTGGGCCCGGTCATTCCTGAACTTCTTCAGAACTCTGGGCAGAAGTGGTATGGGCAGAAAGGAGTACAGCAGGCCTGAGCGCCACTCACGACGAAAGGCGTCGCTGAGCGATAGCTGCCTTGGAAACTCCAGCGCGCAATACTGCCAACATTGCGCGTTCTCTGCGGAGGCGAACAGATCTAACCAAGGATCTCCCCAGTGCTGAAAGAGACTTTTTGCCACCTCCGTCTCGAGATGCCATTCGTAAGCCGCTAGGCATCGACGACTGAGTTCGCCCACCCTGGTGTTGAACCACCAGGGTTATTCCCTGCTGTTCCAGTCATGTCCAGAGATGCAGGGCCTCTCGACAAAGGGTCCACGACCCCAACCCTCCCTGCTTGTTGCAGTACCACATGGCGGTGGTGTTGTCCCGTGAACACTTGCACTAACTTCCCCTTGACAGAGGGAAGAAATGCCTTCAAGGCCAAACGAATCGCTCGAAGCTCCAGCAAATTGATGTGGAGCCCCGACTCCGCCAGAGACCAGTGTCCCCTGATCTCCACCTCTCCCAGATGGCCGCCCCATCCCAGAAGTGACGCATCTGTCATGACTGTGAAATCTGGTTGGGGAAGGGAGAGGGGTCTGATGTTGACCCAATCGCGGTTCGTCAACCACCACTGCAGATCTCTCGCAGTTCCTTCCGAGATCACGTCAGTGAGATTTCCCCAATTCTGCACCCACTGGAACTTCAGGCCCCCCTGCAGAGCCTGCAGACGCCACCTGGCATGCTTTACCAACAGCTGCAGAGTTGTTGTTTAGTATTCCTTCCGCAAAAGAAAACCCTTAACTGCAAAGTTAAGGCATTTCTTTAGCCTAGCAAGGCCTTGCTGTGGCAGCAGCTAAAGGTTACCATAAGGCTTTCTTATGATTGATGGAACAGCTATCCATCTTCAAATCACCGGCTGTGATGCGTTTTGTGAAGGGGCTAATCCATATATACCCACCATGCTGCAGTGAGACCTTAATTTGGTCCTCACATATCTGATGGACACTCCTTTCATACCAATTTACATCTGCCCTCTCCATCTGCTCACATCAAGACAAAATTCCTTATTGCTGAGAGGAGTTCACAAACCGAAGGCGCTATCTGTGGCACAGACGAACAAGTTACTTACCTTCGGTAACGATATATCTGTAAGAAACATAGGTTAGTTATAGATTACTTACCTTAGAATTACCCCCAGGCGTCAGACTGGATCTGGAAAGTTTTTCGTCAGCAGTACCTCTGCGCGTCGAAAGGTGGTGTTGGTCGGCTTCGCGTCCGTCGTTGGCGTCGTGGTCGCTGGGATGACGTCGCGGTAGCTACTTAGACGACGCCCTCGCACGCTGACGTCAGTTCTGTACACGACTTTCCACGCCAGAAAAGCAGAGCCATGCAAGACACTGACCTCTGGTGCACAAGACTAGGGCCCTGAAAGGATGTCCTTAACCCTAGAAGTCAGTTCGCAGAACGGGGAGGATGGGTGGGCCGGTAAGGAATCTATAACTAACCTATGTTTCTTACAGATATATCGTTACCGAAGGTAAGTAACTTGTTCATCTGAAAGAAACAGTTAGTTATAGATTCCTTACCTTGGAATAGATACCCCAGCAATACCAACCCCGGAGGTGGGTCTGCGAACCAAGTTCACACCAGGAAGTCCTGGAGAACAGAACAGCCAAAGAAGCTGTCTCTCCGGACTTGGCTGTCCAGGCAATAGTGTTTAGTGAACGTGTGCAAGGATGCCCACGTCGCTGCCTGGCAAATGCCATGCAGAAGAACTCCTCGTCCCAAAGCAGTAGTGGCTGCCGTCGCCCTGGTGAAATGGGCACGTAGCCCCACTGGAGGCTCCTTTTAAGCTAGAGAATAGCAGGCTTTAATACACAAAACGACCCATCTAGAAATGGTCCGTTTGTGTACGGCCCGACCTTTCTTGGCGCCCACGTAGCCAACAAAGAGCTGGTCGTCCACCCGGAACTGTTTGGTGCGATCCAGATAAAAGGAAAGCGCACGTTTTGAGTCCAGCCGGTGGAGCCTCTCTTCCTCTTTCGAAGGATGCGGAGGTGGAAAGAAGGTGGGCAAAGTGATGGTCTGCCCAATATGAAAGGAGGTGACCACCTTGGGAAGGAAGGATGGACGAGTTCTTAGGACAACCTTGTCCGGATGTACAGCCAGAAAAGGAGGTTTGGATGAAAGAGCCTGGAGCTCACTCACTCTTCTGGCAGATGTGATGGCCACCAGGAATGCAGTCTTAAGAGTTAAAAGTCTTAAAGGACAGTTGTGAAGCGGCTCAAAGGGAGCGCACATCAAATAGGTCAAGACCAGATTCAAGTCCCACTGAGGCATAACGAAGGGGATAGGAGGAAAAAGATGAGTTATGCCTTTTAAGAAACGATTAACAACCGGGGACTTGAAGAGAGAAGGCTGATCAGGAAGCCGAAGAAAGGCAGAAAGGGCTGAAAGATAGCCCTTGATAGTGCCTAGAGCAGAGCCCTGCTGGGCCAAAGAAAGGAGGAACAAGAGGACCTCAGAAAGGGGGGCAGAAAGGGGATCCACAGCCTTTGCTGCGCACCATGCCACAAATTTGTTCCATCGACAGGCGTATACCGTCTTAGTGGAGGGACGCCTGGCTGCCAAGATTACATCACACACTTCGGGAGGCAAGTCGAATGACGTCAACTGCCACCGCTCAATCTCCACGCAAGGAGGTGGGGGCTGGATAGGTTCGGGTGGAGGACCGTCCCCTGCTGCTGCGACAGAAGATCCTCCCGCAGAGGCAGGCGGATCGGAGGATCGATGGCCATGTTGAGCAGCTCGGGATACCAGACTCTTCGTGCCCAATCCGGAGCCACAAGAATGACTTGGGCCCGGTCGCGCTTGATCTTCTTCAGCACTCTGGGCAGAAGTGGTATAGGCGGAAAGGTGTACAACAGACCGCAACTCCACTCACGACGAAAAGCGTCGCCTAGCGATTGCCGCCTTGGAAATTCCAACGCGCAGAATTGCTGACATTGCGCGTTCTCTTCGGTGTCGAATAGATCTAACCAAGGCTCTCCCCACTGTTGAAAGAGACCTTGCACCACCTCCGAGTGAAGACGGCATTCGTGATCCATCATGCACCTGCGGCTGAGTTCGTCCGCCCTGGCGTTCAGGGAACGTGCCAGGTGTTGAACCACCAGGGATATGCCCTGATGTTCCAGCCATGTCCAGAGGCGGAGGGCCTCCTGACATAGGGTCCACGACCCCACCCTGCCTTGTTTGTTGCAGTACCACATGGCGGTGGTGTTGTCCGTGAACACCTGCACAACTCTTCCCCGGACAGAGGGAAGGAATGCTTTCAGTGCAAGCCGGATCGCCCGCAGCTCCAGAAGGTTGATGTGGAGCCCAAACTCCGCCAGAGGCCTCTGATCTCCGCCTCTCCCATGTGGCCGCCCCATCCCAGAAGGGACGCGTCTGTCACCACTGTGTTCTGGTTGGGGAAGGGAGAGGGATCTGCCGTTGACCAAATCCTGGTTCATGAGCCACCACTGCAATTGTCGTGCAGTGCCCTCCGAGATCTGGACACAATCGGACAGATTCCCCTGATGCTGCGCCCACTGGAACTTCAGGTCCCACTGCAGAGCCCGCATATGCTACCTGGCATGATCGACCAGCAGGATGCAGGAGGCCATGATGCCCAGCAGCCTCAGGGTCATCCTGACCGAAACCCGGGATAAAGGCAGAAAGTTCGGAATCATAGCCAGAATATCCCGGACTCGCTGTTCGGGAGGATAAACCCGAAACTGCACCGTGTCCAGAACCGCTCCGATGAAGAGGAGCTTCTGAGAGGGGGTCAGGTGTGACTTCGGCTCATTGATGGAAAACCCCTGCGAATGCAGGAGGTTGGCCATAGTCTGGATGTGGGAAACGACTGCCTGGGGTGAGCCCGCCTTCAACAACCAGTCATCGAGATAGGGGAAGACTGGAACCCTTGAACTGCGCAGATGAGATGCGACCACCGCCATCACTTTTGTGAACACCCGAAGGGCGCTGGTAAGGCCAAAGGGGAGCACGCTAAACTGAAAGTGCTCGTGGCCTACTGTGAACCGCAGGTAACGCCGGTAGGCCGGCAGGACGGGGATGTGGAAATAAGCGTCCTGCAAGTCCAACGCTACCATTCAGTCTCCAGGGTCGAGGGCAGACAAGACCTCAGCCAGGGTCAACATTCTGAACTTCTCCTTCCGGAGGAAGCGGTTGACGTCCCTGAGATCCAAGACAGGACGCAGGCCCTTGTCCTTCTTGGGCACCAGAAAGTAGTGGGAATAACAACCACGACCTACTTCTGGGGTAGGGACGCGCTTGATGGCTCCCTTGGTCAGAAGAGCCGTAACTTCCTGTAGGAGAAGGGTCAGATGATCCTCCGACATGTGATGGTACTAGGGTGACATGCAGGGAGGGGTAGTCTCGAAGGGGAGGGAGTAGCCCCTTCGGACTATTTGCAAAACCCACCTGTCCGACGTGATGGTGCGCCAGTGGGGGAGGTGATGGCAGATCCTGCCGCCCACTGGTGTTTGGTGGCCCTGAAAGGTCGGACTAGGAGGGTTTGGAGGCTGCTGCAGAGGGAGCGGTGGTGGACTGGCCCGCTCGCTGGCCCCCAGAACCACAGCGGTGGTTCCCACATCCCCGGCCGCGCCGAGGTAGAACATCTTGCGTTGGCTTGTGGCTCTGAAAGTAACGTGTTGGGGCACCCCTTCCGTGGCCACGAAAGGGGCGAAAAGCAGACCGTGCAGGGCGCATGGTGGAGAGGCCCAAGGACTTGGCCGTAGCACGAGAGTCCTTGAAGCGCTCTAGCGCACTGTCTGCCTTATCGCGGAACAGGCGACGGCCATCAAAAGGCATGTCCATCAAGGTGTTCTGGACATCCCCAGAAAAGCCAGTCGGCCTCAACCAGGCGTGACGGCGAAGCTCCACCGACGTTGAAATGGTCCTACCCAGTGAGTCGGCAGTGTCCAGTCCACAACGAATGGCGAACTTTGCTGCGTCTCTCCCCTCGGCAACAGCACGGGAGAGCACGGTCCGGGCCTCCTCCGGACACTGAGGCAGCACTTGCGCCACCGATTCCCACACAGTGTGGGAATAACGGCCCAAGAGGCATGCAGTGTTCACCGACCGCAGCCCTAAGCTGGAGGAAGAAAACTTCTTCCCAAGCTGATCCAGCTTCTTGGACTCCCTGTCCGGTGGTGCGGTAGGAAATGCGCTTTGGGACGCTGAGGCTTGGACCACCAAGCTTTCGGGGGAAGGGTGTTGGGAGAGGAAAGTGGGGTCACCCGGAGCCGCGCAGTGGCGTCGGGCAACCATCCTATCCACAGGAGCCCCTGTGGTGGGCCTGGACCAGGTGCCCAAAAGGATGTCCGTAAGGGCCTCATTAAACGGCAGCAGAGGCTCCGAAGAGCTCGCTGCCGGTTGAAGCACCTCTGTCAGGAGGTTAGTCCTGACTGCCACAGTAGGTAGCTCGAGGTTTAGGGCCTCAGCCGCCCTACGCAACACCACTGAATAAGACACTCCCTCCTCCGTAGCCACGGTAGGAGGAGACAACATGCCAAGGTCTGGTGAGGTGTCCAGACCACTGGCATTCCCCAGGTCCTCTCTCCAGGCCTGGTCGTACTCCAACCGAGCAGCGAGAGGGTCCTCAGACCCCTCCCAGTCTTCCTCATCCTCCTCTGGCTGCCAAACTGGCTGAAAATGGCCAGGGTGGATTGCAGGCACAAAAGTACCCATCAGCGTTGTGTCCGGCGTCGGCCGACGCCGGTCCGACTCCATATCCACCTGGAGGTGGGAACCGGGGTCAACGCTGGCTGGAGGTCCAGCCGGTGTCGGACGCGGTGCCGGTGGAGTCTGCGCCGGTGGAGGTGTCACAAGGTCGACCAGCGCCGATCCGGATCCACGCCTGGATCCATGGGGGCCCTGCAGCCCCGGAGCCGCTGGCAGGGAAGGCCTAGGGCCTCCAACCGAGTCCGTGGGGCCCAATGGCGCACCGGCGGAGTCAGGCTGCCCAAAGATGGCATGCATGGCTTCGTAAAACTGACGAAGCTGGGAGGGGTCGCTCCAGGTCCCGGAAAGGGAGGGAAGCTCGGAGTCGACCCTTCAGGCTCCGCACGCGGAGCCGCGGGAGTGGCACCGCCCGCATCCCTCGTCACGTCAGCCGACCGACGGGGAGAAGTCGAAGAGCGACGATGCTTCTTCGACTTCTTCTTGTGCTTCGACTTACCTGACCCCGAGTGCGAAGACTTGGATGACGAGTGGTGATGGCTCCGGTACCGGTCCCTCGACCTCCCTCGCGACCGGGACCTCGAACGGCGCGGAGCCGACTGCCGGCGCTCAAGAAGCTTTCGGGACCGCTCCCTCAAAGACTTCGGAGCCATGGTCCGGCAGTCGGAGCACGACTTGGGGTCGTGGTCGCGCTCCAGGCAAAAGAGGCACACACGGTGCGGATCTGTTACCGACATCATGCGGGAACAGGAACCGCAGGCCTTGAAGCCGGGCATCCCTACGTGCACCAGGAGTCGGTAAGACTCAAAAAGACTCCGACAAAAGTCGCTCAAAAAGTTCAGTCAAAAAATGACTGGAGGTACCGATCTCTCCAGATCTGCGCTGGCTGGCGCGGAAAAAGAAAGAACTGACGTCAGCGCGCGAGGGCGGCGTCTAAGTAGCTACCGCGACGTCATCCCGGCTACCACGACACAAACAACGGACACAGAGCCGACCGACGCCACCTTTCGACGCGCAGAGGTACTGCTGACGAAAAACTTTCCGGATCCAGTCTGACGCCTGGGGGTAATTCTAAGGTAAGGAATCTATAACTGCTTCTTTTAGATATACACCTCATTCTTCCCCCAGACAAGGTGGTCCTTCACACAAAAGCGGCAGTCTTGCCAAAGGTAGTAACACTTCCATTAAGGACAATTCAACACCTTGTCACTCTTTTACGCACCGCTTCAGAGTGGCTCTACAGTCTGGACCCCAAGAGGGCCCAGAATTTCTACATTGACCGGGCCAGCAACTATTGACAGGATGACCAACTTTTTAGTCTGTTGAGAACAAGGAAGAGGAAAGCTGTGCAAAAGAGAACCTAATGGATTGTATTATGCATCAAGATCCGTTATGAGTTGGCTAAAAAGCAACTCCCCGAAGAATTGTATGTTCATTTCACCAGAGAGAAAGCTATTACTGCCCTAGTTATCTGAACATTTGCCAGGCAGCTAGGTGGGTAACTCTCCACATGTTTGCCCCTTACTGCCTGGACAGCCAGGTCCAGCGGGATGGAAGCGTCGCAGATTCCTCACCGACTCCCCCTCATCCCAGTTCTCTGGAATGGTCTCATTTAGTCCATTAATAAGATCCTAAATCTAAAAGTCTACACTCTGCCATATTCTGATGAATATGTGATGTTACAACGCGATCAAAATGATCGCGGTATGGAACATCGCAGTTTTTACAACGCAAGTCGTTACAACGACTTGCGCTGGAGGGCGCTGGACTTAGGAGTAGTAAGATTTACTATTTCAACACCAGTCTATGTACAGTAGGGAAGGTGTTGGAATGGTAAATCTTACTATTCCTTAGGTTATAGCGCCCTCCAGTGCAAGTCGATGTAACGCTTGCGTTGTAATGGCAGCGTTCTAAATGCATCGCGGTGTAATCACCGCGATGTAAAGGATGTTTCCCTATTCTGATTTCAATGGCTCCACGCTCGATGGTGCAGGCAGAGATCAGAAAGAAACTGACACTAGCGTGTGGAGGTGATGAACATATAAGGGCTGTGACTTCACATTTGGGGCAGGATCCAATGCGGTGTTGGGCGATGCCTCCTGCGCAGACAGACACATTGCTAGCAAAAGTTTCCAGATGCAGTCTGACTCCTGGGGAAATTCACAAGGTGATGAATCTGTGGCTTGATAGACCGCCTGCCACAGTGAATAGATGCATGTTAACATTAAATCTTTTACATTTCCCAAGTATAAATACCATGCGGTTACTAGGGCTACAAGGGCTGCATAAGGTTATACACTTCAGCAGACCAGCTACAATGGTAGTATTGACTCCGTGTTTTATTTTATCACAATAGTGGATGGCACAATACGTGCTGCAGTCCAAAGATGACAGTAAACTTTTTGTGTCATGGTTGAATTTACACGCAATATACCATGCTCTTATAGAAATGTTAAATATACCAATCACGAATTAGCCAATTTCTACATGTTTTAGGGGTCAGAACATATAGACTGGGAACAGGACAGCAGTGTCCCAGTGTGCAGAGTCTAAAATCCATCAATAAAATAGTGTCCAGTAAAAGGCTAAAAATCGGAGGTAACGGCAGAAAAGGGGGATTTTCTACAACAATAATCTTTTCCTAGCATCATGTGTGCAAGCACAATGTTGGTTTTGTAATAAAATTCCTAGAATGCTGATTTGAAGCTACATGCTTTCTTTCAAATTAAAAATTCAAAGGATGTATTGGAGTGCTGGATTTGCGGTGGAAAGGCTTTAGTGGTCCTTAAAGGGGGCCGAGTTAGAAAGTCAGCAGTTAGATTTCTGGAAAACAGACACTGAAAGGATGTGGGCTATAATCACCTTATTATTCAATGGTCTCCTGGTCTGTAAATAAGGATTGCCTTTATCGTAAATCTGTATGCACTTACAGGAAAACTAGCTGCAAAAGGTGTATGAATGCTTATACCCTTGTGTGTTGTCGTTTGTAACCTGTATTTTCAGGAAAGGATGTCTACAAATCAACCCTTAATCCTTAATTTTAATTTCAAGATGACACAATCTTAAACTTTATAAAATATTTTGCACCCTAATGAGAAAGACACAGACCTTTGAATCACCCAATCAGGGCTGGCAAAATAATTCAGTTTAACACCACACTGAGTCACATATACAGAGCACTAGGCTTTGTGGCTAAATCTGGGAACCTCTAAAATTAATTTGTCATGTTTGGGCTGATGTCCGCAGCATTCTAAGGATTTCACACTGAGTTTTTTTAATTTTTAAGCTGTCTTGAATTACAAGAAGGAATACAGGTTGGCAGTGCTTGATATCTGGGGTTGTACAAATGAGGTTTTTCATTCAACAGATGTAAGTCAAGGATGGCAAGCAGCTCAATCCACTAGCCTTGCAGATGGATGTTTTGGAAAATTTACCACACTCCAGGGCATGGCAACTACACCAGCTGATATTTGCTATAAGGAACAGAGGAAAGCCCCTATGATATGCTGAGAAGTTGATGATAGAGTGGGGTAAAGATCTTAAGACAGAACGACATGCTGCTGATTGGAGTTCCTTCATCAGGGCGCAGGAGCAGATTGTTTGAACTTGACCATGCATCACCTGTTCACACAACAAAGGACAGAGTAGGCTGCAACAAAGTCTTTAAGAAATGGGAGGTGGGGGGAAGAGAAGGTTCGTCAAGTGTGGCACAGAAGATGCTGCTAACTTCTGTTATGACTGTATCTGGGCAGGTCTGGATGATTATTGGTGCAAGATACTGGAGGCGGTCCAAAAATGTATGGACGATGCATTGCAGGTAAGCCCCAGATTAATAAGGTTTTGGTAGTTAATGAGCCTGCCCAGTTTTCTAAAACTAACTGCAATTTGATGTGTTACTTAGTAACTACAGTTTCTAATTTCTAAATTACTGGTTTGAAATATGTGCTTGCCTTCCATAAGTGGATAAAGCATCTATTAAGACAATGGCTATGGGTGTGAAACCTTAATGGTTGAAAAGGATTTTTAGCGGTAATTTGTAAATTCTTTACACATGAGATCCTCGCATAATTATGTTTCTGTGCCACTGAGGGCGCTTTGAGAGTGCATCTTCAACCCTGGGGGAACCCTGGTTCTAACCACAGAAACCAAACTCCCACAAACAAATACTTACCTGTAAACCAAAAACTTCATTTCCTCCCATAGGATTGCATTGACTGCTTTTCTTTGAAAATTCTTTTAAGTGTGGAGTTGGTTTGTATGAAAACTTGAAAAACTGCAAATGTACCAAAAGCGAATCACTTACCTTTTAATTAGGAAATGTCTGTGTGATATCTAGACATGGAACACTGATTAGCAAAAGTAACTTAAAAAGTAATCCAAGAAGTAAGGTGTACTGTAATCTACAAAGTAACTGAACAGTAATTCTGATGATTGACTTACCTGTAAATCAACCAACTGCATTTGAACCTACATTCACTCTAATTTATTGAATAAGTATTGCAAAGTATTACTTCACTTACCTGCACCAGGCCTGGCTTGGTTCTAGAAATAAAACTAAATATTTTTATACAAATTGGTCTGAGTTCAGGCTTTGATTGTGTGACAATTTCTTGCCCGAGTTTGTACAAAAAATGCTTAAAACCCCTCTGATAAAGCCTTACTGCTCGCTCACATTACCACAAATGGAGAGTAAGGCATTATCTACTTTTACCTCTGCCTACCTTTGGGGTTCCACTGGACTCTGTGCACACTATACGGTTGTATTCCGCTTTAGGTGTCGGTATATAGGCTTTTCTGAAACATGTCCTTATATAGGCACAATTCGCATTGCCCTTATATAGGCATAAAATCCCTGTCCTTATTTAGGCATTAGCCATGCACTCCAAATACAGGCATGGTCACCGACATCCGTCCACCCTAACGTCACAACAAGTTCTTAGAAACCAGACCCGTAAGCTCTTGGGAGTTCCCCTAGCACAGGATTATTGATTTCTCCAAGAACTCTTCTATTATGCATGAACCGCTATTCCTTAAGGGTTCATTCCTGACGTCTTCCTCTGCCCGACTTCACGTCAATGCTAACATTCCAAGGCACCTACCAGGTATAAATATACCTTCCCTTGCCCAAGCAAGTTAGGAAGAGACCTCGACTTTAGAGGAGCCCGTGTCCCGGCCTGACGCACTGAGAAGAGACGCGGTCATCCCTGCTCGCAGAGAATCCAGCTTCCAGTGTTCTGACTCCCTTCGCAGGTTGTTAGAGTTCGAGGATCCGGAAAGAGATTCCCACCTCTCTCATTCTCAAGGTATGGAGCTGACTAGAACCTAGAGGGACTCTTGGCATATCAGACTCTTAGTATACCATACTATAGAATACTTCACCTACTTCTTACCTTGTCCTACACCTAGGTTAGGTACACTGGGTAGAACTAGCTTAGAGACTCCTCGTAGGAGTACTCGCATTTTTAACTTGTGTTATTTATGTATATGAATATATGTGTGATAGCTAAAAGAATGCTAGCGCAGTATTATTTCTTTCTACTGCTTACGCTGTACATTATATATCTTGCATACTGTCTTGTGATCATAACAGCTCATATCTCTTACACGAGAAACAAGACTGTTCAATAAATCCTTTTATTAAAACGCCCGTCTTTTCTTTCTGTGCAACTCTGAAGAAACTAAGCATGCACGATTAGCTGAGTGAAACGGTTATCTATTGTTTCCACGATTCTGAGAGTGTTCTGATTCTAAAGGGAAACAAAATTGTCATGTTTATGCGGTTGCCAGAAACTACTCCCTTCTTGTTTACAAGGAGTTTCTAGTGGCCTCTGAGCTAGCTGGCACAAAGTAATTAAGTTTAATATACTCGATAGGGACATACTGACCTCAGTCCTATGTCAAACCTATAGGGTATATTATTCCAATGCGCAGAGCCTATTAGGGAAATAGGGACTACACTACATGGCGCCCAACCGTTTGGTAAGGCAGTAATTTAACGCTAGATACTGAGTAACTCAGTCGTGCTTTTCTCTCAGAGACCCCTACTCACATACTCCATAAGACGTCTGGAGTGGGTAGGGTTAAGTATCCGCCAAAGCTAAATAGGACAAAAAAAAACTATATTTTAGCTATTTGGTTTGCTCAATGTTTAAGGATACAGTGTTCCAAAATATTGTGCACCTTATCTTTTGTTTCCTTGAAACTTGTGCTACATTTTTCAAAAAACAAATGTCCATACACGGGGACAATGGCACCGAGAACGGAGTAGCTGCGGCTGACCCAGTCGTAACAGCTTTTAACTTTACAGGTTTAAATGAAACCGAGGAGGGTGTTATAGACATCGCTCCAAATTTAAGGAGAGCCATCACTCTAAAACTTATAAAACACGGCCTACCACCAAGAGGTGGTAGAGCAGTTTTCGTGATAGAGGCACACGAATCCTTTCAAACAGAGGTATTCTATTCATGGATATTATTCCCAGAATCAAATCCAGTAACAAGACTGTTTCACTTCTTTAAAGAAGATGAACCACCAGAGGAATATATTCCTTTCGAGGATATTGAAATTCCACTAACTTACCAGGAGCATCATCTCTGGTTTAAAGGTGCCCTAAAACATCACAAAAACATTACCAGGCTCAGTCCACTAGGTAGACCAGGAGCAACATGGCCGATTCTAGCCGGCTACACACCTCATCCTGACATCGATGTAATGTCAGACGAGGAATTACTTACTCAACTACAAGAGTTAATAAAAATTTACAGACAATTAGTCCAATATGTCATGCGGACTTTCACAGTCCAACCACCATTGACCATTCCAAATCAAACCCCTCAACAGGAGAATACACTAAAAATTACTCCACAGACTTTACACGCAGTCATGGGTAAAATGCCCACAAAACGTGAGCAAATTCCATTTTGGATAGCTCAAAAAATTACTCAAATCGAAGCAGTATTTCCGAATACTAGCCCTTATGAGAAACACAGAATCCTAACAATCTGTTTACCAATGGGGATCACACCACAACTGGAAGATTGCACCACTTGGGGCGCAGTCTTTGCTGCCATCTATACTAAAACTCATGGTGTTCCATCAATTGCAGTAATACCAGATGTCCTGAAACAAATTCAAAACTAATACGGGGCAGAACCTGTCCTGAATTTAGATATGAAATTACTGAAAAACTTCGACCAGGTCTCAACAATAATATTATCTAATATTAAAGGGGAGGCAGCATCAGTAGCGATCCGCCAACGCTTAAGGGAATTTGATGTAACAGAACATCAAAATGAACTACCCAGAATAATAGAACAATCTTATGCAGAATTAGGCAGAGATAGTTTGGGTGGAAAACCTTTGAAGCCAAAACTATCTGAAAGTCCTGAGAAGGACTCTATTAAACAAACTTCTACATCTTTTAAAAAGAAGTGGGAAACTAATAAACAAAATTCAAGAGAGACACATTCTCAATCCCGAGGTAGGTCTCCTCAAAAGGAGCCCTCTGAAAGGAGGTAAAACCTCAGGAATAGGGATAATTTAAGAAAACCTGACAGGTATCAAGATACTGATACACGTTCCTCTCGTACCTTTCAGATATCGTCACAGACATCAGAAAGAAGAGGACGGTCAGAACATAGAGAAGAACTCGTGAAATCCAAAGACGACAAACACGTTCAGAAAAATAAATCAAAACCTCAATTCATAAAAAAGAAGGTAGCAGGTCTGAAGATCAGACATGCCGAGAATACTGAGAACACAGCTCAAGAACGGAGAATGGGCTCAGACAATGCTGGACAGTGCAGCAGAAGTAACAATAGCTCACCAGAACCTGAAGGAACTTCTGGAGATAGTGGACTTGAATGAGTACATCACAGTAGAAACTGTAGACGCCAGGGTTAGTACTCCACAAAAGTTATATGAAATAACACTCCGAATGGAGGGAGACATGCCAAGAAAAATGAAAATACTCTTTTGGGAGAAAGTTTCAAGGGGTTATGATATACTTCTAGCAGAAAAGGACTGGCCACCAAACTTTGTCAGGGAGTGCCCACATGGCGAGGACATCATTATGCCTGCCTTCTCCAACCATATTCCAATTCACCTAAAATATACTTATGCCAGGAAATGGGCAGTTGCCCAGGCCCCAGCATTATACAAAAATCATGTAGGATGGGATGAGGACTCACCTCACCACAAAATACATCTAAAAATGAACCTACTGCACAAAGGCAGTACCCAATAAAGCAAGAAGCTAAAAAACAGGTCAGGGAGATCTTAGATCAACTTGAATACCAAGGGGTGATTGAAACATGCACCTCCTCAATGAACAATCCTTTGTTTCCTGTATCCAAACCAGACAATACATATCGTCTAGTTTTGGATTACAGACACGAACACTTGTTCCAAAACATTTGCAGTGCAAAATGCACATAGTACAGCATTAATGAATAACATTGTGTGTAAAAAATATAAAACCACATTAGACATTTCAAATGGTTTCTTTTGTCAAAACATAGCACCTGAAAGCAGGTACTTAACAGCTTTCTCAATAATGGGGACCCAGCGTCAATTTTGTAGACTCCCACAAGGGTTCAAAAACAGCCCGGTGTTATTCTCAGCAAGAGTAACAGAGTTACTACAAATTTATGATAATGAGGCATTGTCATATGTCGATGACATCTATCTGACAGACGATGACCTAGATAGGCACTTGAACAGGGTGAGTACCATTATATTGGGCTTCGCCTCTGAAGGCTATAAATTCAACTTTAAAAAATCCAGAATTGCCCATCTCAATGTCCTTTTACTAGGATATGAGCTTTCAAGTGAAGGCAAGAGCCTGGCAGCTAACTTTTTAGAAAAGTGTGCGGTGCACCAACCTCCAAAAACGCTGAAAAATTACAATCCATCTTGGGTTTCCTAAATTTTGGAAGAACTTACATTCTAAATTACGCAGAAAGGGTTAAACCTCTCTACGAATTAATCAAACCTGATTTTTCAATCAAACATTGGACACAGGAACACACAGAAATCCTGCGTTCACTCCAAGCTAACATGTTAGCAACAAATCACTTACAAACACGTGTAAATCAACGCAATTTAGTGATCCGAATAATTTCGGGACAATGCGGATTCACCTATTTAACATTTAATGAGGGTGAAAAAGTACCAATAGCATACAAATCACATTTGTATACACAAGCAGAAATGCGCTTCACTTCAACTGAAAAAATACTGACAGCAGTTCAAACCGCTGTAGCAAAAGAAAGAGCTCTAGCTCAAGGAAAACGCATTATTGTCGTAACCCCAGTACCAGCCTTAGAGGCGGTCACAAAAGCGAGCATTCCAAATGCAAAAGCTTTACATCCTAGATGGATACAATGGGTTAATTCTCTTGCTGCAACAGATGTTGAATATGTTTTTGATCCTGATTTAAAAACACAAGCGTTCCTGCAATATGAACATGAATGTCCTCTACCCAATGAAATTTTGCTTCTAGATCAGTATGAATTTATAATTTACACTGACGGATCAGCACAACCTGCTACAGGGAGTAAGCAAGCTTACAGTGCAGCGTGCGCAATCGTTAAAGGTCGCATGCAAGATGGTAACTTCAGACCAATGGTCACTAAAACTCAATCTCTAGGAGATTGTACAGCTCAGCGAGCTGAACTACAAGCATTCAAACTGGCACTTGAAAATACAGATTGCGAATTCCCCACACTCATAGTAATATATACAAAATTGGCTTGAAAACGGGTTCAAAGATGCAAAAGGTGGCACAATAAAGCATAAAACGCTTTGGGAACAAGTAGTTCAGTTAAAAAAACGAGCTACCAAAAGCTCACGTGATACACACGCTGAGTCATCAACGTGATGGCGTTCACATTGCAGGGAATTTATTGGCTGATGAAGCCGCAAAGGGGGCTGTTCAGACTGCTTCCGTAGCTGCGATCACTCGTTCAAAAATGAGAATAGACAGTTAGATATTGTTGGCTGTCAATGCTTCAAGCAAAGGCAGTGGTGCAGCGTTACCAAAGAAATTTCCACTCAAGTACTCTTATGTAATTGATGCGAACAACGTTCCTTTTGCTCGAATCCCTGGGGTGGGGGATAGGGTAATTCCAAACAAGGAACGTAGATTAGGACTGATCCTAGCAGCACATGAAGGGATAGCCTCTGTCCATGCAGGTGTTTCTGCAACAGTATCTTTACTTAAACAAAGATATTGGTGGCCTGGCATTAGGAAACAGACCAAGAACTATGTTTTCGAATGTGAAATATGCCAACAGATGAAAGTCTCCACAGTGAAAAGTCCTGCGCAGACACCCCTGTTAATTTCAGACAAACCATTAGCTTGTGTTTACCTAGACCACTGCGGTCCCTTGCAAAGGGACGGTAACTATAAATATATAATGGTCGCAGTGGATTCGTGCTCAAGGTTCCTATGGATATGGCCTCAGTGCTCGGCTGATGCTCGAACTGTTATAAAAGATTTGCGAGTCTTTATCGGCACATACGCAATAGGCACACTACATTCTGACCAGGGCCCTGCGTTTAGCTCTCGGGCTTACAAAGAAGCCATGGCCAGTTTGGCCGGTGCATTGCGGTACTCCTCTCCATTTCATCCTGAGGGAAATTCTGTTGTGGAAAGGAAAAACCGGGACATAAAGCAGTCTATAACAGCTAGAGTATTAGGTTCGGGTGATGGGTGGGTCAAACATCTTTATGGGGGTCCAACGCTCATTAAATAATTTGCCAAGAAGTTCTCTAGGGGGGGTCACTCCATATGAGGTCCTATTTGGGACAAGAATGTGGGTTCCTGATCTAGAATGTAAAGGCACAGTGGTGGAAAATAAACCCTTTGCTATCAAAGATCGTTTGGCTGTTTTACAGGATCTAAATGAACTAAGATCGAAACAAAGCAACGTGTTCCTGAAGCCAACCACCACTGGGGAAACACCGGCAGTCCCAGCAAGGCCTGTCTGGATCCCAAAAGTTGGGGATCTAGTCAGAGAAAAGATTGCGGACAAGAAGGAATTTGGACCTTCTTACAGACAACCAGTACCTGTCCTAGCCATTCACGGAACAAGAACAGTACTTCTGCCGCCCCTTGCTGGAAAAAAAGGAGAAAAGATTTGTGTCAATCGACCTCATCAAACCACAGTATGTGGCCAATACTAAATAGTAGGCCTCGTGGACTCCGACCTAGTAGCAGACGCACTCCTCTCGCTACTATCCAAGAGGTTCAGACTGAAAGACTCATAACCATCGAGAATTCAGCAGTAACAGATGAAGGACTAAGCAACAATGCTATGGAACTCATCTCTCTTGAAACTCAAGTGACAGTTCGTCCAGATACACCTGTCTACACCAACGTAACACGTGATCAACTGGTTCCAGCGATTTCAACAAATCCTGATGCAATTCCAACAATTGACCAACTGCTTCTGGCTATTTCATTAACTTTGATACGTTTTCTGAGGATCCGAGTGAACCGGAAATGACGCCAGCATCAAAAACTTTCAAACAGCAAGTACAAGACCTTTTTCATTTCCTGAGAAAGACTTGTCTGGTTTCACCATGGATTGAAATATGGATTATTTCTGGAATATTTTTCTTTCTGTTTTGGCTAGCTTTGGTTATGACTCTTAGCATGCTTATAAATGGCAGATACATTCGTATGGACACTGAAAGTAAAAATGTGAACTTACTTTTAAAACCACACAAATCTTCCCATTGTGAAACAAGAGACTTGTCAGCAGTGAACATCACAGCTGTTCCTATACAGGATGGTATAGTTTGGGACAAAACCGATTTCGATATATTCGGCCCCACTGAACTTTTGAAGATTCCACATTTATTTAAAATGTCATTAAGTGACTTTATTACCTCCAGTACCTATTCTGATGATTGGGACTTTGAGACTGTAAATGATATGATGTCTGACCTAGAAAGGTCTGCTGCGTTCTCTAACAATGAATACTTAGAGGGTTCATCAGACTATGAACAGCTTTATTGTTACAACCACTATGGTCAGCATTTTTTGCATAAATCTGCAACACCTAGAAATGTGTTTAAATTTAACCAATGGGAACATTGTCCTACACCTCCAAAGGGTAGTTCAAAAACGTTTGCGAATAAGTTTCCATACTTTTCAGGATACAATACATCTGATCCAGAAACATTTTTTTATAAGAATGTAAACAAAACAGGTCAGAAAATTATGTTAACGAATACAAAACAGATTTATTCTGCAGCCTTTATTACCCAATTGTCTAGACAAGGATTTGACTTTTGGAAAGACAATTGACACAAACTGTCTGGGGTTCTAAAGATTGGCAAGTGCAGGGGATAGAAGCTTTATTTAGAGCATGTATCATCCCACATCAAATAATGTTTTTGAATGACACTGTGCAACAAACGTCTTGCCTTGGTTAAGCCAAGATCAAAGACATGAACACACCTTCTGTACCAAAACCTGCAAGTAATAACACTACACAGGGAGCGGTCACAGTAGACACAATACTACAAAACAACAGAACAGATCCTGATTGGAAAAAATGGTTGCGCTGGCCCACAGACACAAACATCTGTCAAGAAAGATTACTGAATAAAACACAGGGCTTTACAATCCATAGGCCAGACCCACGATATGTTCAAAGACAACATCCGGGGGTAGTAACAACATACAGTGTAGGTAAATTGTGCCTTGACTGGTTACAAAAGTCTACACTTGAGGATGTGAAACAACACTTATCTTTACTTAAAGAAGACGCAGACCTTAGGGAGTTCTTGCTAGGACCAAGAAAACCGCGTCAAAAACGTTTCATATATGCCGGCATTTATGCTGCTTATAATGAAGTATGGAAGGTTTCACAGGCAGAGGCCGCAGAAAGAGTACGTGAACTTGATCGTATTAACTTGGAGAAATCTCTCACTGTGGTCGACAATGGGTTAACAACTTTGTCATCCAGAATTTATTCATTGGACAACATTGTATCCTCTGCTATTGACATACTGGAACAAGATTTAGCCATGTTACAACAAGGTCAATCTCAGTTACGTTCTATTATGTTATTAGGCTGGACGCTGCAATCTTTGCGTGCGGGCTATGTGCCTTGGTGTTTTATCAACACGTCGTCTCTGTTTTCGGAATACAATTTAACGGATAAACAGATCGAACTGGCACAAAGGGGAGCAAAGTATACAGTGCTGAGCATTGAAAAACTGGAAAAATTACCATTTACAGTGGCAGAAAAACCAGCTACAGAATGGCTTATCCATGGCAAAATAACTCTGCCTGTCACAACTTTTCATTTTCAGTATTGCCTCAAACAAATGCAAGCAGGCAAATATGAAAGGTTGGGTAAAGAATACATTAAGACATCCTGGGATTTACCTTACGAATACAGATGTTGGAGTGGGGATCGTGAAGTGTTTCTAAGCGGTACAAACTGTGAAAAGGCATTAAGCAGTTCTCTCATATGTCAGGACATTTCTTTACACAGGGCTTGTAATGGTTCTGTGGCAAATTTGTCCTGCCACCTGCAAGGTACAACGGCTGCTGTGATTAATCCAACGTTTGGCCAACTTTCTAATGGGAGTTACCTCATGTTGAATGATCAGAGTTGCTGTGGCATGTTGCCAGGAATCCCATATCTGGTAACGGTCGACTCCAGGGTTACTTGCTGTATGCAAGTATTGTTCCCCCAAACAGAGACAGTCGCCTCTATGGCCTTTATTGAATGTTTCTTTTATACGTTTTGATACTTTAAGCAGAATGAAAGCCATGCTTTTGCAACAGACCGTGCCTTTGACCTCGGTCAAAGAAACTTATGATTTACAAATTGCAAGGACTTCGGCTGAGATACAGGCTTTAATTCGTACAAACTGCCCTATACATTTCGCAGAAATGATGGGACGTATCTTAAACATGTCTGATATGAGCGGGATTGTACATGTATTTAAGACCATCTGTTCAGGACTGTTAGCACCCTTCCAAGCAGTCCTCGGAATCATCCCAAACTTTGCACATTCGGTGTTTGGTGGTGTGCCATTAATTCTAGCACTTGTTGCAGGAATCCTGTTTCTATTCCTACTACTACGCTATGGCAAGCCTATTCACCGGCATCACTCCAAGCGATGTGGAGAAGGCTCTCCTAGAACGGAAGTGCAGTGAGCGCATAGTGCAACTTTTGGGCATACATCGTCTACGGGAACTTAATACAACATGGTTTCTGTCATTCAGACCAATCTGGCAAGATTGCATCTTACCTGTTCTACGCTGCCTGCTTTGCGGTGATGAATGCGTGCTAGACACCTGTCTAACACTCCCATCAGTCATGCCAACGGATATCGATACTCTGCTGGACCCGATAACGGCCCATGCTCGGTGTTGTCCCCAGAGGCTACCAATCCTGATGACGGCATTCATTGAGATCTCACAGACGCTTCCTGCTGCTGCTGAGGTACGAGATGGATCAACAGGCACACAGGTAACAACGGACGCGAACATTGCTGCGGCATCCTATGCTGAAGGCGATGCTCCTCATCTCTGTGCAGTTAACCTTCTGAACGAGGTGTTCCATATGTCACCAACATCGGTAGACAATCTTTTGTCTACAGAAATAGATTTCATGTTTACACCAGACCCATACACTGACTGATTCGGCTCACAGTGTACCAGGGAAGCAATGAAATTTGGCCTCCATATTTTCAAAACAGAACAAAACTTGGAACTCTTCCTAAAATGGAACTTTTTCTTTTTCTCTATTTTTGAAAATACATGGCAACTCAATCTGCTTACAGTAGAACTATTCATATAAAACAGACTTCTTTGAATACTTCCAGGGACACATTGTCACCTTATTTTACTATAATTTCATTTTAGCATCATGTTATGAAATGGCCTTGATTTTTTGAAAACTTGTCAACCATTTCGTATATTTCTGTTTATTCATTCATGTTGCATTTATTGCCAATATATGCTTAGAATGAAAAAATGCTTTAAAATGTACAGTACCTATTGCATTACATATTTTAGCAAGTTTCTTTTAAAAACTTTTTAATATGCTTTTAGAAATGTTTTTAGCAACATGTGGTACTCAGTTTAATGTTTAGCATTTAATGTTTAGCATTTAGTATTATCGTTCATTCGAAAGTGGAGTGGGTGTTGTATTCCGCTTTAGGTGTCCGTATATAGGCTTTTCTGAAACATGTCCTTATATAGGCACAATTCGCATTGCCCTTATATAGGCATAAAATCCCAGTCCTTATTTAGGCATTAGCCATGCACTCCAAATACAGGCATGGTCACCGACATCCGTCCACCCTAACGTCACAACAAGTTCTTAGAAACCAGACCCGTAAGCTCTTGGGAGTTCCCCTAGCACAGGATTATTGATTTCTCCAAGAACTCATCTATTATGCATGAACCGCTATTCCTTAAGGGTTCATTCCTGACGCCTTCCTCTGCCCGACTTCACGTCAATGCTAACATTCCAAGGCACCTACCAGGTATAAATATACCTTCCCTTGCCCAAGCAAGTTAGGAAGAGACCTCGACTTTAGAGGAGCCCGTGTCCCGGCCTGACGCACTGAGAAGAGACGCGGTCATCCCTGCTCGCAGAGAATCCAGCTTCCAGTGTTCTGACTCCCTTCGCAGGGTGTTAGAGTTCGAGGATCCGGAAAGAGATTCCCACCTCTCTCATTCTCAAGGTATGGAGCTGACTAGAACCTAGAGGGACTCTTGGCATATCAGACTCTTAGTATACCATACTATAGAATACTTCACCTACTTCTTACCTTGTCCTACACCTAGGTTAGGTTAGGTACACTGGGGTAGAACTAGCTTAGAGACGCATCGTATGAGTACTCGCATTTTTAGCTTATGTTATTTATGTATATGAATATATGTGTGATAGCTAAAAGATAATGCTAGCGCAGTATTATTTCTTTCTACTGCTTACGCTGTACATTATATATCTTGCATACTGTCTTGTGATCATAACAGCTCATATCTCTTACACGAGAAACAAGACTGTTCAATAAATCCTTTTATTGAAACGCCCGTCTTTTCTGTGTAACTCTGAAGAAACTAAGCATGCACGATTAGCTGAGTGAAACTTATCTATTGTTTCCACGATTCTGAGAGTGTTCCGATTCTAAAGGGAAACAAAGTTGTCATGTTTATGCGGTTGCCAGAAACTACTCCCTTCTTGTTTACAAGGAGTTTCTAGTGGCCTCTGAGCTAGCTGGCACAAAGTAATTAAGTTTAATATAGTCGATAGGGACATTCTGACCTCAGTCCTATGTCAAACCTATAGGGTACATTATTCCAATGCGCGGAGCCCATTAGGGAAATAGGAACTACACTACAATACCTCACTTTGGTATAGTATATACAGAGCCAGCTTCCTACAAGCAGTCAACGTCATTACCAACCTTGGTTTTGTCATAAGGAAAGATAGACCTTGAGAAAGGTTGACTTTGACCCACCAGGACATCGCTGAGGACATTTGTGGTGTGATAGAGACGATGTCGTCGAAGGAGCCCCGAGATGGAGTCCATTGGGCATTGAGCTGCTCCTGGAGAGGCAATATCTACTTTTACCTCTGCCTACCTTTGGGGTTCCACTTGACTCTGTGCACACTATACCTCACTTTGGTATAGTATATACAGAGCCAGCTTCCTACAAGAGTCCAACGTCATTGCCAACCTTGGTTTTGTCGTAAGGAAAGATAGACCTTGAGAAAGGTTGTCTTTGACCCACCAGGACATCGCTGAGGACATTTGTGGTGTGATAGAGACTATGTCGGCGAAGGAGCCCCGAGATGGAGTCTATTGGGCAATTGAGCTGCTCCTGGAGAGGTCTCAGGTGGCAGTGTGGGATGAGCGGCATGCAGGATGACATCATCCGTAGCATTGACTTGTATGTCCTTACATAAACGCACTTTTTGGAGGATAGGGACTGCACTATCCTTTAGAGGTGCTAAATCCTTTCTTTTGTGGGGAAGGCTTTTGAAAGCGTGGTATCCAGAGTTGCTCCTAGGAACACCAGTGACCTGGAAGGGATGAGAGAGGACTTTTCCCTGTTGAGCTTGAGACCTAGGGAGCGAAGGAGCCAAACATAGGCCTCCGTAGATTTTCTGGCGGCTTGGTAGAATGGGGCCTTGACCAACCAGTTGTCCAGGTAAGGAATACCTGGTGACCGGACCTTCAGAGAAAAGCCACCACTGGCACCAAGCACTTGGTGAAGACTCTTGGGGCCGACTTTAGCCCAAAGGGCAGCACCTTGTTCTTGTAATGACACTCTGCCACCTTGAATCTGAGAAAACGTTGGTGCTTCGGATGTATGGTAATATGGAAATAAGCATCCAGAAGATCGAGGGAGGACATATAATCCCCCGCATCCATGAGAAGTAAAATCTCCTTGAGCGACAACATCCAGAAGGGTTGACTTTTGATGAACTTGTACAGCAACCAGAGGTCCATTATTTGCCTCCACCTTCCTGTCATTTTATTTATTAAAAAGAAATGAGAGTAGAAAACTAGATTGTGTAGACTGTGCAGCACTTCTTCAATTGCCTGTTTGGAGAGGAGCAATCTGATTTCCCTCTTGAGAACTGCCAGGTGACGATGTGAAGTTTTCCGCGGAGGTAAATTTGGAGGCTGCTGAACAAATTCCAGGGTGTGACCACGGTGGCATAAGTCCAACACCCATTTGTCAGAAGATATGAGCGTCCTTTGACTAAATACTTTGGAGCAAGCGGGCTGAATTGAGTGGGACTGCGGTAGCAGGGTCCTGTGAATCCTCATTGCCTTTTGTTGGAGACATGAGCTCTTCCTCCTGACGCTGGATGTCTATGTGCCGATGCTCTAGGGGAGGCTGGTATCATGGTTTGTCGAAAGGCCTGCGCAGAGTACTGCAATCGAAATCCCTGCTGGTAATAGGGTTGAAAAACACTGCTAGAGGTGAGGTCAAGAAAGGTATTGACCTCTACATCTTCCCCGAAAAGAAAACTTCTTCTGCCGCAAATTTGTCAGCAATTTAGATGCGTCACTGTCTGACTTTATCGACTGTAGCGCGTCATCCACATGCTTGCCAAATAGGTATTCGCCGAATGGCATATCCAACACCTTGGCCTGAACCTCTGGGCAGAATGTTGTAGCCTTTAGCCATCCCTGGTGTCTCGACACTGCAGCTCCCGCGAGCTGTCTGAAGGCAGTCGATGAAATATCCAGAGCCACATCAATAATCTCAGAAGAGGCTCTCTCACCCTCAGATAGAACATCTGTCGCCTCTTTCTTCTTGTCCTCCGGAAGATGTTCCAACAAGGAAGAGATGTCGGGTCACATCGGTCGGTCATATCTCCTGAGGATAGCCATGGCGTTGGAGGCTCTAATGGCGGTGGCTGCCAATGCAGAGAATCTTTTACCAATATGGTCCAGATGGTGCCCTTCCTTGTCCGGTGGAGCTGCGCTTGGAGAGAAAGGATTTTTACATCTTCTTTGAGCAGCCTGCATCATAACTGAATCAGGCCAAGGATGACCGATCACACACGCAGGAGAGTCTTCGGGTGCCCTGTATTTTTTATCCAGTTTCGGTACAAACGCAGGAATAGAGGCTGGCGTCTTCATTGACTTCAGGCCCTCTTGCCATAAGAAATCCACGATGGGAATGGCCAGAGTGGAGCATTGCATAGTAGGTTTAAAATCATATTAAAAACACACTGTCTGCTTGCTGGGCGTAGGGAGATTGAAGCGCCTTGACGCACGTTCCAGATCGCGAAAACCGCCAATATCTGCAGATGGAGAGTCGGCTTTAGGCGGAGTAGGCGAGGGTGGAGTAAGAGCCATGTAATCGTCCCCTTCATTATGGACATCCGGGTCACACTGCAGCTCTCCTTCTAGCTGCTGGTCGTCACTGTCCTGCCCCTGAACAGGCATTTCTAAAGGTGGCTGAATATTTTTGTTTTTTGGTAGCGTAGGCGCAGCCAGCAGTGAAGGAATGACAACAGGAACATCCTGGGCAGGAGGTGGTTGTGAAACAGTTAGCCTCAGGAAAACGTTTGTAGTAATCATGGAGCTTCATACGAAGGTCAGTGACCAACGACATGGGAATGCTAATGGAAGGCTCATGTGTATGATCCTTCTGTTCTTTGTATGGGTAGTGTTCTTGAAATGCGTCCAAGCATTGAGCGATGGGACAGCCTTATCAGAGAAGGAATATTCACCCTCTAAATAAGTACATGGGTCATGCAGCGCCTCATCCTCTTCTGAGTCTAAGGCACTTGACTCGGAGCTGCGAGGGGCTATATGCAGGGTCATACGGACCATCATCCCCTGATTCTTGGAAGTCCACGAGACTAGTAGGAGGCAATGGAAAGATTCTGGAGAAGTCCTGCAGAAGAGATGGATTTGCCCCTAGAAGAGCAATGTCTTTTTCCCTAGTCAACAGTTGCCGACAGGCCAGTTGACGATGTTGAAGCTATCGTTGATGGTAAAACTGGCTGCGGCGCCTTAAGGGAAACACTTGTCGACGATGTTGTGACGAGCTGGACTGTCGACGATTGACAGACGGCATTACAACGGTCAACGGTGATGACAACACCACTTCTGTCTTCGACGACGTAGCCGCCGTAGTCTTGACCGTCGAAGTCGCTGACGAGACTGTCGACGGAGCACCTGATTCTGTGGAGACTGAGGTCGTAGACCGTGATTTCTATGCCAATGGAGTTGTCGACGAACAGATTTTTGCGATGAAGAATCCCTGAAGGGAGTATGAGGTGATGGTGGAGGAGCAGAGCCAGCTCGTTGGTCTGAGGAAGAGGGACCAGGCTGGTCTTTTTTAGCCCTCTTTTCTTCAGGCCTTTCTTTACTCTGAGATCTATATTTTTTAGGATCTCTATGCGCCGAGGAAAACCCTTCTTCCTTTCTATTCTTGGAGGAGATATGGGGTTCACCTCACCTTCAGAATCCTGATCAGCCTTCTTCCTTTGCAGCCAGAAAAGCAGTCTACCCTCATGGTCTTGGAGGGTTTTTGAGGAAAAAGTACGACAGAACTTGCATTCTCTAGCGTGTGGGCTGAATACAGGCAATAAAAGCACTCTTTAGCTGGGTCCTCAGAATCAGGTCTGGACTTTGCACAAGTCTTGCAGGGCCTAAACAACTCTTTTTTAGACTCAGACATAATGAAGAAAAAGAGGCACACACTCCTTGACTGTACCTCAGAAGAAGAGATGAAGCGAAAAGATGAACTGCAAGCTGGAAGTTCAAAAGGGTAACAGTAGAAATACTGATTGAGCAGAGCTTAGGAGACCTCCCTAATGCACAACGTGCAGTAAGAAATCTGAGTTACGGTGGCCCTGCAGGGGATGGATACTCCGGGTCTATGCTCTGACTGACTGAAGTTTGGATGTTTTAAAACAATAATTGGTTACTAAATGCTATTGAATTCCAATGGGAATTAAGTTTAAAGCTTAGTACTACTATTTTACTGTTACTGTGGGACTCCCACCATGACGATGAGGAAGATTCAAGCAAGTGACTCTATAAAAGATACAATACTGGAGAAACGCAGAATCTCAGTTTTTGGTAACTCCGCAGAGTGAAACTCAACGAGTTCCGCTCACCCCTACTGGTTAGACACTTTTCTTTTGCCAGCAGCAAGAGAATGGAGAAAAGGTTCTCCGTGAAACATTTAGAAACCCACCCTTATTCTTTAATTTTGTATGCGAAAACTACACTATGGTACAGATCCAGGGTTGGACGATACAGTGGGGGTTTTTGCAATACAGTGCTGTAAAATCGCCCCAGTAAGGTGCAATTACAAGTTTGACCCCATGGAATGGGGAATTACCATGTGTGGCCAACTTTTCCAGTTGTAAAAACACTCACATGGAATTCGCAAATCTATGTGCCTTTCTGTTTATATATAAATATATGGGGGGGCTGATGCGAGGACTGGCGGCGTGAGAGGGGTGGAGAAAGTAGGGTAGAAAGTTTTTTTCGAACAGGGGGTAGAATAAAAACAGGAGTACTAAAATATAGGTGATGCAATAATATCAATAAGAGACATGGGGCCTGATTACGATCTTGGCAAATGGGATACTCCATCACAAACGTGATGGATATCCAGTCTGCCGTATTACAAGTTCCATAGAATATATTGGAATTGTAATACGGTGGACGGGATATCAGTCACATTTGTGATGGAGTAACCCTGTCCGCCAAGATCGTAATCAGGCCCATAGTCTAATGGAAGTTCAACCTCAATGTAATTAAAGCTTACCAAGATCAAGGTCTATACATTTTAATAAGCTACTACTTAATTTGTTGTCGACACCACCCAAGCAGGATGTTACCTAGTCTCTTAACTCCGAATACTCAAACATACAAAATATGCTCTTAACGAGTGGCTTCCTGGTGCTGTCAGATCGTGACAGATGCACAGAATGTGTAAAAGAGACAACTACCCAGAAGAGCAGCAATGACAGTTCATATTTTATTCGCTATGTAGTTGACCATAGCGAAAGTGTCGAATGGGAAACAGACAAACTTATTTTAGTTAGTTTGCACTTTCACTCAAGACTAAAAGAAAGATCGAGATATCTTTGTGGAATGGTGTTTCCATACCTGCTAAGGGTCATTCACATGGGCTTTTTTACTAACCAGTTCTTTATGATAAAATACGAGTTTTTCTTGTTTAATGATTAGCTTTTTAACTAGCAGAAATTGCAGCTATTCCATCCTAATGTCATAATAGTTTAGGTTAGCAAGGGATGAAACCAAGAATGCTCCATATGGAGTTAGTCCAAGTTTCGCACAGTATGAAACATGAGTCCTCAAGGATATGAGACTGTTTGTACAAGTTACATTCGAGTTGCCCTAGAACTATTTTGTGCTGTTAAGTAAATAGAAGAGGCTGTACGTCCGGCATTGTTCTGGATATACCCATTTTGAGAGCTTCCAATCATAGGCTGCCAACCTAAAAGCGAATGAGGGCATCAATGTTCTCCAAATATCTCACAGTATTGGGGTTAAAGATGACCTCAATAGCTTGTTACTTAGATGCAAGAAAGAGGCACTGAAGGCTAAAGCTGTTGAGCGCATTGCTGCAAGTAGAAATGTAGGATTCCCTCGTTCCTCTAATCAGAACCATTACCCTGTTGAAATTGGTACTGTTCAGCTGTCAGTCTGCCTTTTGTTGACTCAGTACCTAATTTGAGCAGGTGGTTTCCGGTGCTCGGCACAGGAACTTAATTGTCAACACTAGCACTTATAACAGGCTGCCACATAGTGGCGCTGTTTGTCTTATTTAGAGATCGGCACAATAAAAGTTGTTCATTAGTTCAATATACTTTAAAAATGACTAATATCTGCCACCCAGGCCATTCTTCTAGCTTTGGGGGCCTGGAATAGTCTAAAATGTCACACTTGAATATGTTTGACGGGTAGTAGTTGGTACGGTCACTGGCAGTGCTGCAAGCAGCAGTGGTCTCCTGACAATGGCCCTGGCCTTATTTATTTACAAATTAAGCACTGGTTGGCCTTGCAGTCAAAGTAGTTCAGTTATTTTTTTTCCATTTTGTTAGCACGGTTTTTGACTAATCCGTGAAGAGCTCTTTGTGACCCAACTGCTGTCAAGTCCAGGATTACACTATTGCCTGCATATTGTAGTATTTTTATTGGTCGGCCACCAAGTTTGGGAGGAAGTGTGTTAGCATTGCTAAGTGTCACCACAAGATAGATTATATAAAGATTAAACAGTAATGGAGCTAGGACACATCCCTGCTTCAGACCTCTGTTGTTAAATATCTTATTGGTGATTAGTGTATTTGGGTCAGGGTCTAATTTTTAGGTCTAGCCTGAGACCGTGCATGCGATGACCTGTATTTCCTTAAAACATAGAACTCTAAAAATTGACTTTTATCTCACCCATTACTTAGCACTGGTTGGCTGCATTGTCATTAATTTTGTTCCTTTTCATTGGTCAGCACGTGTCGGCTTCACTGTCTGTTTTTTTTTGTTTTCTTCCCTTGAGCATGGACCAAGTACTGATTGATTTCTTGATTAGTGGTCTTCTGTGCAGTTTGTGTTCTGATTGTCGTATTTTTTTGCTTTTGTCTGCAAGGCAACTAGTGTCTTACGTGCAGCGAGGAAAAGGCAGGCATGCTTCCCACTTCCCCCTGGCTAGAGCAAAACCTGTGGCCTTACTCAAGAGCTGCTTGCTTGTCCTGCTGCAGCTGCTCTTTGTGGAGGTGGTATGGTATAACGCATTCCGTTGCAACGCATGCCTTTACCACACATGCGTTACAACCCGAATGCCTTTACCACGTATAACCTTTAACACGCATGCTTTTACAACGTATTTTGTTGTAAAGCATGTATGGTAAGGGTCTATGCGTGATAAAAGTTTTCCCTAACCCTTGCCCTCAGTCCTCAAGCCGGTTCTCAGGCCTCCCCCACCCCGTCCCTTTTGAAAAAATTCCAGACCCCTGCGCAACACCCACCGCCCCGGTCTTTTTAAAAAAATAATAATAATAATTATCCGACTCTACCCTAAACCCTAAATCTAGACCCCAATGCGACCCCCGCCCTGTTAAAAATTACCCGATCCTTCCCTAAGCCCTAAATCTAGAACCCAGCGCGACCCCCTCCCTGATAAATACCCGAGCCTTACCTAAATGTAGAACCCTGCGTGACCCCCTCTTAGCCTCCAGCCCTTTTAAAAAATACCCAGCCCCTGCCCTGAACCCTAAATCTGCCCCCGGGCCCCCAGTTCCTCTAAAATAAAATCACCTCAGTCCCAAAAACAATCCCCCTTACCTTTACAGGATGAGGCAACTCTTGTGAGGCACTGCACACACAGGTTGTCAAGAGGAAGCGGAAGGATCTCTTCGCTTCTCTAACGACGCCGATCGCCTTTACCATGCAGGTGCCGTTACCAGCATATGCCCTCACCAAGTACGTTGTAAAAAAAAAGAATGCGTGGTGAAGGCTATGCGTGGTAACAGTGTATGCGTGGCAATGCCTGCGTGGTAAAGGCCCTGCATGGATACAGCCGCGTTGCAATGGCGGTTTCCCTGCAGGTACCCACTACACTGCAGTTGAATTTTTCTCCAGATGACCAAGTTACTTACCTTTGGTAATGATATATCTGTAGGAGACATAGATTAGTTATGGATTCCTCACCTTAGAATTACCCCCAGGCGTCAGACTGGATCCGGAGAATTTTTTCTTCAGCAGTACCCCTGCGTGTCGGTAGGTGGCGTGTGTCGACTCCGCGTTCGTCATTGCCGTCGTGGTCGCCGGAATGACGTTGTGGTATCTACTTAGACGTCGCCCCTGTGCGCTGAAGTCGGTTCTTTCTTTTTCTGCGCCAGCCAGCGCAGCTCCGGAGAGGAACCTCGAGTCACTCTTTGACTCTATTTTTGCGACTTTTTGTCGACGTCTTTTTGAGTCGTTACGACTCCTAGTGCACAGGGATGTCATCTCGGCGGACCAGCTTCAAGCCTTGTGGCTCCTGCCACAAGCTGATGTCGGTGACGGACCCCCATCGTGTGTGCCTCTGGTGCCTGGAGCGCGACCACGACTCGAAGTCGTGCTCCGACTGCCGGGCCATGGCCCCGAAGTCTTTGCGGGAGTGGACCCGAAAGCTTCTGAAGGCCCGGCAGTCGGCTCCGCGCCGCTCGCGGTCCCGGTCGATAGGGAGGTTGCGGAGCCATCACCACCATTCCTCGTTGAAGTCTTCGGGTAAGTCGAAGCACAAAAAGAAGGCGAAGAACCGTCGCTCTTCGCGTTGTCCCCTTCCGTCGGCTGATGCAACGCGGGATGCGGATGGTTGTCGTCCGGCTCTGCCCGCGGAGCCTGTTGGGTCGACTCCGAGCCTCCCTACCTTTCTGGGAGCCCAACTTAGTAGTTTTTACGAAGCCCTCCATTCTATTTTTGGGCAGCCCAACTCCGCCGGTGCGCCTTCGGGACCTGCAGACTCGGCTGGGGGCTCTAGGCCTTCGATGCATTTAACTCTACTTGGAGGCAAAGAGCAGTTACCTGCTTTAGCTTAAGTTCATAAACCTGCATTATGACTACAGTAATCAGTTTAAGACTAAAGAACATTAAATGCAACCCTCACTGGTGCAGTGCTTTGTGAAAATAGTGTTTCCTTGTTCATACTGCATTGCATGTGCTCTGGGTCTTTTTCTATCTAGGTACAATCCATTTTGCAAACACTGCAATGTTTAGATCTATAAATTGCTTGCAACTGCTTTAACTGCTGTCCGGTAAACCTAGGAGAGTAGTTTTCATTCTTCTGCTACTGGCTCATTTTACCATTAATGTATTACATTTAGTACTGTGTGTTTTCTCTAATTTGTCAACCTTTTTAAAATGTAAATATTTATTGCATATGATACCTTATTAAAGGTGTAGGGATATGATCGCATCTCTAAACAAATCAATGTATTTAAGTCTGGGCTGTGAGTCCCAGGCTGCCTGCCACGCCTCATTCTGAAGCAGGAGACGGAAGCCAGGCAGTACATGTCAACTTTCTGTACTGTGACGCATGACACAGGGCTTACCGTTCTAAAGCCCTTCATTGCCATTGTAGTCTATGGCAGTACCCACTATAGGTCAGTGACGCTTTCAGCATCATGGTTTCGGGCGTTTGAGTCTCCGTCCCTTCATGAGAGCAGCTGTTCATCATTCACAGGCATAGATCCCACCCTTTCCTGTTCGTCACACGTAGGAGTGGATGCAAGCAAGTGTGTTTTGGTGCCTTGTTCTCGGTAATAGTAATTGTTAGAATGCCAATATTCTGTTATGTATATTGTGCTGAGACCCCTCGCCATGCTAACCTCCACCACTGTGACACCCCACACCCTGGCTGCACATCGTTGGCTCTGTTAGAAGTGTAACTGCTGTATTTGTTCCCCCGAGTAATTGATCCAAAAAACGAGCAGTTCAGCGTTCCTTGGGTAGTTGATCCAAATATCCAAGTCAAGCGCAAAGCGAGAGATATGTGCTTACAGTAGATAGTTATCTGCTGTATGACATTAAAACTGGCCCTATCTTCATGCCCTTAACATTAATGCCAAAAAAATGGATTGATTTACGAACAATGAGTGTTAAAAGCATTAAGGCAATGCATGTCAGCGATTTAGTTCCTCTTTTATTTCACGTTTTACTTAATCTTGCCTTCCTCAAGAGTTAGCTATTTAATCATGTTGTGTTTCTGTATTTTCTTTCCGTACATCCTTTGGCCCGTGCCAGGTGATTGAGGGGCTTTGATTTAGAGCTCCAACACTGAAATCAAAGCAAAGTGCCCGTCAGCGGGTTGGCCGCTCTGCAGAGCACACAGAATAATGGTCATGTACTCCAGTTGCAATTGCAATTCTGTGGGAATGTGTGTGAAGGGGGTGCACAGATGGCAAAAAATTAACAGGGCAAAAGGAAATAAATTGCTTAAATGGGAGTGAGTGCAGTGTATGTTTGGAAGTGGTGAAGAGAGGGAGATGCGAGGAAGTGCATTTGGGGGAAGAGTGAAACGAGGGTGCTGAAAAGGAAAGAGGTGTTTGAAGATGTGCAGATGGACAAGATGTGCAGAGAAAAAGGGCATACATGTCACAAACCTGAAGGCCAAAACACCTTCTTCAGAATTGAAACATTTTCAAGTTTATTTATAACAAATCCTTGTTGTTATTCATTTATCTTAAACAGCTAACAACCATTGACAACGCCAATCGTACTGACAGGTTTTAAGCGTGGGTCAGTTGTTGTGTTATATATCTGGATGCAATTACATTTCAGAGAGGAACCAAAATACCCGTCGGGTAGCACACTATGGCAATCGCAGAAATTTATTTTTCATGTTCCCTTCTAGAGAGCCCCCACATTTTTCTTCCGACTGAAAGACCGCCTTCAAATATTTCTATATGACTAATTGCAGTCAGCAGCTGCGGGTCCTTCCCGAAACCTGGTTAGAGCATTTTCTTCCAAAATTGATGCTGAATGCAGTGCAAGGCACTGGGCAATCTCACACTTTAAAAGGTTGAAGTTGTTGTGCTGTACAATTTGCACATTACAGTAACTGTTAAACATATTAATGCAGTAATATATAGGACAATTTTGAACGTGTTTAATATTTCAAGACTCTACATTCCCACTTCTTATAAACCTTGCCTTATCACTAAATTAATTTGCTTTAAAATGCACCATTTCCCAATCTTTTTTGAATTTTTTTCTCTGGAGGAGGACCCCGCCTGGACCCTACGTTTGTACATTAAACCTGCTCCCGTTACTCACTACATAAAATTCACACGAAACTTTTACGCCTCACCACTTTCAAATGTCACCAGCTGCCACTGGTCGCACTGTATGTACCTAGACAAGCTCCACAGACAGTCCTCGCAAGCATTGCTCGCCCACATTATTCAGTCAGTGACGCAAGTGACTCTCCGCCTCCTTCTACAGACTGTGCACTTTAAAGCGGATGGCTATGGGCAGTATTCTTCTTCTCATTTCGAGTTCCTGGTGGACTTTATAATCACCCGCTCTAAGCATCCTAACCAGACATATGCAGTTAAAATAGTCAAGGTGAAATACTGCCCCATGTGGCTGGAAGAATGGAGACATCTGGTGTGGTAGGAGCATCAACAGAATTCCTTTGTGCATGAGGAAGTACAAGACACTCTTGAATAGGACATGTGGCAAGGCGCACATGCTATGTCGGAGAAATCCAAACTGTACCCATGAATGGAGATTCGGACATAAAAAGAGATTAACAATCATCAAAAGGCTCAGGTTTCTTTTAACACATTTATTTATGAGTTACTTACATCTTGGCCACGGTCATCAAATTCATAATTTCATCAAAATGTATTTACAAAGTTAATAGCAATTATTGATGTAAGGATTAATGTAAAGAAGGCTAGACTGTTCTCGGCACTGTAAATTACGCCACTGTGTCTGTTTATGCCTTCTGTAAAGGACTGCATCTTGCTTGATCTTACAATTCAAAGTTTTAGCATAATTAAGTAGATATGTGGATCAACTGATGCCGTTGACAAGGCAGGAATAGGCACAGACGTAGAATTGAAATAGTCATCAATGCAGAACAGAGACAAATGTTAAAATAATAACAAAATAGCTATACGAGATATATATTTATATTTTACTTATTTCCATTACAAAAAGTTCTGCACATTTTCACAGTATATACAGTGTTTGGTTGTATAGTACAGAAAAGATGTATATAGTGTGTGTATACACCCAATATTGTCTATAGTAGGGGAGTAGCTATGTACATCCTTTCAATGTATTGAGGTCTATGTGAATATAGCAATCTTCAGGTGTTTAACAGAAAAAAATCTTTTTCCTCCTAATTTTATATACAGGGATCTTTCACCAACCAATCACTAAATGAAACACTCGTGGCTCTCTCAAAAAAGGTATTTATAGCTCAAAATATAAGAACACAACTCCTTGGGAGTCATGAACACCATGCAAGTTACATGTAGACTGTGCTATGTGTTGTCCAATGAAGCACACTGTCTGCCCTTTGCGGCCTTTGTGTCCAGTAATGAAATGCCCTCGAGTGGAAGACGAGGAAAAGCAATTATGAGACAAGAATAGGATAGGTGTAATTCTACGCCATATTAAAGGCCAAGAGGGACTCTTTGCCATAATCTGTCGTGGTCTTGCAATTATTAGGTTCCTAGATCTGCCATTTTAAGACACTGAGTCAGTGGGGAAGAGGGGCACACTACAACTGGCTAAGAGGATTATAGAGGGCGATTTGCATACTGGGTGTGCACTTTGTTTACAGGACAATAAGTGCTTACTGGTATAAGGATTTTGCAGTTTGGGAAGGAAAACTGGCAAAACTGAGAATATCATGTGTACACAAGATGTGGTATAGGCAGGAAATATTAAGAGTAGATGTACAGCAAACAGGGATAAGAGACAATGTGATAAGTGGCAACGTGCCTATGTATGAATAAACCAACACAGCATGTGAGCATTATGAAAAATAAGACTAGATCAGACATACTGTCAAAATGTACCTATGTGAGCATTAAGTTACAGGACAGCTTGCAATCAGATAACATTGCATCTTTAAACCTTCAACTCACAAAGTATGGACACATGCAACAACAAACTATGTGATGCTTTACAAATAGACCTAACATACAACACAATATCAAATATTACACCAACCACACTACTGTAAAAATAGACATTGAAAAGAACTTGGCTTTGCATGAAGTACCCCAAACTTAAGCAGTGTATTAGATTGAGCCAGAGGTACAATGTCTAAATTAGCTTAGTTGCCATCTCGTTTTTTATAGTCTCATCCGCAGATCAAGAATATTTGAACTGCTCCAGGCCTGTTTTGATCACTCTTTCCACACCTGAATTTAGAAGGGTACCAGGCTGTTCTGTAACCTCAATGTTAATTAATGGAATTGAGGTGGAAGCCAACATTTTTTGAAACAAAACTTCCAAAGGCAATCATCATTCTTTATACCTGAAGTTTTAAGAATAAAACATTTTCTAAACAGAATAAAACAGAGTCAAGAGTTAGGGTTAAGGTGCCAGGCATAATCCTCTTGAGTAGAAACCATAACTGGAGGGCATCTAGTAAAATTTTAAAGAGTACACTTTTGCCCACAGAGGAATGACGGATGTACTTGAAGTTTCACAACTGGAATCAATATGATCATGATTTCAGAAGGTTTGGGGCTTTTTTTTTTTTTTTTTTTTTTTAAAGAAAATACACCTTTAGTTATATATACAATTTACAATGAAACTCTGCTCTCAGTTTGGAAAGAAGCTAGAAAAAGTAGAGAAGTAGATTTCAAGTAGAACAATTTCTACAGGAAATCTACCCAGCCCGGGTCTTTGATGGCTTAACAGGATAAAGTTTCTTGAAATTCACAAACATTACCACATTTTCCTTTAGTAACCCCTAATTAGGTTATTGCTGATGTTGGCTTGGACCGCTTCTACCAGGTAAGATTGTTACTGCCCTCTGGTGACCCCGGTGGGGTCAAGCACCATAGGGTTCTGAAATGCTGCTCAGGCATTAGTTAGACAATGTTTAGGCATTTCCAAAGCTCGCAGTCATAACTCTCAGAGCCTGTCAATTACATCACACTGGGTGAGCACAAATAATATGCCCTATAATGCAAACAAGATAAATCAGGACTTAGATTGTTGAACATCTGAAGTAAGGTCAATCTGTGGGTTGTAAAACTACATTTCAATGAACAGTGCAGCAGCTAAAGTCTTTCTTTGCTTTAGGTTGTAAACACAGTAGCTAAATATATGCATACATACATCTAGTTTACGATTTGGGATAATTATTTTTAATATTAACTTGAAGGAGACATTTAGTAGCATAAAGAAGAAAGGTTTCATACTATTCAATACAACACTAAGTTATTTAGCATGAAGGAAGAAGTTATTTTCCTTCGGTAACACGCTTTCTGGTTAATAGTCTATCTAACCTCAGATTCCTCACCTTAGATACTTTCCAGGTACCAGACTGGATCCAGAAAGATTTTTCCAACAATGTTCTTGTAAAAACTAAGCGTGCAAAGCTTTTAGCACTGCACGTTTGACTGTCACGAAAAGATCTAGACCGGGTTCTCCCCCATTGCTGGAAGGCACCCTGCACACCTTGTGATGCAGTCACCTTTTGTGGTCTGCCAGATATCATGTGTTGAGCTCATCCGCTCTCGCATTCAAAGACTTTGCCAGATGGTTCAAGATCAGGAAGATACCCTTATGCACCAACCAACTCCAGAGCGCAAAGCCTCCTGGCAAAGGGCACAGGATCCCACTCCACCCTGCTTGACTTAACGTGGTGGTATTGCCCCAGCTATCTTTTGATGACCAGTATGAAGGCCTTCAAGTCCAAGCGAATGGCTCCTAACTCCATTTAGCTGATGAGTTCGGCTTCCGATGGAGACCAGAGTTCTCTGATCACCGCCTCCCCCAAGTGACCTCTAGTGCCTAGTAGTGATGCGTCAGTCACCACTGTCCCTCAGGGCAGGGAAAGGACCTGCTGCCAGTCCAATTGGGGCTCAGTAATGACACCACAGACTGTGTGCAGTCTCCTCCGAAATCCGTATGATAGCTTCTAAATTTCTTTGGTACGGGTCCCACTGGAACTTTAAATTTAATTGCAAAGCCTGCATATGCCACCTGGCGTAGATGACAAGAAGGATGAAGAAGGCTGAAAGGCCAAACAGCCTCAGAGCTACTCTAACCGAGGCCCAAGACTGTGGTTGAAATATCAGGGTCATAGCCTGAATATACTGTATTTGTTGCAATAGAGGGAAGGTCTTTAACAGTATAATTAACAGGACAGCTCCAATGAAAGGAACCCTCTGTGAAGGAGTCCGGTATAACTTTGGCTCATTGTTCATAAACCCCAGTGATGTCACAAGACTCGCCATCGTCTTGAGGTGGTCTATTAGTGCATGTGGCTGGCCTGCCTTCAACGGTAGTCATAGAGGTAGGAGAAAACTAATTTTCCTGACCTCTGAAGAAGGGCGGCGACCACCACCATCAATTTTGTGAATACCCGAGAGGCACTGGTGAGGCCGAAGTGGAGCAGAGAAAACTGAAAATGCTCCTTGCCTCCCTTGAACTACAGGTGAAATATGTGAGACAGTAAGAGAGGTATTTGAAAATATGAGGAATGCAGGTCAAAGGACACAATAGAGTTGCTTAAAGTCCAGAGAAGACAGCATATGAGCCAGTGTGAGCATTTTAAATGTATCCTTCGGCAGGAAGGCTTTCAGAGGTCAAAGGCCTAAAAAAGGCTACAGGGCCCTATTCTTCTTCAGTACAAAGAATAGCAAGAGTAATACCACCCTCTTATCGCAGAGTCTAGAAGCCTCTCAATAGCTCCTTTGGAAGGTAAAACTAGCACCTCCTGCAACAGAATGGAGAGTTGTTCCTCTGAGATACGCTCTCATATGAGTGGAAAGGGAAACATCCTGAAGAACGACTCCGGAACAACGAGTTCCAGAGTCACGCAAGCCGAACAACGACTTGCCCGAACAACGACTCCGCCTTAACCACGCATGTGCGTGGTTAAGGCTGATTCGGTCTAGTGTTCGGGCAGGGCGGAGTTCGGAGGAGCGTCGCAGAGGAACAGGTAAGAGGGGTTAATTTTCAGGGGGTGGAGGGGTTTAGGATTAGATTTTAGGGGTATGGTATGGTTTTAGGTATGGTTGTTCGTACTTAATTTTAAGGTGGGGGAATTAGTTTAAAAGGTGTTGAGTTCGTTATTAGGAGGTGGGGTAATCGTGATTATTTTTAGGGAGGGGAATTAGTTTTATGGGGGTTGAGTTTATTTTTTAGGGGGTGTGGGTGATCGTGTTTGTTGCAAGGGTGTGTGGGTGATCGTGTGTATTTTTAGAGTGGGGGAATTAGTTTTAAGAGGGGGATTGGGGTTATTATACAGGGGTTAGGGGGTTTGGGGTTAGTTTTTAGGGGTTGGGGGTTTGGGGTTAGTTTTTAGGGGGTGAGGGTGATCATGTTTGTTTTAAAGATGTGTTAGTGATGGAGTATATTTTTAGGGTGGGAGGAAATTAGTTTAGTGTGTGTGGGTGATAGTGTTTATTTTTAGGGTGGGGGAATTAGTTTTTAAGGGGTGGGGGGGAATCGGGGTACTAGTTGGAAAGCATTTTTTAACACGCATTCCTTTACCACGAAAAATCGTGGTAAAGGAATGCATGGTAAAAAAAATCGTGGTTGCGACCTCGTTGTTAGGGAACTTGTGGTTGGGGAACTCGTTGTTCCAACATACAACCGAGTGGAAAGGCTGACGGAGCAGAAAAAAGGGTAGGGCATAGCCATGCTGAACAATTTGATGGTCCCATCTGTCCGATGTGATGGATCGCTACCTTGTGAGAAACAGCTGGATCTTGCCTCTAACCGGGTGGTTGTGCGCTACTAATGGCAAGCTAATGTGTCTTGGTGGCTGTTGCGGCAGGGTAAAAGGACTTGTAGGACTGATACTCTTGTAGGCCTTAACACTGTTTGCCAGGTCCATGCCCCTGGGCCTCTTAAGATCTGGGGTGATTGTAGCAGTGGTTTGAGAGCCTGACAATGCTTGATTGTCAGCCCTGTAGAGTAGCCTTGGAATTTCGTAGACTGGAGGAAACTTTTCAGAGGGCCACAACACCCAGGGAGCATGTTGTGGCTCTACTTTCTTTGAAACACTCCAAGTCAGAAATGGCTTTTTCACACAACCAGGATGAACCATTGAACGGTATATCCATGAGAGAGGCCTTTATGTCTCCAGATAATTCTCTGGAGCGCATCCATGCATGATGGCAGAGGACCACACAGGTGCCTACTGCCCTTCGCAGATAATCACTAGTATTAAGGCCAGCATGAATCACATATTTAGCTGCATTTTGACCATTCAATGGCTTGAGCCAGTGAGGCCCTATAGTCTTCTGGGACAGCCTGCAAGATCTCGCTGGCCATGTCCCAATGGTAATGCATATATTAGCCCAATAAATAGACTGCACTGACGGATTTCAATGCTAAGCATGCTGAAGAGGAACATTTGTTATCCAAATGCCTCTGTCCTCTTAGATTCCCTATCCAGAGGAGTCATGGGGAATAAATTGGGGCTCACCTTGCTGGTTAAAGCCTGAACAAACAGTCTGTCAGTGAGAAAATAAGGCTTGCCAGGCACCGATCTATGATGTCTGGTCACCTGCATTTTCACAGGTAGGCAAGAACATGGCTTTGACCAGGTGCCCATTAAGGTGTTAGTGAAGGCCTCATTGAAAGGGAGCAAGGGTTCAGATGTGGCTTGGGCAGGTTGCAAGATTACTGTAAGGACACTAGTTTTAACCTTAAAAGAGTACAGTTGTAGGCCCAAAGACTTCACCTGCCCATCTGAATACCACTGCAAATGGTGCACTCTCTTCCACTGGAATCCAGATGTTGAGTTCAACCCTGTATCCGGGCAAGTATCAAGCCACCTGGGCTCTTGCAAGTCCACGTAAAAATTAACATCATAATGACGTAGTAAATCATCTACATCCCCACCATCATTATCTCTGGGTGGTTGCAATCTTTAGCCAGAATTTGTCTCCCTAAGTAGAGGCAAAGGATCAGGGTTAAGCCGTATCTCGATATTGTGCTTTTGCAATTCATAGCACAACATCAGCCGGAATTGGGTTGAAGTTGGCACGGGGTCAGACAGCGGTACCAGCATAGAACACTCCTCTGGCGCCAGTGAGGGAAGGACCGATGTGTGTTGAACAGCCAGGGTGGTACATGCACCGGAGCAGGTGAAAAAGTCCATGGGGGGCAGATGACACTGAGGATGGATCGGATGGCAGTAACCTGACTGAGGGCCCTTCTGTATCTTTGGGGCCTGAAAGCATGCCAGAGGGTTCCAGAAAACACCAAAAATCTGCAGCATGGCCTCCTTAAATATGTCAATTTGCTGCAGTGTCGTTGATGGCAGAGTAACTTTAGGGCACACTAGGACCAACTGTGGAATCCGCTCTGCAAACAACAGATCTGGAAGGAGACCAACTTATATCAAGACACCATTGCATGTTGTCTTTGGATAGAAAGTGGCATGTGGGGGATGTGTCCTGCGTTACCTTCTTGTGCATGCGTTTGGACTTTGCTATTGACTTAGCGGAGGAATTAAACTGCTAAGTTGATCTCACACAGGAGCAACCTTGGGAGCGAGTCTGCGCCCTCGACTAGGAGTAGGAGTGGAACTTAAGTGAGGCCTGTGACTAATACTTGTGTTCAATTACATACAATGTTGTTTCTTGGTCCTGAATAAATTTAGGATGCAAAAGAACACATTAGTTCCACAATTCTGAAGCGTGTGGAATCAACATGGAGCCGAACAACGCCACTTGGCAATGCACAGGAGCATTGTTGGCAAAAGCTTTCCTGATCCAGTCTGGCACCAGAGGAGTATGCTAAGGTGGGGGATCTGCACTAGAAATATGCGTCAGAAACAACAATTTGTAACCAGAGTGATGTATATAAGCAGGAGATGTGATACCAGAATAGTGGTAGAAGGTACTAGGATATAGGCAGGGGTAGAGACAAAGAAAAAGGCATATATAAGGGAGAAGTGAAAGGGAATCGACTTAGGTATAGGAAGAGCATTAAAAAGATCAGACAGAAAAGAAGCAAAGTGTGTGGAGATCCCACCACTAACAAGACACAGACTTCAAAAGCAAGTAGGTAGGAGCGAGTACAGGGAAAACAGGATCGGTCTGATATAGCCCAAAAAAGTGCAAATATATTTTTCAACATAAAGGCCATTCACAAGGATGGATTTGACATTCAAGGAATGTCATTCATTTTTTTAGATTGGAGTTAACAGGTTTGTATCAAAACTGTCTTTAGAACTAATTTGCTTAAGGAAGTTTTCCCCAGGATGATCTACAATTAGATTTGTAAGCGAAGATACAAGCATTAAAGGTGTTGAACAATCTCAGTCTTGACTTATCTTTACATAAGTGTTGATTATACTGAAAATATGGCATTAGCTGACTCTCGTGGCTTCTGCAAAGGAGAAAGAGATGATGGGGGTCAACTAGTATAAAGGAAAAGAGCTTGACCTAAGAGGGGCCAATGTCCACTACAGCATGGCATGAAATGGGAGAGCAACCCCAATAGGAAAATATGGTAATGGAGACCATGAAATGTGTATATTTGCGAGTAACACAAATGCATTATAATTTATATCATTATAATGATACGTAACTCGTATGTTTTGTTAAGAAGGGATGGACTATATGATCTGCAAACATTTATTGAACTGCTGGTTGTCTTTTTCTTTAGAACCCCAATTTAAGGTATTTACAAAACATGCCCTAGGGCAAAAGTTATCCTGCTATTCAAAATTAGTCTATGCTTTTGATGGTCTGAATCCACTTAAGTGCACGCTGTGCTTGAAGGATTCGTAGCCTGTTTCAGCTTAATCAACGTTGCAGGACTTGTATAGGTGCAATAAGTGCATTAAGCACAATCTTTTATCCTCTCAGCCACTTGCAGTTTAGAAGGAATATTTTTAGCCAGAATGCTGAGCTGCAATTTTACATGGATCGGTTCAAGTTATCTATCACTCATAAATAAGTCATGTGGTATCCATTAAACAAAATACAGCTCATTCTTCACTCTGGCTGAGCATACATTATATTAACACAAAAAACAACGCTAGCTATAGCACATTCTACACAATACGATTTTGTGTATAAAAAGCATTCAATGCTCAATAAATAGGAGATACAAAAAATGCAAGATTCCATAAAAAAAAATACAAAGAAATAAAAAATACAACAAAATACTGCACTACTATAACGTTACGTTAAAAATAAAAACTATGAATAAAAAAAATATTAGGTAAGTTTAACGTTTACCAAACTCTACTTGTGGTGACTGTCTTTCCAGTTAGCTCTGCAAACGGAAACAAAACTTTCTAAGATCCTAAGGCAAGCAACAAAAAATGTCCCTACAAACTAATATCCTCGCTCATTGCCACACAGTTTGCAAAACAAGGGGTTTCTAGGAAGCAGATAAGAGGAGTTGAAACTGGATGGGTGTTAAATTCTTTAAGTAATGTATGCTGTAAGCTATAGTTTTGTGTCCCATAGGTGTCTCATCAAAAACATAAGTGGCATGTTCCGTTTTACCCTAATCAGCCCCACGTTTATGATTTTACTTTTTTGACTCCCTCATGCCAGCAGTCACAAAAGACCAACTCCCACCCTAGACACTTTGAAGTTGTGCAACCAGCAGATCAGAGGGAACTGGAGATCTTAAGAATCATACAACCTTTAGAGAAATAGAAAGCGGGGACTAGAATTGAAGTCTCCAATGGTAATGTGAGCGCCTGAGCCAAAAAGATCCCATTCCCTTAAACCTACAGGGACAGACCCCAAAAAAACTTACATGGAAGTAGCCAATCCAATGATCTCAGTTTGAATGATATGCATAACTGCTTCTGTCTGTGTCTAAGGGGCCGATTATGATGTCGTTCGGAAAGGCTCCGAATGGGATTCAGTATCTCAGAATCCGATTCGGAAGCCTTCTTTCCGAAAGAGTCATACACATTTCTCAATGACCAATTACGATGCCCGGAAACTGTTCAGGCTGTCCGAATCGGTAGCCAAATCGTA
The DNA here is from genome assembly GCA_963921515.1 of Calotriton arnoldi. Taxonomy (NCBI): domain Eukaryota; kingdom Metazoa; phylum Chordata; class Amphibia; order Caudata; family Salamandridae; genus Calotriton; species Calotriton arnoldi. The sequence goes on from CAWUFW010000964.1 coordinate 1,393,564, forward strand.
CAGCTCAATGGACACGGTTTCCGAGCAAGCGATTACGATGACTGATTTGGACAGTCGTTCCGATGTGGGTTGCCCGACACAAAACTGCTATCGGAATCTGTCTTTGGGGGCCCGTTGCGGGCCTCCCTTCACCCGGATGCGTCCGGTTGGGGCCCATGGGGGTACCCAAGGAACCCCTCTTTCCAACCATGCACAATGTGGCAGGCACCATGGGGTGCCCGCCACAGGGTGCAAGGTTTTCTCCAACCCCCCTTTTTTCAATGGGAGCATGTGGTCTCTGACCGAACGATGTTAGGAAGCATCGTAATCGGTCGTCCGGACTCGCAGAATTAGTTCATAAACGATTCAGAGACCGATTCGTTTAGAACAGTTTCTGAACAACATCGTAATCTGCCCCTAAACTGTAGGCAGTAAATTGAAAATTACAAAACTGTATTGCAAGTTGGCAATTACAGGTTTCATACAAGGGATAACTTCTTTTAACATTCTTTTATCTCCAGAACTTTTGCAAGGTCATCAGCAGATGTGCTATGTAAATCACACTAATGGTTTTTGTGTCTGGTAGCAATTTTATACATCAGTAATGCTTGCCAAGCTGTGCTGGACAGTGGTTCCAACCTCATACCAATCTCACAATGAAATGTATGTGTTGGGTTTTTATGTTCACTTTTAGCAGTACAGCGTATCTGTATGCAAAAGCAACCCTATGGTTTGTGCTATGTTACTGTTCAATTTACCTAAAGAGGAAGGACTATGACCCTAATGAATTTTCCATCCAAAACATTGGTCCTCTTTAGTAAAATAGGGTTTGAAAGGCAGACATTACAGGGCTTCACTCCGAGAAGCCAGCCAACTATCTGCACCTTACAATCTGCAATCGAAGGAATGGGTTCTACTTGAATCCCAAACTCAGGAAGTCTACTGAGCCATTCTCTAAATCCAAACATAGCTTATATTATGTAGCTTGAATTAATTCTTTACTGCAAGGGCTTCACTCCGAGAAGCCAGCCAACTGCCTACACCTTGCAATCAATAGTCAGGGACTAGGCTCTACTTGAATTCCAAACTCAGGGAGTCTACTGAGCCATCTCTCTAAATCCAAGCACAACATATATCATGTGGCTTTATGTCTTTCTTTACAGCTAGGAAAAAAAGATGTCTGCTTTACAGAGAGGAGAGTTAAAAAGGTCACGTTTGACACAGCATAGTCGGAAGCAGCCACAGGAAGGAATGTAGTTTAAAGTCCACAAAACAACCTATTACATAAAATGTTCTGAAGGGGATGACATGCATATTACCTGACATCTTAGTTGAAACTGTCAATGATTACCACCAAAGTTAAAAACACTGGATTCTGATTGCTGGGAAGAGGTTTGCGGCTGCTAAGAGCATTTGGCTTATTATGAGCAGTGTCAACCTAGCCTGAACCAGTGAAATGAAGGCTCCAATGCACTCACTTGCTTGCAATTACAGGAATGCAATACATCTAACCACCCAATAACAGCTGAATGTGCCATCCTCTAAAACTATCAAGTCAAAGAGTAAACAATAACAGCCAAATTCCATTCTCAAAACTGTCAAAAGATTCAGGTAGGTCATATCTAATGTACACTTGTCTACCATAGCAGTCTTTCTTCCTTGAGGGTTCAACAGCATGAATTTAATTCACATATCTACCTTTTAAGATTCCAAAGCAGCCTTTGTCAGCCATGTAGAACATTTTAAATATTCTGCTTAACAATCCAGGACAGAAAACTTCTGGAAGGATTTGAGGTATCAAACCAAGAACAGGGACCCAACCACTTTAGGTATGTAATGGGCTAGCCAGGGGAAATCCGCACTGTTCATTCTGTCTACATCGAGGGAGGTGCTACTTCAATGCTTGTGCCCAAGTCAGTGATCAATATGTAATAACTGAATACATCATAGACAATATGCAGAAAAATAAGCGCACAATAATTCCCTATTACTGTCTAGGTCAGCGGTCTCCAATTTTAAGAGCTACTTATGTTCAATGAAAACCATCCCGAGCTATGAATATTATTAGTGTTGTAAAAGTGACCATATCAGACAAGATTACAATACTGGTCACCGCAGGCAAGATTACTAGCAGTGATCTCCACAGTGCATCAGGCCAGGTTGCCAGCTGTAGTGCAAAAAAAGGCTTTATCAATTTGGAATGCCTCTACATGGCGAATACATAACAGCCTGAGCAGCAATGCCAGTGTCACCTGATTTTTCACTTCAACATCAGCTTTAAATATATTTTGGAAATTATGAAGTCTGAAAATACATACGTTTGTCTCAACTTCACACTTGAATTTGTCAACAAATTAATTCAACCAAACAAAACGAGCTACTCGTTGAAGTCTGGTCTAGGTTAACTACAACTACTGTGGTCCTCAAAAACTATTTGATGAAAATGTTTGGCACACTGCCCTCTTATCTGGACTGCTACTCTTACACTGTTTAGGGACAGGTGAAGACATTTCTATCTCATCTAAGTGAATAGGTTTGGTGGAGAAACATACAGATGGTAATGAAGGACAAAGAAATGATAGGCTGTCCAAAGTTTTGTCGTTGGAAGAAGCCAAATGGATCTTAAGACTGAATGAAGCAAAATCTTTCCTACTTCTTTCCTATAATGGATCATTTGCTACAAATATACAGCTTACAATTAAAGAGAGGAGTCATGGCAGAGCAGTATATGCAAATGTTTGCAAATACTGGAAAAGTGGGCATCAGACACTGCACACACGTACGAAGTTTCGCTCCCCAAAAGGGACTACATAGCAAAAGTCATCCTTTGAACACAGAAAAGGAAAGTTGATTTATCATTTTCACCAGAATATTTCCATTTGCCATCCTGCAATATTAGAGGTTTTTCAGGGAGATCGAGGAAAGGGCAGAGGAGAGAACAAGGTTATTTGAAGTGTACTGTAAGTTGAAAGACTTGGTTTATTAGTATGCTTTCGATTCATCAGCAAAGCAAAATAAAAATACATGTGTACTCCGAGAGGTAGTTCTTATATCAGCAATATTTCGAGATGCTCTTGAGAGCATTTTGGAGGAGGGCTTAAGTGCAATTCTTTCAGAAATTATCCTACGGACATGTAACGGTGAGTGAATAGGTTATTCTAAAACAAAGCGGCTCTTTAAGACAAAATTTGCTATTCAGGCTTTAGCCCAAACTTTTTGAACAAAGCCATATTACTTTTAAAATATCTGAACATGGATGAAAATTTCCCAAACCTCAGAGGTGGTTTAAAAGGTCACAGATTTGCCTCACAAAGGGAATCAAGATTTGTTATGGAGAAGGATACATATGCCATCAGAATTGAAAGAAAGAGCTGCAAGGTATACTCACAACATAAGACAAATTAAATACCTTCCTTCAGAAAAAGTTTTTAGGGTGCAGAAAATAACCTACGTTTTTCTGCGCTTTCACCAAGTATGGTTTATTAAGCATGTAATATGTAAGAAACATACATGTTTCAACATCCTTAAACACCTCCACCACCACACGCTACCACTAAAAACTTGCCACTTCAGTCGAGTTTATGCCCAGAGGTTGATCTCACAGCTTCTGTACTTTTACAATTTAATGGCATATGTCTTCTCATTTTAACTATTCAGTTTTAACATTATTACTGAAAACTAATTAGACGCTACATGATACAGAGCACTCCTGTGCTGTGGTAGTTGCCTGAATATCTGCCTGCGCTGGGGAGGTTCTTGAGCAATGAACAGGGCTGTTTTTCAATAGTAGACAAGGAACAGGCTTCCCTGTCAGGGCCTTAGTTTTGTAAATTCTTTTCCTCCAAAAGGACAAACATATGCCAGATTTAACAACCTGCAAAAAAGCCCTCAAAACCTACTATTTGGGGTTCTTTCATGACATGTGCAAAGAAGCCTTTATTTAATGTGTGTGTAATAAATGTTCCTTATCATGATTTTTCATGATATGCCAGCTTATTGAAGCATTGTGAAGAGCAGACCAACTTTGTACTCATTTGCCAAATGTGAACATGTCCACAGCAAGAAATGTGTACACAATTACCAGACACACGCAGGTACTGTGTTGCCCCATACCTTCTACAATTTAACCTTGAAAATAGAAAAAAGAAAAGCACTCCGTTAAGAAATGAGAAAGTTCTGCATGACCACATTATGCATGTGCATTGACCCTGGTTAGGATCAAAGATATCCCATTCTGGACCACAAACAACAAGTGCTGGAGTATTACACATCACTTAACCACCCACAGAAATATCAATTTATCAGAACGATATCACCACACGTTGATGAAACGTTTTTGGACAGATAGATTTTCGACTCAATAAATAGCTCTTAGAAAGTTATAGGATGAAGGAAATGGCCACATGCTTGAAATACTGCAACTGAGGCACCAGAAACCTATATCACATTAGTGAATGGGAGGACTGAAGGGTGGAGGACAGAAAAGAAGAGTGGAGAATGCTGGAAAAAAACTACGGTCTTCGAGAGTTCTCCCTTAAAGAACTTGACAAACAGGTGGCTACTACTTCACAACCTAATCAACATTGCTTCTCAAGCTGAGCCCTTATCGACCACCATGGGCAGTGAAATGGATTGACAGTCTTCCCTATAGGACAACAGGGAACACCAGAAACAACTGCTGTGAAACATATTTACACCAAGTGAAAGTTCAATTCTGCCAAGGCAACTTCAACATGATGATATCCAAAGCAGTGTTTCTGCATCTCTATCCCATCGCTGAACACAGAACCACAGCGGGATCACGTCTGTTGAGAGGCACAAAAGCCTTGTTTTCTTAATCCGGATTGACTATTATTGCAGGATGTCCTCACGACTTATAATTATGCTGGGAGGGATTTTCTTTATAATTCTTGGCACCAAGGTTTTGGTCTCTTCTTGTCCAAATCAAGTTATTTATATACATACAGAATAAAAGTACTGGTAACAGCAGGAATAGCAAGCGTTTACAGAGCACTGTCCTTGTTTGGTCAACTAGAATATTATGAGTTTTGTTCCATTTCCTGAAAGGACTTTCTCCTATAAAGAAACAGTTTTCAGACAAAATCATGGCCTGCATGAATTTTCTAGCAGAGGAGATAGAGATGTTGTCATCATTATTAATCCAAACATCAAGCTATTTCAGTGGAAAAACAAATATCTAGCTCAGCTTACACTTTGCTACATATAAAAATTCAAGCTAGTAAGGAGCCTGTGGTACCAACCTCTAAAACAGTTAAGATATATACAGAAATCTGGGTATAATAAACAGAATATTACAAAATATTAAAGAAGGCAACTCTTCTGTCTCTTCTTTGCTCATTTGAAGTTGGCATAGTCAGAGAATGCGTCGATGTACTCTTGCACCACCTTGTAGCAGAATTCGTACTGTTCCTGAATAATTGGAAGACAAACAAGGTGGACTAGTTAGGAGCATAGAGAAACTGTGCCAAATAATCATACTAATAAACCACTGAAGGGTTAAACATGAAAGAGCATATGCATCTTAAATGGCATTCACATTGAATAGGAAGACACACATGTTGCTTCGGTTTACTACTCTATGCACAAAAAAACACATACACTGCTTCAGTTTACTACTCTACGCACAAAGAACACAAATGCGCTGCTTCGGTTTACTAAGCTACTCAAAGAAAATTTTGCAACATAAACATTATTACAACCTTAATTTTATTTATTTTCTCCACAGTTTAAAAATATGTATACATTATGTTGGTCACTATCAAACGCTTTTCCTTGCTTTACATTTCCACAATTGAATATAGTTGCAAAACTACTGGCCTGAACTATTTACATTTTTTTTTTTAAAAGATGAATTTTCAAATATGCTATCATTCAGAAGACAAAAGCAAAAATTCAAAAGCCATAAGTCACGATAATAAACAACTTTAACTGAACAAGCTCATCTTTGCTGTCACCATCAGAAATGATCTGATACTTAACACATCATTTTATTCCTCATCTTTCATAGCTGGCAAGTTTGAAGCATATACATGTCATTTCTATTTTTTCACTGTGCCTATGAGTGACATTTATTTCTATCATGTGAGCCAATGAGCAAAAGCACTTGGCACGAAAAATGTGTTTGGTACAACAGCACATCTTTCACGTATTACCAAATCCTACTTGACATAAGACAGCTTTGTATATGTATTTTAAAATGCGTAATTGTCTTCCTTCAGAAGGCAGGTTGGTCACCATGAACTTAGATGCAGTGATATTCTCCATCTGCTCATTTTCAAATTCCACTTTAAGCACTGTATTTTTCAGAAAAAGTAGGGCATCTACCTTGTAAATTGAATACATATTCATACTGTGTACCACCAAGTCCCTTCGGCAAAAGGTGTGATACACCATTCTTCCCTAATCATGTACATGATTATTATACATGTACCAAAATGTAATTTCTAATTGCAGTTTACGAATGAATAAATTATTTCACTCAAAAAATAAAAACATCGAAGAAAATTGCCAACATCATTGCTTTGGTCTTATACGCTGCTGCAGGAAACCCCTGCATGCGGCCTACCACCCAAACAATGATGCACAGATTTTTTGGTCGATCGAACATATTGGCCGCAGTTTATTTAAACAATGATGTACAGCACTTGCCCCGTATCTGTATTTTATTAAGGACCATAAATCATTTGCGACAGGCGTATCATAAATCATTGTGACATTTTTATGACCCATCCGGCGTCAACCCATTTGTGACAGACCTTCATAAATCAATAAATTACATTTTTATGATGCACCAAATCGAAAAGACCATAAATCGCTTCTGCCTCATTACCTTGTGACCACCTGTCAACCATAAATCAATTCGCCATACATCAAATCCAAAGTTTTGTGAGGAACTAGAGTCTTTGCGCTGGAAATTCTCCTTTTTGTCTAGTGGGTACTCCTTTTAACCCTTGTAGGCTTAACTCACTACCTTTGATGGTTCGTTGAATCCTGCCCTCCAGCAGACCTGGGCTGTGAAGCCGTGTTTTGTGTAACCCCTCCATTGGCTGTCTTATCCTGCCATAAGGCATCCCAAGGTATGTAATCCTGCCACCCCGCTGTTTTGTGTGTGGCCTCCCTATAATCCTGGTGTTCCTTTCCGCCACGCCGCCAGCGGGTTGCTGCTCAATGGCGGCTCCCCCTCCCCCCCCAAGCTTTTGGTCCCTTTAGTAGCAGCCAGCCAGCCTCATGGCTGCCCATAGAGTAGACCAGAATGCTTGTGTCCCTTCTGGGGAAAGGTGTATGCTGTCACTAAAAGTATTCGGCCTCTGCAGATTAACGAGGCTTCGTCGGATTCTCTCTCATCCATTTCCGATGCAACATTTTTTCTCTGCCACGTTCAATTTCTTTCGTGATTTATTCAGTGCTTCTGTTGACCAAGCACACCTCCATTTCTGCCTTGGAATGATCTCAGGGCAGTGCTGTCAAATAACTTCGATGCCTCTTAAATCTCTCCGAATGCGAGCCAGGAGCTCCCTCCTGTCCAACTTGGCCAGGTCCTTGCCTCCCCGGTGTATAATTAGGATGACCGGCTTCCTTTGCCGGCTGGCATGAAGCCCTTTTCAAGAGTAGCCCCCAATTGTTCCCATCACAGTCTAGGCAGCCCGAACAACTCGATGTCTGTCTGTTGCGGGCGATCGCCCCTCGTTGGCCCTCCCTCTATCCACTATGCTTGGATCCTGCGCATGAAATAGTGCCCGACAACCCATACTGTCTTGCACTCTGTACCTGTTGTGGGGTAAGCGCAGAATAATCAGACCCACGTCTCCTCCTTTCCCCCTCCCCATATGTACCCCCGATGAGGATGTGTTTCCTGCAGATTTGATGGGGGTGACGCTGCCCTGTATTGACCGGGATGCTGCCCCCTGACATAGCTTCTATATGCGTTGGAGCGCCATCTCCCCACCGTCTTGATACCTTCTGGCGATGAAACAAGTCGCAGTGGTTGCCAACCCCCTAAGTGGAACGAGTGTGAGCCAAAACGATCTGCTGGCAGCCCTGCCTCGGCCAGTGTCATCCTTCGCGCAGTTTTGAGCTGAAAAACGTTTAGGCATTCCCTGTTGCTGTGTGCTGTGTTTGAACAGAACCCCATCCCCTTCTGGTCTTAGCGCCAGGTATCGCCCGATACTGCTTACTGGGCATAAGGTGTGGTCGGAGAGGCACTTCATTTGCACCTTGACCCCTTTAGACAGCATGTCTGTTTTGGACTTCCCTAGTGTCACTTGCATCTGCCCCACGCTTAGCTGTATGTCTTGCTTCTGTAAGCACAACTCGCTTTCCCCCTTGCTTTGAGGGGGCCACTAGTTTGCTTACCCTGAATGCCCAGAAAAACGCTAGAGTGGCTGCCTTGAACAGTGTTGCCTCGAAATTGTCTGTGCACACTGTTTCGAGCACCCCCACCAGTTGTGTAAGTGTGTGAAATTTGCTAGAATAGCCTTGAATCCTTTGTAGATCCCTCGAGTCTATGCCACCCTTTCATGGCCACCCTTATGCAGTGTGAGCTGGTCGGGTCCCTACCAGCGGCGATTTTGCTGAAATGTACCACTGCCGTTATGCTGTGCCCATAATTTTTACTTCTTTTGGTTGAATGCCCATCGTATGAACCTCTCAGTTGCCCCACTTTGTGATTGTCAAAACACCGCTAGCCCTGTCGCCTTTTGGACTGTTTCTGCATATGTTGCATAGCGTTTGGACGTCTTTGTGGCTAATGCACGTTCTATTAGGTGGGACAGGTCACATCCACTAATGCCCACAAACTGTCTGGGAATGGTGTCATCTGCTGTTCTGCTTCCGGTGCCAGCCTCCTTAATTTGCCCATCTGGAAGTGAGAGAGTTCATCTCATTGAGCACTGTTCACCCCAGGGAAAAGCTGCGCTTATGTCTAAGTTGCTTTCTAGTTGCATTCTCACCAAGTACCAGGGTAATTTTAATACTTGCTGGCATATGGCGGCCCCTTGGTTAATGGCGTGTACCACTGCTTGGTTGTCTGACCACAGTGTGATATTCATGCCCTGTTGCTGCTCTTGCCATATTGTTAGCGCCACCACTATGGGGACAACTGCACAAGTGTAATGTTTTTGATGAGGCCTGTCCTTGCCCCTTCTTGGGGCCATTTCTGCGTGCACCAATTGCTCTTAAGGAAAGCCCGAAACCCAGGCTGCCGAATGAGTCTGTGTACAGTTCTAACTGCCTGCCTGACACCCATATCTCTCTCCAGATGAGGATCCCAGTAAAATCTCTCAGGAATGTTAGCCACATATTGAGGTCCATTTTTACCCCTGACCATAGCCTTGTGTGATGGGGCTTTTTCTGCACCCCCCCCCCCCCCAATGTCAATTGCATGAGTCTCCTTGCGAACACGATCCCTGCTGGAATGAGTCAGAAGGCGGGGTTCAGTTTACCAATTAGTTCTTGGAAATTCCCTAGCATGGCCTTCTCCTTTCCTACTAGTGTTCTGATGTCTTTTTTCATATCCTGCACCGTATCCACCGGCATGCAGGATGTGCCCGCTGTTGAGTTCAGCTCATTGCCCAAGAAAACCATCTTTCTAGCTGGTCTCATTGTCTTGTCTCCTGCGAGGGGGAAGCTTAACTCTACCGCTAGTTGTTGGAAAGCTCCCAATAATTCCCAGCACTTTGACCACCCGGGCTTGCCTACAAACAGGAAATCATCCAGATATTGTAGTTTCCATCCTTTTGGGTGCCTCTTGTGTAGGGTCCACTCCAGGAAGGTGCTGAACCACTCATAATAGGCGCATGATATTGAGCATCCCATGGATAACACTGTTAAAATACGTTTCCCCCTCAAACTTGAAACCTAGGAGATGGTAGCTTTCTGGGTGTACCGAGAACTGTCAGAATGCAGACTCTATTTCTACCTTTGCCATCAGGGATCCCCACCCCATTGTGTGCACATCTCTATTGCATCCTCCAAGGAGGAGTACCCCACTGCAGAGTCCTCTGGGTTGATTCCATCGTTCACTGACCCCACCCCCCCCTCCACTTCCAGGAATGAGAGGAGGTGGATTAGTCTGAATTGCCCTGGCTCGTTTTGGAGCAGCATCCCGAGATGACCAGGCCCGGTGGGACACTTTTCCCTAAGGAGCCCTTCAAGCTCCCCAGCTCCTTCTTTCTGATTTTCTACAAACTCCCTCAGGGATAAATTCAAATGTACAACAGGCCTCCCATTGGCCGCTGGTGTTTCACAACCTTTCTCCCCAGTTTGGTGCTTCTTGCATCCCCTCTTAAACCGAGGGGGCGGGGTGCCATTTTCTGGAACCATTGTGTTTTTCAGGCGCACTCTTTTCCCAGGCCTTGGCAGGGTTTCTGCTCCTGCCCTCTAGCCCAGAGTGGGCCTTCACCACGAAATGCTGAAAAAGAAGACTAAATCCCTTTATTGTAAAATATCCGTCTGCAGTACTTAGCTTCCAGAATGGAAAGCCTGACTTTAGCTGCAATGCTTACTCGGGTTGAGCAGAGGGCTGTGTCTTCCATGGCGGTTTCTTAGCACAATGTTCACCTGTCAGTTAATTCCTTTGCTGTTAGTGGTGATAGCTGCCCGAGCAGGACATGAAACTATTAAAGTGTGTAGAACGTACCACAGGCTGAGGAAAGGGGCAGTGGAAGAAGACATGTGTAAGCAGTCCACGTGCTTGCCTCTGTGGTGGCACCATGCCACTACCCAGAAACTCACGTGTTAGCCGAACAATGAAGGGAGTGAAGAGAGGTGAGATAAAGAGCAGCACTGTAATGAGCGCAGCCTCTGCCATACCTGCCTCCTCCTCCCAAACACTGGCACTTGTTGAAACCTGCTACACGCAAAGAGCAGCACTGCCTCAGTGTACTGTTCTACGGGGCGTTTGTATGAATAAAAAATGCACCAAAGCAGAACATGTACAAACTCTGCACAGTTCTTCATGACTGAGAAAGCTGTCTTGGTTCTACACACAACATCCCAGCAGCAGCTAGACAGAGACAAAAGTAAATGTCACACCGAGCGCAAAGCAGTCAGAGCTGGAACCAGAATAGTATGGTGTCAAAGGGTCTGCTCTTGAGCCACTTCCAATGCACACTGTATCCTCATTCCATGAACCTGCAACAAGATGAATGGCAAACTAACAATCTGCTTCGAGGCGCTTGCCCCGAATGGTTCCATGGCTTGAGTTACACAACATGACCATCGAAAAGGCAGATGCACCATGTAATACCCGACACGGAAACAGCGCAGGTAAGCAGTGCCACAGATCCAAAGTCACACCTGCACCTCACGGGGTGAGCTACAGACAATTGAAAGCTAAGCTTCCGCACTAGTGCGCTCACCAACTGGCTCTCCTTATTGCCCAGTACCTACAGCCTGATATACTTTGATGTGTGGGCAAAGTATCCACTGTTTGCCCTAAACCCTTAATGTTTAGGGCAATATACAGGGCCTTGTCTCTGAATAACCATAAAGCAGTGAGCATGGCTTTTTGCTGTATAAGGCAGTCACAGGGTGGGGGCATGCATTTCGGTCATGCCCTATGCCGCTAGTCTTGTGGTCGCGGTCTTACAAAATGGGCACTGTTCACAGGCCGTGGCTTTGCTGTTCTGCTACCTTATGCCCACTGAATCCTCTGTGCACAGTCTACACCAAGGGGTAATTAATTGGTCAAACCCTTTGCATACTTCCATTGGCATGAAGCCTTGCACAGCCAGCATTATGCACAGGGCATGTAGTCCCTTGCTCAAAGCCTGCTGTGCAAGGCCTTTGTGAGCTCTTAGCAAAGGGCTGGCCGAAGGACATATCCTGGGGTCACTGACATTGCATAAAACCGGCTATTCTTGACCTTTTGGTATGCACCAGGAGCTTTGTCTGTAGAGAGAGAATGCCCACTGAATGCACGGTGGGTACACAGTCTTTAGTCGCGCACAGAAGTCACTCAGCACACAGTGTGATATTTAGCCACATTCTGCAAAAAAGTGCCTCTGATATCAATCACATGCCTGTCCTAAGGTTGTTTAAGTTCACAAACTGGTTTTATCATGCTAGGACAGCACAATACAGTTTTTTTTTTTTAATGCAGACATTTTCTACCTCTTTTGGATTTCTGCAGACCAGTGCACTTACCGTTATCTATTTGCTCCTTAACGGGGCTGCGAGGTCCGGAGTCCTCACTATCTACCTCTCATGGCCAGTCTGGCGCTGAGCCTTTGTGAGCCAAGAACAAGGTGGAGAGTACCACCAGTTAAGCCAGGCACACTGCCAGCCTGTGTGTCAGGGGACGAGGCGATCATGCTGCTGCCGTGCTGTGCCTGGGGAACTCGCTCTATTACGTCTATTCAAAGAACAAATTACTTACCTTCGGTAACACCTTATGTGGTAGAGACTCTGGTGGAGACTATCTGGTCACAGATTCCTTACCTTAGAATATTCCCCAGGCATCATACTGGATGCATGAAGATTTTTGAACAGTACCTCTGCGCGCCGGTAGGTGGCGTCGTTTGACGATGCATCGTCCACAACAGCAGTGACGTGCACGGTACCTATATAGGCGTCACCCCAGCACGCCGTTAGTTACTTTTGCGACTTTCCACACAGGGAGCACGGAACCATGATAAGAACCGACCAATCAATCAATCAAGGGTTTATATAGAGCGCAAGCTACTCACCCGGAATGGGTCTCAAGGTGCTGAGGGGAGGGGGGGGTGGTTCCGCAGCTCCTGGAGGTTTACTGAGTTCCATCGAAGAGCCAGGTCTTGAAGTCCCTGAGGAATTTAGGGAGCGATGCAGTCTGTTGGAGGTGGAGTGGGAGGGAGTTCCATGCCTTGGCCGCGAGGAGGGAGAAAGATCGACCCCTCCTGTTCTGCTTTTCTTGATCCGAGGTAGCTTTGCGAGGGAGAGCTGGGACGAGCGGAGTGAATGCTGGGGGGCGTGGAACATGAGGCGGTGGTTCAGGTTGGCGGGTCCGGTGTTGTGGAGAGCCTTGTGAGCGTGGGTGAGGAGCTTGAAGGTTATACTCTTCTAGACGGGGAGCCAGTGTAGGGTCCGTAGGTGTTGGCTGATGTGGCAGTGGTGCGGTAGGTTGAGGACTAGTCTAGCGGCGGCGTTCTGGAGTTTGCGGGTAAGGTTCTTGTTGGTACCGGCGTAGAGTGCATTGCCGTAGTCCAGTCTGCTGCTGATGAGGGCGTGGGTGACGGTTTTCCTGTGTATTGGGGGGGGATCCACTTGAAAGTCTTGCGGAGTAGGTGGAGGGTGTGGTAGCGGGAGGAGGTGATGGCGTTGACCTGGCGGTCCATTTTGAGTTCGGAGTCCAGGATGATTCCGAGGTTGCGTGCGTTTTCTGTGGGGGTGGGGGGGGGTCTCCGAGGGCGGGGGGCTACCAGGTGTCATACCAGGCTTCGGGCTGTGGGCCCATGAGTATCTAAGTTTTGTCCTGTTGAGTTGGAGGCAGCTGTTCTTCATCCATCTGGCAACTGCTTCCATTCCGTCTTGAAAGTTGCATTTGGTGATGTTGGGTTTGTTGGATAGGGAGAGGATGAGTTGGGTGTCGTCTGCGTATGATGTTATGTTGAGTCCGTGTGCTCTGATGATGGATGCGAGCGGGGCCATGTAGATGTTGAACAGGGTCGGGCTGATGGAGGATCCTTGTGGGACTCCGCAGGTGGTTAAAGTCGGTTCTGAGAGAAATGGAGGGAGTCTGACTTGTTGCGTTCTGCCGGAGAGGAAAGAGGATCCAGTTGAGGGCCTTGTTCCGGATTCCTGCGTCGTGGAGTCTGCGGGCTAGGTTGCGGTGAGAGACAGTGTCGAAGGCCGCGGAGAGGTCAAGGAGGATGAGGGCCACAGTCTCTCCTCTGTCAAGGAGGGCGCAGATGTCTGTTGGTGCGAGAAGTGTGGTTTCGGTGCTGTGGTTCTTCCTGAAACCTGGGAGTCGTTGAGGATGTTGTTTTCTTCTATGAAGGTGGCGAGTTGCCTGTTGAGGGCTTTTCCATGACTTTGGCCGGATAAGGGAGTAAGGAGATCGGTCTGAAATTCTTGAGGTCGGTGCAGTCCACTGAAGGTTTTTTCAGGAGAGGGTTGATCTCGGCGTGTTTCCAATCGTCGGGGAAGGAGGCGGTCTCGAAGGAGCGGTTGATGATACGTTGCAGCTCGGGGGCGATGATGTCTGTGGCTTTGCAGTAGATGTGGTGGGGGCAGGGGTCCGTGGGGGCCCGGAGTGGGTAGACTTCATTATCCTCAGAGTGTCTTTGATGCCGAGGACGGTCCATCTGTCAAGTGTCGGCTGCGTGCTGCTGGGAGCGTTGGGAGGTGGTTCCTCGTGGGGGTTGTTGTCGTCGAAGTTGTCGTAGATGGTCTTGATTTTGTGGTGGAAGAAAGCGCCGAGTCTGTCGCAGAGGTCCTGGGAGGGAGTGATGTCTGTGGACTCGCTGTTGGGTTGGGCGAACTCTTTGATGATGCCGAAGAGTTCCTTGCTGTTGTGTGTGTTGGTGGAGATTCTGTCCTGAAGTGCTTTCTTCCTGGAGAATCTGATGAGCTTGTGGTGGGCCGCGGTAGCTGTTTTGAAGTTGTCGAGGTCTGTCGGGGTTTTGGAGTTCCTCCACAGTTTTTCGAGTCGTCTGCAGGTGTGTCTGGAGTCTCGGAGTTCGGTGGAAAACCAGCTGGCTTTCTTGGCGTGGGGGTTGCAGGCTTTCTTGAGGGGGGCGATGGTGTGAGCGCAGTCGGTTATCCAGTTGTGTAGAGTGCAGGCGGCTGCGGTGGTGGTGGTGGGGTCATCGTCTGTGGTGGTGGGAGCGGAGCTGTTGAGGGCGGCGGCGAGCTGGTTGTCGGAGATCTTGTTCCAATTCCTGCGTTGGAGCCGATGCGGGCGTCTGCGGGGGAGGATGGATTTGAAGGTGAAGTGACCACAGCGGTGGTCCGTCCATGGGAGTTCGGAAGTGTGGCTGAAGATGATGGGAGTTCCCTGCTGTGAAAACGGGATTAAGGATGTGCCCAGCTGAGTGTGTTGGTTCGGATACGATCTGCTTGAGTCCTATGGTGTGGAGGTTGTCCAGGAGGGAGGCGGAGTTGGAGTCCTGGCGGTCGTCGAGGTGGAAATTGAGATCTCCTAGCAGTGTGAAGTTGGTGGAGGTGATGGCATGCGGCGTGATGATATCGGTGATGAAGTCGGAGAAAAGAGCTTGAGGTCTGTAGATGAGGGTGCCTCAGAGGGTGGAGGACGGGTTGGTCTGGGTCTTGAAATGGAGGTGTTCCATCAGGTCTGTGGGCCCGTCTGAGTAGGTGCTCAGCCGGAGATTGGCCTTGTGGGCGATGCCTCCTCTGGGGCGGTTGGGGCGATCCTTCCGGGTGAGCTTGTATCCTTCGGGGATGGTGATGTCTGGTCCGGAGGTGGCGTTTGTCCAGGTTTCGGTGAGGAAGGCGATGTCCGGGGCGGTGCGGTCGAGGAGATCCCAGATTTCTGTAGCGCGTCTGTGGAGGGAGCGGACGTTGAGGAGGATGCATCGCAGGGTTTAGGGTGCGATGGAGTTGTTGCTGGAGGGAGGTGGAGGGTCCTGGGTCTCGGCGGAGGTGAAGGAATGGTGGCAGTGACGGCAGGTGAAGGGTCCGTGGGTGTCGAGGGGTGAGGAGAGCTTGCAGTTGAGGTTCTTGCCGGCTTTGAGTTCGTGGAGAGCCGATGAGCTGTAGCGCTGGCGGGCTGGCGGACCAGGGGTTCTGGCGCTGGGCGTGTCGCAGACGGGCACAGACAGGCTTGCCTTTGGTGCGCCTTCGCATTCGGCGCATTGGTGTGAGAAGCTAAGGCCCTGAGAAGGGTGTCCCTTACAACGTAATCTATTCGCAGAGAGGGGAGGATGGAAGGGCTGGTAAGGTATGTGTGATCAGATAGAGTCTCTCCCAGATAAGGAGTTACCAAAGGTAAGTAACTCGGGCAATCTAATAGAGACTTCTAGCCGCAGATTCCTTACCTTAGAATAGATACTCAAGCAATACCTCCCCGAAGGTGGGTCTGCAAAGCCAGTTAAATCAAAGTCCTGTAGGACAGAATGGGTGAAGTGCCCGTCATGACAGACCCGGCTGTCCAGGGAGTAGTGCTTGGTGAATGTGTGCAGGGATACCCATGTTGCTGCCTGACAGATGTCCAGGACAGGGATGTCATGCGGTAATGCAGTGGCCGCCTCCTTGGCTGTGGTGGGAGTGAGGCCGCAAAGCTCTTTTTGGGTCCAGAAAGTGGAGTCTCTCCTCCTCTTTGGAGGGATGAGGCGGAGCAAAGAAGGTAGACCGGGTAATGCTCTGGATTCAAGCTAGCCTGGCTGATGACGGCTGAATGGCCAGAAACCGGTCCCAGGATGCTTGTTTCCGGTCCAGGGAAGACATGGCTTGGCAGTTCGGGCTGGACTGTTCCCATGAGGCACAGGGTCAGACTGATTTGCATATGGCCATGTCTGAACTGGGGTGGTGGAGTGAGCTAAAGAATGATGATGGATTAAACCCAGATCAGTTGACTGGGGGTGAGTGTTTGATTAGCTCAAACGCTCCGTCCATCATCCCCTTTGGTATCGCTTTGTTCGCCCTAAGTTGGCAGGGTATGCCCAGACGTGGGTCCCTTGCTCACTTTGCCACTGGATTCAAGCTAGCCTGGCTGATGACGGCTGAATGGCCAGAAACCGGTCCCAGGATGCTTGTTTCCGGTCCAGGGAAGACATGGCTTGGCAGTTCGGGCTGGACTGTTCCCATGAGGCACAGGGTCAGACTGATTTGCATATGGCCATGTCTGAACTGGGGTGGTGGAGTGAGCTAAAGAATGATGATGGATTAAACCCAGATCAGTTGACTGGGGGTGAGTGTTTGATTAGCTAAAACGCTCCGTCCATCATCCCCTTTGGTATCGCTAAATGGAAGAGAGTCACAACCTTCGGAAGGAAGCACGTGCACGGACAACTAGTTACCAGGGCAGAAGGTGGTATAAGGAGGGTGCACAAAGAGCGCCTGCAATTTGCGGACCCTCCTGGCTGATGATATGGCCATTAAAAAGGCAGCCTTGATGGTCAATAGCTTGAGAGGGCCGTTGTGCAGAGGCTCAAATGATGCACACATCAGAAAGGTGAGGACAAGATTGAGGTCCCACTGAGGCATGATGAATGGTGTGGGGGTAAGCATATACTGCATGTCTTTAAGGCGCCTAGCCACAACAGGTGGCTTAAAGAGAAGTTTGGTCTGGCAACTCCAGAAATGCTGAAATGGCAGAGAGATAACCTTTAACTGTGCCCAGAACAGAGCAAAGATAAAGCAAACAAAAGAACCTTGGATAAGGATGCAGAAAGGGGGTCAATGTTGAGGGAAGCACACTGACACAAACCTAGCCCAACAGCAGGCATATACCTGAATAGAATAATATTACAAAGGAGGGTTGAAGGCTGTCAACTGCTGCCACTCAAATGTCCATGCATAAAGGTGGATGGTTCACAGGTACGGGTGTTGGATCTTCCCCTGTTGCTGCGACAGAAGATCCTGTCTAAGGGGCAGCCTGACTGGAGGACCGATGGTCATGCTTAACAGCTCGGGATAGCAGACTCTCCGTGCCTAATCCGAAGCCACATGAATGACTTGCGCCCAGTCATTCCTGATCTTTTTCAGAACTCTGGGCAGAAGTGGTATTAGAGAAGAGGCGTACAAGAGGTTGGAGTCCGAGAGAGAGCCTTCTTGAAATTCAAGCGTGGTAAACTGCGGACATTGCATATTCTCGGTGGTGGCAAATAGATCTAACCAAGGCTCTTCCCACTGCTGAAAGAGACCCTGCGCCACCTCCGGACGGAGAAGCCATTTGTTATCTGCTAGGCATTTTCGGCTGAGTTTGTCCGCTCTGGCGTTCAGAGAGCCTACCTGGTGTTGAACCACCAGGGAAATGCCCTGACGTTCCAGCCATGGCCAGAGATGCAGGGCCTCTTTGACAGAGCATCTGCAACCCACCCCGCCCGGTTTGTTGCAGTACCACATGCGGTGGTGTTGTCCGTGAACACCAGCACCAGCCTTCCCCTGATCGAAGGAAGAAAGACTTTCAATGCAAAGCGAATCGCCTGAGGCTCCAACAGGTTGATATGGAGCTCAGAGTCTGCCAGAGACCAGCATCCTCTGATCTCCACCTCTCCCACATGACCCCCCCCCCCTAGCCCAGGAGTGACGCATCTGTCACTACAGTCAATTCTGGTTGGAGAAGGTAGAGGGGTCTGCCACTGGCCCATTTGCGGCTCGTTAGCAACCACTGCATATATTTTGCAGTTCCCTCTAAGATCTGAACCATGTCAGAAAAATTCCTCTGATGCTGCGCCTACTGGGCCTTCAGATTTCACTGCAGAGACCACATATGCCAACTGGCATAAGTAACAAGCAGGCCATGAGGCCAACAGCTTCAGAGTCAATCTCACCGAAATCCTGAAACATCGGAAAAAGAGCCCGAATATCCTGGACTTGACATTCGGGAGGATAGGCCCGAAACTGCATCATGTTCAGAACGGCTCCGATGAAAGAGAGCAGCTGAGGAGGAGTCAGGTGTGACTTTTGGCCTGTATATAGTGAACCCAGTGAGTGCAGGAGGTTCGCTATAGTCTGAAGGTGGAAGACGACTGGCTGGGGCAAGCTCACCATCAAAAACCAATGGTCGAGGTAGGTGAAGACCGGAAACCCTGACCTCCGCAGATTATCTGCAATCACTGCCATCACTTTCGTGAAAACCTGAGGGGCGCTGGTAAGGCCAAAAGGGAGCACGGCAAACAAAGTGCTCCGTAACCACAGGTAACGTCTGTGGGCAGGAAGGAAGGGGATGTGGAAATAGGGGTTCTACAAGTCAAATGCTACCATCAAGTCTCCTGGGTCCAGGGCAGACAGGACTTGGGCGAGAGTGAGCAATTTGAACTTTTTTCAGGAACAGGTTAAGAAGGTGCAAGTCAGGACCATAGCCTGAATGTCCTGGGCTCTCTGAGAAAGAAAGTTTGCAACTGCACTGTGTCCAGGGAATATATGACGATACAACGCGTTCCATTACAACGCTGTATTTTACATCGCGGTTTTTACAACGCAAGTCGTTACAACGACTTGCGCTGGAGGGCGCTGGACTTGGGAATAGTATGATTTACTATTCCAACTCCAGTCTACGTACAGCAGGGAAGGTGTTGGAATAGTAAATCATACTATTCCTTAGGTTAGAGCGCCATCCAGCGCAAGTCGTTGTAACGACTTGCGTTGTGAAAACCGCGATGTAAAAGCATCACGTTGTAAAAGTTGCGTGGTAAAGGATGTCTCCCTGTCCAGGATGGCTCTGATGAGGAGGAGCCTCTTCGAAGTAGTCAGGTGTGACTTTGGCACTTTAACACCAATGACGCCAAATGGTTCACTGCCATCTGGAAGTGGTCAACCACAGACTATGAGAGCCTGCCTTCAGCAGTCAGTCGTCGAAGTAGGGGCAGACTAGTATATCAGACATCTGAAGATGTGCTGCAACCACCACCATTACTGTCATAAACACCAATGAATGCACTGGTGAGGCTGAAGGGGAGCATGGCACACTGAAAAAGCTCCTGGCCTACTGCAGGTAGAGCTTGTGGGCCTGCAGGACAGGCACATAAAAATTAGTGGCCTGCAGGTCCAACACCACTCTTCAATCTCCTGGATTCAGGACTCACAGAACCGTGGACAACATGAGCATCCTTTCGCAGGAAGGCATTTACAGGGTGAAGATGAAGGCCTCCGTCTTTCTATGGAGCAAGAACACAACACGAATAACATCCAATCCCTCCTTGCAGGGCTGGCACCCTCTTTATTGCTTCTTTGGCCAAAAGAAGCTGCACCTCGTGATGGGCAGGTCGTCCTCCAAAATCTACTATGATGTAGATCAAAGGTGCAGTGGGCTGAAAATGAATGGCAAGGTGTAACCCTGTTGGATGATTTGAAGAACCCATTTGTCAGATGTGATGTTGGAGAAAGCAGTGGATTCAGCTTCCTACGGGGTGGTTGTGTGCCACTTAGGACATACTTAAAAAGGTTCTAAGGTTGCTGATGGAGGGTCAGGGGACCAAGATGTGCATTGTCCCTGGCGGCCTGGGCGTTGTCAGTTGAGGCAGTGACCCCTATCCGAAAAGGGCAAAACTGTTGTGTATATTGCTGAACGGATGCCAAAAGGCCCATGGAAGGACCTGTGGCTCGGCTCTCCTTAAAATATTCCCTAGGCCAAGGCTGCCTTTTCAAGAACAGGCAGGATCCATCAAAAGGCATGTCCTACGAGATGCCGATGGGACTCATCTAAGCATGGCACCGAAGCATCACACTTGCACCAATTGCCCTTCCTAAACAATCAGTGAAGTCTAGTCCCAATCAGATGACAAACTTGGTCACATTCGGCCTTCCTGAATGGTTTGGGCCAAGGAAGCTCATAAGTCTTCCCGGACCGTCGGCAAGATCTCACGAACCATACTCCAGAATGCATGGAGGCACCTGGCATTTACCAACCTCAAAGCAAGGCTGACCAATGAAACCCCTCCCCCCCCCCGAATGGCTCCATACGTTTGGACTTTATCAGGAAGAGTAGTCGTAAAGGCATTCAGATTCACTCTGCTGGTGGACTCCTCTACCACCAAGTTCTCTGGGGTTGGATGCTAGGTTAAAAAAAAAATCAGGGTTGTTTGAAGCTGGTCTATGAAGACGTGCAACTTGGTTTTTGACTGGAGAGTCAGAACATGGTTTAGCCAAAGGGCCCAATAGCTTGTCAGGGAGGGGCCTCATTGAAAGCAGAAGAGGTTCGGGTCAGTGCCTGGCCTGGCTGAAGGATCTCAATGAGGACATTGGTTTTTACCTTCATGGTGGCAAAAAGCTGCGCTTTCCTCATTTGCCCGTCTGAGGGTTGAAGCCAACCCAATATCCGTTGAGGCAGCTATTCCTTTGGCATCTTGCAAGTCCATATACCACCTTTTCATTGTCATAGTGCGTGGCAAACTTGTATCCATCACCTCCAGTATTGTCACACTTTGCTCGGAGTGTGAGCCAAAACATTGGTGTAGTGTCTGTGCGCGACAATTATATTGTGTCTGAGTTAGAAGGATTGAGTACTAGCTGCACCTTGTTGGGATGGGGGAACAGCCAATGCCAAGCTGGATCTGCCCTTGGAGTCTGACAACAAGATAAGTTGTCAATCCTCCTCCGGTGCTTGTGACGTAGATGCCGGCATCAACAGAACTGATGCAGATTTTGGAGCCGGAACTGAAGTCTGAGTTCACGTCGTTGCAAAAGGGGGCACATATGGTGCAAAGGATGGCCCCAACGACAGTTACTGGACTCAAAGCTCCTGCGATCCTTGGGGCCCAAAAAGAGTGGCAGCATGTGGAAAATGATCCGCATGGCCTCCTTGAAAGACTTTAATATGCTGCAATGTCACTGATGCACCTGAAAAGTCATCAGGACCAAGTTTGGAATCAGCCCTTCAGTGGAACGGGGGCGAGACAGAGCACCTTGTCTGGAGATCGAAAGTGGCAGTGGGAGGAGCCAGAGTTCTGCTTGGACTTATTTTTTTTTTTTCTTGGAACTAGACTTACCCAAACCCTTAGACCACAGTGAAGACCTGTCACCAGAGCAACTTCAGGAGAGAGCTAGCATTTTCGACTCCGACTGGGAGCGGGACCTGTGTGGGGTCTTGTGGTGTTTTGCAACGTAGCCCTTCGCCTCTTGTTCTTGGATGGCTTTCAGGTTCATACAGATGCAGCTCTCAAAAGCTGTGGAGTTATGTACCGAACGCAAACACCAGAGACACACCTCATGGTGTTCTGTCATAGATATCTGTTTGCAACAGTCCCAACAATGTTTAAACTCTGTAGTTCTAGAAGTTCCCGTGCACACTGGCAGACTTTTGGAGAAAAAACTGAACAAAAAATCTCTTCAAGAGATGAAAAAAAAGAGAGGAGCTCCAGATCCATGTCTTTAGGCGTGGAAAGAAAGGAAAGGATGTCAGAATGCCGGGGTGTGCAACAGTCAGCACAGAGAGCAATCAGCATCCATAGCTTCTTTTCAGAAAACAGAGTTTCAAGTAGTTGAGGTCAATAATATTTTGATAAGTTTAAAAAAAAAAAAAATATATATATATATATATATATATATATATATTCACTGAAAAAACCATAGGTTTCAGACACGTTATAGTTAGAAATTAGCATTTAAAAAACCTTTGAAATGCACTTAAAAAACCATAGGTTTTAGGGACACTTATAGTTAGTTGGACATTTCACTCGTACAAAACCATAGAAATTCCCCCGTTATAGTTAGTTCACGTAACTATAACTCGCGCCCCCGCAATGCACTGCTGATGACGTCACATATTAAATCACTCATGACATGGTCATGTTTTTTTTTTTTTTTTTTTTAAGAAGGGGGGCTGTGTGGCCCCCCGTCTTTTTCTAATTTATTGGTCCTGGGGACCACATCCCCCAGGGCCTGCCCCCTATTTATTAAAAAAAAACAAAAAACAATTTGGACGTGGGCCGCGTGGCCCCCCTCCCGAGGCCTTAATCGGCCCCGGGGACCCCATCCCCGGAGCATGGCCTTTTTTTTTTTTTTTATAGTTTTGGAGGGGGCTGCGTTGCCCCCTCCTCAGGCCACTTACGGCCCCGGGAACTCCATCCCCCGGGGCCAGCCTTTGTTTTAAAAAATTTTTTTTTTTTTAATTTTGGGGAAGGGGGCCGCGTGGCCCCCCTCCCGGGCCACTACTTGCCCCGGGGACCCCATCCCCCGGGGCTGGCCCTCTCCGTTGGGGACTGTGGGGGGGTCCCCAATACCCCCACAGTCCCGCCGGCTCCCCGCGTCCCTTGGGAGCCGGCATTGCTTTTCCACATGGGGAGCTGCTAAGATGCAGCTCCCCATGTGGAAAAGCAATTTGCTTTGGATATTGGATATCCAAAGCAGTTTGCTATGACAGGACGGGAGCCGCGAGGCTCCCGTCCTGTCATAGCAAACTACAGTGTCCCGGGGGTAGGCACCCTGGGACACTGCAGGAGCCGGCCCTGGGGGGTGGCGGTCCCCAGGGCCATCAAGGGCTCCAGGAGGGGGCCGCGCGGCCCCCCTCCCTTGAATTGCAAAGCCCCGGGGAGGTGGTGGTCCCCGGGGCGTGTGGGGGGGCTGGAGCCCCCCCACACGTTATAAAATTTTTAAAAACGAAGCCCCGGGGGGTGGCGGTCCCCGGGGCTGCGGGAGGGCAGGAGAGCCCTCCCGCACCATTTTTTTCATAAAGCCCCGGGGGGTGGCGGTCCCAGGGGCTTGGGGGGCCTTAGAGGCCCCCCCTATAAAACATAAACCCACCCCGCATGCCCCCGGGACTTGGGCCACCCGGGGGCAAAATACATTCGAAGCGCGGGAGACCGCGCTTCGATTTTTAAAAAAAAAATTTTATCGGCGGGATCTGCGCACCCTAAGCGCATCCCGCCGATTTAAAAAAAAAAAAAAATGCTTTTTTCTGCCCACGGGGTCCTTGTGGGACCCCCTGAGCAGACCTAGGGGTCAGGGTGTTTCTACCCTGCCCCCTTTTTGCGCTTTGCGCACTTGTGAACCGAGGGACAAAATGGCTGCCAACACTTCCTGATTTGGAGTGTTGACAGCCAATTAGCATGCAGCTCGTGATCGGGAGGGTGCGCGAATCCGACGCGGCCATAGATATATATGTGATTTTCCTTTTGATTTTCACAGGAACTACTGAACGGATTTACACCATTTAACAAAAGGGTTCTTTCTGAACCAAGAACTACCTCTTTGCCAAATTTGGTGTAATTCCGTTCAGCAGTTCGGGCTGTAGCCGTGGCTAAAGTTTCCTATGGGAAAATGAATGGGGAAAACACGCTTTGGGACCCCCTTTTTTCTCGGCCCCCGCTTGACGAATCACCCCGAAACTTTCAGGGTAGGAGCGGACCGGAGCGGGCCATAAAGTTTGAAAATTTCGCGAAGATTCGTCAACCGACGCAAGAGTTATTTCAAATAGAATATCGCGGATTTCCTATGGAAAATAGGTCCTAACTATAACTATCTACTGGCGACCGCCAGTAGATAATATATATATATATGCACCTGGTTAGCATAAGAAAAATAATGTAGATTTTCTGTCCCTATGCGAACAAACCCAAAATTATGTAGTGGGGGTCCTAGAATCCTTTAGATTTTAAATACCTACCTAAAAAGTCTTCTTTTATAGCGACAGCTGATTTTCTTTTTATCTGCTAGTGCACTGCATTCTTTGGGGGCAAAAGCAGAAGTCTAAGTAACTGGATTTCTACTGTCCCCAAGATAAACATGTGAAAAATGTGTACCTTGCTGAAGAAATTTAGTGTGCCTGTACCTTTAGAGGCGCCATATAGTGGAGATGTTGCTGTGGAATTGAGAGAAGACCTAGTGAATAAAACAAGTAAGAAGACATACCTGTTTCCAACTTAGCCCCTTTTTTTGGTTTGGTGAAAAAACAATTAAGAACTTTAAAAAATGTTAAAACTAAAGTCAAAGATATTTTGGCAGTTGGGTTCCTGAACCTAGATTTGAGTCTGTGCAGGTTCAAGAACCTCTTCTGGGCATGCCCTTGGACCTTGTACCATGGGCTCTGGGTGTGGCCTACTACACCTTGTACCTTTTTTCTCTCCAACAAGACCATAGGGCACAGACTAGCACCATGCTTTGCAGACTCAATGATAGGCCATAGCCTATGAGTTGGCTGTGGGTCTTGAGCTTGAGTCGGTTTCTGAACCTCACCCTGGGGTGTTGAATTGGTCATACAGTCAAAGAAGTTCTGCTACGAGGCCACCCATGCCCAAAACGCGCAAAATAAAGTTAGTTACGTGGCCAATGGAGGCATTTCTCCAGCAGACCCCAAGGAAGAGTGTGGGTGGTTGGAGACTGGATTAGAGTTAGTCACAGTCAAGCAGCCTAGGCAGGCAATTCCCTGGCATCCACTGGGATAGGGAGACAGTAGGTTGTTACAGAAGGTGCCATAAGGATAGGGATGGGCAATATTCCAGTAAGTGGGCAGGCAGAGAAAGGGGCTAATGATTAAGGAAACAGAATTGAGCCAACGTGGACAGAGAAAGGCAGACAAGCCCATACAAGGCAGCTTCTAAATTATCTGAAGGCAACAATGAGTGTTAAAGAATCACCGTGGAAAGTTGGGAGGAGAGGCTTCACAAAACAAACCTGCTGGGTTTAGGGAAGACGCGAGTTATAAAAAGATCTAAAGAGTGTTGATGTGGGGAAAAGGTAATAAGTTAACAGACATGAAAAGGCTAAGCATGTAGGTACAGTAGGGGAGCTCACCACTCCTGCCTCCACAAA
Source organism: Calotriton arnoldi (assembly GCA_963921515.1). Taxonomy (NCBI): domain Eukaryota; kingdom Metazoa; phylum Chordata; class Amphibia; order Caudata; family Salamandridae; genus Calotriton; species Calotriton arnoldi. The sequence goes on from CAWUFW010000964.1 coordinate 1,418,911, forward strand.
TGCGCCCCCCCTTCCTCCTCAACCCCCCACCCCGGACATCCATGCGGTCCATGGATCAAGTACAGTACAAGACAATTGAAGGAGATGGCGTAAAAATGTGTAAGGGGCAGGCCATATGGAGCAGCTAGTGTAAACCTGCAATGTGCCATTCTTAAGGAAGTCTGGGCCAGCCGACAGCAGGAGAGTTTGATGACAGGTGCATAAAGGAGATAACGCCTACAAGTGACAGGCCCAATGGTGGTAGAGTAAAGTAGACAGAGTTGGCAGGGGAGGAGGCAATAAGGCATATGTTCGTGTTCAGGGACAGGAGATCAGTTAGCGAGAGACTGAGGGTGAGAGACAAAGCCTGCATGGCGCAAGAAAGCTGGAGTCAGGCACCAAGGCAATAAACCTTCTTTATGTTGGCAAACTGCTCTGTGGATCCTTTCTAGGTGAATCCCTGCCTCATTCCTCCTACGGCATGGAGAATGTGTGCTGCTACTCTAAATATACTCTAAACAGCTTAATATCCTTAATTTAGGCAAATTGATTAATTTTAAATCTCCCCAAGTACATTTTGACTGGTCACTGGTATTGTGGCATTAATGTTCTGTTGGCTGCCAGTTATTAGTGTATCTTTATAAATATCACTTCATAAAAACAAATTTATAATACACTTTTAAGGTTTTGTACAGTGCATTTAATTAGATAATTTGACAATATTGAATAGCTGATTTACATACCAGTGTTTGAACCATGTGTGGTCTCTGTAACCTTAAACTTTTCACTGTCTGAAAAACATCCAGGATTCCTTCTGCTTTAACCCTTTCCAAAACAGTACTTAGTGCACAGAAGGTCCCCGTTCTTCCTGCTCCAGCACTGGCAAACAAAAGAAACAAAACAATATTAAATGTAAACTTTAAGATGGTACCTTTATTTTGGGAAGTTTGTCTTACCTGGGTACCATATGTTCTGTCAGTAGAACGTATAAGTAATCTGGCATTTGGACTGCAAAGAACACCATCTAAGATGACACATTGCGTGTTGGTTTCTCTAAGGTTACTGCACACTTCCTAGACCGAACACAGCTAATTTCAATACAACTAAAACGTGCTGTTAACCATGGTGATCCCACTAAAAGCATTAAACAGATCTTAGCATTCCTAAACAATGAAGCGGGATGTAATGATGTGGAAGCATCCTCTGTTTTGCTATGCTTTCTGGCACGGCTGTGCAACTAGAATGACTTTTTCCGGCTCCAGCTACCACTTCTAGAAAGAGCAGAATGGTGGCCTAACTTGGAGAATCTGTCTGCACTCAGGGTGAAAGACAAAGGACATTTAGGGGAAAGGTTTGTGTTTCCGTTTAGAGGCATGTGGATTCCACTCTGCAATATGGGCACAGGTGGGAATACAAAAAGGCACAAAACTTCAACAGGCCACAGCATGGGCTTACCAAAAGAGATTTGATGCTTGTGTGACACTTCTACTGCATTAACAGCAAACCACATTGACCAGCTTCAAACTATACTGCAGCACCTTCTGGTTTCACAAGGATGCGGGACTATTAGTCCACTTTTCTCCCAAAGGACCGCAAGCACAGTTTCTGCAGGCAACAGTGCCTTATTTGATACTCACTTTCCACACACAAATTTCAACACTTAAACCAACCTTCACTCTATACCCACTGTGCAAAGAATACGTCATACATTAAGGAAATTCCATGTTATTAAATTTCAATATAATCACCCTATTTTGGAGAGCAGACGTCAGTAAATCAGCAATTTACTTCCAAAATCTCCATTATCTTCTTGTTCATCGCATTTCTACCCAAGCATACCATTATGGTCATATTCAAATGATTCATATTTTAATGGGTACAAATACCCGGCTATCATGTGACTCAAAACACCACCTTCTTCAAAACTAGTCTAAGTGCTAAACACCTCGAGGATTTAAAATAGTTAGAAATAACTTCTAATGCAGTTATTTTCAATATTTAAATTAATTCAATCAAAATATTAATCGTTTTTCTCCCTTATAATTCACTGCAGATCAAAGATCCTACTTTTGTAACTCGTGTTTTTTACTTAACATCCACAATTCAAATCCCACATACTTGGAAATATCTACTTACCCCTTCCTCTGGTAATATATGCGTGTCCATTGTATGACCATTCCACAGGTGATATATTTGTGTGCCCATTGTATGAAAAACAAAGTACACACAGCATCTGGTTCTTATCAGGCATAATTTTTCCAAGAAAATGAGGAATGTGCAGTGTGTTGTACAGCCGTGAAACAACATGCAGAAAGCTGTGATCAGTGATGTCAATTTTTGTATGTCTTAAGAAAATCCAGGTCCTCTAATGCCTCCATGTACCATCACATTACCTTCATACTAGAAACGTAAGCATCAACTACTGCAGAGACAAATAGAGAATTTCAAAGCAGCAGCTAACAAGATTAAGTTGCAGTGAAGAGCTTAAACAAAGGGAAAGATCATGATGTCAGGAGTGTTCTTCAGGGAAAACGGATTGTTTTAATATGTATTTCATGTTGATAGGGAGATTCGCGATTCAGAAAGCCAAGACCCTGCACTGGCTTCCAATCAGAAAGCGTATTATGTTCAAATCTCTTTGCATGGTGCATAAGGCTCTTTATCTCCCATACCCAACAAGAATAAAGGCTATGTTTAGTTGGCACACACCAGGTAAACACTTACGTTCATCGCATCAATACCAGCTAAGGGTGCTGAGAACTAAAATGAAGAAATGGGGCGACAGAGCATTCTCAACGGCCGCGAGCAGACTCTGGAACTACCGTCCACAAAGCCTTGGGGCTATTTCTCAATTCCTGCCCTTTAGGAAGGCACTCAAGACCGGACTATACCCTCTGTAGACCTTTTCTCTGTATCTGGAGGTATAGCAGGCCCTTTCCGGACGGCTGCCTACAGCGCCTTGATGCCTTTGGGTAATTGTTTGCGCTCTACAAATTCTAAATCAAATCAAGCTGAATTCCAAAGTTCTAATAAAACAAAGCTCCTAACTGAACAAAACTATTAACTCATTTAACTAAGCCACGTGACTGTCTCGAACGTACCTGCAGTGAACTGTGATTGGATGATTTCCAGACTGCTGTTGCTGCTTCTGTACAGCAGCAATAATATTGATCATTCCTTTCCCATCAGTGGGGATTCCAACTTCTGGCCAGCCATGAAAATGGAACTGTCGTATCTGACGTGTCTTGTTTTCCTTTAAAACAGTGGGGGAAAAATGAAATGACCTGGAATTATGCTTCATGTCCACAAGTAAATCAAGTCATTTCAGATCTCAAGATAGTCAGTGAAGGTTAAATGTATAAAATATAGTTACCCTTGTGTTTGTAACAAACAAATCCCGGACTGTGTAACTTTCACATTCTTCTTCTTTTTTAAGTTCAATGGTGATATCTCCATAGGATACAATCCCATCTGAGGGCCAGTACTGGGCACATTTCTCCTGAAAAATACATTTGCTTGGTCAGGGATTAGTATGTGAGGCAATAACAATGCTTTATGCATCTAGGGAAACGACTAAAGACTGAGCTACCTTTGGTAATACTTTTTCTGATGAACCCTTTTATTTACCACAGATTGTGCATATTCCCAAATGTGTTCTAGTCGTTGAAAATAATTGTAATGCCGTAGGAGAAAGGCGCTGCACCGGTCTGGAAATTACATTTACAAAAGAAAGCACAGCTCATGCTACCAACAGTCAGATATAATTATAGGTGCCATCCTGGTCAGGAAACAATAACAGTGTGAACCTAAAAGGTTAATATTAATCAGGAGGGGGTAAAAAGGAATCCACAAGACGAAATAGCATCCAGGAGAAAAAACACTGCCTAAAGTTAGTAATTTGATCTTCCAACGGTAATTAATGAACAAGTTACTCACCTTAATTAACGTCTTATCTGGTAGAGATTATCTAGCCGCAGATTCCTTACCTTAGAATTATCCCCAGGCGTCATACTGATCTAGATATTTTTTTCGAGCAGTACCCCTGTGCGCTGGTAGGTGGCGTCATTCAGCTCCGTGTTGTGTCATCTGCGCCGGATGCGACATATGCAGTGCCTATATAGGTGCCACCCCAGCGCCCCTGACATTGGTTACTTTTCACAATGTTCCATGCCAGAAGCGCATAGCCACGACCACCGGTGTGGAAAGCTAGGGCCCTGAAGGGGGAAAGCCCTGTCCCTAGAAATCCATTCGCAGAGCTGGGAGGATCGGTAAGAAATCCACGACTAGAAAGAGTCTCTACCAGATAAAGCGTTACCGAAGGTAAGTAACTTGTTCATCCGATAAACTTCTAGTCGCAGATTGCTCTCGTACAAAGCACCAGTTTGTCTGGTTATATGTTCAGACAAGGAGGCTTGGAGAACAAGGCCTGAAGCTCACTGCTCCTCCGGGCAGATGTTATTGCCACCAGGAAGGCTACATTGATTGTAAGGAGCCCGAGAGGACAATTGTGCAGGGGCTCAAAGTGAGCGCAGATAAGAAAAGTGAGGGCGAGACCGAGGTCTCACTGGGGCATGATAAACAGAGAAGGTGGTAACAAAAGGTGGAAACAAATGTTGCAAACCTTTCAGAAACCTATTTACCATAGGGAATTTGAAGAACAAGTTACTTACCTTCAGTAACGATATATCTGTAAGAGACATAGATTAGTTATAGATTCCTTACCTTAGAATTACCCCCAGACGTCAGACTGGATCCGGAGAATTTTTCGTCAGCAGTACCCCTGCGCGTTGAAAGGTGGCGTCGATCGGCTCCGCGTTAGTCGTTGGCGTCGTGGTCGCCGGGATGACGTTGCAGTAGCTACTTAGACGCCGCCCTCGTGCGCTGAAGTCAATTCTTTTACACGACATTCCACGCCAGAAGCGCAGAGGCATGCAAGACACTGACCACTGGTGCACAAAACTAGGGCCCTGAAAAGGATTCCCTAACCCTAGAAGTCAGTTCGCAGAACGGGGAGGATGGGTGGGGCGGTAAGGAATCTATAACTAATCTATGTCTCTTACAGATATATCGTTACCGAAGATAAGTAACTTGTTCATCTGAAAGAGACAATTAGTTATAGATTCCTTACCTTAGAATAGATACCCCAGCAATACCAACCCCGGAGGTGGGTCTGCGAACCAAGTTCACACCAGAAAGTCCTGGAGAACAGAACGGCCAAAGAAGCCGTCTCTCCGGACTTGGCTGTCCAGGCAGGAGTGTTTTGTGAACGTGTGCAGAGATGCCAACGTAGCTGCCTGACAGATGTCATTGAGGGGAACTCCCCGTCCCAAAGCAGTGGTAGCTGCCGTCGCCCTGGTGGAATGGGTGCGCAGTCCCACTGGAGGCTCCTTCTTTGCCAAAGAATAGCAAGCTTTAATGCACAAAATGACCCACCTAGAGATGGTCCGTTTGTGCACGGCCCGACCTTTCTTGGCGCCCACGAAACCAACAAATAGCTGGTCGTCCACTCGGAATTGTTTGGTGCGATCCAAATAAAAGGAAAGCGCACGTTTTGGATCCAGACGGTGGAGCCTCTCTTCCTCCTTAGAAGGATGCGGAGGTGGAAAGAAGGTGGGCAAAGCGATGGTCTGACCAATGTGGAAAGAAGTAACCACCTTGGGAAGAAAAGAAGGTCTGGTTCTGAGGACGACCTTGTCCGGATGAACAGTCAGAAAAGGAGGCTTGGAAGAAAGTGCTTGGAGCTCACTCACCCTGCGAGCAGAGGTGATGGCAATCAGAATGGCAGTCTTTAAAGTAAGAAGTCTGAGAGGACAGTTATGAAGCGGCTCAATGGGAGCGCACGTAAGATAGGTAAGACCAAGTTCAAGTCCCACTGAGGCATTACGAAGGGAACGGTTATGTTTCATATAGGTACCCTAATATAGGCCCGGGTAACATCATACCCAGTCACCTACATTACCTCCCCTACACTACACTACACTAACGAGCCTTTTAGGATTGAACCTTTACCTAGTTCTAGTCCTGGGTGAAGGAGGATTTCTCCTAAACAATAGAGTCCTATAACTCCATCAATAGACTCACAGTATGAATGAATATTCATAAGGGTTCTTAGAAACCAGGCTGGAGCTACACCACCTTCCTCCCCATATCTACGTACACGGTTCATCCCATACGTCATCCTCAAATCCAACAGTGGCTAATAGAAGCAACAAGGGACAAAGGAGCCTTAGATACTTTCTGTATAAATATAGCACCTCTTGCTAGTGTTAGTTAGAGGGAACCGAGACTTCCAAGCCGACACACTGACCAGCGATGCTGAGGCTCCTGTATGCAGACGCTCCAGCTGACAGTGGTCTGAACATTCATTGCGGGGTGTCCACCTCGAGACCAGGCAGGGCTCCTACATTCTCACACTTCAGGTAATGGGGTTCAACTAAAATCTAGAGGGATTCTTGGCTTTACACCTACTCACATGCTAGGTACACTTGAGTACATCTAGATAGGCATCGTAGGAGTACGCGCTTTCTTTTATCAATGCATTTTATATTCATGTATTTATTCATGCGTATTGCATGATGGTAGAACTGTACTATCCATTTATATTCATTGTACTGCTAATCATACATCTCTGCTACTGTCTAATGGTTGTTGCAGCTCATATATTCTACACAAGAATAACAACTGTTCAATAAATCCTTATTGAAACGCCCAGGCTGTTTATTTTGTGCATCTCTGAGACAAGATAAATAAGCACGAGTGACTGAGCGAAAAGTAGTACATTGTTTCCACGATCTTGAGGGATCAGGGTTGTCATGTTCTGAGGTTGCCAGAAACTAATCTCTCCCCGATAAGAGGAGACACTAGTGGCACTGTGAGCTAGCTTATGCAAACAGGCTAACATTTCTCGGTGGGGGTGCTCAGAATCAGACTGCCACCCAGCCCACAGTTTATGTTATCCGAACACGCAGGTCCTGTATGGGCAATATAGGAACTACACGACATGGCGCCGCCAACGTTGGTTAGGTACTTATTTAACAGTAGAATCTGAGTAGTTCAGTCGTGCTATTTCTCAGAGACCCCTACTCACAAACACCAGAGACGTCTGGAGTGGGTGGGCACAAACTCCGCCACAGCTGAGTAGGCGAAATATCCTATTTATTGGCTGCTGGTTAATCAAGCTTGAAGGACATATTTGTTCCTAAAATTGTGCACAACACCTTATCTTAGTTCCCTTGAACAAACTACTTTCCAAAATGACTGAGGACACAACCAACCAAGATAACCAGGTGGATGGAGTACTCATTGCACCTAAATTCAGACGTATCACCCTGAAACTACTAGAATATGGTTTATCAGCTAGGGGTGGCTTAGTAGCTTTTGTGATTGAGGCACACAAATCAAACAAAACAGAGGTATTCTATTCATGGGTTACATTCCCAGAAGCAGATGCAAGAACACACATTTCACTACTATGTAGAAGGAGATGCACCAGCGGAATACGGTCCTTGCGAGGACATAGAGGTTCCGCTCACGTACCAGGAACACCTATACTGGTTTAAAGGCACCCTACCCCATATAAGACACAGAGTAAGATTAGGCCCGCTCAGAGGAGACGGGGCAACATGGCCAATATTAGCGGCCTACACACCACATCCTGACATTGATTCAATGCCACAACCAGACTTACTCATACAACACAAAGATTTAATTGGAATCTACAGAAACCTGACGCAATACGTCATGAGGACTTTTGCAGTCCAACCAACAACAGTTGCAACAAATGGAACTCCATCTCAGGGTACAGCAACTAAAATAACTCCACAAACATTACATGCAGTAATGGGCAAAATGCCCACGAAACGTGAACAAATACCATTCTGGGTAGCTCAGAAAATAACTCAGCTCGAGGCAGTATTTCCAAATACTACCACGTTTGAAAAACACAGAATGCTAACCATCTGCTTGCCCATGGGGATAACGCCACAGTTAGAGGATTGTACCACTTGGGGTACAGTCTTTGCTGCCATATATACCAGAACACATGGTATTCCTTCATTAGGGGTAGTACCAGATGTATTAAGACAAATACAAAACGAGTACGGAGCAGAGCCTGCCCTGAACTTGGGGATGAAGTTATTAAATAACTATGACCAGGTATCAGCCATAATACTAGCTAATATTAAAGGGGAAGCAGCTTCAGTGGCAATCTGCCAACGCCTAAGGGAGTTCAGTCCGTTAGACCAACCCCACGAACTACCCAAAGCACAAGTTACTAACTTGTGTAACAATATATCTGTAAGAGACAGTAGTTAGTGACAGATTCCTTACCTTAAAATATCCCCAGGCATCAGGCTGGATCCGGAAAGTTTTTGCGTAGCAGTACTCTTGCGCGTCGGTAGGCGGCGTCGTGCTGCTCCGAGTCCGTCGTCGGCGTAGTGATCACCGGGATGACGTCGCGGGCAGTACTTAGACGCCGCCCCTGCGCGCTGACGTCAGTTCTGTACACGACTTTCCGCGCCAGGAACGCAGAGCCATGCAAGAAGCTGACATAGGTGTCTGAAAAATACTAGGGCCCTGAAAGGGATGTCCTTAACCCTAGAAATCAGTTCGCAGAACGGGGAGGATGGGTGGGGCGGTAGGAATCTGTCACTAACTACTGTCTCTTACAGATATATCGTTACACAAGTTAGTAACTTGTGCATCTGAAAGAGACACGTTAGTGACAGATTCCTTACCTTAGAATAGATACCCCAGCAATACCAACCCCGGTGGTGGGTCTGCGAACAAAGATCAGACAAGGAAGTCCTGGAGGACAGAACGGCCAAAAAGCCGTCCCTCCGGACCTGACTGTCAAGGCAGTAATGCTTTGTAAACGTGTGCAGCGAGGCCCACGTAGCTGCCTGACAGATAACCGGCAGCGGAACACCGCGGCCCAAGGCCGTGGTAGCAGCCGTTGCCCTGGTGGAATGGGCACGCAGCCCAACAGGAGGCTCCTTCTTAGCCAAAGAATAGCAGGTCTTGATGCACAAGGTAACCCAGCGGGAGATGGTTCGTTTGTGCACCGCCCGACCTTTTTTGGCGCCCACGTAGCCAACAAAGAGCTGGTCATCCACCCGGAAGTGTTTTGTGCGGTCGATATAGAAGGAGAGCGCACGTTTTGGGTCCAGACGGTGGAGCCTCTCTTCCTCTCTGGAAGGATGCAGAGTCGGAAAGAAGGTAGGCAAAGTGATGGTCTGCCCAATGTGGAAGGCAGTAACCACCTTTGGCAAGAAGGACGGACGCGTCCGAAGAACAACCTTGTCTGGATGAACAGACAGAAAGGGAGGTTTGCAAGATAGAGCCTGGAGCTCACTCACCCGCCGAGTGGAGGTGATGGCCACCAGAAAGGCTGTCTTCAGAGTCAGAAGACGAAGAGGACAGTTATGTAGAGGCTCAAAGGGAGCGCACATTATAAAGGTAAGAACCAAGTTCAAGTCCCACTGAGGCATTACAAACGGAACAGGAGGGAAGAGGTGTGTAATGCCTTTTAAGAACCTGTTAACAACAGGGGACTTGAAAAGGGAGGGCTGATCAGGGAGCCTGAGGAAGGCCGAGATAGCACAAAGATAACCCTTGATGGTACCCAGGGCAGAACCCTGTTGGGCCAGAGAAAGAAGGAACAGAAGGACCTCAGAAAGAGGGGCAGAAAGGGGATTCACAGCCTTTGCTGTGCACCATGCCACAAATTTGTTCCACCTGCAGTCGTATACCACCTTAGTGGAGGGACGCCTGGCTGCCAGAATCACATCACAAACTTCGGGAGGCAAGTCGAAAGGAATCAACTGCCGCCGCTCAATCTCCACGCAAGCAGGTGTAGACTGGACAGGTTCGGGTGGAGGACCGTCCCCTGCTGCTGCGACAGAAGATCCTCCCGAAGAGGCAGACGGATCGGGGGATCTACGCTCATACTGAGTAGCTCGGGATACCAAACTCTTCGAGCCCAGTCCGGAGCCACAAGGATGACTTGGGCCCGGTCGTGCCGAATCTTCTTCAACACTCTGGGTAGAAGTGGTATAGGCGGAAAGGCGTACAACAGACCGCAACTCCACTCGCGACGAAAAGCGTCGCCGAGCGAGTGCCGCCTTGGAAATTCCAACGCGCAGAACTGATGACATTGCGCGTTCTCTTCGGTGGCGAATAGATCTAACCAAGGCTCTCCCCATTGTAGAAAGAGTCCTTGCGCCACTTCCGAGTGAAGACGCCATTCGTGATCCATCATGCACCTGCGGCTGAGTTCGTCCGCCCTGGAGTTCAGGGAACCTGCCAGGTGTTGAACCATCAGGAACATGCCCTGATGTTCCAGCCATGTCCAGAGGCGCAAAGCCTCCTGACAGAGGGTCCACGACCCCACCCCGCCCTGTTTGTTGCAGTACCACATGGCGGTGGTGTTGTTGTCTGTGAACACCTGCACTACCTTCCCTTTGACAGAGGGAAGGAATGCCTTGGGTGCAATTCGGATCGCCCGGAGCTCCAGAAGGTTGATATGGAGCCGGGACTCCGCCGGAGACCAGAGGCCTCTGATCTCCGCCTCTCCCATGTGACTGTCCCCATCCCAGAAGGGACGCGTCCGTCACAACTGTGTGCTCTGGCTGGGGAAGGGAGAGAGATCTGCCCACGACCCATTGCCGGTTTGAGAGCCACCACTGCAACTGTTTTGCAGTCCCCTCCGAGATCTGGACGTGATCGGACAGGTTGCCCTGGTGCTGCGCCCACTGGAACTTCAGGTCCCACTGCAGAGCCCGCATATGCCATCTGGCATGATTGACCAGCAGGATGCAGGAGGCCATGAGGCCCAGCAGCCTCAGGGTCATCCGTACCGAAACCCAGGATAAAGGCTGAAAGATCGGAATCATAGCCTGAATATCCCGGACTCGCTGTTCGGGAGGATAGGCCCGAAACTGCGTCGTGTCCAGAACTGCTCCGATGAAAAGGAGCAGTGGAGAAGGAATCAGATGCGACTTCGGCACATTGATGGAGAACCCCAGCGAGTGCAGGAGTTCGGCCGTAGTCTGGAGGTGGGAGACGACTGCCTGGGACGAGCCCGCCTTCAACAGCCAGTCGTCGAGGTAGGGGAAGACTGAAACCCCTGCCCGGCGCAGATGAGCTGCGACCACCGCCATCACTTTCGTGAACACCCGAGGGGCACTGGTAAGGCCAAAGGGGAGCACGGTGAACTGAAAATGCTCGAGGCCTACCGTGAACCGAAGGTAACGCCGGTGGGCCGGCAGGACGGGGATGTGGAAATAGGCGTCCTGCAAGTCCAATGCTACCAACCAGTCTCCAGGGTCGAGGGCAGTCAAGACCTGAGCTAGGGTGAGCATCTTGAACTTCTCCTTCCGGAGGAAGCGATTGACATTCCGGAGGTCCAAGATAGGACGCATGTCCTCCTTGTCCTTTTTGGGCACCAGGAAGTAGTGGGAGTAGCAACCACGTCCTACTTCGGGGGTCGGAACATGCTCGATGGCCCTCTTGGCCAAGAGGGCCGTGACTTCCTTCTGCAGAAGTACCAAGTGATCCCCTGACATGAGGTGGCATGGCTGGGGGGGTGGTCTCGAAGGGGAGGGAGTAGCCCCTTCGGACAATGTCCAAGACCCACCTGTCCGAGGTGATGGGACGCCAGTGGTGAAGGTGATGGCGGACCCTGCCCCCTACTGGCGTGCTGTGCACCTGAAAGGAGGGACTAGGAGGGCTTGGAGGCCGCGGACGGGTTGGAGGTGGTGGCCTGACCCGCACGCTGGTTGCCCGAACCGCCACAGCAGTATCCACGTCCTCGCGAAGACGCCTGCTGCGCGGGCCGGTGGCTGGGCTGCTGACGTGACTGGGCGCCCCTTCCGTGGCCACGATAGGGGCGAAAAGCAGAAGGTAGCGGAGGGCGTGTAGCAGAAAGGCCCAGGGACTTGGCAGTAGCCCGTGAGTCCTTAAAACGCTCCAACGCATGGTCTGCTTTGGAACCAAAAAGACCGACTCCATCAAAGGGCATGTCCATGAGTGTATTCTGGACATCACCCGAAAAACCAGTGGTTCTCAGCCAGGCGTGGCGACGCAGCGCCACCGTCGTTGCAAGCGATCTGCCCAGCGAGTCGGCGGTATCAAGGCCACAACGTATGGTGTATTTGGCCGCATCCCTTCCTTCCGCAATGGCGCGGGTAAGCAGTGTCTGGACCTCCTCAGAACACTGGGGCAAAACAGTCGCCACCGAATCCCACAAGAAGTGGGTATATCGGCCCAAAAGACAAGCGGTGTTGATGGACCGCAAGCCAGCACTGGAGCAAGAAAAACCCTTCTTCCCAAATTGATCCAGGCGTTTGGATTCCCTATCCGGAGGGGCGGTAGGGAAGGCGGTTTGGGAAGCCGAGGCTTGGACAACCAAGCTCTCAGGAGTGGGGTGGACAGAGAGAAACAAGGGGTCGCCCGGAGCTGGGCGATGGCGTCGGGACACGTTCCTATCCACAGGAGCCCCTGTGTTGGGCTTGGACCAGGCGCCCAAAAGAACGTCAGTGAGTGCATCGTTGAACGGCAGCACAGTCTCCAAGGAGGAGGCTGCCGGCTGAAGCACTTCTGTCAAGAGATTAGTCTTGACCGTCACCGTAGGGAGTCGGAGATGTAAGGCTCCAGCTGCCCTACGCAACACTGTTGCAAAATTGGCTCCCTCCTCCGTAGCCACGGGAGGAGACAGCATGCCAGTGTCAGGGGAAGTATCTAGACCACTGGCATCCCCTAGTTCCTCTGCCCAGTCCTCATCATACTGACACTGTTGTGCCAGAGGGTCCTCAGACCCCTCCCAGTCCTCCTGGTCCTCCTCCGGTTCAAAATAAGGAGGAGGAGGGACATTTGGGACCCAAGGTCTCATCGGGCGCCGGAACCGGCGTCGAGCGGCGTCGGTCCGGCTCCATGTCCGGAGCCGGAAAGTACATGGGGACGACGCCGCCCGGAGCCCCGGGCGGCGTCAGGAACGGCACCGGAGACATCGGCGCCGGCGGAGGCGTGGTCAGGTCGACCGGCGTCGATGGGGGTTGCGGTACCACCGGAGCCGGGATCGAGGCCGGGGCCGGAGCCGGGACCGAGGCTGGAGGCACGAGCGACGCCGGGACCGGAGTCGTCGGCGACGCCGGGGCAACCCCATCAGGGCCCGCAGGGCCCGAAGGCGCACCGGAGGGACCTTGAGGCCCGAAGAGTCGGGCCATGGCCGACAGGAATTCCTGTACTTGGGCCGGATCCGCCCCCGAACCCGGGAAGGACGGGTATTGCGGGGGCGACTCCACAGGCATGTCCGGGGCCGCGGGGACGGGGCCGGGAGGGGCCTCAGCCGAGTCGCGAGACCGGCGAGGCGAAGTCCTAGAGCGATGATGCTTTTTGGACTTCTTGTGTTTAGACTTACCGGACGACGAAGACTTGGATCCCGACGACCGGCGAGGACTCCGCGACCGACCTCTCACGCGACCGGGGCTTGGTGTGGCGCGGAGCCGACTGCCGGGCCTCGAGGAGCTTTCGAGACCGCTCTCGCAAAGCTTTCGGGTTTAGGGACCGGCAGTCGGAACACGACTTCGTGTCGTGGTCTCGCCCGAGGCAGAAGAGACACTCCAGATGCGGGTCTGTGATGGACATCATCCGAGCACAGGCGTCGCAACGTTTAAAGCTGGGCATCCCTACGACTCCTTGGAGTCGATATGAAAGAAACAGTGAAAAAATTCACCCAAAAAGTTAGTCAAAAAATGACTAGGGCACTGCTCTTCCCGGATCTGCGCTTGCTGGCGCGGAAAAAGAAGAACTGACGTCAGCGCGCAGGTGCGGCGTCTAAGTACTGCCCGCGACGTCATCCCGGCGATCACGACGCCGGAGCCGCACGACGCCGCCTACCGACGCGCAAGGGTACTGCTACGCAAAAACTTTCCGGATCCAGCCTGACGCCTGGGGATATTCTAAGGTAAGGAATCTGTCACTAACGTGTCTCTTTCAGATATAATCGATACTGCATATGCAGAATTAGACAGACAGTTTGGGTGGGAAAGCTTTAAAACCACAACTGATGGGCAGTCCTGAAAAGGACACTTCCAAGCAGACACCCGCTTCTTCTAAAAAGAAGTGGGATAATAAAAAACAACAAAACTTTTCAGAAAAGAGATCTCAATCCCGAGGTAGATCTCCTCCACAGGAGCCCTCTGAAAAGAGGTATAATCTCAGGAATAGGGATAATATTAGGAAACCCGACAGGTATCAGGATACCGATACACGTTCCTCTCGTTCCTTTCAGGGCTCGACGAAAACTTCCGAGAGAGAAGGACGGTCAGAACACAAAGAAAAGCGTACAAAGTCCAGAGACAAGCAGCACGCTCAAGACTATACTTCCAAAAAAGAAGACAAGCCAAAATCAAAACCTCAATTTAAGAAAAAAAGTTGCAGGCATAAAGATCAGACATGCCCAGAATTCTGAGGACACAACTTCTGAACGGGGAATGGGCTCAGACGATGCTAGACAATGCGGCAGAGGTAACAATAGCTCGCCAGAACCTGAAGGAATTTCTGGTGACAGTGGACTTGAATGATTCCATCACGGTGGAAACACCAGACACCAGGGTGAGCGTCCCACATAAGTTACACCAGATAACACTCCAAATGGAGGAGGACAAGTCCAGGAAAGTGAAGGGTCTCTTTTGGGAAAATCTGTCATCTGGGTATGACATCCTATTAGCTGAACAAGATTGGCCGCCAGCATTCATTATGGAGTGCCCTAGGGGGAAAACATAATTTTTCCAGCATTCTCCGACCTCGTTCCCATACACCTTAAACATGCATATGCATGGGAGTGGGCAGTAGCCCTAACCCCAGCATTGTACAAAAATCATGCCGGATGTGATGAGGATTCAACCCACCACGTGATCCCGTTAAAAGTTTCACCAAATGCACAGAGACAATACCCAATAAAGCAAGAAGCTAAAAAACAGGTCAGGGAGATCTTAGATCAACTTGAATACCAAGGGGTGATTGAAACATGCACCTCACCAATGAACAATCCTTTGTTTCCAGTATCAAAACCGGACAACTCATATCGTTTAGTTTTAGATTACAGACATTTAAACACATGCACAAAGACATTCGCTGTCCAAAACGCACATAGTGCCGCATTAATGAACATTGTGCGGAAAAAGTACAAAACTACACTAGATATCTCAAATGAATTCTTCTGCCAAAATATAGCGCCTGAAAGCAGGTATTTGACCGCATTCTCAGCGTTGGGGTCCCAACGACAATTTTGTCATCTCCCCCAGGGGTATAAGAACAGCCCGGGGGTATTCTCAGCAAGAGTTACTGAGTTACTCCAAAATTTTGATGAGGAAGCATTTTCCTATGTGGATGATATTTATCTGACGGACGATGACTTAAAAAGGCACTTGACCAGGGTGAGCACCATTATTATAGGATTCCCCTCTGAGGGCTACAAATTTAATTTTAAGAAATCTAAAATAGCCCACCTCAATGTCCTATGTTTAGGATACGAGCTTTCAAGTGAAGGGAAAAGCATGGCAGCTAACTTTTTAGAAATGTGTGCGCTGCTCCAACCGCCAAAAACATTGAAAAACTTGCAATCAATACTGGGATTCCTAAATTTCTGCAGAACATACATTTTGGATTACGCAGAAAGAGTAATACCTTTCTACGACTTAATAAAACCTGACTTTTCAGTTAAACATTGAACACAGGATCATTCAAATATCCTACGTTCGTTACAAGAAGACATGATTGCTTCCAAACACACAGACACGCGTAAACGCACACAACTTGGTGATCCGTGTAATAGCGGGTCAATGCGGGTACACTTATTTAACCTTCAATGAAGGAGAAACGGTACCAATCGCATACAAATCACACCTGTACATAAACGCAGAAATGCGTTTCACTTCAACAGAAAAAATACTGACAGCTGTTCAGACCGCTGTAGCAAGAGAAAGAGCACTGGCTCAGGGGAAACGCATAATTGTCGTAACCCCGGTACCAGCTTTAGAAGCTGTTACTAAGACGAGCATTCCGAATGCAAAAGCCTTACATCCGAGTTGGATACAATGGGCTAATTCTCTTAATGCAACGGACGTTGAATACAGATTTGATCCAAGCCTAAAAACACAAGCATTTCTGCAATACGAACAAGAATATCCTCTACCAAATGAGATTTTGCCTCTTGATCAGTATGACTATATTATTTACACTGACGGATCTGCTCAACCGGCCATAGGGAGTAAGCAACAATACAGCGCAGCATGTGCTATCGTTAAAGGTCGCATGCGGGATGGAAAGTTCCATCTGAGTTGCACAAAAACGTAATCTCTAGGAGACTGCACGGCTAAGTTGGCAGAGTTAAAAGCACTGATACTGGCACTTGTAAATACAGATCACGAATTCCCCACACTAATTGTGTGTGATTCCTTTTACTGTGTACAGTCATACAATGAGTACTTACAACATTGGGAACTAAACGGGTTTAAAGATGCAAAAGGTGGCACAATTAAGCATAAAATGCTATGGGAACAGGTAGTGGAGTTAAAAAATGAACTACCAAGGGCTCACGTGATACACACACCGAGTCATCAGCGTGATAGCGTTCACGATGAAAGGGAATTCATTGGGGATGAAGCCGCAAAGGGGGCTGTGCGAATGGCTTCCGTAGCTGCAATCACTCGTTCAAAAACGAGAATAGACGGCGAGATAATGGTGGCTGTCATTGCTTCACGCAAGGGCAGCTCAGCAGTATCGAAACATTTCCACTCAAGTACTCCTACAAATTAGATGCACAAAACATTCCATATGCTCAGATTACTGGAGTGGGGGATAGAGTAATACCAAATATGGATCGTAGGCAAGGTTTGATTGTTGCAGCACACAAGGGTTTTGGTTCTGCACATACAGGCGTTACAGCGACTATTTCACTACTGAAACAGCGCTACTGGTGGCCAGGTCTAGCAAAACAAACTAAAGATTACGTCTTGAAATGTGACATCTGCCAGCAGATGAAGGGCTCCACCATAAAACGCCCGGCGCAGACACCACTACTGATATCTGACAAACCTCTCGCATGTGTGTATCTGGATCACTGCGGTCCTTTACAATTTGATGGGGCTTACAAGTATATCTTGGTGGCAGTGGATTCTTGTTCCAGATTCCTATGGGTTTGGCCTCAGCGCTCGGCTGACGCCCGAACTGTTATAAAAAATTTGGGAGTCTTTATAGGGACATATGGAGTTGGCACGTTACATTCTGACCATGGCCCGGCGTTAAGCTCTCGGGCTTACAAAGTGGCCATGAAAAGTATGGGCGTAGCATTGCGATACTCCTCTCCGTACCATCCTGAGGGAAATTCGGTCGTGGAAAGGAAAAACCCGGACTTAAAGCAATCTTTAACAGCTAGGGTATTAGGCAAGGGCGGTAGTTGGGTCAACCACTTATATGGGGTTCTGAGAGCACTCAACAATCAGCCAAGAAGTTCTCTAGGGGGTGTCACCCCATATGAGGTCCTATTTGGGACGAGAATGTTGGTACCTGATCTTGATTGTGAAGGCACAGTGGCGGATGAGAAACCATTTGATATCCATGATCGTTTGGCTGTTTTACAGGATCTAAATGAATCAAGGACAAGACAAAGTAACGTCAACACCAAACAAACCGCCACTGGGGAAGTCAAGGCAGTCACAGCAAGATCTGTCTGGATCCCAAAAGTCGGGGATCTGGTCAGAGAGAAAATAGCGGACAAGAAAGAATTCGGGCCATCCTACAGAAAGCCTGTACAGGTCCTAGCAGTACAAGGAACAAGAACTGTACTTCTGCCGCCTCTTGCCGGGAAAAAGGACAAAAGATTTGTCTCAATTGACTTAATCAAACCACACTATGTGGCCGATACTGAACAGTAGTCCTCGTGGACTCCATAGCAGCAGACGCCCTCCTCTCGCTACAATCCAAGAAGTTCAAACAGAAAGACTCATCACGTTTGAACAGCCTCCTGTACGGAATGAAGGATTAAGCAACAGTGCTATGGAACTCTGTTGTGTCCACAGAAGACAAACCACGTAGTAGTTGTAGAAAGAAGTGTTGGTTTATTCTTAATATAGGAAGACAGCACCTAGGACCCTCACAAAGCAGCTCCTGTCATCAGCTCCCGTCCGTAACTCCCACCCCTGGAGCTTTCAAAGAGCTGACATTCTAACACCTAGGTAACAAATGAAGGTGTGAAGCAACATGCACCAATAGTAAGAGACACCACATGAATAAACAAGAAAGTGAGGATATAACACACCTTTCCCCTTAGAACAAAAAATAAATCAAATAACAAAATCCTCAAGATATTTTGGCAGACGTCTTACTCTCCCTCGCATGGAAATCAAGGAATTAGAATGTTCACCTTGAAATGAATTATCAACAAATGATGAAACTTTAGGCAAACAAGAATTGCCCTCCACCAAGGAGAGATTTGCATCAGCATCCAATACATCAGAGGGAATTTCAAGAACAGAAGGAGAATCATTGACAGAAACAGGTACAGTAAAACATTTTTGCACATCAGTAGATTCAGTTAAAGATGAATGTCCCTCAGCTACATCAGAAGAACAATTTCCATTGGATGAACCACAATTATAAAAATCATGTCCAGTTATACACCCAAAACCAGTAGAAAGAGAATCGTGACAATTATAAGAGGTATTGTCATCAGTACAAGCATTAAAATTATTGACTGCAGATTTATGTAATTTTGCCACTTTCCTTTTGCCCCACCACTTCCCACCAGTAACTTGCACAGCATGTTTATTCACCTGAACAATTTTAGTTTCAGGATAGAACTTGGAACCACCCTTCTTGAGAGGTCTCCTGATGCGAACAGACTCCCCCACCAGAAATTCCTCCAACTTGACTTTTTTGACATCATCATATCTTATTTTGGATTTAGCTTGACTATGTTCCACACGAAACCTGATTTGGTCGCTGTTGGGAATTTTTGCATCCACACCAGAATTGGAAATAACCCACTCTGGAGAAAGTTCATTGAAAGAATGTCTACCCCTCAATAGGACAAAAGGAGAAACTCCCGTAGTAGAATGAGGGGTGTTGTTATAAGACCAAATTCTCTCATCAACAGCATCTTGGACTTGTAAACCAGAAGAAATCGCTAGTTGGATGGTGTCTTTCAAGACACGGTTAACTCTCTCAACTAAACCGTTACCCTGAGGACTATAGAGAGCAGTAGTGAGATGTTTAATCCCAAACTTGAGGAAAAAATGTCTCATGTTGTTTGAAACAAATTGAACTCCATTATCAGAGATAATAAAAACAGGAATGCCCTCAGAATGAAATAGTTTCTTGAAAAATGCTATAACATTATCAGTATTGGGTTCTCTCATGAACTTAACAGAAACCCATTTAGAAAAGTAATCCACAACAGATAGAATATACCTGAAACCACCATTCAAACCACCAATAGGACCAACAAAATCCACACCTAATTTCTCCCAAGGTTTTTTAGGAAAGGCCACAGGACACAAAGGTGAATTAAAAGTACGGAGAGACTTCTCAGCGTGACCACACTCTTTGCAATTGTTCAACATAGACTCAACAAAGCTGTCCAGGCTAGGCCACCAATAATATAAACGTAGTCTCTTTTTAGTCCCAGTAATGCCAACATGCCCTTTGTGGGCCAAGGCAACCAACTTACTCCTTAACTGAGCAGGAGGAATTAACACAGAACCTCTCATGAGAAAAATACCTTCAACACTTAATTCCTCTTTAACTTTGAAAAAAGGTTTAAATTCCTCTCCTACTTGAGCTTCCCTAGGCCAACCAGACAAGATGAACTTCTTCAAAATGATTTGAGAATTGTCAGACATAGAGGTATGTTCCCAATCTTGGTACGAAATGATATCTTTGGCTAAAGCAAATCCATCTACCAAACCAACCACACATTCTACTTCCTCAATAATAGGAACGTCATCACAAGAGTTAGCTGGACACCTAGAAAGAAAATCAGCTCTGAAATTCTTCCCTCCCGGGATATGTCTCATAGAAAAGTTATACTCATACAGTTTTGAAAACAAACGAATTAATCTAGGACTGGCATTGCTTAAACCTTTGTCATTCCACATGAAAACTAAAGGTTTGTGGTCAGAGACCAACAAAAATTCTCTCCCCCACAAAAAGGTAGCAAAATGATGGACACCCCACACACAAGCAAGAGCCTCCTTTTCAATTGTGCTATAATTCTTTTCAGCAATAGTAAGTCTGCGTGAAGCAAAGGCTACTGTGTGTTCAATACCATCTATCATTTGGCTTAAAATGGCACCAAGACCTAAATTGCTGGCATCAACAGTAACAATAGACATAGCAGTGTCATTAAACGGTTGAAGAGAAGGAGCGTTAACAATCAAAGTTTTTAAATTCTTGAAAGCCTCCATCTGCTCCTCTTGCCAGACAAATTTCACATTGCTCCTAACAAGTCTCCTTAAAGGTTCACTAACCAAGGCAAAATTGTGAACAAAACGAGAATAGTATTCACTGAGGCCCAAAAATGACCTTAACTGATCCTTATCAGTAGGTTGAGCACAATCATTGATAGCTTTCATAAGGTCTTGCTTGGGTCTGATACCTGTGGAAGAAATGACATGCCCCAAATATTCAACTTCCTCCATTAAAAACTTACATTTTTGCTTTTTAACAGTCATTCCATGATCTTCAAGAATACCCAGGACCCGATCCAGTTTGAGTAAGTGATCCTTGATGGAATTTGATGAAATTAAGATGTCATCTTGATAGGTAAGAACATCTTTCTCATCACCAAGGAGCTGAAACATAAGTTTCTGGAATACAGATGCCGCTGAAGCGAGACCGAACGGCATTCTTAGAAAACGAAATGCTCCAAAAGGAGTATTGAAAGTGGTAAGGTCACGAGAGTCTTTGTTAAGTTCAATCTGGTGATACGCAGCTCTTAAGTCAATGGTGGAGAAAATCTTAGTACCAGAAAGTTGACCTAACATGTCCTGAATCCTGGGTAAAGGAAAACAGTCAACTTGAATATTTTTATTAAGAGACCTCAAATCAATGCATAATCTGAGCTCATCAGAATTCTTTTTTAAAGCAACCACAATGGGAGAAACCCATAAGGAGGAATCCACAGGCTCAATTACCCCATCAGAGCATAATTTTTGAATATGTTCTTTCAATCTCCCTCTAATACTCAAAGGAACATGTCTTACCTTGTGAACAATAGGGATGGCGTCAGGCTTGAGAATAATTTTATGCTCATAACCTTTAACCATTCCTAGTTTATCATCAAATACCTGCTGATGTTTTTTAAGAACTGAATCTAATGAAGAAATATTATCAGGTACAGAATTAACAAGGGAAATGGGGTGTTCCGTACCAGGTCTCAACATCATGCCAAGTTTGCCTTGGTCCCTCCAACCTAAAATGTTGTAACCTCTTTTTGCCACGTAGATCTTAGTATGAATGGATCTATCTTTAAATTGCACAGATTCAGGAAAATAACCCATCATATCTATTTCTTGACCCCCAAAAGCAATAGTGCGAATATCAGGTGGGGTTAATTCTAATGTATTCCATTCTTCCAAGAAAAATTTATCAGAAAGAATTGTTATAGGGGAACCAGAATCAACTGTGACTTTAGTGTCAACATTTCCAATTCTAACAATGCTAATGGGATCCCCAATATTATCATCAGAATTAGAATTAATCTTTACCATATCAACAGACAAAACTATTTTTTTACTTTGACCATCTATAATGTTTGCAGAGGAAGCAGCTTGAAAATCTTGTGTGTATAAGCTCATAACTTTATTAGGGTTCCTACACATCTTGGAAAAATTACCAATTTTCTTACAATTGGTGCAGAGTTTACCAAGCGCAGGACACGTTGGAGAATTGGCTAAATGTGATTTAGAGCCACATCTGAAACAATGTGTGTTTCTGTCTGTTTTTTTAAACTCAGGTTTGATAGTATTAGATTTAGTAGCATAAACATTAGATCCAGAACTAGAAATAGGCTTTTGACTGATTTTGTTTACTACTTCAGTGTTAATGCCCTTGGATTTATTTAATTCTTTAGTGGCAGTATTGGAACGCTCAATTCCTCTGGCTATTTCCAAAGTTTCTGTTAAAGAAGGATTCCTGCAACATAAAATTCTTTCCTGGATTCTGGAGTCATAGCAATTTACAACAATTTGATCTCTAAGATAATGTTCAATTGGAGCAACAAATTCACACGTAGAAGCAAGTGCCCTTAACTCAGCTACAAAAGTATCAATATTCTCATGCTCATACTGTTTACGAGTAAGGAATCTATGTCTCTCAACAATGACACTAGGTTCATCTTTAAAATGTTTTTCCAACCTGGCAATCGCCTCAGCAAATTCATCCCAGTCATCAGAAGGAGGGCGAACAATGGGAGGTTGATGATCAAAAATTCTCTGACCTTCAGAACCCAAACAATTATAAAGCATGGCATTCTTCCTGACAGCAGAAAATTTTACACCATCTATAGCTAGCAAATAACTATTAAAAGATTTATACCATTGGGTCCATTTTACTTTGGGAGTACCAGGCTCAGACAAGAAAGAAGAAGGAAGAATAGCTGTTTGAAGAGCCATGTTAAGGAAAAAATATATATAATGGTACAGAAATAAAGCATACAATAATAACAACTGTATAAAAATTAATTAGAGTGTGTAGTCATGCAATAGAAAAATATGTAGACAGGTGTGCGCGTCACCGCGCTTGACCACAACAGTATTGTAGTAAAACAAGTAGAGTGTCACAGTAATAAATGAAGAGCAGAAGGATAAAGAGGTGTGCGCATCACCGCGCATAAAGTACTCACCAAAGAGAATGTGGAATGAAATATCAGTAAATGCAAATGTACTTTGCCAGAGGAAGTCTGTTTTTAGAACTCCAAATATTAAAAATTTTAAAATAATAGGTAAATGTGCTTTGGATAAATTACCAAACTTCTGGTTGCCAAAGAGGTGTGCGCGTCACCGCGCCAGCTAAAGAAAGCCAAAATGCCAAATAAAGTGAAAACAGTGGAACTCACTGTAATGCAGGTCTTCAGAGGAGGTGTGCGCGTCACCGCGCTGAATGCTGATGAAAAGCAGGCAGGGGAGTGTTTAAAGGTGATGAATTTCCCCTTTAAGGCCGTCACGCAGCAACCGGAGACGTGCTCTGCGTGAGACTAAATTTGTAAAATGAAAGACACTGTGAAAAGGCAGGCTGCAGGCAACTCCGGGATGGTGGTAAAAGTTTATAATAAATCTGACACTCGAGGATGACACTAAACAGATGAGGTCGTCGGGAGAAAGGACGAAACCAAACACCATCCAAACGTCGTGTAGAGGAGTCAGGCAGCCGTGGGAATTCTGCGTGAACCCATTTTGTAAAAATGAAAGACGCTGTGAAAAGGCACACTGCAGGCAACTCCGGGCAGCTGGTGAAAGATTATAATAAATCTAACACTTGAGGATGAAACGAAGTAGATGAGGTCGTCGGGTGAAGGACAAAGTCAAACACCATCAAAGCGCTGTGCAGAGGAGTTAGGCAGCAGTGAGAATTCCATGGAGAACCGTTGGTGCTTGAACAGGTAGGAAAAATAACTGTCTGAACAGAGGCACATGTATAAAGGATTGGATAGAAGAAAGTTCAATAAAATTTCAAAAATGACATCTGCACCAAGATAAAAACGATCAGGGCAGTGACCAGACAAATGAGAGTGGAGGTTAGTAAAATAGTAACGGGGAACGTAGTAAAAAGCATTGAAAGCTCCACTAAAGCAGCAAAATTTGAAAGTAATTATCGATAAAGAGACTGCAAAAAATTGGAGGGTTCCTAAACATGAAAAATAATCCTTGAATGGTTTTCAAATAAACGAAGCAAAGGTAACCACGCGTAGAGATGGCTTCTCAGGGTGCTGGCTTCAATCCCAGTCGTCGCCAATTCATGTTGTGTCCACAGAAGACAAACCACGTAGTAGTTGTAGAAAGAAGTGTTGGTTTATTCTTAATATAGGAAGACAGCACCTAGGACCCTCACAAAGCAGCTCCTGTCATCAGCTCCCGTCCGTAACTCCCACCCCTGGAGCTTTCAAAGAGCTGACATTCTAACACCTAGGTAACAAATGAAGGTGTGAAGCAACATGCACCAATAGTAAGAGACACCACATGAATAAACAAGAAAGTGAGGATATAACACACTCGTTCCCCTTGAACCCGAAGTTCATCTACAAAATGAAACTCAGAACACCACTCAAGTTGCAATCAGACCAAATACAGACGTCTACGTCAACATGCCTCGACGAGAGCGAAATGCGATTTCAACAAATCTCGATGCAATTCCTACAATTGATCGAACTGCTTCTGGCTACTTCATGAACTTTGATACGTTTTCTTTGGATCCAAGTGAACCAGAAACGAAGCCAGCCCAAAATTCACGCAAAAAGCAAGTTAAGGACTTTCTAAACTTTCTTAAAAAGATTTACCTGGTATCGCCTTGGTTAGAACTCTGGGTAATTAATGGGATTCTATTTTTTCTTTTCTGGCTAGGCTTAGTTATAACTTTTAGCATGCTTATTAATGGACGATATCTTCAGCAAAGCTCTACGGCCCCGAAAGTTAATTTATTTTAAAACCACATCAATCGTCTCATCGTGAACAGAGAGACTTGTTATCAGTGAACATCCCAGCGGTTCCTATACCGAATGATATAGTTTGGGACAAGGTTGATTTCGAAATATTCGGTCCGACTGAACTTTTAAAAATTTCTCATTTGTTTAAAATTTCATTAAGTGATATCATTACCTCCAGTACATTTTCTGATGATTGGACTCTGAAACTGTTAATAACATGTTGACTGATTTAGAAAAAACTGCTGCATTTCCGAACACTCAAATGTTAGAAAGTAATTCAGACTATGACACTTTGTACTGTTACCAGCATTATGGTCACCATTTCCTGCACAAATCTATTTCACCTAGAAATGTTTTTGAGTACCATCAGTGGGAACATTGAGCTACACCACCAAAAAGTAGTTCGCACACATTTGACAGAAATTTTCATATTTTTCAGGTTTTAACACCACTGACCCGACCTCATATTATTATAAGGTTACACCAACATCAGCACTGAAAATTATGTTGACAAACACCAAACAGATTTACTCTGCTTCCTTTATTGCCCAACTGTCTGAACATGGTTTTGACCTATGGAAGGACACAATAGACTTAAAATCAGTTTGGGGTTCTAGGGACTGGCAAGTCCAGGGAACAGAAGCGCTATTTAGAGCATGCCTCATTCCACAGCAGATGATATTTCTAAATGAAACTGTGCAACAGACATCCTGTCTACCCAATAAAGCAAGAAGCTAAAAAACAGGTCAGGGAGATCTTAGATCAACTTGAATACCAAGGGGTGATTGAAACATGCACCTCACCAATGAACAATCCTTTGTTTCCAGTATCAAAACCGGACAACTCATATCGTTTAGTTTTAGATTACAGACATTTAAACACATGCACAAAGACATTCGCTGTCCAAGGACCTGAACACACCTTGATTTCCAACACCATCACAGATGGGAGGGTGGCACAATTCGACTTCACTGGAAGGGGCAACAGTAGATGACATTTTACAGTACAATAGATCAGACCCTAATTGGGAAAAATGGGTGGTTTGGCCCTTGGACACAAACATATGTCATAAACGATTCTTGGGTATCACCGAAGGGTTCAATATCCATAGGCCAGACCCGCGTTATGTACAAAGAGAACACCCATGGGTAGTGACATCCTACAGTGTTGGGAAGTTGTGCCTTGATTGGCTAGAAACCTCAACACTAACAGAAGTGAAACAACACTAAGCCTTACTCTCACAAGACATGGATCTTAGGGATTTTTTACAAGGTCCCAAGAAACAAGGTCAGAAACGTTTCATATATGCCGGTATTTATGCTGCCTATAATAAAAATTGAAAAATATTCCAACAAGAGGCCGCAGAGAGAATACGGGAAATAGACCGTATTAACTTAGAAAAATCGTTGGCTGGGGTAGACAATGGGTTAACTTTGTCCTCCAGAATATATTATTTGGGCAACATTGTATCTTCTGCGATAGATATCCTAGAACAAGATTTGGCCATACTACAACACAGGCACTCAATTACGTTCTATCATGTTATTGAGCTGGACGCTGCAATCTTTGCGTGCAGGATTTCTGCCTTGGCGTTTTATAAACAGTACGTCTCTGTTTTCTGAATATAATCTAACAGATAAACAGGTTGAAATGGCACAAAGGGGAGCTAAATATACAATGCTGCGTATTGAAAAACTGGACCGACTACCATTTACAGTAGTGGGAGCTCCGTCTACTGAATGGCTAATCCATGGCCACATAACTCTACCGGTCACTACTTTTCAGTTTCAATATTGCCTTGAACAAAGGCAGGCGGGCAAATATGAAAAAATGGGTAAGGAATACATTAAGGAATCCTGGGATTTACCATATAGATTTCGATGCCGGAGTAGGGATCGAGAAGTGTTTCTAAGTGGTACAAACTGCAAGAGTGCTTTGAGCGGTTCTCTCATGTCTCGGACATTTCATTGCACGGAGCGTGTAATGGGTCGATAGCAAACTTGTTCTGCCACATGAAAGGGACTCCAGCTGCCGTGATTAAACCGGTATTCGAGCTGCTCTCAAATGGGAGTTACTTGATGCTGAACGATCAAGGTTGCTGTGGTATGCTTCCGGGCATTCCTGAATAGAAAAGGCGCCCCCCTAAATGCAAAACTGTGTAGGTCTGGGAGTAAAGGGGAAATAAACCAAAAATAAATGCACAACCTCCCACGTAACCTATATTTCTTTAGTATTAGCTAACATGTAGCATTGAAATGGGTCAATTACTATTACTCAATATTTCTCCACACATTGGTCAATCTTTTATATTTCATTTATTTTATTCTTCATATCATTAAAAACAGATTATTCAAGACCAGGAAAGATTGATCATGATTATCACTAGAAAGAGTATAACCAGATTTGTACTTAAAATTTTGGGATGAGAAGCAATGCAGAACAAATGTTATAATGAGCATCATGGTCTTGAATAATGTGTTTTTAATGATATGAAGAATAAAATAAATGAAATATAAAAGATTGACCAATGTGTGGAGAAATATTGAGTAATAGTAATTGACCTATTTCAATGCTACATGTTCGCTAATACTAAAGAAATATAGGTTACGTGGGAGGTTGTGCATTTATTTATGCTTCCGGGCATTGCCTATCTGGTCACTGTGAACTCCAGGGTTACTTGCTGTACGCAAGTATTGTTTCCCCCAACAAGTACAGTCAGGGAGGCGCAGTTATGGCCTTCACTGAATGTTTCCTTTATACAATTTGATACATTGAGCAGACTGAAAGCCATGCTTTTACAGCACACCGTACCCTTAACCTCCGCTCAAGAGACCTTTGATCTTCAAATCGCAAGGACCTCGACTGAGATACAGGCCACTTATACGTACAAACTGCCCCATTCATTTCGCAGAAATGGTGGGTCGTATCTTTAATATGTCTGATACGAGTGGTATTGTACACCTATTTAAGACCATAGGGTCAGGACTTCTTAGCATCTTTCAGACAATCCTCGGAGTTATCCCGAACTTTATACACTCCGTATTTGGAAGCATTTTTGGAGGTCTACCTCTGATCCTGCTAGCAATAGCGGGAGTCCTGATTGTCATTTACCTGCTACGCAATGGACGGCCCAATTACCAACGAGATGGCAAAAGCGCTCCTGGAGTGGAAATACCGTGAACGCATGGTACAACATCTGGGCACACCTCGCCTAAGGGAACTAAGCGCCTCTTGGTTCCTATCGTTTAGACCAGTCTGGATGGACTGCATCTTACCTGTTCTTCGATGCCTGTTTTGCGGTGAAGAATGCGTGTTGGACCTCCGTCTGACACTTGCGACGGACACGCCTGTGGACTTAAATACAAGGCTGGAACCCCTGAGGGCCCATGCTCGGCAATGTAAAAAAATGTAAAATGTAAAAAATTTCCCCAGCGTATTCCCATCTTGATGGCTGCATTCCTCGAGAATCCGCAGGTGCCTTTTACAACTGGGGTGAGCTTTAGCTCCACCACTAGCAGCCAGGTATCGACTACAGCACCGGCTGCCTCTACACCAGCTATTGGCAGTACCGAATATCATCTGTGCTCCATTGACGTACTCTGTGAGGTGTTACAAGGACCGTCCCCTGCAGCAGCAAGCAGCGATGATGTTGTGTCTCCCAGCGAGGACATTTAATCTGTAATTGGCTTGTCGTGTGCTGGGAAAGTATTCGGATTTTCATTTTCACTAAACTTAACTAAATTTGGAACATTTCCTACAAAATTGACACTTTCTCGCTAAAAAGCATGGCCTTTTGACGCTTGTAGAACCTCAACTTATATAAACAAACTCAATTAGGACTGTGACTTAAGTGACCATTCCAAAAAATGATTTTTGTATTTTTTTTTTTAACCTTTTTATACTGTTTTTAAAATGATTTTAGAACAAGGTTTTACAGAACTCACTGAAAAATGTTTATGCACTACTATCTGGTAAAGAGTAGAGTTCACTAGCATTTTTATCATTGTTGACTGTTCGGAAGAGGAGTGGATGTTATGTTTCATATAGGTACCCTAATATAGGCCCGGGTAACATCATACCCCTTCACCTACATTACCTCCCCTACACTACACTGTAACGAGCCTTTTAGGATTGAACCTTTACCTAGTTCTAGTCCTGGGTGCAGAAGGAGGGTTTCTCCTAAACAATAGAGTCCTATAACTCCATCAATAGACTCGCACAGTATGAATGAATATTCATAAGGGTTCTTAGAAACCAGGCTGGGGCTACACCACCTTCCTCCCCATATCTACATACACGGTTCATCTCATACGTCATCTTCAAATCCAACAATGGCTAATACAAGTAACAAGGGACAAAGGAGCCCTAGATACTTTCTGTATAAATATAGCACCTCTTGCTAGTGTTAGAGGGAACCGAAACTTCCAGGCCGACACACTGACCAGAGACGCTGAGGCTCCTGCATGCAGACGCTCCAGCTGACAGTGTTCTGAACATCCCTTGCGGGGTGTCCACCTCGAGACCAAGAAGGGCTCCTACATTCTCACACCTCAGGTAATGGGGTTCGACTAAGTCCTAGAGGGATTCTTGGCTTTACATCTACTCACATGCTAGGTACACTTAGGTACATCTAGATAGGCATCGTAGGAGTACGTGCTTTCTTTTATCAATGCATTTTATATTCATGTATTTATTCATGCGTATTGCAAGATGGTAGAACTGTACTATCCATTTATATTCATTGTACTGCTAATCATATATCTCTGCTACTGTCTAATGGTTGTTGCAGCTCATATATTCTACACAAGAATAACTGTTCAATAAATCCTTATTGAAACGCCCAGGCTGTTTATTCTGTGTATCTCTGAGACAAGATAAATAAGCACGAGTGACTGAGCGAAAAGTAGTACATTGTTTCCACGATCTTGAGGGATCAGGGTTGTCATGTTCTGAGGTTGCCAGAAACTAATCTCTCCCCGATAAGAGGAGACACTAGTGGCACTGTGAGCTAGCTTATGCAAACAGGCTAACATTTCTCGGTGGGGGTGCTCAGAATCAGTCTGCCACCAAGCCCCACAGTTTGTTATCCGAACGCGCAGGTCCTGTATGGGCAATATAGGAAATACAAGATAGAACAGGAGGAAAAAGATGAGTAATGCCCTTAAAGAAGCGATTTACAACAGGGGACTTGAAAAGAGAAGGCTGATCAGGAAGCCTAAGAAAGGCTGAAATGGCTGAGAGATAGCCCTTAAGAGTGCCCAGAGCAGAGTCCTGCTGGGCCAAAGAAAGGAGGAACAAGAGAACCTCAGAAAGAGGGGCTGAAAGGGGATCCACAGCCTTTGCTGTGCACCATGCCACAAATTTGTTCCATCTGCAGGCGTATACCGTCTTAGTGGAGGGACGCCTGGCTGCGAAGATACCATCACAGGCTTCGGAGGAAGGTCAAAGGCTATCAACTGTCGCCGCTCAATCTCCACGCAAGGAGGTGGAGGCTGGACAGGTTCGGGTGGAGGACCATCCCCTGCTGCTGCGACAGAAGATCCTCCCAAAGAGGCAGTCGGATCGGAGGATCGATGGCCATGTGTAACAGCTGGGGATACCAGACTCTTCGTGCCCAATCCGGAGTCACAAGGATGACTTGGGCCCGGTCGCGCTTGATCTTCTTCAGTACTCTGGGCAGAAGTGGTAAAGGCGTATAGAAGACCGCAACTCCACTCGCGATGAAAAGTGTCACCTAGTGATTGCTGCCTTGGAAATTCCAAAGCGCAGAATTGCTGACATTGCGCGTTCTATTCGGTGGCGAATAGATCTAACCAAGGCTCTGCCCACTGCTGAAAGAGACCTTGCACCACCTCCGAGTGAAGTTGCCATTCGTGATCCATCATGCACCTGCGGCTGAGTTCGTCCGCCCTGGCGTTCAGGGAACCTGCCAGGTGTTGAACCACCAGGGATATGCCCTGATGTTCCAGCCATGTCCAGAGACGGAGAGCCTCTTGACATAGGGTCCACGACCCCACCCCGCCCTGTTTATTGCAGTACCACATGGCGGTGGTGTTGTTCTTGAACACCTGCACTACTCTTCCCCGGACAGAGGGAAGGAATGATTTTAGTGCAAGACGGATCGCCTGAAGCTCCAGAAGGTTGATGTGGAGCCCGAACTCCGCCGGAGAGTAGAGGCCTCTGATCTCCGCCTCCCCATGTGACTGCCCCATCCCGGGAAGTGATGCATCGGTCACCACTGTGAACTCTGGTTGGGGAAGGGAGAGGGATCTGCCGTCGACTCAATCCTGGCTCGTTAGCCACCACTGCAGTTGGTGTGCAGTGCCCTCCGAGATCTGGACACAATCGGACAGGTTCCCCTGATGTTGAGTCCACTGGAACTTCAGGTCCCACTGCAGAGGCCGCATATTCCACTTGGCATTGTCCACCAGCAGGATGCAGGAGGCCATCAGGCCCAGTAGCCTGAGGGTCATCCTGACCGAAACCCGGGATAGAGGCTGAAAGATCGGAATCATAGCCTGAATATCCCGGACTCGCTGTTCGGGGGGGTAAACCCAAAACTGCGTAGTGTTCAGAACCGTTCCGATGAAGAGGAGCTTCTGAGACGGAGTCAGGTGCGACTTCGGCACGTTGATGGAGAACCCCAGCGAACGCAGGAGGTCGGCCGGTGGGAGACGACAGCCTGGGGCGAGCCCGCCTTCAACACCCAGTCGTCGAGATAGGGGAAGACTGGAACCTCTGATCTGCGCAGGTGAGCTGCGAACACCGCCATCACTTTCGTGAACACCCGAGGGGCGCTGGTAAGGCCGAAGGGGAGCACTGAAAACTGAAAATGCTCGTGGCCTACCGTGAACCGTAGGTAACACCTGTGGGCCGGCAGGACGGAGATGTGAAAATAGCCAACCTGCAAGTCCAACGCTACCATCCAGTCTCCAGGGTCGAGGGCAGACAGGAAGTGAGCTAGCGTCAACATTTTGAACTTCTCCTTCCGGAGGAAGAGGTTGACGTTCCTGAGATCCAAGATAGGACGCAGGCCTTTGTCCTTCTTGGGCACCAGAAAGTAGTGGGAGTAGCAACCACGACCTACTTCTGGGGCAGGAACTCGTTCGATGGCTCCCTTGGCCAAGAGAGCCATAACTTCCTGTTGGAGAAGGGCCAGATGATCCTCCGACATGCGATGGTGCTGAGGTGGCATGGATGGAGGGGTAGTCTCGAAGGGGAGGGAGTAGCCCCTTCGGACTATTTGCAAAACCCACCTGTCCGACGTGATGGTACGCCAGTGGGGGAGGTGATGGCGAATCCTGCCACCCAATGGCAATTGGTGGCCCTGAACGGTCGGACTAGGAGGGTTTGGAGGCTGCTGCAGAGGGGGCTGTGGTGGACTGGCCCGCCCGCTGGCCCCCAGAACCCCGGCGGTGGTTCCCACGTCTCCGGCCGCGCAGGGGCTTAACAGCTTGCGCCGGCCTTTGGCTCTGGGCAGGACGTGGCGGGGCACCCCTTCCGTAGCCACGAAAGGGGCGAAAAGCAGACTGCGCAGGGCGGGTGGAGAGGCCCAAGGACTTGGTTGTAGCCCGAGAGTCCTTAAAGCGCTCTAGCGCGTTGTCTGCCTTGTCGCCGAACAGGCGACGGCCATCAAAGGGCATGTCCATAAGAATGGATTGGACATCCCCTGAAAAACCAGTCGACCTCAGCCAGGCGTAGGGTCGAAGGGCTACCGACGTGGAAATAGTCCTGCCTAGCGAGTCGGCGGTATCCAGTCCACAACGAATGGCAAACTTTGCAGCGTCTCTCCCCTCGGCAACTGCACGGGAGAGTACGGCCCGGGTCTCCTCCAGGCACTGGGGCAGCACTTACGCCACTGTATCCCACACAGAGTGGGTGTAACGGCCCAACTGACATGCGGTGTTTACCGACCGCAGTCCCAAGCTGGAGGAAGAAAACATCTTCCCAAGATGGTCCAGCTTTTTGGATTCCCTATCAGGTGGTGCGTTAGGGAATGCACCTTTGGATGTGGAGGCTTGGACCATCAAGCTCTCAGGGGTGGGGTGTTGGGAAAGGAAAGTTGGGTCAGCCGGGGCCAGGCGGTGGCGTCGGGCAATCATCCTATCCACAGGAGCCCCTGTGTTGGGCCTGGACCAGGTGCCCAAA
Source organism: Calotriton arnoldi (assembly GCA_963921515.1). NCBI lineage: Eukaryota > Metazoa > Chordata > Amphibia > Caudata > Salamandridae > Calotriton > Calotriton arnoldi. The sequence goes on from CAWUFW010000964.1 coordinate 1,451,738, forward strand.
AGGATGTCAGTGAGTGCTTCATTAAACGTTAGCAGGGGCTCCGAAGAGCTCGCTGCTGGTTGAAGCACCTCTGTCAGGAGGTTAGTCCTGACTGCCACCGTAGGTAGCTCGAGGTTGAGAGCCTCGGCCGCCCTACGCAACTCCACAGCATAAGACGCTCCCTCCTCCGTAGCCACGGTAGGAGGAGACAACATGCCAAGGTCTGGTGCGGTATCCAGACCAGTGGCCTCCCCCAGTTCCTCTCTCCAGTCCGGTTCGTAACCTAGCTGGTCAGTCAAAGGGTCTCCAGACCCCTCCCAGTCCTCCTCACCCTCCTCTGGCTACCAATCTGGTCTCAAAGAGCCAATCAATCAATCAGGGGTTTGTTAAAGCGCTACTACTCACCCGTAAGGGTCTCAAGGCGCTAGGGGTGGGGTGGGGGGGGTGCAGGTTCCATTCCATCAAGGAGGGGGTCTGTCGAAGAGCCAGGTTTTGAGGTTTCTTGCGAAGATGGGGAGCGATGTTGTCTGTCTGAGGAGCCAGGGTAGAACAGGGGCACAAAACAACCCGTCAACGCCGGTCCGGCTCCGTGTCTACATCGGGGTGGAGGCCGGGGTCGACGCCAGCTGGGGACACAACCGGCGTCGGCTGCGGACGTGGTGCCGGTGGAATCGGCTCGACCGGTGCCGATCCCGATCCAGGCCTGGATCCAAGGGGGCCCTGCGGTGCCGGGGCCAGAGCCGCCGCCGTCGAAGAGCCAGGGCCCCCAGCCGAGTCCGCGGGGCCCGAAGGCACGCAGGTGGAGCCGGGCTGCCCAAAGATGGCATGCATCGCTTCGTAAAAGGTGCGTGGCTGGGGTCACTCCGGGTCCCGGGTAGGGAGGGAAACTCAGAGTCGACCGTTGGGGCTCCGCACGCGGAGCCGCGGGAGGGGCACCACCCGCATCCCTCGTCGCATTGGCCGACCGACGGGGAGAAGTCGAAGAACGACGGTGCTTCTTCGACTTCTTCTTGTGCTTCGACTTACCTGAGGAGTGAGAAGACTTTGAAGAAGACTGGTGGTGGTGGCTCCGCGACTGGTCCCTCGACCTCCCACGCGACCGGGACCTCGAACTGCGCGGAGCAGACTGCCGTGCCTCGAGAAGCTTTCGGGCCTGCTCCCGCAAAGACTTCGGATTCATAGTCCGGCAGTCGGAGCACGACTTGGGGTCGTGGTCGCGCTCCAGGCAAACGCGGTGCGGATCAGTCACCGACATCAGCCGGCTGCAGGAACCACAAGCCTTGAAACCGGGCATCCCTGATGTGCACCAGGAGTTGAAGACTCAAAATCAATGCCGACAAAAGTCGGCAAAAAGTCAGTCAAAAAGTGACTGGAGGTAACGCTCTCTCCGGATCTGCGCTGGCTGGCGCGGAAAAAGAAAACTGGCGTCAGCGCATGAGGGTGGCGTCTAAGTAGCTACTGCAACGTCATTCTGGCAACCACGACGCCAACGACTAACGCGGAGCCGATCGACGCCACCTTTCGACGCGCAGAGGTACTGCTGACGAAAAATTCTCCGGATCCAGTCTGACGCCTGGGGGTAATTCTAAGGTAAGGAATCTATAACTAATTGTCTCTTAGATAGGATAAATAGGAGAACCTGAGAAAGGGTGGGTAGATCCGGGATCGATTTGTCTTTCTGTACACCAAGCCACAAATTTCGCGTCACAGCAGGCGTAAACCGCCTTGGTGGAGGGATGCCTAGTTGCTAAGATAAAGTTACAGACTGCGAGAGGAAGGTCAAAAGCCGTCAACCACTGCCGCTCATTCTCCAAGCAAGAATCTGGAGCGTTGACAGTTTCGGGTGGAGAACCCTCCCCTGCTGCTGTGACAGAAGATCATCCCGAAAGGGCAGCCTGATCGGAGGACCGATGGCCATGCTCAACAGCTCAGGGTATCAGACACTCAGTGCCCAGTCCAAACCGTCAAGGATGAGTTAGGCCTGGTCGTTCCTGATCTTCTTGAGAACTATGGGTAGGGGGGGGGTATGGGCAGAAAGACATACAGGAGGTCTGAGCTCTACTTGAGACGAAAAGCAGCTTCAAGAGAGAGTCATCTTGGAACTGCTGACATTGCATGTTCTCATCGGTGGCGAACAGATCTAACAAAGGCTCTCCCCACTGCTGAAAGAGACCTTGCACCACCTGTGGATGGAGACGCCATTTGTGATCCGCAAGGCATCTCTAGCTGAGCTCGTCCGCTGTGGCATTCAGAGAGCCCGCCAGATGTTGAACCACCAGGGATAAGCCCTGCTGTTACAGCCATGTCAGAGAAGCAGGGCCTCTTGACAACAGGTACACAACCCCACCCTGCCATGCGTGTTGCAGTACCACATGGCAGTGGTTGTGTCCATGAACACTTGCACTAGCCTTCTCTGGATGGAGGGTAAGAAAGGCTTTCAATGCCAATTGGATCACTCAGAGTTCCAACAGGTTGGTGTGGAGTACGAATTCCGCCAGAGACCAGAGTCCTTTGATGTCCACCTCTTCCAGGTGGCTGCCCCATCCACAGAGTGACGCATCTGTCACTACTGTCAGATCTGGTTGAGGAAGGCAGAAGGGTCTACCCCAACCCAATTGCAGTTCTTAAGTCACCCCTGCAGATCCTTTGCAGTTCCCTCCGAGATCTGGACCATGTCAAAGAGATTCCCCTGATGCTGCACCCACTGGAAATTCAGGTCCCACTGCAGAGCCCGCATATGCCAATGGGCATGAGTCACAAGCAGGATGCATGAGGCCCAGCAGCCTCAGAGTCTGTCTCACTCGAAATTCAGGATAGAGGCTGAAGCTTCGGTATCATAGCCTGAATATCCTGGATTCGCTGTTCGGGAGGTTAGGCCTGAAACTGCATTGTGGCCAGAACAGCTCTGATGAAAGGGATTGACTTCAGGAATGTTGATAATGAACCCCAACAAATGCAGGAGGTCCTCCGTAGTCTGGAGATGGGAGACGACAGCCTGGCATGAGCCCACCTTCACAGCCAACCATGAAGATAGGAGAAGACTGGCACCCCTGATATCTGCAGATGAGCTGCAACCGCCGCCTTCACCTTGGTGAACACCCAAGAGGCACTGGTGAGGCCAAAAGGGAGCACAGCAAACTGAAAGTGCTCGTGGCCCACTGTGAACTGCAGGTACCGCCTGTGGGCAGGCAGGATGGGAATGTGTTAATATGCATCCTGTAAGTCCAACGATACCATCCAGTCTCCTAGGTCCATGACAGACAGGATCTGAGCAAGAGTGAGCATCTTGAACTTCTTCTTGAGGTAGAAATTGAGAGAGCGCATGTCGAGGATAGGACGAAGGCCTCCATCCATCCCGGGCACCAGAAAGTAGCAGGAATAGCAACCACGTCCTACTTCTGGTATCAGCACTCTCTTTATAGTTCCTTTGGCCAAAAGGGCAGCCACTTCCGGGCGGAGAAGCGATAGGTGGCCGTCCATCAGCCTGTTAAAGTAGGTGGCATGGAGGGAGGGGCAGACTCAAAGGGTAGGGAGTAGCCCCCAAGGACAATCTGCAAACCCACCTGTCCTATGTAATGGACTGCCAGTGGCGTAATGGTGAATTCTGCTGCCCACTGAGTGTTAATGATGAGAAATGGGTAGACTAGGAGAGTTTGGAGGCTGAGGCTGCCAGGAGATGAGGGGGCGCGGGGTGGACTGACCCAACCGCTGTCTACCTGACCAACGGGCCGGTTGGAACCACGTCCATGGACATGCTGATGCTGGAAAGCTTGTGTGCTGTGGTGGTTGGTCGGGTAAGGACCTGATTGTACTGCCCTTCTGAGGCCACAAAAGGAGCGAAAGGCGGATTGAGGGTGACGAGTAGCCATAGAAAGGCCCAAGGACCAGGCTATAGCCCTGCTGTCCTTAAATAGATCCAACGCCAAATCCACCTGCTCTCCGAAGAGATGGTAGCCATCAAACGGCATGTCCATGAGTGATGACTGGACATCCCCAGAAAAGCCAGCAGTCTTCAACCATGCGTGGCGTCGCAGGGCCACTGTTGAGGAAACTACTCTGCACAGTGAGTCGGCGACGTCTAGTCCACATCTAATGGTGAACTTAGCTGCATCCTCCATGTCGGCAACAGCCTGGGAGAGCATGGCCCGGGCTTCCTCAGGAACCATAGGCAGGACCTGTGCAACCGTATCCCACAGAGCGTGAGAAAAGCGATCCAAAAGGCAAGCGGTGTTCACGGACTGCAATGCCAGGCTGGTGTAAGAAAAGATTTTGACTAAATTGTCCAGTCCCTTGGAATCCCGATCCGGCGGGGGAGTTGGGAATGTACCAGGATTTACGTTCGTAGTGTAGGATTGGACCACCAAGCTCCCTGGGGTAGGGTGTTCCATGAGGAATTTGGGGTCACCTGGAGTGGGAGATGGGAGATTTTCCTGTTCACAAGAGCCCCTGTGCTGGGCTTGGACCAGGCCCCAAGCAGGACATTAGTAAGTGCTTTGTTGGATGGGAGAAGCGGTTCAGAAGGGGACAATCCCGGTTGAAGGCACTTCCATCAAGACATTAGTCTTAACTGCCACAGAGGGCAAGCTAAGGTCCAAGACCTCAGCCGCCATCCGCACCACCACTGCGAATGACGCTCCCTGCTCCATAGCCACGGTAGGGGCAGAAAGCATGCCAGCATCTGGAGAAGTGTCCAGTCTACTGGCTTCGCCCAGATCCTCACACTAGTCCACGGATTCACAAGGCTGGTACTCTTCAGGGTCCAACCACTCCTCCCATTCGTCCCAGAGACCTAGCCCATAGGAATAGGGCTCAGGCTCCAGGCTTGGATGGCATGGATACAGTCGGTGCCAAAGTCGGCATCTGGCGACACCCTTCCGGCTCCATGTCGGAGTTGAGGATGTAAATGTGATGGCACCGCTGGGGGGCGCCAAGGGCTCCAGGAGCATCGGCCTCAGGACCGGAGCCAGGGAAGGTCAACATGTCATGACCGGCGCCAATCCGGATACATCTATGGATCCATGGGGCCCAAATGGCACCAGAGTCGCCGGCGTTGATCCAATAGGGACCCCTTCCAAACCCACAGGCCCAAAGGCGCATAGCCTCATAAAACTATTTAGTTGAGTGGAGGTCGCTCCAGCTCCCAGAAACTCGGGGAGGCTCGGAGCAGACGCAGGTGCTGGCTCAATCGCATAGCCAGAACTCAAGCAACGCTCTCTTGTCGGTGGATGGACGAGAAGTTTCTTCTTGTATTGGGGCTTACCCAAATGACCACACAACTTCGAGTGCAACGAGCTTCTCGGACTCTGCAACCCCTCCTGGGACCTTCCTCTCGACCAGGATCTGGATCATCGTGGCGTCACATGTCGAGCCTCCAGCAGCTTGCGGGATCGCTCCCTCAAGGCCTTCGGGTGCATGGCATGGATATCAGAGCAGACCTTTGGGTCATGGTCATGCTCGAGGAACCAGAGGCCCACAAGGTGCAGGTCTGTCACCGACATCGAGCGGTGAAAAGCGCCGCAGGGCTTGAAGCAGCCTTCTTGGATGACATTCCTGCCACACCAGGAGGAAAAAAAACTAAAAAAAAGAACTTCGACAAAACTTCGAAAAAAGTTAGTCAAAAATGTACTAAGGAGTAGCTTTTTCCGGATCTGCACTGACTGACGTCTGTTCTTCTCTTTCCGCGCCAGAGCGCTGGGTGGCACCTATATAGGTACTGTGCACGTCACTTTCGGCGCAGACGATGCCACCTACCGACACCCAGTGGTATCGTTCAAGACTTTTTTTTCAGATCCAGTCTGATGCCTGAGGTTACTTCTAATGTAAGGATTTTGTGGTAAGAAGTCTCTATAATATACTGCTCCCAGCATGTGGCTCACTTGCAGACTCCCACTGAAGCACTTAACAGGAAGAATACCTTGTCGAGCAGTCTAATTATTTGTAAAATACCAAATGTTGCAGAGTTACAGGATCTGATCTTGCTGCCTCTCTGACAAACAATCGCAACACTAATTAGTGAATGTGTAGTTAGATTCTCATTCCATCCCTCATCAAGAAGAGGGATTTAATGCCTGTGAGACAAGATGCGCACATTTTGTGGTTCAATTTTCAAGGAGCAGGATCTGTGTTCTCTTACTGCGATGGGGAAGAGGAAGCAAGAAAAGACCAGCACTAGCAAAGCCATTGGTCTCACCAGCAGAAGAACTATTGGTTTTGTCTATGTTTTGTTTAGCCATGCTGTACAGCAAAGCGACTACTGTGCAGCATGATTAAAAGTAAAGTAAAAAAGTGCTATGACCGCATCATAGTGCTTTTTTCCTTTACTTTCGGCCAGCAGCAACGCAGCTGTACAACATGGTTAAAACACATTGACACAACCGATAGCTCTTGCATAGGCGAAGCCTATTGGCTTTGCCAATGCTTATTAAGAACAGTCTTGGGCGTTCCGCATTTTAGCACATTTAATCCCAGCTCACTGAGCAACGCTGTGCCAAGATGCCTGGTCTACGTCTAGAAGCGCTTCAGAAAATAAGCACTTAGAATGAGTGATCTTAATCTCTAAAGGGAGTAATGGAATCCTTCAGTCAGATTGCACTTTTAAGCAGTGTTAGTAAATGCTGGAAAGATAGCTCAGCAAGCTGGAAGTACAAGTTTCGAATCCTGGCAAGACAGACTGAGCCCTTTATCCTTCAAAGGCTGAAAAAGAGAGACTCAATTTTATGACGGAGTAAAAATAACTACGTAAAATTACCCCATTAACACACTTTGGCAAAAGCATTGTATAACAAATGACGAACGTACTAACCCACCCAAATCTCCAAAAATAAGCTAAAATGAAACGAAGGAAGCTGTTGGGCTACCGCAGCTGGCTGTCAGTGTTCATGTATCTTAGCCCCGCAGCAGACTCTAGCACTTCTATACAAAAACATGTGAGATGAGGGGGAAAAAAAAAAAAAGGAAGAAACGGTACCTGAATTGTGTCGGGAGCAGCAGACGGGCATTGATTAAATTGAATCAATCTGTGCTTGGTCCCTGCTCCACAGCAAGCGTCGGAAGGGATGTTTCGGCTGCACTGGTGAATTAAGACAGCTGCAAAGAAGAGTGACGCTGAAGCAGACAAATGGTAAACAACGGGCGGGCTCCAAGCCCTTTTCGTAAACAATAGTGTCTCGCAAGCAAGATGCATGCGCTTGCGTCGGCTCGACCCTAAAAAGGACTAGAAAGAGTTGAGATGAAAAAAGCAAATCGTGTTCCACTGTGCAACAGTGCGCCGGACTGCAGAAACAACCCGACCTATGCATGAGAAGCAAGAAAATACTGGTGATCTTTTCTGTCAAACAAAACCCTGAATCAGCCTCAGTCAAAATGAAAGAAAGATGCAATTCATGCTTGCTTCACTGTGAACTAAAAATGATAAAGCACTGGCTAATTTAATGTGTTCTGGTTCAAGTGCATGCTTCTAGTATGGGCTAAAGGAGCTATCCAACAGGCAATCGCACATTACACCAAAATACTCTCAGTGTAAGAAAGAAGCAGATAAAGATGAAAAACACCACCCCCTCCAATCTACTTGCAAGACTGCAACATGACCTAGTATGATAGTGCTGTTGGCTAAGAAATAGGCAGACCGCATGCTGGTTACGGGGATTGGAGGAAGTATTAACTTCCCAAACGCAACGGTAAAAAAATATAAGGTAGGTGAAGTAAGGTGCAGCATTACATATCAAAGAAGCATTCTTTGCTTCGTTCTGCTTTCCTTCCCCTACACTGCCACATCCCCAAAATGCAGCCTCAAAGCCCATTTTTACATTCCCCCAGATTCACCCACATGCAGGGCTTTAAGTGGGATGAAAAAACTGGGGGGTCTCTCAAGGGGGCGTGGCCAATGTAATTAAGGCCGTGACTTAAAAACATGTACGCTAAAAATCTGTGCTCAGCATAGTGTGCCTCCCGACTTGCATTTTGCTGTTTGTCATTGCATCCAGATATATGATACAACAAGTAACATCATACCTACAACAAGTCAGGACCATTGGCTTTGTCAATGGTTGTTATGTGCATAAGATAAAAAAGCAGCAACTATAGCTTGTATATAATATTGAAAAAGCTTCCACTTAAAGCCCTGGTGACACCACGACAATGTTGCTGCTCCTGAGTTTCAAAAAGAGCAGGGAAATCCAGAGAGAAAATGACTCTTTAAAGGATTTCCCTTCCCCTACAACACTCGCCTGGCATGACGTCATGCCGTGACTTCTCCACTAGTGAGAAGTGAGCAGCGCACATCGATGTGCTCACCTGGCATGACGTCATGCCGTGACTTCTCCACTAGTGAGAAGTGAGCAGTGTGAGCAGCGCACATCGATGTGCTCACCTGGCATGACGTCATGCCGTACCTTCTCCACTAGTAGTGGAGTGAGCAGTGTGAGCAGTGCACATCGATGTGCTCACCTGGCATGACGTCATGCCGTGACTTCTCCACTAGTGAGAAGTGAGCAGTGTGAGCAGCGCACATCGATGTGCTCACCTGGCATGACGTCATGCCGTACCTTCTCCACTAGTAGTGAAGTGAGCAGTGTGAGCAGCGCACATCGATGTGCTCACCTGGCATGACGTCATGCCGTACCTTCTCCACTAGTAGTGAAGTGAGCAGTGTGAGCAGCGCACATCGATGTGCTCACCTGGCATGACGTCATGCCGTGACTTCTCCACTAGTGAGAAGTGAGCAGCGCACATCGATGTGCCTGAGGACACTGCAGTCCGGGAAAAAACAGACCGACCGTCTGTGCCAGGGCACAAAACATAGCGCAAGAGAGACCCGTTTCGAGGCCCCCTTTAAACAAGCATTGGCATAGCCAATAGGTCTCGCCATTGGTAGGTGTAAGTAGTTTTTGTGAATATGAGTGCTAAGTAATATTTTGCAAAGTGTTCTGTTAAAGATTTTTTTTTACCAATTGCAGCAGTTTACAGTTGTAGTGTAGTTGAAGGCCTATTAAAGGGAGTTTGTGTTGGCTAGTGCTTAGTATATTATAATGCATTTATATCAGGGCAGGCGGCGAACGGGGGGAGAGGGGTACATCGCCTGTAGCGGGGGAGAGGTGACGTAGCAGGGGCAGACGGAACTGGGAGCATGAATCGCAGCTGTCGAGGTGGGAGGTAAAGGGACGGGGCGGGGCGGAGCCAGCTGGCATCGGGTATTACTAGCAGTGCAACCAGCGATGGCAAGAAAATAGGAGGGGCGGGGGAAGTAGAAAAGAAGGGAGGAGGTGAAACGAGCTAAGAAAGGAATGAATGGCAGAGCTCAGAGTAGGGTGAAAGAAAAGGAGGAGTAGAAAAGCAGTGAGGGGCAAAAGGTAGTGAAGGCGGTAGAGGAAATAGGTGAATGAGAGGGCGAGGCACACGGATAGAGCGGTGGAGGAGGGGGTTTAGAGAGCAGGCAAAGAAGGTGCGTCAGGGATATGGGAGAGTGAAATGATCACAAGAAGAGAGTAAGGGGCCGTGCGCTGCAGGCAGAGGGGCCATGCGCTGCAGGCAGAGAGGGGACGTGGAGTGCTCGCGAAAGTGAAAGTGACTGGCAGCTTACGAGAAACGCCGTGGAGGGCTCGCAAATGTAAAAGCGACCGGCAGCGACCAGCCAAGTCCCTGGCAGGGCACCGAGTGAGAGCCAGGGAGGTGGGGGGGGGAGAGAGGGGGAGGGGGGCTGGTGAATGAGGGAGGGGCTCAGGGTCTGCGGATGGCAGGCAATAAGCTTGTAGTGCGCGCTGCTTAAAGAAGCGCGCGCATCGCACTGAAAGTTTAAAAAAACCAGGTTTTTATTATTTTAGTAGGAGGCGATTCATGTTTGTTTACATCTGGCTCGCGTGGTGTCCCTTTAGTAATGCTGTGAGCCGGATCAGAGCACATACGTTGACAGCTTTTGATGGAGCACGTTGGTTTAGTGTTGCGTCTCGTGTGGTTAATTTCATTGAGAGTTTGCGGTAACTGGCACACTTAGGATGGCGAGTCTCTTTATACAAGCTGCTGCCAAAGTGCCAAAAAACGTATGTCAAGGATTTACAACGAAGTGCAACATTAAAACGCACACGATGTGCTCGCAGCCTGTGTTTTTTGCAAACTTCGGCCTGGGCCTCCATTACAAAACCCCCCCCAAAAAAAAAATATATATATATATATATAAATATAGCTTGGAGTTGCAAGTTCTGTTTACCTTAGCTGAACCGAACTTTGAAATACGAGTTGCGCGTGGAACCCAGTCTGAACTGGAACACTTTAGATCAGCATGGGTGTGTCCCATCACGGTGAGGATCGGAGTTTGTTGGGGATGAAGATTGACAGAGTGGGTTGGATGATTTGATCAGCATGTGTATACTGGGAGCCATGGGAAGCAAGATGCGGGAGCTGCTGGTGTGCATGCGCGTGTTGCAGAGCAGCAGCATATGTTTCCAATTATCGCGGCCGCGTCTGGGCACGATAATTGGAAACATATGCTGCTGCGCGTAACCGCAAGCATTAGGCCATGGGCGTCAACATGGGTGGGACAAAAAGAGCCTTTGGCCAATTGCGTGCTGTCTTTGTTAAAAAGACGCACGCTAACGCCAATAGCCTGGGACAAAACTAAAAGCACACGCGCGAGCGTGTGGTGCGATTTCAAAAAGCCCTTAAAGTCGAGCAGAGCAGCGCATGCTCGACCTAAAAAAAGGACGCGAGTGGTGCGCACGACGGGAAAAGTGAAGGCGGGCGAGTGGTGTGCGATGTGCTCGCACCATGACAAGAGAGGAAAGCCAGATGGCGCCTCCGCTCGTCTTTGTGCGCGTAACCGCACCGTCTATGCCACCCAAAAAGCTGTGGTCGGACTTTTTAAAGCCCGTTTACTAAATGTCTCGCAGAGCAGCGCATGCGCTGGCTCAGGCGAGACCTAAAATCTGCCGGTGCTCGGCACCGGTGAGACCCGGCCCACTTAAAGCCCTGCCCACATGTGATCTACGTATCAAAGCTGCTTGCTGCACTGGCAGCCGCCCTTCCTCACAACCGCTAAACATACATCCTCTGCCAACAATCAAAATGGGAGGATAAAGAATAAAGAGATGCAACATTGCTAAGCACTAACATTTCAAACACGGTCCGATAACAAAACTAACTTAAAAACACACAGGCAACAGGGCATTATTCCAACAAGACAGTCCGGTTTTTGGATGAAGGTTTGGGATGCTTTTCAACCTGTGAAGTTAAAAAAAAAAACCTCTTTCCAGAAGCTCCCAGTTGGTGTTTTGGGACCGATCTCTATTCCAACAAAACTCGAGGGTCTCAACTTTCTGATAAAGAGTCATGGCTGGAAGAGGCCACCTGAGTGCGAGGTGATCGCCCAGCTTCCAAAAGGGCCAAACATCATGAAAACAAAATGCACCGAAGTCTACAGTCTGGCTGTCCCGCCATCTATTGCCGAATCACTGCTATCAGCTTAAGGACGGCAGAGGAGACAAAGATGCGTTGCCACATAACAGGAACTATGAAATACAGAAAATTGATCAGAATATACCAAAAAAAACTTAGTCCAAAAACAACTCATAAAACAACATGTAATAAAAAGAAACTAACTTAATTAGTCCCACGTTTCAAATGTTGTAACATTTATTTTCTCAACATCGTATCGGGTAACATGAAATATCCTCGATCTGAAAGCACAATAACCTGGATGAAGGCCAATGTTCAAAGTATACTTCGTGGCACTGAAAAGTATCCCCGCAGTCAGAGACACCTTAGAAGGAGCATGGCAGCATCTCACCTCAATGTATGTGGTATATAAATCTGCAAGCCCGAACCGCAAAGCTCTCTTGCCCAGAATGCCCAACGATGTCGAGGTTCTGTTTCCTGGAAATACCTGAATGAGCTACTTTGACGAGCACTAAGAGCTGACGACAAAGAGAGCTTCTAAATTTGTGTGTCCAATTCTCTATTTAAGGAAACTATTTATAGAGTTTCAAAGCTTTACATCGCTGAAATAAAAGGGAATAGTAATAAAACAGAGTAACTGTGTCACTAGGAATGGACTATGATGGCAAGTAATCCAGCCTGCTGGCATTTTGCAGTACTGCAACAGCCGAGTGTTCGCATTTAAATTTCTCTTCTTCAGAGACATCTTTCAGTCGAGGGTATGGTAACTGCAATCTGCTGTGAGTGAATGTCACCAGCACATCCCTAACCTGGATAAAAACATCTTGTGAGCCATCCTGGAAGCAACAGAAATCCCCTGAAGCATGGTCGGAAGAGTGAATAGGTTATGACGGAATCTACTGCAAGCACAAATGGGCAGTGGAAGAAGAGCTACAGGAGTAAGAGATAGTCACGCAGACTTCTTCAATCTGTGGGGCGCGCCCCCCCTAGGGGGGCGGAACACCATCTCAGGGGGGGCGCGCACTCCACTCTAATCTTACCTTTGTTCCCTGCGTCGCAAGTCTTATTGGAGAACTCCGGTATGGTTGAAGGGGGGAGGGAGGAGAAAATCGATGGGGCAGGACCTGCCCATGCTTTTGTCATGTTAACCGTCCCAGGAGGGGGTTAATTCATAGAGCTGAAATGAGAGGCAGGAAGTCTCCTCTGCTAAAACGAAAGGAAACGAACAGACAGTCCAGTTCCTTCGTGTTCGATTTCATAGCAGAGACTCCTTGCCTCCCACTGCAGCTGAAGTGACTGTTCGTTTGCTTTCAGTTTAAGCAGAGGAGACGTCCTGCCTCCCACTGCAGCTGAAGCATTTCAGCTCAATCAATTAACCCCCTCCTGGGAGGGTTAGCTCTTCCCAGAAAGGAGACAAAGTTTCTTTTAAAATTACACAGGCAGGCGCGCAAAATGCTAGCCAGCCATGTGTTGTTTAAACAGCCTGCAAATTGCTTGTCTTGACACAAAATATTGTTATAAATAAAGAAGTATGTATTAATTTGTAATGTGACTTTTCTGTCTTTGTTTCCTTTTATTATCAGTCATGGATCATTCAGGCAGCCCTAGAACACAATTAAAAGTGCTTTCTATTTATATTTGCTGTTCAAAGTACGCACAGACAAGTGCTGACAATACAACTTTAGGTGACTGCTTATTTTTGTACCGCCTGTGACATCAAAATAATGAGCAGGCAACCCTAATCACAAGACTGGGAGTTTGTTGCAAGATCAGCACATTATTTATTTCCTCCACCCTGATCCCTGGTTACTGCCATAATAGCAATAGTTTAACACATTTGAAACCCTACGCTGCCATCAATAACATGCTGAGTTACTTCAAGAGTCTGGGATTGCACCTTGCATCAGACAACTCGCTCCTCATTCTCGCCCTTCACTTTCACGCTCACCCTGCACTCACAGCAATCACAATGCACTCACACCATTCACCCACTTACCCTGCACTCACAGTGATCACTCTGCACTCTCAATGCACTTGCACTGTTCACCCTGTACCTCACCCTGCAGTCACACAAGAACACTACTCAACCTGCACTTGTGACACTTCACTCACCTGTCCCCCTCACTGCTCAATCTGCAATCTCACTCAAATAAGCCCATCACTAACCATACATTCATTCGTCCCACTCTGCACTTACATCCGCACCCAAATTCATATGGTCACCTCACTCACCCTGCAGTCACTCCTCTTACCCTACTCTCACACTGTCGCATGGCTCACAGTGCACTCACATGGGCACTCCTGCCACCCACACAGTGCAGAGGTTTAATGTGCCTGCTACAAAGAACGTGTACCATGCAGATCACTGAACTGAGTGTGAGTAAACAATGAGTAGCACTATAAAAAAATGAAATGTTTGCCAGAAATGTGCTATAGAGAGATGAGGTGCATCGTTGGTGAGTGGTAGTGAGGAAATTCATGGAGAAGGAGGAAATGGGGGAGGGGGCCCCAAAAAGACTGTTGCACTGTGTGCGACAAGTGCTAGGGCCAGCCCTGGCTGGGAGTGTTAGCCCCCACCCGAAGTTCGGGTCTAGTTGCGCCCCTGTACACAAATATGGGCATGTCGTGCCCCATCAATGTTTTCGTCCTAAATTACAAAAGGACACATTTACATGCACTGCAATCCAGCCTTCAAGGGGGCCCCTTGATAGAGACAGCTCTGTTTTTGCCCTGATGGCCTGGAATAATTCCTAAACAGATTTTTGTAAATACCGTTTTGTTTCATTTCTTTTTAATGTGATTGATGTGAGGGAGTCTATTACTATTTGCAGAGAAGTGTGTTTGTTTCATGCAACAACCATAAAAAAGTTTATTTTAGATCCAAGCGGGTCCTCGCATACGAGAAATTGGAGGATATCACAGATATTATTCGCTGTAAAATTAGTGGGCTGCTGCTTTGTTACAACAGTGAAAACGCATCACTATCTCTGAATATTAGATGTAAACGCTTTTAGAATTTCGACCATAGTGCTTGTGCACCGTTAGTAGTCTGGCTAAAGAGGGTATGGCAGAGCTGAAAGTAAATCATTTAAACTCAAAGCTGTACTGAACAGGGGCCCCCAAAATAGTTTTGGCCCAGGGCACCCAAAAACCTTAACATGTCCCTGCCACCACAAAGTCTGTCAGACAACATTGCTCTGAAGTAAAATAGACATCATTAATTTATTATTAGTTCTATTTTTTTTAAACATAAGCCCGACGTGTCCTAAACCCCCACTGCTTCAGGCAAGCAACTTATCGCACCACTAAGGAATTCTCAATTAGGTGTTCGTTCAGCGCCCTCTCTGTGGACTTTCAACTTTGTCTTCCGATCCATAACTGGTTGGTGGGCAATTATCCCATTATAATGCTGCCTAAAACGTTTGTTAATGATTTCTAGAGAAGATTGGTTTCTCGTGTACCAGCTCTGAGCTAGGGAGTGCTCGAAAGATTTGACAACACTGTCTCCCTTACAGCCCCTGTTTTGGCTGAAAATGTCTGCAGAATATTCAGCTTTGAGAGAAACTGCTATCAAAACTCTCATGCCTTTCAGCTTGTCCTATTTATGCGAGATTGGGTTCTCAGCACTTGCGGTATTAAAGACTAAGTACCGTTCAAGACTGGATGTGGAGCACAACCGGAGGATGGCAGTAGCACAAATCCATCCACAGATTGACCGTCTCTGTGGCGAAAAACAGGCACACCCATCACATTTATGTTGGCGGTGTTATTATCAATCTATGTCATGTGTAAAACAAAGCATCCTAGTAAAAACAATTTACGCACATTTTATCTTGAAAAATTGTGTTTTGAGCTGTGTAATAAGCCTCTGTCATTTCACCACACCCACTCACAAACCTGCAGTTTACTAAACACTCTTATTGTGTTGAACATTATTTGCTGGATATGGCCCAGGATATGCGCGTGGCGGTCGATTATGTAGTGTACCAGATTCCAGAAATTTCTGTCAGGTGGTGGGGGGGCCCAACATCTAAAAAAAATTCAGCTGGGGGGGCTCAACCTACAAAAGTTTGAAGACCTCTGAATAGTGCCACAGATCCGAAGAAATGCCACAGATCAGAAGAGGTAACCGATTACTGCGTGCAGGACAGCTCAGTGTGTGTTGTGTGTTTACGGCAGTAAGAGACAGTGCCACAGATCAGAAGAGGTACCAGATTACTGCGTGCAGGACAGCTCAGTGTGTGTTGTGTGTTTACAGCATTAAGAGACAGTGCCACAGATCCGAAGAAGTGCCACAGATCAGAAGAGGTACCAGATTACTGCGTGCAGGACAGCTCAGTGTGTGTTGTGGGTTTACAGCAGTAAGAGATAGTGCCACAGATCCGAAGTGCCAAAGATCAGAATAGGTACCAGATTACTGCTTAAGGGACAGCTCAGTGTGTGTTGAGTGTTTACAGCAGTAAGAGACAGTGCCACAGATCCGAAGAAGTGCCACAGATCAGAAGAGGTACCAGATTACTGCGTTCAGGACAGCTCAGTGTGTGTTGTGTGTTTACAGCAGTAAGAGACAGTGCCACAGATCCGAAGAAGTGCCACAGATCAGAAGAGGTACCAGATTACTGCGTGCGGGACAGCTCAGTGTGTGTTGAGTGTTTACAGCAGTAAGAGATAGTGCCACAGATCCGAAGAAGTGCCACAGATCAGAAGAGGTACCAGATTACTGTGTGCGGGACAGCTCAGTATGTGTTGTGTGTTTACAGCAGTAAGAGACAGTGCCACACATCCGAAGAAGTGCCACAGATCAGAAGGGGTACCAGATTACTGCATGCGGGACAGCTCAGTGTGTGTTGTGTGTTTACAGCAGTAAGAGATAGTGCCACAGATCCAAAGAAGCGCCGCAGATCAGAAGAGGTACCAGATTACTGCATGCGGGACAGCTCAGTGTGTGTTTGTTTACAGGAGTAAGAGATAGTGCCACAGATCAGAAGTAGTGCCACAGATCAGAAGAAGTGCCACAGATCAGAAGAGATACCAGATTACTGCGTGCAGGACAGCTCAGTGTGTGTTTACAGCAGTAAGAGATAGTGCCACAGATCCGAAGATGTGCCGCAGATCAGAAGAGGTACCAGATTACTGCATGCGGGACAGCTCAGTGTGTGTTGTGTGTTTACAGGAGTAAGAGATAGTGCCACAGATCAGAAGTAGTGCCACAGATCAGAAGAAGTGCCACAGATCAGAAGAGATACCAGATTACTGCGTGCAGGACAGCTCAGTGTGTGTTTACAGCAGTAAGAGATAGTGCCACAGATCTGAAGTGCCACAGATCAGATGAGGTACCAGATTACAGCGTGCGGGACAGCTCAGTGTGTGATGTGTGATTACAGGAGTAAGAGATCGTGCAACAGATCCGAAGAAGTGCCGCAGATGAGACAAGGTACCAGATTACTGCGTGCAGGACAGGTCAGTGTGTTTTGTGTGAACTGAGAAAAAGGAAGCACCCCTAAACTGCATCTGAAAGGTTTTTTTTCCCCTCTTTTTCTAGTTTGGAGGAGGGGTCCTGTCCAAACTCCCCAAGATTGGAGCAAAGGCAGTGCTTCATGCTTGCAGAACGGTGAACAACTTGAGTTCATGAAAACCTGTTGCAGACTGTCGCCACCCTGTTTCTAAGTCATTACACGATTTGAAAAACAAAGTTTAAGGAACGGTAACGTTTTTCAAAGATGCCCAGAAAAAGTTCCATAACTACTAAGTCCCAAGCATCTCTTGCACACACAAAAACAAACTGAAGTCTGAAGCTTCGGTGGCCCTTCATTAATGTTTTTACAGGAACGGGTATCCCTTCAGGTAACATTAGCATTCTGGGTCGTGGGATCAGTTTAATGCTGCAGATTCCCCTCTCTCCCCCGACTGCTGTCACAAGAGCTACAAAAGTGTTATTTCTAAACACAAAGAAGCAGAAGGTAGACATTTCTATTAGAAAAGAGACTATGTTGACACCCATACCGTTTTATATTAAACAATTTTCCAAACATACTATTGATTTCATCAATCATCTTTTCATCCAAAAATATATTGTGGCTAAAATGTTTCCCATTTATCAGTTAGTAAAGAAATCCAGTATAATGATTGTTGTATGATGTAATGTTAAATCGAATATAGAAAAGGCCTAAGCCTCTTTAACGCTCCCTACCCCTGCCTTCACAGAAGACCAGAATTTCTCTAGGAGAGCGAATGAGGCGGTAGTAGACCCAGAAGGCAATTACAAAAGTCCAGTTGATGCGCTTGAGGGCATCCATGAAATCAGAATAGGCAGATGTGTATTCGATGGGCAGGCATTGAATACACATCTGCCACAGGATGACCTGGGTAGAAAAGAACAAGTTACAAACCTCCTGTAATGTGGTTTGTGGAAGATACTGTGGCAAGCTTGCCTTCAACAGCTAGTCTTTGAGGTAGGGGAAAACTGGAATCCCCTGCTTCCGAATATGTGCTATGACCACAGCCACCACTTTCATAAACACCCGAAGGGAATAGGTGAGGCCGAAGAGGAGCACAGCAAATTGAAAATGCACCTGGCCCACCTTAAACTGAAAATAGCTTCTGTGAAACAGCAGGAGATGGTACATAAAAGTAGGCGTCTTGCGGCTTCAAAGCCACCATCTAGTCACCAGGATTTAGGGCAGATAGAACCTGGGCCAACGTGAGCATCTTGAATTTGCCCTTCTGCAAGAAGGCGTTCGGTGGGGAATGGGGAGCAAGACCGAGAGGTACCCGAGGTCCATGCGACTTCTCAGGCTGCGAGTGGTGGGGCTGGAATAAATTGATCTCGGCTTACAGGAAGACTTGGACTGCGACAAAGATCTGTCACAAGAACGGCCCTGAGAGAGGGAACACGTCTGCTCCCTCTACTTCGAATGAGAGAGGGACTTCCATGACTTCTTTTGTGGTTTAGCCTCAGCTTCACTTCGCATTCCTGGATCACCTTCAGGTTCATAATGGGATACTCTGCACAGGACTTGGAGTCATGCCCAAACCCAAACGCTAGAGGCACACCTCAAGGGGATCTGTCAGATATTTGTTTGCAAAAGTTCATATAAGGCTTAAGCTCTGTAGATTTAGGAGTGGACATACTTCCCTTGCACACTGGAAAAATAAGTAATTTTCAGAGAGAAAAACTTGTCAACTGAACAGGTAAAAGTTGGGAGCAAGGTCGGGATCCATGTACGAAGGCGCAGACAGAAATGCACTGATGTCGACACGCAGGGGTGGCACTTATTTGCCACTCCAATGCCACTTCCGGGGCGGAATGAAGTCAGCGCATAGCCGCACTGCACCACCTACCAAGTGGTCAGAGCATTGTTGTTAAACATTCCGGATCCGGTCTGGCAATGAGGAACATTTTAAATGTGAAGAATCTGCAGAGAGAAGTGTCCATCAAAGACTATTTTACACAGTAGAGAGTGGAAATGACCCTATGAATTTCTAACCTCCTCACAACACCCAACTTTAAATTTGCAGATCCAAAACCACTATGTATCAGGGATTCACAGTTGGAGAGTAAATAACGCTGAAAGCTAACTGTGCACCTGAATACTGTAACTTTTAATGCACAGGACAGTGATGCAAAGAAGTTTTTAAAAATGATTTACAAGAAGCAATTCCCCCAAGAAATGGCACAGATTATTGTAGTCATTTTGAAAAAGACAGATCCAAGATTTAACAGAACAAACGGGTTAAGATTGGAAATAATCGAATGATCACTACCAGATAGCGTGAAGGTCATTCTACCTCATCTGCCAAGTTACTAGCATTTCAGACTTACAACCCTCACTCACCCACCTTCCCAAGGGACTGTTTCTTTAAATAACTCTTCATGAGACATCATCAAAAATATCCTCACCGAAGTTACGAAGTTAATAGCTGAGATACTGAAGGTCTAATAGAGGAGGGAAGCTCCTTGGAATGTTTCAGAGCTTGAAAGAACTTTAAAAAAAAAATCATAGAGGGATGTTTGACTACATTGTTCAAGAGTTTTTACAAAAAGCAGTGACGTGGAGGAGAACCACGTCTAGTAGCATACAACAGCCAACTAACGTTTAAATAAAAGCAAGCTGCCCTCCTCCACCCAAATCTAGAAATTCATTGCAACATATTCTTACATTCATAATGACAATCTGAGGTCACACTTTGGTAGATGGTAACAGTGAAGGATGAAAAGATGCACCTTTCCCATTCGCAGAAACCTTACTTCTGCACTTCTATTTCTGTTCAGTAAAGCCCCAAACTAAAGCGCTTCCTTACTACTGTTAAAACATAGGTTCCTTAGGCCATAAGAAAGTGAAGAATTTCTGAGAACACTTTATAAAACAAAAAAAAATTCAAGCAGTTTGTGAAGCAAAGCAAAATACATATCACATGTACAGATATGGTAATTTATTTTAAATATTGGCAAAGATTTACCTGGCCTCTCTCTTCCAGCTCTGTTAACATAACTATTGAGCAGGATTTCCACTCCCAAATCATCCTCCAGAAATCCTCCAGCGTGTGATGCAGAGGTCCCTGGCTGACTATGTAGGTGTCTTTTTGCCGGTAACCCTACAAAGAAAGAAAACAACCATGTGAGACAAATGCAAAACAGGAGCACAGCTGAAGTATTAGTAACATCCATGATGGTTCAGTCCTGGGAACAAGAGCTCACATAGTGCAATACTACGGAAGAAGCACAGCATTAGGAGAAATCTAGGTCAGGCTCAGAGGAGATGATGATGCATTAATTGTGCCAAATATCAAACTGAACGCAAACTACATTTCCAATGAACCAGAAAGGAAATAACAAAAACAGACAGTCTACCAATCACTGCCCTCCGAAGTGCATAAATTGCAATGTAACTCCTTCCTCTTCAGCGGCTAAGATAAATTCTCACTCTTTTACCTAACGCGATTGATCTGCAATTTTGGGCTAGTAAAGAGTTTTTCATTACAGAGCACTGCCCTCTTAGCGCAACTGCGGTCAAGGCACTTCCGAATTAGAGAGACCGTCGCAGACAAAAGCCCCATTGCACGGCAGGAACCCACTAGTGCATTTAATAAGGGTCTGCGGTGCTCATGGTTTCGGCAGGAACAGACGTGGGGGAGGGTGCTGTGCGCAGGCAGTCTTTCTTCAGTCTCAGCACATGGTAGCTCAGTGACTCAGGAGCCATTTCCATAATGCCCCGACCTTTGACTCTGAGCCAGCACAGAGCAGCAAGAGTGCCTGCCCCTCTAACTGTAGTTTAAGTTAGAGAACCTGCTGGACTGACGGACATCTAGAATCCTGCACAGCTTTAAGAGGGGGCAACCAAATACATTTTAATTCAGGCATAGGTGGTGTCAAGCCACACCCCACTGAAAGGGGTATCTGTGCCAGTTCTGCCTACTAAAAATTAGAGAAGGCTCTGCCACCTCCCATAATCCTTATGTGGAGTGGCAGAAGGGAGGGATTTTTCCCCTGGATGTGATCAGACGTTACCAGAGCTGAGTGAGGCCCTGAACAACCTTAATGAGCATATCATGCTCTTGGAAGCTCATCTACTAAATACTCCTTCAGGGAAGGGAACAATTCCTAGGCCATGAGACCAGGGGCATATCCCAAACCATGAAAGCATGACACAGGGCACTTGGAAGTCTGATAGACTCTGGGATTTGTTCCATAAGAGTGCTCATGCATAAATGCTCACATGCATGAAAGATGACCGCTCCGGAGAAGATAACAATATTGTTCCGGAATATTTCCCTATGGACAGGAACCCCCATGGAAGGGAAATCGGGACAGACAATAGGGACATGTCTGGGACAGAAGAGAGAAGAGCCTGGTGCCCTGGGCCCTTCCCACATGGAAAGGCAGATGAGGAACATGAAACCTCCGACATGCTGTACCAGACCCGTTTATCACCAGAGATCCTTGGAGTGGGTACCTGCCACCATAGTGATATACTACATGGTCAGTTAACCATGTAGTATATCACCACCAACAATCCCTGGAGAAAGAGGTCCATTCACACCAGACAGCTGAATGTCACACTCACTCACTCAAAGATCGATGATGACTTTCTTGGCAAAGGTCATAAGAGGCCTCAAGAAGGGAACCAACTGTTACTGGTGGTCTTGCCAGGATGCATTCCTGGATGTGGTTGGTCTTCTCACCAAAATTACAGATATTGCGAAGGAAGGTGTGATGTCAAGTAACACCATGTTCCACACTATCATCTCAGGAAGGGTGCAGAGAGCCATTTGCCTGCTAGGAAACACCAACTGTGAGCTCTCAACCAAGAGAAGATTTACCAAGTGGAACTCAAAGATTGGGGATAACTCCTTTGGAAGTGTGATTGTGGCACAGGGTTGCCTTTTCAGGCACCCATTCATTATGTAATTTTTAAAACGTGTAACAACCTTTGCCTCCTTTGTTCAGTAGAAGAGAGAAAATCAAAGGAGAACTCTCTGGTAAAGATTTCCCCTTTTCCCTTCAAAGACGGTTGGAAATTTGGGAGGGATTCCTACCTAAGTGGAGAGAGATTATGAGGGGAGGGGGGGGGGGAAATCAGCAGGTACTACAGACAGCACACAGGTTCCATATATAGTTTTATGGCTACCCTAGTGTAGTACATGAATCCACTCCCCTCAAACTATCCAAGCAATAATGTACTCTGATAGACAGGGAATGTTAGACATGGAATCCTTGGGATGGATTCCCCCTAACCTTTTGCCTTCAGACCTCCTGTTTTGCTAACTTAGTCTTTGCTGGCCTTAGAGCTCTGCACACTTTACCACTGCTAATCAGTGCTTGTGCTCTCTTCTTAAAACATGGTAGTACTGGCTAAAGCTCAATTGGAATATTTAATTGACTTACAAGTCCCTATTAAAGTGGCACTACCTGTGCCCAGGGCATGTAAATTAAATGTTACTAGTGGGCGTGCACCACTGATTATGCCACCTACTTAAGACGCACTTTAAACATGTCTCAGGCTTGCCATTGTAACCTGTGTGTGCAGTTTTAAACTGCCATTTTGACCTGGCAAAATAAATCTTTTGCTAGGCCCAAACCTTCTTTCTAATACATATAAGTCACCCCTAAGGTAGGCCCACCACAGCCCAAATGGCAGGGTGCAGTATTTTCAAAAAGTTGGACGTGTACTTTTCAGTTTTACATGTCCTGGTAGTGAACAACTCTTAAATTCGTTTTTCACTACTGCAAGGCCTATGTCTCCCATAGGATAACATTGAAGTTACCTTATTAAATTTTCGGTAATTTTCCAATGGGAACGGGTAACCAGTTCATGTTTTGTGTCTTTGGATTCGCAAGTTAAAATCCTAACGTATGGTGATGTCTGTTTTTAAATTGCATTTTTGTAAATGCCACATTTACAAAGTAGGCATTTTCTTGCCTTGGCCATTTAGTGCCTGCAGCCTGTCTCTGGGCCACATTGTATTGTATTTGCATTTATATAGTGCTTACTACCCCATACGAGGCGTCGAAGCGCTTTTTCGGCGAGTAGCACGCTACTCCGGGACCCATAGAGGATTAGTGTTGAATTAGTATAGTGAAACATGCAAGTACATTTTAAGTGGTGGATAGGTTAGTCAGTTATTTGGATTTGGAATGATAGCAGAAGGATAGAGAAGGAAAAAAGGTTTGTATTTATATAGCGCTTGTTACCCCTGATGGGGTGTTGAAGCACGCTACTCCGGAAGCTCATAAAGGATTAGTGGTGAATTAATATGGTGAAATATGAAAGTAATTTCAGTGGTGGATATTAGTCAGTTATTTGGAGTGAGAAGGATAGCGGAGGGATAAAAAGGGAAGAAAGGTTTGCATTCATATAGCACTTGTTACCCCTGATGGGTGTTGAAGCGCTTTTCTGGCGAGTAGCACGCCACTCCGGAACCCATTAAGGATTAGTGTTGAAAATTAGTATAGTAAAATATGAAGTAATTTGAGTAGTGGATATGTTATTCAGTTATTTGGGTAGAGAAGGGTAGGTGGCGGGATAGAAGAGGGAAAGAGGTTTGTATTTATATAGCACTTGCTACCCCTGATGGGGTTTTGAAGCGCAAGTAGCACGCTACTCTGGAACCCATAAGTATTAGTGTTGAATTAGTATGGTGAAACATGAAAGTAATTTTAGTGGTGGATATGTTAGTCAGTTATTTGGATTGAGAAGGGTTGGGGAGGGTAGAAAAGGGAAAAGGTTTGTATTTATATAGCGCTTGTAACCCTGATGGGGTGTTGAGACGCTTTATTGGCGAGTAGCACGCTACTCTGGAACCCATAAAGGATTAGTGGTGAATTAGTATAGTTGAATATGGAATTTGAGAATTGAACATGTTAGTCTGTTAATTTTGATTGAAAAGGATAGTGGAGGGATAAAAGAGTGAAGGTTTTTTTTTTTTTTTCCGGTCTTAGCAGTAGGAGGAGGCTTTTGGATGAGTAAAAGGGAGTTTTGGAGGGGAGGAGTCAGAGGGAAGAGTTTAGAAAGGTTTGTTTTAGGGCGGTGGTTCCCAAACTGTGCGCCGCGGCTCCCTGGTGCGCCGTTAGGAGTAGCCAGGGGCGCCGCGCACGATGTGGGAAAGAGCTTGTGCCGAGGAAGCTTGTAATCATGTGAGAATGTAAGCAATTAAAAAATGATGCGTCTTTTTACGCCCTACCCTACCCTCAGCCTGAAGGCAGCAAGCAAAGCTTATTTAAATTACACACAGGGGTGTTACAAATGCCACCAGTATGATAATTAATTATGTTTGACCCAAGAGCGCACGGCCGCCATACGCGGGGCTACGTGCTTTCATGTAGCCTCTGCCTATATTCGCAGCAATGACTGTTATTGCTGCCCGTGTTCTGTCTTGCCTCTGGGGACCATCTTCTCAAGAGACAAGTAGGTTGGTTTCACACTAATACTCCCTGCTTTAAGTTACTTGTTACTTTAATGTAAATAAGGGGAACATGTCAAACTCGTGACCCCCAAGCAGCCTGTGTATTTATATGCTGGCTGCTGTTCCTGCACTTTGTTCGTGTGAGGAAACACTGTGCCGGATTTTACAAGTCAGAAATTTCAGTGGGCAAACTCGCTGTGGAAATAGGCCGCATTGCAGACAGGATTAGTTTCCCGGCCCCAGTCTGACCCTCAGTCAAGGCCCGGCAGGAAGCATGTAATAACCCCGTCACTGTAATAACCTGTTTCCTTCTCAGCCTCCGTGAAAGTTCCTCATTCTTCCCTCCGTATGTTTCTCCATGTTGGTGACAAGAAGAGTAAGGCCTCTCAAATTAAATGAGTAAGTATTATAAAACCTTTAATAAGGTCTCTTGAATTGTATTGCAATTGCATGGATAAGGCGCCTACTACCTCGGACAAAACATTGCAGCTCAGACTGCAGCAACCTGGGCATCGGAGAGGCTGGTAAATCACCCCAGACTGGGCCGGCCACGTGCGTTTTATTTCTGGGATGAGAGAAATACAGGAAACTAAAAGTGACACCAAGACTTTCAGTCTGAGAAAATAAGGGCAAGCAGCAGGTGGAAGAAGGAATACACGGGGGTAGAACAAAGTGTGAAAGAATCAAAGGGGAAGAGAAGGAAAGCAGGACATAAAGGCAGAGAAAGGGGAGAAAAAGAATGTCTGAAGAGGAAAGGCAGCAACAAGAGGTTGAGAAACGAAAAGGCTGAGGGAATAGAAGACGCTTTAGCTTTTTCATAATTGAAAGTTTCTCAAAGCGTCATTAACTGACCATAAACAGATACAGCAGGGGTTGCAACAATGCAAGCTTCCTTTAATGCACAGAATAGGCACGCATACGGCTGCTCTTTGGCTCTTTTTAGCTTTTAAGGTAGTGCATTCTGGGGCTTGTAGTTTGTCTTTTTTACATCATGATGAGTATTATCTCACAACTCATAGTAAGCGAGAGCTTTGTATCATTTCTCACTTAACCAATTATAGTTTTTATTAAACGACTGTTATATTTTAATTTTGTTACAAATATAATTATAATACCTTCATCGGCTTCATCCCAATTCATTTCAGGGAGAAAACTGGAAGTACTCCAAAGGTCGGGCTTACATCCCCCCACCCGTAAAACAAAAAGTGACATGATGGGGAGCCACGGCCAACTGCCAATTAGTTCAAGGGAGCCACAGGTCGAAAAAGTTTGGGAACCACTGGTTTTAGGGGATCGGTATAGTAAAAGAGGTGTCAGATGATGCAAGGAGGGGTAGAGTAGGAGAGAGTCTAGAAAGGGTTATTTTGGGGATCATAGTAGTGGTATGGGATAAATGAGAGTGTGGCTGTAGAGGATATATTGATAAATGTATAGGATGAGAGATAGGGTAGTGCATTGGAAAGAGTAGTAGAAAGAAGTTTGAGTTGAGTCAGAAGGTTGGGCTAGAAGATCTATTGAGAGAAGTATAGGCTGAGAAATAGGGTAGTGCCTTAGAAATGCTAAATTAGAAGAAAGTGATAAATATATAGATCCATAAGTACATTGAAAGTATATAGATACATAAAGGAGGTAAGTATATGTAGATTAAAGATATTGATAGAGGCACAGGATGAGAAATAGGGTAGTGCATTGGATATGCTTTTTCAGGAGAAAAGTAACAGATCCAAGTACATGGAAGGTACATAGATGCACAATGGAAGTAAGTACATGTAGACCAAAGATGAATTTTATTTATTTATTATTATTATTATTATTATTATTTTTTTCTCTCAACATAATTATTCTACATGTTTATACAAAGCAATACACAAAGATAGGTACATGTCTATAGTGAAAACAAATGCTTATATACAGAGGGATATGCTGTAAATTTCTGTTTGCGTATGGTGCTTATGTGGGGAAGAGCCAATTCTTGAGTAGTTTTCTGAAGATAAGGTGGTTGTCGGTGGATCTTATGTTGGGGGGGGGGTAAAGAGTTCCATAGTTTGGCTGCTTGAACAGAGAAGGATGTGCCACCCATGGTTTTTTTCTTGTATCTTGGGATTTTGAGGCAAGATGCTCCTTTAGAGCGGAGGTTCCTCTGTTGAATGTGTTTGGTGATTTTATTCCTGATGAAGAGCGGTCCCATTCCATGTATTGCTTTGTGGGTGATACAAAGCAGCTTGAACGTGGATCTTCTGGCAACCGGTAACCAATGCAGGGCTTTCAAGGGAGGGGAGATGTGGTCTCGCGGTTTGATATGCAAGAGTAGTCTGGCAGCCGAGTTCTGAATCCGTTGTAGTCTTTTCATGGTTGTTAAAGGTGATCCGTGGTAGAGGCTATTGGCGTAATCGAGTTTGGACAGAACAAGGGAGATGGTAGCTTGAACCTTGTGCGGAAATCCCAAATGAGGGAAAATTTGTCGCAGCGTTTTTATAGTGACAAAGCTTGATCTTGCTAGTTTGTCCACTTGGGCATTCATCGACAGCTTGGAGTCCATGGTCATTCCGAGGTTTCTTACTTCCTTCGATACTTTAGGTGGTGATCCCAGTTCATTAGGCCATGCGGCAAGCGGGTTGTAATGTTTCCAATCGCCACACGTGAGTATTTCCGTTTTTGAAGTATTCAATTTGAGATGGCTCCAAGTCATCCACGGCTCTGAGACAGCTGAAAATTGGTGATTTTCCAATGTCTTTGGGGCATTCCAGTTGAAGGAGTATTTGCGTGTCATCTGCATAGTTATAGCACGTGAGGTGAAATTGATTGATCAGTACTGGTAATGACCATGTAAATGTTGAAAAGCATGGGCGAGTTGATAGAACCTTGAGGGACCCCTGCTTTTGTGGAGTACGGTTTGGACGAGAAAGGTGGGGTATGGATGACATTAGTTCTGTTTCGAAGGTAGGACGCGATCCAGTCTAGAGCAGTTCCCTCTATGCCGGCTTCATAGAGTCTTTGTTTCGGAGTGTCATGGTCAACCGTGTCAAAGGCAGCCGAGAGGTCCAAGAGGAGTAGCGCAGCAACTCCGTTGCGGTCAACTGTATTCTTCAGGTCATCCCAGATGGCAAGGAGGGCAGATTCAGTGCCTCTTCCCGGACGGAATCCTGTTTGGAAGTCTGAAAGTATGTCATTCTCTTCAATGAATTGTGACATCTGGGCGAACGCTGCTCTTTCTATCAGTTTGCCCAGGAAAGGTCCATTTGTAATGGGTCTGTAGTTGTCAGGGTTCAGCGGGTCCAAGTTTGTTTTCTTCAGAAAAGGGCGTATGTGTGATTTTTTGAGTTCTTCTGGAAATATTCCGGTAGTGAAGGAATCATTGATGATTCTTCTTACTGGAGTGGCAGCAGAGGTTGTTAAAAGAATTGTCTTGAAAGTTTGTGGTGGACAGGGGTCAGAAGGGCTGCCGGCAGGCCTGCTTGCTTTGACCAGGTCCATAAATTCATCGTGTGAGATGTGTTGGAAGGAACGGAGAGGCTTGGTTAGAGTATTCTTGGATTGTTGTTTTGTACAGGGGTTAGTGCTGGTGCTTTGTTTCTGTTTTAAGTACGAGTCCAACGTGTCTGCCTTGTCCGTGTAATGATTTGCCAGTTTGTCTGTGAAATCTTGAGTAACAGGAGGAGTTCCTTCTAGGCAATTTGGTTTGCGAAATTCATTGAGTATTTTATAGAATTCTTTATTTGCACATTTAGCGTTTTGAATTCTGTCTGAATAGTACCTTTTCTTAGCTTTTTTGATAGCCGACCTGTATAATCTGTTAATTTTTTGTAGGTGAAGTTTGTCTTGTTTGGCGTTTGTTTTGAGCCAGGTACGTTGCAGCTTTCTAATTTGTTGTTTTATGTCTTTTATTTCTATGTTTCTCCAAGGTGCTTTTTTTCTTTTGTTCTGTTGTGTGGTTTTGAGTGGTATCAGGATGTCAAAAGCTTCTTGTAGCCACTCATAGTTTTTGAACAGAATTTATTGTTTCCAGATTTGTACTTGATGTTAGTTGTGTTTCTAAGTGTTCCAAATTGAGTTTGTTCCACGGCCGATAGGTGGATGGATGTAAGGTAGTTTTAGGTGAGTCGCTTAGTGTTGTTTCATGTTGGAAAGCAAGCAAGTGGTGGTCTGACCATGTGACTGGAGTTATAATTTGAAAGGTAACTAGTTCAGTATTAGCAAAAATGACATCTAGGATATGTCCAGCGGTGTGCGTCGGTTTGTGGACAATCTGATGGAGGTTCAGTGCGTCTAGGCCTGTGATTATTGTTTTTGGATGGGTCATATTGGGTTTGTCAAACCAAATGTTGAGGTCACCCAGAACGCATAGGTTGGAGTGTATTGTTATCAGGTTTGAAACTGTGTCTAGAAGTGCGTCTGGGAATGTCGCCTTGCTAGGTGAAGGTCTGTAAAGGAGCAGGAAGTTACAGGAGGAAGACGGTGTAGGATTGCATCTTGTTAGAAGAGCCTCAATTCTTTATGGAGATGTCGTCAATTTTAGTGATATGTATTGTTTGCCTGAACACAACAGCTTGACCACCTCCTTTTTTGGCTATACGATTTTGGGTGATTGTTTGATAGCCTAGAGGAATGGCTTCATGCAGGACTAGAGCCATATCCTCTCCCAACCATGATTCGGTTATGAATAGTATGTCTGGTTTTGCATCTGTGAGAAGGTCGTAGATGTGCTTGTTTTTAGAGGGGGATCGAGCATTTATTAGTAGACAGTTTAGAGAGTGGCCTTTGGTGATAGTGAGACTTTGTTTTGTAGAAGAGTGATCAGTATTGTGTGGGTTTGAAGCAGGTGTGTTTTTAGAGCTGGCATTAGCTGTATTAGGATAGCAATCGTGTAGCTGTTCTGTATCATGTTCCTCATCCAGCATGCCAAGAAGGCATTTTGATGGGTCTGCGTGTGTATGTGGTGGAGATGGTGTTTGAGAGGGAGTTGGAGTGCTGTGTTGTTTTCGTGGTGTAACATTGTTGTGAAGTAGACATGGGGAAGCGAAGTTGTGAGGTATGGCATGTTGCTTATATTGTTTGCGTGTGTTTAATGCGGAAGGTGTATGAGTCAGGGGTGGTGGTGCAGCATGTGGGTCATGTAGTAAGGTTCTAAATTGTCCAATGGATGAGAGGCGGTTAGAAGAGAGTTGCTGTGTTGTGTTAGGTGTGGTGGAAGAGAGAAAGCTTGGCATTGGAGTTGGTTCCTTTGTGTTGTTTGAAAGGTGGGTGTATGTTTGTATTTTGTGATGGTAAGTATTATGAGGTGTTGCGCTTTGAAGATCTTGTGCTGGTGTGTGTGATATGTTTTGTTTTTGAGGAGTAGTGAAAAGGGGTGCTGATGTATATGTTTCATGCAATGGATTTGGTTGTATAGTATTGTTTGTGAGAAGAGGTTGTACGGTAGAGGGGGTGGTGATGTGTTTATGAGTAGAGTGTATGATGTGTGTAGGTAGGAATGAAGTAGAGGTAAGAGTGTTTGTCTTAGACTGGTTTGTTGCAAGAGTTAAAAAGTGTGGTGGTCTGCAGTGTGTGTGTTGTGCGTTAGTGTTATTATGGTAGAAGGGAGAGGAGGGTGTTTGTTGGACAAATGATGGAAGGATGATTATATGTTTGTTAGTGATAAAAGGTGGTATGTTAGGTGTAATTACAGCAGGGAGCGTGTCTGGATGGGATGTAGTTATGTATGGTGTCGATTGGCGTTGTGTTAGTGATGAGTGTATTGGTTATAGGTATAGGATAGAGTTGTGTACTGTTTGTAGGTGATGGTGGAAATGTGTGGTAGTTGGGATAGTAGGTTGTATAGATGTGGTTTGGTTGGGTTAGTAGTGCATGCTGGTACATTAATCTGTGCATAGTGTTGTGCGTGGTGTACATTTGGTGTGAGTGTGTTGCTCTGTTTGTGGATGTGGATGGTGTGGGCTGGGTGTTGCTTAATGGGGAAGTGGGCAGCATTTCTGGCCCTGGCCAGTCTCGAACAGGCTCAAACAGGCAACTGCCCTTGTCCTCTCTGCCCTTAGCCTCGACGCCCTAACCCTGGCCTTTTATAGCCCTAGTAATCAGGTGACCCCGTCAGCCAATGGGAACCCTAGCCCTAACACTATCCAATCACAACATTAGCCCTAAAAATCTAGAACCAATAGGAGACCAGGACCTTACAGCCAATCTTAGCCCTAGTCCAAGCACCCAATCAGTTCAAAACCCTGATCTCTACGTCCAATAGAGGCCCTAGCCCTACCAGTAGTCCCAACCCTAGTCCAAGCAACCAATGGGACAGGAAGCCCTAGTCCCTACTTCCAATAGAAAGCCTAACCCTACTCTTAGTCCCACACCTAGTCCAGCAACCAATAACACCAGAAGCCCTAATCGCTACTTCCAATTAAAGGCCTAACCCTAGCCCTAGTTCCACACCCTAGTCCCAACAACCAATAACACAGGAAGCCCTAGTCCCTACTTCCAATAGAAATCATAGCCCTAGTCCCAACCCTACATTGATTGAATCACAGTCCCAGAAACCAATCAGAACCCTCAAATACCCAACCAATGAGGACACTAACCCAATCCAATAGAAACATCAGATACAACCACCAATCAGTGTATACATGTACCAACCACTAGCAGACTATATAAGGTCCCAGCAACCTCAGACAAGGTTTGCTGGCCAGGGAGTTGGAAGCTGCTTCTCCTGTTCAGAATCTCCTAGGAGACAGACAGGCTCAATCCACACTTTGGACTTCTGCAGGTAAAGGCCTCACAAACTTGAAATCTAACAATACTGTTTGAATAAAACTTTACTCCCTCTCCTGGCCAAAAAACGAAGTGCACAGTCCCTATTAAACACAGTTTAAACAGCTCACAGAAGCACCCTCTGATGTAGAATATCCCTGTTGCTGGGGGGATGAGGGGGGGCTGGTTTCACTGGCTTGATAACACAAAATGGTGGCTGGGGGTGCACTGTTTAACATACAGGTCTTAGCACAGAGCAAAGGAGAAATTTGGAGGGAAAACTGAATAGTCACCAGGAATGAGAGGGAAAAACTACAGAGTTTGGACTGCAAATCCCACAATTCAACACGTTAAATGGAAGCAATCATGGGCAGAAAAACCACAAATTTAAAACACAAAACAGGTGATAAAATATGCAATCACAGGCAGGTTAAAACTACAATTTTAAACTAACAACCACAGGCAAAGACAGTAATCACAGAAAGGGAAAATCGTTTTTTTAAAAACTTTTTGGGGGGGAAGAGACAGCACTAGTCTGCCTCCTTACCACTTCCTGGACTCTGCTCACTGCAATCTGGGGCACAGGTAGGCTGCAACTCACAAGATGGAGGAGAATGATTTGGGGTGCACCCAGCAAAGCCTTAAGGGGCCTGGGCAGGTGTGAGGGGAGGGCTCAGAGTTGCCTGACTGTGTAGTTGACAGTCGGCGTTTGTGTATTCCTCCTAGGCAGCCACACACAATGGGGAGCTTGGGTGTGACTGGATAGTCCATCACTGGCAGGATGGGAGGGAGGAGTTGGGCCCAGCCCCACTTACACATGAATAGGGTGTGTACCGTCTCCACACAAAGGGCTGCATAACCCCTGCAGTTAGTCTGGAGACAGGGCCAGGATGGCAGGGCACCTGTGTGCTTCAAGGGCATGCCTCTAGAAGCTTGTCTCCAATTCAAAGGCACAACTGTGTATAAATACGGACCTCACACCAACTCTTTAGTATGCTTCTGGACCTGTGGATACTCAACCAGGAAGGACTGCTGTGCTGCTGAAAGGAGTCACTCTGCTAGACTGCTGCTCTGAAGGAACTGCCTCCCTGCTGTGCTGACCTGCTGCCCTCTTGTCTGGGAAGGAAGAACTAGACCTGCAACTTCATCTTGAACCCAAGACACCAGAGTGACTCCAAGGGCCAGTCTGCTGGCCTCCTGATCTGAGCCTCTGGGACTTAATAGGCTCTCCAAAATCCTGTTCCAGCTCATGGACTCAGCTGCAAGTTTCTGACCCCAAGTGATGCCCCTCAGGTCCTGGACCCTTGGTGTGGTTCAGAGAGCTTTCAGAGAGCTGAAATCAAGCTTTTGGGCTCTTCACGACCACGAACGGGCCCGTTCCTCCTGAGACTTCACCGCTCGCACTACGATTCTACGCGAAGAGCCACCAGCCATACTCTTCACTCTCCAGCATCGACCGCTTGCAGGGGACCACCAACGTGAAGCTCAAATCCACCTGCTCTTTGTGCTATGCAGACAGCTTCCCGCGACGCTTCCTTGCAGCCCTCTCCAACACGCACAGGACTCTTGGTGCGGTCTTGAAAAGGTAAAACTATAGCTGTACTGATCTGTGGACTGTAGCTGACCTGCACGACATCGTGGTCAACCTGAACTTGTGACTTTAACCCTGTCCAGTGTGACCAGATATCCTGAGCTGGCATTTTGTGCTTTTTGGTGCTGTTTTAACTAAATTCTTTAAATCTTGCACATCTCTGGTTCTACTAATTGGATTTTTGTCATTTTGGTCTTGCATTTTGCTCTATTCCTCAAACTTTGTGCGATATCCTTTTTGTGTAGTGTTTTCACTGTGTTACTGGTTTAAGTGTTGCACAAATACTTTACACATTCCCTCTAAGTTAAGCCTGACTGCTCTGTGCCAAGCTACTAGGGGGTTGAGCAAAGGTTAATTTGGGGTTTGCTTGTGCCTTACGCTGACATGGATTAGGGTTGCTGCTTGATCAGGGCTCACACCCCAGTCTACCAGTAACCCAATTTCTCACAGGGAAGTAATGGAAATAGAGCAGAAAGAGCCAGTCTCAGGACTACCCTTCATCCAAGATATGGACAACATATACCTAGAGAAAAAGAAAGACAAAGGACTGTAATAGATTTGAGAGTTTGACAAGTTACCCATCTATTGGCACTTTAAGACAGAGGACATCCCTCTGCTGAGGGGCGTCATACTCCAAAGAGATTGGACAGTCAGCCTGGAGCTCAAGAATATCTATGTGATGGTCCACATTTTTGCACCATATAGGCATGATCTTCTATTCTATGGGCAGATTTACTTGTTTGCGGCACTGCCTGTCATACTGTCCTCGGCCCCATGGTGCTTCATTAGACTGCTCTGTCCAGTGGAGGAGTTCCTGAGGTTCAAAGAGATCAGACTGATCATTTACCTCAACAATATTCATTTTATGGAAAAACATCCATGGCAGTTGTGGTACAACTTCTACACAAATATTGCACTCCTACAAGACTTGGGATCTGTAATAAACCGCTAGAAATCAGAACCGACGCCAAACCACACTATGAGCTTCCAGGGGTGGTTCTTAAGCTCAAAGGTGAGCTCACTCAGTCTACCAGCAGTAATAAAAGAGAATAAAAAAGCTCTTTGTAGGAACAAGATCTTATTTAGGCAGCTTGCGAGAATAGTGGGCGATCTTTTCAGGGCTCCTGCATTACACAATCCTTCAGAAGATGTAAATGTCTCAACTGTGGAAGGGTCTCACATACTCTGAGCTGGCTGGAAGCAAAGATAGAAATCCTGTGGTGGCTGGATCACATGTATGCACAGGAGTTGGAGAGTGATGTTTGGCTCAGCCCCGGAAATTATCATAGAATGAGATGCCAGCCTATGCAGTTAAGGACCCAGATGTGGACAAAGTTCAATGGTAGGAAGATGGTCAGAAGTAAAATTGGACCATCAACTGAATAGAACTATTGACAAAATAGTTTGTGATCAAGTTAATGCCAAATGACAGTGTGTCTTGTTGTATTGTTTTGACAGACAATGTGCCTGTTGGTCAGATACATCAATCAACTGGGTGCCCATATTCCAAAAGGCTAGCAAGACTGGCAAAGTATTTCTAGCATTTCCTCCTGGAACAAGATAGATGAGAATACCTCCCTGGTTGACACGGAATGTGAAAGATGACTGAACTCCAAATGTATCTACAATTCCACAGATTGGATGCTGGATGCACAAGTTACTAACTTGTGTAACGATATATCTGTAAGAGACAGTAGATAGTGACAGATTCCTTACCTTAGAATATCCCCAGGCGTCAGGCTGGATCCGGAAAGTTTTGCGTAGCAGTACCCCTGCGCGTTGGTAGGCGGCGTCGTGCGGCTCCGCGTTCGTCGTCGGCGTCGTGATCGCCGGGATGACGTCGCGGCCAGTACTTAAACGCCGCCCATGCGCGCTGGCGTCAGTTCTGTACACGACTTTCCGCGCCAGAAACGCAGAGCCATGCAAGAAACTGACACTGGTGTCTGAAAACTAGGGCCCTGAAAGGGATGTCCTTAACCCTAGAAATCAGTTCGCAGAACGGGGAGGATGGGTGGGGCGGTAAGGAATCTGTCACTAACTACTGTCTCTTACAGATATATCGTTACACAAGTTAGTAACTTGTGCATCTGAAAGAGACGTTAGTGACAGATTCCTTACCTTAGAATAGATACCCCAGCAATACCAACCCCGGTGGTGGGTCTGCGAACAAAGATCAGACGAGGAAGTCTCGGAGAACAGAACGGCCAAAGAAGCCGTCTCTCCGGACTTGGCTGTCAAGGCAGTAATGCTTGGTAAACGTGTGCAGCGAGGCCCACGTAGCTGCCTGACGAACAAGTTACTTACCTTCGGTAACGCTTTTTCTGGTGGATACAGTATCTGCCTGTGGATTCCTCACCTTTTGAATATCCCCCTGCGCCAGCATTCCACGGAAATTTTTCCTAGCTCTCCACGCCGACGAGGTCGTCACGAAGCCATGGCTCCGCACGAGGCCCCGCATGTCGTCACCGGAACCATAAGAGGACCACGTCGGCGTGATGACGTCAGTTCCACCCAATTTTTCCGTGCCACCGAGGCAAACGGGCGGACCGACCACAAGACAATGCATACATAGTACACAGTATTCACACAAATCACACAGTTCAAAGTGAACAAAGGAAAGCAAAAGAAAATAAAAATTTCCTACAAGCCTACACAAAGGCAAATAGAGGCAATACCCAAAGACAATATGAGATAACATATTAACGAAAACCTCTTTTAAAAGTATAAAAGGGTGGACAACGGGGAGGCGGGTGGGTCAGTGAGGAATCCACAGGCAGATACTGTATCCACCAGAAAAAGCGTTACCGAAGGTAAGTAACTTGTTCTTCTGATGGATACATCTGCCTGTGGATTCCTCACCTTTTGAATAGAATCCCACAGCAGTCCCGCTCCCGGAGGAGGGTGTCCATCCCTTTATACCAAAAAGTCCTGCAAAACAGAGCGCGCAAAATGGCCATCCCTCCTCACTTCAGAGTCCAAGCAGTAATGCTTCGCGAAAGTGTGGAGGGAGGCCCAAGTTGCCGCCTTACAGATGTCCAACACAGGAACACC
Source organism: Calotriton arnoldi (assembly GCA_963921515.1). Lineage (NCBI taxonomy): Eukaryota > Metazoa > Chordata > Amphibia > Caudata > Salamandridae > Calotriton > Calotriton arnoldi. The sequence continues at coordinate 1,487,385 of CAWUFW010000964.1, forward strand.
CCTGGACAAAGCAGACGTAGACGATTTAGCCCTGGTAGAATGAGCTCTAATGCCTACAGGATGCTCCTTACCAGCCAGAGCGTAGCAGATCTTGATGCACAAGATGATCCACCTGGATAAAGTGCGCTTGTGCACCGCCTTGCCCTTCATACGTCCAACATAGCCCACAAAGAGCTGATCATCCTGACGGAAGTCCTTTGTTCTATCAAGATAGAAACTAATCGCCCTCTTAGGGTCCAAACGGTGCAGCCTTTCCTCCTCCTTGGAAGGGTGAGGGGGAGGATAGAAAGTAGGAAGGGTAATGGACTGCCCTAGATGGAAGGGAGTTACAACCTTAGGCAGAAAAGCAGCCCTGGTCCTGAGTACCATCCGTTCAGCATGTATGGTCAAAAACGGGGGCTTTGAACTCAAAGCTTGAAGCTCACTCACCCACCTAGCCGAAGTGATAGCCACAAGAAAGGCCGTTTTGAAAGTCAGCAGTCTTAAAGGACAGCTATGCATAGGTTCAAACGTGGAACCCATTAAAAAAGTTAACACTAAATTCAAATCCCACTGGGGCATAATAAAACGAGTGGGCGGGAACATGTTAGTAAGCCCCTTAATGAACCTTAAAACTATTGGAGACTTAAAAAGAGGCGGCTGATCAGGCAGACAGAGAAATGCCGATAAAGCCGACAAGTATCCTTTAACAGTGGCCACAGCAGAACCCTGCTGGGCCAAATGAAGCGAAAAACAAAGAACATCAGAAAGATGAGCTTTCAAGGGATCAATAGACTTCTCTCCGCACCACTTAGCAAATTTTGACCACCTGTAGGAGTAGATGGACTTGGTGGAGTGTCGCCTGGCCGATAATATAACATCCACCACATCAGGCGGGAGAGAAGATGAATTCAGGTTGCCCCGTTCAATCTCCAGGCATGAAGGTGCAGGCTCTGGAGGTGGGGGTGAAGAACCTGCCCCTCCGACTGCGAGAGGAGGTCTGCCCTGAGAGGGAGACGGAGCGGAGGGTGCGACGAGAGGTGAAGAAGGTCTGTGTACCACACCCTTCTTGGTCAATCCGGGGCAATCAATATGACTTGGGCCCGGTCTTGGCGAATCTTCCTCAGAACCCGAGGAATCAAGGGTATGGGAGGAAACGCATAAAGGAGTTGCGAGCTCCAACTCAACTGAAACGCGTCCCCCAACGCCCCCTGCAACGGAAACTGGAGACTGCAGAATAACGGGCAGTGCGCGTTCGAGAGTAGCAAAGAGGTCCACCCGAGGAGTCCCCCACATCTGAAAGATGTGCTGAACTACCTCCGGATGAAGCCTCCACCCGTGGTCGGCGGAGAACTGCCGACTGAGACTGTCCGCACGCACGTTCGGCACCCCGGCCAGATGATTTGCCACCACGCAAATCCGATGGTCCTGAGCCCAGGACAAAAGTCGCAAAGCCTCTCTGCAGAGACGGTACGACCCCACTCCTCCCTGCTTGTTGACATACCACATCGCGGCAGTGTTGTCCGTCAGGACTTGAACTGATTGACCGCGAAGGGAAGGGAGAAAGGCCTTGAGCGCCAAACGTATTGCCCGCAATTCCAGAAGATTGATATGAGACAACCTTTCCTCTGGAGACCAAAGACCCTTGATCTCCAGATCCCCCAGATGTGCACCCCACGCTAGGGTAGAGGCATCCGTTATCACTGTGGCCACCGATGGAGGAAGATGAAAGGGCTTTCCCTGAGACAGATTGCCCTCCACGCTCCACCAAGACAGATCCGCCGCAGTTTCTCTGGAGATCCTGACAGACTCCCTGAGATCTCTGTTGTGCTGATACCACTGCCTGCGGAGACACCACTGGAGCGCCCTCATGTGCCAGCGTGCATGGTTGACCAACAGAATGCAGGAGGCGAACAGACCGAGCAGGCGTAGGACCTTCAGAACTGGAACAACCGCTCCATTGTGGAATAGAGGGATCATCTCCTGAATGTCGAGAATTCTTTGTGGAGGAGGAAATGCTCGACACACAGTAGTGTCCTGTACCGCTCCTATGAACGGGTTGCACTGAGAGGGCACCAGGTGAGATTTGGGCACATTGATTGAAAAACCCAAGTCGAACAAAAGTTGAGATGTTACCCGCAGATGATGAAGCACCATCCCCGGCGACTCTGCTTTGAGCAGCCAGTCGTCCAGGTAGGGGAAAACAGGAATCCCCGACCTCCTGAGATGAGCTGCCACCACCGCCATCACCTTTGTGAAGACTCGAGGTGCAGTAGTAAGACCAAACGGGAGGACCGCAAACTGGTAGTGCTGCGACCCAACCGTGAAACGGAGATACTTCCTGTGCAACTTCAGGATGGGAATGTGAAAATACGCATCCTGCAAGTCGATCGACACCATCCAGTCCTCTTGCTGCAGCGCCAGAAGAACCTGAGCAAGGGTTAGCATCTTGAATTTCTCCTGCCTCAGGTAAAAATTCAAGATTCTGAGGTCCAGGATCGGACGTAACCTGCCGTCCTTTTTGGGGATCAAGAAATACCGGGAGTAGCATCATTTCCTGCTCTGGAACCACCTCTATTGCACCTTTCTGTAACAGGGCAATAACTTCCTTTTGAAGGAGAAGAAAATGATCCTCCGTGCAAAACCCCTGGCAAGGAGGGTAAGGAGGAGGGAATTCCCTGAAGGGAAGGGCGTACCCATCCTCTACGAGATCTAGAACCCAAAGGTCCGAAGTGATCAATTTCCAATCTCGTAGAAAATGAGTAAGCTAGCCTCCCACAGGACCTACATGATCCGGGATGGCGGATCTAGGGCTGCTTCCCCGCATTCCCAGAGGGGGCTGGGGAGGTAGAGGAGGAGGAGGAGGAGGAGGAGGAGAAATGGCGACCGGCTCCACGTTGGCGACCTCTGCCCTTACCCCTATAGGACCTATACAAAGGGTTTTGTTGTTGCTGCTGCTGCTGCTGCTGAGGCTGTCTGTAGTTCCGAAAGGAAGACCTCCGGAAGCCTCTGTATCTCTTAAAACCATAACCTCTCGATTGCGCTTGCAGACCCAAAGATTTAGCCGTGGCCTTACTGTCCTTAAATTTTTGCAAGGCGGAATCAGCCTTTTCTCCGAAAAGCCTAGACCCATCAAAAGGCAAATCGAGAAGGGCAGCCTGCACATCGGGAGAGAATCCAGAAGACCTCAACCAAGCATGTCTCCTTGTTGCAATGGACGACCCCATCACTCTGGCCACAGAGTCCGCCGTGTCCAAGCCAGACTGGATGACCTGGCGAGCTGCCGCTTGAGAGTCCGCTAACACCTCACTCAGATTTCCCCTATCTTCCTCCGACAACTTTGGAAGAAGCTGTTTAGCAGAGTCCATTAAGGCATGAACATATCTACCCAAGAGACAAGTTGCATTGGTAGATTTCAGTGCCATGCTAGCTGAAGAAAAATCTTCTTCGCAGACTGTTCCATTTTCTTGGAATCCCTGTCGGCGGGAGCTTGCGGAAAAGCCCCTGTAGACTGCTTCGAGCACGAAGCCTGTACCACCAAGCTCTCAGGAGAGGGGTGAGAGGAAAGAAAAACTGGATCTCCAGGAGCAGGCCTGTACCTTCTGGACACTGGCCTGGAAACCGCAGGTGCAGAAAGAGGGTTGCGCCAAACCTCAAGTATCGGCTCAGTTAGAGCATCATTAAAGGGTAAGAGTGGTTCAACCACCGAGGATGGAGAGTGGAGTACCTCTGTTAGAAGATTAGGCTTATACTCCGCCGTAGGAAGTTGCAAATCTAAAAGTTCCGCAGCCTTTCTGATCACAGAATGGTACGGAACAACCTCTTTCGAGGGGGAAGCCTTCTGAGAAACAAAGTCCCACTCAGGAGAAACATCAAGTCCACTTGCCTCACACAAGTCCTCAAACACATCCTCTGCATCACTGAAACAAAGCGGGGGTAATGTTTAGCACAGGGTATGTTGTGGCGCTAACCTGATGTCGTGAGTATCACAAACAAAGGTAATCTGTGCGGTGCAACAGGTGAGGGAGAACCCCTAGGCCCTCAATAATGGACAATGGTCCGTTTCACACAAATGATACCAAATCCTGTGCACACGCTCATAAGTATTAGCAAAACCAGTAATTAATGTTAACAGAAAAACAATGAAGAGTAGTCCTTGTCCTTTAAGTGGTGATTTTAATGTAAAACACGTGTTTCGTCAGTGGGTGTAAAACCCAAGACTTCTTCAGGGCTTTCAAATAAAGTGGTCACACTTCAGACCTTTCAACTGGTGATAATTCCGACCCAGCGGGTGTTAGTAGCCAATTTTATAAATCAAATAATTTCCTCGTAGTAAGCAATCTCCCAAAAAAAGTCGTATATTAAGGCCAGTATTTTCACTTCTTATTCGAGCTTCGTATGTCAAAGACGTAAAATATTTCCACTCAATCCAATCTATTTGTCTGAATACGACCACAGAGACCGCGGCATCATCCGCCGCTGACCAACTAAGGCGAGTACACCCCGTGGTTGGATTCTCCGGCACTGAGTAAACCGGAAATGAAAGTGATGCCGCGGTCTCTGTGGTCCTATTCAGACAAATAGATTGGATTGAGTGGAAATATTTTACGTCTTTGACATACGAAGCCCGAATAAGAAGTGAAAATACTGGCCTTAATATACGACTTTTGGGAGATTGCTTACTACGAGGAAATTATTTGATTTCAAAAATTGGCTACTAAGACCCGCTGGGTCGGAATTATCACCAGTTGAAAGGTCTGAAGTGTGACCACTTTATTTGAAAGCCCTGAAGTCGTCTTGGGTTTTACACCCACTGACGAAACACGTGTTTTACATTAAAATCACCACTTAAAGGACAAGGACTACTCTTCATTGTTTTTCTGTTAACATTAATTACTGGTTTTGCTAATACTTATGAGCGTGTGCACAGGATTTGGTATCACATCCTCTGTATCATACAGTTCTCCTTCCTCCCTCTCTTCCAACTGGTACTGCTCCTCTTCCAACAACCTCTGCGCCTCTCTCCTCGAGCGCATCTTCGGCTGCGGCGTCGACGGCGCCGCCGCGGCGTCGATGACTCCGGGAGCGGCGTCGAAGGAGGATCTATGGCCGTAACCGGCGCCGCTCGAATCCGTGAATCTACCCGAGATGGAGCCGGGGATTCCCCCATCGGCGTCGACATCCTCGGAGCCGGAAAATGCCAGGACGGCGTCACAGGCATGAAGGGCACAAAGGGGGCCTGTGGGTACTGTTGAGGCACACCCAAATTAAATGCCATAGGACCCATGGGACCCGAAGGTGCACCAGAGGGGTATGAGGACCTGGCGAAAACGCCATACATAGCGTTCAGAAAGCGTGACGGGTCTGAACCCGGGGCCGGGAACTGAGGAAGTTGGTCCGGCTCGAAATCCATACGAGGCACCTCTGAAAACGGAGCCGCTGGAGCCACAGGCGGAGCCGCAGGAGCCGAAGGCATCTCTGTATCAGCCGGATTCGACACCTCCTCTGAAGCCGGAGAGATTCTCGGCGCCAGAGAACGCTCCGGAGTCCCTTGGTATGACGGGGAATGAACCGGAGTCGCCTGAGGTGACGCCGATGGAGAAGGAGAGATGAAGTCCTTAACTCGACGTCGAGGCGCCGGAGAAGGCGATCTCGAAACCACAGCCTTTGTTGATCGGCGTCGAGAAGTATGTCTCTTCTTCTTCTTATGCCTTCTCTTGGAGTCATGCGAAGTCGAAGACTTGGACTTTGACCTTTTCCGACCCCTTTTTTCTTCTTTTGCCTTGGCCATATACAGCTTGGCCTCCCGCTCCTTCAGAGCCTTCGGGTTCATCTTCCTGCAGGAAGAACAGCCCTCGACGTCGTGGTCAGACGACAAACACCACAGACAGTCTTCATGCGGGTCCGTAATAGACATATGTCCCCCGCATTCCTTACAGGGCTTAAAACCAGACTTCCTCGGGGCAGACATGCCAAAAGTAAGAAAGATACAATTAAAAAAACAAAGTATCCAGTCGAAAGTATGTAGAGTCCCAGAAAAAACCGTTTGCGTCGACAGCGCGGAAAAAAGGGAACTGACGTCATCACGCCGACGTGGTCCTCTTATGGTTCCGGTGACGTCATGCGGGGCCGCGTGCGGAGCCATGGCTTCGTGACGACCTAGTCGGCGTGGAGAGCTAGGAAAAATTTCCGCGGAATGCTGGCGCAGGGGGATATTCAAAAGGTGAGGAATCCACAGGCAGATGTATCCATCAGAAAAATGTCCTGCAATGGGGCACCACGTCCCAAAGCCGTGGTGGCGGTTGTCGCCCTGGTGGAATGGGCACGTAGCCCAACAGGGGGCTCCTTCTTAGCCAAAGAATAGCAGGCCTTGATACACAAGACGACCCAGCGGAAGATGGTCCGCTTGTGTACCGCCCGACCTTTTTTGGCGCCCACGTAGCCAACAAAGAGCTGGTCGTCCACCCGGAACTGCTGTGTGCGGTTGAGATAAAATGAAATTGCACGTTTTGGGTCCAGACGGTGGAGCCTCTCTTCCTCTCTAGAAGGATGCGGAGGCGGAAAGAAGGTGGGCAAGGTGATGGTCTGCCCAATGTGAAAAGCAGTAACCACCTTTGGCAAGAAGGACGGACGCGTCCTAAGAACAACCTTGTCTGGATGGACAGACAGAAAGGGGGGCTTGCAAGAAAGAGCCTGGAGCTCACTCACCCGCCGAGTGGAGGTGATGGCCACCAGAAAGGCTGTCTTTAGAGTGAGAAGACGAAGAGGACAGTTATGTAGAGGCTCAAAGGGAGCGCACATTAAAAAGGTAAGAACCAAGTTCAAGTCCCACTGAGGCATTACAAACGGAACAGGAGGGAAGAGGTGTGTAATGCCTTTTAAGAACCTGTTAACAACAGGGGACTTGAAAAGGGAGGGCTGATCAGGAAGCCTGAGGAAGGCCGAGATTGCACAAAGATAGCCCTTGATGGTACCCAGGGCAGAAACCTGTTGGGCCAGAGAAAGAAGGAACAGAAGAACCTCAGAAAGAGGGGCAGAAAGGGGATTCACAGCCTTTGCTGTGCACCATGCCACAAACTTGTTCCACCTGCAGGCGTATACCACCTTAGTGGAGGGACGCCTGGCTGCCAGAATCACATCACAAACTTCGGGAGGCAAGTCGAAAGGAATCAACTGCCGCCGCTCAATCTCCACGCAAGGAGGTGGAGACTGGACAGGTTCGGGTGGAGGACCGTCCCCTGCTGCTGCGACAGAAGATCCTCCCGAAGAGGCAGACGGATCGGGGGATTGATGCTCATACTGAGTAGCTCGGGATACCAAACTCTTCAAGCCCAGTCCGGAGCCACAAGAATGACTTGGGCCCGGTCGCGCCGAATCTTCTTCAACACTCTGGGTAGAAGTGGTATAGGCGGAAAGGCGTACAACAGACCGCAACTCCACTCGCGACGAAAAGCGTCGCCGAGCGAGTGCCGCCTTGGAAATTCCAACGTGCAGAACTGATGACATTGCGCGTTCTCTTCAGTGGCGAATAGATCTAACCAAGGCTCTCCCCACTGTAGAAAGAGAGCTTGCGCGACCTCCGAGTGAAGACGCCATTCGTGATCCATCATGCACCTGCGGCTGAGTTCGTCCGCCCTGGCGTTCAGGGAACCTGTCAGGTGTTGAACCATCAGGCGCATGCCCTGATGTTCTAGCCATGTCCAGAGACGCAGAGCCTCCTGACATAGGGTCCACGATCCCACCCGCCTCGTTTGTTGCAGTACCACATGGCGGTGGTGTGGTCTGTGAACACCTGCACTACCTGCCCCTTGACAGAGGGAAGGAATGTCTTGAGTGCAAGTCGGATCGCCCGGAGCTCCAGAAGATTGATATGGAGCCGGGACTCCGCCGGAGACCAGAGGCCTCTGATCTCCGCCTCTCCCATGTGACCGCCCCATCCCAGAAGGGACGCGTCCGTCACAACTGTGTGCTCAGGCTGGGGAAGGGAGAGGGATCTGCCCATGACCCATTGCCGGTTCGAGAGCCGCAACTGCCTTGCAGTTCCCTCCGAGATCTGGACGTAATCGGACAGGTTCCCCTGATGCTGCGCCCACTGGAACTTCAGGTCCCATTGCAGAGCCCGCATATGCCATCTGGCATGATCCACCAGCAGGATGCAGGAGGCCATGAGGCCCAGCAGCCTCAGGGTCATCCGTACCGAAACCCAGGATAGAGGCTGAAAGATCGGAATCATAGCCTGAATATCCTGGACTCGCCGTTCGGGAGGATAGGCCTGAAACTGCGTCGTTTCCAGAACTGCTCCGATGAAAAGGAGCTGTGGAGAAGGAATCAGGTGCGACTTCGGCACGTTGATGGAGAACCCCAGCGAGTGCAGGAGTTCGGCCGTAGTCTGGAGGTGGGAGACGACTGCCTGGGACGAGCCCGCCTTCAACAACCAGTCGTCGAGGTAGGGGAAGACTGGAACCCCTGCCCGGCGCAGATGAGCTGCGACCACCGCCATCACTTTCGTGAACACCCGAGGGCGCTGGTAAGGCCAAAGGGGAGCACGGTGAACTGAAAATGCTCGAGGCCTACCGTGAACCGCAGGTAACGCCGGTGGGCCGGCAGGACGGGGATGTGAAAATATGCGTCCTGCAAGTCCAACGCTACCATCCAGTCTCCAGGATCGAGGGCAGTCAAGACCTGAGCTAGGGTGAGCATCTTGAACTTATCCTTCCGGAGGAAGCGATTGACGTTCCGGAGGTCCAAGATAGGATGCATGTCCTCCTTGTCCTTTTTGGGCACAAGAAAGTAGTGGGAGTAACAACCACGCCCTACTTCTGGGGTCGGAACGCGCTCGATGGCTCCCTTGGCCAAGAGGGCCGCAACTTCCTTTTGAAGAAGCACCAAATGATCCCAGACATGCGGTGGCATTGAGGTGGCATGGCTGGGGGGGGTAGTCTCGAAGGGGAGGGAGTAGCCCCTTCGGACAATGTCCAAGACCCACTTGTCCGATGTGATGGCACGCCAGTGGTGAAGGTGATGGCGGACCCTGCCCCCCACTGGCGTGCTGTGGACCTGAAAGGATGGACTAGGAGGGCTTGGAGGCCGCGGACGGGGCGGAGGTGGTGGCCTGACCCGCACGCTGGTTACCCGACCCGCCTCGGCGGGAGCCACGTCCTCGGCCACGCGAAGGCGCTTGCTGCGCGGGCCGGTGGCTGGGCAATGGACGTGACTGGGCGCCCCTTCCGTGGCCACGAAAGGGGCGAAAAGCAGACTGCTGCGGAGGGCGCGAGGCGGAGAGGCCCAAGGACTTGGCCGTAGCCCGCGAGTCCTTAAAGCGCTCCAGCGCGCTGTCTGCCTTATTGCCAAAAAGGCGGATGCCATCGAAGGGCATGTCCATAAGGGTGTTTTGGACATCGCCCGAGAAACCAGTGGTCCTCAGCCAGGCGTGACGGCGAAGCGCCACTGTCGTAGCAAGCGATCTGCCCAGCGAGTCAGCGGTGTGCTAGGCCACATCGTATTGTGAACTTCGCCGCGTCTCTCCCGTCTGCAATAACACGGGTGAGTAGTGTCTGGACCTCCTCAGGACACTTAGGCAGCACTTGCGCCACCGAATCCCACAGAGAGTGGGAATAACGGCCCAAAAGGCAAGCGGTGTTCACGGACCGCAAGCCAGCACTGGAGGAAGAAAAACCTTCTTCCCAAATTGGTCCAGTTTTTTGGATTCCCTGTCCGGCGGAGCCGTAGGGAAGGCGCTTTGAGAAGTAGAGGCTTGGACAACCAAGCTCTCGGGGGTGGGGTGTTGGGAGAGGAACAAGGGGTCGCCCGGGGCCGGGCGATGGCGTCGGGCCACGTTCCTGTCCACAGGAGCCCCTGTGGTGGGCCTGGACCAGGTGCCCAAAAGAACGTCAGAAAGTGCGTCGTTGAACGGCAGCAGTGGCTCCGAGGAGGTAGCCGCCGGCTGAAGCACTTCCGTCAGGAGGTTAGTCCTGACAGCCACTGTAGGGAGCTCGAGGCGCAAGGCCGCGGCCGCCCTACGCAACACCGTTGCATAACTTGCTCCCTCCTCCGTAGCCACGGAAGGAGGAGACAGCATGCCAAGGTCTGGAGAGGTGTCCAGGCCACTGGCATCACCCAGTTCCTCTGCCCAGTCCTGATAAGGCTCACATTGGGCTGTGAGAGGGTCTTCCGACCCCTCCCAGTCCTCCCCGTCCTCCAAAACAGGTGAAAAGTAAGGAGGGCGGACATGAGGGAAGAAAAGTCCCATCGGCGTCGGAATCGGCGTCGGCCGACGTCGATCCGGCTCCGTGTCCGGTGCCGGGGAGAACCTGGGGACGGCGTCGTCCGGGACCTCGGACGGCGCCGGGAGTGGTACCGGGGAGGTCGGCGCCGGTGGAGGTGTTGTCAGGTCAACCGGCGTCGACCGGGATCCAGGCCTGGATCCGAGGGGGTCCTGCGGCGCCGGGGCCGGAGCCGCCGAAGACACCGGGGTCGGAGCCGCCGGTGGTGCCGAAGGAGGACCTCCACTAGGGTCCGCGGGGCCTGAAGGCGCACCGGGGTAACCCTTAGGCCCGAAGATGCGAGCCATGGCCGACAAGAAGTTCTGGATGTCGGCCGGAGTCGCCGTCGGACCCGGAACAGGTGGGTAGGCCGACGCCGGCTCAACGGGTACTCCCGGAGCCGCGGGGGCGGTACCAACAGGACCCTCAGCTGAGTCGAGAGACCGGCGAGGGGAGGTCTTAGAGCGACGCTTCTTAGACCTCTTGTGCTTCGCCTTACCTGAAGACGAAGACGTCGACCCCGATGAATGACGACGGCTCCGCGACCGGCCCCTCGACCTCTCCCGGGACCTCGATCGTCGCGGAGCCGAGTGCCCGGCCTCGAGAAGCTTTCGAGACCGCTCTCGCAAAGCCTTCGGGGCGAGGGATCGACACTCGGTGCACGACTTGGGGTCGTGGCCGCGCCCCAGGCAGAAGAGACACTCGCGGTGCGGATCCGTAATAGACATCATGCGATTACAGACCTCGCATGGCTTGAAGCCGGGCATCCCTACTGACACCTTGGAGTCGAAACAACTCGAAAACTTGGACAAAAAAGTCTCAAAAATACTCAGTCAAAAAATGACTGGGGCACTGCTCAATCCGGATCTGCGCTTACTGGCGCGGAAAAAGAAAGAACTGACGCCAGCGCGCATGGGCGGCGTCTAAGTACTGGCCGCGACGTCATCCCGGCGATCACGACGCCGACGACGGACGCGGAGCCGCACAACGCCGCCTACCGACGCGCAGGGGTACTGCTACGCAAAACTCTCCGGATCCAGCCTGACGCCTGGGGATATTCTAAGGTAAGGAATCGGTCACTAACGTGTCTCTTTCCGATTGTAAGAATTTTCATGCTCTAATGCAGAAGTGGTCCCCATAAGAGATAGACAGGTTAGCGTCCAGAATCAACTTTTAGCAGGAGCCCCAATGCTGGAGCAAAGGTGGTAGATGTTGGATACTGGTGACTCAAATTTGGAGGTTGGAAGTGTGGTATCCAGTATTAATGGAACTATTGTGCAGTGCACCAGTGTCTCTACCAAGGTTTCAATTAATATGAATTGGCTGACAGGGAAAATCTTCATCCTCTGGTGTTGGAAGATTGTCCCAAACAAATGGCATGGAGGATTACAGGACACATTCAGCAATCTCTGGCTTTTCGGAGATCACCTTATTCAATGAGCATGGGCATGGGGAACCATTACCAGGTATTGCTCTTTATGCAAACAATGGCTTTGTTGCAGTGTGGTAAAGAATTGGAACTAGTGGGGATAGGCGTTGTGCATGGTCCAAATTTCCTTTTGTAACCGACTGAAGCAGGTTTGGCCTACAGATTAGTCAACAAATTTGGTTTGGTAATATTGGCAAAAGGCTTCCTTGGGGAACATCCGTGGGTCTGCAGACTCAGGAGAGAAGTTAAGCTGTTGAGACCCATGAACCAATATATTCATGCTTCTGGGATGGCAGCCTCGATTTGAACCTTTTGCTTACAAGGCAGAATAACAAACTTCAGTCCAAAGAGGAGATATCAGCAAAGTTGGAAATGTGTCTGTGCCTGGTTTAGACGTGTCTTGGATTTAAGAGCATTAGAAATCACTGGGAGAATGTTTACTTTGGAAGAAGTGACCTTAACCATTGCTAGAAGGACAAAGACTAATACTAAATCGAATTTACACCTGTTATTTCTACATAGGACAAAACTTTGTGTTGTAAGGTTTATCAAAGTTTATGAGGAAAGCATAACTGATTTCAGGCCAGTGGAAGTGTGACAAGTTTTGACTGTACTTAGGAAGCCTTTCAAAGTGGTTTCCTCCCAACAATATTTCAAGCTAGTGAATAATGGCAACAGAAGCAGTTTCTTTAGCGGAGCTGATTGGAGAATATTATGAATACATTGAATTGGTCATCTGACTCAACCTGTATGAAATTCTATTTCAAACTTATTAGGGAGTAGCTTCATTTGTTGTTAGTAAGCTTCAAAAACATAATACGCACCTCCAGTCTGAACACAGAATACAATTTACTAGCTACAGAGAAGTAAAAGTTTCAAGTCTATTTAGAAAACGGAGGCGAGGATTATACCACCCTACAATCACAGTTTTGGAGTTCTCAGCTCACCCATGGAAAAGTTGTGTTTTGGATTAAGTAACAATACATTCAAAGTTTACTACGTGGTTTTGGTTTGAAAGTTTGCATGTTGCAGGTTGAAAGTAGTGTATAACGGTAGGAAAGGATCCTTAAAGTGCCACGAGATGACCGTTTATCTTGTTTTGTAACATGGAAGCAGAGCAGAAACAGGAGTAAATGGAGTGGATCAATAACGACAGTGCTTTGCATGAAAAAAGAGGAAGAAGAGGTTACAGTGACGTTTATAGACTTGGGTGGACAGTGACTGGAGATTATTTGCCTTGGTCATTTCCTTTATGGTTCATAGCTTTATAGTAATTATTTGGTCACTTTGGTATTGGCTGCAGACAAATTAGTGAGAAAAGGTATTGTAAAATCCTAACTTCCTAGTCCTTAACTGAGTAGGAACTTTCCTCTAATAGCAATGAAATTTTACATTCAAACATACTATCTTGCATTATGATGCATAACAGTATAAAATGAGCTGTTACTATAGCAGGAAAAGCTATGAGTCACATATCTGTGTTACTAACCTTCTAGCAGTCTAAATACAAATATTATGGGCATGTTCTGGCCACGGAGCAAGATGGCTGCTAAATTCCGGAGCTCCGCGCTGCGGGGAGCGCTGGACTGCGACGAACATCTTCCTGATACACAAATACCATCCTATTCCTGATTAAATAACGTAGGAAAACGTGGGGATGCTGATGCAGCGCACATAAATTTATATAATGGTTCCATTATATAAAAAACAGGCGTGCAAGATAGTGCGGCGCCAATGAGGTGATTCTGTGACGCACTTGCCGTACCTGGTTTACATTGCGGAGTGGTGACAGGCAGCTCCGTAAACTTTGGACTCCTACAAACCTGCTTGGTTGGCTTGACAACTCGAGACGCCTTGGCTCGTATTTCTCCTCAGGCGAAGTTGACTAGACGCACGCCACCTTCAGGTGAACGAGGCGCGTTTTTCGTCTGACAGGAACGTCTGAGGTGGTTTTGGGCTCCTCGCTGAACTGCGGCTGCTGTTCCATACTTCAGGTCAGGCGACAACAGACATTGTCGAACTGGCACCCGCCCTTTTGAATACTTCACTCTAGGGCAGTTCTCCTTGAAATCAGGTGAGGGTAGTGTGCCGATTTAACGGTGAGGAAATCGGATGTCTTTTGAGGCCTTCATCATTGTTTCTCCTTAAGCAACGCGGAATGAGCCTGTGACACTTTTAAACGAATATAACACGGCGCTATTATGTTACAAAATCATCTGAGTCGGTTTTGAGTCCCTGGATTTGGACTCATCTATTCCGTCTACTCCGGAGCAGCATTTACCTCTTTAGACGATATTCTTTCTTACGAGTGACTCCGGTTTGATTTCTCCTCAATGCCAGATAATAAAGGTGCGCTACTGCATTTATATTAAGAAATTATCTCGCACTGTCCCTGATATATCTTCTTCTTCAGACAGAATAAACCAGGCCCGATGCCATAAAGTGCTGCAGACCCTTGGTAGTTGTAGACTACCTATCCATCATTGGCATAAATATTTGACGGAGAAAGACAGCTCTACTGAAGTTACCGAATTTTTAAAAAAGAGCACAAAGATATGGCTCAGAATACTTTTGCTGCCTTTCAATTGTCCCTTTGTTATAGGTTTCACCTTTACCTTTTAGTCTAGTTAAGGCTGAATTCCATCTAACATACTCCTGAGGAAAACACGAATATCTGCATTTTTAGTCTATTGTACCTAAAGCCCCAGATAAAAGAAACACTTACCTGATTTAAAAACAGGAACGGTTGGGGATGCCTTCTGGCAAAGCGTCTAGTAAACCCGCGAAACAGCCCTTCTATTCTCTGAAGCTCTAATTCAGAACCGTTCCGCCTCTGCAGCTCTGAATAACATTCTCCCAATTCAAAAGTCATCTAACCATGTGATGCCAACTGCATCAGATTCTACTATGGAGTGGATACTACAGAAAATCTTGGCTGTAGGACAACGTCTAGAGGGAATGGAGACGTCCATATCTGCTCTTACGACCGAGACTAAATCCATTCGCACAGATATAGCTGGATTCCAGAGCCGATATTATGGCCTTACTGAACGAGTTGTTGTAGTCGAGAACTGCCTTAATAGTATACAGGACCGGGATCAAGAACTTCTTTACCTTAGAAGCAAGGTGATAGACTTGGAAGACAGAGATCGTCAAGACAATGTACACATCTTTGGTTTTCCAGAAAAAATAGAAGGATCTGACACCAAATCATTTCTCAGAACAACTCTTCCAAAAATCACAGGTCTTACTTTTGACCCACCATTAGAGATGCACAGAGCACATTGCATTAGTCCTTTCAAAGGAGGGAAAAATGTACGGCCACGCACACTCATGGTTTGCTTCCTACGACATGAGCAGGCCCGCCAATTAATCATTTTGGCTCGTTCAAGGACCATACATATTTGAGGGTCACGAGATATGAGTGACAGCAGACTTTTCAAGAGAAACGAATGAGCGCGGCAAATCTCTCCTTTCGACCCAGTCTGCGCTAACTAGACATTAAGTATGGCCTCTTTGAACCTGCACGTTTTAGGATCACTAAAGACGGAATCACCAAAGAATTCTTTAACCCAGAGGATCTTTGACAATTCTTAGACACTCTCACTCTCCAGAATATGGACTGTGCTGTGTCTATCCCGGAGTTTGAATCTCAACTCATCACTGAATTCTAAAACGCCTTCTGGTAGAATACGACGCAACCCAGGCTGGTCCCAAAGTAGGGAAAAAGACCCAGATCGACATGTACGTTCCCTGGGAGATCGAGCACAGGGCCTTCAGCCAGTAGCTGCTCTCACACAGGAAAGAGACAGGGACAAGTCACGTTCTCCTCAAAAGTCCCCTTCATCACTTGAAGAGGGTGTGTCCTGAACTTTGACTCACTATCTGGCTGTCTATCATTAAAGAGCTGACGGAAGAAAAACACCTTATTGTCTACTGTAAAGACGATCGGATGAGTACCTGAATACATACTTACTTTGATATACATTACATGCTTTACAATATTTCTATTTTACCCTATTCCCTTCCCTTAACCCTCCCCCTCTTCCCTTTCCCAACATATAAACATGATAAAACATACCTATCCTCATATTGTTATGCAAAATTTTACTTGATTATACACTGCGTATTCTTAAATTTTATATGATATGCATTAAGATTGTTGACTATATACTTAACTCCCTACTTAAATGTTAAACCTTATATTTTTTATAATCTTCTCTTTTTTATGTTTTTTCCTCGCATACTCTTTTTTCTTTTACTTTAATACGTATTTATGATAATATTTGACTTATATTTAATTGTTATGATATTTAACTATGGTAAAAGTTTACTAAATCAATTTTTCTTTAATTGTTATTAATGTTATACATAGCCTGCTTGATTGTTCTCCATATATGATACATTTTAAATCGCATAGACCTTCTCTGTCTCTTTTTATTTCTCTATATCCTGTTCTCTCTCCCTTTATTTTCCTTTATCCCTTTACATTCCCTTTTTCCATGTTCCATCTTCCATGTTGCCTATTTGCTTATAATGTTTGTTCTGTATTATAAAATCCTATATATTATTAATTAACTATGATAATTAATATTCAATTGTGTTAATTTAACTATGATAATATTCAATTACACAGTGCTAATATTCAGTTATGATAATACTTAATTGCAATAATATCTACTTATGATAATATTTCATTACCACCACTACTATATTATGCAAAGTTTTTTTGAATGTATTATGCATATGATAATCTCATATTATATAGATTTTCCATTTCTTCTCCCCTCCTTTTCCTTTGATCTTCTCCTCTCCTTTAACACTATGCTCTTAAGATACTAGTTTCCTTTTCCCTATCCTTTCCACATTTAACCCTAATCTTTATATTATGGGTCGAATACCCACATTTTTTGAATATTTGATTATTCTTATAATCCCAACCTCAATACTGTTACTATTATTTTATAGTTGTGTCTTCTACTACTGACTTCATTGCCGGTCGGGGCTCCTCCGGTGTACATAGCCCGAACGTTTAGACCCGCAGAGAGCAGTCCCATCCCCTTGGTGCTACGTCTTTCTGTGTAGCACACTTACCACTTTCCCTTTTCTCTCCTTTGTCTTTCCTCTAGTTTCTTTAGTACCTTGCTTTTCCTTCTCCTCATTTCTTTTTCTGTGTACATACAACCGACTCTTTTATTTTCCTTTCACAACCCTCTAACTTTCCTGGAATTTTTTTAGAAGGTTATAGATCTCATCTTTGATCTCTCTCCTTACCCACAACACACTTTCCATCTTTCTCTTTCCTTTCTTCAATTCTTTTCTTTAACTCCTTTCCCTTGCATAACTTCTCCCCTTACTTCTTTTTTCCTACCCACCTTCCTTCCTCTGATACCCCCCACTATATACACAGCTTTTACTTCTATACTCTATTTTCTGCTTTGCTTCAATCCCCCCCCCCCATACCTTAACACCTTTCATTCTTTACATCAGCTTCTCATTAAAACCAACCTCTTTTGCCTTCAAATGCACATTTGGCAGCGAGAACTACTTCTTCCTCTCAACCATTAGGCATTATCTCGTGGAATGTTAATGGCCTCACGCATTTTATTAAACGCAAGAAAATACCATCTTATCTGCAAACGAAAAGAACTGAAATTGCTCTTCTGCAAGAGACTCATTTGGATGCCTTGGAATCTAAATTACAGCGAGACTGGGTAGGAAAAGTCATTCATTGCGGATTGACAACACAATTCCCTTCTGAGAAGGGCCCTCCACGGAAATGCGGAGTGGCCATTCTCCTACATAAATCCCTACCAGTCACAATTATCAAGACCTGGGTTGATCCAGAAGGCAGATAGGTCTTTGCCAAGTTAAAAATAGGAGCTAGGATTCTTTGTGTTGCCTTAGTATATGCTCCAACGGGTCCTAAACGCTCCTATCTCCTCAACCTGAACCGCTTACTAGTAGAGATTGGAACATCCAGCTGCTTCATTGGCGGTGACTGGAATCTTGCTCGTGATGCAGTTCTAGACAGAACAGGTCCCTTAGATAGATGTAATGAGGGAGAAAGAGCCTTATTGGGTGACATAACATCGGATCACGGACTTGTGGATCATTGGCACCTCCTTCATACCTCAGATCAAGATTACACCTTCCTCTCTTTGGCTCATGGCACCCAATCTAGGATGGATTATTTCCTTATTTCTCATTCGGTAGTTGCAATCACTAGTGAATCCCATATTTTTGAAGCTGCTCTCTCGGATCATTACCAGGTTCTTCTTGCCCTGGAAATAGGTTTAACCTCTCCAGGCCGTAAACCATGGCATATGAATATTCAGAGATACCGCTCACCTCAAGGTAAAATCCAACTACGTTCTCATCTTTCTGACTACTTAACCAATAACAAATCATCAGTTTCCTCCTGTAGAACCATTTGGGCGGCTGTGAAAGCAACTATTCGTGGACAACTAATGAGACGCAGCTGAGGCCAATAAATCAGCTTCCTTGCGCCGCACTGAACTTGAGACTCAAATCCTCTCTCTCTCACATGTTTATATTCATCTTGTCCCACTGTAACTAACCGCAAGAATCTAGAGATAACTAAAATGGCGCTTAATCTATATACTTCCAAAGCTGAGTATGCTCTTCAGCGTCTAAAGGGCAGACATTATGACCAAGGGGAGAAAGCAGGCCGATTACTTGCAGCTCAGCTGAAACAACGCGAGGCTGCCATGGCTATACCTGCTATACGGGCGGAATCGGATGTGATCCTTACTAGACCACAAGAAATAGTAAATACTTTCGCATCCTTTTATGAAAAACTCTACACTCCCGAGACCCCAGCAACTGAAGACCAATTAAATGCCTATCTTGCAGATATTGACCTTCCATGTCTTACAGATGAAGGTAGACATTTACTTGATGGTGATATTAGCAAAAAAGAAATTGCTGCAGCCATTGCCAAATTACCTTACCACAAATCCCCAGGAGACGACGGATTCCCTGCGGAATATTATAAGTGGTCTGGGGAGGAAACAGTTGATACTCCTTATTCTGCCTTTTATGAGGCTGTTCACATCCTCACTTGGTGCTATTTCTAATAGGGCGTTAATTACGGTTATCCCCAAGCAGGGCAAAGATCTGCTCGTTTGTGGTAGCTATCGACCTATCTCCTTAATAAATGGAGATGTTAAAATCTTGGCAAGTATTCTAGCGTCCAGACTCCGCAAAGTCATTCCTTCCCTTATACACCACTCGCAGGTTGGCTTTGTCCCAGGTCGTTCCTCCAGAAACCACATCTGAACATTAGCTCATACTTTGTGGGCTGCAAAAGGGATGACGGAAGATGCTGTGGCCCTTTCCATGGACGCAGAAAAAGCGTTTGACCACATTGACTGGCCTATCTATTTGCCACCATGAAATGTTTTGGTCTAGGGGATCAGTTTATTTCCAAGGTCCGCCTACTATATGACAATCCTGTAGCTCAGGTAAATTGTGGTGGTTTTCCAATTTGAAGAGGTACTTGCCAAGGCTGTCTCCTTTCCCCCCCCTTTTATTCTGGTTAGCGATGGAACCCCATGACTCACTCATTTGCCACTCAACGCAGATTCAAGGTATTCCTATAGCGGGAGGTGTATCTAAGTTATATTTATATGCTGATGATATCCTTCTTACTCTTAAAGATCTCTCTCGTTCTTTGCCAGCCTTACTTGAGATCATTAATGGTTTCTCAGCCCTTTCTGGTTATAAGGTGAATTGGGACAAAAGTGAAGCTCTCCCACTCTCTCCCGGCACCACAAAAGCCTCAATTGATGGATACCCTTTTTGCTGGAAATCGTCTCAATTAAAATATTTGGGAATTTTGATTAACCGCAGATTAGAAGCGATGTCTCAGATAATCTTTCACCCCTTATAATGCAAACTGATTTTGCCAAATGGTCTCTTTTGGGTTTTTCCATGTGGGGGAAGAGTGCAGGCAGTAAGAATGGTCACCTTACCTCGATTCACTAATACTCTTGGAGTGCTCTCAATTGTAATCCCTTTGTCCATATTACGACGTGTGGACGCCTGTATACGAACCTTTGTCTGGGGATCTATGCGCCCCCGTCTAGCTGCTGCCAAACTAATAGCTCACCGCCCCCACGGTGGTTTGGGTTTACCATTGATGGAGCATTACTCTTTTTTTTTTTTTTTTTAAATCTTTTTATTGACTTTTCTGTGTAAACATAAAATTGTCCATATGGTTGACATAATTACATTCTCTGCAGTATAGGAATACCACCAGTGGCACAGGCAATTTACACTGTTAGAAACAATACTCTCCATTGGACCTGTGAATGGGGAAAACAAAGTATGCATACGATCTATGCTGCGTGTTCAGGGTTAGTCTCCACTGAATCGTCATGACTACATATGGCACAAACAGATACTCACTACTATCCCCTCGGGAAAAAGCCAAAATATACACAATCTAAAAACATAAAAAGACAAAATAAAGAAAAGGCAAACAGAGCTCTGAAACGGCTCAAACCCACAATGCCACGTAACGGAAACTTGCTTAAACAACTAAAATATAACTGCCAGGGGTCCTCGCATTCCTACGGTAATGAAAAAAAAAATACACATCAATTCTCTAGGTAGGGACGGGGGGGGGGAAGGGGGACAGGGGGAACGACAGGCGGATGGAGAGCCCCACTCATCAGGCAGGAGGGGGCGAAGCTCTCAGTCTCAAACATTCATGTCGCTCTAGCCCGCAGATTCCGTCGAGTCATCCCCTACAGCATAATCTGACATATGTCGAGCCTCCCAAGCCCGAAGAATATCCCCCCACGGTTCCGCATAAGGGCGGCGCCGCTTGGTAATCCGGTCTTCTGCAATCAGGGCCCTCTCCTCCGCTCTAGCCCAGCGTGAGACATCTGCCTCCCATAACGTCACCCGTGGTGGGTGTGCGGACTTCCAGCCAATCGCTATCCATCTCTTGGCCAAAAGAAAGGCCAGGTCAACAAACCTATGCCCCAGCTTACGGGCTTTAGGTCTCGGAAAGAGGCCCAACAGGCAGACCTCGGGAGTACACAGCAGATTACGGGACAACACCCCATTAACCATACGCACTATCCCGACCCAATAGTCAGAGAGCCGCGGGCATGACCAAATCATGTGGTCGAAGTCCGCATCCTCTAGGAGGCACCTAGCGCATGACAAATCCACCCTACTATAGACCACATTCAGCCGGTGCGGAGTAAGATATGTACGATGGAGTACATTACATTGCAGGACTTTAAATGCCGTATTTCGAGACCTTCTTAGGGCCTTTCAGGACTTTCTGCCACTCCTTATCTGCCAGGCTCCTATGTAATGTCTCCTCCCACCGCTCCCGCAGGTTCGATAATGAGCCCGGGCTTAGCTCCAGTATGGCAAGATAGAGCCAGCGCACCAGGTGCCCTGCCGAACCCAATGTCACTACCGCCTCCAAAGCTGGGTGGGCCTCAGGCTCCTCTGTGCCCTCTCCCCACAGATCCAGCACTGCCCCTCAGAGTTTGTGGTAATTTAAGAATTGCCCCGCTGGGAGCTCGTGATATTCCAGAAAGTCATCCAAGGGGGGCAATTCCTTATCCCTGTAGCAATCGCCAATTGTCAGTACACCCGCCGCCTCCCAACCTGCCAATTGATGCTGTGACGCTGTGACAGCGGGGGGCCCATCCCTGCCTGCGGAATACACGTGAGCGGAAGACTAGGAGCGTAGAGCAATTTAGCTCAGGAGCATGCCGTGCATCTATCCCAGAATTTCACCGCCACCGAGAGCAGCGCTCCCATATGTTGAAGTTTCTGGCGCTGGTTTAGAAGCCTGGGGAAGAGCTTAGACTGCACAGCACCCGCGGGAAGCGGCAGTGTAACGAGGTCCCTGCCATCCAGCCATCTAGCTAGCCACTGTAGCTGCGCCGCCAGATAGTAGGCTTCAAAATCTGGGGCTCCCAGACCTCCACCAACAAGCGGAAGCCGCAAGGTCTGCAATGATACCCTATTGCGGCCGCCATCCCATATCAAGTCTCTCAAGAGTCCGTCCAGCGTTTTGAACCATGAGCGCGGTATCAGTTCTGGGAGGTTGACGAAATAGTATAATAGGCGGGGCAGGACCACCATTTTGGATAACGCCACTCTTGCCATAAGTGGCAGCTTAAGAGTGCGCCAGAAAGCCACTTGCCCCCGAAGCGCCCGCAGGGCACCCCCGAGGTTCCCTTCAAACAAGGCAGCCTGCGTATGGTAGACCTGTATCCCCAGATATTTAACCGACCCCGGAGCCCATTCTATGGTGGTCGGCAAAGACAAGGGTCTATCCATAGCTGGGTGCAGCGGGAAAACAAAGGTTTTTTTCCCATTTATTCGCAGACCCGAATAGGCAGCAAACTCGTCCAGTAGAGCCAAGATAGGGCCAACCCCCAGCGTTCCATCTCGGAGATAGATCAACACATCATCCGCGTATAACGAGATAATGTGATGCGCTCCGTCCACGGCTACCCCCAAATCCGCCCCCACCCTCCGGACCCGCGCCGCCAGAGGCTCCATTGCCAGAGCAAAAAGCAGTGGCGACAGGGGACACCGCTGCCTGGTCCCTCTGTGAATAGGGTAGGAAGCCGAAACCGCCGTTCCCGTACGCACTCTGGCAGTGGGCCGTCCATAGAGGAGACGGACCCACTGCATCCAGTCCTCCCCCAGTTGCATCGCGTCCATGACAGCCAATAAGAAGTCCCAGCGTAGGGTGTCAAACGATTTCTCGAAATCAATCGCCACCACCACTGCCTCAGGATAATCCCGCAAGTCCGGGTGAAACATGATATGGTACAACCTCCGGAGGTTATTGGATGTGGAGCACGAGGGAATAAAACCGTTTTGGTCAGCATGGACTAGCCGACGCATGTGCGGGAGGAGTCTCAGGGCCAGTGCCTTACTCAGTATTTTAAAATCCACGTTTAACATGGAGAGAGGCCTGAAGTCGGTCAAGGGGGCGTGGACAGTCTTGGGCAAAGGGATGACCAACGCCTCCCGCAGTGTGGGTGGTAACTGCTGAGCCTGAAACGCATAGGCATAAACGCGTTCGAGCTGTGGAGCCAATGTATCAATATAGGTGCTGTAAAATTCGGCCGGTAGACCGTCCGGCCCAGGCGTCTTCCCACGGGCCATTGCCCGAATCGCTGCTCTAATTTCGCCTGTGCGAATTGGAAGGCCTAGTGGGTCCCTGGAGGCCCGATCTAGTTGCGTCAAGTGTTGGTCGGCCAAATATACCCGCAATTCTTCCTCTTGGGGCAGCCCCGGTGAACCATAGAGCATTTCGTAATATTCCCTAAATGCGTCGTTAATAGCCCTCGGGGAGGAGAGCGTATGACCATGAAAGTCTAACGCTCAGAATTGGAGCACCTCTGCTATCGGGTGTAATTAGCCAAGCCAAAAGTCTCCCAGCCCTGCCTCCCTCCTTGTGTTGTGCGGCCTGGTACGTTTTAAGGTCCAGCACCCTCAATCTGTCCCACGTGGTGCTGAACAGGCTCTTTACCTCAGCCAGCCGCCCGTGGTCCCCAACCCCCTCAGCAATCTCCCGGTCTAAAGCCAGAATTTGTGATTCCAAGTCCTCCAACTCCCGGGACACCAAACGCCGAGTGCCCACAGTCTGACCCATGCATTGCCCCCTAGCCACCACCTTAAACGCCTCCCATTCCACCAGAGGCGAACTGGCAGTGCCCTGATTATTTAAGAAATGGTCACTTAAAGCTGCAGAGAGCACTTGACGGAACCCATCGTCTTCTAACAGGGAAGGGTCCAGTCGCCACCGCGGTATCAGAGCTCTCTCAGGGACCAGGGTGAAGCCCAGGAGCAGGGGACTGTGATCCAAAGAGGCTCTACCGAGGTATTCGGTTCCGGAGACCAGGGGGGACAGCGCGGGTGAGCAGAAAAACATGTCAATGCGTGTATGTAGATCATAAAGATGAGAGTAGTAGGAGTACTCCATACTATCGGCGTGGTGGAGACGCCAGACATCATGGATACCCCAGCCGGAGGCCCATCCCCGGAGCCCCCTAGCCAAGGAGTCAGCCATCGTGCCCCGCAGCGACAGAGTAGACCTATCCCATTGTACATCACACACACAGTTGAAGTCACCTCCCAAGAGTAGGTTGTCATGGGGGAAGCTCGCCATTACCCCAGAAAGTCTATCCAGAAAGGGTATCTGGTCCCGATTTGGGGCATATATACTACCTATGGTAACCTCTTTGCCCTGCAAGACGCCATTAACAATCACATACCTCTCCTCTGTGTCGATCATCTTCCGAGTAAGCTGGAAGGGCACTCCCGGCCTGACCCACACCAAGGCTCCCCGGGAGAAGGCGGAGTATTCGGTTGCAAAGAGTTGACCCCTCCATCTACGCCTCAAGCGAGTAACCTCCGCCTCCGTAAGGTGGGTTTCTTGCAGCATAACCACATGTACCCCCCGTCGTTTAATATAATTCAAAATATTATATCGCTTAGAAGGTGATCCCATACCCCGGATATTTCAGGTCATGACTTTATACTCCCCAAGGCGACCACCAGACCCCGCCATAAAAAAATCGAAACGCGTCCCCCCCAACCCCCCCATCCCAGCACCAAATTCGGAACTGACCCGGTCCCCCTGGCATATGCAAACAAACCCAACGAACTAACTCCCCATCCCAAGAGCGGACTGACAACGGTCAGCTGCCCAAACTTACGCACCATGTCAATAGCCACGTGCCAGACGGTATCCTATACCAATTCGGAAAGGTCCAAGGCAATCGGCCCTAGGACATACAGAGGGGGCGCAGCGTGCACGAAAGGAGCGGGTATACAAGAGGTCGGGGTTTCCACCATCGTAGCCCTGGATGGCCGCTCCAGCCCTCCTCCCGGCGCACCAACCCAGGAGCCCACCCCCCACCCCCACCCAGCCACCCACATGAAAGAAAACAACATCCTAGACAATACAACCCAGAGAACCTGAGAAGACTGAGCAAAGTAGTGAGAGAGGCTGGGGAGAGGAAGAGAGATACAAAAAGCGAGACAAAGATCCCCCCTCCCCTCTGGTCATTTAGTCCACAATCTCGTCCGCCGTTTGTGGAGTCACTGGCGGCATGGCATCGTTCATGGCCTGGGACGCATCTGATTCAGTTTCTTCCTCTCCACATATGGCCTCAGAGTCCTTCTCCGAGGATGAGTCCTTGGGGCGCACCAGGAGTGCCACGGCTTCCAGTGCCGCTGCCCGCTCCGTCGCCGTCTGCGACGGGCTCGGTCTTTTGGTTTCCCTTCGGTTCTTCCGGCGTCACAGTCTCTTCCCCAGTTGGTCTGACCCGGGCGCCGGTCGCGCAGGATGCAGCTTGGGGACACCTTCCGCTTTATACGATTCAATCCAGTCCCAGGCATGTTGCGGGTCCTCACAGAAAGACGTCTTCCCGTCCAGCATGATCTTGAGCCGGGCAGGGAACATCAGAGCGTACTGGATCCCCTCCTCACGCAGAGCCTTTTTCACCTCAAAAAATGAAGAGCGACGACGTTGCACCTCCAGGGTATAGTCGGGGAAGAGAGAGACTTTACTGTTTTCAACTGTAAAGGGACCAGTGGAGCGGGCTTTCCTTAGCAGTAAGTCCCGGTCTCGAAAATGAAGCAGCCTAGCCACCACCGCACATGGAGGACGGCCCGGCGCCGGCGGGCAGGTACCCGGTGGGCCCTTTCCAAGGTATAAAATGAAGAGAGGCCCTGGGGC
Source organism: Calotriton arnoldi (assembly GCA_963921515.1). Classification (NCBI taxonomy): domain Eukaryota; kingdom Metazoa; phylum Chordata; class Amphibia; order Caudata; family Salamandridae; genus Calotriton; species Calotriton arnoldi. The sequence goes on from CAWUFW010000964.1 coordinate 1,512,814, forward strand.
GCCACAACGTCTCTCAGCCATGACTCTAGGTAGGTGACCATATCCTGCCCCTCCACTCCTTCCGGAAGGCCTATTACTCGCACATTGTTCCTTCGATTACGACCTTCTGCATCTTCAGCCCTCTTTTCTAGAGTAGAGACCTTGCTCGCCAGCTCGCCAACTTGAGCTGACAACTTGTGATGAGCAGGGGTCAGTGTCGCTAGGCTCGCCTCCGACTGTTTCACTCTGTCTGCAAGCTTGGCATGTTCGGCTCACAGCAGGCCCAGGCCCTCCACCACCGCGCTAATGTCCTGGTGCAGCGTCGCCTTAGTGTCCACTATGGCTTCCAGGATTTTGGCCAGTTGTTGTTGGACTGGGACCTCCCCCAGTTTGTCCCCCATCTCTGTCGCAGTTGTCTCCAGTGCGGTGGTCTCCAGGTCCGGTGAGGGACCGACCTGCCTCCACTTTGTCTTTCCCATGTCGGGGATCCCAGGCGCGGCCACCCGTGCCCGGGTCCGTCGCTCCCTGGGCGGGCGCGGCGCCTCCGCCAGTTTCACCGGTACCCACCACTTCAGAGTCCGGCCGGCTCCGACAGGCACCCCCGCAGGTATCTCCTGCTTATTCTCCGATTTCGGTAATGGTCCAGGCAGTCCTGGCCACCCCAGGCCCGGCGGGGGCACCACGAGTGTCACTCCAGCAACCCAGGGGCCAACGAGGACCCGAGGGGAACGACTCCCCGCCAACAGGCGTCGACAGTCCCCGTCAGGAGGGGCGACCCGCCCCCCCCCCCCCCAAGCACACTTCAGCAGTCTGCCTCACCGGGTTGCACCCAGGCGGGACCGCCTGGCCGCCGTCCCCTCCCCCGGCAGCAGGCGTTGAATTGGAGCTTTGAAGTCGCAGGGCCACCAGATCCGTGCAGCACTAGTCACTACCTAGCGGGGGGGGTCCAGCACCCCCCAGGCCTATCCTCTCCCCTCTTTCCCCCCCCCCCCAGTTCTACAGATGATCCTCCAGGGGTGCCACGCTGTCACAGCACCAACAGATTCCAGCTCCAACTCCGCTATGCGCAGCTGAGGTGCTCCAAGTCTGCTCCAGAGGTGTCTCACCGCCCCTCCCGGACTCAAGGCGAAAGCCGGCTTGTCCTTAGGAGTATCAGGCAACGGGGCGCAAAATCCCCAGAATCAGGACAGCAACCTCCAGCGCCGCCCGGTGTCATCGTACCCGCCGCCGCTTGTCAGGCGCCGTCACTGCCCTCCAGCCAGGCAGTTTACGATCCGCCCTCCACACAGCCTCCACTGGTCGCACAGCACGGCAGGCTCCACCGGTCCGGGGCCGATTCCATGCACCCCACGCTCTCACTCACCAGGGCTGCGCAGTCTCTTTCCGGCCTGCAAGGCGGCCGTACGGGGTCTCCAGGGGGCGTCCACATACACACGACACCACAGCCGCCCTCCAGGGAGCATCCACTGCGCCGCGGCACTGCCTCTCGTCACCCCTCGGAGCTACGTTCGGGCACACTCCGCCATCTTGGGGCCGTCGCGGCCGGTCGGTTCGTCGTCTGTAGCCACCGATCTGCGGTCGTCCGTGGGCGACCAGGGGGGATTCAGGAGCCCCCAACGCTCACAGGGACCGGCCCCCTCTCGTGGGCCCCGGGCTCAGGCTGGATTCCCACATGCAAACGGATAACTGGCGAGGCTAGCGCGGAGCTTCGGGCTCACGCGTCCACCATCGTCGGCTCTCAAGCCACGCCCCCCGATGGAGCATTACTCTTTAGTCTTACACCTCTCGCAATTGGCTTATCTGCTTCCAGGTGGAACTGACCCCCCACAATGAGTAATAACAGAGCACTTACTACTTAATTGTGATGATGGCCTTGAATTTTTATATACTACTCGTAAAGCACGAACATCTCCTCCACACCCTGTGATCCACGCTACATATCAAGCATTGCAACGAGCGCATCGCCTCATAAGGGTTGCTCACCGTTTGCATTCTAAAGCTTCACTTTGTGTTTAATGAAAGTCTTCAAATTAATGGTCATGCGCTTCACATGGTCATGCGCTTTACTGGTCTAGTTGGAGATCTAAAGGAATCCAAACATTAGACCAAGTCATACTAAACGGTGAATTGAAATCCTTTGACCTGCTTCATCAAGAATTTGATCTCTCTTTGCATCAGACTTCACGATACTTGCAACTACATGATTGCTTGAGGAAATGCCTAGGTCCTCCCCCCAAGATGTTAGAATCATCGCCGATACTAGATTATCTTCTTACCTGGGGATGACACAAGGGAGTAATGTCAGGATTATATTGTGTCTTAACTAACCACCTATACTCACAACCACTTCTCAAAGCTCTTCACGAGAAATGGCAAGAACGCTTACACATTACCATAGATGAAGATGTTTGGCCGGACATACTGGAAACCTTAGACAAAGGTACTCGGAAAGCACGTTTGAAATTTTGTCTTTTTAAAACTTTGCATGATTGGTACTGGACACCCTTGAAATTACATCAAGCATGATTATTGCAACATTCTACGTGCTGGAGGTGTTCTGGAGTTAATTGTGATCTGCTTCATATACTCTGCGAATGCCCTTATATACAGTGTTTTTGGGCTCAAGTAGGGGATACACTCAAAGAAACAATTCCCCTTCGACTTCCCATTACCTCTTCCATAATTTTACTGCATGATCTTGGGATTTCACCCGGTATTACGCGTCCACAGCGTCGTCTTTTACATACTACACTCTCTACAGCCAAAATGTGTATTTTAAGACAGTGGCAATCACCTAGTCCTCCCTCGAAGGAGGATTGGATGTTAGCAATGATTCAGACAGTACATAAGAACAGTGGTCCCAGAAAACGACCATACAATTCTAAATCCAAAATTATAACAAATAAAAAGAATCAAAAACTGAGACAAAAAGTATTCGTTGCTCCTAGTGTTTCATTCACACTGAGCATTGGTATATTATTGACATAGTTCATACATTATTATATACAATGATATCCCTAGGTGAGAAGAGAGGGGGGGGGGAAAATAGGAAGGTGGAGTGATGGTGATTCAAGTGAGGTAGGGGTAGTGACTTCAAGAGTGTAGTTTGGCTCCTTGGTCGAGCCTATTAATCACAATATATACAAAAAAGCTTGTATAGCCATGGTTATAGTTAACACAGTACTAAATCTCTGGTGTTAAAACTGGCTTGATGAAAAAATGTCGACGTTTTGACCCCAATATATCAGTAGGCTATTTCAATCCTTAAGCCAGGGTCTTCATCAGGACTGTGGTGTAAGGGTGGGTGAGGGGATCTAGGGAAGAGCATAAAAATGTCTTAAAAAATGTAGTGTCATACAGATCACATGATATATCTATAGGATGGAGAGAGTGGTAGATTACCATAAGACGCCTCTGCTGAGAGGCTGAAGTTATGCGGGGGCCTGTAGGGCTCCTAGTGACCAGAAGGGGGAAAACAGCACCTGTAAAAATAAGATGCAGAATCAATATTCTAAAATCTTATTGTTATGGCCTAATTCTATGAAATTGTAAATCCAGGCATCACTCACTATACGGGTAGATATCACCGTAGTACGCCTAATCAATCGGCTGATGACAAATAATCTGAAAAGAAAAATGAGGGCTGAAAAGGACCGTGCAAACTTGCACACACAAAAAGTGAAACACCATGAAATTACGCGCATGTAATAGTGCATTTGTCAGGTTGCATGCCTAATCAATCGGCTAATGCCATGTAGTCTGAAGAAGAGAAGCTGAACAGGACCGTGCAAACATGCACACACAAATAGTAAAACACCATAAACTTACGCGCAAGCAATAGTGCATTTGTCAGGTTGCATGCCTAATCAATCGGCTGTTGCCACATAGTATAAAGAAGAGAATCTAAACAGGACCGTGCAAATATGCACACACAAATAGTAAACCACCATAAAATCGCGCGCATGTATTAGTGCATTTGTCAGGATTCCATAGATCAATGTAAAGTCCTAAGGGTTAAGTCAGCACAAATATGAACCGGGTTGAGACAAAACAGTGTAAAGACCAGCAAAATAGAAAACTAGTCAGCCAAAGCGAATGAGAGGCCCACTGAAAGCACTGTATGGTCAAAATGCTTAAAACGCGCTTTAAAGCAAACTGAAGGTCAGAATTAAAAGTACACAAAACACCTAGTTAAAGCGCTTAGGAATCTATCTAAGTGAGTTTACAGAGAATCAAAACCTTGGGGTAATGTCTGGAGAAGTAACATAATATCACACTGACAAGAAAAACAACCGCGTTTAACAAACCTAATTACCTGCGTTAGAAAAACGGGCTGGAACATTCAAGTTTCCTGCGCGTCTATAAGTCAAGTAAAAAAGGGAGTATGAATACAGTAACTCGTGAAAAAATGACTGAGTCAGGTCCTCTAAGCAAAAACACGCGCTGGCTGATTACTCACCGCTGTTCTATGGAGAAATCCGTGCGAACGAACGACACGGAGGGCTGGTTTCTACTGGATTATATAGAGGCATAACTCACGCATGACAAAGCAATGCGTGCAGGCGCTGAATGCTATCTCACCATGGAGGGAGAGGTGGGGGCACAGAAGACAGACTTAGATCTTCAGAGCCGGTGCGATGTAACTGGAAATTACTAAGGTTTGAAAGTGCACTAAAAGGATGCCATGTGCAGATGAGACCCCAGCTCAATTGAAATGCACTTAAGGGGTGTCTTGGCATGTTGGTATATGCAGTATTCAATTACCATCTTAAAAGTATATATTAGCATAATTTATGGTGTCATGTGAAACAGTAATGAGTGCATACATTTCATAGGCTCATGGAGTGTGCATGAACTGCCTATAATATCGTGTCAGTAGAGTCTAATACATAGATGGAAAACGTTCATACATTTCTTAGGCTCATGGAATCTATCTAAAAAAATATATTACAGCCGTTGATTGATACATAGATAGAAAGCATTATACAAGGTTTGGCCCCAATTGAAAATATTAAAAAATATATATATATAAAAATATATATAAAAAATATATGAAAGGGGGTACATTACGTTAACACAGATGGAATATATTAAGTAAGAGACCGTACATATCCATAACGTGCATAGATCAGAGAATCACTTAGGACATATCCAGAAAAGGAAACAAAAAACTAAACCCATTTAAATAGGCACAATGAAGTCTGTAATTGGATAAATCCACATTCAAATGTCAGAAAAACAAGTATGCACTATTCCACAGGTAGTCAGGCAAATTGGGCATGACTAATTTCTGATTCATTAAGACCATTCTTGATGGAGTCCAGAAGGGACATCCATTTGCATTCTCTTAGGTTTAAAATCGCGCAAATGTTACCTCTCCTAGGGCCCAATGAGGCTCTTTCCAATACTACCCATCGCAATTCATCAGGGCTGTGACTCATATTTGAAAAGTGTTCCACAAGTGGTGCTCCCTGCACGCCACATCTAATACGGCTGCAGTGCTGAAGATTCCGGGCTTTGATCTTTTGTTGGGTTTGTCCTACATAGATAAGATCGCAAGGACATAAGATGGCACAGATTACGTTATTTGTGTTGCAGTTGGAAAAGAAATTCAGAGTGATGACATGGTCTTTGTAGGTAAGTTCTTTCGTTTGGATCGTTGTTGGGCAAGCCTTACATTTCCCACATCTGAAATGTCCCAATATCGGTGGTAGGTTCCACATAGATGTAATGGTGGGCGTCTCAGGAGTTTCCAAAAAGGAACGTACCACATGTTCTTTGATACTTTTGGCCTTTCTGAAGGAATGCATAGAAGGATTGTCTTGTCCAATGTCGTCCGATATGAGACCCCAATGCTTATTAATGGTCTTCTTAATGGCATGGCTTTGGGTAGAGAATGTTGTGACACATCATTCTTTCCATGAGTCCATCATCCCTCTCTTTAGGTTTGAGCAGATCTTGGCGAGGGCTATACCAAGCCCTTTTCTGTGCTCGCTTGGTGAGTCTTTTTGGGTATCCACGTTCCATGAGTCGATTTAGTAAATCGTCTGATTGGGCCATATAGTCTGTCTTCTTTGAACAGTTTCTGCGGATCCGTAAAAATTGCCCGAAGGGGAGGTTATCTCGGAGTCCTCTTGGGTGATGGCTATTGTATCTGAGCAAAGAGTTTCTCTCCGCAGGTTTGCGATACAAAGTAGTGTAGAGATGGTCATCCTCAGATTTGATGGTAATGTCCAAAAAATCAATTTCCTTCGAATCAGAGTGAATGGTGAATTGGATATCAGGGCTCCTCTCATTAAGCCAGGAATGGAATGTGACCAGTTCAGTATGATGTCCAGTCCAAATCAAGAGTATATTATCGATATAACGCCTCCATAGGGATATCTTATCAAGATATGGATTTGACGCCCCAAATATAAAGGATCTCTCAAAGTGGTCCATGAAGAGGATGGCTAGATCCGGGGCGAAGGCAGCGCCCATAGCCACTCCTTTAGTTTGAAAATAGAAATGGCAATCAAAGCAGAAAAAGTTTTTCATCATAGCAATTCTGAGGAGGTCTATAATGAAATCTGTTGGTACAGTCATGGGAGCCATTCGTTGATCCAATGCCTCATGTATTACTCCCAGGGCAGCTGTTTGTGGTATGCTTGTGTAGAGAGAGACAACATCACAAGTCACAAGAAGTTGACTATTCGGATCATATGGGTGTTCGTCTACCAGGTTTATAGTTTGCATCGTATCCCTGAGGTACGCCCTGGTGGTTTCAGCTAGTGGTTTAAGAAAATGATCAATATATTTGCTCAGTGGTTCAAGCATTGAACCGCATCCTGAGACGATTGGACGTCCCGGTGGATTCTGTGGGTCCTTATGCATCTTCGGTAGAGTGTAGAGTGTTGGCAGTCGGGGTTGTTTCTGGTTTAAGTATAGGAACTCATGCTTAGTTAGGAAGCCTTGATCCAGACCACGGGTGGTAATCGCCAATATCTCTTGGGCCAACTCCTTTGAGGGGTCTCCATTAATTCTCCTGTAGCTAACTCCATCCTGGAGTTGATTCAAAATTTCCATCTTGTAATTCGACAGATCCTGAACCACAATGGCACCCCCCTTGTCTGCCGGCTTGATTACAATGTTCTTATTGTTTCTCAGGGAGTTAAGAGCATCCCTCTCCAGCTTGGTGATATTATATTTAGTATGCTTATGTTCCTTCATTAGTTTGGAGAGGTCTCTAAGGACACCACACTCATAAGCAAGGATCTTGTTCGTCATGCGATTGGCCGGTGGAACAAACTTAGACGCAATCCGCAGTCCTGTCGGAGACATTGCTCCAGGTCTGGGAGATTGTTTGAAGAAATATCTTAAACGGATCTTTCTAAAAAAGCGATGAAGTTCAGTCTTAAGTGCAAATTCATTTGGACGTGCTGTTGGAACAAAAGAAAGTCCGTTGCTCAAGACACTTGTCTCTTCATTCTTGAGTGTGTATGAGGAGATGTTGACTACAGGGTTTTGCTGTCTCCTCACCATCTGTAAACCCTGCGTCGGGTTTGTATCTCTCTGTGGTTCTCCGGTTGGAAGCGTACCTGCTTCGGCGTTGTTCCACGGCCTCTCTCCCAACTGTTGTTCGCTGTTTGCCCTCGAAGTGGGCCCCTGGGCCAGTTCCCACCCCGACCTCTGGAGGGTCTCCTTTGGCCCTCTCCTTAAAAAGGAAAGGGGTAGGGTCCTTGCGGTGGGTTCCATGTATCTTGATATCCGTAGCTTCCAGTAGGGCCTGGTTGTTCAGTGTCACTATCTGTACTGTATGATGAATCAGAAAAAGTTGTAAAGTTCCTGCGTCCGCGGTACCCTCCTCGACCTCTGTTGTTGAAGCGTCCCTGGTTATCCTGCTTATAGTAATCTTCTTGGAGATAGGGGTACGTGTTATTTTTTTTCGTAATATCTTCTGTCCGTTGCAAGTTTTTCAAGTTTCTTGGTCTGTGCCGTCGTTTCAAAATCTTTGAGAGTTTTGTCCAGATTTACCAGGGCCTCTTTGGCGTTCGTAAGTGCTGTGTCACCAGCTATCTCGGTCTTGAGTGCAGTGATCTGATTGATTAGTAATTGAACCTGTTCTGCTGCTGTCTCTACTCCCAGCACCATCCAGTGCCGGGAGCAGTTGTTGGCCACGTAGCTGAAGCCCTCTTTAAATTTGGGTACATCTATGAAAATGGCCGGTTCGTTCCGTACCTGCAATCCTACCGGGATGATATTTGCTTGTAAATACTTGGTCAGCAGATGTCCATGCAAACGGGTTCTAATCAATTTCTTTTCCAAACGTTCAAGGCGTACAATTTTCTCATTTAAAGTGAAGTCAATGTTAGGGGTGGTTACAGAAAGAAAGTTATTAGCGGGGTCCTGTATGAGTTGATTGATATACTCCTCGGTATAGGACAAAAGCTCGCTCTCTACCATCTTACTGAAAAATTGAGTAAATCAATAGTATACCTCGCAGGTGTGCACCTGCTCTAAGATCGTTACCTAAGAAGGGTAAACCCAATACTAGTCTCTGGGACCTGGGTAACGGACAGTACATAAGAACAGTGGTCCCAGAAAACGACCATACAATTCTAAATCCAAAATTACAACATAAATAAAAAGAATCAAAAACTGAGACAACAAGTATTCGTTGCTCCTAGTGTTTAATTCACACTGAGCATTGGTATATTATTGACATAGTTCATACATTATTATATACAATGATTTCCCTAGGTGAGAAGAGAGGGGGGGGAAAAATAGGAAGGTGGAGTGATGGTGATTCAAGTGAGGTAGGGGTAGTGACTTCAAGCAATGATTCAGACAGCATCCCATGAACGTATAATATATAGACTCCAGGATAAGGAATAAATGTTAGAACAAGTATGGGCTTCTTTTCTTCGGGACCCCTGAATGTTTTCTTTTATTGCCTTATCTGTTCCCTCTCCCTCTCCCTCTCCCATCTCATCTCATCTCCTTCTCCTTCCCTCCCGTCTCCCTCTTCTCCTACCCTTCTTTCCCCCTTCCTTCTCCCTTTCCTCCCCTTTTCTCTTCTCTCTCCCATATCTTTTCCTTTTCTCTTTTTCTTATCCTTCTCTTTATCTCTTCTTCCGGGTAAGGAGACGACACTCCTCCTCATTCCTCCATTTATTAATTCTTCTATTTATTCATGTTATGTTAACATGTTTTGTATAGCGCACAGCTGCCTCAGCAAAGAGGCGTCCCAGCGCTGAAGCAGAACATAGAGGCTGGAAATCAGAAAAGGCACTAGGCTGTGGGGAAGAGATGGGTTTTAATGAACAAGTTACTTACCTTCGGTAATGATATATCTGTAAGAAACATTAGTAGTGATAGATTCCTTACCTTAGAATATCCCCAGGCGTCAGACTGGATCCAGAACGTTTCGTCAGCAGTACCCCAGCGCGTCGGTAGGGGCGTCGTGCGGCACCGCGTCCATCGTTGGCGTCGTGGTCGCCGAGATGACGTCGCGGGCGCTACTTAGACGCCGCCCACGCGCGCTGACATCAGTTCTGTACACGACTTTCCGCGCCAGGAACGCAGAGCCATGCAAGATACTGACCACTGGTGCATTGAAACTAGGGCCCTGAAAGGGATGACCTTAACCCTAGAAATCAGTTCGCAGAACGGGGAGGATGGGTGGGGCGGTAAGGAATCTATCACTACTAATGTTTCTTACAGATATATCTTTACCGAAGGTAAGTAACTTGTTCATCTGAAAGAAACACATAGTGATAGATTCCTTACCTTAGAATAGATACCCCAGCAATACCAACCCCGGTGGTGGGTCTGCGAACCAAGATCACACCAGAAAGTCACGGAGAACAGAACGGCCAAAGAAGCCGTTTCTCCGGACTTGGCTGTCCAGGCAATAATGCTTGGTAAACGTGTGCAGCGAGGCCCACGTAGCTGCCTGACAGATGTCTTGCAGGGGGACACCACGTCCCAATGCAGTAGTGGCTGCAGTAGCTCTGGTGGAATGAGCACGCAGCCCCACCGGAGGTTCTTTTTTAGCCAAAGAGTAACAAGCCTTGATACATAAGACAACCCAGCGGGAGATGGTTCTCTTATGGACCGCCCGACCTTTAAGTGCCAACGTAGCCAACAAAAAGCTGGTCGTCCACCCGGAACTGCTGTGTGCGGTTGAGATAAAAAGAGAGCGCACGTTTTGGGTCCGGACGGTGGAGCCTCTCTTCCTCTCTGAAAGGATGCGAAGGCAGAAAGAAGGTGGGCAAGGTAATAGTCTGCCCAATGTGAAAGGCCGTAAGCACTTTTGGCAAAAAGGAAGGACGGGGCCTGAGCACAACCTTGTCCGGATGGACTGAAAGGAAAGGAGGCTTACAAGAAAGAGCCTGGAGCTCACTCACCCGCCTAGCGGAAGTGATGGCCACCAGGAAGGCAGTCTTTAATGTTAAAAGACGAAGAGGACAGTTGTGAAGGGGCTCAAAGGGAGCGCACATCAAGTATGTCAGAACCAGATTCAAGTCCCACTGAGGCATCACGAAAGGAATAGGAGGAAAAAGCTGTGTAATGCCTTTAAGAAACCTATTTACAACAGGGGACTTGAAAAGAGAGGGCTGATCAGGAAGCCTAAGAAAGGCCGAAATAGCAGAAAGGTAGCCCTTGATAGTGCCCAGAGCAGAGCCCTGCTGGGCCAAAGAAAGAAGGAACAGTAGAACCTCAGAAAGAGGGGCAGAAAGGGGATCCACAGCCTTTGCTGTGCACCATGCCACAAATTTGTTCCACCTGCAGCCGTATACCACTTTAGTAGAGGGACGCCTGGCTGGCAGAATAACGTCACAAACTTCAGGAGGCAAGTCGAAGGGAATCAAATGCTGCCGCACAATCTCCACGCAAAGAGGTGGAGGCTGGACAGGTTCGGGTGGAGGACCGTCCCCTGCTGCTGCGACAGAAGATCCTCCCGAAGAGGCAGTCGGATCGGGGGGATTGATGCTCATACTGAGTAGCTCGGGATACCATACTCTTCAAGCCCAGTCCGGAACCACAAGAATGACTTGGGCCCGGTCGCACCTGATCTTCTTCAGCACTCTGGGCAGAAGTGGTATAGGCGGAAAGGCGTACAACAGACCGCAACTCCACTCGCGACGAAAAGCGTCGCCGAGCGAGTGCCGCCTTGGAAACTCCAGCGCGCAGAACTGATGACATAGCGCGTTCTCTTCGGTGGCGAATAGATCTAACCAAGGCTCTCCCCACTGCTGAAAGAGACCTTGCGCCACCTCCGAGTGAAGACGCCATTCGTGATCGAGCATGCACCTGCGGCTGAGTTCGTCCGCCCTGGCGTTCAGAGAACCTGCCAGGTGTTGAACCACCAGCGACATGCCCCAATGTTCCAGCCATGTCCAGAGACGCAGAGCCTCCCGACAGAGGGTCCACGACCCCACCCCGCCTTGTTTGTTGCAGTACCACATGGCGGTGGTGTTGTCTGCGAACACCTGCACTACTCTCCCCTTGACAGAGGGAAGGAATGCCTTCAGTGCAAGCCTGATCGCCCGCAGCTCCAAAAGGTTGATATGGAGCCGGGACTCCGCCGGAGACCAGAGGCCTCTGATCTCCGCCTCTCCCATGTGGCCGCCCCATCCCAGGAGGGACGCATCCGTCACCACTGTGAACTCCGGTTGGGGAAGGGAGAGGGATCTGCTGTCGACCCAATGCTGGTTCGTGAGCCACCACTGCAATTGTTGTGCAGTGCCCTCCGAGATCTGGACGTGATCGGACAGGTTTCCCTGATGCTGCGCCCACTGGAACTTCAGGTCCCACTGCAGAGCCCGCATATGCCACCTGGCATGATTTTTTTGGGGGGGGAAATATATTTATTAACATTTTATTAATTACATTACAAAGACATTGCTTAGCTGCAAAACGTAGCAGCATATTCATTATGACGTCAGCATCATACATAAACAACAGTCGCGGACAATCAAATTGACGTATCCTATTCCTATACATTATTGTGGGCCCCTCCCTTTTCCGCAACCCGTGTACCCACCATAGGGGATCCTTGTTAATTAGAGATCGAGAGTCCATAGTACGCAAGCCATGGCTTCCATATTTTGCAAAACTTTTTGGGGCAACCCCTTGCTTTGTACGTCGTCTTTTTGCCCCAACATATACATATCCATGCTTCTTTTCCATTCAATCAGGGATGGGTTCGCCACTGCCCCCCACGCCCTGGCCAGGTCGTGTTTCGCCACCACTAATCCCAATTGAAGTAGGGTTAACTTCAGTTTGGGGAGATCAATTTCGGTGGATATTCCCAGCAGGACAAACTGTGGACTAGGTGTAATCGTCTCTCCCAACAGGGTGGCCCAGTACTGCTGGATCTGAGGGCATTCCCATACTGTGTGAAAGAATGTACCTGCTGAGACCCTACAGCGCAAACAGTCCGGTGTTTCCGCCCTCACTATGCGGTGCAGTCGTGCCCTGTCATAGTACGCTCTGTGCAGATACTTAAATTGAATCAGTCGAAGTCTGGACTTTATGGCCACCTCTCTGGGGTGCATCAGTGCCATCTCTCAATCTAGGTCGTCCATCTCCCCCACCTCGGACTCCCATTTCGCTCGCAGTTTCTGCAACGTGTCTGGTTTATTATTAATGATTGTCCTATATGTCCAGGAAACAGCCTTCTCACGGGCTCCCCCATCAGGAGTCTCCCTTCCAGTGGTGCATATTCAGAAATGTCAGTGGTATCTACGCGTTGCGCTCGCCATTCATGGGTCAGTTGTAGGTATTTGTAGTATTGAGTCTTGTTCATGTCATATGTAGCCTGAAGATGTGAGAACGTAACCAGCTCTTTATGGTATAATATGTCTTTAAGTTGTGAAATGCCTAACAAGTCCCAATGCTGGAAACCTCTAAGTTTTGTGATTTCCTGAAGCCGGTTGCCGACCCAAAGCGGGGTTTCCCCAGTGACTCGGCCGTCCCATTTCAGTTGCCGCTCAGCCTGTTTCCAGGCCGTTATAACAATCCGTGTCGCCGTCAGGAGTTCAGCAGCACCCCTACCCCCGTATATGTAGTGCAGGTGTGGGCGCTTGGTGAACTGTGTGCGTTCAAGTGCATATGTGGGGTGGTCCCTCTACATGTTGCCGGTCGTTCACAACCACTAAATAGGCCGCCCAATAATATGCCCGCAGATCAGGCAGGGAGATACCGCCATTGTATTGATTACGTTGTAACGTCGCCAGTGCTATCCTCGGCGGCTTCCCATCCCAGAGAAACATATGCAGCAGGTCGTCAATTTTCTTAAACACCTCAACTGGTCACAGGGTCAGACTGATTTGCATATCGCCATGTCTGAACTGGGGTGGCGGAGTGAGCTAAAGAATGATGATGGATTAGACCCAGATCAGTTGACTGGGGGTGAGTGCTTGCAATGTTCAACACTCCGTCCATCATCCCCTTTGGTTTTGCTATGTTCGCCCTAAGTTGGCAGGGTATGCCCAGACGTGGGTCCCATGCTCACTTTGCCACTGGATTCAAGATAGCCTGGCTGACGACGGCTGTAAGCCAGAAACCGGTCCCAGGATGATTGTTTCCGGTCCAGGGAAGACATGGCTTGGCGGTTCGGGCAGGACTGTTCCCATGCGGCACAGGGTCAGACTGATTTGCATATGGCCATGTCTGAACTGGGGTGGCGGAGTGAGCTAAAGAATGATGATGGATTAGACCCAGATCAGTTGACTGGGGGTGAGTGTTTGCAATGTTCAACACTCCGTCCATCATCCCCTTTGGTTTTGCTATGTTCGCCCTAAGTTGGCAGGGTATGCCCAGACGTGGGTCCCTTGCTCACTTTGCCACTGGATTCAAGATAGCCTGGCTGACGACGGCTGTAAGCCAGAAACCGGTCCCAGGATGCTTGTTTCCGGTCCAGGGAAGACATGGCTTGGCGGTTCGGGCAGGACTGTTCCCATGAGGCACAGGGTCAGACTGATTTGCATATGGCCATGTCTGAACTGGGGTGGCGGAGTGAGCTAAAGAATGATGATGGATTAGACCCAGATCAGTTGACTGGGGGTGAGTGCTTGCAATGTTCAACACTCCGTCCATCATCCCCTTTGGTTTTGATAGGTATTTTGCAGCACATACAGAAACTTAGGGAGCACTATCATTTTGTATAGTGCTGCCCTGCCTAGCAATGTCAGTGGCAGTCTTCCACCGTTCGACATCCGCTCGAAATTCCCTGAGCGCCCTGTAAAGATTGCGATCCAACGCCATAGTTGCGTTTGTTGTGACGTAGATTCCTAGGTACTTTATACCCCCCTGTGCCAGCTGGAGTTGGCTGTGGCCGACAGTGTCACCACTACTCTTGCCTACTGGATACAGGTATGATTTCTCCCAATTAATTTGGTACCCCGCGTGTCTGCCATACCGCTCACAGCTGTTCATTATTATGGGGAGTGTCGTCTCCGAATTTGTGACATGCATCAATATGTCGTCCGCATATAGGGATATGCGTTCGGTCTCAGCATCCTCCCCACTCCTAAATCCCGTGATACCCGGGTGCTGTCGGATCACACAGGCGAGCGGTTCCAGCACCAGGGCAAAAAGCAAGGGCGACAGTGGGCAACCCTGGCGAGTGCCTCTCCCTATTGGGAATTCCTGTGACACTACTCCGTTGACCCTAACCCTGGCTACCGGTCTCTCAGAGTACAGCAATCCACCGTCTGGATGCCGGACCAAACCCAAACTCCTCCAGGACAGACATAAGAAAAGGCCAGTGAACAGTGTCAAATGCCTTTTCGGCATCTAGGGAGAGAACAAGGTGTGGATCCTCTCTAGTGTGGACCATTTCTACCCAGTTGTGTAGTCTCCTCCGGTTGAGCCATGTCGATCTTTTGGGCATAAAGCCGGACTGGTCCCTATGAATGAGGCCGGTGATTACTGCGGCACGCCTATTCGCTAATATTCTGGCTATTATCTTGGTCTCCACATTTATGAGGGAGATAGGGCGGTATGAGCTAATCGCCTGCGGCGGCCTGTCCTTTTTGGGGATAACTGCAATCGTGGCCGTCCGTAGGTCTCTAGGGAGGCTTCCCGTCTCGTGCGCCTCCAAATACAGTTGGAGGAGGTGTGGGCCAAAAAGCGTCGCGTGCTGTTTAAAGAATTCTTAAGGCAGCCCATTAGGTCCTGGGGCCTTACCAGTTTTCATTTGACCGATCGCTGACGCGATTTCCTCCTTTGTAATTTTGTCGTCTAATGTCTTGGACTCATCGTCTGTTAATTTGGGGAGCTGCGTCTCACTAATTTATGTTTGTATGTGTGACATCTCGGCCAGGTTACGTTGCATGTAAAATGCCTCATAGTAATCTGCAAAGGGGTTGGCTATTGCGGTTGGGGTCAGATGTGTCTGACCATCCGCTGTTATTTGCGAGACCCATCTACTATGAAGCTCCTTCTTGCTAAGCCATGCCAGCAACCTACCAGTCTTGTCACCTACATCATATAGGCGCCGATGCATGGCTTGTATCGCCTTTTGTGCATCTTGTTTGGCCAGTGAGAAATATTCCTGTCTAAGGAGGTGTAGTCCGAGTAGCGCGGATGGGTCACTACCTATGCTTGCCCGCGACTCGAGCTGTAGTAATTGGGATTCCATCCCCGTGATCACCTCTTCCTCTTTCCGTTTCTTATGTGCAATTATATTTTGTGCCCTATCTCTCAGCACCGGTTTGTAAGCCTCCCATAGTGAGCCACAAGGGGGAATGATCGGAGAGGCCCCTTGCCAAATATTCCACTGTGTGCACCTCCCCAAGTTCCCCCACTGGAGCCAGTATGTAATCTATCCTGGAGAAGGCCGTATGTGCCCCGGAGTAGAAAGAATAAGCCCTAATTTGAGGATGCGGTCTACGCCATATGTCTGTGAGCGCTAACGTATCCGCAAACCGTTTGAGCGGCGTCTCTTTGGGGCTTCCCGTTGGGACAGTCGTGCGGTCGCTCGTGTAGTCCATGACGTCGTTAAAGTCTCCCCCTACAATGTGCGTATCTGACCCAGCCTCCAGGAGAATAGCTGCGAGCTTGTCCATCGTTTGTTTCTGGAGCTTGGGTGGTGCATACACACTAATAAAGGTGATATGTCTTCTATTCCATACCCCTTTGATTGCTACATACGTGCCATTGGGATCTGACCAAGTGCGTTCTACTCTAAATGGTGGGTTTTTCCTAATGAGTTTTGCCACACCCCTCGCCCCAGTGGAGAATCTGGCGTGTGCCATGACTTTGTAGGCACCTCTGCCCAGGAACCCACATTGAGTGCCTTTCAAGTGCGTCTCTTGGAGGAGAATTACATCGGGTTTTAACCTTTTAGAATATGCGGCCACTAGCCCTCTCTTAACCTTGCTCCCCATCCCGTTCACATTCCAGGAAAGGATCGAGTACATTCCTGTATTAGGTGTCGCCATCATGGTGGTGCACTGTGCCTAGCTGGTCTGCGGGCCCCTTCCCACCTCCCCGCTGTTGCCGATTCCTCAAGTGCCTGATGTATGCTACCGCAGTATTTCGCCACCTCGCTGCAATGTCACTGATTGTAATATTTCTCAAAACAAAAGAGGCCCCCTCCCTCACCCCAAACATAAAGTCCAGAACAGCGAACAATACCCATCATGCCCCCCTCCCCACACTCTGCAGGCACCCCCACCAACCCTTAATTCGTCAACCGAACAACACTGGTGCAGGTAAACCACCCAGAGGTCTGTAGCCCACCCCCCTTCCCCTACCCACCCAACTATATCTGAACTAAATGCAATACACTAGTCACACCCCACTGTATACTTCCGTTGTCATGGCAAAAGTTCTTACAAGTGCGCCAAGCTTCGGGAGCCATACAGCTGTTCCAGGTGGGCGTCCGGCCCCATGTCATCATTCCTCTTCGTCGTCGTTGCGGCAATATTTGAGAGTTCTCACCCAGAGGGCCCGGGCCTGCCGCCTCCATCTGTTAAATGCTTTCTAAGAGAGGATGGTCACTGTCCACATCCAGGGACCCCCGCCCCTCCGACTGATCCGAGTCGTCGTTGCCTTTCGATCTCTGAGAAGCGCGGGATGCATCCTCCCGGGCCGTGTCGTTATCTGTGTCCGATACGATATTTTTCAGCTCTCGATGCCTCGGAGACCTCGCCGGCGTGGCCTCGAGAGGGGACCTGCGCTTCAGTACTCGCCTTCGCCTCCTTTCCTTAGGGCGCTCCCAACTGGAGCTTGGTGGATTGTCAGCAGGCACGGCCACGGCGGATGGCGACCCCCGCCGCAGTCGAGGTCGTTCCTCAATCCAGGACCATGCCCCTTCTGGGGTCTGAAAAAAACTGTGTGGTACCCTGAAAGATAATTTTAAGTTTGGCTGGGAACAAGAGCATATACTGGAGCCCCAGAGCGCGAAGTTTCACTTTCACAGGATCAAAGGTGCGACGTAGTTTTTGCACGTCGCGGGAGAAGTCCAGGAACACCATCACTCTCGTGTTTTCATACTTGATCTCCCCCTTCTTGCGTAGCTCTCGGAGTATTAGATCTCTGTCCTGAAAGTTCAAAAACCGGGCTATCAGCGGTCTGGGGGGAGCCCCGGGCTGCGGTCGGACACCAGGCATCCTGTGCGCTCTTTCTATGACGAAGCATGTTGAAAACTGTGCCTCTGGCAGGGTCTCCTTAAGAAATGTGAATAGGAAATGTCCCGGGTCCGAGCGTCCCACATTTTCCGGAAAACCTATGAAACGCAGGTTATTCCTACGGGCCCTATTCTCTGCATCGTCGATTCGCCATGCCATCTCCTTCACTGTGGCCATGACGCCTGCAACATCTTGACTTACGTTTCGAGAGGTGTCTTCCAGTTCTGATACTCGCTGTTCCACCTCTGTAACCCTTTCGGATACCTTCCGTAGGTCCTGTCGCAGGAAGGACACCTCAGTCCGCACCTCCGCAACTTTGCCCTCCAAGCTGTCTCGCGACTCCTGGATTGCCAGCAGTATTGCGTCTGTGTCCGAGTGGAGGCCCACGCCACCCTCCGCCCCCATGGGCGCAGACATCACCTTAGCGAATTTATCCAGCTTCCCCTGTTTAGATGGCCTGGGCTCCTTATCTTTCGCCATTGCAGCTCAGCGGATGGCACTCCGCCGCCGTATTTCTCACTCACAGCCGGCACTTCTCTTTGCTCCTGGTGTTGCGTCCCCCCTCCCTCCAGCACCAACCAGCACTGGGTCCTTGGATCCCGGCGCTGACGCCAGTTAGGCCCCAAAAGGTCTTACTCGTGTGAGTGTGTTTCTGATGCCAGTGCTCATGGCCAAAGAACAGTCCTCGGTTCGCCGCTCCGTTGGCACTGTCCCAATGTTGTCAACTAGCCAGCCCCCACAGACCGGGACACTGCGCAGTTCCTCCAGGGCCCCACAGGGTTACTATTGGGCCTGTAGTGTCTCCACCTGGCTTAGGTGGGGTTAAGTCCCTTCTCGCACTGCCCCAGTGTCCCACTCACTCTACGTTCCAGCGCGTGGGTCTATGGCCTGTTCAAGTTCCTCAAACCACGAGCGGGGTTCGTGTAAACGATGAGTGCTTTGCTGGCCAACACCTCTCACCACCGCTTGCGCGTCCAGCCAGGCGGCGCTCACAGATGTCGCACGCATGCAGAGAGCACCCCCCAGAAAGGGCGCTCTGACCGGGAAAGTTCACCGCTGGGGCACACCTCTGGCTCAGACACGCGCGGTAAGTCCGGGGGGCGAGGGGGGGCCACAACACCTCGCTCGGATCCTCACATACGGGAGCGCACTCTCTGGGCTGCAGGGGTACTCCTCTCCGGGCACTTCTTCCGCCGGGTCCCTACCAGTCGACAGCTCCGGGGTACCTGCTCTGGTGGCCGCCGCGTATATCACGGCGTCTTCCGCACCCTCTCCCAGCGTCAGGAACGATGTTCGTTGTCAGAGGCTCCGGCGCACCGCCAACCCCTGCCGCCACGTCTCAGCGGCGGAGTAAAGCGTGGCGCCGCTCAGGCGTCTCACTGCCCCCGTCTCGCTCTGCTCACCACTGTCACCTCGGAGAGACGGCCCAGACGCCGGGGCTCTGTAGTCGATAGTGCGTTACAGCCGCCATCTTGGAGGACCGCGCGCCGAATGTTGCGCCGACAAGGTCCCGATTCCTGCCGAGGGACGCCTTTAACCGTCTCGGCAGGCGCTCCACTGCATGTCCGGATCTTCCGCTGTCTGCCAGGGTATTTTGAGCGAAGAGGAACAGGATAACTTTCAGGATTAAGTCTGGGGCCAGCGGAGCTCGCGCAAGACGCAGCTACCCGGCCATGTTGCTGGCCACGCCCCCCCACCGCCACCTGGCATGATTGACCAGCAGGATGCAGGAGGCCATGAGGCCCAGCAGCCTCAGAGTCACTCTGACCGAAACCCGGGACAAGGGCTGAAAGATGGGAATCAGAGCCCGAATATCCCGGACTCGCCGTTCGGGAGGATAGACCCGAAACTGCGCCGTGTCCAGAACCGCTCCGATAAAGAGGAGCTTCTGGGAAGGAATCAGGTGCGACTTCGGCACATTGATGGAGAACCCCAGCAAGTGCAGGAGGTCGGCCGTAGTCTGGAGGTGGGAGACGACTGTCTGGGGCGAGCCCGCCTTCAACAACCAATCGTCGAGATAGGGGAAGACTGAGACCCCTGATCTGCGCAGATGAGCTGCGACCACCGCCATCACCTTGGTGAACACCCGAGGGGCGCTGGTAAGGCCAAAGGGGAGCACGGTAAACTGAAAGTGCTCGTGGCCTACCGTGAACCGCAGGTAACGTCGGTGGGCTGGCAGGACGGGGATGTGGAAATAGGCGTCCTGCAAGTCCAGCGCTACCATCCAGTCTTGTGGGTCGAGAGCAGACAAGACCTGAGCTAGAGTGAGCATCTTGAACTTCTCTTTGCGGAGGAAGCGATTGACGTTCCGGAGGTCTAAGATAGGACGCAGGCCTTTGTCCTTCTTGGGCACCACAAAGTAGTGGGAATAACAACCACGACCTACTTCGTGCGTCGGAACGCGCTCGATGGCCCCCTTGGACAAGAGGGCCGCAACTTCCTGCTGAAGAAGCACCAAGTGATCCCCCGACATGCGGTGGTATTGAGGTGGCATGGCTGGGGGGGTAGTCTCGAAGGGGAGGGAGTAGCCCCTTCGGACTATCTCTAAAACCCACCAGTCCGAAGTGATGGTGCGCCAGTGGGGGAGGTGATGGCGGAGCCTGCCGCCCACTGGCGTTTGATGGGCCTGAAAGTTCGGACTAGGAAGGTTTGGAGGCAGTGGTGGCCGGGGTGGTTGTGGACTGACCCACCCACTGGCCCCTTTGTCCGCCATGGCGGAACCCGCGCCGCGCTGGGTTGACTGCTGCGCCGGCCTGTGGCTCTGTTGCGAACGCTGTTGCGAACGGAGAGCAGACTCCGTACTGTGACCTGAGCGGAAGCCATTCTGAAAGATGTCCAGACAGTTGTTTTCTTCCAAAAATCTGGTAAGAATGGAATGGACATAAGTCTCAGTGATCTTAGCGATCCACGGGAGGAGGGAGATCGGGCGATAGTTTTCCAATTTGGCAGCGTCCAGGGTAGGTTTCTTAAGCAGAGGGACCACCCTTGCTTGCTTCCAAGTGTTAGGGACAATCGCACTAGACCGAGATTTATTAATCACCTGTCTCAGAGGTGACAAGAGCGAAGGTAACGATCTCATGAACTGGTCAGGTTTGAGGGGATCGGAAGGGGAGCCGGATTTGATCTTTGAGCACAATAACCGCAGCTCCTCCGAGGAGACCAGCAGGAATGAATCCAGTGTATGAGCAGGGGGCGGACCCGGCACAGGGGGGGAACTCGTAACGGTGTGAGTAAAAGACAGGTAAACGTTCACCTAATAATCTATTTATTCATTTATCTATTTACTTATTTATCTACTTATCTATTTATGACTTTTTAGGACCCTCCATTATCCTCAATGTACATCATATTTTATATATTTAATATTTTAATAGGTCCAAATGTATCCGCTCTATCCATGCTTCATTCTATTTAACGTATTCTGTGGTAATGTTCATCCAGAGTTATGGATCTTTTTAAGCATACCATGTACAATATCCCTCTTCTCCACTATTGGCTTCTTGTATTTTATTTCATATTTCCTTTCCTCCCTCTTCTTATGTATAGTTTTATCTCCTTTATAGCACATTAATATATGCATTGATAACATACTCTTGTGGAGCCATAATGCCGTGCTACACTTTTATGCATCTATTTGTCTTTAATTTTTCAATAAAGAATTACGACACAAAAAAAAAAATACAAATATTACAAGCAATACTTATAATTTAATGTAATGACGCAGAGGAAAACTGCCGTTTCTACATGGTCACCCCAGAATTTTTTTACCATTTTTTCTGGACCCTCTTTTAGCTGGAACTGTGCACTGTTACCTCTGTGAAACAAAACTAAAGTGACTGTACTTGAAACATGGTTAAACTGACTTCACATATTTAACTTACCTGTAAGTCCCTAGTATAGTGTAGAAAATATACCATAGGCCTGAAGGTTAAATGCCAGATTTGGACTGCAGCACCATCCCCAGAGCAGGCCTGTAAACCATGGTGTCAAGTCTACCATGTGTAGCCTGACTGTAGCAGCCTAAAAACCTTTCTTCAAATCTGTCAAAATAACCCCTTTTTGACATGCATGAAACCCTGCTTCTAAATTAACAAGTCACCACTAAGCACACCTTGTCAACCACAAAGTATGGTGGCTAATGTTTAAAAGTGAAAAGTGCAAAATTAATGTTGGCATGTTTCTCCAGTGATTAGTCCCCAAAAGATATTTTCACTGGCAGAGCTGAGAATACTAGAAAATGTCAATGTAGAAATTATAAACTTTACTCTAACATTTGACAAGAAACAGCCAAAATAGTAATTCCTAAACTATTTTTCATATTTATTAAAATACATTGGTAAGATTTGTAATACATATTTAGAAAAAGTAGCTTTTAGAAACTTACCTTTTCCCTACTTGAAGCTCCTGGAGGCTAACTTACATAAGCTCTCCAGCAGCTGCCCAGCCACAACTTGCCCTTAATAAGATGATAAAACTGCTGCCAGCTCAGGGAAAATGGCTTGGGTGCGGGGAAGTATTTTTCTTCCTCTTGCCGGAAGACCATTTAGGGTGACCCCAGGAACATCATTAACTTGTAAAGGAGCCTGCCCTTTCACTAGTAAATTCAAGGTGAGACCTGGAAAATGCAACCCTTTGTCTCTCCAGCCAGGCTGGCACCAAACCCACTGGGAGGGGAGCTACCCCCAGAGTTAGTTTGGAGTGGACACAGGTGAGGGGACTGCTCACTACCCCGGCCACACCTTTGGGTGGACACAAAATCTCTGCATAAGAGAAAAAGTGTTTCCCCATCTTGCATTTCAAAAGTGAGGGTCACTGTAGGATGGTTTGCAGGAGTGCAAACAGGTACTGCTGAAAAAGGGGGTAGGGTTGCCTCTAGGAACCTTTCTGCCAGTGGTTAAAGAATGTACAGGAGTCAACCTCACCCAGTGGCTGGTGCCAACCATAAACAGGGCACCTCAAGGAACACTTTCTGAACCTGAAGAAGATAAGAAGAAGCCTGAACCTAATATCTGTGACCTGAGGGGAGCATAAGAGGACTGGACGTATTCCCTTTTTATACCTAGGACAAAGAAATGGACTCCAAGGGTCAGTTGGCTGACCTTCGGTGTGGTTTAAGGAACAAACGTTGCAAGAGGCCTTTTTTCTGAACTGATAAGCTAACCAGTACCAACTGGATCCCGACTGGTCCTTGCTGGTAGGCTCTGTTGAAGTGCACCTCGCATGACTATAACTTCAGGTTTGCCCCACTAGAGGTTTCTGAGCTCCATAAACAAGACTGGGACAGAAGTTAAAACATTTTACTGGGACAAACAGACTGTGTATCCAATGTTTCCAACCTACGATCCAAAGCAGTCAGCCGAATAGACTATTATTGGCGCTCAGTACTTTTGGTGCTATTTTAACTTTTAAAAATTGATATCTCAGGCTCCCCTTAATGGATTTTTGTCATTTGGTTCCATTCTGTTCAATAAACTTTACTCTTTCTAATTCAGTTTGGAGGTGGTATTGATTGGTGTTCTGACTGTATTACTGTTTTAGTACTGCATAACTACTTTACACATTGCCCTAAGTTAGGCCTGTCTGCTCTGTGACAGCTTCCAGGGGGTTGAGCTCAGGTTACATTTAGTGACTTTGGGGTTCACCCTGACTAGTTGATCTCATTATTATGAGGTGGGCAACCACTGACCCCAAATAATAATCCGCTTTCTTACGACATGGTCTTTACTGCATAAACCTAGCCCCCGGGCAAAAGAGTTCTTTACAGAAGAGGGGGGAAATACATGGCTGCAACAGATTAGATGCTTGAAAGCCCAAGAACTTCCATTTAATGTTTGCTACTTTGGTACTCTCACAATAAAATATATCGTTAAGGCAGCAGCAAAGTTTAGTCAGAAAAACAACCAAGTGCTCCATACCTTCCTAAATGTACGTAGGTCAGAAGGACATCACTCAGTATTGTGTTCCAAAGGCTAGATACTGGATCGAAAAAGCTCAACCTTCAAAATGCACCCTCCACAGTGCAGGTATTCTTATATGAAGGTCATAGCTAAACTAAAAGGTCTGATTCAGGTTGTAGATATGAATCTTTTTTATGAGCATATGTGGTAGAGCTCGATAAATGGCTTTAAAGCGAGAATTGGGTGCGTTCTTGGATGCCCAAAGAGTCCCTCTCACCCTGGTTCGCCATCGAGCGTGCGCACCGCTCCCTGGCCCCCAAACCTCCACCCGGGGCTCCCGCCCGACCCATTATCCTGAGGGTCCTCAATTTCCGGGACAGAGATGCCATCCTCAAGGAGGCTAGGGCACAGGGTCCACTGATGTTCCAAAGCAACAAGATCATGGTCTTCCCGGACTACACCAGGGAGGTGCAGGCCCAGCGTCGGACATACGATGAAGTTAAACAAAAGCTTTGCAACCTGGGTCTTCGCTACGGTCTCCTTTTTCCGGCCCGGCTCAGAGTGGTTTTTCAGGATAAGACATTCTTCTTTGACAACCCTCAGGCGGCGTGGTCTTGGCTCACGGAAGAACGGCCCCTCCTGAATCGGCCGGTGCCCTCTCCTACCCGGCGGGACCCCCCCGCAGCCCCGTCCGGCCCAGCCGAAATCCCAGAGACGCCAGACTAGGTCCCGCAGGAAGGGCGATCACCGAGGGGAGGCCTCCTGCTCACCGGGTGCGCCATCTCAGCGCCCTCCCTCTCGGGCTTCAACTCAGAGGTCCGCCACTCCCAGTCCGACTAACTCCCTGATCGACTTGAGCCAGATCCCAGATCCATCCGTGACCTTGCGTCCTGCCATATCCGAATCCGACCTGTCTCGGAGCCCTACGCTTCGTGGAACTAGAGAAGAGGAGGGAACTTGAACTCTGGCCTACAGCAAGGGTTCCCTAATTAGTCTCCCAAATAGCTCCTGTACCCACGAGTGTTATTTCATCTTTATAATGGGGGTGATCAGCCTTCAATACATCCATGTTTTGCGGAATGCTTCATATTTCAACGCCTGGACTTATTTGTGTTCCCTTGTTGCATAATTGTTCTAAAAGTAATTGCAGCTGTTGACAAATTCCTATCCGAATCTAAGGAGGGGGGTCCATCTCCGCCATGTTCTGCTAACCGTTTTAGCTTAGCACCTAGACTTATTGGTGGGTTGTTGTTTTAAGTTGTTTTTCCTTTTTAGGGCGACAGATGCTTCATCTTCAGAAGTGTAGGGTGGGGGGTGTTGGGGGGCATGGGAGGGTGGGTAGACCGTTGTCTCCCCATTGTTTGTTGTTTTTTGCCGCCTACGGGCCGCCGTTCTTTGTTTTTCTTGGCAGCTATCTATGCATGTACGCCACTGACAACGACATGAGACTTATCACACTGCACAACTTCCACCCAAAGACCCCGGCCGCGAAACGCTGCCTCCCTTGGGAGCCGGGTCCACTTGCGCCCCTTCTTCCACACACTTTCCACCTGGATGGCGTCGACCCTAAATAGACCCCTCCATATCCTGTCATGGAACGTTAACGGCCTACTAGACCGCATAAAACGCACTGCCGTTTTTCGTAGCGCCCAGCGACACATGCCCGATATCTTATTTATACAAGAAACACACCTTCTGGGCACACGATACAACTTCCTTGCCCGGTATGGGTTTGACAGGGTCTGGCATTCCGGTTTTACACGGGGTTCCCGGGGGGTTGCCATACTGCTTCGAAGGGGCTTCCTTTTACCCTGGTGCATGCCGAGACAGACGCGCAAGGCCGTTTTGTGGCCCTGACGGGTAAGGTTGAAGGACACCCTTTCAACCTCCTGTGTGTATACATCCCCCCCGCCGCCACGGCCTCTGCCCTCCGCCGTCTTACACTTGGAATCTCCTCTTTCCCACAGGGACTGACGGTCATTGGAGGCGATTTCAATGCCGTTCTGCAACCCTCCCGCGACACGTCAGGCGTTCCCTCAGCATCCCGCCTTGCCTCTGCTAGGTGCTTGTCTGACTGGTCCTCTGCCTTGGGTCTCTGCGATGCTTGGAGGGTGTGGAACCCCCGACGAGAACAATATACCCACACCTCGGCGGCTCACCACACCCTCTCTCGTATCGACTTGCTTCTGCTTCCAGCCCCAGACTGTCAATTGTTGTCCGGGGCTACTATTCTGCCCCGAGGCATCTCAGATCACTCCCCGGTCTCCCTCCATCTCGGGAACTCCCCTAATGGTACTCGTACGGCGTGGCGGATGAATGCCTGGTTCCTGCAGGACGCCGAATTCGTTGAAGCCCTCAGGCAGGAACTGGGGCACTATTTCTCGACTAACACAGGTTCGGTCTCCTCGCCGGGAACATTATGGGAGGCCGGCAAGGCCACTATACGGGGGTGGCTAGAGGCTTGGTCCACGCGAAACGCGCGGAACAGACCGCCCGACTTGTGCAGCTGGAGGCCCAAGCAGCACAGATGGAGGGGGCCCAGGCTTACACTGATAGCGATGACTCCGCCCGACAGCTTACACTGATCCGCGAAGAGATCGGTCGGATCTCACTGGAGTCAGCTAAAATGCTATGGCGATCCTCCGTAGCACGCGTATACGGGTGGGGCGATAAGAATGGCAAATTACTCCACAATTTAGTGTCATACCCCAAAGCCAACCGCATTATTCCCGAGATCTGTGATGAGATCGGCGGTCATCACGTCACCTCTCGAGCTATCGCCCAAACCTTTGCAGGCTACTATGCTGCCCTTTACGCGGCCCGACCTCCCGGAACCTCTCTGGCTGACCTGTTGTCCGGGACCGGGACTCAGCTGCCCCGCCTCCCCCAGAGGGTCTCTGAGACTCTGGATCTTCCTTTCACCCCGGAGGAGATACATGGGGCCATTTCACTTTTACACTCCGGCAAGACGCCAGGGCCTGACGGTTACCCCCAAGAATATTATGCAACTTACCGTGACACTCTGGTCCCACATCTAGTGGACTTGATTAAAACTGTAGTGGACACGGGGTCCTCCCCCCCCCCCCCGGAGACAGATGTGGCCACTATTGTGGTCCTCCCAAAGACACAGCCACCCTCCCTTGCATGCGCGGATTATCGCCCCATCTCCCTCATAAATACCGAGGTAAACATTTTCGCCACTGCAGTGGCCCAAAGACTCCGCCCTCATTTGCAGGACTTGGTTCACCCAGATCAATGCGGCTTTATGCCTGCCCGGGGTACACAACGCTGCATACGCCGCCTTCACCTCGCCCTCGCACACCGTCACCACCTCACCCCGTATCTGGCCCTGCTTTTCATCGACTTTGAAAAAGCATTTGATACGGTAGATTGGAGCTATCTGGGGGACGTGTTGGAGGTGATTGGCTTCGGGCCCCTGTTTCGGTGCCTTATCCGGGTCCTGTACTCCAGTCCTAAGGCAAGGGTCCTCATTAATGGCGTGCTTTCGGAGACGTTTCCCATTCAAAGGGGCACTCGCCAGGGCTGCCCGCTCTCGCCGCTCTTATTTGCGTTAGCAATGGAGCCATTGGCCTCCCTCATCCGTCAGGACCCCCACATCCGCGGGTGGGCTTGGGACCCGAGCCAGATCGATAAGATCGCCCTATACGCCGACGACGTCCTCCTTTTCCTGGCGGACCCCGAGAGCTCAGGCCCAAGATGCTTGGACGCCCTTCTCTGCTTTCGAACGGGTCTCTGGCCTCCGGCTCAACCCGGCAAAATCCACACTGGTTCCCCTACACCCGTCCCAGGATTGTTTCGACTGGCAAACGACCATTCCCCTGCGCAGTCGTTCAAGTACTTGGGGATGTGGGGCGCCCTCCTTCCAGAACTCGAATGGGCACTGAACATTACACCCCTGGTTACCAAGGCCAAAGCGGACCTCAAGAAATGGCAATCTCTCCCTCTCAACCCCCTTGGCAGAAGTGCCCTTTTTAAAATGATGGTCCTCCCCCGTTTTTTATACATTTTACAAAACATTACCCTTCATCTCCCAGGGAGCTGGTTTCGGGAACTAGACAGTGCCCTTAACCAGTTTTTGTGGGGGGGGGCGGACGGCCGTGAATGTCCTTGGCACACTGCCGCATACCTCCCTATGACAGGGGCATGGGGGTAACCAATCTCCACCTCTACTACCTGGCCACGAGGCTCATCGTGATCCATGACTGGTTCGCAGGCGGCTGGTCTGACCCGGCATACCAGGTGGAACTCCGGTCATTGGACTTCCCACAGCTCCAGGCTTACCTGTATGGGGCCCCCATACCACAGGCCCTCCCCCCGTCACCCGAACGGTGCTCATGGCCTGGCGTGCAGCCCTACGCCACACGAAATGGGACCGGAAACTCACCAGGCAGACGCCCTTGTGGAGTGGTGTCTGGCTGAATGAAGTCTCGGAGAGACGAGGTTTCTGTCAGTGGGACCGCATCGGGATCTCGCTACTGGGAGACGTCTGGGTAGGGGACCACATCAGATCGTTTGCAGACCTGCAGCAACGTTATTCACTCCATTCCTCCCAATTTTATAGATATTTACAACTAAGGCATGCCCTCCGAGTACACATTCCGTCCCCCACCTCCTTCCCGGAGTTCAGTCCCCTTGAGGCCCAGGTGATGGGGAACCTGGGCAGCGGGGGGGTATCGCGGATTTACCGCTCCCTAGTTAACAATGGCCCCGCATCCCTAGACTTGCTACGTGCCCGCTGGGAGGGGTGGTTGGGTTCCCTGGAGGAGACGGACTGGAGAGACGCCCTCATGGCTCCCAAGATCTTGACGACCTCCTCCAAGCTGCGTCTAGTCCAACTCTATTACCTCCACACGGCCTACCTCACTCCAGTGCGCCTTTACAGTGCCCGTATGCGGCCCTCCCCGTCTTGCACGCGCTGCAGTCACGCCCCTGCGGACTTCTACCACATGATTTGGCAATGTCCCGTCCTTGCGCCATTTTGGGCGGGGGTGGAACTAGAACTTACGCAGACTCTGGGTGGGAAGTCCCTCACGACCCACTGCGCTTGGTCCTGGGTGTGTTTGACGGCCTCGATGGCTCCCGGGCCGATAAGCGCTTCCTAGGAACAGCATTGGCGGTAGCGAAGCGTGATATAGCGGCAGTCTGGTCCCAGGCCAAGCCACCAACTCTGCGGAAATGGAGGCGGGGAGTGGATTGGTGTGGAACTCAGGTAGGAAACCCTCTTTGAGGCCCGGGGTTGCCCCGAGCTTTTTGGCAGAATATGGGGCAAGTGGTTCAACCTATGGCCCTAGGGGGCGCTTGTGCTTTTTGTACAGGAATGTTCATAGCAAGTGTGGTTTTTGTACTCATTCTAAAAGTGCTTTACAAGTCTCTGTCGTCTCTATTTCAAATGTGTCTACCCAACCGATGTGCTTGATTTTACTGCCTATATATTTTGTGATTTGTTCTTTAAATGCTAATAAACTTGATTATCAAAAAAAATGGCTTTAAAGCAAAAGCACAGCCCTTTGTGTGATTCAGTCCTGCACTGTAAACCAAGACAGCTGGTTCAGTTATTAGCAAACCAATAAAAAAAAAAAAAAAGAAAAAAAGGTTATTATGGTAACTAGGTCCAAACTATAACTACCCAGTGGTGACTGCCACTGTGTAATTAATATACACATATTTTAACATAAACTTGTCATTGTTCCTTGCTATTATATTCATCAATTTTAAAAATGGTTTAAGTCGAAAATGAATACGTGTAAAGACAAACAAGTGAAAAAGTGCAACTCAACCTCAAAAAGGCCCATATTGCACATATTTCGAATTTCAGGTGACCATCTGGATGTAAACCTGGCCAATGGTAAATTATCTAGAAAACACTTAATATAAAGATTTATCATTACACAAAACAACATTTTGAATGTTTGAGCACCTCAAGGAAACCTAAGGGCACCCTCAAAACTTAAGACTTGTAAAGCCTTCCACTAAAAAGAGACATTTAAGTTTCTACCCCAATTTTACCCAAAGAGATGGCCTTAATCGACCCCCTGTGCAGGATACGCCATATGCCCAACTGAAATTGCAATAACAGTATGGAAGAAGATTGGGACAGAATATAGATCTGCCTCAAAAAGACTCACAATATTTTTTTTCCGTACACCACGGCTTGCAGTTTTATGCAGTGGATTAGCTAAGCTGATCAAAATGCATTTATTGTCAATCTGCACTTGAAAAACACCAGATCCTTTATTTGTCTGCATCTCTGGGGAGAGGAGTTGGCCTAACGGCTAGGGCGTCCGACCTCGAACCTGGGGAACTGGGTTCGAGTCTCGGCAATGACGCTGAACATCCTGTGATTCTGGGCAAATCACTTAATCTCCCCGTGCCTAACAAAAATGAATGTGTGTCCTAATGTAACGTAACTGGTGCTATGTAAAGCGCTCTGATACCCGATTCGGGTCAAGTTCGCGCTATATAAAACTCTGCAAAAAAAAATGTAACATTTTTTTTTATAGTTCCATTGTCAAGTTGGAGTCCACCAGCAACTACAGGTTTTGAATGACTTGCACAGGTTCCACAGTCGCTAAGAACGGTGGATTTAGATGAATGGGCACAAAGAAAATGAGTTACTTACCTGTAACTACGATTCTGCAGTATTGGTATCTTTCATAGATTCACATGCTTGAATCATCCCCGTCGTGGTAGTGGGAGTCCCACGGTATACATATAAAAGCAGTAGATAGAAGTACCATAGGCTACCATGCAATGAAGAGTCAGCGCAATAGCCTATCCATATTATTTTGTAAAAAGACCCAAACCCAACCAACAGCCAATCAGGCAACAGCACCCTCTAGAACAATCCCAAGAGAGGCTAGGCTCCTCAGATTTTCCAGCACAAGTGTGCAAGTATAAACCTTCGAGAATAAGGAAGCCTCTCCGGGGAGGAGCGTGGGTCGCATGTGAATCAATGAAAGATACCAATACTGGAGAACCGTAGTTACAGGTAAGTAACTCATTTTCTTCTCCAGTATTGGATCTTTCATAGATTCACATGCTTGAATCAGAGTAGCTAGCAGTTTCATAAACATGCATGTTTAATAGTACTGTAATATATACCTTTTCACCTTAGAGGATGTTGGGTTATAACATACATGCCAATATAAAAACATTAATGAGATACTACATATTAATATATCAATTATATAAACATATATAAGAAATATATACATGTATACATCAGATAAGAAAGAATACCTCTAATAATAGAGGCTTACCTTATTGAAATAAATGATGCAGGACTGCCTGTCCCACTGCTGCTTCGCTATAAGATGCCATGTCCAGGCAATAGTGCCATGTGAAGGTATGAGCATTCTTCCATGTAGCTGCACGGCAAATCTCGTCTAGCGGAACACCAGCAAAAAGAGCAGCAGAAGAAGACACTGCTCTTGTGGAATGCGCCTTGGTTTTGGTTGCAAGCGGTTTCCCCGCCTTTATATGACACAATTGAATAGTAGCAGCAATCCATCGTGCAACAGTTCTTTTTGTAACAGCAGACCCCAGTTTTACAGGTCCATAGAATACTAGAAGTTGATCCGTTCTGCGCAATTGCTTTGTCCTTTGCAAATAAAACTTAAGGCATCTTTTTACATCTAAAGAGTGAAGAGATTTCTCCGCTGGAGATGAAGGATGCAGAAAAAAAGTGCGCAGAATTACAGGTTCATTAAGGTGAAACTGGGATGGCACCTTTGGTATAAATTTAGGATTTATTCGTAGCATCACAATCCTCTGTGAAACGTAAGTAAGGCTCTTTAATGGTGAAGGCTTGAATTTCACTTACTCTTCTGGCAGATGTAAGCGCGAGAAGCAAAGCCACTTTCCATGTGGGAAATTTGAGCTCTATTTTGTGGATTGGCTCAAAAGGTGGTTTCATTAACTGTGAGAGGACCACATTAAGACGCTATTCTGGCAGAGGAGGCCTAATAGGAGGAAAAGTCCTGAAAAGGCCCTTCATGAACTGTTTGATAATGCGAGCAGAACAAAGAGAAGAGGCATCAGACGTCCGTCTATATCTGGAGAGGGCCGTGAGGTGGACCCTTATTGAAGCATACGCCAGACCTGATTTTGCCAGAGATAAGGCAGGATTTGTTCTGGGGAAGAGTGAAGAGGATGAGTGTCATTGCGATGACACCAAGAACAAAAACGTTTCCATTTCAGTCTATATGTTTTTGTAGTAGACTCAGCTCTTGCCCTGTACAAAATATCTTTACAATCCTGAGGGATAACTAAATCCTTGTACTCATTGTACTCAGGTTCCAGGCATGCAATTGAAGAGAAGCTGGGTGCGGATGCAGGATCTGTTCCTTGTTCATCGTTAGCAGGTTGGCTGACAAAGGAAGGCGAAAAGGACTGGATTGCGACAGCAGGAGCAGCTCCGTGAACCAGTGAGGACGTGGCCAACGTGGAGCAATGAGAATGAGTTGGCACGGTTCCCGTTTGATTTTCATCAACACTCTGGAGATCAGGGGATATGGGGGAAAAGCGTACGCAAAGATTCCTGACCATCTTATCGAAAACGCATTCCCCCATGACCCTGTCTGAGGTTCTATGCTGGCAAAGAACCAGCATTTCTGGTTCCCTTGAGACGCAAATAGGTCCAAATTGGGTGTTCCCCATTTTTGGAAGATGTGGTTGAGAACCATTTGGTTGAGTTCCCACTCGCGATTTGATTGACTTAACCTGCTCAAGGTGTCTGCTAGGTTGTTTTTTATTCCTGGGAGATGCTCTGCTTTGATAGTCATTTGATGCTGTAATGTCCATTCCCAAATCTTTTGAGCTTCCCAAGATAGAATCGGAGATCTTGTTCCTCCCTGCTTGTTTAGATAATGCATGCAGATGTTGTTGTCCGTGCGTATGAGGACTGAGGATGCTCTTATCCTTGGGAGGAATGACTGGAGGGCTAGAAAAATCGCCCGTAGTTCCCAAAAATTGATATGCATTTTGGAGAGAGAAAAACTCCATTTGCCGCTGATTTGGAGGTCTTGCAGATGCGCTCCCCAGCCTTCCAAAGATGCGTCTGTTGTCAGAACGAACTCTGGAAGAGGAGAAAGGAATGACAGTCCCAGAGAGAGATTGTGGGGAGATTGCCACCAGAGAAGTGCGTTCTTCATGATCGGAGTTATCCGAACTAGGTCGTCGAATGATCCTGTTATTCGAAGCCATTGGGCATCCAACTGCTCTTGAAATGGTCTCATTCTTAGTCGAGCATGAGGTACATGAGAATGGCGGAAGACATCCCAAGAAAGGATTTGAGGAGACTTACAGAAGCGCGCTTTCTTCTGTAAAGGTCGTGGGCCAGGGATAAGATGGCGTTCAGTCTTTCTGTTGACAAGTATACCTTGTTTTGGAGAGTGTCCATTAGTGCCCCTAAAAAGTTAACCGATGAAAAGGAGCCAAAATGGATTTTCGAAGATTGACTGCCAGCCCTAGAGAGCAGAATAGTTGCAGGCAGCAAGAGATGTCTTCTGAAGCCAGACGAAGAGAAGGGTCTTTCACCAGCCAATCGTCGAGGTATGGGAAGATCTGTAGGCCTTTCAGCCGTAGGAATGCTGCCACGGGAGCAAGGCACTTGGTGAAAACCTGTGGAGCTGAGTGAAGGCCGAAGGGAAGGACCTTGAATTGATAATGCGCGCCTGCCACAGAGAAACGTAGAAATTTTCGATGTTTGGGGTGGATAGAGATATGGAAGTAGGCGTCTTCCAAATCCAGGCTTGCTAAAAAATTCGAATGGCTCAGAAGTTGTAAAATCTCCTGAATAGTAACCATGCAAAAGGATTTCTTCAGCAGGTATTTGTTGAGTTTCCTGAGGTCTCAAATGGGACGCCATTCCCCCAATTTCTTCTTTATCAGGAAAAAACGAGAGTAGAAACCTTTTCCTCTCTGAGAGCGTGGAACACATTCTATTGCTCCTTTTTGAAGCATTAGCAAAGCCTCCTTCTTTAATAACTGAAGATGGGGTGGTGTTGATCTTTGAGGCGGGTGATGAGGTGGCGTTGTGGTAAACTCTAGGGTATGGCCATACTTTATTATATCCAGGACCCATTTGTCTGATGTTATTTTTTGCCATTGATGCAGGAAATGTGAGAGAGGGGTTTTCTTCAGACAGGACAGAGGAGCGGCAGGCGGCGAAGCGTCGTCACTGTTTACGGCCCGAATCTCTGGGCTGGGCCTGTTGCTTTCGTCTAGGCTGTCTGGAGTAGGCAGCCTGTGGTGGTGCACGGTATTGCTGTTGCTGCTGGTAGGAAGGCCGGTAAGAGGTGTAAGTTTGAGGCTGATATCTTTGATAACAACCTCGAAATGAAAAATTCCCTCTGCCACGTGCTCCACGAAAGGGGTCTTTCTGTATTGGAGTGTTCCTAGAGCCTTAGCCATGTCCGTATCTGTTTTGATGGTCTGCAAAGCGTCATCAATATGCTTGCCAAAGAGTGTTTCACCATCAAACGGCATATCCAAGACTTTGCTCTGTACCTCAGGGCGGAACATAGTTGCTTTCAACCAACCCTGGTGTCTTAGGACAGCGGCTCCAGCAAGCCGACGAAAAGCTAAGGAAGCAATATCCATGGAAGAATCAATAATTTCGGATGCTGACCTTTCTCCTTCAAGCAGAATTTTCCTTGCTTCCATCCTCTTATCCTCTGGAAGGAGATCGAAGAATTGAGCAATGTCCGACCACATCTGTCGATCATACTTGGCTAAAATCGCAAGAGCGTTGGCAGCTCGAACAGTTGCTCCCGATGTGGTTGTGAACCTTTTCCCAATATTATCTAAGCGCCTCCCTTCTCTGTCAGGTGGGGCAGTAATGGGCGCTAGAGGGTTCCTCAATCTCCGTTGTGCGGCCTGTGAGATAACGGAGTCAGGCTTAGGATGACTTATTAGACACGCTGGAGCATCGTCCGGAGCTTTGCATTTCTTGTCAATCCTCGGCAAAACAGGGATAACTGTTGCTGGTGTCCTCATTACCTTAAACCCTTCTTCCCATATGTGGTCAACAATAGGTATAGACCTAACAGATTTTCGAGATAGGTCTTTAAAATCATAAAGAAAGCAGTCCGATTGCTTTACAGTCAACAATAGTTGGAAACGCGATGCTGCTCTTTCTATTAATGCATGAAAGCCGCCGATATCTTCTGGTGGAGACTATCATTTGCGGAGAAGGAGACGCCGGTGTTGATATGACAGTCATCCCATTCATCTCCTGTTTGACCTTCCTTCTGAGGTTGATTATCCTCAATTTCTCCCTCATCAGAGGTATCCTGATGATGTTGTGGCCCACTAGTACCTCCCGCCGGGGAGGATGCAGACAAAGGTACAGAGGTACGAGGTGGAGAAACAGCAGGCTGTGGAGGTGGACGAACAGGTGCTGAAGGAAATCGTGTACGATAGTCCCTTCGTAAATCTTGAAGGTCTTGTACCAAGGCAACAGGAAGGTGGACCATAGGTTCAGAAACTGGCTCCATATATAGAATTTTTACATGAGGAGGATGATATTCTTGTTGATAGTATCCTCCATAATCGTCGTCACCTTCCTCCTGATATTTAACATGTAACTGGGAAGGACTATCAGCAGGTCCAAACATCCCATCATCAGATTCCTCCAAGAATGTTGAAGGAGGTAAAGGAGAAACTATTCCTGGATTTTGAAAAAATTGCCTCGTCGACGGCGTCAACGGATACATTGGCTTAAGCTGCAAGGTAGATGGGTGCTTACGACCAGGCGTGGGATACAGCGTCGTCAGCTTCGTCGACGGTAACAGAGTCTGCGTCGACGACGAGGACATGATAGGAAGAAACAGTCGTCGGCATCGTCGACGAAATGGTCGTCGATGCTGTCGTACATGAGGTCGTCGAAGGAACCACCGGCGTCGACGAGGATGCTGACGAAAAAGTTGGTCGTTGACGATGAGTTCGTCGGCGGTGTAGCAATCGTCGTCACTGGAGGCGTCGTCGACGGGATCGTCGTCGAGTCCGTCGTGGGCGATGGAGATTTTTCTGACGATGAGGCAGGAGAAACTTGTTTAGAGGATGGTATTTTCACCGACGGTGATCCTGAGGTTAACGCCGTCAGTGATACAAGCTTCTTTGAGACAGATATCTTCATGGATTGGATAGAAGAATATTTATCTTTCTTATGGCTTTTCTCCTCAGTAGGAAATGGAAGCTTTCCTTTTTGTGAGGTGCCTTCCTCCTCATGACGAGACCTTTTTGACGTCTTTTTCTTGGAAACTTCAGGAGATTCCAGAGATCTCCCTCTCCTTTTAGGTGTTTCCTTTGAAGCCAGTGAGGTAGAGCTTTCCTCATCCTCAGAGACAACATCAGATTTCGACTTAAGTTTTTGTAGCCAAATCAATAATCTACCCTCCCTATCCTTGAGGGTTTTTGTAGAGAAGGTACTACAGATTTTGCAGTCTTTTACCTTGTGCTGAGGGTAAAGACAGTAGATGCAGCTCTTATGTGGATCCTCAGCATGCAGCCTCTTTTTCCCACATGATCCACACGACCTGAAGAGACCTTTCTTTGAAGATTCCGACATATTTGAAGAGAAAAACTGCTAGAAAAATGGATAACCAGAGAAAAACTGAGCAGAGCTCAGGGAGACTCCCTTTCACACGACGTGCGGTAGAAAATCTGAAGAACCTAGCCTCTCTTGGGATTGTTCTAGAGGGTGCCGTCACCTGATTGGATTTGGTTCTTTTTACAAAAGAATGTGGATAGGCTATTGCACCGACTCTTCATTGCATGGTAGCCTATGGTAATTCTATCTACTGCTTTTATATGTATACCGTGGGACTCCCACTACGACGACAGGGATGATTCAAGCATGTGAATCTATGAAAGATCCAATACTGGAGAAATTTGAAGACACTTCAGGCACCAGACTGAAGTACTTATAACAGGGGTGTCAAATGAGAATTCTACACTTTAAAGATATTGACCATCTTCTGCATTGTGGTTGTATAATGGACTGAGAATAGGCCGTTTTTACTTTCCCTTGGATGAGAGCTTGGATAAGGGTTTACACATTCTAACCTCTATAGTCAGCATCAATTTCAGATACATGCAATGAATTCCATAACATGTGAGCAAATGTGATGCTACTGAATATTCCCTACTTCTCTCTTCAATTCTCTTCTATCCTATTTAGGTACATATGCGAGTAGAAATAAACAAAATTAACAGAATAGGGCTTTTCAATCCTATTTTTTAAACCGCTAAATAATTGCCAATTGACAGTTACTCTTCTGCTGCCAGTGATGCAACTGAACGCACCCTACAGTATTTACAGCAACATGGGACATCAAGATAGGTTTATTTTGGTCAGTTATTGAATAAAAGAGTGACAAGCTAAAGCTTACTTTTCGGCTTACCCACCTCCTGAAAGTAGCCCACATCCTACCAGCAACAATGGTGTGCCAACCACTGGTGCATAGATTCACTGCAGAAGTAAAGATATAGGCTGCCTTGTGGTGCCCAGCAATGCATAGCTCATTATAGAGAAGTACCACACTCCCAACAGATTGCATGGGAAAAACAAACAAGTTACTTACCTGCGGTAACCCCTTTTCTGGTGGATACTCTAACCGCAGATTCCTCACCTTGTTAATTTCCCCAGACGCCAGACTGGATCCATAAACTTTTGATGCAATTCCCTTGCTTGCCAACAGGCAGCATTGTGCATCTGTTCGTCAGATCCACCCTGCACCGGAAAGGACGTTGGTTCACCTAATATGTGCCACCTCCATGAGATGACATTGGTTTCTCTCTGATCTTTGTCTGTGCCGACAGTCCTCTGAGCAACTGAAATCAAAAAGAGGCAGTGTGCAGACTTCCAGATTGGAATCTTATTAATGAACTGTATGGGGTGACTCCATAGAACTGGGAGGGTGTTGGGTCAGTGAGGAATCTGCGGCTATATCTCGATCAGAAAAATGCCAGAAAATAGGTTACTGAATAGAAGTAACTTGTTATTATCTAGACTTCGAACTGCTGATTCCTCACCTTGTGAACAGATCCCAAAGCAGTATCTCCCAAGGTGGTGTGTTTGTGGAATAGCTCAGAACAGGAAATCCTGCAGGACCGATCTGGAAATGCTTGTCCTGCCGAACCTGGCTGTCCAGGCAGTATTAGTTTGTGAACACGTGGAGGGACACCCACGAAGTTGTCTGGCACACTGTGTGCCAGTGCCCTAGTAGCAGCCTTCGTTGTGGTGGAATGAGCGTGTAACCCTTCTGGGGACTACTTCTTGGCTAGCACATACCATATCTTGACGCATAACACAATCCATTGGGAGATGGTTCTCTTTTGCGATGTTTTACCCGTTTTCCCTTGCAGAAACAGATGAAGAGTTGGTCATTTTGTCAGTACTCCCTAGTCCAATCAATATAGAAACTGAATGAAAAGGTGATGGATAGCCCTGTGGAAGGGTATGACTACAATGGGCAGAAATGCTACTTTCATCCAGAGGACTAGCTTGTTTGGGAAGAAAAAAGTGTATGGTGGTACAAAAGATAACGCCTAGTATTCACTCACTCGCCTGGCTGATATTATAACGATGATGAATGCAGTCTTGACAGTTAGCAGGCAAAGGGGACAACTGTGCATCAGTTTCGAAGTGGGAGCCATCACGTAGGTAAGAACCAAATTAATGTCCTACTGCTGCATCACAAAAGTTGTTGGTGGGAACATGTGATTCAGTCCCTTCAAAAACTGCATCACAACAGGTAACTTGAAGAGGGATGGCTGACCCGGTAAGTGTAAGGCCAAAAGATAATAAACTTGAACTGTTGTCACACAAAGACCTTGTTGGGCTAAAGACAAGCAAAACAGAAAAACATCCGATAACTGTGCATTCAGTGGTGGAATATTACAGGAAGAATAACAACCTTTTCTGAGCGTCTAGCTGCCTAGATGACACTAACCAATTCAGAAGGGATATTGAAAGTCCTTGATTGTCACCACTCAATCTTAACGTGTGGAAGTGCAGGTATGTATACTCTGGTGCAAGAGTGACAAGAGGTCTCCTCAAAGAGGCAACAGAATTGAAGAACATGTGCTCATGACCAAAAATACCAGATACCATGCACTCCTCTCCTAGTCTGGAGTTACAAGGATGAGCTGGGCCTGGTCTCTCTATGTGCATGAGAGGGAGGGCCAGGAAGGTGTACAGAAGTCCTGACCACCAATGCTGGCAGAAAGTGTCTATGAGGGAAGACTGTCTTGGGAACTACAATGTGCAAAATTTTGGTCAGTGCACATTCCCTGCGGTGGACAATAGATCTTCAGTGGTGAAAGGATCTAACCAAGGTTCTTCCCATTGTTGGAAAATGCCTTGTGCCACCTCAGAGTGTAGCTACCATTTATGATCTGCCGGGTGCCGCAAGATGAGCTTGTCTGATCTGACATTCAAAGATCCTACCAGGTGGTTCGCAACCAGGGAAGTGTCCTGACACTCAAGTCAGCTCCACAGGCGTAGCGTTTCTGGGCACAGGACCCTGGTTCCTACTCTGTCCTGCTAGTTGCAGTACCACATAGTAGTGGTATTGTCCGTGAGAACCTTCAGCAGCTTCTCTTTGAAGGAGGGTAAGCAGGCCTTCTGCACCTCCAACAGCCTGATGTGGAGACAGGTTTCAGCTGGAGGCTTGCGTCCTGGGATCACTACCTCTCCCAGATGGCCTACCATCCCAGCAGTTATGCATCTGTCACCACTATCAGCTCTGGTTGGGGCAGGGAGAGGAGTCGATCGCTGGTCCCATTTTGGTTGAGCCACAAGTGCAGGTCTTTGTAGTCTCCTGCAAAACCTGGCAAGAATCAGACAAGTTCAGCTACTGCTGGGCCCACTGAGACTTCAGGTTCCACTGA
Source organism: Calotriton arnoldi (assembly GCA_963921515.1). Lineage (NCBI taxonomy): Eukaryota > Metazoa > Chordata > Amphibia > Caudata > Salamandridae > Calotriton > Calotriton arnoldi. The sequence continues at coordinate 1,552,232 of CAWUFW010000964.1, forward strand.
AGAGCCACTGTATGCCACCAGTAATAATGGCTAGCAGGATGCAGGATGCCAAGAGGCCTATAAGCCTCAGAGAAACTCTCACGGAGACCCAGGAATCAGGCTGAAACAATGAGATCATAGCCTGAATGTCCTGGACTCATTGTGGTGGAGAGAAGTTGCACTGTATCCAGAATGGCTCCCAGCAGGGGCTGATGCATGACAGCGTTGGGGCCACGCCCACCCACTTTGAGCCCCCTTTCTTAATGTATTCTGCCATCATAAATAAAGTTAGACATCCTCAGAGCGATACCGGTCTGCTTCACTCCGAAACAGATAGACACACAGTCAGGCACTTTAAGTACCTGCACTGTACATCTCAGTGCGTGCCTGACGCTGTGTGGTAGCATAAGTAGGGCTAATGTAAACACAACCCTCGTGTTGCCTCGGATCCCAGGTGACGTCACTGTCCAGTCTCCTCCTGTTTCTGGCAGTGCTGTAGAAATTAGCCTCGGGCGTTCCACTCTTCAGCTCAAGCTGCAGGTAGATGAATGTCACTCAAGAACAATTTCCACACCCTTTCCCATTTTATCATGCGGAAGGGTGGGATTAGTAATCATAGTTAACCACACCCTACCCTGTGGCAAACGGAAAGGGAAGAGTTAAGAGTGTGAAATACTGCCATTCCTTGATCTCCGATGCCAAGTCATATCCACTTTCATTTTCACTACTGTTGCTTCTTGCTCTGCTGCTTCGATTAGGTAAACTAGTGCGCTTTTTTTCTTCTACATGAAGTGTTTTTTTGTGTGAAAGACTGCTAGCAGAGATTGCATTCGAAAGGTGGACACGGTTTGTGTTCACAATAAGAAAAGTTTGGCTAGGATTGTATTGTACACGGAGTGGTCACGTTGCTTTATGTCCTTGGAACACAGTTTCCATCCCTGGTTTTTCCTTTAAAAAAATATGTAAGAATAAGAACGCGTAGACTACAAATCTCAGCATGCACTATTTAATTAAATCAAAGCCTAAGTTGAGTCCTGCTTGCAACGATGACTTGTTGTGTGCATGGTTTAATTCCATGTATGAACTTAAGCCCCACCCACTTTCTGCAATCACCAGCCGCAACTGATGGCTCCAATAAAGGGGAAACTCTGTGAAGGAGTAGTTTGTGACGACTGCACATTGATCATAAACCCAAACGGTATCAAGAGGTTTTCTGTAGATAGGTCTACGACTGACTGTAGTGAGCCAGCCTTCAAAAGCTAGTAGTGGAGGTAGGCGAAAACTAGGATCCTTAACCTCCGAAGGAATGCCACAACCACTGCCATCACTTATGTCAGCTCCTGAAGGGCATTGGTGAGGCTAAAAGGGAACACAGCATATACTCCTGGCCCACCTTTAAGCACAAGTAGTGTCTGTGGGACAGCAGGACGGGTAAATGAAAGTAAGTGTCCTGCATGTCCAAAGCCACCATACAGTCGCATGGATCCAGGGCAGACAAAACCTGGGCTAGCATGAGCATTCTGAATTTTTCCTTCCACAAGGCAGCACTCAGAGGCCGAAGATCTAAAATGGGACAAAGGCCTCAGTCCTTTAGCACAAGGAAATAACAGGAGTAGCAGCCAGTCTCTGTTTCTGGAGTGAGAACCTCTTTATGGCTCCTTCGGCCAAAAGAGCCTGCACTTGGAGCTAGATGGACAAGTTCACCTCAGAGATGTTCAGATGTGGATAAGTGGTGTGGTGGGTCTAAAAGGAATGGCAGGGTGTTACCTCGATCTGGCTGATTCACCTGTCGGATGTTATTTTTTGGCATCCCTAGAGAAAGTATCTGAACCCGACTCCCGAAGGGTGGCCATGTGCCACCAAGGGCAAACTAAAGCGGTTTAGAGGTAGATACCTGAAATGTAAGGGGCTGAAAAGTTTGCTGCCCCTGATGACCTGGACTGTGCCTGCTCGATCCCCATCCCCAAAAGAACCCGGGTGTCTGCATATCCCAGCTGTAGCAGGGCCTAGGAATGCACCATCGGCCAGGTTTCTTTATGTTCCAACGGGGAATCTGTCTTCTTGCCAAACTGGAAAGACCCATATAATTGCATGTTTATTAAAGAGGCTTATAAGTCTCCGAAGGAGCCCATAGATCGCATCCAAGCATGCCACTGAAGCACCAATCTATTGCCGCCCAAGCAGTCAGTAGTGTTCAGTCCAGAGCAGATAATGTATTTCACTGGGTCCTGACCATCTTTGATGGTTTGAGAAAAAGTGGCCAGGAATTTCTCACTGGAGTGCTGGCAAGATCTCACCAACCATGTCTGACAAAGCAGGTGTATACCTCCCCATCAAGCAGCTGGAATTGACCAACCAGAGGGCTAGACTGGCCAAGGAAAACATCAGCCTACCAAGGTGTCAAGTCGTTTTCACTCTGTCAGGAGTCATGGGGAAAGAATTGGGATTCACCTTAGTGGTGGAAGCTTGAACCACCAAACTATCTGGTGGAGGGTGTAGTGTCAGAAAATCAGGGTGAACAAGGCTTGGACCATGTGCCCATAAGAGTGTCAGTCAGGGTGTCAGTAAATGGGAATAAGAGGTCCAATTAAGTTTGTACATGTTTTAAAAGCTGTTAGGCTATTGGTTTTGACCCTCGTAGTCAAATGCCAGTCTAAAACCTCTGCCATGCATCTCGTCACAAGGCAAAAGAGGCCCTTTCTTCGCTTGCTGGTCCAGGGGGAGAAAACCTGGGGTCGTTTCCAACCCACTGGCATTTTGTAAATCCAGATATAAGTTAGAATCTTCATAATGTTGGTGAAAATAGCCACCTCTCGCCAACATCGTCTTCAAAAGCTGGTTGACTCTGGTTGGAGTACGGACCGTAAAGCTGTTGGAATGCTGGGGTGTAGCACAAATATAGAGGCATGGTTCTGTCTGAATCAGAATGGACTGGGGCTAGGTGCATCGGTGTGCTGTCAAAACACGACCCCGGTCGAAACGAAGATGGATTCGGCTCCAATGCTTAATCTGTAAAAAATAACTGCAGGGGCCCTTCTCGGAAGGCTACTGCGGCCAGCACCATGCATTGCCCCTGCCAGCGCTGCCAATGACAGTGCCAACATAACATCTAGCCACAGCACTCCTACAAGTGTGACAACTCAGACTATTTCAGGCCACACAAAGCTATAATAATGACATGAGAGGCTGGCATCATTCATTTTCAATGCCATTTGACTTAATAAACATGGTTGTTTTGGACATCTCAGACTGCGCCACCATTTGGTGGACTGTCACTAGAGCCGGTGCTGAGAATTAAGTGCCAGTGCAGAGCACCGGAAACCACCAGCTCAAATTCAGCATTGTGCAGCTCAATGGTCTGAAAGGATGAGAGGAATGGAGTCCTCTTGATGCCGGCAGAGTCAGTGCAGCCATCAAAGGCACAAGGACCATTGTGGATTTTGGTGCGGATTGGAAGTCAGCTCTGGGATCGGAGCGGAACTCAAGGCAGGTTCTATTGGCACAGATGGCGCCTACGGAGGACCCACTGGTGGTATCCTGACTGGGGGCCTCTGTGGATATTTGAATCCCAGAGGCGCGCCAGAGGGAGCGAGAATGGAGCCTAAAATTCACAATTTGGCCCATCTAAAGGCCTCAATTTGTTGCGATGTCGCAGGTTGCCCCGGAAACTCAGGGTGCATCGGAATCAGTTGCTGAACTGCCTCCTTAGCAGGGACCCTGATGTCCTTGTGACTTCTCAGGCTGAAAGCAGCAGGACTGGGTTGAAACCTGCTTGGTCTTTTTGTGCTTGATTGGATTTTAAGTTACCGGAAGACTTGTACCTGAATGACAACAGTAACGTCCTCAAAAGCGGGAACGGGTCAGCGTATTCAACTTCGAGCCAAAGCGGGACTTCAGCAGCGTAAAACTTTGCTTTGAGTTCCTAGACTGACTTTGGGTTTATGAGGGTGCACTACACGCATGACTTGGAGAATCTGCAATGCCCCCTGTATATTACTTTACGCTTTGTCCTCCTCTTGGCCAGACAATACTTTGCTCTCTTCGATTCTGTCAAAATATATGGTGAACTGCCCTTAAATGATAAAGAAGGTGATATCCTCTGAATCAAACAAAATGAGCAGGGCGGCAGAATGACACCCAAGAACTCTCAAAATAGAAAAATCTTAAAGGTCTAAAAGGCAGAGTAGGAGTCCACTCCCAGTTACTATTGTTGAACATTTCATCACTACAAGTATGGGTTTTGGAACTGCACCTTATCCAGCTACTTAAACGCCTGGGAACATTTAAGGGGTAAATAATTGCTGCATTTACCTTTGTTGGCCTTATCTTAACTCCATCAACTTGCCTCAGCAGCCACACTTGCACATTAGGCTTCTTGTCTAAACTTGATTCTACCTCGTACAGACACAGTCTGATAAAGGGTGACACGATATTAATCATCATTTTTGTTACAAATAAAATATTTAGGATGTATTAAATACAATATTTAAGTGATGGCTATGGTAAGCAGCAGCCATGTAAAGCACATCATTGATTATTAAAAAAAATAACTTCATATTAATAGCCATCCAGGATTGAGATGCAGCGTTATAAAAAGACACAGAACCGCAGTCTAAGAAGACTGCTCAGAACTGATTTCCCCTGTGGCTACCAAAAGCAAAATTAGATTTTTAGGTAGTACTGTGTTTTGGCTGGTAAGTTCACTAAAGGTCATTCAAGCTTTGTTCGATTGATTGAGCAAACAGGATGATGCCTGTGGGACCGAAATCACCAGTCTCAGCAAATATTTGAACAGCTGAAGCGATTTTGAGAATGAATACATAAAAAAGAAAAACAATGTAAAACCTGGGCAACGTTCAATCAGTATCTTGTGGCCCTTAATTGCTCTCGATGATTCGTCACCTCAACGAACACAGACTGCACACCCGAAACGCTCGCCAGAAATGCATGAAATATTAAGATGTCTATTTAGAGGCACTTCGGTTAGACGACTCATTTGACAAAGAATGCTACGGGTTCTAATTAGGGGTTGCACACGGCTGCTACCAAGATGTAATTGTAAAACGAGTAATTCGAATAGCCTGCTAAAGCCAATGAATATCAGTTTCCGACACCTCAGAGAAACAAGTGTCTTCGCGTTACCATGCTGATCACCAAGGTCAACAGCAGAAGAGAGATCGAACAGGAAGAGACTGAAGTATCTTTTTTAGACTGGAGCACACAGGCCAGTTGAAGTGGGACAGCCAGGAGTGCACCTTTTATGGATTTTTCAGAACTAAAAGGACATTCACAAGCTTTGTACAATGAATCAGCTCAAGTCTGGGCAGCAAGGTAAGCTGGAGAAGGAAGGAAGGGGAAAGGCAGTCATGTCTGCTGTGGTCCTTTAACTGGAATGAACAGCAGGGAATGCAAGGTCGGATGTATGACAGAACAACGCAATACCACACATGACTTAACTACGTAAGGTAAGAAAATATACGGTAAGAAAATATAAGGTAAGTGAAACCCCTAATATAAGTGTGAGTGTATATACTTTTTTAATGGGGGGGGGGGGGGGAGGACTCCCCAAAACCCACCCCATTTTTTAATTATAAATAATATTTTCTTTAAACCCTAGACACACCCTTACCACCCTATACCTTTATCTACCCTAAACACACCCTTACCACCCAATACCCTTATCTACCCCTAAACACACGCTTCCCATCCAATACCCTTACCCACCCCTAAACAAACCCTTACCACCCAATACCCTTACGCACCCCAAACCCTTAAAAACACCCTTACCACCCTATACCCACCCCTAAACCCAAAACCTTTCAGCGCAGGTACTCCGCGGCAGGAGCAGGACTCGCGTTATGAATCCACTTCCCCAATTAACATAGTAAAAAGACTGGGGTAATCTCTTTTCATGAACTCAACTGTCAATCATTGTAAACATTAGAGGACATGAGAGGTATGTTAAAACATCGTGCACCACCATAATTCCATTACATAAGAAGATGGAGTGATATATATATATATATATATCGAAAAATTAATCAAAAAGTAACAGTCTAGTGGCTAAATAATTCATTATTCAATTCACTGCATGCGCACCTGCTCCCACCCATAATCCGTGTCCTCACTCAAGGAATAGTACCTATCCATTCCGGAGTGGTTCCACTACCAAAATAATTACACGATCTCTGCCAAGTGGCCGGATCATAAATATTTTGAGTCATCTACGACTTGACTGCCATGCAAATCATAATGTTCTTCTTACCCCATAAAGATGAGGATACTAATGCACTCTCAGTGAAGCCTTGACTGTCCAATAACAGCTGGTAAAGGTGTAAAAGGATGCCATGTAGCAGCCTGTCAGATGTTCATCACCTGACCACCTTAGAGTCAAAGCTGAATTACCTCAAAGGCTCTCCAGACGGTCCTCTGTGGCCAGCGTAAAACACATCTTGACAGAGGAGTGTCTAGCTCAATAAGGTCAGTTTCTGAACTGCTCTTCCCATCTTGGATTTGCTCAATTGTGTATGTATCTATATATCTCTCTACACATCTCTCTCTCTATACCTCTATATATAAGCAAGGCATGCAGCAAATAGGAAGAAACGTGGTGATCTTATTTTCCAAAAAGGAATCCAGAAAGGAAAAGATAGAACCGCAAATGCGTTTCCATACCACGTAAAACTCCCAAAACAAATAATTCAGGGATCTTGTCAATAAAAACTGGCATATTCTGAAAACAGATCCAGCTATTGGAAAAATATTGCCTAGACACCCAACCATTACGTTTCGTAGAGCTCTATCCCTGAGAGATGCTATTGTTAAAACAAGCCCAGAAATGGAAAGTGACCCAGGTTGGTTGAGGCCCGCACCTGGCTTTAAGAAGTGTAGCAGGTGCAGAGCTTGCAGTATAGTTCAGAATACTACAGCTTATTCTACCCCCTTTGGTGGTAGGGAGGTGAAGATCAGGGGAGCCTATAACTGCAAGACAGAATTCGCAATCTATGTGCTGACCTGCACTTGTGACTTGCAGTATATGTGGGTAGCACCACATTGCAAGTTCACAAAAGAATCCTGCAGCACATGAGGGCGATCAACAATGCTGATAGATCATACCTTGTAGCTCGACACTGCGAAACCACACACCAGAAAGACCCCACACAAGTTAAATACTTTGTGATAGATGCAGTCCCGATAAACAAGAGGGGTGGTGATCGTGTAAGAACACTACGGGAGCTTGAAAGAAGATACATCCTCAGTCTTGACAGAAGAACACCTAATGGGCTTAATTGTGATGAAGAATTCCATTCCGGTCTTTAACTTCAACTTCAATTTTAGTTCTGAATAATGAGAAATTAGTTGTAACCAAGTGATTTAAATTGACCTGTTGCAGACATGGCCTACTTTCGAGGTTTTAGAACTGCAAATGGCATCATCAGGCACTAGCTGAAACTTGAGTTGTTGGGATGAAAAATTATTTGTTGATCAATTAGGCACTAGCCTGCAATTTTGGATGGTATATGTGATTAGGGCAAATGAATTGTGCATCCTATTTTTGACATTTGTCTGACACTTGTCTTTTCTAGCCTAGACACTTGAGGTCTAATTCATTATGTATAGTAAAAGATTTGAAATGTTTGAATATTTATTTTGACACAGCATGCCCTAATATGATATAATCACATTTTGTATGCCTCAAAAATAATATGATGTCATGTTCAGGTTTAAATATCGAGTGAATGTAACTCCAATTGGAAAATAGCACCAGGTAACTTTATGCAAACTGGTAGTCTTTCCTCGTTGGCAGTTTGAACTCTGTAAAGAGAAGGCCAGTGATAGGCAGGTAAACTGTGTCTGACCAAGGCCGCCGTGTCGGCTGAAACGCGTTGTGGCTAACGTAGAATAAGGAAAACTTTTTGATACCGCAATTGAAGTCGGCTCCATTTGTTGGAATAGCGCCAAACGTTAAGGTGATTATATATATATATATACATATAAATATATTTATTAATATATAGCCTGAACATAGTCAAAAAGGACAGATCAAAGAGAAGTACATCAGAAAGCCTAGCTAGAAGGACAGAAGCAGATCGACAAGACTATCCCCGCACAAGGTCAAAACATTTACCCTGCAGCCAGAATGGATCCATTTTATAGGTGCGCATGGTGCACCCAAAACCACATCCACTTCTTAAGCAGACAGATCAAAACCATTTGGCTGGTTCCACTCAATATCCATGAATGGAGTTGTATGTTTTGGAGGTTTGAACAAAGAACCCTGATATGCTGTTAGGATAGTAGGCCCTCCAGAAGAGACAGGGGAGGGCTGATGTAGAGAGTCAGTAGTTTGGTCAGTCCATCCTGAACTGCTTCAGAACTCAGGGAAGAAGGCATGAATGCAGAAATCCATCTCGGAGACTGGAGACCCAAGGAAGGAGTTAGACATTTTCCAAAGAGCCCTATGGGTAGGAATTTCATAGGCCTTGAGGGCCAGACGAATGGCACGCAGCTCCAGGAGATTGCTCCACATGAAACCAGAGGGCTCCAACCTCCGCCTCATCCAGGTAGACCCTCCAGCCCACAGATGATGCATCTGCTACCACTGTGAGTTTTGGTTGGGGAAGGGAAAACTGACTAGTGCATGTCAGGATAATATACTTCATCAATCATTGAAGGCCCTGGGTTGTCTAGTCTGAAATATGGATATTGACAGAGACAATTTCCATGCTCATTAAAGGCTAAGGTTCCACTGGGGATAAGCAAAATCTTAGAACAATATGTTAATCACCATCACTCGCCATTTTCGGAAAATCATGGTAGTTTCCATCCTACACAGACATGTTTTTAGGCCTGGACATGGTACAGAGACTGCGCTGTTAGCAGTCACAGAAGAATTGAGAAAAATACTTTATCATGGCAGCGCAGCAGCAGTAATGCATCTGCTTTTGATACTGTTTCACATCCAGTATTATTATAGAGACTGAAGGAGGCAGGTGTGGTCAACCTGGACTGAAACTATTTTTCGTAGTTCCTAATGGATAGGAGCTTCCAGGTATGTGAAAAGCCATTTTATTTGAAGATCCTCTCTCTGAAGTGTGGAGTACCTACGGGCTCATATTTCAGCCCAACGCTTCTTAATCTATACGTACGTCCACTGGCAGAAATCGTGCAATCTCATGGCCTCACAGAAGTGTTATATGCTGATGACAGTCAGATTGTTAGCTCTCTCACGCTAGATACAACTCTTAACTCGGATCAACTCACGTTGTGTCTAAAAGATGTTGCGGAATGGATGTCATCTAGTTGTCTCAAGCGAATTGGGAACAAAACGGAAGTTATAGTGGTTGGGAATGACTTCAACAGCTGGTCACTAATGTGCTGGCCAGATTCCTTAAACAACCTTCCAACACCCAAAAATCGGTCAAACATTTGTGCATTTGGGGGCGTGGCTTGCCGTGCTGCAGATGGCCGCCTTCTAGAGGGGCTCTGCAGGCCAGGCCTAATTATCCTTCGCAATCGTCGTCTATGCCTGGAATCTATCGCCACTAACGTGAGGTACTATGGTCTAACTCCCCCCGCTCTAGATGAGGCGCTGCAGAGGTGGGGGCGCAACAATAACGAAGATATAGAGCTTACTGTGCCACGGCCTGGTTCGATCTGCGACATCGCCGCCATATTGCTGCGGAGCTGGTGAGACGTGTGAGGCTCTCCCGGGCCTTCCCCTGCCTCGGCGGCCCGGTGGATAACCGAAAATTGACTGTCGGAGGCAGATCGACCTGAAGCTGGGCTCCCCCCGGTGATAATGTGCAGCTGAATTTGCGCCAGCCCGATTGCGAGCCCGCGCCCGTGGACAGTGCGGCCTGCGGCGCCATCGCCAGTCTTCAGGAACCACCAGGTGGGTGGTCCCCGCACCAGCGGATGACGTGTGGCTGCAAGAAGGAGCGTGAGCGGAATCGGATCGTATCCGCATGTGGAGTCTACCTCGGGGCGACGGATCGACCCGGTGAGGTGAATGCGTGCCGGGGCTGGTGTGGCGGGTGCCCGCTTGTGCAGCTACCACCTTGGGCTCTCCTCGCTGGGCTTCTCCGCCCTGTAGCGGTGGGACCGGGCGGGCGGCGGGCGCTCGTGGGATCGCGCTCTGCTTGCGCTTGGTTTGCCCCCCTCTGCTGGGCTAACTCTGCTTCTTGGGCCTCCCTGTGCACGTTGATGGGGTCGGGGCCCGGCTTCTGCGATCCTCCACGCGCGGTTAGCTCGTGTGTGGGGGCGTGGACCCCCCCCTCCACCCTCTGTGACTGCTCGGGAGTGTCCCCACCTCCCCCAGCTGGTGCATACACTGAGTAGGAGCTGCTCCCTGTGCTCCACAGAAGAACATTAACCATAATACACAATCTTCAATTGTGCTAAGCTGACTTCTGTCAACCTGCTGACATACTTCAATCTAGTGCACCCAGCTATAAACCAGCATACTGGAGATTTAACTGCGAACACAAATTAGTGTGTGTTCAGGGGTGCCAGCAGGCGCAATGGGGGAAGACAGACCCCAAACAGTCAAAGCTCCCATTTGAAAATAAGCACCAGACTCGCACCACGGAGGCAATCTTCGACCCAGACACCGATCATGGCGCCAGGGACATGGGAGAGTGCCATGAGGAAGACCTGCGTACTATAATGTTGGATGTTCGCTCCAGTATCAAAACGATGGAAAACAAGATAGATGCCCTCACCACAAATCTAGATAGGGTCAAGAAAAGAGTGGACACTCATGAAACGCGTCTAGACATCCTGGAGAACAGGCTCTCGGACACCCAAGACTTGCAAGCTGAATCCAGGGCACAAGTCCTAGACATGGAAAAGGTATCAGCTGTGATTAATGCGAAAAACGAGGTTTTAGAAGCGCGGTCTAGGCGCAACAACCTTAGAATTATTGGCCTGCCGGAGACCACTGCAATTTCGAGAATGGAGCCATTTATTGAGAACTTATTGCGTGAACTATTTGGGCCGGTGCTCTCACCAGTAATGATCGTTGAACGCGCGCATCGCTCGCTGGGTCCTAAACCGCCGGTGGGGGCGACGCCTCGCAATATAATAGCGCGGCTCCTGAACTATAGGGACAGAGATGAGATACTAAAAGTCGCTAGAATCAAGAGCCCTATCACTCATCAAGGTAACGCACTCTCCTTTTTCCCCAGACTACACACCATCAGTGCAGGCTGCACGCAGGGAGTTTGCACTGGTGAAACGCAAATTACAAAGCGCCTCCATTCCATATGCTATGCTGTACCCCGCCAGGTTGAAGATAACGTATGACGATCAAGCTCACTTCTTCACAGATGCCAAGGCGGCCCTCAAGTACGCGAAGCATATATGTGCCTCGCTCGCTGGGTCCTAAACCGCCGGTGGGGGCGACGCCTCGCAATATAATAGCGCAGCTCCTGAACTATAGGAACAGAGATGAGATACTAAAAGTCACTAGAATCAAGAGCCCTATCACTCATCAAGGTAACGCACTCTCCTTTTTCCCCAGACTACACACCATCAGTGCAGGCTGCACGCAGGGAGTTTGCACTGGTGAAACGCAAATTACAAAGCGCCTCCATTCCATATGCTATGCTGTACCCCGCCAGGTTGAAGATAACGTATGACGATCAAGCTCACTTCTTCACAGATGCCAAGGCGGCCCTCAAGTACGCGAAGCATATATGTGCCAAGCAGACGCCACTTCAGTCCTCGCACGAACCCTGCCCAGAACTACATCTCAGCGATAATGACTGATTATACTAACTGGTTCTGGCACACACTGGATCTGTATCCGGTTCCACACTCACTACACTAGTTCTAACTGTCATCCAACATTGTAGCACCAGGAGCGACCTTATTCTGTTTCAATCTCATTTTGTCTCACATTTCAATTTACCAGATTCCATAAAACCTGATAAGGCCTGGCCACCCTGCCACAAGGCAGGTTTATGCCGGCGACCCTAGCCCCACAGGGAGATCTCCCATGTGTTCCTTAGTTTGTGTTCATTGGGAGGGGTCCAGGGAGGGGGGTGGCACCGAGTCACAACCTGATTGGGAGGTTGGTGTGGGTGGCGGGGAAGGTTATAACTTTTACAGACATGCAGTTGTTTTCTTTGCAGACTCGTCTTACCACAGATCAAAGTTTATCTAAATGTCAATCCTGTGTGTTTACCCATGCGTACTTAAAGACTATGTTCCAAGATTTCAGAATTTGGTTCACGTTTCACCGTGAAAATGTCCTGCATAGGCACACATCTCATAACGTCCCTAAAGTAACATGACAGAGGTTAAATTTATAACTTGGAACATCAGAGGGCTTAACGACTTTAGGAAGTCTAGACTAATGCATGGGTATTTAATCAGACATCGTATAGATGTATGTTTTTTGCAGGAAACACATTTGAGGGGGGGGGCTCGGATCCCAAGACGCGCAATAAATACCGGGGAGAGGTGCACTCAGCCCAATACTCGAACTACGCACGGGGGTCTCAGTGTTGATAAAGCGCAGAATAGGCTGGACGACCACTCGAGTTCAGACCGACCCGGAAGGGAGGTTCATTATAATATGTGGCATGCTGATGTCCACAAAAATGACACTGGTGACGACATACGATCCGAATGTGGACGACCCACAATTCTTCCTTACAGCTTGGGCCAAGGTGATTGCGGCTGGAGTTGACACAGTTATATGGGGTGGCGATTTTAATGTCACACTAAATAACGCATTAGATAGAGTAGGAGCCGCTCGTAGACCACACACTAGAGCAGCTCAACAATTGAACACTATTATCCTTGACCATAATCTCATTGACATCTGGCGCAGCAGGAACCCTACAGTTAAGGAGGGAACATGTATCACTTCACATCACAGAGCCTGGTCCAGATTGGACTACTGGCTGGTCACTGGTGATGTGGCCGCCTGGACCATAGACGTGATGCACATGCCCGCACGCTTTCAGACCATGCCCCAGTTGCATTGTGCTGGAAGATACCACAGTCTATGCCCCGCGCGTTCAGCTGGCGCCTCCCGCTCTCCTAGACGCAGCATTTAAGGAAGAGATTAGAATCGAGATCACTCAATTCTTCTCCACAAATGAGGGGTCGGTGGACTCTTCCTCCACTTTATGGGAAGCCTTCAAGGCAGTTATAAGGGAAGCTTGTATCTCTAAGCAAGCGGGAGTGCTACAGTCAATTAGGACTACACTATCTAATTTGGAAAATGAGATTAGATCCTCGGAATTGATGTTTTACCAGTCTGGGGCACCCACACATCTTGCCTCCATGAGGGAGAAGATATCTGAATTTGAGGAAGAGGCTGTCAGAGAGACCAGGTTCCTGGGGAAAGACGCTAAAGCACGTAATTATGGCGAATGCGACAGGCCTGGCAGGACCCTCGCTAACACACTCAAACAGCACTCATCTCCAGCTTTCATACCTGAGCTACTAGACGATAATCTGAATCCAATCAGGGGACAACAAGCCACACACAACCACCTCACAAACTTTTATTCCTCTTTATATACTGCCACACAGCACGCTCCACACCCTGAGTTACTTACATATCTTGATTCTATCGAACTTCTTTGGCTGAGTGATGCTTATAGGGCCTACCTGGATGTCCCATTCTCTGTGGAAGATATAACAGGTTATATATAGCCTGCCGGGCGCAAAGGCGCCTGGACTAGATGGGCTGACAATGTCCTTCTACAAAACGTATGCAGTGGAACTTGCACCCCATCTGTTGGATGCATATCAGGAATCTTTGGAATGCGGTTCGCTGCCACCAACCATGAGGGAGGCGGTGATCATCTCCCTTTTGAAACCAGATAAGCAGGCCAACCTATGTGATTCATATAGACCCCCATCACTGATTAATGTGGGCGTAAAGATCTTGGCTAAGCTGATTGCTAACCGGCTAAAGCCAATCTTACCACTTATAGCCAGACCAGTCCGGTTTCATTCCAGGCAGATCAACAGCCCATAATTTGCGCACCTTCTTTGCTACCATCCACCAAATTGACCCCAAACTACCTGCCATCGCTACGTTTCTAGATGCCACTAAGGCATTCGACTCCCTGGAATGGCCTTTCTTATTTACAATATTGCCCAGACTGGGGCTCAGCCCCAACTTCATCAATCTCATCAGCCTACTCTATACTAGACCTACGGCCCGCCTGAGAGCTAATGGACTTCTCTCAGAACCATTTGATATAACACGAGGCACTAGACAGGGCTGTCCGCTTTCGCCGTTGCTCTTTGCGATAGCGATGGAGCCATTAGCGGCTAGAATACGGCAACACCATTCCGCCTGCGGACTAGGGTTCTCAGATAGAAGCCTCATAATTTCAATGTATGCGGACATCACCCTATATATTCGTAAACCAGCTGTAAATTTAAATCCTGTGTTGCGGGAAATACTTTAGTTTGGGGGCATATCAGGCATAAAATTAATTGGTCCAAATCCCCAATTCTGCCACTAACCGACACCATTAGATACCGACCTGGAATTCCCGCTTACTTGGGCTGATGGCGCTGTAAAATATCTAGGGGTATGGCTCAGCAGAGACTTGCAAGAAGTTTGGCATATGAACTTCGGAAAACTGATGGAATGGTTAGAAAGTAAATCAAAATTCTGGTCCACCCTACCACTGTCCTTAGCTGGAAGGATCGCCATAACCAAAATGTTAGCGCTCCCCAAGTTTCTATATCTCTTCGTGAACATACCTATCCCCCTAACCAGAGCCTTTTTTAATTCGCTCTAGTCTTATAGCCCTGGTGTGGGCTGGTAAGCAGCCGCGAGTGAGCTGGGAAATACTGACACTTCCACTATTGCGGGGAGGGCTGGGAGCCCCAGACCTTGAACTCTATGCACTTAGTGCACAAGCGCAATTTCTTCATTTCTGGATACACCCAATCCCATTTCAGCCACATGTGGCCATCGAAAAAGACGTGGCAGACCCTATCCCGTTACACGCCGCTGTTTACAAACCATATTACAGGACACCTGGTGAGGTAAACATAGTTGAAACTCTCAGATGGGCCTGGGAGGGTTTAAGACAACGAGTCTGCGCCCCATTGCTCTATGCACCGTCCGCCCCTCTTGCGCACCACCCACTGTTCCCTACTCTTCAGGATACAGGCACAATAGAACGCGCCCGCAAAATGGGTATTTCCAAGCTTGGTGACTTATACCCGCAGGACACATCCTTAGGGACACCGCACAACCAAGATGGCAGCCCAACTCCTATTCTTGAATTATTACTATATTACCAGCTTAGAGCGACTTGCAAAGCGATTCATTCTACTTTCCCCGACGCCTCCGGCCACCATGATGCCGCTAGAACACCTATTAGCCACTCCGTCTCCCAGGAAACTGATTACCAGACTATACAATCACACGCAATCAAGCACCCCACAAGTGAACTCGAGGGCCATGGTTAAATGGAGAATAGATCTGGATGACTTGCCAACAGACAAGCAATGGTCATTTTGCTGCTCATAGCTGCGTCACCTATCCCCTAATTATAAACTGAGACTAATTCACTTCAAATTCCTTCATAGAGTGTACCGCACCCCCTCACAGCTACACAAGCTGGTATTGCGTCAGGACTCTAGATGTTGGAAGTGCAAACAGGACAATGCCACATTCCTACACGTGGGTCTGTCCTTCCATAGCTAGATTCTGGGAGGAAGTATATGTCACCATTGGGGAAGTCACAGGAATAACACTTGACTGCACGCCACTTGTGGCTCTACTGGGATACGTTGAGGAAGCCCCGCCAGAGAAGCGCCGGCTTATTGCAATGATGATCTTACTTGCAAAGCGAAGAGTAGCCATACATTGGGGTGCCCTTCAATCTCCCTGCATTAAAATTTGGATACAGGACATTGTTTACTGCCAGGAGCAGCTTGCCGCGTTCTGGGACCTGATGCCCATGGCTTCTCGCCCTAAAGACATCTGGGAACCCTTTGTATCATGGCTTAAAGAAAAAGTAGAGTCTGGTACTGTTAGCCCAGCATAGATCACTAATCCCTTAAACACCAAATGTACACTATCTGCTGTTCTGACTTGGAATAGACTAAAATCGCCGCCCCTGCACGGGTTTGATCGGAAAGGTAATACACTGTGCATGTATTCTGCATCAGGAAACTGTCACGATTTTTACTAGTATTGTAAACACCGCCCTTAACTGTTTCAAGACCAAAAAGCCAACCTCTAATCAATCGTTTTCTAAACCGGTGCTTTTGTGGGACAAGTGAACACTGTATGTTAATCATTTATTGTTCTGCATGATGCAATGTGATATAATTTGTTCGTCATATGTAAAGTGGCCATGGGTGGATACAAATCCTGTAAAGAATTGTAAGACACGAAACTGCAATATAATTTGTACTATGTTTATGTCTGCACAAAACACTAATATATTAAAAAACATTTTTTTTAAATTGTGCATTTGGCCAGACAACAAACTCGCCTTGGAAGTACAGGTAAGGACCTTGCAGCTTGTTGTTTTGGAATCATGAGAATGCTCAGAAAAAGTTTAGAATTTCCACCTTTTGCATCATGGAGACTTGTGATTCTGATACTATTTCTTGCCCGTCTAGATTACGGGAAATCGCTTTACCTTGGAAGTCCACAGTATGGGGTAAACAGACTGCAGGTGGTGCAAAATGCAGCTGCACGCCTCCTGCTAAAGATTACAAAACACACACCAGAATCTGGCTCGTTAGCCACTCTTCAATGGCTACCTGTTAAACAGAGGATTAAGTTTAACGTATTCTGCTTGGCCTACCAAACCTTATATAACAAAGGTCCTTGACTACTTAGTCATTTGATATTACCTTATATTCCAAATAGATCTCTGCGATCAACTGATTCACATCAACTGGCAACACCCAAGATTCGGAAAGCTAGAAGTGGGGGGAAGGTCTTTTGCATATCTTGCCCCCAGACTTTGGAACGCTTTACCTGAAAAGATATGCAAAGCTAAGGAGGAACTGAGTTTCAGAATGCAATTAAAAATGTTGGTATTTGTTTATACCATCTAAATACGATCTTGAAAAGAGCTGCATAGTGCTGGAAGGCCTATATCGGCTGCCATGCGCTTTACAAATGCCTAGACTAGACTTGATTTCAACAGTTTATATAGTGCGTCTCTTCTCCCTAAGAAACTCTAGATCTCAAGTTGCTCTACTACCATGCTCTCAGTGTTGCGCATCGAAGTGGGTTTTGGGGTGTAAATTTATAAATGCTATTATAAACATGTTAAAAAAAATTATTTTATTCTGGTTGCTCACAACATGCCTTTTTGGTGTTTTTATGATATCCTATGTAGTTGTTTTAGATCTGCTTAGAAACAGGTTTGCCCTGTTGTAAGAAATGCTTTTAGTTAAAAGTATCTATTCGTTTTAGTGCAGTGTGTGTGTGTGTGCATGCGTGTGAGATATTGTGAATAAGGAAATCTGTTTGTTTCTGTCACCACAGTGCCCCTGATCCTGTTATAGGGATTGTGAGTAACCCAAAAGCAATGTCTCTACTCCAACAAGGTATTGGGTGGAATTCTGCAGGGTTACAATAACCTGTCTTTCACATTCAGCGCTGGTGCATTGAACTCAGTTCACCTGTGTCACTCCTGGGTGGGAAAGCAAACCTTGTAGAACTACGCCAGAGTCGTAGCTTACACTACATGTCTTTCATCTCAGATTTACCACTCTGGCGCCTGGAGGAATTCAAATGGTGATACAACTGTTGTTAGAAGCATCATCAGAAATTGTAGTTTCAGGGTTGAAGAATAGAGGTTAAAAGCGATAATACGTTTATGTTTAAATCATTTCAATAAGGGAAGAGCAACTGAACACACCAGCCCACAATGCTGGCTTCAATAAATTCACTCAACCAAAAGTGTCAACCATAAAGATAAAACCGTGTTTGCACGCTAATCTGACCTGCTAATCTGGCCCCCCACAATGTAAGAAAAGGTTTACCTCGGTTCAACTTTCTATTGCACTGTATATAAATAAACACAATATCAGTCCCACATGTGGAAGCAAAGGAAATGGAGTGAGTAAGACAGAAGTATTTGGAATGTGCACAGATTCTATGGAAACATATGGGAAATGAAGGAAGTGGCTAAGAAGGGACACCAGCACATGCAACACTCTTGCACTTCATGCTAGTAAAAATAAATTGAGTCCCTCCAAGTCTACCAGGGCTCAGAAAGATTTCCTGACAACCACTATGTTTCTGCATCCGCTGAACACCCCCCTCCCGGCCAACTAAATTTGATGCCCTCCAAAAATGAGCTTGGTGCTTCCAGTTGAGCAAACACATTTGATCTGCCATCCCTCACAATCCTCAGTGTGTCAGATCCTAGAAAGGTGCTGTGATTCCTAGATTTAGCAACTTCTTCCTCACTGGTAGGAGCTCTATCATTTTCACCAAAGTGGTCTACTGAGAGCCAGAGGAAGGAGAACTTGCATCCCTTGCATCTGCAGGTTCTGCTTCAGTAGTTTAAATTGTATCCCTAGAATTTGGATCGCGACGCTTCACAATAATTGTACATCCATCTGCAGTGTCTGAGTAGCTGGACAATCTCAAAGACTGCTTTACAGCTTATGACTGAAAGTGGTGGGGGTGAGGGGAGTAGGGCTATGCAGGATAACAAGTTCTCTGCAAAAAAGGACCTCAAGACCTGCATCATCATGCTATCTGTGGCTATGTCAGGAAATCCCAAAACCGAAATATTTGCTAAGATCATCTGATTTTTCAATGTTTCTGTCCTGCCATCGATCACCAGCAACGCTCATGCTGCCTTGCACCAGAACTTCGTCAGCTCCCAAACCTCCATATTCATCTATACGCAAGTCCCAATACATTAGTGGTCTCCATCCTGGAGACTCTTTACTTCATTCACTGTAAGGTGGACTGTTTTGGGGGTTTTCTTAACCCTAACCTAGCTTCCACAGGGCTTTCTTTGAATTTGTCATTTCTTTCTGCCCCTCCATGAGGTTTCAAAGTTGACAAAATCTACATCGTCATCCTCCGTCCCTTTTTTCTACTGAGAAGTGGAATGGAAGTCTTTCTTCTCATGTTTCTCTAACATACTGTCCAACAAACTGCCCGTCACAACCGAGAATCCACGCCTAGCCCCACTTCCAACCCACTGTCGTATGCTGCACCTCTCAGGGGGCCTGTTACCACTCATTCCACCCTCCAGCCAACAGAGCCAGCTGAACTACAGAAACAGGGTCAATCCTGGTGAATCCAGCACACTCTACCCTCTATGAGTGATACTCCATCTGTTTGAGGCTGAAGATTGGGCTGAGAGCCCAGGTACAATGACAGCCACCACTTTTTACAACTTAATCCAGAGGCTGTTCCAGGTGTCCTGTACGTCACTAGCCACCATTGTAAAACAGTCTCCAAGGAAGGACAACTTTGTATTCCGTGTTTTGTAGCTCTCTGCAAACCTAATCATTCACAGCACAGACAGTTCTGCCTCACACAGTCAAAACACCTCATTGTAGTCCAAACTGGAAGAGCAGTGCACACACCACTGGGAAAAGCAATTACTACACTTGCCGTCAAGCTCTGTGCCCCACACCTCGTGACAGTAGGTTTAACACATGGTGTTTAAGTAATGGTAATTTTAATGTCCTTGATAGGAGGAAGAAGTAACAGTGGTAGAAGTGATGGTATGGAAGTAATGGAATGTAGATGTATTGGTGGTAGAAGTAATGACAAACCATCTAAACTGCTTTGTCTTGGTTGGCTATAAAGTTAGAATGTGCCCTTAAACAAAAGATAGGCCAGAGGAGTGAAGCGCAGAATAACAAGTCATGCCTGAGAGAACACAGGTAGGAAGTGGAATTTGTAAAGTGTGGGAGCTATAAATCTCTGGTCCCGAGACCAGCTACCAAACTAGAGGCTGCATCTTCTGTGCTTTAAAATAAGTCATCTTGCAAACTCAGTTTAGAACTATACATGCAGGTCAGGTGTGATGATATTAATTGTGCAAGGAAAATCGGACTTCTATTCTAGACAAGGAATGCACCATAGAGACTTGTGGAACTTGTCATCTATTATATCAGGAGTGCCGTTTATATAATAAAGCCATTATATGGTTTAGCGCCTGTAGGACAGCATTTGGTTTGCGCAGCTCTAGGTATATCCAGCCAAAGTCCATATGCACTAGAGAGGGAAACTGATGGCAACGTTATGAAGCAAATCAATCCCACCTTAAATCTGTTTAAATTCCCTGTGGGACCAAAAGGTTTTAAAAAAGGGTCTGTGGGACGGATCTGTGGTTTAACAGTCTCATGAGTGAATAAAATGTACCTTGAGACTGCCTCCTTAATACAGAGTTATTAAGCAAATCCAGGTTGGAAAAGTTAAATAATTCGTTTGACATATTGAGAGATTAGAAAAGCCTAACAAATTACAATTACACGTGTAGCTCCTTAACCTCTCTTTTGCAGTGGAATCACAATGTTTTCAAAATTGCTTCTTGGGGGCACTGGATCGCGTAAAATCCATTAACACCCCATTTTTACAGAAAGAATTACTCTGAAAGAGGCCTTCACTTCTCCTACATTTGACCAGATGCACCTACTAATAAGCTACAAAAGCTAAAATGCATCATCAATCGTCTCCAGCCGAGTTCCAATCTCAGAGCACTTGCAGTCAGAAAGCACACACCGTTCAGTTGAAAAGCAGCTTCTGGACTGCCACCCACTCAGCAGATGCAGGAGTGGCCTCCTTTGCCTCCAACAGAGATTTTAAAGAAGGCAGAAATACTAAGTCTGTTCCACAGACCGGAGCAGGATGTACTACCAGTGACTATAATTTAAAGCAATCAAGCTCCATCTCTTGAGGTCTTAAGTGTTACAAAATAATCAAGGAACCATAAATGTACTAGGGGGATTAAGAAACTGGGACCGTTTCAGATTATTAACTTTGAAAAGCTTTTGTCACGTTATTTTACAACCCAAAAGGGTGAATTATAAAGCTGTATGCATCACTGGCTCAGCTCTCAAGAGTGAAAAGACAATTGTGTTTTGAGATCAGCCAGCACAATCGTGGAGAAAGGGCTAATGGAGGGTAAGAGAGAAGGAAAAGAAGACTGAAGATTAGAATGTGCAGGTGAAATGTAGTTGGTACTTGATAATACCATAGGGCGCATATACACCAGCTTACAGTCTGTGCGTGATGAGGTGAAGTGTGCACACTGAGATGTAGTAAGAGACATTGGAGGGTAGCTATAGAAAAAGAGATAACATGAAGCTGTTCTGATGTTGCGTGCCCAGATGTACTTCTAGGAGATGCAGACAAAGGATTTGAAAACAGGGATAAACATGTATTGTCAAAAGCAATGAATATGGCCACATAGAAATACAGCACATGTGTTTAGGCACAACACACCTAGGGGCACTAGGCACATGGTCATCACACGTAAGTGCATCAATAAAAAGATAGACAAATGCACACAAACTGAAAAGAACTGATGCTTGCAGATCAATAAACAAACAGGCACACAGACCAACAGGCATACAGATATCTATTTACACATATCATAAGATACGTAATGCATACAAAAAAGCTTGCAAGTACCTATACACGCAGGCAACTAGACTTACAGATACCTATATACACACAGACTAATAGATTCAAAGGTATCAAAGAAGGGGCAAATAAATACAGACTAAATAAAAACCATTGATAGCTGTGGTTTGTCTCTAAACAGGGAACACAAATAGAAATATTTTTAGTCAGAGTCATCATAGGCAAACAAACTGACTTAAAGTCCCCAAGGTCTGATTCCATCTTATGTAGGCCTCGACCAGTGCTTAATTTGAGCCGGTGGTTTCCGGTGCTCAGCACCAACACTTAATTGTCTGCACCCGCTCTAGTGACAACCCACCACATGGAGGCGCAGTCTGTCAAATTATGAGATGACCACAACAGTGTTTACAAAGTCAATGTACAATTGAAAGAATACTACCTGCAACTCACACCATGATTATAGCTTTGGAGGCCTGGAATGATCTGAATTGTCAAACTTGTAGGAGCGTAATGGTTAGTAATTGTGCTGGCACTGTCATTAGCAGAGCTGACAGGGGCAATGAGTAGTGCAGGCTGCTGAGGCCTCAAGAAGGGCCCTGGCACATTATTTTTTTCTTTAACAAATTAAGCACTGCCCTTGACTCCATCTTCACTAATGGAGGCCGCCATCTTCCCACTCTCAAACAATAGAAATCGCCATCTTTCCCAATTTATGCAGAATCATAGTCATGTCTACTATTGGACGTAGATATCGCCTGACCTTCTCTTTCTAAGAACTGTGAAAGCGTCAAGCCCTTTGATCAATGACACAGATACAACCATCAAAGCAACATTTGTCAAGGTCAAATGTCTACTTACCACCATGTCAAGGTTGATGAAGAACACAAACAGACATATAACCAAAATAGTGTAGTCTGAATTGATGTCCTTTTACCATATATGTTTATAAGAGTGTACCTTGATGCACATAATCTATGTCAGACATTCTTAAACTTACGTCAGAAATTCCAATTTCTGATAAAGTTTAGCATATAAGGACGACCACTTGTCAGGAGACCCAGAGTATCACCCAAGATTCTGCCAGAGACAGTCTCACTTTCTGCTGGCACGTTTCACACTTCGCAGATGCTACATCTTGCCTGAAGCTGAGAATGCTGAATCCCCTAGGAAGTCTGCTTGCTACCACAGCGTGCATTTGCCCTTCGCAGGGAACTTTCTTTGCGCCTCCGCTGATAATGACAGCCTTCAACAAGGTACGCAGCAAGTCTCTTTTCACTAAGAAACTCTAGACTGAAAGATGCTCTGCCTTGGGGAACATCCTGAACAACGACTCTGGAACGAGTTCCGGAGTCACGCAAGCCAAACAACGACTTGCCCGAACAACGACTTAGCCTTAACCACGCATGTGCGTGGTTAAGGCTAAGTCGGTCTAGTGTTCGGGATGGGCGGAGTTGAGCGTCGGACAGGTACAGGACAGGTAAGAGGGGTTTGGGGTGGGGGAGTTAGTGTTAGTTTTTAGGGGGTGGGAGGGGTTAGCGTTACTTTATAGGGGGTGGGAGGGGTTTGTGTTAGTTTTTAGGGGATGGGAGGGGTTCGTGTTCGTTTTTAGGGGGTGGGAGGGGTTTGTGTTCGTTTTTAGGGGGGAGGGGTTCTTAGTTTTTAGGGGGTGAGAGGTGTCCCGGTTAGTTTGTAGGGGGTGGGAGGGTTCATGTTAGTTTTTAGGGGGTTGGTTGGGGGGGGCGGGGGATCCGGGTAGTAGTACGCATACATTTTGTTTACCATGAAAATTCGTGGTAAAGGAATGAGTGGTAAAAAATTTGTGGTTAAGACGCATTCGTTGTAGAGACCGCGTTGTTGGGGTAATCGTTGTTGAGGAACTCGTTGTTCTAACATACAACACTCTGCCTTAATATAGAACACAGAAGTGGATATTAGGAGGTCAGGTTTTAGATGGCATTTTTAATGACTTTTTAACAATGCTGGAAATGTTCATTTTATGCACGTTATTCAGCAAGAAGGCATGTTATGTTTTTATAATATTCTGTGTAGTTGTTTTAGATGTACTGAGAAACAGATGGTCCTTGTAGTAATAAATACTTTTAACTTACAAGTGTTCATTTTTCTTAGTACAATGTGTGTGATACGGTGAATAACTAAATAAGGTTTGTTGCTGTTCCCATGGTGCCTCGATCCCGTTATGGGATTATTTGTAACCCAAAAGCAACATGTTTATGTAAATTACACACTGAACAGTGTTATAAGGGTCTACACTAATCTGTCTTTCACAATCATCGCTGGTGTACTGAACCGAGTTCACCAGTGTAACCTGTGGGTGAGAAAGCACACCTTGTAGAGTTACGCAAGAGGATAGTATGGCGGATGAAGAGAGAGGGTTAAATATGGGTAAGTGGATGCATTATAGGTGGTGGCTAGATGTAAACCTAGGGCTTGGGAAGATGTAGGCTTAATGTTTAGCCCTGCTGAGAGGAGAAAATCACATCTGAGGTGGAGAAATGATGGAAGCTCTATCATCCTTTCAATTTTGGCTTCTCTGTGAATACAATTCTTCTACTGGGTCTTCAGTCACAATGCCCAACTTATACTTCTTTGAATTCACCAGTAAATAATAATCAGTGGCACATAGTGATCTTTGAAAGCTGAGTGCAATAATTGCCACAAATTAGAGCAGTGAAGACTTTTTCTAAGATGTGTGGGGGTCCCTCTCCTGAGAATGCTCTGAAAAAACAGAATCGATTAGGGAACAATGTTTTTTTGTTAACAAATATTCCAGCAGTAGCACCAATGAGAGTGCAGTACCTTATGTGGCTAATGGAGGTCCCTTTACAACTCCACAGTAACACGTAGTAACAGCCTGTAGTACTGCACACTTTTCTTGCTTTGTGGATTTTATTTTATTACTTATGCTACTGCTGGGATATTTTTTAACTAAAAAAACAAACATTAACATTTGTAACACCAATAGCTCAAACTTTCAATAACTCCTCCAATCTCTATAGGATGAATTCTGTGTCTCGTTAATACAGATATTCATTTACTTCGATTGTCCTCTGCTAATTGTTTCACAACTCAAAAGCACTAATTTTATTGACCCTGACAAAAGGTTACAGAAGGGCATGAAATGCTGTCTGCCCATATTCAAACATGGCACGCTCAAGTTATACCTGGATCTTGCAGAACAATCATACTAAGGTATATTTTCTAAATAATTTTTGAGCATGACAGTAAAAAAAACTTTTTTTTTTTTTTTTTTTTAAATCAAAGATAATAATTCTTACTATATCAACAATAAAAAAAAAAACACTGCCCAGCCAGACATCCATCCACAAAGAAAAACTACTCGGCACATGTTAACTAAGTATACACAAAAAAATCACAGTTCATATTTAAAAGCCCAAACAGGTTTACAGAGGCCCATGTTAAAGTTGATTAACTTACTTAGTTCTGTTTTTTCTTTCTCATTTAAGTGCGCAGAGAGCAACACAGTACCCGATGCTCTACTCTACAAACACCACATAACCCAGCATACATCATAACATTCAAGAAATGACGTATTTAGAGTGGAAAAAGCAAAACTACAAGTCATCAAAAAGCAAATAAAAAACAGAATAGGAGCAAGCTAACTATTCACAGCAGACTTCACACACATGAAATATCTATGTTAACTTTAAGTACAGTTTCATCTTTAGAGATTATATATTAATTTAAAACACTATATTTTTATTTGAACATAGCATAACAGGCGCGTCTCCACTAGCACACGAGTAATCTGTATTGTATAGATCTTTCCAAACATGAATTGCACCATGTTAGACTTAACATCTTTGGCGTGGTTTCCCCTGACTTTTTGCCTCTACCTCCTGTATTTTTGATGCTGTGCTGTATTTCGTTTTTGCTGGCTTAGATGCTTTGGGCACTTTGCCACTGATGATCAGTGTCAAAGTGCAAGTGCTCCCTGTGTAAATTGTTGTTACAATTGGTTCTCCCCGATTGGCATATTTGATTTACTGGCAAGTCCCTAGTAAAGTGCACTGAAGTGTGCCAGGGCCTGTAAATCGAATGCTACTAGTGGGCCTGCAGTACTGATTGTGCCACCCACACGAGTAGCCCTGAAAAGGTATCTCAGACCTGCCACTGCAGTGTCTGTGCGCAGTTGTTAACTGCCATGTTGACTTGGCAAGTGCACCCACTTGCCAGGCCCTAACCTTCCCTTTTCTTACATGTAGTGCACCCCTATGGTAGGCCCAAGGTACCCCCTTGGGCACGGTGCAGTGTATGTGAAAGGTAGGATATGTACTGGTGTGTGTGACATGTCCTGATAGTGAAAGATTGCCAATTTCGTTTTTCACTATTGAAAGGCTATCTTGCCCCATAGGATAGAATGGGAAATGCTTTGTAACGTCTTACAAGTATAACTTCCCATTGGGACAAGATAGAGAAATAAGGTTAGGCTCTCTGAACTCGGATTTTAATAACACATCTTTTAGTAAAAGATGGATTTTAAATTGTGTGTTTGAAAATGCCACTTTTAGAAAGTAGGCATTTTTTTGTTTAACCATTCTGTGTGCCTCTGCCTGTTTGTGTATTGACTGTCTGGTTTTGGAGTGGCTGGGGATGTGCATTCACTGTAGACAGCCACAGGGGGGGGGGGGGGTTTGAGGTGTGCCTGGCCCTTCCTGGATGAGTCAGAGCTGAGCTGAGCTGAATAGACCTTGGGTGAATTTAGACTAGTGGGAGGAGCTTTCGTTGCACCTGAATAGGGCCTGTCTTCCTTGCACAATGCTGTCTCCACCCCCTGTGGTCATACTGCACCAGTGAGGACAGAACTGGTTTGGAATGGGCTCAGAGACCCTTGCACAAAGAGAACGAATAGTTTCTTACCTGTCGGTGTAGTTTTGCAGCTTGAAGACTTTCTGGATTCACTATGCTGTGCATTATTCCGCCATCTCGTGGTTGGGTCCGGATTCGTAGTTTTTTTTTTTTTTTGGCCCAGGTGGGCGGCGACGCCCCCACCATTTGGTGTCCTCGGTGACGTCGTCGCGCTTCCTGCGGAAGCTCCCACCTTTGGTCGCCATCTTCGGATTCTTTTTTCTTTTTTTGGTTTGTAGTCTATGTCTTTTCCTTTATCCTTCTATTTTTCTTTTGATCCCTCTAAACCTTTTATGTAGTCTAGTTTTACCCTTAACCTCCTATGTTATCTTCCTGGCGGAGGCGGGTGGGATCGCTAGTGAATCCAGAAAGTCTTCAAGCTGCAAAACTACACCGACAGGTAAGAAACTATTCGTTTTGCAGCGTGAATCTTTCTGGATTCACTATGCTGTGCATAGACTTTGTAGCGGTTTTGTTATTGCGGTGGTTGAGTGGAAGATGAGCATTGGTTGCTGAAAATGTGCTGTAAGACCTTCTGTCCTACTTGTGCCTCTTTGTTCATCTGGATATCCACACAGTAGTGTTTGGTGAACGTGTGCACGGAAGACCATGTTGCCGCTTGGCAAATGTCTTGGATAGGTGTGTTCGCTAGGAACGCAACCGTTGCTCCTTTCTTCCTTGTTGAGTGAGCCTGGGCGGCTCCCTCTAATTCTTGTCCTGCCTGCTTGTGGCAGAGTTGTATTGCCTGTGCAATCCATCGTGCTATGGTATTTTTTGTTACTGGTCGTCCCAAGAAACTGCTTGCGAAGGAAACGAAGAGTTGTTTTGTTTTCCTGCATTCCTTTGTCCTTTCTATGTAGTGCATCACTGCCCTTCTGGCGTCCAGCGTGTGTAGCGCCTTTTCTGTGGGCGTTGATGGTTTCTGGAAGAAACTTGGTATCTGTATTGTCTGGTTAATATGGAACCGCGACACCACCTTTGGCAGGAAGTGTGGGTCCGTTCTCATGACAATTCTGTCCTTGTGTATTTGCAAGTAGGGCTCTTGTAGTGTAAGATCCTGCAGTTCACTGACCCTTCGCAGTGACGTGATAGCCACCAAGAATGCCGTCTTTAGTGTGAGCTTGTGCAGTGTGGTCTTGTGTATGGGCTCAAATGGTGATTTCATCAACTGTGTTAGCACAGTGTTGAGGTTCCAGCTTGGGGCTGGCAACCTTTTGGGGGCTATTCTTTTAGCCCCTCCAGGAATCTTTTGACCACCTGGGAGGTGAAGAAACTTTTCCCCGCTTCTCCCTGGTGTAGGCCACTATGGCTGCTAAGTGAACCCTTAGTGACGAGTAGCTCAGCCCGCTGTGTAATAGGTGCGTTAAGTATTGTAGTACCGTTGATTCTTTTGTGACCTTTCGTTGCAGTCCCTCTTTAAGGCACCATTGCGAGAACCTTTTCCACTTTGCAATGTAGCACTTCCTTGTAGTGGGTCTCCTTGCTTCTCTGAGTACTGCCATAGTGCTTGGTGGTAGCTTGAGGTGTGCGAATTCTAGGTCCTCAGGAGCCATGCTGCTAGGCTGAGGCTCTCTGGTTCTGGGTGGAGCACTTTTCAGTCTTGCATTGTCAGGAGGTCTTTCCTTCTGCTGAACCTGTGCGCTGGTTCCTGCGCCATTTCCATTATTTGTGAGAACCATGACTGTCTGGCCCACTGAGGTGCCACCAGTATGAGTGTCATGCTGCTGCTCCTGCATTTGCTGAGTACCTTGTGTAACAGTGGTATCGGGGGGGAAAAGCGTATGCAAATTTGTTCGACCAACTTATCCATAGCGCATTCCCTAGGGACCTTTGGTCCGGTTGTCTGGATGCGTAATGTTGGCATTTTGCATTCTGGGGTGTTGCAAACAGATCTATCCGTGGTGTACCCCATTTTTGGAACAGCCGCTGCACTTCCTGTTGGTTGAGCTCCCATTCGTGGGATGCCGACGTCTGCCTGCTGAGTCGGTCTGCTTCTACATTGTCTATTCCTGGAAGGTGTATCGCCAGTAGGTCTATCCTTAGAGGGATGGCCCATCTCCAAATCTCTTGTGCCAGGCTTGATAGCGGTGCTGACTGTGTTCCACCTTGTTTGTTGATGTAGAACATGGTGGTGTGCTGTCTGTTTGTATCAGCACTCTGTGGCCGTAAAGCTGCTTCTGAAAGGCTCTTAAGGCTAGGAATACAGTTTTTAGTTCTAGGTAGTTGATACGTCTCACTGCATCTTGTTGTGACCACAGCCCCCTGACGCGGAGTCTGTCCATGTGCGCGCCCCAGCCCTGCTGTGAGGCGTCTGTTGTGATGGTCACTGTTGGAGTTGGCTGTGTGAATGGCTTCCCCTGTAATATGTTCTCTTCCTTCCACCACGCTATTTCTTGCTGCACTGCGTGTGTGACAACCACTAGATCTTCCCAACTCCCTGTTGCTTGTGACCACTGTTGCTGTATCCATTCCTGGAACGGTCTCATGTGCAGCTTGATATTTGGGACTAGGTGGATGCATGATGCCATCATCCCCATTAGTCTGCTCACCGTCCTCGCTGTCAGAACTTGCCCCTTGCGGTAATGACGTGTTTCCCTCAGGAGCGCAATAGTTCTCTTGTCGCTGGGGAACACTTTGGACTGTGTGCTGTCGATTTGTGCCCCTAAGAATATTTTGATCTGCTGCGGTTCTGTTGACGATTTCTCCCAATGTATTGAGAAACCTAGTCTGGACAGTGTTTGTAGGACTTGTTTGATGTGATCTTTGCAGTGCCTGTATGATCCTGCTTTCACAAGCCAGTCGTCGAGGTAGGGGTATACATGTATGCCCTTTCTCCGTAGGTGCGCTGCCACTGCTGCTAGGCATTTTGTGAACACCCTTGGTGCGGACTTGAGCCCGAAGGCTAGCACTGTGAACTGGCAGTGATTCTGGCCTATCACGAATCTTAGTAGACGTTTGTGTTTGTGGTTGACGGGTATGTGCAGATATGCGTCTTTCATGTCTATGGTCGCCATGTAGTCCCCTTGTTGGATTTGGGGTATTACTTCCTGAAGTGACGTCATTTTGAATTTTTGAGTTCTTACGAACTTGTTCAGGAATCTGAGGTCCTGTATTGGCCTTAGTGTTTCGTCTACCTTTGGCACTAGGAAGTACGTTGAGTAGACTCCCCTGTTCCTTTCGTTGATTGGAACTGGTTCTATTGCTCTTTTTTTTAGCAGCTCCTCTGCTTCTAGGCGTAGGAGTGCGAGCTCCCTTGCGGGCAGTGGCCGGTGTCTTGGTTTTCTGCCCGGGGGGTGTTTTTGGAGTTCTATGCAGTATCCGTGCTGTATGATGTTCAGTATCCACTTGTCCGTGGTAATCTCTCTCCATTGTGTGAGGAAGTTTCCTATTCAACCCCCCACCGGGGTTGTATGCTCGGTGGTTGTTTGCTGTGTGTGTTTCTTATTTTTTCCTTCTGTTGACTTCTCCTCTCCCTTGGTGTTGATAGGGGAGGGTTTGGTTTCTTTGCGGAGTCACTTTGAGGTGGGCTGCTGACCCCCCCTCTTCGGGACTGTCCCCGTCCGTACCCGCGTCCTAGAAAGGACCGTCCTCTGGGTTGATACTGCCAATTTTGCTGTTGTTGTCCCTGTTGGCTTTGGCCCTGGTTGTTCCCCTGGTATCCTTGTTGGGGAGATTGGTGGGAAGTGGCGGGCGCATTGCCCCCTCTACCATTGGGCCGCCTTGAGGGGGTTCCTCTTCTCATCCCCCTGAACAGCAGTGCTCCCATGGACCTCGCAGTTTCGTTGTCTTTTTTAAGCTGCGTCAACTTTTCGTCGACTGGGGCTCCAAACAGTTTCTGGCCGTCGAATGGCGTGTTCAGGATATTGCTTTGTACCTCAGGTTTGAAACCAGAGATCCTGAGCCATGTGTGTCTCCTTTCAGTCACCCCTATCATCATCTGCCTGCTGGAGTTTTCTGCTGCGTCCAAGGCTGATTTTAGGCAAGTGTTTGCGATAGCCTTGCCCTCTTCCACTAGGTGATTAGCCCTTTGTTGGTGTTGTTGTGGCAGGTGTGTTACGAGCTGGCTCATTTCATCCCAATGCTGGTATGCATGCCTGCTGATGAGGGCGTTGGAGTTGGCGATGCGCCAGTGTATGGCTGCGTTCCTCTCCACCTTTCGTCCTGTGAGGTCTATTCGTTTGCTCTCCTTGTCTGGAGGTGGACCTGTGTTAGTGGGCACATTGGCCCTTTTCCTGGCCGTTGCCGTGATAATGGAGTCTGCTGGCACTGACCCCTGGATGTACGCAGGGTCTTTTGAGGAGTGTTTGTACTTTTTTCGCTCCTTGGTGTAACAGCCTTGCAGACTGCCGGTTCTTTGAAGGCCTCCCTTCCCTGGTCCAGGACGCTAGGAAGCATGGGTAGGAACTGGGACCTGGTTTGTTGAGGAAGTAGGGTTTCCAAAAGGAAACATGCCTTCGCCTTCTCCTCTTGCATTTCGACGCCATATGTTGCTGCAGCCTTTTGGACGACCACATTGTAGACTCCAATGTCGTCTGGCGGCGAAGGCCTCGAGGGATAAGAGTCTACCCCTTCTTCTGGTGAATCTGCGTCGAGGTCTTGCCAGTCTAAGTCTTGTGCTTCCGAGGGCGTCTAGTCCCGGTAAGACTGGAACTCTTCTTCGCCTTCGAAGTAGTAGTCCTCTTCGCCCTGTTCGTCGAGCGGTTCGGGGGTTTTCGGGGGTTCGATGTCTTCGGTGTCGCCCTCCCCGAGTGCTTCGCGTGATGGCTTCGAAGTCTTTTTTCCGTTGCAGGATGCTCGCCATCTCTGCTTCGAGCCTTCTCTTTTTCTGCTCCATCTCGTGGACCTTTTCGGCGTCGATGGCTGAAGCGCTCCTCTTCGCGGTCTCGGACGTCGAGGATGACGCCGGGCCTTCTTTTCTGGGCGTCGAGGCTTCCTTTTCGGAGGTTACCTTCGACGCCCTTGGTTTTTCGGAGGCTTTCGCCGATTGGGAGTCCTTCCCGAAGGATCCGCTCGGCTGTTTGTCCTTGGTTG
Source organism: Calotriton arnoldi (assembly GCA_963921515.1). Taxonomy (NCBI): domain Eukaryota; kingdom Metazoa; phylum Chordata; class Amphibia; order Caudata; family Salamandridae; genus Calotriton; species Calotriton arnoldi. The sequence continues at coordinate 1,583,709 of CAWUFW010000964.1, forward strand.
CTGTTGCTTTCGTCGAGTGTTTCGGCGGCAACGCTCCCTTCGAGGGCTTGGCTTCACTTCTGAGAGTGTCGCTCGGGGCCTTAGCTTCACTCTTTCGAGCGTCGCTTGGGTGCTTCGGAGTCGACGTCTCCCTTACCTCCTTCGACGTTTTCCTGTGGACCTCGACGACTGAGCAGTCCTCCGGTCCCTCTGCGATGTTGTCTTCCTCTCCACTCGAGAGGCCCAGGTCTCGGAGCGATGGAGCTGGTCCCTGGCCCTGCATGTTGTAGTTAGCCCTTCTTTGCCTCTCTCTCACCCGGAGGGTTTTCGGGGTGAAGGCCGAACACGCGTTGCAGTTTTTCACTGATGTGGTCGAGCGGCAAGCAGAGGTTGCAGACTGGGTGCTGGTCCTTCTGGGCGTACTTGTGGTGACAGTTTTGGCAAAACTTAAACGGTGTCTTGTCCATACCCACGCTCAGGGGCCCCCTGTGAGCGCATTCTCTGTAGGCGTCGAGATTTTGGTCGTGGACCTTCTACCTCGTCGTCCTTCTCGTCGCCTCCTGTACTCGTCTCCTCGTCCGGTGTCTCAGGAAACGATCCTTTGTGGTGATTATTGAAATTTTCGAGATTCTTCGTCCAACTTTCTGGAACTTCTCGTCGACGATCCAGACCCCACGGCGGAAAAAAGAATCTGAAGATGGCGACTAAAGGTGGGAGCTTCCGCAGGAAGCGCGACGACGTCACCGAGGACATCAAATGGTGGGGGCGCACCGCCCACCTGGGCCAACAAAAATAAATAAATAAATTAAAAAAAAGAAAGAAAAGACTACGAATCCGGACCCAACCACGAGATGGCGGAATAATGCACAGCATAGTGAATCCAGAAAGATTCACGCTGCAAAACAAAGACATTTTGGGGTACAAGTATTAGACCTAAAACCCCAGAGATTTAGATTACTTCTGGACTCAAGAGGAACCTTTGCCAAGGAGAAGAGCTGAAGAGCTGTGAGGAGGAGTACTGCCCCTTTGCTGTGTGGGGTTGGCCTGCAGTTGCTGTTTCTGCCAAGGAAAGGACAAAGACTGGAACTTTGCTTTGAACCTGCTTGATGAAGATCTCCAAGGGCCTGTGTGTGCTGGCCTCCTGTTCTGAAGTCTCAGGGACACAAAGACTTCACCCCCAGCTCCCCTGAACTCCGCTGCTAAGAGTTCTGACCTGCCAGGAGGTGCCTGTTCCAGTTCTGGGCCTCTGGAGGTTGTGCTTGCTGCTGGGAGCTGGAAGAAACCCAAAGAACTGAAGAAATAGACATCGATCTTCTTGCGACTGTTTTTCCGACGCAGCACCGCTGTGCGAGAAGAATCTCCACGCGTTGCCGCTGCCAAAACCGACGCAGCACCTGTTGCGGCTGCAACAACCGACGCATCAAGGAATCACAGCTGAAGAAACAGACAAAGCGATGCTAGACGCCGACTTATCACGGATTTCCACGCATCGTACCTGTGCGGCAAGTATTCCTGATGCATCACCCGCGGACCAGAACCGTCTTGGAGTCGACGCATCACTTCACCCTACAGACCGAATTTGACGCATCACTTCTTCTGCGTGGTCTCCGGAACTGACGCATCTTTGTTTTTCGACCCTTCCCATCTCTGCGGCTGTTTGGCCTTGTGAATTTTGACGCATCTACAGGTACTTTGTGAGAAATCACGCATCCATAGTTTTCTATGGACCCAGTTGTTTGAAACCTTTGAAAAGTCATATTATTACATATATGATAGATTTTTGTCGTTTTGGTCTTGTTGAGTTTAGATAAAGATACTTTATTTTTCTAAACTGGTGTGGTGTCCATTTGTGGTGTTATCACTGTATTACTGTGTATTTTTAGTACAAATACTTTACACATTGCCTTTGGGATAAGTCTGTCTGCTCATGCCAAGCTACCCAGGGGGTGAGCAGGGGTTAACTTAAGTGTGTATCCCCCTTATCCCGACTAGAAACAAGGGTCCCTATTTGGACAAAGGTACCTACCTCTGCCAACTAGAGACACCCATTTCTAACACACCGACAACGTGTGGGTAACAAGCACTGCCACCCAAGAACCAGCTCCTACTCGAGGACCTGTGTCCTTGATCCATCCAGGCATATTGGAGGGCCTAATAACCCGCTGCTGCCTCTCTCTTTCACACACCAGCTTCCTTTGTCTGGGGAGGAGGAAGAATAAGGAAGGGGGAGGTACACAGACTAACAGAAAGCCTTCATCAAAATCATGTAACTGTACTTGGGGGAAACCGATCTAAACACCCACCCTGTAGTAAAACCAACCCTATCTTACGGACGACAGGACCCAGGAAACGAAATGGTTACTTACCAGTAGGAGTATTTTTGCAGCTTGAAGAGTTTTCTGGATTCACATGCTGTGCAATCATTCCGCCATCTAGTGGTTGGGTCCGGAATAGCTTTTTATTTTTGTGTGCGTGTTTTAGGCGTCGTCGACCACCATTTGGTGCTAGGTCTGTCCCCTGCGTGACGTCAGACGGCGCCCCGGAGGTTGTTGTGTGTAGTAGCCATCTTCGGATTCTTTTTTCTGTGTTTCAGGCTTCTAGTCCTTAAGATGGTACTTTAGTGAATTGTTGGTTATAGTTCCCCCACCTGCTTGTATTCCTTGTAAGGGAGGTTGGGTGGGTCGCATGTGAATCCAGAAAACTCTTCAAGCTGCAAAACTACTCCTACTGGTACGTAACCATTTCGTTTTGCAGCGTGAATCCTTTTCTGGATTCACATGCTGTGCATCAGATTGCGTAGCGGTTTCTCCCTTCTTGGGGAGGCTGTGGTTAGAGGAAGACTTTGCGAATAGGTGTTGAAGTACCTTTTGTCCTACTTGTGCCTCCTTATTCATTTGTATGTCCACATAGTAATGCTTGGTGAAAGTGTGTGGGGATGCTCATAAAGGCTGCAGAACATATAGTGTCTATTAGCACATTGGCTATGAATGCTAGAGTTGCTCCTTTCTTCCTAGTTGAGTGAGCTTTTGGCCGTACACTTAGGGTTTTCCCTGCAGTGGCATAGCATAGTTGAATGGTTTGGACTATCCATCGTGCAACTGTTGCCTTTGTGACAGGCGTCCCCGTTTTGGCATTTGAGTAAGCAACAAACAGTTGTTTGCCTTTGCGAGCTTGTTCTGTTTTCTGTAGGTAGTATAGTAAAGCTCTCCTTACATCCAGGGTATGGAGGCTCTTTTCCCATTTTGTTTGCGGGTCTTTGAAGACTGGTAGGAGAATGCTTTGGTTCAAGTGATACTTGGATACAACCTTTGGTAAGAACTGAGAATTAGTTCTTAAGATAGCTTTGTCTTTATGGATTTGAATGTATGGTTCTTCTATGGTTAATGCTTGTAGCTCCCTTACTCTTCGTAAGGATGCAATGGCTATTAGGAAAGCTGTTTTTAACGTGATGTGTTTGAGGTCTGCTTTGTGCATGGGTTCAAATGGATCTGTCATAAGTTGCGCGAGGGCTCTATTTAGACTCCACATGGGGGCTGGAGATGTCCTTGGGGGTGCAATTCTTTTAGATCCTTCTAGGACTCTCTTTATGACATGTCTTCTGAAAAAGTTTTTGCATGATTTTCCCTGGTGTAGGCTACAATAGCTGCGAGGAGTACTTTCAGGCTCGAGTAGTTGATGTGACCGTCTAGGAGGTGTGTTCGGTATATGATCACCGTTTCTTGTGTGGAGATTGATTCCATCAGGTTGTTTGTTGTGCACCGAGTGGTGTACTGCTTCCATTTTGCGGCATAGCATTGCGGTTTGTTTTCTTGCCTCTTTTAGAATTTCCATTGTTCGCCGAGGCAAGTTCAAGTGACCAAACTTCACGTATTCAGGTGCCAGGCCACTAGGCGTAGCGTCTCTGGCTCCGGGTGGAAGATTTGGCCCTGTTGCATTGATAGAAGGTCCTTGTCCGCTTTGAGTCTGATTATTTGTCCCTTGGACAGTTCTAGCAGACTTGAGTACCATGTTTGTCTGGCCCATTGTGGAGCAATGAGAATTAGGTTTGTCCAGTGTTGTCTTGCTTTTTCTAGGACTCTTTGGATTAGGGGTATCGGTGGAAAAGTGTATGCAAATGTCCCTGACCAGCCTAGTGACAGGGCATTCCCTTTTGGCAGGTGGTGATGAAATCTGGAGGCAAAGAACTGGCATTTCTTGTTCTGTATTGTCGCAAACAGGTCTATCTCTGGGGTCCCCCAGAGTTTGAAGATGTATTGTATTGTCATGCGTTTCAATTCCCACTCGTGGGAGCAGCTGTTCTGCCTGCTCAGTTGATCTGCTGTTGTGTTGTATATTCCTGGTAGGTGTATTGTCTGCAGATTGATTCTTTGTGAAATTGCCCATGTCCAGATCTGTTGTGCTAGCTTGCTGAGTGGGAATGACTTAGTGCCTCCCTGCTTGTTGAGGTAGAACATTGTGGTGGTATTGTCTGTTTGAATCAATATAGTCTTCTTGCCAATGTGTATCTGGAACGCCTTCAGTGCTAGGAGAACTGTTTTCACCTACAGTTAACTGATGTGTTTCATGGAGTCGAGGTCGTTCCACTGTCCTCGTATTTTTAGTTGGCCGAGATGCGCTCCCCACCCGCTGTGGGATGCATCTGTTGTGATCGTCACAGAGGGAGTTAGGCTTTAGAAAGATCTGCCTAGTGCTATGTTCCTGGATTCCCACCATTGTATTTCTGCTTGCAGTTTGTGCGTAACAACCACTAGATCCTCCCAACTCCCTGTGGCCTGTGACCAATTGTTGGAAAGCCTTTCCTGGAAGGGTTGCATATGGAGGCGGGCGTGAGGAATGAGTGGAATGCATGATGCCATCATGCCCATGAGTTTCAGGACTCTCCTCACTGTCAGAGATTGACCCCTGTGGTAAAGTGACGTACCCTGTCTGATGGCTTGTATCCTGTTTTGCGTTGGTTTCGCTCGTGCGAGTTCTGAGTTGAGTCTTGCACCAAGAAGGTTTTTTCTTGTTCTGGGTTTGTGGATGACTTTTGTGACTTATTGAGAATCCAAGTTTTTGGAGTGTGATGATTACTGTTCGAACATGGCTGCAACATTTTTGTTTTGTATTTGCTCTTATCAGCCAGTCGTCTAGATGAGGGTAGACGTGTATTCCCTCCTTTCCTAGGTGTGCTGCAACTGCGACTAGACACTTGGTGAAGACACGTGGTGTTGATTTTATTCCGAAAGGTAGTACCTTGAACTGGTAGTGTGTTCCTTCGTGTAGGAATCCGAGATACTTTGTGGCTTTTGTTCATGGGGATGTGCAAATAGGCGTCTTTGAGGTCTATTGTTGCCATGTAATCATTTTTGATTTGCGGTATTATTTCTTGAAGTGTAGTCATTTTGAAATGTTGCGTCAAAATGAACTTGTTTATGAACCTTAGGTCTAGGATAGGCCTTAGTGTAAGGTTTTGCTTGGGAACTAGGAAGCATGGTGAGTAGTTTCCCTTGAAATGGCCTTCCTTTAATACGGTTTCTATCGCTTGCTTTTGAAGGAGCTCTTTGATTTCTGATCTCAATTGTGCGATTTCCGATTTGAGGTACTTTTTTTTTTTTACTTTTGGAGGGTTTGCTGGTGGTGTCTTTGTTAGCTCTATGCAATATCCATATTTTATCAAATTTAATATCCAATTGTCTGTAGTGATATTTTGCCATTGTCGCAGGTATTGTGCTACACTGCCCCCCACTGGTGTTGTGTGTGGGTCCTCTTTTGTGCAGGAGTCAATTTGATCCAGCTCCTCTTCCTCTGGAGGGCTGGCCTCGGCCTCTTCACCTTCCTCGAAAGGACTGCTTTTGCTGCTGCCAGTTTTGATGTCCTGTTTGCTGGCTTGACTGTTGTCCGTGCCTTTGGCCCTGTTGTGGATGAGGCATTTGTTGCCCTTGCACAAAGGATCCTCTTCCTGTGGGTTTCCTTCCGCTAAACCCTCCTCTTTTGAAAGCTCCTCTTTGTTGCAGGGTTCCCATAGCTCTTGCAGTTTCGTCCTTTTTTATTTGTCGGAGGGATTCGTCGACTTCTTTCCCGAACAGGGCGTCCCCTGTAAATGGTCTGTTAATAATGGGGGTCTGCACCTCCCGTTTAAAACTAGATATTCGTAGTCAAGCATGTCTACTTAGTGTGGTACCTGTGCACATTTGTCTGCTGACCGTGTCTGCTGCGTCGAGTGCTGACTTTAGGCATGTATTTGCAATATTTTTGCCTTCCTGGACAATTGATTTTGCCCTTTTCCTGACCTCTTCTGGGAGCTTGTTGATGAGTTCCTCGATGTCATCCCATTGCTTGTCACCATATCTGTTTAACAGGGCGTTTGAATTTGCAATGCGCCATTGTGTTGCTGCCTCTTTCTCTATTTTCCTGCCTACCATGTCCATTCTCTTGCTCTCCTTTTCAGGAGGTGGGCCAGTGTTGGAGAGGAAGTTGGCCCTCTTCCTTGCTGTGGTGACAATAATAGAATCAGGCACAGTATTTCCCTGTATATACTTAGGGTCTTTGGAGGAGGGTTTATAATTCTTCTCAACCCTTGGTGTAACTCCCTTGGCGGAGGCTGGCTCCTTGAAGGCTTCCTTGCCTTGGTCCAGGATGCTTGGTAGCATGGGAAGATACTGTGTGCCCTTGTTGGCAGGGGCTAATGTTTCTAAGAGGAAGCATGTTTCCTCATTTTCCTCTTCGAGGACAACCCTGCAAGCGTCAGCTGCTCTCTGCACGAGGTGGTTATAGAAGGCGATGTCATCTGGAGGTGATGACTTCGAGGGATAGCAGCATATCTCCTCTTCTGGGCTTTCCGTGTTGAGGTCGTTCCATTGATCCTCGAAAGTTTCAGAGGGGTCTTCGTCCTCTGGGGCGTCAATGTATTCTTCGACGTCTTCTGCGCGTGGTTCGGGGGTTTGAGGCGATTCGAGAATTTCTTCTTCCTCTTCGGCGTCTTCTGTGCCCTCAGCGTCGACATTTTCGGTTTCGGCGGGGGGAACCGTGGGGATACGGTATCCCTTGAGCGCTTCGTCGAACTCCTTCTTTTGGAGGAGTGCTGCCATTTCTGCCTCGAGGCGTTTTTTCTTTCTTTCGACCTTGAGGGCTCTCTCGGCATCGGACACCGGAGATTTCCTCTTCTTTGGAGTGGTAGACTCAGTTTTCAAGGTCGGCGTAGTTCCCTTCGCGGGTTCGTGCTCGACACTCTGTTTCAACGCCTTATGTGATCTTCCCTCGTTGGAGTCTTTCGGCAAGGTTCCATGGGGTTCTTTGGATCGCGGCTGACCTTCGATCGCCTTTTCCTTTGGCGTCAGGGCTGCCTTAGGCTGTGTCTTTTTCTCGTGGAACTTCTGTTCCGAGGGTTGAGAGTGCCTTACCTTGCTCGTCTTTTTCTCAGAGTCTTTCGCTATCTTTTTCTTTGTGCGATTTTCTCGGCGTCTCCTTCGAGAATTTCGACGTCCGATCCTTCATGCGTCGACTCTGCTGGGACCCCTTGGTCCTCATCGTCGCTGGAGAGACCCAAGTCCTTCAATGAAGGTTTCTTCTGTCCTTGGGACATTGTTGCGTAGTGGACCTCTCTTTGCTTCCGCGTGCCCTGAGAGTCTTTGACAGGAACACCGCGCAGGCCTCGCAATCCTTGTCCTTGTGATCTTTGGGTAGACAGAGGTTGCACACTTGGTGTGGATCATGTTGGGCGAATTTGTGTTGGCACTTGGGGCAGAATTTGAAGGGGGAATTTTCCATTGCCCCTACCTCGCCATTAGTCGAAGTATGCGCATCGTGGAGGTGTTCAGTATCGAAGACGTCGTCTCCGGAGGCCTGTTGTGTTCTCCAGTCGCGTAGTCAATGTCCGATGTAACTTTTTGTTCAAATATCGAGTTCTTTCAGGGATTTTCAGATATTCTTCAGAGCTTCCCCTCTTGCTTCCAGACCCAACAGCAGAAAAAAGAATCTGAAGATGGCTACTACGCACAACACCCTCCGGAGCACTGTCTGACGTCACGCAGGGGACGGACCTAGCACCAAATGGTGGTCGACGACGCCCAAAACACACAAAAAAAAACCCCACAAAGACTATTCCGGACCCAACCACTAGATGGCGGAATGATGCACAGCATGTGAATCCAGAAAAGGATTCACGCTGCAAAACGACATTTATGCAACATCACATACACACTGCCCTTATATATCCCCGAGCTGTTCCTCAAACAAGGGCAGCATCCCGCGAGTGGTGTGTGCAACCACCATTGTGAAAGTGAAAGCGCGCTGAAAATAAAAAGAAGAAGCGGGCACCATTACAAAAGCAGGGTCCCACGAGTGGTGTGTGAATGCTGAAAATAAAAAGGAGCAGGCGCCATTACTAAAGTGGTGTGTGCGGATGCCACTGCTGAAGCACGGGATGCTGTGCTGATTGAAAAACAAATTTAAAATCAAAGTGGGGGGGGAGGAGGGTGGACGCCATGCTAAAGCGCTGCTTTAAATAGCCAGTGCTGTGTCAGGCTGGATATAAAAGAAGCGGCCGCCATTGCTATGCGATCGCACAGCATGTCGTGCCTGCTTCTGCAAGAAATAAAGTGAATAGTTCTACCTAACTGTTAATGAAAGCTACAGAGTAAGGACACATGTAAGAGGGGATGTCCTTATGGGAGGTAACAGGAGAGAGGGAGGTACTAAGGAGTGACTACAAAGCCTATTGACAAATCAAAAGCCATCATTTACAAAGGACAGGAAGAGGAGCCAACTGTAAAGATGGGCAAATTTTAATGTCCATATCCTGAATACTGCATGTCTCGAAGAGACAGCGCAAGAACTGCCTAAGCGAGACTTTAAAATTTCATCCAGTAAGGCCAGCAGTTCGACATGGGGGACCCCCAAAACATGTTGTGGCGCCCTCCCTGAAACCAAGGATTATGTCCAATATGACAGCACCAATCTTTGACCATGGTGCCTGACATGCACACAGAAGCAACACTGGAATTGATCAATGAGAGTAAGGACCTGCTTCAAGTCCTTACCCAGCTTGTATTACTGAGCTAGAATGCCAGCTCTATCAAAAACTGGGACAAGTCTTTGAATCCTGCCTCTGTATTTCTGCGGATTTTTGTTGGATAAAGGGGTGCACTAATTAATGCCCCGACAGCACTATTTGTCTAGATATGATGCACTGCAAGCATGTCCCAACATCCATTTGCAGATTGCGGTGTCTTAACAGCACTCTGCAGATGGGTGGATCTCTGCCACTTTTTGCCATCAGGAGCTTGGAGAGAGAGAGATGGCCGACATGCACACTAGCAATGTTCATGAAAAAAGAATGTTATAGTTTCACAAAGGCTACTAAACGAAATGCAGTAAATGAAGTGCAGATCAGGGCACAGCCCAGGAGCATTCTGTGCCGTCTCAGATAGCGAGGCAGTGCCATAAATCCTGTTGACAAGCTACCAGTGATAATAATACTATTCACTCTGTATGCCAATACTATTATTCGTCTCTATGGTGTAATCCTGCTCATGTAGCATGCAGTTCAGTACGTGCATCTCACTATTAGAAAAGTAACGAAGTACTATCATATGATGTACATATGGTTAGCAAATCGGAACAGAAAGGACTATCACCATGAATCCAGATCTCACTTTTGCTTGTACAAATCACTATCATTGGTTGAATTAGCTCAAATGGGTCAATTGACAAATTTAAATTGTAGTACCTCAAGTGCTAGGACTAAAACATAATGAGTGGCATATACTGAGCAACCTGCCATCTATACATTGGCTTTATCAGATATGCATTCCTATGCAAAACACACGTCATGTTTATTATGTTAATTTCACATTTCTTCATTTTCATCCTTTCCGAAAAATTGTGCTTTCTATAGCCATTTGTCAGCATAGGTGGCAAAAGCAAACGTGCTTCACAAATTATTTTATACAGCTTTTCTCTAAAAATATTTCCTCTACTCATTCTGCAATCTTTTTAACAAGACATACGCAAGATATAAATAGGTGCAACATTTTATAAGAGAATGGCTTGTAAGTAAGTAAGGCAATACCGTGATACAAATGAACAAGTTACTTACCTTCGGTAACGATATATCTGTAAGAGACATAGATTAGCTATAGATTCCTTGCCTTAGAATTACCCCCAGGCGTCAGACTGGATCCGCAGAATTTTGTGTCAGCAGTACACCTGTGCGTCGAAAGGTGGCGTCGGTCAGCTCCGCGTTCGTCGTTGTCGCCGGGATGACGTTGCAGTAGCTACTTAGACGCCGCCCTCGCGCGCTGACGTCAGTTCTTTTACACGGCATTCCACGCCAGAAGCGCAGAGCCATGCAAGACACTGACCACTGATGCACAAAAACTAGGGCCCTGAAAGGAATTCCCTGACCCTAGAAATCAGTTCGCAGAACGGGGAGGATGGGTGGGGCGGTAAGGAATCTATAACTAATCTATGTCTCTTACAGATATATCGTTACCGAAGGTAAGTAACTTGTTCATCTGAAAGAGACAATTAGTTATAGATTCCTTACCTTAGAATAGATACCCCAGCAATACCAACCCCGGAGGTGCGTCTGCGAACCGAGTTCACACCAGAAAGTCCTGGAGAACAGAACGGCCAAAGAAGCCGTCTCTCCGGACTTGGCTGTCCAGGCAGTAGTGTTTTCTGAACGTGTGCAGAGATGCCCACGTAGCTGCCTGACAGATGTCATTAAGGGGGGACTCCCCGTCCCAAAGAAGGTAGCTGCCGTCGCCCTGGTGGAGCGGGCGCGCAGTCCCACTGGAGGCTCCTTCTTTGCCAAAGAGTAGCAAGCTTTGATGCACAAAACGACCCACCTGGAGATGGTCCGTTTGTGCACCGCCCGACCTTTCTTGGCGCCTACGTAGCCAACAAAGAGCTGGTCATCCAACCGGAATTGTTTGGTGCGATCCAAATAAAAGGAAAGCGCACGTTTTGGATCCAGACAGTGGAGCCTCTCTTCCTCCTTAGAAGGATGCGGAGGCGGAAAGAAGGTGGGCAAAGTGATGGTTTGACCAATGTGAAAGGAAGTAACCACCTTGGGAAGAAAGGAAGGTCTAGTTCTGAGGACGACCTTGTCCGGATGAACAGCCAGAAAGGGAGGTTTCGAAGAAAGAGCCTGGAGCTCACTCACCCTGCGAGCAGAGGTGATGGCAACCAGAAAGGCAGTCTTTAAAGTAAGAAGTCTGAGAGGACAGTTATGAAGCGGCTCAAAGGGAGCGCACGTAAGGTAGGTAAGAACCAAGTTCAAGTCCCACTGAGGCATTACGAAAGGAACAAGAGGAAAAAGATGAGTAAAGCCCTTAAGGAAGCGATTTACAACAGGGGACTTGAAAACAGAAGGCTGATCAGGAAGCCTAAGAAAGGCTGAAATGGCTGAAAGATAGCCCTTAAGAGTGACCAGAGCGGAGCCCTGCTGGGCCAAAGAAAGGAGGAACAAGCGAACCTCAGAAAGAGGGGCAGAAAGGGGATGCACAGCCTTTGCTGCGCACCATGCCACAAATTTGTTCCATCTGCAGGAGTATACCGTCTTAGTGGAGGGACGCCTGGCTGCCAAGATTACATTACAGACTTCGGGAGGAAGGTCAAAGGCTGTCAACTGTCGCCGCTCAATCTCCACGCAAGGAGGTGGAGGCTGGACAGGTTTGGGTGGAGGACGTCCCCTGCTGCTGTGACAGAAGATCCTCCCGAAGAGGCAGTCGGATCGGAGGATCGATGGCCATGTGTAACAGCTCGGGATACCAGACTCTTCGTGCCCAATCCGGAGCCACAAGAATGACTTGGGCCCGGTCGCGCTTGATCTTCTTCAGCACTCTGGGCAGAAGTGGTATAGGCGGAAAGGCGTATAGAAGACCGCAACTCAACTCGCGACGAAAAGCGTCGCCTAGCGACTGCCGCCTTGGAAATTCCAACGCGCAGAATTGCTGACATTGCGCGTTCTCTTCGGTGGCGAATAGATCCAACCAAGGCTCTCCCCACTGCTGAAAGAGACCTTGAGCCACCTCAGAGTGAAGATGCCATTCGTGATCCATCATGCACCTGCGGCTGAGTTCGTCCGCCCTGGCGTTCAGTGTACCTGCCAGGTGTTGAACCACCAGGGACATGCCCTGATGTTCCAGTCATGTCCAGAGATGGAGAGCCTCCTGACATAGGGTCCACAACCCCACCCCACCCTGTTTGTTGCAGTACCACATGGCGGTAGTGTTGTCCGTGAACACCTGCACTACTCTTCCCCGGACAGAGGGAAGGAATGCTTTTATCGCCCGAAGCGCCAGAAGGTTGATGTGGAGCCCGGACTCCGCCGGAGACCAGAGGCCTCTGATCTCCGCCTCTCCCATGTGGCCTCCCCATCCCAGCAGTGATGCATCTATCACCACTGTGAACTCTGGTTGGGGAAGGGAGAGGGATCTGCTGTTGATCCAATTCCGGTTCGTTAGCCACCACTGCAATTGACGTGCAGTGCCCTCCGAGATCTGGACACAATCGGACAGATTCCCCTGATGCTGTGCCCACTGGAACTTCAAGTCCCCCTGCAGAGCCCGCATATGCCAACTGGCATGATCCACCAGCAGGATGCAGGAGGCCATGAGGCCCAACAGCCTGAGTGTCATTCTGACCGAAACCCGGGATAGAGGCTGAAAGATCGGAATCATAGCCCAAATATCCAGGACTCGCTGTTCGGGAGGATAGGCCCGAAACTGCGTCGTGTTCAGAACCGCTCCGATGAAGAGGAGCTTCTGAGAGGGAGTCAGGTGTGACTTTGGTACGTTGACAGAGAGCCCCAGCGAATGTAGGAGGTCCGCCGTAGTCTGGAGGTGGGAGAAGACAGCCTGGGGCGAGCCTGCCTTCAACAGCCAGTCGTCGAGATAGGGGAAGACTGGAATCCCTGATCTGAGCAGATGAGCTGCGACCACCGCCATCACTTTCGTGAACACCCCAGGGGCGCTGGTAAGGTCAAAGGAGAGCACGGTAAACTGAAAGTGCTCGTGGCCTACTGTGAACCGCAGGCAACGCCGGTGGGCCAGCAGGATGGGGATGTGAAAATAAGCGTCCTGAAAGTCCAACGCTACCATCCAGTCTCCAGAGTTGAGGGCAGACAGGACCTGAGCTAGCGTCAACATTTTGAACTTCTCCTTCTGGAAGAAGCGGTTGACGTTCCTGAGATCCAACATAGGACGCAGGCCTTTGTCGTCCTTGGGCACCAGAAAGTAGTGGGAATAGCAACCACGACCTACTTCTAGGACAGGAACTCGCTCGATGGCTCCCTTGGCCAAGAGTGCCGAAACATCCTGTTGGAGAAGGGCCAGATGATCCTCCGACATGCGATGGTACTGAGGTGGCATGAATGGAGGGGTAGTCTCGAAGGGGAGGGAGTAGCCCCTTCGGACTATTTGCAAAACCCACCTATCCGACGTGATTTCTGCGCCAGTGGGGGAGGTGATGGCGAATCCTGCCGCCCACTGGTGACTGGTGGCCCTGAAAGGTCGGACTAGGAGGGTTTGGAGGCTGCTGCAGAGGGGGCTGTGGTGGACTGGCCTGCCCGCAGGCCCCCCGAACCACGGCGGTGGTTGCCACGTCCCCGGCCGCGCAGGGGCTGAACAGCTTGCGCTGGACTGTGGCTCTGGGCGGGACGTGGCGGGGCACCCCTTCCGTAGCCACGAAAGGGGCGAAAAGCGGACTGCGCAGGGCGGGTGGTGGAGAGGCCCAAGGATCTGGCCGTAGCCAGAGAGTCCGTAAAGTGCTCCAGCGCGCTGTCTGCCTTGTCGCCGAATAGGCGACGGCCATCAAAGGACATGACCATAAGAGTGGATTGGACATTCCCTGAAAAACCAGTCGACCTCAGCCAGGCGTAGCGTCGAAGGGCTACCGACGTGGAAATCGTCCTGCCTAGTGAGTCGGCGGTATCCAACCCACAGCGGATGGTAAACTTTGCTGCGTCTCTCCCTTCGGCAACTGCACGGGAGAGTACGGCCCGGGCCTCCTCCGGGCACTTGGGCAGCACTTGCGCCACCGTATCCCACACAGAGTGGGTTTAACGGCCCAACAGACATGCAGTGTTTACCGACCGCAGTCCCAAGCTGGAGGAAGAAAATATCTTCTTCCCAAGATGGTCCAGCTTTTTGGATTCCCTATCAGGTGGTGCGTTAGGGAATGCGCCTTTGGAGGTGGAGGCTTGGACCGCCAAGCTCTCATGGGTGGGATGTTGGGAGAGGAAAGTGGGGTCGCCCGGGGCCGGGCGGTGGCGTCGGGCAATGATCCTATCCACAGGAGCCCCTGTGTTGGGCCTTGGCACAGTGCCCAAAAGGATGTCTGTTAGGGCTTCATTAAACGGTAGCAGGGGCTCCGAAGAGATCGCTGCCGGTTGAAGCACCTCTGTCAGGAGGTTAGTCCTGACCGCCACCGTAGGGAGCTCGAGGTTGAGAGCCTCGGCCGCCCTACGCAACACTACTGCGTAAGACGCTCCCTCCTCCGTAGCCACGGTAGGAGGAGACAACATGCCAAGGTCTGGTGAGGTATCCAGACCACTGGCTTCCTCCAGTTCCTCTCCAGTTCAGTTCGTAACCCAACTGGTCAGTTAAAGGGTCTCCAGACCCCTCCCAGTCCTCCTCACCCTCCTCTGGCTGCCAACCTGGTCTAAAAGAGCCAGGGTAGAACAAGGGCACGTCGACGCCGGTCCGGCTCCGTGTCTACATCGAGGTGGAGGCCGGTGGAATCGGTGCCGGGGGAGGTATAATCAGGTCAACTGGCGCCGATCCGGATCCAGGCCTGGATCCAAGGGGACCCTGCGGTGCCGGGGCCGAGTCCGCGGGGCCCGAAGGCGCGCCGGCGGAGTTGGGCTGCCCAAAGATGGCATGCATCGCTTCGTAAAATTGGCGAAGCTGGGCAGGGTTCGCTCCGGGCCCCGGGAAGGGAGGGAAACTCGGAGTCGACCCTTCGGCCTCCGCACGCGGAGCCGCGGGAGGGGCACCACCCGCACACCTCGTTGCGTCGGCCGACCGACGGGTAGAAGTCGAAGAGCGACGATGTTTCTTCGACATCTTCTTGTGCTTTGACTTACCTGAGGAGTGTGAAGACTTAGAAGAAGACTGGTGGTGGTGGCTCCGCGACCGGTCCCTCGACCTCCCACACGACCGGGACCTCGAACGGAGCCGACTGCCGGGCCTCGAGAAGCTTTCGGACCGCTCCTGCAAAGACTTCGAATTCATGGTCCGGCAGTCAGGGCACGACTTGGGGTCGTGGTCGCGCTCCAGGCAAAACAGGCACACGCGGTGCGGATCCGACATCAGTCGGCTTCAGGAGCCACAAGCCTTGAAACCGGGCATCCCTGACGTGCACCGGGAGTCGAAGACTCAAAAACGGTGTCGACAAAAGTTGCCAAAAAGTCAGTCAAAAAGTGACTGGAGGTACCGCTCTCTCCAGATCTGCGCTTCCTGGTGCGGAAAAAGAAAGAACTGACGTCAGCGTGCGAGGGCGGCGTCTAAGTAGCTACCGCGACGTCATCCCGGCGACCATGACGAACGCGGAGCCGACCGATGCCACCTTTCGACGCGCAGGGGTACTGCTGACGAAAAATTCTCCGGATCCAGTCTGACACCTGGTGGTAATTGTAAGGTAAGGACTCTATAACTAATTGTCTCTTTCAGATATGCTATTGCAGCAAATGTCCAACCCAAAAAATGTTCCTCTGAAGCCAGGACTTTTTAACAGTACCAAAAACAGCAACTTTCACATTAGAATAGTGCAACAGACAAATCACCACCTCATGAATGGCACTTGCATACCTCTCATGGTGCTGAAATTGCACATTATATAATTTTACATAAATCACCAACATTTTTCAGTCATCATTCCCCGAAAGATGTGGCAATATTAAATTGCAATCAAGTCTTATAAAGAAAACAAACTTACATCAATAAATGAAGCATTTACATAATCTGTATTTTCCTCGCCTCGTTTCACTGGAATGATTACTCTGTTAAATTCATCTAAAGAAAGGAAAGTTACATAAACATTTAGTGTTGGTTAAACAATGGGCACCAGGAGAACATCACTGATGAATATTTTATTCAAATGTGATTTTGACATGGCTAAGAGATCATATTCAAACCCAACAATTTATGAACAGCATACATTAATTACAACTTAAATCAGACGGCTGTACCGCTAGCAAAAATGCTGGATTTTGATTGGCTCTTAGCCGGTAGATATCTACCCAGGAGATTCATAGCCAGTATAAGAGATAATCCGCACTACAGTTTCAACCCACATTTCAATACGCCTTTCCATAAAAGCTGCCTGTGAACATCCCAGAGTCCTAATAAAGAACGAGAATATTGCGTAGCTCACAGAAAGTGCCTGCACTGGGAAACATACTGCTGTAGAAGACATTCACTTTCCTGTGTAGAAGGCTGAATATGTACATGAAAATTTTCTTCTCTATTACTACAAGTTCCTGGAATAAATGAATCCTCGAAAAAGATTCCTTTCCATTTTTTTATAGTACAGATTTAAATTGTTTAGAGTCTGTGAAAATTGTATAGTTCAAGACAGCTTTAAAATTGGAGCCTCATTTCTCGGTCTGATTTTCAATGTTTGCTATTTGAAATAGGTGTTAGTTAATTAACCTTGAATGTGGATGTTTACAAGTTACACAAACAATTTTCTTAGGCAATATAGATACATTTTTTTAAAACTTTTTATTGTTTTGAAAGAACAGGCAGCATTTGACAGCTATATTAATAAGACCATCGCATCTGTAGGTAACGCCTAAGCGATACAGCAGAAACAAAAATACTAACCACTTGTCCATTTAATACTTTTGTGATCACACAGTGGTTGGTAGCGAGTTTCTAATATATTCCAACCATGTGACCCACATTTTCTTGTATTCTCATGGGCATCCGTGCACCTGGTTTCCAGATTCCTCAACTAGGGCACAGTAGTCCATGCCTCATAGCCATTCCACCAACCTAGGGAGCACGGGGTCCGCCAGTCTTTCGTAATGTCTCTTTTGACCACCATATAACCAACATGTAATATTAACTTGTCCTGCTCGCTCCATTCCACCCTATATTGATACCCAAAAAGATACTCTTGGGGTCAGACTCAATTGAAGTTTCAATCACGCACTGTACCATAGCAGGAATTCTAGACCAATTAACTTTCAATAAGCAGGCAGTCCTATATCATGAAGAAATGTTTCAATTAGTAAACATCTAGTGTAAACATCACTGGGGGCTTTCTTCATTTTCTACAATTTTTCTGGACTATAATAAAACAGAAGTGATATAAAGGCATCTAAGACAAAATTCCTAGTGTCCTGACAGCCATCTTGGCTTCAACCCAATCATCATCCAATTTTCCCAGGCCTGCAGACCATTTCCCTCTCAGGTCTTAAGTGGGTCTGATGTATTCACAACTAGTGACATATGAAGTCTCATAACACCCATTATGCTTCATCGGTTCCAGAATCAATTTAGTTTTAATTGGGTTGAACCCAGGAAATGGGCTTAGGGTCTTCTTATATGGTTCAAGTGCATGCTATATTTGCAGACATAGGAAAAATTGAGTCCTATGCAAACCAAATTTTGCACCCAACTTAGCATAAGATTTGATATGCTAGGATACCCAAACATCACCCAATGTGGTGATGCCAACCCTGTCACAGAGCTTTAAGCCCTCCAGTCTCAAAACTCAGGTTAACCAAGTGCCTACCCCTAGCGGCCTCTTCTTAGTTAACTTCTTCATCCAAGTGGTCTATTTGAGGTCCTTAAACCAAATCTCAAATAGCGTTCTCAAGACAGGAGGGAGGTTTTTAAAGGGTTTATTTCCATGCAGGACCATCAATAATCTATGTCTTCCCATGTCAGTACAGTAGCCGGATCATCTTTCGTTAAACATCCAATCATTGATAGGGAGCATCTGTGCTGCCCAATATTATAGCTGAATATCAGGTTCTGCCAGTTCCCCAACAGAGGATGACTGAGCACATTTATTAAATACAACCCAGGGGTAGGGGGGGGCACCATTCGACAAGTAAGAAAAAACAAGTTACTTACCTGTACACTGTGGTTCTCCAGTATTGATATCTTTTATAGATTCGCATGCTTGAATCTTCCCCGTCGTCATGGTGGGAGTCCCATGGTAACAGTAAAATAGCAGTATTAAAACGTTAACATTCAAATGCCCATGAGGATTCACTAGCTTTAGCAACCTATTACCATTGTTATAAAACATCCAAACTCCAGCCAATCTGAACGTAGACAATAGAATCTCCTTCCCCTGCAGGGCCACCATACCTCAGATTTCAAGCACAAGTGCCACAAGGTAATAAAAGAGGTATGGAAGATGAACCTGAAAAGGGGAGGAGGGAGGGTTGCATGTGAATCTATAGAAGAAATCAATACTGGAGAACCACAGTGTACAGATAAGTAACTTGTTTTTTCTCCAGTATTGTATCTTTTATAGATTCACATGCTTGAATCAGAATAGCAAGCAGTACCAGAGGGTCAGAGGCGGCGGGTAAGGTGAACCATCCCACCATGCAACCCAAAAACTAACCACTTATGGTAACCATAAAGAGCATCTAACATGAACTCACAATAATGCATATATATGCTAAAACATAAAATAGAAAAAATATTCGAGATCATATAAAATACTATCATAACAGTACACTTATATTGCAGAGAAGAAACTTAGAAGATCATACCTTATGCGAATAAATGTGACAAAGTAGCTTGACCAACTGCCACATCCGCCTTCTGCCAGGCATCCAGGCAGTAATGCTTTGTGAAGGTATGGACGTTCGCCCATGTTGCCGCCCTGCAGATATCAGGCAAGGACTCTCCTGCGAGTAGGGCTGAGGAGGCAGCCACCTTACGTGTTGAGTGTGCTGTGGCCTTGGCAACAAGAGGGCAGCCAGCCCTCTCATGACAAAAGAGAATAGCCGATGATACCCAGCGAGCGATAGACGTCCGCATCAAAGCCTGACCCTTCCTAGGGGCAGAGAAGGCAATGAGTAACTGAGTAGATTTTCTGAAAGGTTGAGTCCTTTGCAAGTAGAATTTTAAACATTGTTTAATGTCCAGAGAATGGAGTGCCCTCTCAGCTGGCGAAGAAGGAGCTGCAAAGAAGGAGGGCAAAACCACTGGCTCATTTCGATGAAATGCAGAAGGCACCTTGGGAATAAAAGATGGGTTTGTAAGAAGAATTACTTTATCCGGAAAGAATTGCAGGTAGGGCTTCATTGTTGTGAAGGCTTGAATTTCACTAATGCATCTAGCTGATGTGATGGCCAAGAGGAATGCCACCTTCCAAGAGAGGTACTTTAAGTCGCACTTGTGAATAGGTTCAAATGGTAATTTCATAAGCTGCGACAAGACAGTATTTATTTGCCACAGCACTGAGGGAGGTCTTACTGGAGGATAGACCCTGAAAAGTCCTCTCGTGAACTCTTTTATCAGTCTATTAGACCACAGGGCCAAACAACCAGAACGTCGTCTGTACCTGGAGATTGCCGCTAAGTGCACTCTGATGGACGCATGCTCCAGACCAGCCTTGGCAAGAGATAAGAGATAAGGCAAAACGTCCTCAGGCGGCAAAGAAAGGGGATCGAAAGAGTGCGCAGTACACCATATACAGAATCTTTTCCACTTGGCCGAGTAACATTTGACCGTAGCTGGAGCGCGAACATTCTGTAGTATTGTCTGACATTCCCCAGAAATCACTAATTGTCCGAACTCTGTGTGATGAGGAGCCAAGCTGACAAGTGGAGTGTGCGGACTTGTGGATGAACCACTTGTCCCTGGCTCACAGAGAGGAGATTTTCTTTTGGTTGGAAGAGAATTGGAGAAAACCTTGATAGGCGAAACAGCTCTGTGAACCAGTACTATCGCGCCCACGCCGGGGCGATTAGGATGACACGGCAAGGTTCCCGTTTGATCTTTTGCAGAACCTTTGGAATGAGAGGAAACGGAGGGAATGCGTAGGCGAACGCTCCCTCCCAAGAGAAGTGGAAGGCATTCCCTAGAGAGCCTGGCTGAGGGAACCTGCTGGCGAAGAATCTGCATTTTTTGTTGAGTGATGTAGTGAGCAGATCTAGGGTTGGAAACCCCCAGCAGCGAAAAACCTTTGCAACTGTCCGTTGTTTAGGTCCCACTCGTGACACTGCCTTGTGTCCCTGCTGAGGGAATCTGCCCAATCGTTTTGGACTCCTGGCAGGTTCAGACCTGTATCGATATTTAGTGGGGTATCAGCCATTCCCAGATTTGCTGAGCCAGGATTGAGAGAGCCTGGGATCTTGTCCCACCTTGCTTCAGCTGATAGAACATGGCGGTGGTGTTGTCCGTGCGAATCAGGATCGATGATTTCCTGATTCTTGGCAGGAATGCTTGGAGGCCCAGAAAAACCGCCTTGAGTTCCAAGAGATTTATGTGACACTGTGCTTCCTGAGCCGACTATCTTCCGTGGATCTGCAATTCTTGCACGTGGGCACCCCATCCGTCCATGGAAGCATCCGATGCCATAACCAACTTTGGCTTGGTCGTGAGGAAAGAGGCCTTGGGAAAGATTGTCTCTGACTGTCCACCAGGACATTGCTGAAACCATCATCGGTGTGATTGATATGACGTCCTCGAATGAGCCTCGAGACTGCATCCATTGAGCGTCGAGCTCCTCTTGGAGAGGCCTCATCATTAGGCGACAGAGCGGAATCAGCGGGATACAGGATGATATCATCCCTAGCATTGACTTCTATGTTCTTACTAAAACGCACTTTTTTGCCGACAGACCCTTCACTGTCCTTTGCAGTCGTAAGATCCTTTCTTTTGTGGGAAATGCTTTTTAGAGCATAGTGTCCAGAGTTGCTCCTAGAAATACTATTGACCTGGATGGAGCCAGGGAGGACTTTTCCTGGTTGATTCTGAGCCCCAGGGAACGAAAAAGCCGAACACAGGCGTCCGATCTTCTGGCGGCTTGAAGCAATGGGGCCTTGATCAACCAGTCGTCCAGATAAGGGAATACCTGGTGACCGGTTCGCCGTAGAAAAGCCGCCACTGGAGCCAAGCACTTGGTGAAGACTCTTGGAGCTGACTTCAGCCCGAAGGGTAGTACTCTGAATTGGTAATGGCACCCTGCCACCTCGAACCTCAGAAAACGACGATGTTTTGGGTGAATGGGAACGTGAAAATATGCGTCCAGAAGATCCAGCGAAGACGTATTGTCCCCCGTATCCATTAGAAGCACAATTTCCTGGAGCGACAACATTCTGAAGAGTTGGGATTTGATGAACTTGTTCAATGACCTTAAATCCATTATCTGCCTCCATTTTCCCATCTTTTTCTTGATCAAGAAGAAGTGAGAACAGAACCCCAGATTGCGTTGACTGGGTGGCACTTCTTCGATTGCCTGCTTGGTTAAGAGCAAATGGATCTCCTTCTTGAAGATTTGGAGAGGACGATGGGAAGTTCTTCGCAGAGGCACATTCAGAGGCTGTTGAACAAATTCCAGGGTGTGACCGTGACGAAATAAGTCTAACACCCATTTGTCGGAAGATATAAGCTTCCATTGACTAGAGAATTTGGAGCAAACGGGGCCGAATTGAAGTGGGACTGCGGCAGCAGGGGCCTGTGGATCCTCATTGTCTCTTGCTAGAGTTGTGAGCCCTTCCTCCTGATGGTTGGCTTTCGACGTGCTGATGGTCTAGAATAGGCAGGTGTTGGTTTGCCGAAAGGGCTGCGAAGAATACTGGGCACGAAAGCCCTGTTGATAATACGGCTGGAAACGCTGTTGAAGCTGGGGGCGAGAGAGATATGGACCTCTACCTCTGCCCCGGAACGAAGTAAACCTTTTCTGCTGCAGGTTATCTAAAGATTTAGCAGTCTCCGTATACGATTTTATCGACTGCAGCGCTTCATCTACATGTTTCCCAAAGAGAAATTCGCAGTCGAATGGCATATCCAAAATATTTGCCTGAACTTCCGGTCGAAACGTCGTAGCCTTTAGCCACCCTTGTCATCTCAATACCACTGCTCCTGCCATCTGTCTGAAGGCCATTGAAGAAATGTCCATAGCCACATCAATCATTTCGGAAGAGGCTTTCCCTCCTTCCGACAGCACCTCCTTTGCCTCTTTCTTTTTATCCTCAGGAAGGAATTCTAGCAAGGCCGAGATGTCGGACCACATCTGGCGGTCATACCTTCCAAGAATAGCCAAGGCATTGGAGGCTCTAATGGCAGTGGCCGCCAAAGCGGAGAACCTTTTGCCTATGTTGTACAATCTGCGCCCTTCCTTGTCAGGCGCAGTCGTACACGGAGAGGAAGGGTTCTTCGACCTCCTTTGAGCTGCCTGCATAATGACTGAATCAGGCTGGGGGTGTCCAATCAGGCACGCGAGAGAGTCCTCGGGCGCCTTGTACTTCTTGTCTAACTTCGGTACCACTGCAGGAATAGAAGCTGGTGTTTTCATCAATTTCAGGCCTTCTTGCAATAAGAAGTCTACAATGGGAATGTATCGAGAGGAGCGCTGCATAGTAGGCTTAAAATCGTATAAAAAGCACTCAGTCTGCTTGATAGGCATAGGAAGGTCAAAGCGCCTAGAAGCGCGTTCTAGCAAATCGTGAAACCCGCCGATATCTGCAGGCGGAGAGTTGGCTGGAGGCTGGGTAGGAGAAGGTGCAGTCGGAGCCACATAGTCATCCCACTCGTCGTGGACATCCTGGTCCAACTGCAATTCCCCCTCCTCTAGCTGCTGGTCGTCGTCGTCCTCATCCTGACTTTGCGCAGGAACTTCCACAGGAGGCGCAACGGTCTTGCTCTTCTGCAACGGGGGTACTGCCCGCAATACAGGAGTGGGGGCCTCCTGAGTTGGAGGTGGAGCAGAATTTGCCTCAGGAAATCTATAATAGTCATTCAGCATTAGCCGGAGATCAGACACCAATGACACCGGGATATTTATGGAGGGTTCTTGAGCTTGTTCTTCCTGCTCTTCATAAGGATAGTGTTCTTGGAATGCGTCCAAGCGTTGAGCAGTAGGACATCCCCTATCCGAAAAAGAATAGTCCCCCTCCAAATACGTGGATGGATCATCCATTATCTTTTCTTCCTCTGAGTCCTGGCACTTAACTCGGAGTTGCGAAGGACTGTAAGCAGGACCGAAAGGCCCATCATCTTCAGACTCTTGAAAATCTAGAAGGCGAGTAGAAGGTAGAGGAGAAACTTTTAAATAGTCCTGCATAAGGGAAGGCGCAGTTTTAAAAGCGGACCAACTTTTTCCCTCGTCAACGGGGTCATCGACAGGATTGCCAACGGTATCGCCGACGGAGTCGTCGACGGGACAACAGAGTGCGGCGGTTGAATAGTCGCTGACGGTGAACGAACTTGCTGAACCGTCGAAGAAGCCCTCGCCGACAGAGAAGGTCTAACCGCAGCCGACGACTGTGACACCATCACTGCTGTCGTCGACGCGGCCGCCGTCGTCGTCTTGACCGTCGGCGTAGTAGGTGTCGCTGACGAAACCGTCGACGGAGCGCCCGCTGAAGCGGAGCTGGGGGTCGTACACAGTGATTTCTTCGTCAACGGGCCCGTCGACGAGCGTTTTCTGTCAGCTGAAGGATCTCTGGAAGGAGTGAGAGGCATCAACGGAGGGGCAGAACCCGACCTCTGGCGAGAAGATGAGAAGGGACCTGGCTGGTCTCTTCACTTTTTTCTCCTCAACTCTCTCCTTACTCTGAGACCTGGACTTTTTAGAGTCCTTAAGTAATGAGGAAGACCCTTCTTTTCTCTTCCCAGAGGAGGTATGGGGCTTCTCCTCAGTCTCAGAGTCTTTCGCTGTTTTTTTCCTTTGCAGCCAGAGAAGCAGCCTACCCTCATGGTCCTTGAGAGTTTTTAAAGAGAAAGTTCGACAGAACTTGCATTTTCTGGGCTTGTGCTCTGGATATAGACAGTAAAGACACTCCTTATGTGGGTCCTCAGAATAAAGTCTGGACTTTCCATAAGTCTTACAGGGCCTAAACAACCCTTTTTTAGACTCTGACATTATGAAGAAAGATAGGTACTCTCACTCCTGACCAGTACTTCAGAAGAAATAAGAAGTGTAAACATGAACAGCTAGCTGGAGTTCAAAAGGGCACCAGAATTTTTCTTCAGCGGTACCCCCGAGCGTCGGTAGGTGGCGTTGGTCGACTCCGTGTTCGTCGTTGGCGTCGTGATCGCCGGAATGACGTCGCAGTATCTACTTAGACGCCGCCCCTGCACGCGGACGTCAGTTCTTTCTTTTTCCACGCCAGCTAGCGCAGATCCGGAGAGAGCAGTACCCCTAGTCATTTTTTGACTAGTGTTTTGCGACTTTTTGTCGACATCTTTTTCGAGTCCTTAGACTCTTGGTGCATACAGGGATGTCACATCGGCGGACCGGCTTCAAGCCTTGTGAATCTTGTCACAAGCTGATGTTAGTCACTGATCCGCACCTCGTGTGCCTTTGGTGCCTGGATCGCGAACACGACCCTTAGTTGTGCTCAGACTGTCGGGCCATGAACCCGAAGTCTTTGCAGGAGCAGTCCCGAAAGCTTCTGGAGGCCTGGCAGTCAGCTCCGTGTCGCTCGAGGTCCCGGTAAAGAGGGAGGTCGCTGGACGGGTCGCTGGACGGGTCGCGGAGTCACCACCATCACTCCTCATCGAAGTCTTCATCTTCGCATAAGTCGAAGCACAAGAAGAAGGCAAAGAAGCACTGTTGCTCTTAGACTTCTCCCCGTCCTTTGGCCGACGCGACAGGTCGTCGTCCTTCGGTTCCGCCCGCGGAGCCTGCTGGGACGGCTCCGAGCCCTCCCTCTCTTCCCGGAAGCCGGAGCGTCCCCTGCCCAGCTTCGTGCATTTTACGAAGCCCTCCACTCCATCTTTGGGCAGCCTGACTCCGCCAGCGCGCCTTCGGGCCCCGCAGACCCGGCTGGGGGCTCTAGGCCTTCGATGCCGGCAGCTTTGGCCTCGGCGCCGCAGGGTCCCCAGGGATCCAGGCCTGGATCCGGAACGGTGCCGGTCGACCTGACGACACCTCCTCCGGCACCGATTCCTCTGACGAAGCCTCCACCACCTCCGACGCCGGTCGAGTCCCCGGCCGGCGTCGACCCCGGCACCCCCTCGTCTTGGACGCCGACCAGTACTTTTGTACCACTGTTCTCCCCTAGTGTTCCCGATTGCCCTGAGTGACAGCCAGAGGCAGGTGAGGAGGACTGGGAGGGGTCTGTTGACCCTTTGGCAGACAAGCTGGAGGAGCCAGACTGGAGAGAGGAGTTGGGGGAAGCCAGTGGTCTGGATACCTCCCCAGACCTTGGCATGCTTTCTCCCCCTACCGCAGCCACGGAGGGGGGAGCCTCCTATGCTGTGGTGTTGCGTAGGGCGGCTGAGGCCTTGGGCCTTGAGCTTCCAACGGTGGCAGTCAGGACGAATCTCCTGACTGAAGTGCTTCAGCCGGCAGCGGCCTCTTCGGAGCCCCTGCTGCCGTTCAATGAGGCCCTCACAGACCTCCTTCTAGGCACTTGGTCCAAGCCTAGCACAGGGGCTCCTGTGGATAGGATGATTGCCCGACGCCACCGCCCGGCCCCGGGCAACCCCATTTTCCTCTCCCAACACCCTACTCCCAAGAGCTTGGTGGTCCAAGCCACGACAACCAAAGGCACGTTCCCTTCTGCTCCCCCAGATAAGGGATCTAAGAAGCTGCACCATCTTGGGAAGAAGATGTTTTCTTCCGTCAGCTTAGGACTGCGGTCGGTGAACACCGCATGTCTCTTGGGCTGTTACACCCACTCTGTGTGGGATACGGTTGCGCAGGTTCTGCCACAGTGCCTGGAGGAGGCTCGGGTCACACTATCCTGTGCAGTTGCAAAGGGGAGAGATGCAGCAAAGTTCGCCATCCGCTGTGGGCTGGACACCGCCGACTCGCTGGGTTGAACGATTTATACGTCAGTAGCCCTAAGACGCTACGCCTGGCTGGGATCTACTGGTTTTTCTGGGGATGTCCAATCGACTCTTTTGGACATGCCCTTTGATGGCCGTCGTCTGTTTGACGACAAGGTGGACCTTGCGCTCGAGCGCTTCAAGGATTCTAGAGCTACGGCCAGATCCTTGGGCCTCACTGCCACCTCTCGTCCTGTGCAGTCTGCCTTTCGCCCCTTTCATGGCTACGGAAGGGGTGCCCCACCACGTTCCACCCAGGGCCCATCGTCGTGGGGGGAACTGATGAAATCATCCAAACCTAAGGTACATCTAGACAATTTTCTGTAGCCTTTTTACTGCTAAATGGTGCTAGGTTTAGCAACATGCTTGTCCTCTTTTGGTCTTGGGTGTGTGAATGGAGTGAGCTCTACATGAATGGTTGTGCACATGCAAAAGACTGTGCATAGCAGAGACTTGCCGACACGTCTCATTGCTTGCCCACAAAAGGTTGGCTACCTGCAAAAGATTTGCTGCACGGCCAAGGTTGTATGCAGTTGTTGCTTGGTTTCCTAGAGGACAACCTTATCTGCCAACATGGTCTCCTATCTGGAGAGAGTGGCTTCTGCTTGAGAACTTGTACAGAGGAGTGAAGATTGTATGTTGTAGGTCCTAGACCACCCATGTATGCCCACAAAAGGTCGCCTACTCACAAAGTGTTCGATACAGGTTGAAGGCTGTGCATACTCAGGATTTCAACAACTACAGGCTCTTGGTTGTCTTGAGGAAGTGGGTTCTCCATAGGGGGATTTTGCACAGTGCAAAAAAAAAAAAAAACCCTGTTCGCAGCAGGTACTTTCCCACCTGTCTTTGGTTTATGGCCCACAAGAGCTTGACAATTCACGAAGGGTTAGGTACAGGGCATGGCTGTGCACAGTAGGGTCTTGCCCACCTAATGTGGCTTGGGTGTCTGGAAGAAGCCAGTTGTCAGTAAAAAGTGCTGCACAGGGCAAACACCATGTGCAGCAGGGGCTTACCACAGGAGGTTGTCTATCCACAAAGTGTTCAGTACAGGGCGAAGGCTGAGTGTAGGAGGAGCTTGGTTCACTGAAGGCGCATGTGTTTCTAAAGGGTATTTTATGCTTTACATGATTCTGCACCATTTAGTCCTTACTTTTATATGAACAAGCTACTCGCCTTTGGTAGCGCCCTTTGTGGTCTGGTAGAGACTATCTAACCGCAGATTTCACACCTGTGAATTTCCTTAAGTTTAAGACTGGATATGTAAACGTTCTGCTAACAACTCCCTTACGCATCAATAGGTGGTGTTGTGCAGCTACACTTCGAATCGATCCCGCCCCAGACGTGACGTTGGGTCCTCCCATATATGTAATACTTACACGTGCTGTCAGGTTCTTTCTGATCTCTGTTCACGCTGTCAAACGCAGAGCTATTGAAATCAGAATATGGCAGTGTGCAGATTTCCTTATTTGGTATTATATGAATGGAGTGAATGAGACCATTCGACCAAACAGGGGCAAGCAGGAAAGAGTCTACCAGAAAACATGTTACCTTCTGACATAAAGCAGTATCTCCCAGGTGCAAGGTCTGCAGAATAGCTCAGACCAGAATATCCTGCACAACGGATCGGGTAAAGTACCAATCACGCCGGAGCGGGCTGACCAGGCAGTAGTACTTCATAAATGGGTGGAGAGATACGCACAACGCTGCCAGGCAGATGTCCAGAACTGGTACACTGCACACTAGTTCAGTAGCAGTAGTAGCCTTCGCTCTGGTGGAATCCTTCCTGGGGTTGCTTTTCAGCTAGCCCATAGCAGATCTTGATGCATAAAAAAATCCATCCGGAGATGCTTTTTTGCTCTGCTTTGCCCTTTTAAGTCCCAGAAAAATGGCCGAAAAATTAGTCATCCCGATGGTACTCTCTGGTCCGGTCAATGTAGCAGCCTAGAGCCCTATTGGGGTCCATACAGAGTCCTTCTTCCTCCTTGGAGAGATGGGCCAGTGCATAGAAGGTCAACAAGGTAATGGACTGCCCTATGTGGAAGGACATTACTACCTTTGGCAGGAATGCCGCTTTTAAGCAGAGGACCAGCTTGTTTAGGAAAATGGAGGTGTATGTCTGTACCTCAGACAGCACCTGCTGTTCACTGACTCACCTCAGATGTTATGGCAAAGAGGAATGAATTTGTTCAAAGGGAGTGTGAATCTGGTAAGTGAGGACCAAATTAAGGTCCCTCTGCGGTGGAAACATATGGCTCATTCACTTGAAAAACTGCATGACAACTGATGACTGAAGAGGAATGGCTGCTCCAGCAACTGAAAAAAAAAAAACAAGCTGAAGGGTAAACTTTAACTGTTGCCACAGCAAGGCCTTGCTGGGCAAAAGAAAGACCGAGCATGAGAACATCTGTGAATTTAAGGGTTGAATATTACTAGAGAAACACCAAACAACAAACTTCTCTAGGCGTCCTGCATATAAAGACTAAGTGGATTGATGCCTGGATGCCAAGATAACACCAACCACAGTGGGAGAAAGATCAAAAACCATAAACTGCCGCCAATCAATTTCCACGCATGAAGGTGTAGATCGTGTAGTTTTGGGTGCAGTATTGGCCTTGCTGCTGCGATACAAGATTCACATGAAGGGTCAGCTGGATCGGAGGACATGTGCTCATGATCAGAAGTTCTGGATACCACACTCTCCTTGCCCAGTCTGTAGCCACTAGGATGGCTTGCGCCAGGTCTTTCTTGATCTTTTCCAGCACTCTTGCTAGAAGAGGTTGGGCGGAAAGTCATAGGAGTCCCGATCCCAACACAGATGGGGTCTCCGAAGGAGGACTGCCTTGGGAACACCAACATGCAAAAGCTTTGATCCTGTGCATGGCCTGCGGTGCCTAATAGATTGAGCCAGGGTTCTCCACAGTGCGTGAAGATGCCCAGTGCTGCCTCAGAGTGTAACTGTAATTTGTAAGGCAATGTTAGATGAGTTTGTCCGCCCTGACATTCAAAAATCCTCTCAGATGCTGGGTGATTAGGGATGCCCTGAGAATTCAACCACTTCCAGAGAGGTAGCACAGGGTCCATGACCCTAAGCTGCTGTGTTTGCTGCAAAACTACATGACAGTTGTGTAACCTGTGAGAACCTGTACCCCTTTCTCCCCTTGACGGTCGGGAGAAACGTCTTTAGTGCAAAGCGAATTGCTCGCAACTCCAACAAGTTGATGTGGAGACGAGCCTTTTACGGAGAACAGAGTTGCCTGATCTCCACCTCTCCCAGGTGCCCTCCCTAACAAAGCAATGATCCATCCATCACAACCATTAGCTCTGGGTGGGTAGAGAGAGAGAGGTCTGCCACCGGTGAAATTGCATTCTAACAGTCACCACTACAGGTCCTTTGTGGTCTCCTCTGTCATGTAGATGGACTACGATAGGTCCTCTTGGTGCTGAGCCCACTGAGACTTCAGATACCACTGCAGAGCCAGTAGGTGCCACCCAGCACGAGCAGAAGGCAGGAGGCCTAAAGGCCCAGAAGTCTCAGAACTGATCTCACAAACTCAGGTCAAAGGTTGAAACATCAGGATCAATCTCAGAAACTCAGGTCAAAGGTTGAAACATCGGGATCATTGCCCAAATGTTCTGGACTCGTTTAAGTGGAGGGAAGGCTCAGAAAAGTAGTGTCCAGGACGTCTCCAATGAAGGGGAGTTGCTGCAAAGGAATCTGGGGTGAATTTGACACCTTGATGGAGAAGTCCACTGATGTCAGGAAGCCGTCCGCCATCTGGAAGCGGCTTCAGTAGCCATTCATCGAGGTATGGGAAGACTGGTATTCCCAAACTATACTAACCTCCACAGATGGGGTGCGACCACCACCTTCCTGAACACCCAGGGTGCACTGGTACAGCTAAAGGGGAGCACAGTGAACTGAAAGCGCTTGTGGCCTACCTGAAACCACAGGTAGTGTTTATTGGACTGCAGGACGGGAATGTGGAACTAGGTGGCCTGCAAATCTAAAGTTACCATCCAGTCTCCTGGATCCAAGGCAGAGAGAACTTGGGTGAGCCTTTTGAACTTATCATTCTGGAAGAAGTTATTCAAAGGGCGTAGATCGCAAATGGGGCAAAGGACTCCATCATTTTTCGGTATCAAGAAATAACGAGAATACCAGCCAGCTCCCATCTCTGAAGCATGCACCCTCTCTATTGGTCTTAGCAAGAGAGCTTGAAGCTCTCAGAGCCGGGAGAAGTGGTCCTTCAGGAGGTGTTGTGGTATGAGTGGCATATCCGGTGGGTGAGACTGAAACAGTATGTAATAACCATGTTCCATGATCTGGTCAGATGTAATGCTCCACCAACCATAAAGGGTGACACGTCCTCCCACCGGGCAATCATGAGCGGAGGTTGAGGTATGAAATTGTCCCTGGGGGCCTGAATGCTGTCGGCATGATGTCCTTCCTCTACCTCAAAAGGTCTCCGAGTCATCATGTTGCTGAGGGCCACTGTTGATATCTCCTGCCAAAGGCGCAAAAGGGGCAAAATTGATTGGAGGAGGGAGAAACTGCTGAACGGGCAGAGCTAGGCCTACAGAGCGGGCAGTGGTCTTGTTCTCTTTTAAATCTCTCCAAGGCCAAGTCTGCATTTGCTTCAAAGAGTCTAGAGACATCAAATGGCATGTTCACTAGATAGCTGGATGTAATCCGAGAAGCCAGTGAAGTAAATACAGATGTGGTGCCCAAAGCACCACACTAGCCCTAACTACACTACGAAGACAGTCAGCAGTATTCAGACCTGAATGTATGGAGTACTTCGCTGTGTCCTGGCCATCTGCAATGAGGCATTGTGAAGTTGGGTAGATATCTGGGACAGCTGGCAAGATGTCCACCACTCTGTCCCACATAGCACTGGATTACCTCCTCAGGAAGCAGAAAGTGTTGACTGATTGGATTGCAGAGCTAGGAGTTGAGAACATGTGCTTAGCAAATGTCTCCATCCATTTTTGACTATCTGGTGGAGTTTTGGGGAAGGCGTTGGGATTGAGCCTATTCAGACACCTGCACCACCAGGCTTTCTGGGGTGGGGTGTTGGATGAGGAAGCCTGGATCCCTGGTGTCAGGTCTATGCCGCCTTGCGACTTGTCTATTGACTGGGAGACAAGATCCTGGATTTGCTTATGTGCCAATCAGAACGCCCGAAAGGACATCGCTAAAATGTAAAAGGTTCATGATTTGTTTGACATGGATGAAGGACCTTAGTGACAGCAGTTTTCATCTTTGTGTTTGAGGTCTAAAACTTATGTTGGGGGGGCGTGGCCAAGATGGAGGCGGTGTAGCAGCGACTCCCTGGAGCTCTGCTCGCCGTGGCTGAATAAAGCTTATATTTGGGCACCCCGGGACCCCCAAACCGGCTCAAAAGAGCCCGTACCTCAGCTAGTGACCAGTGGAGACAGTAGGGGGCCGCGCGATCGCGGTCTCCGAGAGGTGCCGGGGTGACGAGACAGGCGGCCGGCCGGTGGCAGCATCGGTGCCTCTCCGATGTCCGGAGGGGGTAGGAGCCCTCGAGGAGTTGGCAGGCGGCTACCGCACACCAGCATCTCAGCCGTGAAGTACGCGGAGGAGTGGTGGGGCGAGATCGGACTGCATAGAGGGAGCGAAGGATCGAGCCGGTGAGACGGACGCACCCAGAGCGGCGCAGCGAGGTCGCGGAGCCGAGAGCGGTGGGCCCGTTCCGGAGGCCTCGCGCTGTCAAGTAAGGTGGCCGAGGCGGTGGGAGGCACAACAACAGGCCCAAAAAGCACAGAGGAGTCCGGGCCGCAGGAGCACTGGGCCCAGTATTTCATAAACTTCCCCATCAAGAAGGTGCTCATGGGAGGTAGGGTGACCAACCGTCCGTAAATTTCACGGACAGTCCGTAATTTTCGCCTTCTGTCCGTGACAATATCTTTAACGGACGCCATTTGTCCGTAATTCTGCTGATTTTGGGTGACAGCCAATAATTTTGTGGCTTTCACTCTCCAATGGTTGTCCAAGACGTTGTGTGGAGAACGTAGGATTGGCTTGAAAGTCTTCAGCCAATCCTAGTGCTTCAGGCTCCACTGCAGGACTGTTTTCATTGGCACCGATGCTTCAGGGCCAATGAGAACAGCTTTAGGGCACCAGCCTTACATTACTTTAGTAGTGCAGAAGTACGCTTTCGGTTTTGGTTTTGTGTTTATAGGCATTTTTGGGAGAGTGACGTCGTTTGCCAGGCCTGCAGACTCTTTCAGCCCCAGTCTCTGGACCACAGAGTCAGCCATGGGCTCCGTTACCCCTTACAAAGAACTTCTCAAACGGTCGGTAAATTGAATAAATGTGCTTTTCATCATTCTTTTTTTACATGTGTGTGCGTTTATTTCCAGTTGATCGAAATTTGCCTGCTGTTTTCACTGTTTCCACTAGTGTACTCGTTCCTAGGCTCTCTCTAGCTTTCTCTCACCCTTTTCCCCTTCAAACTATGCCTCACTCTTTAGATAAGAGGAATGCTTGTTAACGAGATGAGGGGATACTGGGCCGAATTTAATGACTTCAGTCACTGTCTTCCCCAATTACAAGGAGTCACGAATTATTGGGCCCAAAATTGGAGAAATCATGCTTAATCTGGAATTACCAAGTTCAGTTTTACATGTGTTTCCCGATTCGAGGCCTTGTGCCTGCACATTCAACAGAAAGACATTTGGTTTTACCATTTGCATTCTGTACCCAGTAAAGCTGGAATCTGGAGAACAACATCCCGTCTAACATAAAATGGGCCCCTTAGTCTTCCTGCGAGCAGGAGCAAAATATATCAGTATCACAGCGTGTTATTCTGTACATGTTGTTTATGATTCAAGAAACCTCATCAATGGTTTCCTCTCTAAAGGTGAAGATGTTCAGCCTAGCTGTGAAGAAATGTTGCATGTTCATCCTGCCTCGGTTTGTCATTTATCAGCTATTGAGCGGATGATAGATTGAATGGATTTAAAAACAATATTTGAAAAAACCTGTTCCGGTGGGCACCACTCGGCTCTAGTAGAATTCCCTGCCACTTGGATGTGGTTGGGTGAAATTATTTGATGCCATTTTGCAGATCTGTATCTGTAGGAGTCTCAGCTGAATTTCTTACCTGTTCTGTCACTTTTTCACCTCTTTCACTTGTCTGTCTCTTTCGCACCAGTCTTAATATCAGGTCCATACCTCTCACCTTTCCTCCTTCCTGCCTCTCCCCCAGATGTTTTCTTTCTAACCTGTATCTGTCTTCTTATCACCAGTTTCTCTTTTTCTTTCTCTCTCACTATAAACGACTTAACATGTCTGTCACTTTATCAGCACACTCAATTGTCTCCCTTCTTTCATCTGTACTTTCTCCCCTGTCTACCACCCCACCCTTTCAGCAGTCTTTATACCCTGTCTCTTTATCGCATCTCACTCACATCTGTCTCTCCTCTCTTCCTGTCTCTCTTTGGCATCTGCCTCTATGTATATCACAACTCTCATACTGTCATCCCATACCACCAGTTTTCCTCTCTCTCTGATTCTTGGCTGTCTCTTTGTCACCTGTCTATGTGCATATCACCTATCGCGGTCACCTTCCTCATTCTTTTTCACACGTCTATATTTCACTAACACCTGTTGCCCTTCTCTTATGTATTTAATCCCTCTCTCTATCACACCCCTCTCTTTCAGTCTCTCACCTGTCTCTCTTTAGTGTCCTCTTCATGCTCTTCTTTCCTTATTTTCCCCTCATATCCCCTCATAATTTTTCTCTTTTACCCATTTCTCCCCCCTCTGCTGTACTTCTTATTTCTTGCTCCCTTCACACGCTCAGGGGGTGGAGGAGTGACAGAGACTAAAGTTTACTAGGGTTGGTTCCACTTTCAGAAATAAATAATTGTGTAGCTTAGCTTACAACCGGCTACTGGTTAGAACATTCATGACTTTACTTTCAAACGATGTAGCTCAGAGGTACAGAAAGTAAACAAGGCTCATTAGAGCTTTGTATCACTCCTGTTTCTGACACCGCCCTTACTCCGCTGAGACCAGCGGGTCACCGTTGCACCAATAAATGATGCCCATGACAAAATCTTGAAAGTTCAAGAACACTTCTGTGGGAAATTCTATGTCAAGGGAGTTCAAGAACACTTCTGTGGGAAATTCTATGTCAAGGGATTTGCGCTCCAGGTTTTCAAGTACTGTGGGTGGGAGTGTTGATCTCATGGCTATTTCCTTCAACAACAATCGTTTCATCATTTAGGCCGGATGCAAGTCAAATAAGGTTGTGTTTCTGGTTGAGAACTGTGGGCAAAGTCAGTCAGAACTCTCTGGGGTGTGGCTACCCACAGAAAAATAACAGTCCCACAGAACTTCTGATGAATACTTATTCTCCGTTCTCCACTATCTGATCTAATCGTGTGCAAGATGTGGAGACCAGAGTACAGTAGAGCCAGACAACAGTTCTTAAGAATGGAGAGTCTTTTGAGCTTGCACAAACGAGACACTTCAGGGTTGAGTGGTCGGGATTCATGCCCTTTTGGTGCCCTGCCTGTAATATACTATTGTGCGACCTCCTTCGTAGTGTCTGTAAAACTTACCCTTTGTCCCTAATTTTTGTCCTGAATTTTGACCCTTTGTCCTGAATTTTTACACTGACTGTCCTGAATTTACAACCATGCCAGTTGGTCACCCTAATGGGAGGCCGGGCGGGGGCAATGTGAGGTGACCCCCACCAGCATAACACCCAGGGAGCTCTGAGGACTGAGAGGCCGACACCTGGGCCCTGAGCTGTATTGGCAGTGCGAGGGGCGGTTTGTGGTGTTCCCCCACCCACCTCCCCCCCCAGGCCGGAACACGCCTAATTCTGTGTCAACCGGCCTGGGACAGAGAGGATGGCGATCTGAACCACGGCAATTTTGGGGTGCAGAAGGGCGGATTGGTAAAGTGGGATGGGTCGCTTCTGGCCCTGACTGAGCAGGGAAGCGCCGGCCGCCATTTTAGATCCCCCGACGTGAAGAGGTGAGGCGGCGAGAGCACCCATTCGGCGCGAGTGAGAGGCTGGCGCCCCACCAGAGCGCAACTGCAGGCGAGATTGGAGGAGACAGAGGAGCCAGGCGAAACCACGGGCCGTGTTGGCAGTGGGAAGCAGCTGAGGCCAGTTGGGCCTGGAAGTAACGGAAGGCCTAACAAAGCCAGAGCTTCCACTAGGACTCCCTCTGCTCTGTAAAACGGAGATCTGGAACGCTCTAGAGGATAACACAATAGAAGCCAGGTCAGCAGGGCCAGGCCTGTGGTGGGGATCACACGTAGCGAGGTCCACTGGGGGCCATACGGTCGATTGCACTCGGGGGGGGCAAACATACTCTAAGGAATCAGGAGCGACTAGGGTATCACTCAGCATACGTCGGACGACGCTATCAGAATGACGTCCAGCCGTCCCAAAAGAGACCAACATCAAAGACCTCCTGCAGAATCCTAGGGGCAAGCGGCCGGACGGATAAACCGCGGAGTTGCCGCCATCTCAGACCCGGGAAGGGGACCTAGGTCACGCGGACCAGGTAAAAGAAGAACCGATCACGTGGCGCTTCATGGAACAACTGTTTACCTCGCTGCGGGACGACTTTGCGGCGGTGTGCCAGGAGGTCTCCATGGATTTGAAGCAGGTCAGAATGGACATTAGCGAGCTGGGAGACCGTGTGGATACCTTGGAAAAGGCAGGCGATGGTAGGGAGGAAGAACTTCACTCGCATGCACGAGAGCCGAGACCTGCGAGATCGCAATGAAGAGCTATGCTTGCGTCTCGAAGATTTGGAAAATAGGTCCAGTCGCTCGAATTTACGTATCAAAGGAGTCCCTCTTCGCGCAGATGCAGGGAAACTGGAGGACTTTGTGACCCGGCTTTTCTGATATGTTGCCCCGGCGTTAGAAGATCAGGAAATTGTTTTGGATCGCACGCACAGGGCTGGACGCCCGGCATGGAACCCAGGCCAACCCCAAGATGTTCTCACGTGCCTTCACTCCTATCGACAAAAAGAAGTTATTATGGCGGCCACCCGGATAAAGCGACCATCCAATTTGAGGGCCTGCAGGTGGGCATTTACCAAGACCTCTCCCGGCTAACGCTCCAGCGCCGCAGGACCCTGCGCCCTGTCACTACTTTCCTGTGGGACCATGAGATACGCTACACGTGGGGACATCCCTTTAAACTACTCTTTGCGTGGGATAAAGAAACGCACGCAGTGAGGTCCCTTCAAGAGGCACAGAAAGCCCTGGGAGTTGACTTTGTGGCAGGTGACTCGGAGGACGAACACCCGGGCGAGGACGGAGCAGAGCAAGCAGCGAAGCGGAGATGAGGACGGCGCATCAGGAAGGACTCACGCACACGGCCCTCAGAAAAAGAAAGCCAGAAGGAGCGAGCAGCACTTATTAAGCAGCTGCAGGCCGGAGACGGAGGGGATCAAGCAACAGAATGAGGTGGCTTCGGGGGCGTCTACCAGACCACAGAAGCACGTCGGTTGCCAGTGGACCCGGGTCTAGAAATAAGAATGGCCATCGCGGGTGGAGCCCGCTTTCCACCCATTGTAAGACTAGATGGTGTTGCACTGCCACCGGCCAGATGGACCCATGCGCCAAGCCGCTTTTGGTGCCCAAGGATGGGCAGTCCTTTTGTTGATGTCACGTTATAAGTTCCTCTTTCATAGTTATTTCTTACTCTTCCTTTTTCTCTTGCGTCTCTTTGGCGCAACCTTCCCCCAGCCAAGAACTGAGAATGAACGGGTAACTCATAACTGTGAATGCTGTGAGGGCCTGGGGAGAGCGAGTCCGACGTTAAATGGGGATCTCTGGCTACATAATACACAGGGCTTCCTACAAATCCTAAAGGATATAAGATCGGGTGGGAATGGGTGAGGGAGGGCCATTCTGCCAAGGATGGGCTAACACAACTAGGGATAGGGGCCTATCACTCCTCATGCATCACGAGGGGAGGGACGAGCACCTCTTTGGCCCACAGCTGGGAACCACCCAACATCGAAGACCCGGGTTACACGCACCACCAAGACACCACCAAGCAGAAGGGACCACAGAATGTTGGGAGGGAGGGGAAACCTGGCCTGGTGCACATACACCCACAATGCCTCAATGGCACCCCTCAACACTTTAATAGTAAGCCTCAACGTACGGGGCCTTAACTCTCCGGCAAAACAAAGGGCACTCCTGTCCTACCTCGAATAAATTAAGTGCGATATCTGCCTTCTGCAGGAGACTCATTTGAAACGCACAGACTGGACGCGCCTCCGGTCGTGCTGGTTTGACCGCCAATTGTTTTCATCCATGCCTGGGAAGAAGGCATGGGTAGCAGTGCTATTTGCAACACTTCCCCGGGAGGATACTAGGGGTGCAGACAGAAATACCGGGAAGGTTGCTGGTGCTTCGGGTGGTTGTGGGAGGTCACAATTACACACTGGCATCACTATATATGGGCCCAATGAGGGACAAGAGGTGTTTCTTAGGGACGCAATTGGCTCGATTCTGGAAGACTCGGTGAGAATCTTATAGTGGGGGGGAGGGGGGACTATAACATAGTACAAGACCCTGCTCTTGACAAAACCACGCAACGGACGGGTCACTTGGGAGCGTTATCGGCATCCATGCAGCAGTGGTTGGTGGAGGTGGGACTCACGGATGCCTGGAGGCAACGTAACCCTACGACCAGTGACTACACCTTCTTCTTGGCGGCACATCAGTCTTACGCCCGGCTAGACTTCTTAACCACACCACAAATTACCCTAGGGATATTGGACACCACTATAGGCACTGCATCGCTCTCAGATCACGCACCCATTAGCCTTTCCTGGCGTCTAGAGGGGGACTATCAGAGACATAGGGTATGGAGACTTAACCATAAACTGCTTACGTATGATGCTAACATTAAAGAGGTTCAAGAGGCCATACAAACCTTTCTGGGTAACAACGATGATGGTCACACGCACGTACACTTACTGTGGGACACACTGAAAGCGGTCATCCGGGGACAGTTTCTTGCGATAGCAGCCAGATTAAACAGGGACAGGAGGGAAAAAAGGGACCGACTGGAGGGGCAGGTCAAAGAGCTGGAAATGGTGCACCGTAGTACGTGTGCGGTTCGGGCGCGCCACCAGCTTACCAATGCTTGCAAGCAGCTGACAGCATTGGACCTCGATAGGGCTGAATACTCCCTTCTCCGCACCAAGCAACGCTTTTATGAGGGAGGGAATAAGGCCGGGAGGCTGTTGGCGTGCCAGATACATTCCCAAATACTCCGCCATATAGTAGAGCTAGAAACCGCACAAGGTAACACAGTACAAGGGGATGACCTAATAGCCCTTGAATTTGAAAACGTCTACACAGCACTTTATACGGCAGAACCCTCCGATGAAGCAGCAGCATATGTTGCTCAGGCACAGGTCGCCTCTCACCGGACCAAGGGTGCAGACAAACTAGATGCGGACATCAAGCCAGACGAGGTGCTGAGAGCGATCCATGGACTGGCGTCAGGCAAGGCCCCAGGGGAAGATGGGTTTTCCTCTGACTTTTATAAGATCCTGGCCCGAGCTTAATCCCGATACTCGCGCGACTCTTTAATTCCTTCAGTACTGAAGGAACAATACCCACTTCCATGCCCATGGCCACGGGGTGGTCTTGCCGAAACAAGGAAAGGACCCGAAGAAATGCACATCATACCACCCCATCTCGCTGCTGAATGTAGATCTCAAAATCTTCACCAGCATACTGGCAGCTCGCTTAGCACCACACATGCAGGGGCTGGTGGACCCGACCAGTCGGGATTTATACCCGAAAGAGTTTGTAGCAACGGCTCCAGACTATGCCACCTTATCGACAAGACCCAAAGTTCTCAAAAGCCGACCTAGCTCCTGTCGGTAGATGCCAAGAAGGCTTTTGACCGGGTCCAGTGGCCCTATCTGCTCCTGGTCTTGGCAAGATTTGGCCTGGGACCGCGGTTCCTGCAGTGGGTCAATAGCACATATAAGGCACCTGAGGCAAGAATTAACGTGAATGGGATTAGGTCTCAACCCTTTAAAAGCGGGAGAGGCACCCGACAGGGGTGTCCCCTATCACCCCTCCTATTTTGCAAGCAGCAATCACTGGAATTTATATGGGGGATAGGGAACACAAGATTTCCCTCTACGCGGATGATGTGGTGCTCTTTCTTACTCAACCAGACACCTCCATACCCGCACTCATGCAAGAATCTGCTGATTTTGGCCGGGTCTCAGGCTTTAAAATTAACATTCACAAGACACAAGGTCTTAGCCTCACCATACCTAGAGCTGACCTAGGGCGATTAAAATAGACTTTCCCTTTGGGTGGGCCGACTCGGGTGTCCCTTATCTGGGCCTCCAAATATTCTCTACGCTTGATCGCACGGTACGCGAGAACTATGGCACCCTACTGACCAACACCCGGGCCGCTCTCCAGCATTGGAGACAAATCACACTGTCTTGGCTGGGTAGGCTAGCCACCGTCAAGATGACTATATTGCCCCGTATACTGTATATAATGCAAACTCTCCCGCTGCAGCCCCCCCCCAGGCACTCGCCAAACTGCAGCACCTCTTAGTGGATTCCGTCTGGGGTGGGAGAAAAGCTTGCATGGCACGCCAACAAACTTATTTGAAACAAGCGGATAGTGGCCTGGGATTTACCCACTTAGTGCGTTACTATTAAGCGGCCCAATTACGATATATGGTCGAATGGTACAGGCCAATGTCCGAAAAGGATTGGTGCTTCATTGATCGGGCAATAGCAGGCATACATATGTGGAAGGTTCCATGGCTACCCAGACGCTACCGCCCAGTGGGGGTATACATCTCCCCGGTGTTGAGAGCCGCGATGACTCCGTGGGACAGGGTTCAGGTGGCACAAGGTCTATCTACTCCCACATCCCCATTGACCCCTTTCATAGGCCACCCAGAGTTTCCACTGGCGCCTCATGGACAAAGCTACCTCACATGGCAAGAAGCTAACTGCAAGAGGGTGGGAGATCTCTTTGATGAGAACGGGATAATGGATTTCCCCCAGCTGTCCGCGGGATACGTTCTCCCTAAAACAACATATTGGCAATACCTTGCCCTAAGACACTGGGTGACACAACCGAATGTTACGATACATGCAGGGCGCCCCTTAACGAAATTTGATAAATGGTTTATAACCAGAACTTCGGACAAACGTTTATTATCAGACATATACGCCTTTTTAATTACACCCACACAGCGAAGTAAGACATAAGCGCAGCGTAGATGGGAGACAGAATGCGCGCAGAACTTTTCCCCAAAAGAATGGCAGGACATCGTACACAGAGCTAGAGCCTCCTCTTGTAGCACGGCAGGCAAGTAGATTTTCCTCAAAATAGCGCATTACTGGTACTATACCCCAGACAGGGTGGCGCGTTGGGAACCAGGGGCAGATGCTCACTGCTGGCGCCACTGCGGCCAAATAGGCACCTTGACCCATCTGCTGTGGGAATGCCCCAAGACACAGCCCTTTTGTGACTCCATACTACCTGACAAACGCTACATACGACACCGACATGCCACGATTTCCAAGTTACATATTACTAGGCCTTCCGAATGCCTTAAAATACCCCCTGAGATCATGCCGGGGAAGAGCTATTACGCTGGCTTTGGGGGCGGCCAAACAAGTGCTATTGACCAAGTGGGGTAAAGAGGGCGTCCCGACCAGGTTAGATTGGCTACATAAGTTATGGGAGGTGGTAGGAATGGAAAAGATAACGGCCAGCATATCGCACAGACTCCCCCGTTTTGACAAAACCTGGAAATCCACATTGGAGTTCTTATCCACTGAATTTAACGAACTTACATGCCCCATGTACTTGCGTGTGCACGGACTTACCAGAGATCCCTCCCAGGACCCGAAGATACCCCAGCAGCAGGAACGCAAGCCACAAGAAGATGCCCACTAGAGACACAAGACAATAGCCAGTGCTGGTCTCCTCACTCCCCCCCTACTTTCTTTCTTCCTCTTTCTTTCCTAGTCAATCTCCTTCCTTTCCTTATCCATTCTATGATGTTTTCCCACCGGCCTGTAGGTTGTGATTTTTGTTCTGAAAATACAATAAAAAGATGTAAACCATAAAACTTGTTGCCCTCCCCTAATCCTACCACTGCCACAGAAGAAAGCAGATTCTTCCGTGGCAGTGGTAGGATTAGGGGAGGGAAGTCCAATGTCTGGTGAAGTATCTAGCAAACACAGCAAACACAAGGAGATGATGTACGGAGTGCTGAAACTTTTCAACCACTCACCCTCAGTCACAGACATGGATTTAATCAATCGTTCTTTTGCTCACAATACCACCCCAGTCTGAACCCAGCCATATGCAGATCTGTCTTGACCCTGTTCCTCATGGGAACAGTCCAGACCGAACTACCAGGCCAGGTCCTACCTGGATCGGAAACGAGCATCCTGGGACCAGTTTCAGGGTTTCACCCCTCATCAGCCAGGCTAGCTTGAATTCAGTGGCACATCGAGCAAGGGACCCACATCTAGGCATACCCTTGGCCACTTAGGGCAAACATAGCAAACACAACAAGATTATAGACGGAGTGCTGAAACCTTTCAACCACTCACCCCCAGTCAAAGACCAGGGTTTAATCCATCATTCTTTTGCTCACTATGCCACCCCAGTTTGGATCCAGTATCTAAACCACTGACATCCAGTAAATCCAAAAAGGAGTTATCATAAGGTCTCATCTTCAGGATTATTATAATCATAATGGTGTTCTGGGTCTGAATTGGAATAGCGGATTGTTTGCAACACTTATGGGCAGTGGTGATGTCAGTGGCAGCATCAAAACTCGGGCTAGCACAGGTGGTCGCAGTGCTGAAGGGGACATCGAATTTGCAGCGGAGCTAGATTCGGTGGAGCCAAGCTCAAAGATGGGGCCTGTCTCGGCTCAAGGTCAAGCAGCACAGTCGGGGATGGATGCTCCGGCAGTAACCTGACTGGAGGCTGCTTTAGATCTATCGGGCCTGAAAGTGGTCTAGAGGGATACGGAGGAGTACAAATAAATGTTGAATAAGGCAGTGTTCAGCTCAGAGAGCTAAAGTAGAGTTGACAATGGCCTGGGGAAGTCAGTGCGCATCGGAAGCAATATCGGAATCGGTTCCGAAGGGAGGGAGCAATGTCACGGCCTAGTGGTACTCGAGGCTTCACGCAACTCCTAGTGGTCAGAGTGGTAGGATGAAGGAGAGCAGTGTTTGGATTTCTTGTATTTTTAGACTTCTTTGACTTATCTGAACTTTGTGATGTTGAAAGTGATTGATCGTGAGGTCAGCCTCGGAAGTGGGAGAGTGTTGACACCCTCGACTTCGACCAGTCCATCTTCGACTTCCTTCAGAGATCTGCGTCAGCAAGTTTGACTTCAAGTTTGTGGATGGGCTTTGATTTCATTTTCACACTGCAGTCAAATGACGCCAAGTTGTGTTTGGAGCCAAAACACCAGAAGCAGATTTTTGAGGGAATTCCGTCAGGCTGACAGGATTCAATGAAACTCCAGATCTTTGTTGGAAGGCCTGAAGAGAACGGACATCAGCGCGCGGAGGTGGAACAGATATATTGGCCCCAATGTCACATCTAGGGCAAGACGGATCTGACACTGAGCTGCACAAACCCACCTACTGATGCATAAGGGTATTGCTAATGAAAATTCTCCAGATTCAGTCTGGTGCTTGGTGGCATGCACAAGGTGAAGAATCTGAAGCAAGAAGTCTATCAGAAAGAGTTGGTTTTGAGTGGAATAGTTGATCTGTCCGTGTTGAGTTTTGGAGCCTTTCCTGTTGCAGGCGCTGGGGTCACCCACACAAGTGGAGCATTGTTTTTGTCAGGACAAGAGTGGAATGCTGGGTGGTAGGAAATATGAGGATCACTACAGCTTCCAGAACTTTATCTCACAAATATTTGGTCAGAGTTTGAGGTTTGAAACACATTGAGGGTAAGCAACGGTAAGAGGAATCCATGTAAGCTAGATCTTGGTCTCCCCCACACCCCTGGGTGTCTAGTTTCCAGAAATGTTTTGGTTTGTTAGGTTTTTGTTGGTGGCGGGCAAGCCCAGACCCAAAATCCCCAGCTACCCACCTTCGAAAAAAGGGTATAAATATTTGATCTGTTCATTTTGTGTTTTGGGAGCCTTTCCTGTTGCGGGTGCTGGACCCACCCACAAGATATGTAACAAAGAACACTTCTCCAAAACCAATTATTTAGTATGCAGCATTATGTCCAAGGTAAAATTACAATTGTCCAACAGACCAATGGTTTTCAATTTTTATTATTCAAAAATATACAATATTTATAAATCATGTTTTTCTTTTATAGAATATATATACATTTCATTATAAAAAATACACCAAAGAATAAATACTTAACATATTAAGTGTTGAGGAGCCCCACCAACATTACAATGCAATTGACATATTGTACATAGATTAATTAATAAAACATAACAAAAAACATAACATTGTCAAAACAAATAAACAGTAGACAAACCATATTAACAAAAAGCATTTACAATGCAATAGGTCTCGCATTGACGCGAGTTTGAGCTATTGGCATTGCAAATAACAATGTCTTTTATTTTTGTTTTCTTTTTAAAAACATAAATAAAAGGCATTGTACATAAATTAATAAAAACATAGCACATTGTCAAAACAAATAAACAGTAGACAACAAACAATATTAACAAAAAGGAGAATACACAAACACACTAGAACAAAATTCAATATATGCCCAGTCGATCAAATCATTAATCATACATGTTTCAAAAAGAAAAGCGCCGACACGCGTTTCGGAAGTGGCACATAAATAGAGAATTCCTTCATCAGGGCGCTGGGAATACAAATAGTTCAGTGGCTATAAGCCATCTATAAAACATGCACTGTTGCTGAATATGTTGTGCAGGGGGCTCTGTGTCAACACATGTCACCAATGGTTTGCTGGGCATGAATTTGAAAGGGCTCTGCAGATAGGGTCTTCAAATGGTCACTTCTTCGAATGACATATATACATCTAGGGAGCAGTCCCTTATGACGTGTTTAATTCCGTGGGTCAGTCAGGATAGAATACGATGGCATAGAACTAGTCCCCATGCTCCGTAGTCACTTCAAAATGGGTCTTGACTAACAAATACGGGAGTCCCAGCCGTGACTATATCACCGTAAACTGCCGAAATGAATTGCTCCACATGCAATGTGAGTAGTCGGGGTCAAAACTAATATAATCAGATAATGAAGAAAATTATTAAAAATTCATAAGGCACCCTCCGCATCCAGCCCAGCAACGAAGTACCGGCGTCCAACCAAGGTAAGATGCTTCATTATCTGATTATATTAGTTTTGACCCCGACTACTCACATTGCATGTGGAGCAATTCATTTCGGCAGTTACGGAGATATACTGACCCACGGAATTAAACACGTCATAAGGGACTGCTCCCTAGACGTATATATGTCATTCGAAGAAGTGACCATTTGAAGACCCTATCTGCAGAGCCCTTTCAAATTCATGCCCAGCAAACCATTGGTGACATGTGTTGACACAGAGCCCCCTGCACAACATATTCAGCAACAGTGCATGTTTTATAGATGGCTTATAGCCACTGAACTATTTGTATTCCCAGCGCCCTGATGAAGGAATTCTCTATTTATGTGCCACTTCCGAAACGCGTGTCGGCGCTTTTCTTTTTGAAACATGTATGATTAATGATTTGATCGACTGGGCATATATTGAATTTTGTTCTAGTTTGTTTGTGTATTTTCCTTTTTAGGTCTCGCCTAGCGTTGCTGCGCACATGCGCAGCTCGCTTGGCGAGATTTATTGCTTAGAAGGACTTTCAGAAGAGGGCTTTAAGCCCCGCCCCTCATTTTCATTGGCTGGCGTCACCGTTTATGCTAAACGGTGGCCTGCCATTGGAAATGAGGGTTTTTGGTTGCCGTCCTTTGGCTTGCGATCCGGACTGGGTGGCCTGCTTCACGGCTGTCGTG
This sequence comes from Calotriton arnoldi, assembly GCA_963921515.1. Taxonomy (NCBI): domain Eukaryota; kingdom Metazoa; phylum Chordata; class Amphibia; order Caudata; family Salamandridae; genus Calotriton; species Calotriton arnoldi. The sequence continues at coordinate 1,628,701 of CAWUFW010000964.1, forward strand.
AAGCACTTTCTTATCTTTATGGGGCCATGTGTTTAAACACCTGGCCCCATAAAGTCAAGAGATCCCCATGCTCCGGCGCGATCCTCTTTTGCTTTCGGGACCGCGCTTGTCTTCATTATCTCACGAGACACCGTCAAATTCACGAGTTCAGGTGTCCGTTGTACAAACACCTCTTGCATTTGGTTAAAGACTATAATGCTGCATTATACATAATACAAATCTATGCCACAGATAGGGTACCATGACAACTGACTCAAATCACTGGTGACGTCGTCATGGTGGATGGAGGGCATCAGTGTTTCTAAGTTGATGTTAAAAAAACAGTCTGTTTTTAGAAGTGCTTCTCAATGCCTTGGTATAATCTGCAGTACTAAGGTGAAACGATTCCTCGTGTTAATAAACAGACTGTTTTTGAATTCTGAACAGACTCTGGCTTTTATTTACATGACATCGTTTGCGTGATGTACATGCCAAATATTTTCGGTGCACGGACTCTCTGAGGCAAGCCCGGCTTTTCAACGCTCGGCTCTGGCTCCCTCTATTAACTTGTCGACCCGGCCACCTCTGATGTTATACCGTTTACACCCCTCCCCCGACCCCCTCCCCACTACCATCCCCCACTTCACCTCGGAATCCAGTGTGGTATGCTCTCAAAGGTAGAATCCTGCCTGCAGCCCTCTGCCCCTCCACCCCGCCGCTCCCCCAGCAGTGTGCACGTTCAGTGCCAGTCCGCAACGCTCTGCCCCCAGCGGCGTGCACGTTCAGCGCCAGCCTGCAGCCCACCTTCCCCAGTGGTGTGCACGTTCAATGCCAGCCTGCAGCCCTCTGTCCCACAGCAGCGTGGAAGCTCATTGGCAGCCCGCAGCCCTCTCCGCCCCCCACCCCCAGCAGTGTGCACGTTCAGTGCCAGCCTGCAGCCCTCTGCCCCCAGCGGTGTGCACTTTCAGTGCTACCCGCAACCCTCTGGCCCCAGCAACCTGCACGTTCAGTGCCAGCCTGCAGCCCTCCTTCCCCAGTGGTGTGCAAGTGCAATGCCGTGACAGCCCGCAGCCCTCTGCCCCTCCTACCCCAGTGGTGTGCACGCTCAGTGCAGCCCGCAGTCCTCTGCCCCCCCTCCCTCCCCCAGCGGTGTGCACGCTGTAAACGGTACTCTACTGCACCTCACCGCCCTGCACAGAATCCTCCGGGCGGCAGAAGACCAAGCCCCCCACCCCTCCCCTGCGGTATGGCTTCACTCAACGAGTTACTGATAAAACTACCAATGTCAACACCCAGACAGAGCAGAGCAAGCATCACCGCCCAAAGAAAATAACTTTCCCTCCCACAGTACAGCAAGTTTCACCACCCAGACAGACTGCACGCATTCCCGTCCGCACAAGAGGAAACTTCTCCACCCAGACAAACAGCACGTATTACCGCCCGCACAAGAGCAAACTTCACCACCCAGACAAACAGCACGTATTCCCATCCGCACAAGAGCAAACTTCTCCACCCAGACAAACAGCACGTATTACCGCCCGCACAAGAGCAAACTTCACCACCCAAACAGCACATATTACCGCCCGCACAAGAGGAAACTTCACCACCCAGACAAACAGCACGTATTACCGCCCGCACAAGAGCAAACTTCACCACCCAGACAAACAGCATGCATTCCCGTCCGCACATGAGCAAACTTCACCACCCAGACAAACAGCACGTATTACCGCCCGCACAAGAGCAAACTTCACCACCCAGACAAACAGCATGCATTCCCGTCCGCACACGAGCAAACTTCACCACCCAGACAAACAGCACGTATTACCGCCCGCACAAGAGCAAACTTCACCACCCAAACAGCACGTATTACCGCCCGCACAAGAGCAAACTTCACCACCCAGACAAACAGCAGGCATTACCGCCCGCATAATAGCTAATTTCACCACCCAGACAAACAGCACGTATTACCGCACGCATAAGAGCAAACTTCACCACCCAGACAAACAGCACGTGTTACCTTCCGCAGTATAGCCAACTTCCTCACCCTGAAAAGCCGCACACTGTACCAACTGCCCAAAGCAGCGGAATCACCCGTGCATACAAGAGCCAAATGTGCTAGCAGACAAAACAGAGCAAGCTGCACCACCATTTCAGAGGGCAGATTACTGTAGAAATGAAGCATGGCAGCATCGGAAGAAGCGCCTTTTCTACAGATGTATGGCTGCTGTCACCCATTGTGCTGCTGGAATTTAGCCTGCCTAGAATGGGGGAGGTGTGTGTGTGTGTGTGTGCGTGTGTGTTGTGTGTGTGTGTGTTGTGTGTGTGTTGTGTGTGTGATGTGTGTGTGATGTGTGAGTGATGTGTGTGTGATGTGTGTGTGATGTGTGTGTGATGTGTGTGTGATGTGTGTGTGATGTGTGTGTGATGTGTGAGTGATGTGTGAGTGATGTGTGTGTGATGTGTGTGTGATGTGTGTGTGATGTGTGTGTGATGTGTGTGTGATGTGTGTGTGATGTGTGTGTGATGTGTGATATGCCTCCCAGACTATAATGTAAGGTTGGGCCTTGGGTCTAACACGGTTTGTCCTGGAAGTTTGCCCTTCCAGTACGCACTACTAGACTGCCTGCTTTATATTATAGCACCTATGCAAAGTTAAACAAGCATTTGCAATGCAATAGGTCTCGCAGTGACGCGAATTTAAGCTATTGGCATTGTAAATTACAATGCCTTTTATTTATGTTTTTAAAAAGAAAACAAAAATAAAAGACATTGTTATTTGCAATGCCAATAGCTCAAACTCGCGTCAATGCGAGACCTATTGCATTGTAAATGCTTTTTGTTAATATGGTTTGTTGTCTACTGTTTATTTGTTTTGACAATGTGTTATGTTTTTTGTTATGTTTTATTAATTAATCTATGTACAATATGTCAATTGTTCATTGTAATGTTGGTGGGGCTCCTCAACACTTGATATGTTAAGTATTTATTCTTTGGTGTATTTTTTATAATGAAATGTATACATATTCTATAAAAGAAAAACAATTTATAAATATTGTATATTTTTTAATAATAAAAATTGAAAACCATTGGTCTGTTGGACAATTGTAATTTTACCTTGGACATAATGCTGTATACTAAATAATTGGTTTTGGAGAAGTGTTCTTTGTTACATATCTTGTTGTTTTCCCTGCTCTCTTCTCCTTACATATCGATTTTTCCAGGGACCCTCTAGTTTACTTAATGCTGGACCCACCCACACACAGGACTCCCTGGTTGGCGGCTGAGCTAGGGTACAAATTCCGCAGCTAAGCACACTGTTAAAAAAGCATTGATTTTGCGGAGTAAAATGTTATCTCTCCAGGCTGGATTTTTAAGTCTTTTGTGTTGCAGGCACAAGGCCCAGCAAGCAAGAGGGGTACCGTTTTTATCAGATGTGTGGGAGATTGGTTGGTACATGACGAAAAATCATAAGCTGCAGTTCAGTTGTTGGTTCTAGGCTTCACGTGTTTTGGAAAACATAGAAAACTAATATATCTTTATAGCTAGTATGGTCTGATGTACTAACGGTGTATTGCTTTTGTAAACTGCCAACTGTGGCAAAAAAGTACAGATGGAAAGGTTGCCATCAATTGCAATTTTTTTCTGCCCATTTTTTTTTTTAGTTCACCAATTAGTTTCTTCGGAAAAACCTTCAGGCATCTACAAAAATGATCCCTTGTTTAATTCAGAATTTTGTCTCCTTTTCAGAAATGTATTAATATCTGGGATCACCTAATAGTTTCACATCTATTTCCACCACACATTTCAAATAGATTGAAGCCACAAAAAAGTAAGAAAATTGACTACCTCTTTAAAAAATAAAACACAAACCCTGGGATAAACTAATGTTTTTGATACAACTCTTGTTCCAGGAAGCTGGGAAGAGATGTGATCCTAGCACAGCAAACCTTTCATTGATGCCCTTTTTTTTTTTTTAGAAACAAAAGTATGTTTTATAATACAGCAGGTTTTCCCCAATTCTCTCCATACAAAAAAAACCCCCACAATTAAGATATACTTAGCTATTTTCTCAGTGACGCCCTGAAGAATCCACAGGATGATGGAAAATAAGGACTCAAATCTGGCATGTATAAATGTGGGGGAAAAGCTTCTGAAGGCATCAGCGCAAAGTACACAAAATATTTTTAAAAAGGGCTCAGCACGAGGGGGAGGTGGGATTTAGATGTAAAAGCTTCAGCAGCTAAGGAGTTAATGAACAAGTTACTTACCTTCGGTAACGATATATCTGTAAGAAACATTAGTTAGTTATAGATTCCTTACCTTAGAATTACCCCCAGGCGTCAGACTGGCTCCGGAAAGTTTTTTCGTTAGCAGTACATCTGCGCGTCGGAAGGTGGCGGTCGGCTCCGCGTCCGTCGTCGGCGTCGTGGTCGCCGGGATGACGTCGCGGCAGTTACTTAGACGCCGCCCTTGCGCGCTGACATCAGTTCTGTACACGACTTTCCACGCCAGAAACGCAGAGCCATGCAAGACACTGACCACTGGTGCACAAAACTAGGGCCCTGAAAGGATGTCCTTAACCCTAGAAATCAGTTCGCAGAACGGGGAGGATGGGTGGGGCGGTAAGGAATCTATAACTAACTAAAGTTTCTTACAGATATATCGTTACCGAAGGTAAGTAACTTGTTCATCTGAAAGAAACACGTTAGTTATAGATTCCTTACCTTAGAATAGATACCCCAGCAATACCAACCCCGGTGGTGGGTCTGCGAACCAAGATCACATCAGAAAATCCTGGAGAACAGAACGGCCAAAGAAGCAGTCTCTCCGGACTTGGCTGTCCAGGCAGTAGTGTTTGGTGAACGTGTGCAACGATGCCCACGTAGCCGCCTGACAGATGTCGTTCAGAGGAACTCCTCTCCCCAAGGCAGTAGTGGCTGCCGTCGCCCTGGTGAAATAGGCGCGTAGCCCCACTGGAGGCTCCTTTTTAGCCAGAGAATAGCATACTTTTATACACAAAACGACCCATCGAGAAATGGTCCGCTTGTGTACGGCCCGACCTTTCTTGGCGCCCACGTAGCCAACAAAGAGTTGGTCGTCCACCCGGAACGGTTTTGTGCGATCCAGATTGAAGGAAAGCGCACGTTTTGGGTCCAGGCGGTGGAGCCTCTCTTCTTGTTTCGGAGGATGCGGAGGCGGAAAGAAGGTGGGCAAAGTGATATTCTGCCCGATGTGGAAGGCAGTGACAACCTTGGACAGGAAGGATGGACGAGTTCTAAGGACAACTTTGTCCGGATGTACAGAGAGAAAAGGAGGCTTAGAAGAAAGCGCCTGGAGCTCACTCACTCGCCTGGCAGATGTGATGGCCACCAGGAACGCAGTTTTGAGAGTTAAGAGCCGTAAGGGACAGTTATGAAGCGGCTCAAAGGGAGCACACATTAAATAAGTTAACACCATGTTCAAGTCCCACTGAGGCATAACGAAGGGAATAGGAGAAAAAAGGTGAGTTATGCCTTTCAAGAAGCGGCTTACAACTGGGGACTTGAAAAGGGAAGGCTGATCTGGAAGCCAAAGGAAGGCAGAGATGGCCGAAAGATAGCCCTTGATAGTGCCCAGAGCAGAGCCCTGCTGGGCTAGAGAAAGAAGAAACAAGAGGACTTCAGAAAGAGGGGCAGAAAGGGGATCCACAGCCTTTGCTGTGCACCATGCCACAAACTTGTTCCACCGGCAGGCGTACACCGTCTTAGTGGAGGGACGCCTGGCTGCCAAGATTACTTCACAGACTTCAGGAGGCAGGTCGAAAGACGTCAACTGCCGCCGCTCAATCTCCACGCAAGGAGGTGGAGGCTGGACAGGTTCGGGTGGAGGACCGTCCCCTGCTGCGACAGAAGATCCTCTCGAAGAGGCAGCCTGATCGGAGGATCGATGGCCATGTTGAGCAGCTCGGGATACCAGACTCTTCGTGCCCAATCCGGAGCCACAAGAATAACTTGGGCCCGGTCGTGCCTGATCTTCTTCAGCACTCTGGGCAGAAGTGGTATAGGCGGAAAGGCGTACAACAGACCGCAACTCCACTCGCGACGAAAAGCGTCGCCTAGCGAGTGCCGCCTTGGAAATTCCAACGCGCAGAATTGCTGACATTGCGCGTTCTCTTCGGTGGCGAATAGATCTAACCAAGGCTCTCCCCATTGTTGAAAGAGACCTTGCACCACCTCAGAGTGAAGACGCCATTCGTGATCCATCATGCACCTACGGCTGAGTTCGTACGCCCTGCGTTCAGGGAACCTGCCAGGTGTTGAACCACCAGGGATATGCCCTGATGTTCCAGCCATGTCCAGAGGGCCTCTTGACATAGGGTCCACGACCCCACCCCGCCCTGTTTGTTGCAGTACCACATGGCGGTGGTGTTGTCCGTGAACACCTGCACTACTCTTCCCCGGACAGAGGGAAGGAATGCCTTCAGTGCAAGACGAATCGCCCAGAGTTCCAGAAGGTTGATGTGTAGCCCGGACTCCGCCGGAGACCAGAGGCCTCTGATCTCCGCCTCTCCCATGTGGCCTCCCCATCCCAGAAGGGACGCGTCCGTCACCACAGTGTGGTCTGGTTGGGGAAGGGCGAGGGTTCTGCTTTTGGCCCAATCCTGGTTCGTGAGCCACCACTGCAGTTCACATGCAGTGCCCTCCGAGATCTGGACGCAATCGGACAGATTCCCCTGATGCTGCGCCCACTGGAACTTCAGGTCCCACTGCAGAGCCCGCATATGCCACCTGGCAAGATCCACCAGCAGGATGCAGGAGGCCATGAGGCCCAGCAGCCTCAGAGACATTCTGACCGAAACCCGGGATAGAGGCTGAAAGATCGGAATCATAGCCTGAATATCCCAGACTCGCTGTTCGGGAGGATAGACCCGAAACCGCGTCGTGTCCAGAACCTTTCCGATGAAGAGGAACTTCTGAGAGGGAATCAGGTGTGACTTCGGCACATTGATGGAGAACCCCAGTGAAGGCAGGAGGTCGGCCGTAGTCTGGAGGTGGGAGACAACTGCCTGGGGCGAGCCCGCCTTCAACAGCCAGTCGTCGAGATAGGGGAAGACTGAAACCCCTTATCTGCGCAGATGAGCTGCGACCACCGCCATCACTTTCGTGAACACCCGAGGGGAGCTGGTAAGGCCGAAGGGGAGGACTGTAAATTGAAAATGCTCGTGGCCTACCGTGAACAGTAGGTAACGCCGGTGGGCCAGCAGGACGGGGATGTGAAAATAAGCGTCCTGCAAGTCCAACGCTACCATCCAGTCTTGCAGGTCGAGGGCAGACAAGACCTGAGCGAGCGTCAACATCTTGAACTTCTCCTTCCGGAGGAAGCAGTTGACGTTCCTGAGATCCAAGATAGGACGCAGGCCCTTGTCCTTCTTGGGGACCAGAAAGTAGTGGGAGTAGCAACCACGACCTGCTTCTGGGACAGGAATGCGCTCGATGGCTCCCTTGGCCAAGAGTGCCAAAACTTCCTGTTGGAGAAGGCCCAGGTGATCCTCCGACATGCGGTGGTATTGAGGTGGCACGGCTGGAGGGGTAGTCTCGAAGGGGAGGGAGTAGCCGCTTCGGACTATTTGCAAAACCCACCTGTCCGACGTGATGGTGCGCCAGTGGGGGAGGTGATGGCGAATCCTGCCGCCCACTGGCGTTTGATGGGCCTGAAAGGTCGGACTAGGAGGGTTTGGAGGCTGATGCGGAGGGGGGGCTGGTGGACTGGCCCGCCCGCTGGCCCCCGGAATCACGACGGTTGTTTCCACATCCCCGGCCGCGCAAAGGTTGGGTAACTTGCTGCGGCCTGTGGCTCTGGGCGGGACGTAGCGGGGCACCCCTTCCGTAGCCATGAAAGGGGCGAAAAGCAGACTGCGCAGGGCGGGTGGAGAGGCCCAAGGACTTGGCCGTAGCCCGGGAATCCTTGAAACGCTCTAGAGCGTCGTCTGCTTTGTCGCCAAAAAGGCGACGGCCATCAAAGGGCATGTCCATCAAGGTGTTCTGGACATTCCCTGAAAAGCCAGTCGACCTCATCCAGGAGTAGCGACAAAGTGCTCCCGACGTTGAAATGGTCCTGCCCAGAGAGTTGGCAGTATCCAGCCCACAACGTATGGCAAACTTCGCTGCATCCCTCCCAGCGGCAACAGCCTGGGAGAGCACTGTCCGGGCCTCCTCCGGACACTGAGGCAGCACCTGCGCCACCGTATCCCACACCGAGTGGGAATAACGGCCCAAGAGACATGCGGTGTTTACCGACCGCAGTCCTAAGCTGGCGGAAGAGAAGATTTTCTTCCCAAGGTGGTCCAGCTTCTTGGATTCCCTTTCCGGGGGAGCGGTAGGGAATGGGCTTTTGGAAGTGGAGGCTTCGACTACCAAGCTCTCTGGGGGAGGGTTTCGGAGAGGAAAGTGGGGTCGCCTGGGGCCTGGCGGTGGCGTCGGGCAATCATCCTGTAGACGGGAGCCCCCGTGTTGGGCCTGGACCACGTGCCCAAAAGGACGTCGGTGAGGGCCTCATTGAACGGCAGCAAGGGCTCCGAAGAGCTCGCAGCCAGCTGAAGCACCTGTCAGGAGGTTAGTCCTGACCGCCACCGTAGGAAGCTCGAGGTTGAGAGCCTCGGCCGCCCTACGCAACACCACTGCGTATGATGCTCCCTCCTCCGTAGCCACAGTAGGAGGAGACAACATACCAAGGTCAGGGGAGGTGTCCAAGCCACTGGCATCCCCCAGTTCCTCTCTCCAGTCCTGTTCACTGTCCAACTGGTCAGTCAAAGGGTCACCTGACCCCTCCCAGTCCTCCTCCTCTGGGTTCCATTCTGGTTGAAAAGGGACCCCAGGAGTGAACATGGGCACAAAAACCCCTCTCGGCGCCGGATCCGGCGTTGGGCGACGCTGGTCCGGCTCCACGTCGGGATGGAGGCCGGGGTAGACGCCGGCCAGGGGCCGACCGGCGTCGAACGCTGCAGTGGTGCCGGCGGAAGCGGCGCCGGTGGAGGCGTAATGAGGTCAACCGGCGCCGATCCGGATCCAGGCCTGGATCCAAGGGGGGCCTGCGGCACCGGAGCCGACGGCGGAGAAGGCCTAGGCCCCCCAACCGAGTCCACGCCGGCGGGTTCGGTCCGCCCAAAGATGGCATGCATCGCATCGTAGAACGTACGAAGCTGGGCGGGAGTCGCTCCGGGTCCCGGAAAGGGAGGGAAACGCAGAGTCGACTCGTCGGGAGCCGTGGGAGGGGCACCACCCGCGTCCCTCGTCGGAGCGGCCGCCCGACGAGAAGTCGAAGGGCAACAGTGCTTCTTCGACTTCTTCTTATGCTTCGACTTACCCGACCCAGAGTGCGAAGACTTCAAAGACTTGGACAAATGGTGATGGCTCCGCGACCGTTCCCTCGACCTCCCTCGCGACCGGGAACGGCGCGGAGCCGACTGCAGGTGCTCAAGCAGCTTTCGGGACCGCTCCCGCAAAGCCTTCGGCGCCATCGACCGGCAGTCGGAGCACGACTTAGGGTCGTGGTCGCGCTCCAGGAAAAAGAGACACGTGCGGATCCGTCACCGACATCATCCGATGACAGGAACCGCATGGCTTGAAGCCGGGCATCCCTTGTGCACCTTAGGAGTCGAAGACTCGAAAAAGATGTCGACTAAAGTCGAGAAAAAGTCAGTCAAAAAATGACTGGAGGTACCGCTCTTCCCGGATCTGCACTGGCTGGCCCGGAAAAAGAAAAAAAAACTGACATCAGCGCGCGAGGGTGGCGTCTAAGTAGCTGCCGCGACGTCATCCCGGCGACCACGACGCAGACGACGGACGCGGAGCCGACCGACGCCACTTTCCGTTCGCAGAGTTATTGCTGACGAAAAAACTTTCCGGATCCAGTCTGACGCCTGGGGGTAATTCTAAGGTAAGGAATCTATATCCAACGTGTTTCTTTCAGATAGTATCCGTTGTGGATTTTAATATGCCTTTGAGCATGGGAAGTTAACGGATGGACCACTCTGTTTTAGACAAGGTTTTCAGGAGGTACTCGTCCTCTACCATATATAACTTAACCTGGTCGTATTGAGCAGACCACTGTATTACGCCATGATAAGGAAAGCATCTGGTGGGGACAGCCTGACGGGGTACAGTTCAAGATCTGAGTCATTTTGGGGGGCAGCTACATAGTCCTCACTGTCCTTTGGCATGAAGAGTTCTGGTCTGGATCCTGAGAGTAGGAGGGACTGCCTACATCAGAGTTTGTGTCCTGTGATCAGGTGGCGGGGAATGTGGGGACACATGAGGTGTTGGCGGAAGGGGTATGGAAGGCAGTGTTTGAAATAATGTAGGGCCATCAGTCACATGCATAACTCTTAGGGTTTGATGGTGAGGAGGTGGGAAATGGGATCTTCCTCAAAGGCATGGTACCTCTTCTACGGTATGGGGGCGACACCTGGAGCTAGAGGCCTGGAGAATATATTGTTAGTTTCTAGGTCAATGATCCGTTTTTTCTGGGTTTCATCAAGGACATCAGCCAGTACCTCAAAAATGTGCCCATCTGAGGTGTTTGACTTCATCAGAAGGGGCTTGGGTGTCGACTTGAAGGCCTGGATGTCTTTGTTCTTCAGCATCAACTTAGGCTGTGAGGTGGGCTTTTCGCGGGCCTGGTGCCAAGGTGTCGGTGACAAACAGAGTGAGGCTGAGGCTTTGGTGCAGACGGAGGCTGCAGCTTTGGCAGAGAGTGAGGCTTTTCAGTGCTTAGGCAGTGAGCTGGTGATTGTGCTGGATGATGGTTGGTGCCCTTGGCTGTGCTCAATGTCAAGCCAACCTCGGGAGGTGTGGACCTAGAAGGTTTGGGCTTATTCCAGCTGGGCTCGATTCCCAACTCTTAGTCATTCGGTGCTTGCAGGTTTGAAACTGCCCTTGATGCACAGCTGCTGCACGTGGTGTAACCTTGATTATTGGTCCCAAAGGTGATGTCTGCTGTGGTGTCTGCTTAAGAAACTTCCTCAATGTTGGTCATCTCAGAGAAATGGGCCTTGAGTTCTTCTTGTTCCCGACCAATGGGGATGTAGGAAGGGTCGGCCTCTTCCCTTCGACACCAGGGGCCATATTATACATATTTACCTGGGGATGGAACGGGCATGTGCACCCACTTTCTGCACCCCCGGGGGTCACAACAGCATTTTGCAACATCAAAAGCATGGTTCCCAACCTAGAGAGTGTGGGCAAAGTATGCCGCACTCTCCCGGGCAAGGAACCACAGTGCCCCGGGAGGAGGCTCCCTGGGACAGTGAAGTATTGGGCCCTGTAAAATGGGGTCCCCATGGCCGATAGAGACTCAAGGATCTGGGAGAGTGGCCCCCTCCTCTTTTATAATAAAGTTTGCCCTGTGGGTATGGGGTCACTGGGGCCTCAAAGATGCAAGGGGAGGCTCGTGCTTCATCCCCCCCGCCCCAAAGTATTGATTCATTCCCAGGGGATGGGGTCCCCTGGGTTTGTAGAAGGCTGGAGGAGGGGGCCGCTTGCCCCCATCCCCTTTTCATTAAATGGCAGACCTCTTAAGGATTTGTTTTTTACCCGGGGCAGGGCATCCTTCCCATGCCCCCTTTTAACTTTTTTTCAACTCATTTTCAGGACAGATGACAGAGTCCAGTAATGGCTGCGGCAACATTTTCTTTCATGTTACAGCCGGCCAATCAAAGCACTCACTCCGCTTAAGCAGGATGGCCCAAGGTGAAAAAAGCCCCCCCGACCAATACGAATGCTCTACTTTTTTTTTTTTTTTTTTTTAAGGTTGAGCCTGAGAGCCTCTTTCTCGAGTCCCTCAAACTCAACCGTCCAGATATACAAACATATTTGTACCTTAATTTCTCAAAAACTACTAAAAAGGACTTGCACCAACCAAAATGCACGCTTTCTGGACCAAGATTTTGCTTCTGGCTAAATTTGGTGCAATTCTGTAGAGCAGATTTTTGTGGTATTGTGTTCCAAAAATGTCTATGGAAAACGAATGGAGATTTTGCATTCTGGTACCCCCCACTTTTTCTCAGCCCCTGCTTGACAGATCACTCCAATTCTTTCTAGTAAGGAGCAGAGAAAAAAAAGAGAGCACTTTTTGGGAAAGTTTAGTCAAACGGCGCCAAAGTTGTCAGCAAACCAAAAAAGGCATTTCCTATGGAAACACAGATCTAACTATAACTACTGAGTGGCAACCACCACTGGGTAATGTTATATATATATTCCATTAGAAAAGCGCTCCACTTTAGGAAATGCCTCACGCAGCGTGTTTTCCTTTCGTTTCTTTATTGGCAGACTGCAGAGTTACAATAACAGCAGTTCAGTCAGTCAGCCCATTGTCACCATACGCGTTTCAGGAATGTTCCCCTTGTTCACTGGCTTGGGCAACAGAGGTCAGGTAAGTAACAGTGACGCCGCTCTTGCAGCGTAATTTTTAAATGCAGCCTCAGTGGGCGTGTTCATTATAGCATTCTGGATCTTGCAGTCCGTCAAATTCAAATCCATAGTGGATACTTCCCCACTTCTCCTCAAATGATTATAATTCCCAAGTGGGTTTGCTTGTAACATACCGCTAAGTAACTCCACATGTTCATAGTCCGCCAACCACTTCACGTTGCTCACATGGCACCACTTCAGTCATCGGTGCCATAGACTCGCACTGTCAGCAAGGGGGCATTTCCGCGACCTAGAGCCGGCCGCATATATTCCATTAGAAAAGCGCTCCACTTTAGGAAATGCCTCACGCAGCGTGTTTTCCTTTCGTTTCTTTATTGGCAGACTGCAGAGTTACAATGCAGCCTCAGTGGGCGTGTGCCATGTGAGCAACGTGAAGTGGTTGGCGGACTATGAACATGTGGAGTTACTTAGCGGTATGTTACAAGCAAACCCACTTGGGAATTATAATCATTTGAGGAGAAGTGGGGAAGTATCCACTATGGATTTGAATTTGACGGACTGCAAGATCCAGAATGCTCTAATGAACACGCCCACTGAGGCTGCATTTAAAAATTACGCTGCAAGAGCGGCGTCACTGTTACTTACCTGACCTCTGTTGCCCAAGCCAGTGAACAAGGGGAACATTCCTGAAACGCGTATGGTGACAATGGGCTGACTGTTTGAACTGCTGTTATTGTAACTCTGCAGTCTGCCAATAAAGAAACGAAAGGAAAACACGCTGCGTGAGGCATTTCCTAAAGTGGAGCGCTTTTCTAATGGAATATATATATATATATATATATATATATACATACATACATTACATACATTACACACACACACACACACACACACACACACACACAATCATACAGAAAGGTTAAAGTGACATCATAGCTAGGTGTTGTAATATTAAAATAACAACGTTTACAAACCAAAAAACACAAATTCACCAGTATGTAACTTGCACCCAGCCATGGCCTTACATATTACATCACTCATGATAAGTTAAATGACACCGAGGACATGCTGCAAAGCGAAAGTAGGACGAACAAGAGGGAGCTTCAACTTCTATAGCTCCTCTTCCCAGAGTCAAAGTTGGGGACACTCCTCTTTCTGATGCTGCTGCCTTGACCCGGGATCAGAACCCTCTGTACCAGCACATTTCACCATACTGCATGGCCTGGGGGAAATTTGTGTCTGCAGGTGAGCAGAGTACCGAACACCGACAACTTGCTAGCTGCCCATGAAAAAAGTTTGCAAATTATTTTTTTCCACAATCCAAGTTTTGATGTCCCTATTTTCTTCCTTTTTTGTCCAATCCAAAAAAAATATAGAAAACAAAAGAAAGTTAGTTGGGGAAAAAAAACAAGAAAAAAACCCAAGGTTCCTGTTAGAACTAGCTTTTTGGGTTTAATAAAAGAAAAAATATATGTTTTCCTTACCTGTCTATTAATGTTAGTATATTCTTATAGTCTGCCATAGAAGGCTATAGATAAAAATAAAAGGCAAGTCTACTGTTATAGGTCCCCCCAAGTCGAAAACCTATAACATCAGATTCGGAAAGCAACCTTTACGTCCCACATCTACAGAGAAGTCACCCAACGCAGGCTGCATGTAAAGTTCATGTGCTGCGTGATTGGGAAAGAGCAAAAAGAACCATATCTACTAAGATATGGCATTGTTCTCTTAGTCCGTTTTTTTATATAGCGCAGCTACTCACCCTTACGGGTCTCAAGGCGCTGGGGGCCGTAGTGGAAATTAAGTGAGCTATTGCCCAGAGTCACATGGTGCTGAGCTGAGCTGCCGCCGGAGCCGGGGATCGAACCGTGAACCCTGTGCTCCGAAGTCAGCTGCCCTGGCCGCTGCACCACACCTGCGCTGTGTCACTTTAGGCGGCCATGCACCAGCACAGATACTTTTGCGTCACAGTGCAAATGTGTCTGCATTGCATAAAGCACAGTTTTTGTACTGAAAGGGGTCCTTTCAGGGCAAAAACTATCCTTTAAGACATATCTCACTTTGTATGTGTGATGTACAATGCAACACACATGCAAAATGGAAAAATTAGGAGAAATGAAAAATATTTTCTATGCTAATCTGGTTTGGCCACCTAAGGAGGGCTTGGGTATCTGGACAGAGTGGGTTGTCCGTGAAGGATTGTGGATAGGGAAAAGACCATGCACAGCAAGGTCCTGCCCATCTGTGTGTGGATAGTGGTCTACAGGAAATTGGCTGTCCACGAAGGTTTCGGCACAGGGCAAAGGCCATACACATTGGCGGTTTGGCCACCAAAGGAGGGATTGAGTGTCTGGAAGGAGTGGGCTGTCAGGGGTTGTGCACAGGGCGAAGACAATGCACGGCAGTTGCTTGCCCACCTGTGTGCTGTTGATTGCCCATGGAAGGGGGAGTTGGATGTCTGCAAAGGGTTAGACACAGGGTGAAGGGTTGTACACTGGGGCTTGGAAAATGCAAGGGATGACAGAACATACTCATATACACTTATAAACATTGCAGCAGGATAAACCAGCCATAAAACGTCATGGGATTAACACCTCGCGGGCTGCCATGCCCGACAAGCAGTCTTTGGCCATTCACAGCGTTGGGCTGACAGCTTGCAGGACAGACCCTGCAGCTAACCACCTGCAGGCGGCCAACACTCTGATGCAAAGGGCCTCCGCCTGTGCACAGCGTAGGGTTGGATGCGTAGGGTCGGATGCATAGCCTGGCCCGTGGCCAGGCCGTGCGCTGAACCACCTGCAGGAGGCCAACCCTCTGCAGCGCACGGCCTTTGGCCATGTGCAGCGTGGAGTGGGGTGGGGTGGGGTGGGATGGCAATACCCCTCATCTTTCTTTTTACACATTTTTTCATTACCATGGTGCTCCAGAAGTACTACCATCAAACGACAACCTCCCTTACCAGTACAGCAAGAACTTGCAAGCCTAAGTTTGTGAAGCTTGCTTTGGTCTCACGGTTCTGTCTCTCCTGCCATAGTGCAGCAGTACCACTCGAGGGTTCTATGGAAGTACCACGGTACCCAGGGTATAACTTCTTTTTGTCATTTTGTCCCTTGGAGGGTCCCTCTGTGTCATCTGTAGAAGTGCCGGGCGGGATGAGGGGGGCAGGGTACCCCTACTCTGCACCCTTCTACATTAGTTCTATTTTACCTTCAGGATACTGAAACCAATTCCCATGTCCTCTAATGGTGCTACAACATTTCTCTTCACGTTCCGTCCAGCTAATCAATCAGATTACTCTGTTCTGCAGGACAGGCTGAAAAAAGAGCCTTCTTGGCCAAACAAAATGTTTAATATTATAGTGTGTGGTACTCCAGCGGGACCAATCTTCCAGATATCACTATAGTTTGAACCCTGATTTCTCAAAAATAGCTGAACAGATTTATACCAAATCACAAAAAACACGCTGAGTAAAGATCTAGCTTTCTGCTAAATTTGGTGCAATTCTGTTCAGTGTTTTTTCTGTATCACTTCCCATAAATTCCAACTGGAATTTACATGATTTGAAACACCCTTTTTTTCTCGGCCCCCACTTAACCGCCTCCCTCAGCCAGAACACACCCACCGACACAACGGACCCAAACGAAGCAGCCAGCAACCTCGCCAAGTGGCTGACCGCCTGCGCCGACGACCTCGCACCACTAAAAAACCCTCCCAGCAGACCCGGAAGCAAGAAAACCCCTTGGTTCACCAACGAACTCAAGGAATCCAAGAAGAACTGCCGCACTCTCGAGAAAACCTGGCGACTCGTCCAGACCACAGACAACAGGACCGCCCTCAAGCACGCCACCCGCAAACACCACCAGCTGATCCGTGCCACCAAGAAGTCGGCACTCAAAGAACGACTGGACAACAACGCCCATGACAGCAAGGAACTTTTCAGCATCGTCAAAGAGTTCTCCAACCCCAGCGCCGGAAACAACGACATCACCCCCTCGCAAGACCTCTGCAACTCACTCTCCGCGTTCTTCCACCGCAAGATCACCGACATACACAACAGCTTCGACGCACAAACAACGCACCCTACCGCCGAACCAATGCCCGCCACCACCACCCTCTGCAACTGGACCCCGATCAACACCGAAGACACCACCCGCACGATGAACTCCATCCACTCCGGATCACCAACCGACCCCTGCCCACACCACGTCTTCAACAAAGCCGACGCCACCATCGCACCCCATCTCCGGGACATCATCAACTCCTCCTTCCACACCGCCACCTTCCCGGAGAGCTGGAAGCACGCCGAGCTTACCGCCCTCCTGAAGAAACCAACGGCGGACCCCACCGACCTCAAGAACTACCGCCCCATCTCGCTCCTTCCGTTTCCGGCCAAAGTCATCGAGAAGACCGTCAACAGACAGCTTGCCGCCTTCCTCGAGACGAATGGATCCCTCGACCCCTCGCAGTCCGGGTTTCGGGCCAACCACAGCACCGAGACCGCCCTTATCGCAGCCACCGACGACATCAGAACCCTAACCGACAACGGGGAAACAGCTGCCCTCATCCTCCTGGACCTCTCCGCGGCGTTCGACACCGTCTGCCACCGCACCCTAGTGAAGCGCCTCAGCAACATCGGAATCCGAGAGAAAGCACTGGAATGGATCATCTCGTTCCTCGCCGGAAGAACCCAGAGAGTCCGCCTCTCCCCGTTCAGATCCGAAGCCACCGAAGTCATCTGCGGCGTTCCACAAGGATCCTCACTCAGCCCGACCCTCTTCAACGTCTACATGAGCCCCCTCGCAGCCATCGCACGCCGACACAACCTCAACATCATCTCCTACGCCGACGACACCCAGCTGATCCTCTCCCTCACCAACGACCCCACCACCGCCAGAGCCAACCTGCACGACGGGATGAGAGACGTCGCCGACTGGATGAGGAACAGCCGCCTTAAACTGAACTCAGACAAGACGGAAGTCCTCATCCTGGGCTCATCACCCTCCGCCTGGGACGACTCCTGGTGGCCCCCGGCCCTGGGCACCGCACCCAAGCCAACGGACCACGCACGCAACCTGGGCTTTATCCTGGACTCCTCCCTATCGATGACCAGACAAGTCAACGCCGTCTCATCTTCATGCTTCAACACCCTGCGCATGCTCCGCAAGATCTTCAGATGGATCCCCACTGAAACCAGGAAGACCGTCACCCAGGCACTCGTCACCAGCCGACTGGACTATGGGAACACCCTCTACGCCGGAACCACAGCCAAACTTCAAAAGAGACTCCAGCGCATCCAGAACGCCTCCGCACGACTCATCCTGGACATCCCCCGACACAGCCACATCACCGTACACCTGAAAGACCTGCACTGGCTCCCCGTCAGCAAGAGAATCACGTTCAGACTCCTCACCCACGCACACAAGGCCCTCCACGACCTGGGCCCAAAGTACCTCAACGACCGCATGTCCTTCTACACGCCCACACGCCAGCTACGATCAACCAGCCACGCCCTCGCCACCGTACCACGCATCCGCAGAACCACCGCCGGAGGAAGATCCTTCTCCTACCTGGCGGCCAAGACCTGGAACTCCCTCCCCACTCACCTTCGGCGAACCCAGGACCATCTCGCCTTCAGGAAGCAGCTCAAGACCTGGCTGTTCGAGCAGTAACTTACCCCCTCCCCCAGCGCCTTGAGACCCTCCCGGGTGAGTAGCGCGCTCTATAAATGCCGTGATTGATAAATGCCGTGATTGATTAACGGATCACCTCGGAGCTTTCCAGGAAGGAGCGGAGGTTGCGTAACTTTTGGGGGAAATTTTTGTTAAAATTCTTGAAAATGCGTCCGTTATTAGCAAATCAAAAAACGCTCTTCCTATGGATACTCTGACCTAACTATATCTAAACTGTGCAGTGCTTGCGCTTTTTGCTTATAACAATCGCTAATCTGGATAGCAATAATATTTTCAAATGTTGAACTAAGGCACACAAATATATGCCTCTCAAAGCACACTTCCGATCTTAATTTATTTACTTTTTCAAGATTCACCTGACCTTTGACAAATTAATAGATGAACTAATTAGCATTTACAGAAAGACCTACTTCTTGAAAGATTAATTGCACTTTACTTTCAGCACAATTACATTATTTAATATCTTAATTCCTGACCTTTACAACATTCCCTGGACTCTCTAACCCTTGTGAGTTGAAGATGTAATTAATTAAAACAAGCATATGGCTGATTCACTGCTTCAAAGAGAATCTTGGAGGTAAAGCCTAAAACTATACGTATAATTTTTTTGTACTTGTGGGTGGGTTATATTAGAAGTGGTCTGAAAGGATCTGTTTTCTAAGACAAGCACATGAAGCTGATAAGTGCCAGAAAAGTTTCCAAGAATGAGATTCATGCAACAACAGTAACCTGAGCTCATATTGTTCAATAGTACAAGTCCCTCTATTAGCGCTCACAGTTACTCAACACAAGCAGAAACCATGACCAATGTATGCCAGGTTATGAAGAGTGGAACATTAACATTTTTTAACACATGTTCACAACTAGTAGACAAGAAATTTAATTAAATGTATATTACAGTCATAGCCACTGCACAATTCGAGCTCAAAGTATTTATTGATTTTTTCCTCAATGGCTTATGGCGTTTAAATCAGAAAATGTGGCATGGGACATCAGTAGCTTTTTTTAAATTACTACCCCACTATCTCTTATTTTCTGTGAGCGATGGGGGGTAGTCTGTAGAACCAGAAGCTTTTGAAGTTAATGTCCTTAAGGTGGAAATTAGAAGATGCTCTGCCACCCTCTGCAAGTTCTTATGTTTTAAGATAAGAGGCAAATACAGGACTGCAACAATAATACACATATTCACTTATCTCAAGAGACCAAGCAGTCCATACAGAATCTACCAGCTTCCGGACACTCCAGGGTGTCCGTGACACCACAGAACACTAGATATAATGTGAAATGCTACAAGACGAAGCAGGGGTACCTCATGGATGTGAAATAGAACACCGCATGTACAATGCAACGTTTTTCTTACCTCGCTTCCTCTGGTACCACCACCTCATCAGGTGCAGGTGTCGTGTTTTCAAAAGTGAAGTATCTCTCCTGTACTTTATAAATTCTTAAGAAATACATCCAAGACTTTTTACAGTCTAAAGGGTGGATCTTATTTACACAGGTAATATTGAGTTCAATTTCCAATTAGTGGGAACATTTACCCACTTGCTAATTATTAAACAATTAGTAATCTATGGAAAAAAAGTCAATTTGATGTGCTCAAATTAGATTGTGAATACCAGAAAATCTGAACAAGCACTAATTAAGTCTCACAATGTCCTATTTAAGTTTGAGACTGTATATGATGCATTGTGGGTTTTACTGAAATTCCTCCCTAAACTATCTTTTTATTTGGGGGAAGGGGAGAAATCAAACACTGGTACCATAGTGTCAAGAATTGAGGATTGTAACTGGTCATCAGGGCACCTATAAAACTGCTTAGTCCGCTTCAGAGAATTTAGAAACATATGGCCAGGTTTGTGACTGTACCTCGCACACAGTGAGGAGTACCTGGCTGTCCAGATCACTCCGAACAAAACTAAGCTTTAGAATGGACAATTCTGATACAAGGTTTTATAGATCAATAACAATAGGACAAACAAATTAACATGGCACTAAAGAACAAGTTACTTACCTTCGGTAACGATATATCTGTAAGAGACATAGATTAGATATAGATTCCTTACCTTAGAATAGATACCCCAGCAATACCAACCCCGGAGGTGGGTCTGCGAACCAAGTTCACACCAGAAAGTCCTGGAGAACAGAACGGCCAAAGAAGCAGTTTCTCCGGACTTGGCTGTCCAGGCAGTAGTGTTTTGTGAAAGTGTGCAGAGATGCCCACGTAGCTGCCCGACAGATGTCCCAAAGCAGTGGTAGCTGCCGTCGCCCTGGTGGAGTGGGCGAGCAGACCCACTGGAGGCTCCTTCTTTGCCAAACAGTAGCAAGCTTTGATGCACAAAACGACCCACCTGGAGATGGTCCGTTTGTGCACGGCCCGACCTTTCTTGGCGCCCACGTAGCCAACAAAGAGCTAGTCATCCACCCGGAATTGTTTGGTGCGATCCAAATAAAAGGAAAGCGCACGTTTTGGATCCAGACGGTGGAGCCTCTCTTCCTCCTTAGAAGGATGCGGAAAGAAGGTGGGCAAAGTGATGGTTTGACCAATGTGAAAGGAAGTAACCACCTTGGGAAGAAAGGAAGGTCTAGTTCTGAGGACGACCTTGTCCGGATGAACAGCCAGAAAGGCAGGTTTTGAAGAAAGAGCCTGGAGCTCACTCACCCTGCGAGCAGAGGTGATGGCAACCAGAAAGGCAGTCTTTAAAGAAAGAAGTCCGAGAGGACAGTTATGAAGCGGCTCAAAGGGAGCGCACATCAGATAGGTAAGAACCAAGTTCAAGTCCCACTGAGGCATTACGAAAGGAACAAGAGGAAAAAGATGAATAATGCCCTTAAGGAAGCGATTTACAACAGGGGACTTGAAAAGAGAAGGCTGATCAGGAAGCCTAAGAAAGGCTGAAATGGCTGAAAGATACCCCTTAAGAGTGCCCAGAGCGGAGCCCTGCTGGGACAAAGAAAGGAGGAACAAGAGAACCTCAGAAAGAGGGACAGAAAGGGGATCCACAGCCTTTGCTGCGCACCATGCCACAAATTTGTTCCATCTGCAGGCGTATACCATCTTAGTGGAGGGACGCCTGGCTGCCAAGATTACATTACAGACTTCGGGAGGTAGGTCAAAGGCTGTCAACTGTCGCCGCTCAATCTCCATGCAAGGAGGTGAAGGCTGGACAGGTTCGGGTGGAGGACCGTCCCCTGCTGCTGCGACAGAAGATCCTCCCGAAGAGGCAGTCGGATCAGAGGATCGATGGCCATGTGTAACAGCTCGGGATACCAGAATCTTCGTGCCCATCCGGAGCCACAAGGATGACTTGGGCCCGGTCGCGCTTGATCTTCTTCAGCACTCTAAGCAGAAGTGGTAAAGGTTGAAAGGCGTATAGAAGACCGCAACCCAACTTGCGAGGAAAAGCGTCGCCTAGCGAGTGCCGCCTTGGAAATTCCAACACGCAGAATTGCTGACATTGCGCGTTCTCCTCGGTGGCGAATAGATCTAACCAAGGCTCTCCCCACTGCTGAAAGAGACCTTGCGCGACCTCCGAGTGAAGACGCCATTCGTGATCCATCATGCACCTGCGGCTGAGTTCGTCCGCCCTGGCGTTCAGTGAACCTGCCAGGTGTTCAACCACCAGGGATATGCCCTGATGTTCCAGCCATGTCCAGAGATGGAGCCTCCTGACATAGGGTCCACGACCCCACCCCGCCCTGTTTGTGGCAGTACCACATGGCGGTGGTGTTGTCGGTGAACACCTGCACTACTTTTCCCCGGACACACGGAAGGAATGCTTTTAGTGCAAAACGGATCGCCCGAAGCTCCAGAAGGTTGATGTGGAGCCCGGACTCCGCCGGAGACCAGAGGCCTCTGATCTCTGCCTCTCCCATGTGGCCGCCCCATCCCAGCAGTGATGCAGCTGTCACCACTGTGAACTCTGGTTGGGGAAGGGAGAGGGATCTGCCGTTGACCCAATTCCGGTTCGTTAGCCACCACTGCAATTGACGTGCAGTGCCCTCCGAGATCTGGATGCAATCTGACAGATTCCCCTGATGCTGTGCCCACTGGAACTTCAGGTCCCACTGCAGAGCCCGCATATGCCACCTGGCATGATCCACCAGCAGGATGCAGGAGGTCATGAGGCCCAGCAGCCTTAGGGTAATTCTGACCGAAACCCGGGATAGAGGCCGAAAGATCGGAATCATAGCCCAAATATCTCGGACTCGCTGTTCAGGAGGATAGGCCCGAAACTGCGTCGTGTCCAAAACCGCTCCGATTAAGAGGAGCTTCTGAGAGGGAGTCAGGTGTGACTTTAGCACGTTGACAGAGAACCCACAGCAAATGCAGGAGGTGCGCCGTAGTCTGGAGGTGGGAGACGACAGACTGGGGCAAGCCCGCCTTCAACAGCCAGTCGTCGAGATAGAGGAAGACTGGAACCCTTGATCTGCGCAGATGAGTTGCGACCACCGCCAGCACTTTCGTGAACACCCGAGGGGCGCTGGTGAGGCCAAAGGGGAGCACGGTAAACTGACAGTGCATGTGGCCTACCGTAAACCGCAGGTAACGCCGGTGGGCCGGCAGGACGGGGATGTGAAAATAAGCGTCCTGCAAGTCCAATGCTACCATCCAGTCTCCAGGGCAGACAAGACCTGAGCTAGCGTCAACATTTTGAACTTCTCCTTCCGGAGGAAGCGGTTGACGTTCCTGAGAACCAAGATAGGACGCAGGCCTTTGTCCTTCTTGGGCACCAGAAAGTAGTGGGAATAGCAACCACGACCTACTTCTGGGACAGGAACTCGCTCGATGTCTCCCTTAGCCAAGAGTGCCGAAACTTCCTGTTGGAGAAGGGCCAGATGATCCTCCGACATGCGATGGTACTGAGGTGGCATGGATGGAGGGGTAGTCTCGACTTGGCTCGACTGGAACACCAGCTAGAAATAGTTATACAGGACATTAAAAAAATCCTATCCAACACCTCCACCACCCAACGCCCTCCCCTCCCACTCACTGGCACTCCTAATAAACACAGATACCACCACAAAACCCAACGACTCAGATGGAAGACAACCCCCCTTAGAAACCAGCCACATAGACCCAAAAGGACGAGCGCTGTAATGTCCATGCAAGAGGCGAGGGATCTCGCTGAATCCTATAAAACAGCCCCAACGGTCACCCCCAGCTCTATGATCCAAGTAATCACTGGATTTGGTAGAGAACTTACCGCTCCGAGAACAGTGAGACCTCCAGCGCACCTCACCAATATCCCTATGGCTCCCCCAAATAAGAAACTCAACAACAAGAGTGTGACTAACTGCATGCTCATAAACTGCAGATCTGCGAACAAACATGCAACCGAACTGGCAGAAACCATCCTAACACACGACATAGACATCACGTTCATGGTTGAACGAATCCTCACTCCCCATCTTCGATATGCTCGTACCCCCGGGGTTCTCAATCATCAACAAGGACAGAAAAAATCAGCGAGGTGGGGGAACCGCAATCATACATAAAAGGAACATCTCTATAACAGAAACGGACTCCTTCAAATACAACTCACTGGAATACCTAACCGCCACCATTAAAACGTCAGACAACAAAATGCTTCACTGTCACCTCCTCTACCACCCACCAGGCAACACTCCCGCATTTGGAGAACATCTGGCAGACCTGATCTCACACTGCTCACTATCAGACGCTAACAACCTAATTCTAGGAGACCTAAACCTTCACTGGAATGAGAT
This sequence comes from Calotriton arnoldi, assembly GCA_963921515.1. NCBI lineage: Eukaryota > Metazoa > Chordata > Amphibia > Caudata > Salamandridae > Calotriton > Calotriton arnoldi. The sequence goes on from CAWUFW010000964.1 coordinate 1,652,507, forward strand.
TAACAACCCTCTGATACAAACTCTAAATGAGCTCCTTCACAATAACAATTTGACCCAACACTGCACCGAACAAACCCACAACAAGGGCTCAATCCTGGATGCCATCATAGCTCACGAAGATGCAATCACCATCGACCGTACCCTCCCTGTTGACTGGTCAGACCACCATCTCATTTTTTCCATATCAATCAAAAGACACATCGACCGCCTCGCTCGAATGATCACTTTCACTAGACGAGAAACCTAAGACAGATCCCCTCGAAGAACTAGAAGAAAGGATAAGTACACTCCCCCTCCAACGCTGGCGACAGGTCCACAACAGAACTTACCTCACAATACAATGCGGCTCTGACCGACATGCTGGACCAAATAGCCCCCTGAAACGGAAAAAAACCAAGACCCTCCCATCAAGATCGTGGTTCAATACTGAACTAAACCTGGAAAGAAGACAACTAAGAGCAACAGAAAGACTTTGGCGCAAGAACCCTTCGACAACCCACCTCGAGCAACTCAAAAAAGAACGTAGGAAATATAAAAAGCACATAATAAATGAAAAATCCACCTTCTTCTGCGGTGCACTTAATGCTAAAAACCGCCCCAAAGAACTTTTCAATATCATCAGACAGCAAACATTCAAACCATCTCCTTCTACAATTCCGGCCTCCAAAGACCTATGTAACAAATTTGCCAATTTCTTCAATGAAAAAATATCAAAGATTGAGCTCTCACTTAAGGACCACCTCCGTCCCCCAAACGAAGGCCCGCTACTCAATAAAGAAGACATGAACCCACCCAGGCAATCCACTAATAACTGGTTAACTTTCAAACCCATCACTGTAACTGAAATTATTGATCTGTCTACCGGATCCAAGCCCTCATCACACATGGAGGACCCCCTCCCTGCCCAACTGGCTAAAAAACTCAAACTCTCCCTTGCCCCACTCTGGTCAGAGATTATAAATAGCTCCCTGGAAACAGGAATCATGCCGGACTGCCTCAAAATCGGGCAGGTAACACCATTACTAAAAAAACAGGTGCTGACCCTAACGATCTCAACAACTTCAGGCCTGTCTCCAATCTCCCATTCCTAGCAAAACTACTAGAAAAATGTGTTCTCCGTCAACTCACCCATCACATGGACAACAACGACCTCCTCGACCCTCACCAATCGGGCTTTAGAAAAGGATGCAGCACAGAGACTGCCATCTTGAATATCATTGACGACATCCACAAATCACTGGACAAGGACCGCTGCTGTCTACTCATACTCCTGGACCTTTCGGCGGCCTTTGACACGGTTGACCACAAACTACTCCTCAACGTACTCCGAGAAAGGGTAGGAGCAGAAGGGGTGGTCCTACAATGGTTCACCTCCTTCCTGCAAAACCGCTTTCAAAGAATAAAAATCAGAAACTTCACGTCCGACCTACACCCCATAATCAGAGGCGTTCCCCAAGGCTCAGTCCTCTCACCCGCACTGTTCAACATATACATGGAGCCACACACCATCATCCTCAAAAAATCCAACTTTCCCTTCCACCTCCATGCCGATGACACCCAGATCTACCTCGAAACCTCCACCATAGCGGACATGCAAAGACTCAATGACACCCTAATAGAAGTCCAAAAATGGCTGTCTCAAAATCATCTGAAACTCAACCAAGACAAAACGGAAATCCTCCTCATAGCCAACAAAGAACAGACCCCCCGAATCACGGAATGGATAAAGGCTATGGATGCTCTTGACTGCACTCTCATCCCGGCAGACTCCGTGAAGTCATTGGGAATCACTCTTGACCCCAACCTTGACATGGTCAAACACATCAAGAACACCGCAAGATGTGCCTTCTTCAACTTAAAACTACTAAACAAAATCAAACCCTTCATCCCCCCTAATGACCTTAAGCTAGTCACGCAATCCCTCGTGCTATCCAGATTAGACTACGGGAACGCCACCCTCACAGGCACGGCTAAACTACACCTTGCTCCTCTTAGATCAACCCTAAATGCAGCAGCCAGAATGGTGACAGGAGTAAAGAAATACGAACACATCTCCCCCGCTCTCAAAGAGCTTCAGTGGCTCCCTATAGAAATGCGGGCTAACTTCAGAACTGCCCGTCTCACCCACAAACCTCTGCACACTGGTAAACCCACTTATCTAGCTGCCAAACTCAACAAAGCGGGACAGACAAGAAATCTCAGAAGCACTAACACTCTGCTACTCATACCCCCGAAAACCCGCAAACAAAAGACCTTATCTCGGTCTTTCTCCGGAAATGCACCCAGAATCTGGAATGCCATCCCTAAACATATCAGGACTAACCCTTCCTTCAAAGAATTCAAAAGCCAGCTCAAAGTGCTCTTCCTCAATCGAGCCTTCAAAAAGTGACAATGGACCTACAATAATGATCCACCACCAACGGAGGATCCAGTCACTACGAAAAAAACAACTCCCTACAATTTCTTCCTCTTGACCCGCACACTTTTACCACTAACACTACTGCTCTGCATTTGAATGCTACATGTCCTATACTGATCAATGACCCACCTTTGAACACTGTGTTTACTGTGCCACTCTTTGTATACTCAAATGTCACTGACAAATGTTGTGAAGCGCTCCGATACCCTCGGGTCTGGCTAGCGCTATATAAAACTCCAAAAATAAGTCTCGAAGGGGAGGGAGTAGCCCCTTCGGACTATTTGAAAAACCCTCCTGTCCGAAGTGATGGTGCGCCAGTGGGGGAGGTGATGGTGAATCCTGCCGCCCACTGGAGATTGGTGGCCCTGAAAGGTCAGACAAGGAGGGTTTGGAGGCTGCTGCAGAGGGAGCTGTGGTGGACTGGCCCGCCCGATGGCCCCCAGAACCACGGCAGTGGTTCCCACGTCCCCAGCCGCGCAGGGGCTGAACAGCTTGCGCTGGCCTGTGGCTCTGGGCGGGACGTGGCGGGGAACCCCTTCCGTAGCCACGAAAGGGGCGAAAAGCAGACTGCGCAGGGCGGGTGGTGGAGAGGCCCATGGACCTGGCCATAGCCCGATAGTCCTTAAAACGCACCAGCGCGCTGTCTACCTTGTCGCCGAATAGGCGACGGCCATCAAAGGGCATGTCCATAAGAGTGGATTGGGCATCCCCTGAAAAACCAGTCGACCTCAGCCAGGCGTAGCGTCGAAGGGCTACCGACGTGGAAATCGTCCTGCCTAGTGAGTCGGCGGTATCCAGCCCACAGCGGATGGTAAACTTTGCTGCGTCTCTCCCTTCGGCAACTGCACGGGAGAGTACGGCCTGGGCCTCCTCCGGGCACTGGGGCAGCACTTGCCCCACCGTATCCCACACGGAGTGGGTGTAACGGCCCAACAGACATGCAATGTTTACCGAATGCACTCCCAAGCTGGAGGAAGAAAACATCTTCCCAAGATGGTCCAGCTTTTTGGATTCCCTATCGGGTAGTGCGTTAGGGAATGCGCCTTTGGAGGTGGAGGCTTGGACCACCAAGCTCTCAGGGGTGGGGTGTTGGGAGAGGAAAGTGGGGTCGCCTGGGGCCGGGCAGTGGCGTCAGGCAATCATCCTATCCACAGGAGCCCCTGTGTTGGGCCTGGACCAGGTGCCCAAAAGAATTTCGGTTAGGGCTTCATTAAACGGTAGCAGGGGCTCCGAAGAGATCGCTGCCGGTTGAAGCACCTCTGTCAGGAGGTTAGTCCTGACCGCCACCGTAGGGAGCTCGATGTTGAGAGCCTCGGCCGCCCTACGCAACACCACTGCGTAAGACGCTCGCTCCTCCGTAGCCACGGTAGGAGGAGACAACATGCCAAGGTCTGGTGAGGTATACAGACCACTGGCTTCCCCCAGTTCCTCTCTCCAGTCCGGTTCGTAACCCAACTGGTCAGTTAAAGTGTCTCCAGAGCCCTCCCAGTCCTCTTCACCCTCCTCTGGCTGCCAATCTGGTCTAAAAGAGCCAGGGTAGAACAAGGGCACAAAAGTACCCGTCGGCGCCGGATCCAGTGTCAGTCGACGCCGGTCTGGCTCCGTGTCTACATCGAGGTGGAGGCCGGGGTTGACGCCGGCTGGGGACACAACCGGCGTCGGCTGCGGACGTGGTGTCGGTGGAATCAGCGCCGGGGGGTGTAATCAGGTCGACCGGCGCCGATCCGGATCCAGGCCTGGATCCAAGGGGACCCTGCGGTGCCGGAGCTGCCGGCGTCGAATGCCCAGGGCCCCCAGCCGAGTTCGCGGGGCCCAAAGGCATGCTGGCCGAGTCGGGCTGCCCCGTGATGGCATGCATCGCTTTGAAAAATTGGCAAAGCTGGGCAGGGTTCGCTCCGGGTCCCGGGAAGGGAGGGAAACTCCGAGTCGACCCTTCGGGCTCCGCACGTGGAGCCGCGGGAGGGGCACCACCCGCATCCCTCGTCGCGTCGGCCGGCCGACGGGGAGAAGTCAAAGAGCGACTATGCTTCTTCGACTTCTTCTTGTGCTTCGACTTACCTGAGGAGTGCGAAGACTTGAAGAAGACTGGTTGTGGTGGTTCCGCGACCGGTCCCTCGACCTCCCACGCGACCGGGACCTCGAACGGCACGGAGCCGACTGCTGGGCCTCGAGAAGCTTTCGGGACTGCTCCCGCAAAGACTTCGGATTCATGGTCTGGCAGTCGGAGCACGACTTGGGGTCGTGGTCACGCTCCAGGCAAAACAGGCACACGCGGTGTGGATCAGTCACGGACATCAGTCAGTTACAGGAGCCACAAGCCTTGAAGCCGGGCATCCCTGACGTGCACCAGGAGTCGAAGACTCAAAAACGGTGTCGACAAAAGTCGCCAAAAAGTCAGTCAAAAAGTGACTGGAGGTACCGCTCTCTCCGGATCTGCGCTGGCTGGTGCGGAAAGAGAAAACTGACGTCAGCGCGCGAGGACGGCGTCTAAGTAGCTACCGCGACGTCATCCCGGTGGCCACAACGAACGCGGAGCCGACCAACGCCACCTTTCGACGTGCAGGGGTACTGCTGACGAAAAATTCTCCGGATCCAGTCTGACGCCTGGGGGTAATTCTAAGGTAAGGAATCTATAATTAATTGTCTCTTTCAGATATCTGTGTTCGCATCAGTTACACTGTTGAGGGTTCACCTCACTTTTATAAAGACTTCCTGGGAAGCAATTCGTTTTAGATGGTTGGTATTCAGTTAAGGAAAAGTTACAGGACTTCTGAACGCTTCATGAAGTAAATGAAGACCTTTGTCTGCAAGAGTCTAATACACTCCCAGTGCTGTGCATGCCTGAATACCAAATGCTTTTTTGCAGAATTCATACCCATGGACATACTGCAAACTTTCTGGATAGAACTTCAAGGCCGCACACTTGTGAGGTTGCCCTTTTCCAAACCCTGCTAAAATAGCCACTGATTCTTCACCTTCAAAAGGCTATTTGGAAAGCCTGCCGTTGGTGGCCAAGTCACAACCCCCAGTTCAGAAATCAGATCTGCTCTTATTACCGAAACCTGGGCTAGACTCCCAATGTGTTTGCTGACACTGCTCTTCGCAGCACAAAGGAGAGGAATTCCTGGGTTCAACTTCAGCATATGAGTGTTTGTACATTACATTCTGTAGGTATTTCACCAGGGGCGGCTCCTCCATTGGGGCGGAGGGGCGTGCACCACTGCTTTCTCGCGGTGCGAGAAGCAGAAACATAAAATGCTAAAACTACCATTTTATGTTTCTGCTTCTCGCTCTGAGAGAAAGCAGAAGTGCCTGGTTGGGGGTGGGTGGGTGGGCGGCCCTGCTCGAGGGCAGAGGGGAGTGGCTTGCCCACTGTTGTGGGCCCTGACTGTTTGGTCGGCCCCTTGGGGCCGACCAAACCAGTCATGCCCACTATCCCTTTTTCTCTATGTAGGCTGCAGCCTACATAGAGAAAATGGCCCCCCTACAGGCGCCCGGCTGGGCACCGTTCACACAAATCACAACGCTGCCATTGCAGCGTTGTGATTGGCTTAGGGGAGGGAGGCTGCCCTTGGAAAACGCAGACCCGGCCAGGAGCAGCAGGAGCTGAGGCGGCAGCGCTTGACCCGGGGGAAGGTAAGTTTTTTAAAATTGTAATTACTGTCCTGCTTCAAAAGCCCCCCCACGAACCCGCGCAAACCCCCGTCTCCCCGGCCATGCCAGGCGCGACTGGAAATAATAGTAAGTGCTTGGAGTTAACCTATGTGAGATGTGACAGCTTGTTTGTCGGGCCGCTAATGGCTTTTTCCGGTCCCCTCTTTCCTCCTGCCCGGTGCCTGTCACAGCCAATCTATGTCCTAATCTGCTTCAAGTAATGGGGAGCAGTCAGTGCACTGCTCGCCCCCCCCGCCCTGCTTGGAAAAGCTAGTCTCTCACAATGGCGCACGCATGCGCATCGAAGCCCAGGAGGGAGCACGGGACTTGCAGGCTTCCTGCGCTAAGCCTCCAGGCTACAGTTAGGTATTCCGTTTGACAGAACAGGAACTTCACAACAGGCTCGTCCCTCTGAAAGCCGGTTGGGCAGAGCCAGTGCCATGTCAGACCAATTTCTGTCAAGCTGAAGGACTAGTGTAGACGCTGTAATGTATCTGGGCAGGGCCTCTTAAAGGCTGGTTCATGAGTGTGCATAACATGTGACTGACTTTGCCAAGCTGTTCCAGTCTCTTAGTGGACTTGAAAGGCACTAAACTAGCTGAACCCACCCTCCTTCAATACCGAATAAAGGAATCCTGGCATAGCGCAAAACATAGTTATATTTAAAGAAGCCACCACAATATACAGTCATCCTGGTGTCTGCCTGCTCCCTCTTCTCAATAGTAAAGCCGCCAGAGGGTGGACTCTTGTTACTGTGAGCAGTGAAGCGGCCCTGCTGGAAACGGTCGGTACTGCCTGTTACAGCTATAGCAGCACTGCTGGGAAGTGTAGGTACAGTTTAACTGCTATAGCAGCCAGGCTGGTAAGTGTTGATACTCTCTGATTTGAAGTGTGCCAGCCCTGTTGAGAAGAGTTGGTACTCGCTGGTGTAAAGTGCAGCTGCCCCGCTGGGAAATTTTGGTATTCTAAGATTTGAAGTATTGCAACCCTGCTTAAAATTCTTGCTACAGTCTGCTTTTAAGCCTAGCAGCCCCACTGCGAAATGTTGGCACTGTCTGATTTAAAGCGTACCATCCACCCTGTGAAGTGTTGCTACTCTCTGATTTAAAGTGTGGCAACCCCACTGAAAGCATTGGCGCTCTCTGATTTAAAGTATGGCATCCTGGCTTAAAAGTGTTGGTACTGTCTTATCTTATTTAAAGTATAGCAGCACTGGTAAAGTATAGTTGTCTGGATTATAGCAACCTCGGTATGAAGTACTGCTACTCTCTGATTTAAAGTGCAGCACCCCACAGAGAAGTGCTGGCACGCTCCGATTTAAGCTACATCAGCCCTGGTAAGAAGAGTTGGTACTGTCTGCTTTAAAGTATAGCAGCCCTGGTGAGAACGGTTGGTACGGTCTTATTTAGGTACGGTCTTATTTAAGGTAGAGCAGCCCTGGTGAGAAGTGTTGGTACTCTGATTTAAAGTTTGAAAATGCACCATTTGTCCACTCTTTTTCCAAAATTTTCTCAGGGGTAATACCCCCCCCGAAACCCCCTGTAGGTTGTTCGGGCTCGCTCGCTACGCTTGCCCGCCGCAGTGCAGTACGACAAGAATTTTACGCACCACCACTTTCAAATGTCACCAGCGCCACTGTATATCACATATAAAACAGAAAAACACGCTTGATTCACTTGATATGGTGTGCCTTGCCCGACACAAACACATTTTGAGAGAGCATCTTTTTCACTGATGTGTACACCTTCTCTCTGGGTTTGTTTTCATCTGGGAGGCTGTGTCCTGTTCACACAGCTACAAACAAGGAACCTTCATGATGAGCTCTGCTTTTATCACTTTCTAACCAATGAGCTCCGACTTCCTCATAGATTGGCTTTCCCTTCTGCACTGATGTGTTCTGCATCCTGTAGTATGCACGCTGCTCTAGCGAGTAATGCTATGAAGTGGCCACACGGCATCAGTGTCGGGTTATAAGGAACAATTAAAGTGTGCTTTCCAACAATTACAAAGATGCTTGCCCTCATTGCCTGAGAACTTTACACAATTAACCTGAGGTGCATCACTACTTTCATCCTGGTTCCATGTCACTGAATTACAACATTGTGGCACAGAAACTTCTTTTCAAAGAAAACCACTTACATTACATTTATTACAAATAACATTTCCCAACCTGTACAGGGTAGAAGAGTAAGGCAAGATTAAAGTCTGAAGCCTTACTCTTATTTTCTGTTTTTTTTTGTTAAACTTCTACATGACAACTAAAAAATAAGACCTGTCTGTTGCAAAAACTACTTTACCTGCTAACACAGAATTCTTAATATATTGATGATTCCACAGATCACCACTGTCTGGCATGTGGTCATGTTGCATTGTACCGTACTGTATTATACTTTTTGCACAGCACTTACTACCGCTACATGAGGAGCTGAAGAACTTCTCTGCATGGGGAGCACAAGCTATACAATGGGGTGTGTAGTTGCAAGAGTGTTGTCTTTGATTTGAGCCTATGTGGGAAGTTACTCCTGTTGTGTTCGATGACTGCTGAGATGCAGTTATCGTGTTGTGGAAGAGGTTTGTGTGAAGTGGCTGTGGTGCCAGTCGCAACTGGTCCCACAAAGCAGGAGTGGGACGGGCGGTGGGGGGACAAAAGGGAATGGGGTGGATCCTCTTCCTAGCCTCTGCTGGAACAGGAAGCAGGATAGGCTCTCCTGAGCCAATCACAACGCTGCAGCGTTGTGATTGGTCTGAGTGCCGTGGTTCGGCGCTCAGATGAGGAATGGAAGCCGGGGCATGTTCATAAACATACTAAGTGCGCATAAGTGCCCAAAGGGCCAGCCAAACATTCATGCGCACTTAGGCGGGTGTCACCCCTCCTCCCCCCTGCGCAGCCCAGCCCTGCCCCACAAAACTGCCCCAGCACAGAAAAATAAAATGATAATACTATTGAGTTATCATTTTATTTTTCCTTTTTTGCCGTGCTGAAAGGCAGTGGGGCAACACTCCTCCGCCTTAGTGGAGGAGCCGCTCCTGTAGTGGGCGCAGCTGCAGGGCTGCTTAGTGGGATGAATGGGGTGAAGAAGGCTTTTACCATCCTTCACAGGTACCTCATCACTCTTTCCACATGAAAGGTCCTCTGCTGCAGCTCAAAAGTCTATAAAGTTTGAGGTTCTAAGCTTCATCCATTTCCGGCCACCTCAAGACCCGTTTAGGCAGTTAGACATACCCCTTTCTTCCTCTAGACACACCACCACTGGTAACATGTATTTTTGCACCACTGAATTCTGAGGAGTAATCTCTTCCAGCCGTCTCAGTGGTGTTTCCACTTTTGGTAACGCGCTGTTGACTTTTTGTTTTCCACCATGACTTTTCCTTCTATTTCCGGAATCATTAAATCATGTCAAGCCCTCTTTAAATGTATTTAAAGAAACTGCTAACCAAACCTGCTAAAATGTTTAAGACTGAATGTTGAGTACTGCTATCTTCGCGTTAGAAGGTTAATTGAAGATTGTGGAGAGTTAAACTCCAAGAAAGCAGAGCAACCATGATACTAAGCTGTGCATACAACCACTTCCCTCTCCAAATAGTCGGTGTAAAGTACATTCAGCATGGTATGCAGAACAGGCAGCAATGCAAGCTTCTCGCGCATATACAGTGAACAAGCATAGCACAGACACTGACACCACAAATCTCCCCCTCCCCCCACACACAATCACCCACTCTGCCAAAGCCAAGTCTGTCATACCCATTCTATTTGCCCTTCGCCCATAACTGCTTGCAGCCCACCATGCCACCCTCAACTGAACCCCACCCCCTAGAGAACCTAAGAGACCGTTAGCTATGCGACTATTTACTAATCATGAATAACAATTTGCTCTCCGTCATATTACCCAAGGCAACCCTCAAATGCATTCAGCTGGCCCTCACACATGCTCTCCTGCAGATATCGACCCAACCACACACACAATCCCCCACCTATTCCCCCCCACCCCCACCGACCCCTTGCCTCACTACTAGCCCCTACAGCCCTGGGAAATCCTCTACAGGCTGAGTCACTTAGAACATACTGAAATTAAGCATTAATTATCTGAAATAACTATAACTCGTGCCCTAAAGTAACAACTCGCGCCCCCGCCATGCAGTGTTGTCATCAATGATGTCATTTCAGATGTAACAGTGATGTAATTAATGAAATGATAGAACATGTCATGAGTGCTGTAACATGGGCGGTAATTAGAAGTGTATGATGAGGGTGTGGGTTATAGTTACTTGAGAGAGCTAGAACTGGTAAATTTCTGTGGTTTTGTTAGTTTAAAAGGTATATTTCAACTGACATTTTTACCCTACTATAATGTGCCTTTGACCTTTGTTTTTTTCAGTGAATTTCTTATTTTTTTTTAAATTTAAAGTAAGATATTATTACAATCCCTAAAAATAACATCTCTTTAACCCTTTATTTTTTTCAGTAAATTTCTCTGTTTTTTATGTCCGGCCTAGAGACAGCTTTAGCTGTATCAGCAGACTTGTGTTTTCTGAAAAACCCATAAATAAAAATACATAAGTATATACATAAAGGGATCAGTGGGTCTGTTGTGATGTCATTCAGACTTTGCTTCCGACCACCACTGCATGGGGCAGTGGTTCAGCCCATTTCAGCCACTGGCTCGGCTCACTGAGTGACTGCATTTTGCCTTTGCAAATGTGAAGTGGTGCACTTCGGTGCTATTGCTCGTGAGTCAATGTCTCGTTTCGTTTGTGTGTTTTTTTTAACTATTTGTTTGCCTTCAGCAATGCAATTTTTTTTTTTTTTTTTTTTTTTTACAGAGGCTAGGCAAGTCATGACCTGCTGCCACCAGTTCCCTACTTCTGATCACTTACACTCTCTCCTTGATCCCCAGAGAGCAGGCGCAGGCGCTCTCTTCATGTTGAAGGATGATGTTGTGAAGCAAATAGCTTTCACAATGTATTTGTTGTTGGGCGAGGCACCGCAGTTGCAATTTATTGCCATCAGCCCACTTTTGATCCCTTGACCTCTCACTTAACCCGAAAACACACCGTCTACACATTAAAGGGACAGTTCAGAAGCAAATTCAGCTCGGAACAGCATTTTTTCGTCTAGTGCTGCACAGCCTACGACTACAAAGTCATCCATAAAAGCCAAGGCCTCACTCGTGAGACATATTTCACAACAGTGCTAGTTAGTGCTGTGCAGGAGCCCTGTCTGGAAGCGGCTTTTATAGCCTCGCGCTTCTTTGCTCTGGAACTCGAGTTCGATACTCTTGCGAGTTCGGTTCCAATCTGCTGCTTGATCTGTGGAAATGATCTGCAATTATTACGGGTAAAGGAGCTCTTCATTTTGAATTCATTTTGCTACTTGTGAAAATTCTGTTTCTAGAAGCGCGTTTAACAAGCATTTGCAATGCAATAGGACTCGCATTTACAAGAGTTTGAGCTATTGGCATTGTAAATGACAATGCCTTTTATTTATGTGTAGTTTTTAAAACAGATCAATAAAAGGCATTGTCATTTACAATGCCAATAGCTTAAACTCTACAAATGCGAGACCTATTGCATTAAAAATGTGTTCGTGCTATACAAATTTTTTAAAAAGCGTTAGGAGAGAGCGTGTCCTGACAACGCTATTTGAGAAAATAGTGTTCGGAGGCTGTAATTAAAGCCTACTGAGTAACAACAAACATAACAGGGGGTGTCGCCATGGGAGGCTACATAATGAGATAAGGCGGTACTAAGAAGGGACTAACAAGCCTATTAACGAATCAGATGCCAGCATTTACTCAGGACAATGACAAGCCAATGAAAAATATGGTCAGAGATTGGGCGGAGCTTCAAGTTCCTACATAAATACACCATGCCTCGCAGATCAGCGCATACGCTGCCTAGGCTCGACCTAAAAACCCCATAAATCGTTCAAAGAGTGCGCAATTATAAAATACGGTAAGACCACGCCCCCATTATCCCAGCTTATGCTAGTACATTTTTTTCAGGACTTGTTCCAAAAAGCTGCTGCTAAAGCACAACGGTGAATCTTGTGCTTAGGAAGTTCTAGTTTGTTGACGTTGTTTGTTTGAAGAGTTTTATATAGCGCGAACATTACCCTCGCGGGTATCAAAGCGATTTACAATTGTAAGAAACTGTTTTACAGTAATGTCACCTCCTGCGCCACCAGTTGCTGTCGTACGCAAAAGAAACAAATGATGGACGGAATGCTGGACAATGCAAATATTCACCCCCAGTCACAAGGAGCTGGGTTTAATCCATCATTCTTTTGCTCACCACACCACCCCAGTTTGGACCCAGCCATTTGCAAATCAGTCTTGACCCTGTTCCTTGTGGGAACAGTCCAGCCCGAACTGCCAAGCCAGGTCCTCCCTGGCCCGGAAACAAGCATCCTGGGACCAGTTTCAGGGCATCACCCTTCATCAGCCAGCCTAGCTTGAATCCAGTGGTGTAGTGAGCACGGGACCCACGTCTGGGCATACCCTTCCCACTTAGGGTGACATATGCAAAAGAAACAAATGATGGACGGAATGCTGGACAATGCAAACATTCACCCCCAGTCACAAGGATCTGGGTTTAATCCATCACTCTTTTGCTCACCACACCACCCCAGTTTGGAACCAGCCATATGCAAATCAGTCTTGACCCTGTTCCTTGTGGGAACAGTCCAGCCCATACTGCCAAGCCAGGTCCTCCCTGGACCGGAAACAAGCATCCTGGGACCGGTTTCAGGGCATCACCCTTCATCAGCCAGGCTAGCTTGAATCCAGTGGTGTAGTGAGCACAGGACCCACGTCTGGGACGGGTATGTCCAGACGTGGGTCCCATGCTCTCCATGCCACTGGAGTCAAGCTATCCTGGCTGCAGAGGGGTGAAACCCCGAAACCGGTCCTAGGATGCTTGATTCCAGTCCAGGGAGGACCTGGCCTGGCAGTTCGGGCTGGACTGTTCCCATTGGGCGCAGGGTCAAGACCGATTTGCATATGGCTGGGTCCAAACTGGAATGGCATGGTGAGCAAAAAAACGATGGATTTAGGCCCAGATCTCTGTACTGGGGTGAATGTATGACATTGTTCTGCATTCTGTCCATCAATTGTTTTTTTTTGCACCAGTTGGTGTCGGGCAACTCCAGCCCCAGCACAGGACAACACCTGCATGTGGGTCTGTGTTTTTTTTCTCTCTCGCTCTCTCTCGTGTGCAATTAGTATTATGACATTTTTTTTAAGCTTACAGTGCTACTTCTTAGCCTCTGAAATGTCAACGAAATGTTGTCGCATAGGAATCATTAATCTCGACTCCGAAATTAGCGTAAAGGAAAAGTAGCTTTCCGTTTTCAATTACTATTGCTGTTTGGAAACATGTGGTCTGTAAATTAACACTTTTACTGGGAATACGAGCCTAGAAGCTGAGCACAGACGTATCAGACACTCTACTCCAGCCCTTTCCTCCTCCCGTCTGTTGTGACTCTGTGCTGCCTGTCTCTCTTGTCACCAGGTCTCTGGCACTCTCTTGTGCTCTCATGTCTCTGAATCTCTTTTCTCTTAATTATTGTGCCCTCTCTCTCTCTCTCCTTTCCTGTGCTTCTCTCTCACATCATTAGGTCTGCCTCTCCCTGCCCTCAAGAGTTCTATCTCTCTGTCTCTTTATCTTCACCATATGTCTCGTTCTCTCTTTCATGCTCTTAGGCCTCAACTCTTCTTTCTTATAAGTCACTAGACCTCTCACAGTCTCTCTTCAAACCAGTTTTCTGGCACTCCGTCATAGTCGGAGGTTTTGAACACTTATATGGTGTCTGAAATCTTCTCTCTATCTGTATTTTGCCGGATCTTCTGCCCCTTTCTCTTCTACTGCCATAAGTCTTGCACCCTTCTTTCTCTTCTGCACCCAAAATTCTAATTTTACTATGTTGCCCCTAGGTCCACACCTTCACTGTCCATTTTCCCCACTTTCACCACTCTCTCCTGTCCTCGTCTCAACTCCTGATCTCCTCTTCTGACATCAGTTCTCATCCCTCTCTTCTGCAACAGGTTTCTGTCTTCTTCCTCTGTTACTACCCGTTTCTCTTCAGTCTCGGTCATCAAGCTCTAGCAATACCAAAAAAAAAAAAAGAATCACTCATTCCCATCTACTTGCAGCTGAGACTGCAATTTGGCTCGTCAGTGCTTAAATACAATCACACAGCCCCCCTACAGTTATAGGCAAGACCTATTGGCTTTGGCAATGCTTGTTCTTAATGTAAAGTAAGATGTCCATCGCTGTGTGTGGGGTTGGATGCACATGCCCCAAGCACACAGCAGGCTTAAGGTTAGGCGCATCGAGTTAGGTGTAGCCAGACCCTGTGGACAGTCCCCTGCTAGAACCCAACCCCCCCCCCCCTGCCCACGGCCTTTGGCTGTACGCACCGTGGGGTTGGGCGCTCTACCTCCTACTGTGCACAGCAACATATATAAAGTAAACCTACTGTCTTAGTTAAAGTCACCAATAACTATATATATATCTGATAAATTCACACATTGTTATGTTTAATAAAAGGAACCCCATCAAACAAATAACTGGTGGTGCCCCTGCCCCTTGTAGAGGCCCCACCAGGAGGGGAACATTATTTTTCAAAAGCCTCAGTGAAGCAATTATTAATCTCTGGTCTGGGGACCACTGGTGGTGCACAACATCAACTCATGGGGTCCGCGACTGCTTAGAAAATGATATATTAACATGCTAATGAAGTGTATGCAAATAAGCAAAAAACATTCTATACAGTTAAAGGAATTTGAAAATCAAGGCTAACAAGCATTGGCATAGCCAATAGGTCTCGCCTTTGGGGCCTTGTAAGTGTTTAGCCAGAGCTATTGACTTTGCCAATGTCTTCAAGCTGTGCTGTAGAGAAGTGTGGCTGCTGTGCAGCATGCTGAAAAGTTATAATAAAAAAGTGTCAGAAGCATTTTTGTTACTTTATATATGACCAAGAAGGCATTATGTAAAACTGAACGACCATATTAAAAAAAGTATTTACAATAAAAAATTCTCAGTTTTCTTTTGTTCTTGCAATGCTGGCAACTTGTTTCTGCCTATTGCAATGGTTGTTTGTTAAAGCTTTTTTTTTGAGGGGGGCATAAACAATCGGAGGGTGAAGGTTGGGAACTAGTACCTGTATTATAACACTAGCAGCGGCCAGACGCTAGGGGAGAATCAACAGATGCCAGATTCCGAGAGCAGGCTGAGGTGGTGCTGAGTGATGCTGAGGTGGTAGTGGTGGTGGTGGTGACTGTTGCGGAGACGATGCTGAGGTGGTGCCGAGTGATGCTGCTGTGGTGCCGAGTGATGCTGCTGTGGTGCCGAGTGATGCTGCTGTGGTGCCGAGTGATGCTGCTGTGGTGCCGAGTGATGCTGCTGTGGTGCCGAGTGATGCTGCTGTGGTGCCGAGTGATGCTGCTGTGGTGCCGAGTGATGCTGCTGTCGTGCCGAGTGATGCTGCTGTCGTGGCCGAGTGATGCTGCTGTCGTGGCGGCCCCGAGTGATGCTGTCGTGGCGGCCCCGAGTGATGCTGTCGTGGCGGCCCCGAGTGATGCTGTCGTGGCGGCCCCGAGTGATGCTGTCGTGGCGGCCCCGAGTGATGCTGTCGTGGCGGCCCCGAGTGATGCTGTCGTGGCGGCCCCGAGTGATGCTGTCGTGGCGGCCCGAGTGATGCTGTCGTGGCGGCCCCGAGTGATGCTGTCGTGGCGGCCCCGAGTGATGCTGTCGTGGCGGCCCCGAGTGATGCTGTCGTGGCGGCCCCGAGTGATGCTGTCGTGGCGTCCCGAGTGATGCTGTCGTGGCGGCCCCGAGTGATGCTGTCGTGGCGGCCCCGAGTGATGCGGTCGTGGCGGCCCAGAGTGATGCGGTCGTGGCGGCCCCTGAGTGATGCGGTCGTGGCGGCCCCTGAGTGATGCGGTCGTGGCGGCCCCGAGTGATGCGGTCGTGGCGGCCCCGAGTGATGCGGTCGTGGCGGCCCCGAGTGATGCGGTCGTGGCGGCCCCGAGTGATGCGGTCGTGGCGGCCCCGAGTGATGCGGTCGTGGCGGCCCCGAGTGATGCGGTCGTGGCGGCCCCGAGTGATGCGGTCGTGGCGGCCCCGAGTGATGCGGTCGTGGCGGCCCGAGTGATGCGGTCGTGGCGGCCCCGAGTGATGCGGTCGTGGCGGACCCGAGTGATGCGGTCGTGGCGGACCCGAGTGATGCGGTCGTGGCGGACCCGAGTGATGCGGTCGTGGCGGACCCGAGTGATGCGGTCGTGGCGGACCCGAGTGATGCGGTCGTGGCGGACCCGAGTGATGCGGTCGTGGCGGACCCGAGTGATGCGGTCGTGGCGGCCCGAGGGATGCTGTCGTGGCGGCCCCGAGGGATGCTGTCGTGGCGGCCCCGAGTGATGCTGTCGTGGCGGCCCCTGAGTGATGCTGCGATGGCGTTGAGTGATGCTGCGATGGCGTTGAGTGATGCTGCGATGGCGTTGAGTGATGCTGCGATGGCGTTGAGTGATGCTGCGATGGCGTTGAGTGATGCTGCGATGGCGTTGAGTGATGCTGCGATGGCGTTGAGTGATGCTGCGATGGCGTTGAGTGATGCTGCGATGGCGTTGAGTGATGCTGCGATGGCGTTGAGTGATGCTGCGATGGCGTTGAGTGATGCTGCGATGGCGTTGAGTGATGCTGCGATGGCGTTGAGTGATGCTGCGATGGCGTTGAGTGATGCTGCGATGGCGTTGAGTGATGCTGCGATGGCGTTGAGTGATGCTGCGATGGCGTTGAGTGATGCTGCGATGGCGTTGAGTGATGCTGCGATGGCGTTGAGTGATGCTGCGATGGCGTTGAGTGATGCTGCGATGGCGTTGAGTGATGCTGCGATGGCGTTGAGTGATGCTGCGATGGCGTTGAGTGATGCTGCGATGGCGTTGAGTGATGCTGCGATGGCGTTGAGTGATGCTGCGATGGCGTTGAGTGATGCTGCGATGGCGTTGAGTGATGCTGCGATGGCGTTGAGTGATGCTGCGATGGCGTTGAGTGATGCTGCGATGGCGTTGAGTGATGCTGCGATGGCGTTGAGTGATGCTGCGATGGCGTTGAGTGATGCTGCGATGGCGTTGAGTGATGCTGCGATGGCGTTGAGTGATGCTGCGATGGCGTTGAGTGATGCTGCGATGGCGTTGAGTGATGCTGCGATGGCGTTGAGTGATGCTGCGATGGCGTTGAGTGATGCTGCGATGGCGTTGAGTGATGCTGCGATGGCGTTGAGTGATGCTGCGATGGCGTTGAGTGATGCTGCGATGGCGTTGAGTGATGCTGCGATGGCGTTGAGTGATGCTGCGATGGCGTTGAGTGATGCTGCGATGGCGTTGAGTGATGCTGCGATGGCGTTGAGTGATGCTGCGATGGCGTTGAGTGATGCTGCGATGGCGTTGAGTGATGCTGCGATGGCGTTGAGTGATGCTGCGATGGCGTTGAGTGATGCTGCGATGGCGTTGAGTGATGCTGCGATGGCGTTGAGTGATGCTGCGATGGCGTTGAGTGATGCTGCGATGGCGTTGAGTGATGCTGCGATGGCGTTGAGTGATGCTGCGATGGCGTTGAGTGATGCTGCGATGGCGTTGAGTGATGCTGCGATGGCGTTGAGTGATGCTGCGATGGCGTTGAGTGATGCTGCGATGGCGTTGAGTGATGCTGCGATGGCGTTGAGTGATGCTGCGATGGCGTTGAGTGATGCTGCGATGGCGTTGAGTGATGCTGCGATGGCGTTGAGTGATGCTGCGATGGCGTTGAGTGATGCTGCGATGGCGTTGAGTGATGCTGCGATGGCGTTGAGTGATGCTGCGATGGCGTTGAGTGATGCTGCGATGGCGTTGAGTGATGCTGCGATGGCGTTGAGTGATGCTGCGATGGCGTTGAGTGATGCTGCGATGGCGTTGAGTGATGCTGCGATGGCGCTGAGTGATGCTGCGATGGCGTTGAGTGATGCTGCGATGGCGTTGAGTGATGCTGCGATGGCGTTGAGTGATGCTGCGATGGCGTTGAGTGATGCTGCGATGGCGTTGAGTGATGCTGCGATGGCGTTGAGTGATGCTGCGATGGCGTTGAGTGATGCTGCGATGGCGTTGAGTGATGCTGCGATGGCGTTGAGTGATGCTGCGATGGCGTTGAGTGATGCTGCGATGGCGTTGAGTGATGCTGCGATGGCGTTGAGTGATGCTGCGATGGCGTTGAGTGATGCTGTGCTGGCATTGAGAGATGTTGTGTTGGTGCTGAGTGATGCTGTGATGGCATTGAGAGATGTTGTGTTGGTGCTGAGTGATGCTGTGCTGGCTCTGATTGATGCTGTGCTGGCTCTGATTGATGCTGTGGTTGCGCTGAGTGATGCTGTGGTGTTGCCGAGTGAGAGATAGAGTGAAGATATAATGCCCAATTAGAGAGGGTGGTGAGAGAGAAAGAGAGAGAAAGGGTGTACATAGAATAAAGAGTGGAGCGGGATAGAGAGAGAGAAAGAAGGGGAGAGAGAGTGAATGAAGGAGTTTGAAAGAGAAACAGATAAAGGGGTGAGAGAATGAAAGGCTAAAAAAGATAGAGGGAGTTAATTAAGTAGAGAGAGAATTAGAGAGGGGAGAGAGAAGGAGAGAGACAATAAGAGTGGGGGTGTGGAGTTTAAATAGAGTGAAGAAGTGACGCGGAAAAAGTAACCTTAAATATAGCTTTGTGCGAATAAATATTTTTTTAAAACAGAGCGAGACAAAAATACTGGTAATTAGGCTGTGACTCCCAATATAAAACAGATAGCGATATAAGGTGAAATCAACCCACCGAAGCAATTTCTAACTAGACAAAAAAAGCTTGCATTTCAATGCTAATCGCTGTTTTTCATGTGACTGTAGTCCAGGGCCGTCAGTTGGTAATGTGAGCTGCTGCTGTGATTGAAACATCAGAGTCCAGAGAGTTAATGAGCCATGACGAGGAAATGAGGAAGAGATAGGAAACCCAGATGGCAGCTGCGCGTGCACGCCATCGTGAACGCAAGCTGGTCGCCAGCCGAAAGCCAGTGGGTTTGCACTTCCAAAACCCGCTTACTAAAACTCTCGGCCAGACCAGTGCAAGCGCTGGTGCAGGCCGAGACCTAAAAATGAAGTGGGTATCATCGAGGTTGATATGTGGAAGCAGTGCAAGTGCATCAAACTGAATTTTGTATGAATGATCTGTGGCCTCAACTGAATTTAGAAATCCTCCAACCGTACCAATAAATTGAAAGTGTAGATTTTTTCCCCCTATCTGTTTGTGAATGAAAAAACATATTTGAGCATTTGTGTATTTGTTTGATGAATTCTTGTTTCAGTGTTTTTTTTGTATTGTTTTGCGGTCTAAATCATCTAAATTGCTTAGGGTAGGGTCCCTGGCATCCAATGATTACTCAGTAGGAGGTCTACGGTTTTCAGTAATGACTAAGTGGGGGTCTACAGAAGTCACAAGGTTACGAATAACTGCCCTAAGGCATTATGAAAGTATATAAAAAGTGATGTATGGAATGCTTGGATTAACCTCAGCCACTGGTAATTACTCGGGCCGCATCCCAATCCATTGTTATTTTGCACATCATGTTACCTCAGTTTGGACACAGCTATATGCATCAGTCTTGATCCAGCTCCAATCGCAACAGTCCAGCCCAAACTGCCAAGCCAGACCCTCCCTGAACTGGAACACCAGCAACCCAGGACCGGTTTCGCCTTAGTTATGGGCTCATCAGGGGGTACAGCTTGGTTCTAGTGGCACAGTGTGCACGGGACTGGGCGTGCACGGGACTGGGCATACCCGTCCCACTTGATGAAATTCTTGAATTAATCCCACCCACTGGTAATTACTCGGGGCGCTTTCCAATCCAGTGTTATTTTGCACACTGTGCCACCTCGGTTTGGACCCAGTTATATGCATATCAGTCTTCGCCCTGCTCCAATCCGAACAGTTCAGCCTGAACTGCCAAGCCCAGACGTGGTTCCAGTGCTCACTGTGCGACTGAAATCAAGCTATACCTGGCTGATGAGACCATGCAAGCTGAAGTAAGAAGAAATAGTAACTGCAACAGCCAGAAGCGTCCGGGAAGGAGGGTGGGCACATGTGAATCTACAGCACTACATGCCATGAACAGATAATTACAGGGTAAGTATAATTTTCTGTTTGATGCACGTGTGGCTGTAGATGCACATGCTGTGCATAGATTGTAAAGCAGTCCTTCCCTAAGCAATGGCTAGCCTGTGGATGTTGCAGAAGACAAAGAGGGCACGAAGTACAGCCGGACCAACATTTGCTCATTGGCGGGCTAATACATCTACACAGTACAGCTTGGTAAAAGTGTGTTGTGTAAACCAAGTAGCTGCTTTACAAATGTCCGCTATTGGAATATTGCCAAGGAAGGTCATAGTGGCCCCTTTCTTTCTGGCAGAGTGGGCCCTGGGAGGAGGAGGCAAAACTCTTACCTGTTGCCTAACAGGTTTGGATGCGTTTAACTATCCACCTTACTATACCCGATTTAGATATGGCCTTCCCTTTATGTGGTTCAGAAAAAGCAACAGTTGTTGGGTTTTTCAAAATGGCTTTGTTCTTTCCACATAGTAGATTAATGCGTGTTGC
Organism: Calotriton arnoldi; assembly: GCA_963921515.1. NCBI lineage: Eukaryota > Metazoa > Chordata > Amphibia > Caudata > Salamandridae > Calotriton > Calotriton arnoldi. The sequence continues at coordinate 1,673,229 of CAWUFW010000964.1, forward strand.
TATGAAGGGCCCTTTCTGCAACTAAGTCAGGCTGTGGAAAGAAACCTGGGAGTTCTATAGACTGGTTAAGTTGGAAAGGAGTGACCACCTTGGGGAAAAATTGAGAGGGTTGGTGCGAAGGATCACCCTATATCTATGAACCTGAAAGAAAGGTGCCCCGAACATGCATTTCCAATGGAACTGTGGTCCTAACTATAGCTACCCAGCGGCAACTGCCACTGGGTGATTGATAAATGGATTTGAATATATATCTCACAGTGTAGTTCTATTTAGGTCTGAATTTCCATAGGAAGACCATTTTTTGTTTTGCTACTAGGGGGAGAGTGGCACAAGAAAAGGGGGGATGCAAAAAAATTGATTTGCCATGTTAACTCCCATATTAAACTTCTATCGCAGATACAGAAAAAAAAGGCTCACCGGAATGACATCAAATTTGGCAGAAAGCTTTGCCCATCACTCAAAAAGTGTGCTTTTCATTGTGAGTGATTTGACGGTGACACGCCTGATTGGTTAGTGCTAATATCTAAATAGCTGAACATGCTTCGTCGCTAAGCTATTTTTAAGAAAAAGCTTAAGACCTGGCTTTTCTCTCAGAAACTGCCATCTGCTTCTGCTTCCTTTTCACAGAACGTATAGTGCCGGGACACTCTTGAGTAGCAGGACTCTCTATAAATCATTTCACTATCAGTAGTTGACCATGATAAATGACATGCAAAACATGGTTCAGTTCCCACTTACCCGTATCATTTTCGCAGCAGTTCGTGTGTGCCTTGCAGCAAAAAAAAAATTAAAAAAAATAAATAAAAAATAAAAAAAATCGCACAGGGCCTTTCTTACTAAATTCAAAAGAGCCCATGTGTCAAACCCGGACATATGGCCAATGTAGTGAGCGGTCCCATCCTCCTTGATTGCTCCAAACCAGTTTTGGGGGCAGCTCTCCACTTCCGCCCCCCTCCCCCCCACTGGGATGGTGACTGGTAAGACAAAAGAAGGGGTCTGTGCAGGTTTAATCTGACATCTGTTTGTGACAGGGGGGTCCCATTGAAGTAAATTAAGTTCCTGGGCACTGCCCAACTGGTATTCCTGACAGAGAAATAAAACACCTCCCCACATCTGTCCATTATCTCTTCTCTGGGAACAATTTTCACACCTCATCAGGGCCATTTACCAGCTGGGTGACAGTTGGATTCTAATACAAATTAGCCGCGAGGCGCTTTCTGCAGCAAAAAGGTAGCTTTCTAGAAGTCCCTTTTCGTTATTATTTATTAAATATCGACTTCACCACTGAGTTGGGCTTTTAATAAAGAGCAGAATTTAAATTAGGTTTCTAGCTGATCCACAGCCTGCCATAGCAGAATTACTATTTAATATTGCTTCCCAGTGTTTCTTTATGGGCATGCCAGACTTCCTACAGTGAAAATAGGCGTAAGTCACTGTATGAACATGTTAATTAAAATTTGTACATGTCATACTTTTAAACACCAGGCCGCCTGCCTTGAGGGCTTCAAGGCCTAAATAGGTATGAATTATTAATATTTAAAAGGGAGGTTTTCTCCTGCCAAAAGGGTTTATTTTGACAGGTCAGTTTGCCATTTTAAAACTACTGCAGGCAGGCTATAGTGGTCAGCCTGGAGTCATTTTTCTCTTGTCACACTAGTGGATGGCACAGTAGTGAAGCAGTCCATAGGTGACACTTAACTTTCCATGTTGTGGGTGTGTACTTTAGGCACCATATACTTTGGCTTGATAGGAAATCTAAATATGCCAATTATGGTTTTAGCCAATTTGACATGCTTTAGAATGCACTGTGGCCCGGAGGAATCGGTCCACAGAAAATGGGGATAACCACGCAAAAGAGGCACTTTCTCACAGTACTCAGTATGTATATGTAAAAATCATATCAGATCTTATTTTTCCCTGTATTTATATCTGAAGTCCTGCAGTTGGAGTCAAAATCCCAGGGACATCCTTCTTATATTTATTTTTATCCAGCACACTAAATAATCACTTATGAGTGGTTCAGTGAAATCACCACTAAGGTTTTGTGCCCTAGAACAGGCAAAAGGTATGGCCTTTGCACTAAATACATTAAATGGTGCAGAAGTGAATTACTTGGTGATAAAACTTGAAACACTGGAAAACTGTTGCTCTGTTGTATATATTATGTTCTATTTATGGGTCAACTGTTAGCAATCTATACAGACCACATGCCTTTATTTGCATAGGTATCACCTTTGCCAATTCCAGACTACAAACATGGATGTTAGAATTTACAGAATGCAACGCTGAAGTAAGGTATCCACCATGATGAGGAAACTTGGAAGAATGTCTGTTTAGGTTTTCCTTAGGCAAGGACAACCTGGAGGATGAGGCTTTGGTTTTTCAGTAGTCCCCAGTGGCAGCATTCAGGAAGGAGTGATTAAAGACCAAGAGTGAGGATTGCGATACTCAGACAATGCTGGGTTACATTGTAGATTGGTCACAGTTATTTATAGATGCAAAAGGATAAAACACTGGCAAACTGCCTTTCATTGTCTCCAGTCAAAAAGGCTAGTGGAGAGCGTGAACCAAATATTTTAGGAATGCTTCCAAATGATTATGTGAAGAATTTAGAATGGACCGCAGCACTGCAATGAATAGATTATCACCTGTTGAATCCTAACGAAGGGGAAGCATCAGGAACTAAAGAAGTCTCAAGTGGTTTGGTATCACTGTAGGGTGGGATTTGACATTTGGTTCATAAGGTATGTAGAAGAGAGGAACACAGAAATATAGGTCAGATATTTGAGGTGGGTGCAATGGTAGGCAATGGTGACATGCTCAAGGTTAAAGTGAGTAAAAAACTGTTTAGCAAGTTTTCTACAATAGCTCAAAAACCAATACCTTTATCTAATGAACCGTCTACTTCCTTTATAATGTATAATAGATGGCATGAACATTTTGGTTTATCCTTCCCTTTCAGGATTAGCCTAGACATGGGATTCAGGGAACTGTAATGGCCTTAGACTTAAAGTTGATCAACTGATTGGGAAACACAGCGAGCAGATCATTCGCACGAAATGGGAGTTTCTACACCTTTCCAAGGGCCTACTGAGAAAGGTAGAGTGATCTCCTCCAGGCATGGCTATTTACTTAGTGGGGTCGCTCCCTATTTTTCTAATATTTACTTATACTCCCAACTCAAACCGGTGCAAGCTGAATCGATATGACACGACAAAGAAATAGCAACACTTAAATGCGCATCTCATGATGAGAAGACTAAAACTACTCTTCAAGTTGCTAGGGTAAGTCAGGAAGATAATCAGTGATCTTCAATCACTGACAATATACTGCCTCACATCGGCAGAATATTGTCGACATTCTTCCGGCAGAGATGCGAGGCATAAGCCACCTTGCTCATCCAGGTTACCTTTTATGGCTCTTCAACTCCTTGCATCGAAGAGGAGGACGTTAACCTCCTCACTCAGTTTGCACCATAAAGGATCGGGCTCAGGAGACCTTTTTCCGCTAATTTCTTGTCAGCCACTGAGAGGAGTTTGGAGAATATAACTACTAAGGCTTAGGACCCAGAAATAAAAGACAAAAAGAACTTGAAGATCAAATAATTTCAGTCTTTACTTTGGGCAGTCCTACATAAATTCAGATTTTCAAACTATTATGAGTTTATCAAAACTGCACTAAACGGAATGTATCTAGATATATATGAAGGATCCAATCTATTTTCTGTATATTGTCCCTCTGTAAGCATTCTATGGTTTTGGGAGAAGGAAAAAGATATCTGTATAACTTATAGATATCTTTTGCGACCTAAGAGAAATAAAGGAGCTAATGATTTTTATTGAGATGACATCTCTTACAAAGCATTTAAAATTAGATTTAAATGTTATGTACACAATGGAGAAAGCAATATTTGCAGAATTACATAGTATAGTTATTGAAAGTCCTAACATGATCGGTCTTATACATAGCCGTAAGTGCTGAAAGGAGAGCATTAAAAACATGCTTTCACCTAAGACTATTTCAAACAGGGATGAACACTTCAAATGGTAATTAGGACTACTACACTGGGCAGATAACACAACTGACAAGACAGAATACTGAGAAAATAGTTCTGATTAATTTTATAAACAATGCTTCTAATAAGCTAATCTTTTTCCTTCCATTTGAAAATAGGGAGGTCGCTTTTGTATTTCACAGTCATAAAAACAATACTGCAAATCATTTAACTAGGATAATGTAAGTAGGCTTGAAATATTTCACTAACTTTTTTCCATATACTTTAATAATATATTGAAGTATAATTGTCTTACACAATAAGCAACACAGATTTATTTAAAATTGACCAATAAAGGCAGCCCCACAACATGTAAAGTGTTACGAGTGCTCCTGATTGCAATATTTCCTAGTTTTCTTTTGTCAATATATGTGATATTTGGAGATAGCAGTGATCTCGGATAACAGTATGTCCTAACATTAACCAGGTTTAATGTCCTACAGTAGTTCAACTACTGTAAATAGAAAGGAAGTGTCTGATAAGTAATTAGCTGGTCATCTGTCCACAATAGTGCATTCTATGTGGAACAGGAAACCACTGAAAATAATACTGTGCAATACTGATCCAAATACACAAAGATTCTTTTGTAATGGATACTGATACTCAAGCTTATTAAGTGAATCTGAGTCTCCCTCTAGAAAGAAATACATTTAGTACTTGTCCCTGTGTCAGCAATTTCAATTCATACTACATTTTCACCAAACACACAAGGTAAGCTTTCAAATATAAAGCTACTCTTGGACAAACTGTTTTATTCCCACTGCATCAATTTTTGTCAGAGGTGCATGAAGACTAATGACCTAGCCTTAACCATGTAGAGTTTTCCATCAACACTTTGTAGTCACATCCAGGCTGTTTTGAAGAAGAGAAAGCGAATGTCTACAAGGACTTACATGGAATTATTTGAAGAACTCTATTTTTCTTCATGTTGGCTGGTAAATTGCCCGTCCTCATCTTATCATTTTGAATTTTGATCGAAGTTAGTTTCTGAGGAGTAAAGATAAAGCACATCACAAATCTAATATTGCAACAATAGGTACTGCACAGGTTCAGATTCAGATAAACAGTTCAGATCAGCATAAATGTATTCTGTAGTACTTTGCAGTCCCTCACTATGTAGCATTCACAAATTTTATTTAAATGATTCACGTTCTTTGAATGTTGGGCTTTTTTGCTTTAACTGCTCTTAAAATCATCTCCTCTTCAAGTGCCTTTATCCAGCTTTTGTGACTTTTTCTGTGGGCTTGTTTGCACCATTACCATGTTCGGGCTCCGTGGAATCAGTATGTATAAACAATTGCTTCAGTCCCATTACATCCAACCGTAAACCAATTTCTCACTGAATTCCCCTTAGATGGATGTAGAATTGCCACCTTTTTTTGCTGGCCTCCATAGGAAAACACTGACCAGGCTGGTTAAAACTGGCTAAGATGGCAACCCTAACTGGATGGTGAACCAGTCCTGATCACCACCGTGATTTTTTTTTTCTGTAGCCTCCAAATATGTTCAGCTTCTTGGGGCAAGGCCTGAGGGGTGGAATTCTGCAGTGTAATCTACTGAGGTCAGGCAACTGTTAATGTAGTGTGGCGATGGAATATTATGGGAGAGTTGCTGTAGGATTGCAACCAAGAAGGTACAAGTATAGCGTTTGTGCTTTCAATGTACAATGCTGGCAATCAAAGCAAGTGGAGTATATATTTTATTTTTGAAGCAGTAAAAGAAACATTGTGTCACCATGTTAAACACAGAAACAAGCCCTGTGATTATAGCGATGGTTTTATAAACAGTAGACTTGGGGCCTGATTATGAGAAGGCCCTATCGCATGTAATAATTTTAACACCTGATAAAAATCCAACACCAAGGTGTTGAAATTTATCAGATGTGACAATTACTGCATACTCTGAGTTTTGGGAGAATACCATGCAGATTTTGGCACTCACCACACCACAACCCGCATGTCCTGTGAATTCCGGGCTTCCTTCCTTAGTTAAATTCTAGCAGATTGAACCTGCAGAAATTTACTGATGGGCGCAATCTTTACCCCACATGATAAATATCAGATGTGGTAAACATTGAGATTTCTGTGCAAAACACGCAACTTAATGGGCCGGCTGCTTGTGACAGATTCAGACGGCCAAATTGAGCAGGCAATATTTGCAGACTTTCTCAGGATAGACCTGCAAATAGGGCATAGAGCGTGAGAGTGAGTGAGATTTACAGAGAAACACTGAGATCATGAAAACAGTAAAGTATAGCACATATGAATAGCATATTAAAAATGCACCATCAGTTTCTAAGGTTGCGTAACAGTATTTCCAAACCTATAACATCAGCTATCATTAATTCAGATTTTTTTCCCCTCAGATTACCTTAATTTCAGCCTAATAAGGGTACGTACTATAATTTGGGATAACACTACTGCTTTAAAAAAAAATCTGGAGAATTATTTTTAAATCTTTATTTGTAAATATTTGGTTTTAGCCCCCAAACCCTAGAATCCTCTTAATCCTACCACTCGTGCCCCAAGGTAACTATAACTCGCACTACCGCCATGCACAGTCTTGTCATCAATGATGTAATTTCAAATGTTGCAGTTACATTATCAATGATGTTATAAAACAAGTCATGAGTGATGTAATATGTGGGGTAATTAGCTGTGCATGGCGAGGACACGAGTTATAGTTTCTGGCGATAAACTGGTGAAGTTCAGTGTTCTTTTGAGTTTAAGACATTAAGCGGTCACTGGCATTTTCACCTAAACCTCTGCCTTCATCCGTGAACTTCTAGTTATTTTTTTTTTCCATAAAGTAATATTTTATTACAATACAGAACGCCCTCCGCCCCCCCCCCCCCAACGCACACAGCCAAAGGCCAACCCCCTATGTGCGGCGTAGGGTTGGCCATAGGGCCTGCCCTGCGAGCAGTAAACCCTATGCAAGGCCTACTGGCTTTATTAAGGGGTGAGCATATGAATATATATAAAGCAGATCTATCATCTTTCACCAAAAATAACCAATATTATTCATCAAATGTATATTTTAGTAATCCAAACATTCCCCTGGCGAAAACCAACAAGGAAGCACTGCGCGCCACCCTCATCACGACGATATAGACCTCGGGGCCCCAACCACCCAGGGCACGATAAAGCACAGTGTCCCAGGGAGCCCAGGGACATCTCTTTCCTCCCACAGGGTGGGAGCAGTAGAAAAATACTGCTCGCGGGCGGGAGCAAAGGAAAGGTGCTGGTTCCCACCAGAATTCAGTATGTTGGTGTGGGGGCCCTGGGGCTCCCCGTGTTCCCCAACATATTAGTTTGTGGGTGCTCCGGGTGGGCACTGGGGCACCCACTACAGGCCACGGGGGAGCGAACTAGCTCAAGGGGGGAAAAAAGGCCCCCTGGGCCAATCAGAACGTTCCAAGTTTTAAAATTGGCTTCGAAGGACTCTTACAAGAGTCCCTTGATCCCAACCATCCAGATACACAACTATTTTTTAGACTTATCTCAAAAACTGCTAAGCGGATTTACACCAAATCACAGAAAGCAAGTTTTCCGGACCAAGCTCTAGCTTCCTGATAAATTTGGTGTGATTCCTTTCAGCAGTTTTTGCTTTCTCTTTCCAAAAAAAGGTCCATGGAAAATGCATGGGGATTTGGTGTTTTGGGACCTCCCTTGACAGAACACCCCAAAACTTTCTAGGAAGGAGCTGAACTTTTTGGAATGCTTTGTGAAGATTCGTCAAATGGGTCTCGCCTAAAAGATATCTATTGGCTTTGTTAAAGTTTTTTTTTTTTTAACCGTATTGCACAGCAGCACCACAGAAGAGGAGTTGGCCTAACGGCTAGGGCGGTCGACCTCGAATCTGGGGAACTGGGTTCGAGTCTCGGCAATGACGCTGAACATCCTGTGATTCTCGGCAAATCACTTTATCTCCCCGTGCCTAACAAAAATGAATGTGTCCTCGTGTAATGCAACTGGTGCTATGTAAAGCGCTCTGATACCCGATTTGGGTCAAGTTCGCGCTATATAAAACGTCAAGTTCGCGCTATATAAAACTCCGTAAAAAAAAAAAAGAAAAAAAAGTGCAACAGGGCTGAAAGTAAAGAAAAGGAAAGTGGTATGATGCAGTCAACACTTTCTACGCCATAGCGCCTTTTTTTTTTTTTACGCTGTCAGCCACGTTGCAGAGCGGACACGCTGCTATGCAACATGGTTAAAAAAGATGACAAAGCCAATAGATCTTGCATAGGCAAGACTTATTGGCTTTGCCAATGCATACACAGACTAGCGTCTCCAGCACTCTGACAAAACATACCAGTCTTCGCTCATTAAAATATCACCATGATGGGATGAGGTAGGGGGCACTTCTTCACAGGGGAGAACCTTTTTTTGTTTAATGTAGCATTGTCTAGATGTACTCAGACACAAGGACAAACGGGGATATAGACACAGGAATGCTTAGTCACATGCATCAAAGTCTGGAAACCCAATGCCACCCATATTTTACTGCTGATGAGTTTAAGCATTAATAACAACCCGCATAAGGGAATGAATGAGTTAATGGTTCCACCCATAAGAGGAGAAAGCCTTTGGTGGGCACCGAGGCACAGGTGTGAGGAGTTAAAATGAAGATACAAGAACTGTAGCCAAAAACAATCTGTATTACAAGTTGCTAAAGTAGCTTAGTGGGCTGATCTCCCAAAGCACAGATTTCCCTAACCAAAAGGCCAGATGTTTCATCCAGACAAGGCCACCTCAACCCGTAATCATTCCAAGGTCGAGTAACAAGACGTAATACTGAAGTATGAGGAAGCAAGATGCACCATGTGAATAATGACTATTAAACAATGTGTCACAAAGAGGAATACTAAGGAATAACCCGGGAGTGCATTTGACGCTTTAGCTTTCGTGACCAGGTGTACACATTCATAACGTATGCGCTAGAAATACATTCAGAAAATAAGATATTTTAAAAAAAGTGTGTCTTAGATCTCATTTGGGACTGGCCTTAGCAGAAGTCAGTGCTCCTTGAGTTGACCCTATACCTTGGGGCATTTAGTGAACATGTATGATGGAGTGCAGCGTCTCAAAGCAGTGATGCTGTCCAAAGTCATTGCTTTGTGCTAAAATTAAACAACTGCAATGAGACACCATGGGTGGCTGAATCGTAAAAGTGACTGTTGGGTATCCTCGTACAGGAATAAGAGGGAGTAGCAGGCAACAGGGGTAGGAGGAGGGAAGAAATAGTACCTCAATCACGTTGGGAGCAGCGGAAGGGCACTGATTAAGTGAAATCAATATGTGATTGGTCTGTGCTCCACCGCAAGCATCAGAAGTGACGTTTCAGCTGGACTATCCAATTAGGGATACTGCAAAGAAGAGTGACGCTGATGCGCACAAATAAACAATGGGCGGACTCCAAGCCATTTTTGTAAACAATAGTGTCTCACAAGCTAGAAGCATGAGCTAGCAAGCTCGACACTAAAATTGCTCTCCCTATGGAAAAGCAGACCTAACTATTACTACCCAGTAGCAACAGCCACAAAGTTTAATTTGTAGCGAAGTTAACAATTCAGAGAGAGTACTGTAATATCTAAATATCAGGAAAACTTACTTCCAAAAGCGTTCTTGGAGACATGATCACATTGGGTGTCCACTGGTGCTGGCACCGTGTTTGGAGACTCAAACTGCAGCTTTTCTCTACACATTTACAGTTGCTTTTACAGAACTCTAGAGTGCGCAGTTACACATGGCATCCGAGACACAAGAATGTAGGAGTAACGCTGAATCGCTTAAATGCATTTTTCTGCTTTTACAGAAGCTTAAGAAAAGCTTGAAATGTCCCCGCAACAAGAAGTGGGGAGCACAGATGACAGAAGTGAAAGTAAAGCTGTTTGGATGCCTTCGTGTTTAGTGAAGTAAACAAGAAACAGGATGGGCATTTTAAATGTGATTTCAATTAACTGCCCAATCTCGCTTCACAAAGAGAACACGAGTGTGAGAAGCTAGCTTGGTATATGGTGTACACTTATGGAAGTGGGCACCTTGTTCCAATCCAGACAACCCTTATGGTGATTCAAGAAGTCTTAGACAACCTTAAAAAGCTCTCCAAGTGGTAGCTGTAGAGAGCAGCCTTCAGGCTTAGTCCAGAAGGAGTGTAAAGCTGCTTGTTTTACCACAACATAATTTTATAGGTATAGATTAAGTGAAAAAGAACCACACAGTGTATTTAGAAAAATATGTATTTACTATAAGACACTCACTAACACATACAGATATCTACTAGATGTACACAATGCACACAATACTTTGCAATAGAAACAGGTAAGTAGCACGAAATAGTGGTCACCAAGGGGGAACCAAACCATATACTAAAATAGTGGTATTCGAACCACGACTTAAGTCAAGGCTATACCCAGAAGACGTAGAAGTGCCGGGGACCCAAGGAACCACCCAAGGTAAGTAACCAGGAGCCCCACAGAGGCTGTGTGCAGAGTGGGAACACGACCGCGGGATCAATGCAAGTCAATGGGTAAGTTGCGGTTGCAATTTTAAAGATGGACCCTTCCCAGTGGACCCTGAAGAAACCCAGTGGAAGACAGAAGGTTGGAGAGCCACCCCACCCTTGGATACCTTAGGAACCAGGATACCTGCACCAAGGAAGCCGGGTGCATAGGTGTGAAGTGGCGTCAGAAACAGCCGTCGAACTCAATGGAGGACTTCAGAAAGATGCCGCTGCTGTAGAAGGTGAAAGTGTCCGGTGGAACCCAAAGGTGGATTCAAGCTATGAAGAACCTGCAAGCAGAGGGGACAGCCTCTATGCCACTCAGGAGTGACCAGGAGGCACGAAAGACGAATGCCCACCGATGTCGAGGGTTGCAGGGAAGCCGACGGTGACCTTGAAACTGCAGCTGTGCGGACCAGACGACGCTGTAGATGACAAGGAGCCGGATACGAGCTGTCCCACATCGGATGTCGAGAGTTGAGGGGTCGGTGTCCGTCTGGAGCACTAACAAGCCTTGGCAATTGAAGAAGGTGCAATGTCGGGACCAGCAAGGTCCAGGAGACTCACCACAAGCAGGGGAGTCAGGGCAGGCCCTGAGCAATCAGGAGAGCCCAAGGAATTCAAAGATGACCCTCAAGACGACCCACAGGCCGGAGGCACTGGAGTCGCGAGAGGACCTCGAGCAGCTCACCAAAGATGCAAGCCCCCGATGCAAGCGTTGCTGTGAGGATGAAGATCTTGGTCACTGGAGATGCTTGAGGTTGGGGCTACTTGGAGCCCAAAGATCTTGGTGGAAGGAAGTCAACAAGCCTTTGCAACTGCAAGCTGACGCGGTGCACAGGGGTTCGGTTTCTGCGGCTCCGACGAGGGATACTGGCCTCAAACTTGGTGAGAGAACAGGGCAGGCCTCGAGGGATGAGAAGAACCACCCCCTGCGTTGCTGAGCTTTTGGGAGTCCATGGGAGCCCAGGATCGGCAGACCGGTCAGCTTAGTTGCGGTGCCTGCAGATGCAGGGAAGTGACTCCTTCACTTCAAGGGAGATTCCTTCAGGTGTCTTGGATGCCCTTGGAAGGTTCCTGTATGGTGCACAGGCACGGACGTTGCAGCAGACGAGCAGGGCGACCAGATCAGGAGCAGCAGGAGTCTTCCTAGTTGCAGCCGTTATGCCCAGAGCGAAGTCCAGAGTGCCCAGACGGTTGAAGAAGTGGTGTCTGAAATGTATCTTGTCCCACGACGAATCTAGGGACCCACCCTTAGGTAGCACTTAAATACCCTAAGGAAAGGGTTGGCACGATACAGGGGTCCCTCCCTAAGGAGGGGCTGGACAAGGGGGAGGATACTCCCCTGTCCTTTGTCCAAGTTCGAGCCAGAGCAGGAGCCAACGGCTCCCTGAACTGGTTTGTACTGGACTATGCATGGAGGGCACCAAGTGTGCCCTGCTCGCAGACTATGTGGCGCTGGCAAGCGCCCCCACCCTGCCCCAATACACTACACCCTATCTGGGAGGAGGTCACACCTCTCAGAGACAGGATACATATTGTTCTGCCTTCCCCTGCCTGAGCTTGGCAGGAGGAGGGCAGAAACGTGTCTCTGGCCAGCAGCAGCCCTAGCTTGCTGTCCGGGTCTGGAAGACTGGTACCGGGAGCAACGAGGGCCTCACAAAGGAGTTTTACAGTGCATGGAATCATATCTCTATAATTCCAACATGTTTGATACGACACATGATAGGATTCTTTACAGCCAGTTTTGAGATGGTCATCACGTAATGACGCGGTGTCCCTCTATATGTCATATGGCTGTCTCACTTACAACCCGGGAGAATGGACTCCATGGGCTGTAGGGGTGTCCTGCTCATGCAGGGGCACCCTCACACTTAGAATCAAGCACCCTGCCTTCAGGATTGTAAGGCCTGCTTTAGGGGTGACATAGGTTTTAAGTGCAGTGACCTTAGATATAGGTAAACATATCTTTCGTAAGTGGTGCTAGCACCAGCTTACACTAGCAGGCCTGTAGTTACAAATTGAGTGGTCTCCCATGGGTGGCATAATACATGCTTCAGCCCATGGGGGACCCCTGGTGTACCTATGCCCTGGGTACCTTAGTACCATATACTAGGGACTGATAAGGTTGCACCATTGTCCAATTTGGGATGTACCCAAGTACTTCCAAAACCAATTTAGGGGAGAAAGCACAGAGACTGGGGTCCTGATTAGCAGGATCTCAGTCAGACTAGTCAGAAACAGCATCACATCAAGCAAAAAGTGGGGGTAACCATAAAAGCAGATCCTACTTTCCCACAATGAGTGATTGGAGAGCAATAGCCAAATGGGGTGTCTGCTGATTAGCTCCTGTTGCTTTGGTTTCACACAGTAACAAAGCTCGAAAAACAAGATTGCAAAACACAACAGCTATTTCTGGGAAAAGAGCTGATTAAGCTATGAATTTGATTTGGAGGAGACCAGTTGCCGGTAATGCATAGTGAATAAGCAAACAGCAAGGCCCCTTTGCACAGAGTAAGTACGCATCACTCCCATGTGATAGAGGTTTTCTTCAGTAAAAGGGGAGGGAAAGTTGGGTGGAGACTTGCACACCAGTAAGCGAGAGGGGGCAAAGGAACAGTAATTCTAGATGCTTCATAATTGAAAAAGAATTTCTTCTACGATCTCCCAAAGTACTTCCTTAAGAAAGGGTCAAAGGTTTGATGAAAAGGAAGCTCCGAAATAGAATAACGTGCGGGAGGTGGTGGGGAAACGCCAAAATGAACGGGAAAGCAGCGATCAGGGAGAGGATGGCCAACAAAACACAAACACGACTGTGTGCAGCGGCAGTCGTGCTGATTATAAGAAAAATGTACCTTGGAGAATGCAAGCGCAGCGCCCAAGAAGCGGGCGCCGTGCTACGGATGCTGTGCTGGTACACAAGCCCCAGTCACCATAAAAAAAAAAAAAATTGTGCAGGAGGGAGCCTAAATTAAAAAAACTTGTAAAACCACATGTAGCACGGGCAGTCTGCTGTGAGGGTCTGAAACATGAAAAGGCGATACTAATTAAGCATACTAATCAATCAAAAGCAGGCATGTATGAAGGCCACGAACAAATTGAAAAGATAGGACGTGCTGCAAGCAACAATTTACATTATGACATGCCTTGCAGAGCATGCTGCAAGCAACAGTTTACATTATGACATGCCTTGCAGAGCAGCGAATGCGCTGGCCAGGCTTGACCTTAAAAGCAAATTTCCAAGATAGGAATTGGAGGGCACAATTATGTAGTGGTTTAAATGGTGGGACCATAAGTCTTGTGAGAACGATATTAAGATTCCAGGTAGGTGCAGGTAGAATAACTCTCTTAAGGCCTTCCATAAAAGCTTTGATGACTGGTACTTTAAACAAAGGTAAGTGTTGACTATTTTGTAGGTATTCGACCACTGCAGTGAGATGTAATCGTCTGGAAGTGAATGCAGGGCCAGAGAGTTGTATATGTAGAAGGTAACAATGTTTTGTGTTGCAACATTAAATGGATTGACACTGCTAGTATGACAGTAACAACCGAATCTTTTCCATTTAGCTGCATAGCATACTCTAGTAGTAGGCCTACAAGCTTCTTTGATAATGGTCATACGTTCAGGTGGGAGATTCAGATAACCAAATTCTATGACCTCATGAGCCAAATCGCTAGGTTGAGTTCCCTGGGATTTGGGTGCCTGATTTCTCCATGGTTCTGAGTGAGTAGGTCCGGGTTGAGGGGAAGCTTCTCATATGGAACTACTGAGTGTTCAAGTAGTGTGAATCAGGGCTGTTGGGCCCATGTGGAAGCTACTAGCATGAGAGATCTTTGCCTGAGCTTCCGAACCAGAAACAGAAGAGGGAGAGGCGGAAAAGCGTAGGCAAGTATCCCTGACCAATTAATCCATAGAGCTTTGCCCTTGGATAGTGGGTGTGGGAACCTGGAGGCGAAGTCTGGGCATTTTGTGTTGTCTGTGGTTGTGAACAGATCTATTTGTGGAAACCCCCACTTGTGGAAGTAAGGGAGGAGGACTTTGGGGTGGAGTTCCAACTCATGGACTTGTTGCCGCATCCTGCTGAGGTCGGCAAAATCGCTGCCCATTCCCAAGAGGTGTTCTGCTAAGAGATGAATGTTGTGACACAGAGTCCACGGCCAAATGGTCTGAGATTGGAATGATAACTGTAGAGAGTGTGTCCCTCCCACCCGCCCCCCGTTTTTGTACATAGTACATGGTTGTCATATTGTCCTCCAGACTAAGACAACCTTGCCGATCAGGTGAGGTAGGAAGGCTTTCAACGCTAGGTGAACAGCTTGAAGCTCTAGATAATTGATGTGGAGACCCTGGTGTTTGGTGTCTCAGAGACCCTGGACTGTGAGATTTTGTAAGTGAGAACCCCAGCCTGTAACTGATGCGTCCTTTGTCAGGATGATGTGGGGAACAGGGTCGAGAAAAGGCCACCATTTTAACAGGTTGTGTTCCACCACTGCGGAGAGCGATGAGTGTGGTCTATCAACACTAGATCCTCTAACTGACGCTGTGACTGAGACCATTGTAGTGCTAGATATTCCTGCAGCGGAAGCATGTGTAACCGTGCATGGGGGACTACGGTGATGCATGAGATCATCCCCAATAGTCTCATGACAGTTCTTACCTCCAATTGCTAATTGGGTGTTAACTGTGGTATTAGCGTTTGGAAATTTTAGATCCTTGCTGTACTGAGATAGGCTAATCCCACCTATGCAGAGGATAGCCCCCAGATATGGTTGAATCTGTAAAGGCTGAAGATGAGATTTTTTGGAAATTGATGGTGAAGCCTAGCTGATGATGCAGCTTGATGGTAGTTTGAGTGTGTTGTTGACACAGTGAAAGAGTACTGGCTTTGATAAGCCAGTCGTCGAAAGTTGGGAAAACATGGAAGTTTTGTCTGCGTAAATGTGCTGCTACCACTGCTAGGCATTTGGTGAATACTCCAGGTGCAGTAGTCGCCCCAAATGGGAGGACTTTGAATTGGTAATGTTTGTCGTCTAACACAAATCTTAGGTATTTGCAATGTGCTGGATGTATTGGAATCTGAAATCAGGCGTGTTTTAAGTCCAGGGCTGAGAGAAAGTAGACTTGCTGTAGAAGTGAGATCACGTCTTGAAGAGTGACCATATGGAAATGCTCTGACAGGATGTAATGATTTATAGGCTGTAGATCTAAGATTGGCCACAAAGATTCCTCCTTTTTGGGGATTAGGAAGTACACAGATCATACCCCTGATGTTGATGAGGTATGGTGTCTGTGGCTCCTTTGAGTAGAAGAGCTTGAACCTCCTGCTTGAGAAAGGTTTGGTGTTCCAGAAAGAACCTGAGTGCGAGGTGGAATGTTTGGAGGTGTAATGAGCTCCAGCCAATAATCATGGTTGGTAATGTCCAACACCCACTGATCCAATGTTATGGATCGCCAAGTGGGGAGAAATTGTTGCAATCTGCCCCTGTGAGGTGTGGAATGATCGGGGAAAAGGAGAAGAGAGTCACTGGTTTATGGTGGTTGCAGCACCACGTGGGGTGCACCTTTGCCTCTACCCTTTGAGTTGTTTCCCCTGTATTTATCTCTATAATAGCCTCTGGGAGAGGATTGGTGACTCTGACCTTGGTGGTATGAAGAAGAGGCATCGGAAGATGCAGTTTTTGAGCCCACCCTATAGCAGGAGCGGCAAAAGGCGTTTGCAATGCACCCATGAACTTTGCAACTTCTGTGTCCTTTTTCGTCTTCAAGAGCCTGGTCTACCTGTGGGCCAAAAAGGTGTTCCTTTTCAAAGGGGACATTTAAAAGGCTTTGTTGAACCTCTGGTGTAAAGCCAAATATGTGCAGCCGGGCATAGTGACGGAACAAAACGCTAGTGTTAATGCACCTGGCATCAGTGTCTGCAGAGTCCAGGGAGAACCCACTGGAGGTATTAGTAATAAGCTTGCCTAAAGCTACAAGGTTTTTCCCTCTCTTTTTATGCTCCTCTGGGAGGTGCTGGAGGAGCTCTATCATTTCGTCCCAGTGGGCACAATCTTATCTGGCCAATAATCCCATGGTGTTAGCAATACGCCAGTGATTGGCGGATTGCGCTGCTATTCTTTTGCCAGAGGCATCAATAAACTTACTCTCCTTATCAAGAGGTGGAGAGTCACTGGCAGCCTGGAAATCGGCCCTCTTACGGGCTTTTGAGACAAGGGAGTCAGGTGGAATTTGCCCTCTGATATAAATAGGGTCAGAGGGTGAGGTTTTGTATTTTGCATCAACCCTGGGAGTGAAAATACAAGCTCGCACAGGATCTTTAAAAATATAATCTGTATGCCGCAGCATACCCTTGAGCATAGGGAAATATTGTGTAGCCCTGTGTGTTGCGGAATGGGTTTCAAAAAGGAAATCCTCTTCTATGGGCTCCTTATGTAGTGGTACCGGATGGTAAGTTGCAGCTCTGCCAATAAGCTCCTGATAAGGGGTTGTGTCATCAGGAGGGGATGGCCTAGCAGGGTACAGGTCAGGATCAGTGTCCCCTGTGCGGTCAAGATCGTAGATTGACCAAGGATCAGGAGGCTGTGGTTCATCAAAACTATCATCCCCTGTCCCATGCCCACCTGTGAATGAATTTGGAGTCCTCAAAGGAGTGATATCTAATGGATTACTCACAGAATGAGAGGGAGAGGGTGAAGGTGGTGGGGGAATAAAGGGTGGTGGAGGTGGTGTAGGAGGGTGCAAAGGACTGGTGGCCTTGTCAGTCTTTTTTGGGTAGCACTGGCAGATCAATGACCTCTTCGAAGGAGAGTTGGCCCTTGGATGGAGGTGGCAGAGGATCTAAAGTGTTGGGCAGAATACACCCAGTATGAGGCTGTGTTTGGATTTGCCTTCGGTGGGCACTGAGTTTTCCTGCAATTTGTGAAGAATTTGTTCCACTGGAGTACAAGAGTTAGGTCTCGGTGCCGATCTGCAAATCTTCAGAGTGGAGATGGGGTTGTGTTTCTGTGCCAAAGTGGTTGGTGCCGAAGATGTAGCCAATCGGCCCGGTACCGAAGTGGTCGGCTTAGGGTAGCGTTTCAGTGCCGAGCCTGAGGGCGGGGCGTCCAACTCTGTTTTTCAGTGCCGACCACAGTCTGCTGGCAGTGGGGGCGCAGTGGTGGCCCAGGATCATCTTATGTTCGGTTGGAGCCAAATGTTTTTCAGTGGCAGGACTGGGGCATCAGTACTCACAATACGCTGACCCCGTGGAAGGTCCTGCATCTGGAGGTCGATCTCTAATTCAGAGTTGCAGTCGTACACTGAAAAAGCCTCTTCCTCGGTCGCACAGGCCACGTCGCATCTCCCTGCGACGTGCCCTTCGGTCTCAAAGTTTTCTTCGACGGAAGTGATCAGAAGGCTTCTTTGTGGTCGGCAGACAACCACTGGTTGCAGACCTTATGAAGGTCGGTCCGCTGGTACTTCATGTGGCACCCGGGACAGAAGCGGAAAGGCATACGTTCCATCAGCAGGGCATTCAAAGCGATGGAAAGATAGACCCAAAGGGCCGCTGTTCGAGTGTGTCAATCCAATGAGCTTTCCAGATTTTGAAACGCAAAGTTGAGAACGCATTAGCTACCAATATCAACGAGGGGAAGGGTGAATTACGAACCGAAAGAAGTCCAAAATGGTCTTGAACCGGAGCGCAGTAACGCACGTCTGAACCAGACAGCGGGGAAAAAACAATGGAGCTGATGCCCATGTGCACTATTACCAAGAGGAGGAGTCACTTTACCTTGTGACTCGAAAGACTTCTACAAAGAAAAACAACTTGCACACATCCAGACCCAACACTAGATGGCTGGAGTATGCAAAGCATGTGTATCTGCAGCCACACGTGCCTCGAACATTACTCAGGAAACAACTAATAGTCATGAGATCTCTCTAGTGTGATTTTACCTTTCTATACAAATTCAACTCCTTGCATCCTGGTTTTGGCTAAATATATTTGTTAAATCAAATACACAAAGAACCTGTCATAGCATAAACCATATATGCAAAGGCACATTGTATAGCTTGCAATTTATTACCATTGTGGAGTGAGGTGAGGGGCATCATGACTCACTCAAGGCTTCGCCTCTCATGAGCCATAGCTGTTCCCCAGAGTCAACAATGGTAATAAATAGCATAATAAACTCTATGCATGTGTGTGTGTGTGTGTGTGTATTTCTGGGGCTAGTAAACCCCCACCAAACCCAGCCTCATATTATTATTATGTAGTTTTATAAAGCACATAGCTATCAGACAGGGTTTCCCTGTGCCTGGGATGTATAGTAAGGCATCAAAGGATGCTGTATCATTAGTTAAGTTAGAAGAGACAGGTCTTCAAAATTTTCAAAACACACGGAGGGATTGACACATTCTCATCGAAGTGGGTAGTACATTCCACAGCTTAGGACCTAGGTAGGAGAAAGACCGGCCGCTCTCACCAGTTCTCCTAATTCTGGGAACTTGCAATGAGATTACAGTTGCTGGATTGGAGGGAACGATTGGGACGATAGTGTGTCACCAACGATCTAAAGTACTGTGGACCTAAATTGGACATGGCTTTGTGCATATAGTACAATGCTTTGAACTGGATATGTTATTTCGACCGGGAATCAGTGGAGGTCTCGGAGAAGGCTGTACAGACATACACACATGTAAGGAAAATGCTACTTACCCAGTATGCATCTGTTCTTGGCATGTAGAGCTGTAGAGTCACATGCTGTGCATAGCCTGCCATCTAGTGTTGGGTCCGGATGTTTGCACTTTGTTTTTGTTCGAAGAAGTCTTTTCCAGTCACGAGGTAGGCGACTCCTCCTTTTGGTGATAGTGCGCATGGGCATCGACTTCACTGTTAGATTGTTTGCCACAGAGTGTAATAATGGAGTTAGTAAGAGTAGCAAGAGATGTCCATGTATATATGTATCTAAGTAAGATGTAACTGCAACAGGTATAGGTACCCGGGGAGGCGGGTGGGCACATGTGACTACAGCTCTACATGCCAAGAACAGATGCATATTAGCAAAGTAGCATTTTCCGTTCGAGGCATGTGAGCTGTAGATCACATGCTGTGCATAGACTCAAAAGCAGTTATCTCCCAAAGCGGTGGCTAACCTGTAGCTGTTGCAGTGGTTTGAAATAGTGTACGTAAAACTGCTTGGCCCACACTAGCTTGCTGTCTTGCTAACACATCTACACAATAGTGTTTTGTGAATGTGTGAGGAGTAGACCATGTTGCAGCTTTGCAGATATCATCTATGGGTATGTTTCCTGAAAATGCCATAGAAGCCCCTAGTTTGCGATTGGAGTGCGCTCTAGGGGGAATTGTTAAAGTTCTTTTTGCTTTTGCATAGCATATTTGAATGCACTTGACTATCCACCTTGCAATGCCTGATTTTGATATTGGATTGCCTTTATGTGGTGGAGCAAAAGCGACAAATAGCTGTTTGGTTTTGCGGAAAGGTTTTGTCCTTTCTATATAGTAAAGAATTGCTCTTTTCACATCTAAAGTGTGTAAAGCACGTTCTGCCACAGAATCTGGTTGAGGGAAGAACACAGGCAACTCAACAGATTGGTTGATATGAAAAGCAGAAATTACCTTTGGTAGAAATTTAGGGTTGGTCCGAAGAACCACTTTTTTTTTATGTATTTGTAAGAATGGTTCTTCTATGGTTAGTGCCTGAAGCTCACCCAATCTCCTCAGATGTGATAGCTATGAGGAAAGCTACCTTCCGAGTAAGAAATTGTATTTCACATCTATGCAATGGTTCAAAGGGTGGACCCATTAGCCTGGTGAGGACAATGTTGAGATTTCACACTGGAGCAGGTGGAAGCCTTGGAGGAATGATTCTCTTAAGTCCCTCCATAAATGCTTTGATGACAGGCACTCTAAAAAGAGACAGATGTTGTCTGTTCTGTAGGTATGCAGCTATTGCAGCCAAATGTAAGCGTACGGAAGAGTACGCTAAATTGGAACGCTGCAGATGTAGTAAATAGCAAATTATGTTTTGAACTGAAGCATCCAGTGGATCTATTTGATTGTTATTACAGTATATCACAAATCGCTTCCACTTTGCTGCATAGCATGCTCTTGTGGTAGGACGTCTAGCCTCTTTGATAAGGTTCATGCAGTCTGGCGGAAGATTAAGGTAGCCAATCTCTAAGATTTCAGGTGCCAGATCGCAAGGTTGAGATGGCTGGGATCTGGATGTCTTATCTCTCCATGGCTCGGAGTGAGCAGATTGGGAGCGAGGTGTAGTTTTTGGTGAGGAACTACTGAGAGCTCCAACAGGGTTGTGAACCAGGGTTGTCGGGCCCATGTGGGAGCAACTAGGATTAATGTTAGGGACGCCTGTCTGAGCTTCCGAAACACTAATGGAATGAGTGGGAGAGGCGGAAAAGCGTAGGCAAATATCCCTGACCAATCCATCCATAGTGCATTGCCCTTGGACAATGGGTGTGATGTCTGGATGCGAAGTTTGGGCATTTTGCGTTTAGGTTTGTGGCGAACAGATCTATGTCTGGAAATCCCCACATATGGAAGAATGTGAGGAGAACTTTAGGGTGGAGTTCCCATTCGTGAATCTGTTGTCTGACGACTGAGCAGATCTACAATCTGATTGTTTACTCCTGGAAGGTGTTCTGCAAGGAAAAACATTCTGTGATGTATGGCCCATCTCCAGATGGTCTGTGCTAGCTGGAGAGTGTGTCCCCCCCTGTTTCTGTATGTAGTACATTGCTGTTGTGTTGTCTGTACAGATAAGGACAGCTTTGCCTACTAGATAAAATTGAAACACTTTGAGCGCTAGAAAAATCGCTAGCAGCTCTAGATGATTTATGTGAAGCTGCTTTTGCTGCAGGCTCCACATGCTCTGAATTGTATGCGTCTGGAGATGAGCTCCCCAACCAGTGAGCGATGCAATGCGTCTGCTGTTAGCACTATCTGTGGAACCGGGTCGATGAAGGGCCGCCCTTTTGAAAGGTTTTGTGTATTCCACCACTGCAGAGAGCGATGGGTGCAGCAGTCCAACACTAGATCTGATAACAGACCTTGAGCCTGGTTCCACTGACGTGCTAAGCACTCCTGAGGAGGCGCATGTGAAGTCTTGCGTAAGGGACTATTAGTATGCAAGATGCTATCATCGCTAGTAACTGCATGAACACTCGAGCTGGCAATGAGTGTTGAGGTTGGAACTGGCAGAGTAGAGTCTGCATGTTGCGGATTCTGGCAGGATTGGGATAGGCCAAAGCCTTTTGTGCATCTATTGTGGCTCCCAAATACGCCTGTTTGTTGGGTGGCTGTAGATGAGACTTGGATAGGTTCACTGTGAATCCAAGATCGTGGAGCAACTGCACTGTTTTGTTAGAATGGTGGAGACCGCTTTCTTGCGAGCTGGCTTTTATGAGCCAGTCGTCCAGATATGGGAAGAAGTGAATGTTTTGTCTTCGAAGATGAGCTGCGACTACTGCTAAACATTTGTTAAAAACTCTGGGTGCGGTAGTTACTCCGAATGGGAGCACCTTGAACTGATAATGCTGTCCTGCTACTACGAACCTTAGGTATTTGCGATGAGCAGGATGTATTGGGATATGGAAATAGGCGTCCTTTAAGTCCAGAGTGGACAGAAAGTCGCCTTGTTGAAGGAGCGGAAGCACTTGTTGGAGAGTGACCATGTGAAAGTGGTCCAATTGAATGTATAGATTTAGTTCTCTGAGGTCTAGTATAGGCCTGAGAGAGCCGTCCTTCTTGGGAATTAAGAAGTACAGGGAGTATACCCCGGTCCTTTGATGTTTTAATGGGACTGGTTCTATTGCTTCTTTTTCTAACAGGGAGACAACTTTTTTTTAAAGGGTAAGATGTTCCTCTGACATTGCATGTGATCTTGGAAGAATGTTTGGGGGAGTGTCTTTAAGTTCCAGGCAGTAACCATATTGGATAATTTGTAAAACCCATTTGTCTGAGGTGATGTTGTTCCAGACAGGGAGAAATTGAGAGAGACGTTCCCTGACAGGAGTGGAATAATTGGGGGGTAGCGGAAGGAAGTCACTGTTTGTTATTAGCAGGGGAAGTGCGTGTGGAGTTGCCTCTGCCTCTTCCCTTACCATAGTTTCCTCTAAAACCTCCTCTAAAATATCCTCTTGACGAGGGCGATTGGTTGATGCCCTTGTAAGAGGAAGAGGGATTTTCTGTGGTAACATTTTTGGAACCACCCCTTAAAAGGAGCGGCGAAAGGAACCTCTATTAGTAGGTAATTGTAAAGCCCCCATGGACTTTGCGACCTCAGTGTCTTTTTTCATTTTTTCCAGCGAGGTGTCAACTGCTGGACCAAAGAGGTGTTCTTTATCAAAGGGATGATTGAGAATGGAGGCCTGTACCTCAAGTTTGAAACCTGATATTCTTAACCATGCGTGTCTGCGTAGCAACACATTGGTGTTTACTGCGCGTGCTGCTGTGTCTGCTGCATCTAATGCACACTTGATGGAGGTATTGGTGATAAGTTTTCCCTCTCGTATAAGATCATTTGCCTTAGATTTGTGCTCATCAGGCAGAAATTGGATAAGTTTTTCCAGCTCATCATAACGAGCTCTATTGTATCTGGCTAACAAAGCCTGAGCATTGGCAATGCGCCAGTGATTAGCTGCCTGTGAGGCTACCCTTTTACCAGAGGCATCAATTAACTTGGACTCCTTATCAGGAGGAGGGGCCTCACCTGTGGTCTGAGTTTACTCTCTCACGAGCATTAGAGACCACAAGAGAGTCTAAGGGCAGCTGACCCTTGATGTAACCAGGGTCAGTAGGTGCTGGTTTATATATTTTCTCAACCCTGGGCATGATGATTCTTGCCCTGACAGGGTCTTTGAAAACCTCATCTGCATGCTTAAGCATCCCCTTAAGCATTGGTAATGTATGTGTACTTTTTTGAGTGGAGCTTAAGGTCTCAAACAAGAAGTCCTCCTCTGAAGCCTCCTTATGTAGTTCCACCCCATGGTAATGAGCAGCCCTGTTAAGAAGCTCAATGTAACCTATATTGTCATCAGGAGGTGTTGGCCTGGACGGATATAAGTCGGGGTCAGTGTCTGTGTGTGGATCAGTATCATAATCCTCCCATGGGTCAACATCTTGTGACCTATCCTCATCCCCTTCATCCTGTGGGTCAGGTGATGGTGAATTAGTGGGGGTAATGAGTAGTTGAGGATTAGTAGGTGAAGGAGGTGGCACATAAGGTGGTGATGGGTTTGTACCCACATTCCTTTTCTTCAGGGGCATGTGATGCTCATCCTGATGGGCCAATTTCCTTTTTTCAGGCAATTTGGTATGAATATGTCCAGTATCTGCGTTAACCAGTTCTTTTTGTTTCGGATCTGGAGGTGGAACATCGGACCGAGGCTCTTTTGTCGGAGTCTTTTTCTCTTTACTTGCAGTTTTCGGCATCGAAAGTTTCGACTCCGAACTCTTCGGCACCGAAGATTTAGGCTTCGACAAAGATGGAACATGGACATGCTTGGTTTTCGGCGTATAGGACTTTGGCTCGGCGCTGGCATGGGGTTGACTCGAGCCCGAGCCGGAAGGCTTTTCTTTATGTTTCGGTGCCAGGCCCGCGGGCGGGGTGCTCAAAACTTTCTCGGTGCGACCTTGGCCCGCAGGCAGAGGAAGGACCAGAGCCTTTTTTGGTTTTGGTTGTTGGGGCAATGGGGTTTCTGTACTCACGGTACGCTGACCCGGTGTAACTTGCTCCTCTTCTTCCATGTCGGAGTCGGCCTCGGACACGGAGATGTGTTCTTCTTCCTCGGCTCCTTGAGCATGCGTTTCTTCTCGGCCGGAATCTTCTCCGAAGATGTACGGTACGGAGTCGCCTTGGTGTTGCATCTCGTGACGTCGAACCCGACGGTCACGAAGCGTCTTCTTTGATCGAAACTATTGGCACGCATTGCAGTCTTTCTCGTCGTGTTCTGGGGACAAACAGATTGCACACTTCGTGCAGGTCGGTGCGCGGAAACTTGGCGCAACACCCAGGACAGAGCTTGAATGGAGTCCGTTCCATTGACTGCTAGCGAGCCCGGCACGAGTAGGCCCAACGGCCCTTCACGAGCTTTACGATCGAAGATTCTTGGTTCAAAACGATACGCGGAGAATGGGAAACGTGATCGAGAAACAATATCGTTGAGGGTAGTGGATTGCGCGTCGAAGGGAACCTGAGAAACGGTGCCCAACCGGAACAGAGCAATTCACATCCGAACCCAATGGCGGAAAAAAACAATCTAACAATGGAGTCGATGCCCATGCGCACTATCACCGAAAGGAGGAGTCACCTACCTTGTGACTGGAAAAGACTTCTTCGAACAAAAACAAAGTGCAAACATCCGGACCCAACACTAGATGGCAGGCTATGCACAGCATGTGATCTACAGCTCACATGCCTCGAACACAAATACACATATTATATATATATATATATATATATATATATACACATACATACATATACATATACACACACATACTTATCTGGTGGTATGTATTTAGATCGATTAAAAAAACAGGCATACCAGCTTTATGATTTAAAATTGAAAATTAACATTTCACAATAAAGATAAGCCGAAAATAATGTATATTAAATTTATGAAGCCAACATAATAGTAAAATGAACTACGGGATCCAAAATAGTATTTAGGCATACCCTTAATTTCATCTCTCAAGAACACAGTTTTTTAACACAAGTCTCTGACATATGGACAGCTTTCAGTATCAAGATTTAATTCATTTTTGCCCTATAATTTTATTTCTTGAAAAAAGCATAATAGAAGCCTAATTTTCTTGAAACACTTACCTTAAACTCATCCTCCAAACCATTACTGATGGACCCTGGGAATTTGGTATATAACTTCTGTAGATGGAACTCTAAAGATGTGACCTCCAGCTCTGTGTCTCCGTACAAATAGTGCTCAAGGAGGGCTTGATATATAAAAACATACTGCATCTGAAACACAGAGGAAGAAAAACATTCGCTATAAACTTTTAGATTGAAATTTAATTAAGGATGGTTTTGAGGATACTTGTGCCTACCAACCTTAACAAGCCAAATGCAAAAGAAGCATGGAACTCTTTCTACCCAGCAAGGTGCAACAAACAAACTGAGGCTACTGTATGGAACTAAAATATTATGGTTCGAAGAACAACATTTTCTGATATTAGACATGCACCAAGAAGCCAAACCAAACTGACCCCGGCATGGGCGACACTGCAACGCAAGACATCTGAAAACAGTCCCTGCATACTATGAATTGATTAGCCTCTTTCCCCATGGATTGCACAGGGAAGATCAGGTCACATCTTATATTCCTGATCTGGGTTATTAAGGATTCCTCACCATTAAATCGATAGTTTGGAGTGTACTCATTAAAAATGTGCCATTCAAGTCAAATACTCAATTTAAAAGCCTTCCTTTATTCCTCATTACATTTTGAGATCAAAACAAACATGTTTCAATCCTTTTCTGTAGTGGAACTTCTTCAGAGCTACTTTTATGTCATAGAATAGGAGAGAACCGCTCAACTATAATGACCTGTGGTCGAAAATTATCTCTATAGAATTTTTTCCGACAGCGAAAGAAATTCTGAATGGAGTTTCCTCACCATATTAGGCAGCAGATTTAGGTGACCTGCATATCTTAGTTCAGTGTGTAAAAAAAAAAAAAAAAAAAAAAAGAAAGAAGGTGTGTGTGAATAAAGGCTTTCTGTAAAAAATATTTGGACAAGTGACCCTTAATTTTGTATTTAGCACTGGTGTTGTGAAGCAACACTGCAACAATGGAGAAGAGTTACAGTTCAGAATTATAAAATGTTATACGACAAAATTCCAAAGTTAACTACATAGGTCATTGAATCGTTCATATTAAAACAAATATTTTTTTTCGTTGTGGTATGCAACATGAAACTAAAACAAAAACCAACAGAAGACTTACAATCCGATCTACTAGTTTTAAAGACATACTTGTTGCACTTTGTTTTCATTTTACAGTTCAAGCAACAACAGAGTATCATGATTTCAGATCAAAATTTATGAAGGTAAGTAGAGGATGTTTTTAAGGAATAAAAACACACCTAGGGAAGAAATACTTTCACAGCAAAACCATCAGATCCTGCCCTTGTCCGAATGCACCAGCAATGATGCACAATAACAACGAAGCTTGTTTTTTTTTTTCTAGTACTGAGCATCTATTATTAATACTCTCTCCCTATTACAAGCTTGTCCCACAGCCATGAATAAACTGCACCTAAACAATTTCCATCCCACTCCATAAAAACACATCAAATCTTCCTTTCAGTCAAAATCCTTGAAATCCAAAGAATAAATGCAGTGTTGGAAATTTTAGATTTACGATACAAAAAACAGGCTGCTTACCAGGGCGGTAATTTAAGACTATAGTTACCTAATGTTTTAAGAAACAAAAACAGGCTCCTTACTAAACATTAATTGAAGACTATAGTTACTTAATGTTTTAACAGAAACCTAGCTATCGGAGGACTGCAGATCTTTAACAGAAGACCCAGTTACAGATCACTTCAAACTCTAATATTGTGACTGTAATCAGCAACGAGAGAGTGCAGTGACAATGTATTATAATAAATCTGCAGCTAACTGCAAGCCATGTGCCCATTTTCCTGGATCAGAAACTATTCTTTCAGCCATAAAAGCTGCCACAATATTGAAAATGGATGTATACCATCACATCTTCTCCCTCATGGGTACATCAGTAGTTTAATAGGTTAGACAAACTAAATATGTTCCCTATCACTTTTCGATTAACTCATTGTGGCAAGTGACTTTAACATGTGAGCAGAATAATGGAAGAACAGACACAAACAAGGTACCAATGAGAATCAGTTCAGTCATCCTTGGGCAATGTATGTGACAAACTAGACTCATTTAACCAGCCACACACTTCACTTAATCTTTAGTACACAAATCAGTTGATGGTCAGTGGTGGTGGTTGTGGTGGTATTAGAACAACTATCTTTCTGAACCTCTCTGCATTGGTTAATGCTCTCAACCACCAGACATTCAGACATAGGATGCCCTCTGCCATTCAATGGACCAAATGTTTTATGATGGGTAAGCTCCAACTAGGATGGCTGGGATCTTTCACTTGTGAGCCAAAGCTTGTACACCTCCAAGTCCCAAAGGTATCTTTAATGTTGCAACTAAACTTAATCAGTAACCTTTGGGAAGTCACTTACTAGAACATAACATGTTTTACACCAATGCGGGGAGGATGACTAGGGACTGAGATGTGCATTGCAATGGCTCATCTACCCAACATCAGCAGTAATCCCGTATTTTCCGCCTAGCCCGATGTGCCCTTGACACCATGGAGTGTGCAGCCCATGACTGCATTTGATGTGATTTGTGCATCAGGCCCAGTGTACAGCTTGTCCCACCTGGGCCTGCTGTTTTGTAGAACGTCCACACAATAGTGTTTAGTTAAAGTGCGCGGTGTGGACCACATAGCTTTATAAATGTCAGCTATTGGAATGCTGCCCAAAAAAAGCCATTGAAGCTGCTTTTTTGCAAGTAGAATGTGGCCTGGGAGCTATCTTTTGGCTTTGGCATAGCAGATCTGAATACACTAGACTAGCCAGCGATTCCTTGTTTTGAAATAGCACTTCCTCAACATGGTTTGGAAAAAGACACAAATAATTGCCGAAATGGATGTGTCTTATCAATATAGTATAGAAGAGCTCTTTTAACATCTAGTGTATGAAGCGCCCGCTCTGCTACTGTCGTTGGACGTGGAAAGAAAACCGGCACTTCTATGGTTTGGTTAAGGTGAAAAGATGATAACATCTTGGGAAGGAACTTTGGGTTAGTACTAAGGACTACCCTGCCCGAATGTACCTTGAAAAAACGGTTGAATCTCATATGTCCAGGGGAGGTAATAGTGACTAAGTAAGCTACTTTCCAGGACAGAAACTGTAAAGGACAAGAAAGAAGGGGCCCAAAAGGGGGCCCCATTAATCTTGTGAGGACTATATTAAGATTCCAGGATGGGATTCAAGGTAGTCTTGGAGGGATGACTCTTTTTAGCCCTTCCATGAAATGAAAGCTTTAATTACAGGGAACCTGAAGAGGGAGGGGTGTTACTGTTTTGCAAGTGTACTGCTACGGCAGCCAAATGTAAGCAAAGAGATGTGTATGTCAGTTGTGAGCAGTTAAAAAGGTAGCAGGCAATGTCCTGTACTTTTAGAGGATTTATGTTTTTGGGAAGACAGTAGTGGACAAATCGTTTCCACTTTGCAGCCCAACAGGCCCTAGTGGTAGGCAGACGACCCTTCCTAAGGATTTCCATGCACCCAGGGGGCAACTGCAGGTACTCAAACTCTAGAATTTCAGGAGCCAAATCACTAGGTTGAGTTGTTTGGGATTGGGATGCCTTCAAGTTCCCTAGTGTTGAGTGAGAAGGTCCGGCCTGCTGAGGAGCTTCGGGTGGGGAACAACAGAGAGCTCAAGGAGGATAGTGAACCCGGGTTTTCTGGCCCATGTGAGAGCTACTAGGATGAATGCGAGGGAGATTTGCCGTAGTTTCCTGGCCACATATGGAAGTAACAGGAGAGGTGGAAAAGCATAGGCAAATATCCCCCACCAGTTCATCCATAATGCAATTCCCTTGAACTGTGTGTGTGGGAACCTAGAGGTGAATGAACCTTGGGCATTTCGCGTTTTAGGCAGTTGCGAACAGTTCTATGTTTGGAAAACCACAACGTTGGAAGAATGGGAGTAGGACTTGAGGATGAAGTTCTGTGATGCTATGAGAAAAGATACATTGACCATCAACTCCATTTTGAATAACTGACTCCATTTTCTGTACTTTCACGCAGTTGCAAGGTGGGGAGGGGATGTTTTTGCTCTTTACCTGTTTTCGCTCTTCACTGTGCAGAGTACGCTGGAACACATCATCTGGGATGCGCACTTAGTACCGTTTACAGGGTTGAGATTTTTTTTTGCCAGAGAAATGTGTGGAATGTACAGCTCTACCTTGAAGCAAACACGGGGGTCTCACCAGCTTCTGTGAGTGACCTCTACGCAGACCGGTAAGGTCAGCCTGGCTTTCACAACAGAAGTATGGGGTAAAGGTTTCTAGAAATCTCTTCTTGGGTTGAGTAAAAGGTATTAAAGACAGGGAATCTTGGCTCTCAGACAGGAGCTCGCCTGTGAAACGGACGCATTGTTCGGTGTTCCCGATTGAGACTTCTGAATGACTGTAAAGGGCTCCCCAGTCGCGCTGGCCATAATGTTGAAATACACTCTTTAAGTGATGTATTTCTATTACTTGCATTATGTATATATGCTATAAGTTTCATTGCTCCTTGTGCATATTTCATATGTTTTTCTGCTTTGTATACATGCCCTCTATATTTGACTTCTTCCACTTCGGAAAGTTTATTAACAAATATATTTTGTCTTCCTTTTAAAAGTGCTGTATTAATAAATACACGTTTCATTTTGACAGCACCGTGATCAGTTTATTCATCTCATTTTGAGAGTGATGAGTTTTTTTTCTACGTGTGTCTTTTAAAGGTGCAGTGGTAAATATATTTGGCTTCTTTTGAGAGCGTTGAGTTCCTTTTTGGGTTCAAGTGTGTCCTATTGTTTCAAGTAAGAAGCAAAACAAGTTCCCACACGTGGACTTGTTGCTGCATCCTGCTGAGCAGGTCTGCAAGGTCGATGTCCACTCCCGACAGATACTCTGCTAAAAGATTAACTTTGTGGTGTGTTGCCCACTACCAAATGCTTTGTGCTAATGTGGAAATCCAAAGATAAATATCAGGCAATAAATGCAGTGTTGGAAATTTTAGATCTACTATATAAAAACAGGCTGCTTACCAGGGCATAAATTGAAGACTATAGTTCCTTAATGCTTTAGGATACAAAAAACAGGATGCTTACCAGGGCGTTAATTTAAGACTATAGTTACTTAATTTTTTATGTTTTAATGTTTGAGTTGAGGCAAATGTGTGCCTCCCTGTTTCTGAGGGTAGGACATGGCAGTCATTTTGTCTGTTTTGATCAGGACTGTTTTAGGATGAATGTGGCAGAAGAACGCCTTTAATGCTAGATGAGTCGCCAACAGCTCCAGGTAATTTATGTGAGATGTTTGTTGTAGGGGGGTCCACAGACCTTGAACATGGATTTCTGTTAGGTGTGCTCCCCAGCCTGTGAGGGATGCATCCGTGGAAACTGTCACCTGTCACAAAGGGTCTAGAAAAAGCCTGCCCTGTTGCAAATTTTTGCTTTTCCACCACTGCAGACAGTGATGTGCTCTGGCCTTTAACAACACTAGATCCTCCCATTGACCCTCTGCCTGCGACCACTGCTCCGCTAAATATTCATAGGGTGGATGCATGTGAAGTCTGGCGTAAAATACAATGGCCATACAAGATGCCATCGTACACAACAAGCGCATGATCGTGCGGACTGTTAGCTGACCATTTGGCTGGAAAAGAGGCAGCAGATAATGAAAAGCTTGGATTCGAGCAGGACTGGGATAAGCATTTACTGTCATTGAGTTCAGGATTGCCCATAGAAAGGGTTGAATCTGTAATCGCTGTAGTTGGGATTTTTGTAAGTTTATGGTAAAGCCCAGATTGTGAAGTTCATCTAAAGTTTGCTGCGTGTGAGCAAGACAATGCTGTTTGCTTGAGCTCTTTATCAGTCAATCGTCTAGGTGTGGAAAGATGTAGTTGCTGCTCCTTCGAAAGTGGGCCGCGACCACAGCCAAACAGTTTGTAAAAACACTGGGTGCAGTGGTGAGCCCAAGTGGGAGAGCTTTGAATGGATGATGCTGGCTATTTACCACAAATCTGAGGTAACATCAATGTGCTGGGTGTATTGTCACCTTGTTTTAAGAGCGGTGTGGCATCTTTGAGCGCAACCATGTAGAAACGCTCTGATTTGATGTATTTGTTGAGAGGCCGATGGTCTGGGATGGGCCTGAGAGCATCCTTGTAGGGAATTAGGAAATACAGCGAACACCCACCGAAACTCTGTGCCGGTGTGGCATTGGCTTTATGACTCTTTTGTAATAGGGCTTTTACTTCCTCTTTCAGAAGATGCTGATGTTGAAGGGAGAGGGAGTGTGGTCGCAGTGGTACGGCTGGCGGTGCTGCAGTGGGCTCCAGGCAATACCCGTGTTCCACAATAGCTAGGACGCACTGGTCTGAGGTGATGTTACGCCATTATGGTAGGAACCCTTGTAGTCTTCCCCCGACAGGTGTTGTATGGTCGGGGGCAGAGAAAGGGAGTCACTGATTGGCAGGGGCAGCAGACTTAGCCCCTCCTCCTCCTCCTCCTCCTCTACCTCTATTGTTATTCCCTTTGTATGACCCTCTAAAGTACCCCCGGGTAATTTGGGGGTAGTGGTGGTTGGGGAAAGCGGGGTGGTGTAGGAAGAAGGAGGGTAAGTAGCCATCTGAGGTAGAGGGCTTGTACCCCTAACATGTCTCTTTTTGTGCTTAGAAGACAGTGATGGCTCAATTGTTATATGTTCTTGAAAGGTAAGATGCCTCTTTCTAGGAAGACTGGGGAACCTAAGGTGGAGACTTGATGATTTTGCCTGTGTTTAGATGAATACACAGGCATTGATGCCGAGAGTCCAGCTCTTCCTGAAGGCGTCGAAGGATAGGCTGCTTCACCTCGGAGTCCGCTGTTAAGGGACAACTGGGCTGCGTTGACCGTTTGATCTTTGAAATTGATTTTGAGTTAGATGCATGCTTGGGTTCCAAAGCTGTCCTCATTGGCAGCTGGGTCGAATACGAAGGAGGCTTCGGCGTAAAGCTTATCCTAGAGCCCAAAGCGGTTTTTGACATCAATGACTGCTTAGCTCTGAAGTGCCTTTTGGATTTGCTGCAATAGTGGGCGTCGAAGAGGTTGTAAACGTTGAGGAAGGTTTGCTTTTGGGGTGCTGACTCTGTGCTGGAGCATGGCCCGATGTCGATACCGAAGCTTCAGATCGGTGCTGGCCATGGCTAGAAAGCAGTGGCAGTCCGGTTGACTGGGAATGAGGTCTCAAAACCCGACCCCCACCCCTCCCAGAGAGGCTGAGAGTGCGTTATTCGGGTGTGGTACTCACTGCGTGGGCGCAGTATCATTGTGTCAAAGCCGGCTGTGGTTCCAGCCCTCCGACTCCGGCTCCAAACTGAACGTGGCTACCTGTCCGGTGACTAATTCCTCGACTTAATCCTGTTTAACGTCTTCCCCGAAGATCACGGGAATCTCCTCTCCCCTTTTTTGCTCCACTGCACGTC
This sequence comes from Calotriton arnoldi, assembly GCA_963921515.1. Classification (NCBI taxonomy): domain Eukaryota; kingdom Metazoa; phylum Chordata; class Amphibia; order Caudata; family Salamandridae; genus Calotriton; species Calotriton arnoldi. Next base: position 1,706,111 of record CAWUFW010000964.1, read on the forward strand.
GTGCTAGGCGTAGATCACGACGATTCCGGATGTTTTTCTTGGATCTGAACGCAAGACAGGCAGAGCAGGAAACCTTGTTGTGGTATGAGGAAGGCACAGATTGCAGACTGCGTGCTGGTCTGTTCGCAAGTATTTCGAGTGGCACTGTGGACAGTATCGAAAAGGTGTCTGCGATCACTGTTGAAGGTGAGTGATGTTGAAGAAAGCCACGACCCCGCCCCAAGAGATCACCCTTGACGCAGAATGTTCTACTGCCGCTGTCGTTGACGAAGAAACTGATGCGGAGATTGATGAACTATCGGAAACGGAGAAAACTCAAAAGGCCCCGACCAAGTCTGCCATGCAGCCTCAGTGAAGCACATCTGAACCAGATGATGGCAAAAAACAATCTAACTATGTTCATGCGCAGTATGCTGAAGGGAAGAGTCACTATAGTTTGTGACTTAAAAGACTTCTTCGAACAAAAACAAGTTTTACACGTTCAAGCCCGAAACTAGATGGCAGGAGTATGCACAGCATGTGTATCCACAGGTATACATGCCATGAACACAAATATTTGGACCAACAACAAATGTGCAAATGAGATGGATCTCAAATTCACAAATAGGCGAATTAAAAGTGAAAACACAAATGTGCAAGGCGTGCTCTTTGTTCCCCTCTGCTCTTCTTCTTTAACAATAACTAGGAACAATGTAAACATATCTGGGCACTGAAAAAGAGATACTCCCCATTTTCTGTAACACCAACAAATGTTTACATTTTGACTGGGAAGGAGAGAATATTAAGTGTTAAGGAGCCTAAGGAGTGGGATGTATTTATGTGAGTGTAAGGGCAATGTGTTTCAGGTGTATGAGATATGTGTCATGTATGTGGGTTTCTGTATTACCCCTACAGGCATCTGGTGAAAAGCTGCCAGTAAAGTCACTAGTAGTAAAATGACTGTCATCATTTTTATTATTGGAGGCTCCCCCACTTCGTGGGCAGTGCCGATGAAGATTTATAAATACCACTACTAGGTGCAGACTTCTGCCAGAAATTGGTCAATACCATCCGGACAGAGATCTCAGCCTAGGCGTTGGTTTAAATCTACATGTGTGGAGAACTCACACACAAGTACATTTCTCTTTGTGACGCAACCAGTGTCTTTTTTTATGCAAACATCCACGAATTGAAAGCGCGTCTAGGTTAGGAGCCAGAATTAACATGTGCCATCAGAATATTTAGAAGAGAGTTCATAAGTAATTCAGGGACACTATTTATTGGAATAAAGAAAGAGCAAAAATAAATGAAAGGATGCTGTTACTTACATCAGTCTGTACCATTTGGCATCGCTGAGCACGGATTCGGCTTACAAAACCAAACACGTCTACTTTCTTCTCTGCATGCATCATGTCCAGCATGGCATCAATGACTATGAATGTCCCAGTTCGACCTACTCCCGCACTGAAATAGCAACAAGTGTGAGTTACAAACCAAATTTCAAACATATTATAAAGAAAAAAACATACTGAACTGTGCACAATGTTCATATGAAAAGTAAGATTATTAATGTTAATTCTTAGGTATGATAGGATTGCCTAATAAGTTATGTCAACTTGTGAATGTGATTTGTTGTTGAAGTATATGTATGTGCTTTGAGAAAATGTGTATCAACAAAATATGGTGAAAATCATTTTTGTATTGTAGAACTATACCCACATCAGAGAATGAGCAAGCAGGATCTGAAAGTATGGAAAAGTCTGGCCAGTTGAAAATCAAGTAGTTATACAATCTTAGTGGACAAGACGACTCAAAGGGTAACTTTACACTGCCTTGTGAACAGATCTGTTGGTAATCACATATGTAAGTATGGGTTGTTATGAAGTGGAAACCAAGATGGAAAGTAACAGAACACTGGACATTTCTAGAAACACTTGGATATGATTAAGACGAATTTACAGTGATGCAATTATGGGAGCTGACCGCTATCATGCAGGAATGTAGTGCCATCTGATGAAGGGAGTCTTCAGATTCTTTCTGAATTAGAGGATGGCTGGGGAAGTTCTGATCATGAAGAAAAAGGCTACTTAAAGCATCTGTTTGTAGCTTGTAGTGGTGTAGATTCACAAGCTTAACTCACTCCTGCAATCTAGTGTTGGGTTCAGACATTTCCAAGTTGTTTTGATTCCAAGAAGTCCGTGTAGTCATGAGTTACCGGTGTGACTCCTTTTGATATACCTCGCACATGGGCACCAACTCCATGTTAGATTGTCTTTGCACAGCAGGTGAGAGAATGTATGGAGTGTCAATCCAAGTATGGCGCATCAAGGCCAATGTGCTAGGCAATACAGTAAGAAAGATAGCTGCAAAAGATGAAGGCCTCCAGGGAGATGGGCGAGGGCCTGTGAAGCTACAGCACTATGTGGGATGAACAAATTCTTATGGGGCAAGTAGCATTTTCTGTTCATAGCATGTGTGGCTGTAGATACACATACGTAGCATAGACTGAAAACCAGTGCTCACCAGATGCTGTGGCTAATGTGTGGATGGTGCAGAGGTCTGAAACAAGGTACTTAACCTCGTCTGGCACACCATGGCCTTGCAAATTCTGAGATCAAGTGAACAATTTACTTACATTCGGTAACACTCTTTCGGTAGAGTCTATCTAACAGCAGATTCTTCACCATAGAATACTACCCAGGCTTTAGACAGGATCTGGAAAATCTTGAGCGGTACTGCTGTGTGCTGGTGAGTGGCATCATTCGACTTCACGTCGCACCAAAAGGGATGTCGCAGTGCCCATATAAGGGTTACATCGGCATGCTGACATCAGTTTCTTTTGTGACTATTTACACACCAAAAGTGCAGAGCCACGTGAAAACCAATGTTTCTGTTTTGACCAGTGTGCAGTCAAACAGGATCATTTGGATGAAGATGCCAGCTGGCAGAATGGAGAGGAAGTGAGGGTTGGTGAGGAATCTGCAGTTAGAAAGAGTCTCTACAAGAAAAAGCATTAACAAAGGTAAGTAACATTTTCTTGATAGTGACATCAAACTGCAGATTCCTCACCTAAGAATAGATACCCAAGCAATATCCACCTTGAGGTGGGTCTGCGAACTGGCTTAGACCAAAATGGCCTGGAGGACCGAATGGGCAAAATGCCCATCATGGTGGACCTGGCTGTCTAAGCAGTACTGCTTTATGAACGTAGCAGCCTGGCAGATGTCCAGGACAGGTATCCCATGCAATAGCACAGTAGTGGACGCTTTGGCCCTGGTGCAGTGTGACCATAAGCCATCAGGGGATTGTTACTTTGACAATGCCTAGCAGATTACTATGCAAGATACTATCCATCGGGAGATGGTATATTTCTGCACAGTCTTGCCCGTCTTCGTTATGATTAACTCAATAAAGAGCTGATCGCCCACCCAATGGTCTTTGGTGCGATCAATATACAAGGAGGCTCCTAATGATGAAGTCTCTCCTCCTTGGAAGGGTAAGGCAGATAATAGAAAGCAGGCAGAGTGATGCTCTGGCCAATATGAGAGGTGGGGACCACCTTCGGGAGGAAAGAGGCATGCGTCTGAAGGACCAGCTTGTCTGGGAAGACCTAGGTGTAAGGAAGGTGAACCGGCAGAGCCTTAAGCTCACTAACCCTTTTGGCTGATGTAAAGGCCAACAGGAAAACCATTTTGATGGTCAAGAGCCGCAAAGAGCAGGTATGCAGGGGCTCAAAGGGTGAATACATGAGTAAAGTAAGGATCAAATTAAGATCTCATTGAGGCATCACAAAGTGGAGTAGGTGGGTATAAATAATGTAAACCTTTCAAAAAATGAGTCACAACTGGTGACTGAAACAAGGAGGGTTGATCCAGCAGCTGCAGAAAAGCAGAAATAGCTGACAAGTAACTCTTAACAGTGCCCAGGGTAAGGCTTTACCGGGCTTAAGATAGAACGAACAGCAGAACCTCTGAAAAAGGTGCAAAGAGGGGGTCCACATGGTGTGAGGCACACCAAGTAAAAAAAAATCTTATCCCTACAACAGGTGTATACAGCATCAGTGGATGGAAGCCTGGCTGCCAAAATGACATCACAAACTTTGCGCGGGAGTTCGATAACCCTCAACTGGCACCACTCAATCTCCAAGCATGAAGGGGGAGCATATCAGGTTCAGGTGCAAAACCATGCTCTGTTGCTGCAGCAGGAGGTCCTCCCAATGGGGCTGCCTGACTGCAGGAAAGATGGACATGTTTGGGGTTTGGAATGCTATACACTCCGGCGCTGGGGGGATTGCGCACAGTGGGATGGAACCAGGGTGGATGAGGGGCACCCGAGGCAGTGTCACTGTGAATCCTGAGGAGGATCCTCAGGTCACAGCTGGTATAGTCTGTGCACTAGTGTGCCAAAACTACAAATATACAGGAACCTTTTTAGGTGGGTGGACCGGTTCCCAGAATCGGGGAGAATGAAAGGGTTGGTAAGGAATCTGCAGCTAGATGGAATCTCTACCAGATAAGGCATTACCAAAGGTAAGTAACCTGTTCATCTGATAGAGACATCTAGCCACAGATTCCTTGCCTTAGAAGAGATACCAGAGCAATACCCTACCCGAGTCTGCAAACTGGTTTAGACCAAAAAGTCAAGGAGGACCAAACGTGTCACAAGTGACTTTAAAAAGGGGGAGAATTGGGGGGACGGGGGTCGACCGATAAAAAGGTGAGATGGCAGAAAGGTACCCTTTAACTGTGTCCAGAGCAAGGCCTTCCAGGCCAAAGACCAAACAAGCAGCAATTCTTCAGACAAGGGTGCACAAAGAGGGTTAACATGTTTTTAGTGCACCAATCCACAAACTTGTCCCAATGGCAGGCGTATACGGTCTTAGTGGCTGCCATGATGACCTCACAAACTTTGAGAGGAATATCGAAGACTCAGCACAATTGCATGACAGATGTCACCGAATGGATGAAGGACAACTGCCTGAAGCTCAAAAAAGACAAGACTAGTACTGATTTTCAGAAAGAAAAGCTCCCCATGGGACGCATCCTGGTGACCCTCAGAACTCAAACCTACTCATGCCCCCACTGACCACGCTAGGATCCTAGTCATCATTCTGGACAACAAGCTAACCATGATGACTCAGTTCAACTGCTTCTTCATCCTACGCATGCTTTGCATGATATTCAAATGGCTACCCTAAAGTTCAAGAAGCACCATCACCCAGGCCCTCATCTTCAGCCGTCTGGACTATGGCAACAATCTATACACATGCATCTCAGCCCACCTCCTCTGACAACTACAGACCATACAGAACACTGCAACCAGACTAGCCCTGGATCTACCGAGACGAAACCACATCTACCCAGACCTTAGGGAGCTACACTGGCTCCCTGTACAGAAAAGATGCCAATTCCAGATCCTGACCCATGCATAAGGCCCTACACAACTGCGGACCAGTCAACTTGAACTACTGCCTGACATTCCATCAGCACACCAGACACTTCCGCTCAACGTCCCTTTATCTCTCACCCCCCACATCCGACGTAGCAGATGCGGAGGCCGCTCCTTCTCCGACCTAGCAGCGAAGAAATGGAACAAGCTACCATTTCATCTATGGACTTCACCATCTCTTCTAGAGATCCGAAAGTCCCTCGGCTAATCACTGGACCCTGCAAGCGCCTGCATACCCTCACTGGTGACAAGTAGGGCTCTACAAATCTACTGCTTGATTGAATGACTCCAATGAAAGGAAGCGTCTAAGAGGGAGTCAGGTGTGACTTTGGCATGTTGATGGTGAACAACAGAGAATGCATGAGGTCCACCGTAGTCTGGAGGTGGGTGACGACCGCCTGGGGCAAGCCAGTCTTCAGCCAGTCGTTGAGGTAGGAGAAGACTGGAGTCCCTGACCTCCGCAGATGGGCTGTAGCCACACTGTCATCCCTTCATGAACACCCGAGGGGCACTGGTGAGACCAAAACGGAGCACAGCAAACTGGAAAAGCTCCTAGCCCACCGTGAACCCTGGGTACAGCTGATGGGCCTGCAGGACAGGGATGTGAAAATAGGCACCCTGTAGGTCCACCCAGTCTCCAGAGTCCATCACTGACAGGACCTGTGGACCAGGAATAGCAACTAAAACCTACTTCTGATGCCTGTACACTCCAGATGGCTCCTTTTACCAAAAGAGCCTGCATTTCCTGACGCAACAGAGAAGTTTTCCTACGTCAGCCGATCCATCGACGGTGGAATAAGCAGCTGGGTTTCCATTAATTGGTGAGCATAACCCCACAGAACAATTTGGAGAAACCATTTGTCTGAAGTTATAGCTTTCCAGTGGGGCAGGTGGTACCTATTCCTGTCACTGACAGTATGCCCATGATGGTGCAAGGTCAAAAAGAACAAGTGACTAACGGAATGCTGAAGAATGCAAACATTTACCCCAGTCACAAGGATCTGGCTTTAATCCATCATTTGCATTATTTCGCCCTAAGTGGGATGGGTATGCCCAGACGTGGGTCCCATGCTCGCCATGCCACTGGAGTCAAGCTAGGCTGGCTGAGGAGTGATACTCTGAAACAGGTCCCAGGATGCTCGTTTCCGGTCCAGTGAGAAGCTGGCTTGGCAGTTCGGGTTGGACTGTTCCATGGGGAGCAGGGTCAAGACTCATTTACATATGGCTGGGTCCAAACTGTAATGTCATGGTGAGCAAAAATACGATAGATTTATGCCCAGATCTCTTTATTGGGGGTAAATGTTTGAAATTGTTCAGCATTCAATCCATATATTATGGGGTTTTGAGGCAACTGTGGGGGCCAGGTGGCCGTGGACTGGGCCAATTTCTGGCTTGTGGGAGCCGTATCTGAGGTCACAAAAGGACTGGGAAGACTACTGGCTGTGGCAGCCGGGCAGAAACGGACGTGGCTGGTAGCCTCTCCAGTAGACAAGGCAGAATGGGGCTGGTGGGGGGCCATGGAGAGGTCCAGAGACCGAGCAGTGGCTCGATTGTTCTTGAAGGGCTCAGGCACTGAATCTGCCTTATCACCATACAGGCATGTGCCATTGAAGGACATATCCATAAGGGATCCCAGGAGAAGCCAGTAGTCCTCATCCAGGCGTGGCACCGAAGCACTACCGATGAAGCAATCACTCTGCCCAGTGAGTTGGTAGTGTCTAGTCCGCAGCATCCTGTGAACTTTACCGCATTCCTGCCGTCAACAACAGTCTGATTCAGGATGGCTCGGGTCTCCTCCGAGACAACAGGCAGCACTTGCACAACAAAGTCCCACACTGTATAGGTGTATCAGACAAAGAAGCATGTGGTGTTCATTGACCACAGTGCAAGGCTGGTGGAAGTGAGATTACTCCTGCTGAAAATGCTCTGCCTCTTTGAATACCTATCCAGTGGTGTGGAAGGGACCGTGCCAGGGTTAACCTTGGATGTGGAGGCAGCTCATGGGTGGGGTGCAGAAAGCTGGATCCCCAGGAGCGGGCCGATGCTGGGGGCAATTGTCCTGTCGACAGAAGCACCTGTGCAGGACTTGGCCCAGGCCCCAAGGAGGACATCAGTGAGGGCTTCATTAAAGGGGAGAAGAGGTTAAGTAGGTGAAGATCCTGGATTCATAACCAGAGTTGGTCGAAGACCAGGAACGGATCCAAAGGGCTCAACTGGCACCGATGGCGAACTAGCGGGTGGAAACCCAGTCGGGGAACTATGGGGCCCAAAGGTACTGCAGAGGGGTTTGGTCGACCAATTACGAGGTGTATAACCTCATAAAATTCTCTCAGTTGGCCGGACACAGGAGCAGAACCTGCAGAGGAAGTGTGGACGCGAGGCTTAGATTTGTGGTGTCTTCCTGCGCCTCCTCTGATGACTTAGACCGGAGCAGTAAAGTGAAAGAGCGCTTCGACTTCTTGACCGCCCCCTTCTTCTGGGACTTACCCGATGAAGAGTTTAACCTCGACAATGAACGATGGGAATGACTAAGAGTTGACCCAGGATCTTCCACGCGACCAGGACCTGGAACAGTGTGGAGTTCACCGGTGCCGAGCAACCAGGAGCTTAAAGGCACGCTCCTCCGACTTAGGCTTCATCCCACATTCATCAGGATAGGCTTTGGAATTGTGGTCCGGCCCCAGACCCCCACAAGCAAAACAGGCGTGGGTCTGTCTCAGAAATCTGCCTGTGACAGGCTCCTCACAGTTTAAAACCCACAGGTCATTAAGGGGACATCCCTAAAGGCATGCTGGGAGCATAAATCTCAAAAAGCGTCGACATAAAGTCGAAAAGGTAGTCCAATAATGATGCGGTAGCTCTTCCTGATCTGAGCTGATGACATGGAAAGTAAAGAACCGATGTCAGCCTGCTAGGTCGCACTTATATAGGCACCACGCATGTCACTTCCGGCACAGCCGACCTACCGGCATGTAGAGGTACTGCAAGATTTTCTGGATTCAGTCTGGCAACTGGAGAACATTCGAAGGTAAAGAATCTGTGGCTAGAAGTCGCTATCAGATGCACAAGGTTGAGAAGGTGAAGCCGAAGAATGCTTCAACTTCTTGTGCTTCTATGACTTACCCAACTTCGATGAGGTGGTCTTGGAGCAGGAAGACTATCATTCGCAGGAACGGTCAGAGAGTGGTTCAAGGTCTTGAACGGGAATGGTGCAGAGCCTTCTACTGCCACACCACAAGGAACTTTATCACCAGTTTGCAAATCACCTTCTGGGGCACTGACCTGCACTCTGGGCAGGCCTTAGGGTCGTATCTCGACCCCAGGTACCACAGACAGACCAAGTGGGGATTGGACACAGACATCTGCCTGTGACCATCTCCACAAGGCTTGAACCCTGAAGGATTTGCAGGGGACCTGTCCCAAGTACACTGGCAGCGAACGCTCAAAAATGTTTAAAAAAAGAAGAAATAGTTAGCAAAAAAATGACCGAGGTAGCTCTCCAGATCCGCACTGCTGGCGCCAAAGAAAGAAACGGATGTCAGCGTGCCGGGGTGGCACCTATATGGGCATCGCAATGTCACTTTCAGCGCAGAGCTTAACAATGCCAACTACCAGTAAGCAGAGGTACTGGTCAAGATTTTCCATATCTAGTCTGACGCATGAGGAATACTACAAAGTGAGGAACCTGTGGTTAGGGGGTGACCCTGCAGAAAGGGCCATTTCCAACACTACCCTCCTCCAGCCTAAAGCCAGTGTGGACTAAAACACCTTGATGGACTTTCCTGATTAGGGCTATAGAACACGGACAATGGCTCACTACTGCAGGGGCACGCTGCAGTTCTACGCCTCTCTGAACCCAATTGGATCCATCTGTCTATACTCTCTGGCCCACTGAACTGACCCATGGGGACTGACCCTTCTCACCTGTGGACCCCATCTGTGCAGCACCAAACTTACTTTGCTCACAAATGCATCCCGGCCGGCAGACAGTACTGATATGGCCAACAGTGTGATGTGGCCCATTCCAACCCTTGGGTCTGACTTCTGTCCCCAACCCAGGGAAAACTCTGACCACAAGGACAACAACCAACAGAGGCCACTGACCGCTGTCAATGTCAAGATCCAGGCCCCAGGCCTTCCAGGGCTCTCTGACTTCTGTGGTTTCTCAACGTAGGGAGCAGTAGCCCCAGATGCCTTGCATTCTTTTTCCTCTTCACTCCCACCAGTTCAGGGGCGGTATCCTGAGAATGATCACCCCGCCCAGGGTCTGCACCCTGATGATGAACAGGAGATAGGGGTGGGCTCTCCTTCGCCTTGCTCCTCCTTCTGGGGTTCTGTACCCTCCTCTTGGGAGTGGCAACCCCAGAAAACTGAACTGTTAGGGCGACTGTGGCGGCCACCTCTTCCAGTTCCCCTGAAACTAGGGGCAACTCATTTCCCAGTAGGCAATCTATGGGCATCTGGGGACTAACTATGATCCTCTTCTGGGTCACCTCCACACCCCACTCTAGAGATACCAGGGCCATAGGGCGGAAGAAGTCCTGCCCATGGGCTGGAGTTACCCTACACAACTGGTCGGTGTACTTCTCTGGGGAAACCAGCTTTTCCACTACCATGGTCCTCAGAACAGTGACTGGGAACCCGTTCAAATTCCACCTGGTGGAAGTGACTGGGATCCCATTCACTTCCAATCGGTTAAAGTGACGATTCCCACCCTCAGGGATCACCAATTCACCCTCTGAGTCCACCTCCCAGCTAAGAGAGATCATGGCATGGCCTATGACCTGCCCCTGGGGACTACTTACCCCTAAGGCCACATTGGCCACCCCTGTAGATTTACTACCAGTGGGCGGTTTCTTAGGCCAGACAAAGTCCCCCTGCTTGTGTTCTAGCTGGGAATAATCAAAGCAGTGGGTTTGGAACCAGAACCTCCTCCCTGTTTCTCAGAAGGGGCAGAGGAACCCTTTCCTCCCTCCCTACCCTGGGACCTATCTGTGTTTCCCTTGACCTCCCCCTTACTCTGCTGGGAGAAGCCTGAACCACCTCTGTTGGGTCACTCCCAGGTACCTTCCTTTGGACTGTGGCGCTGTTCCAGGGGTCCGGCTCATTAGCAATCTCCCTCAAGTCAGAGCCTATTGTCAACAAGGTGATGGTGCAGATCTGGAAAACAAAGACTGAACATGTGTTCTCTAGCAAACAAGTTATACAGCCCCTGGTAATCCTTTAACTCATTGCCCTTCACCCAACCACCCAGTGCCTTATAAAAGGAATTTACACAATCTACCTAGGTCTGTTGGGATAACTTCTGACTGACCCTGAACTTTTGTCTGTACTTTTCGGGGGTCAGACCAAGCTTCCTGATCAGGTCCTCCTTCATGAGGGGCTACCTCATCCTGTCACTTCCAGGGCCAGTAGTGTGTTCCTCCCTTCACAGACTAGCTCCCCAATCACCCTTAGGGACTTTGTGCATCTGTAAAGCAATTTCACAGGCCTCAAACCACCTGTCGATGTCATCTTACACCACAAAGTCAGACATCAGACGCTTGGGGGTGTCAGATCTCAGGCTTAACTTATAAGCCAACATAATTTTCTCTTCACACCCCCCCCACACCCCGGCCTGCTTTTTCTCCTCTAAGGCGCTTTCTACATCCAATTTGAGCTTAGCCACCTCTAATCTTACCCTCCTCTCCTCCCTCCTGTCTGCCAGCTCCTCTGGTGACAGGCCTCTAGAAGAAATGCTGCTCCCTGGCCTGGGAGCCTGGGAGAAACTACTGTTCCATGTAAGGTATCAGCCTCCTGGCCCACAGGGAGACCTAGATTCTCCACTGGATCTTGGTCCAGAACCTCATCATCCTTCTCAGGGGTCTCATGTGCTGCATCGCTAGCTTATATCCAAACCCTGAGCACACTTTATAGCTACACCATCTTGATGAAGCCTTTGGTAGAAACCCCAAACTCCTTGAGCTAGGTCAAAGTCCAGGTTTCAGGTGCAGTTATGGGACCTCCAATCAGAGACATGATTAATTGAAAAGCAAAAATGCCAATCAGAGAGAATTGAAGATTGAAAAATGTCAATCAGAGAGTATAGTATAATGCCAATGGGTATCCGAGACAATTGATTCAAATTGGTCTAGATGTGGATGGTAGTATACACCAAATTACTGTAGGGTACTGCACAAACAGGTCCTATCCTCACCGCTGACCACCAATGTTAGAAATTGGGTCTCTAGTTGGCAGAGGTTGGCACCCTGTCCAAATAGGGGCCACAATCCTAGTCAGGGTAAGTCAGATACACAACCTAAATGAACCTGTGCTCCTCCCTCCGGTAGGTTGACACAGAGCAGTCAGGCTTAACTTAAGGGACAATGTGTAAATTATTTGTGCAACACTTAAATTACAATAACACATTGAAAACACCACAAAAAGACTCCAAACCACTTTAGAAAAATAAAGAATATTTTTATGAGTAAAACAAGACCAAAATGAAAAAAGAAAATCCAATCGGTATACCTTGAGATATTACTTTTTAAAGAAGTTGGCAGAGTCCAGTAGCTGAAGCAGAGTTGAAGGAAGTCTTTGATGACACAGACTTCAGCACAAAAGGTAAGCTTGGAGCCACTTAAGTTCTTGGCGGATGCAGAGAGGCAGGCCCGGTACTTCTCACTCCCAGGCAAGAAGCAGCAGGACAACACAGCAAAGCAGGTAGCAAAGTGGCAGTCCCTCCTACAGCACAGCAGCTCTTCTTTCTGGCAGATTGTCCTTAGATCCAGAAGTGTACTAAATTGGTGGTGTCAGGGGTTAAGTACAATCAATCAATCAATCAATCAATCAGGGGTTTGTATAGTGCGCTACTCACCCGTGAGGGTCTCAAGGCGCTAGGGAGGGGGGGGGGAGGGGGGGAAGAGACGGCTCCGGATCAGTCGAAGAGCCAGGTCTTGAGGTCTTTCCTGAACGTGTGCAGGGTCGGGGCGCGTCTGATGTTCACCGGGAGCTCGTTCCAAGCCTTGGCTGCGATGTATGAGAAAGCTCTTCCTTCGGTTTTATTTCTGCGGATGCGGGGGACCTCTGCCAGGGCGAGGTCGGCGGAGCGGAGGTTTCTCTTGGGTGCGTGGAAGGAGACTCTCGTTGAGGTATTTGGGTCCGATGTTGTTGAGGGCTTTGTAGGCGTGGGTGAGGAGTTTGAAAGTGACTCTTCTCGACGGGGAGCCAGTGGAGGCTGCGTAGGTATTGGGTCATGTGCTCACGCCGTGGAGTTCCGAGGACGAGTCTGGCTGCGGCGTTCTGGATGGTTTGGAGTCTGTGTAGGGGAGTTTTGTTGATTCCGGCATAGAGGGCGTTGCCGTAGTCCAGTCTGCTGGTTATGAGTGCGTGGGTGACGGTCCTTCGACAGTCGGAGGGGATCCATTTGAAGGTCTTACGGAGGATGCGAAGGCAGTTGAAACTGGTGGAGGCAACGGCGTTGATCTGGCGGTTCATGGAGAGGGAGGAGTCGAGGATGATGCCGAGGTTCCGGGCGTGGTCGGGCTCCCGAGGGCGGGCGCCCACCAGGTGTTGTCCCAGGCGGTGGTGCAGGGTCTGAGGATGAGGACCTCGGTCTTCTCCGAGTTGAGCTTCAGACAGCTGTCCTTCATCCAGGCTGCCACATTCTTCATTCCTTCCTGGAAGCAGAGTCTGGTGTCTTCGGGGTTCTTCGTGAGGGAGAGGATGAGCTGGGTGTCGTCGGCGTAGGATACGATGCTGAGTCCGTGTTGTCTGGCGATGGCGGCGAGGGGGGCCATGTAGATGTTGAAGAGCGTAGGGCTGAGAGATGATCCCTGGGGGACTCCGCAGTTGATATTGGTGGGTTCGGAGCGGAAGGGAGGGAGTCTGATCCTCTGCGTTCGACCGGAGAGGAAGGATTGGATCCAGTCGAGGGCGGCTCCTTGTATCCCTGCGTCGTGAAGTGCCTTTTAAGTGGGGGAGACTTCAAAGAGGTCTTTGAAGTACACAAAGTCCCTGCCTTTCCGGCTCTGGCTCCAGACTCACTATAGGGGGGTATGCAGATCTGTGTGTGGGGACAGGCACAGCCCTATTCAGGTGCAAGTGTCAGCTCCTCCCTCCCAAACTAGTTCAGTAAGGTCCTTCAGCCGGGTGATGGACCATCAGGATGTGGCGATCACACCCCAGCTCCCTTTGTGTGCGACTGTCTAGAGGGAATGCACAAAGCCCAGCTGTTACCCAACCCAGATGTGTATTCAGAGACCGGCAGAGGGACAGAATGGTTAAAGTAAGAAAATGCCAACTTTCTAAAAGTACAACAGGAAAAAATATACTAGCCGTCACGTCTTAGTCGCTGTTAACGTTATTTAACAGACTGAAGGCCATTAAGTGAATTACATGGTCTTGAACATTTATTTACTATATCAGTTTCATTTTTTAAGATATAGTCACATCAATACATAGGTCAGACCAAGGGTGATACTTCCTTGTATAATTTGTCACACATTTAAACAATACATGTCAAAAAAAAAATTAAAAGTGAAGCAAAACAAACATTGCTGTACACAAAGCAACAAACATTAATACACCAGTCTTGTTTTTCGAAACAGCAGCAGCAGCCGCCAAGCAATTTTTGCAACCAAATTATTTGAACAAATTGTGGTACTGCTGAACCCAGGGGAATAATTACTAAGTCTAGTAGGTAGGTGAAAATTTGTGCAACTCCCTACAAGAGGCAAAATTAATCAAATGCAGGTTCCCCGTGGTGTAAGGTGCCGGCGCGTTTCGAGTCCCAGAGTGGCTATAGGGATTCTCTTTAAGGCGCAGACTGGATGTGATCTATAAGGGGAAGAATGGGGAGTTATTCAAAAATCGATTTCTACAGACTCCTACAAGCTATTTACTTATATGCATAAGTCGTTGTGCTACCTGGTAAAGTGGTTTCTTGTTCTCATGTGGGCACAAAACCAGAAGTCCGAAGGAGTATCAAATGACACCGTCTGAAATGTAAACAATACGTTTAGAATGTGCGCGTTGTATCAAGGGCGCTTGGTAGCAGTTCCATAGTGTGGAGGGACAGCAGTGACTTACGTTTGATTGTTCAATGCAAATTGTGGAAAAGCCTCATGGCCGTTTTCACAGGAATTGTAATTTTCTTTGGGCGTAGCGGCGCTCAATCTTTAACCGGTCATACTGGAAATGATATAATGTAAAGCCCCGTTTTAGTGGAGGGAACAGTGGGCACAGTAAATTGCAATGTCTGATACAGTAACAATACTGGCTTACTTTCATCGGGCGCTCGTGGACGCATTTAGCGGGTCTTCATCTCTCTCTCAAAGAGGTCGCGGGAGTCATCGGACTCCTGCTTCTCACTCTCCCATGGGCCCGCCTCCACTCACGTTGGTACCGTTATTCTTTGACCGGAAGATGAGGCAGGCCTGGCATATGGTGTTGTGCTCAGGAGAGAGGTAGAGATTACAGACTTGATGATGGTTGGTCCATGGGGATCTTGGAATGGCACTTGGGGCAGTATTGGAAAGGTGTTCTTTCCATCATGGACTGGGCATTCTTGTTGACGGGTTTCTGGAGAGTATGGGTGGAAGACCCCAGGAGAGGCCGTGGCCGTAAGGTGTAGAGAGATGCCTGATTTCCATTATTCATTGAGGAGAGACAAAAACAGAAACCGTGATCCAAGTACTTCCGTATGTATAGGAGTTGAGCGGTCAAGTGGGCCTGGCGGTAAGCGCTGTTAGGTGCCAAACACAGAGCCTGATCGATATACGTAGGAACCCGATGACATAAAAAAGAATCTAAATTGAGCCGGTGCCCATGCGCAATGCCAGCTACAGGAGTAGTCGTTATACCTTGTAACATGAAAGACTTCTTCGAAGAGAAACAAGTTACAAACGACCGTGCCAAAAACTAGATGGCAGGACAATGCACAGCATATGTATCTACAGCCACACGTTACGAACTTAAGAACACTCCACATAATCTGTGTTCCCCATTCATTTTATGCATCTGTATAACCTGTAAGTAAGTAAAGGTTTTAAGTGCACGAATATCTAAGTGTCTTGGTGCAAGCAAAACCTCGGAAAACCGCTAAAATGAAATAGCTATTTAGAAGAGGAGACAAAAAGTCACATCTTTAAAGACCTCCTAAAGAGAGTATGACTAGGTTGAAATCTTAGAGACAGAGTTCCAGATTTTGCTGGCCAAGAATGAAAAACTCCTGCCTCCCTAGGTGGCCCTCTTTATTTTTGGAATGACCACCAGTTTTGCGAGGGAAGACTTCAGATCTTGCCCTGGGGTGTGCCACTTGAACGTATTTTGAAGATATAGGGGACTGAGCCATGCACAGCTTTGTGCATCCATACAAAGAGCTTTGAATTTGACCCTCTTGGCCACCGGCAGCCAATGCAATTTATGGATCTTTTTGAGACAGAACAGAACTTTGGAAGCTTCAGGAGAAGGTGAGCTGCTGCGTTCTGTAAAGATTGCAATTTAGACTGAAGTCGTTTATCCCCAAGTATAGGGCATTACAATAATCTATCCTAGCAAGGATCAAGGCTACCATCACTATTTTTTGCAGATAAAGGGGAATAAAAGGGAATACCTTTCTTACTATCTAGAAGCAAGAGGATGATATGTGATTGATCTGTTCTGAAAAATCTATCTTATAAGATTCCAAATATTTTGATCTTCTCGTCCGGGGAGGGTAGTGGGCAAAGATTAGCAGGCCACTATGTGTAGGTCCAGAACAAAGTGTTCCTCCCAAACAGAATGACCTCGGTCTTCTCTGTGTTCAGTTTCAAGCAGTTTTCCTGCATCTAGACTGAGACATTTGTCAAACAGTTGTTGAAGTTTTTAGCCACCATGCCTCTCTCATCTGGGATGGATACGAATATTTCTGTATCGTCTGCATAAGAAATGGCCGAAAAGCCAAATGATTGAATAAGTTTCACCAGAGGAGCAATGTAAATATGGAAAAGCGTAGGCGATAAGGAAGGCCCCTGAGGCACCCAACAGGGTAGAGAGAAAGCATCAGATTTAAAACTGCTCATCTTCACCATTTTTTCCCTGTTAGCTAAGAAGGAACTTAATAGGGCTAGGGCAGTGCCCCCTATCCCAACCCTCTCCAGCCGGTTGATAAGAACAGCATGGTTCACAGTATCAAACGCGGCTGAGGTGTCTAAAAGAATCAGCGCCGCCTTTCCTCCCTCGTCCACCAGCCAGCGGGTCTCCTCCGTAGCAACCACTAGGGCTGATGCAATACTATGTTTCATCCTAAAGCTGTGTTGAAAAGGATTCAGAAAGTTATTAGAATCCAGGTAAGTCACGAGATTCTCATTTAATGCTTTTTCCAATATTTTCGCAGGGAATGGCAGACGAGAGCTAGGACAATAGTTCTTAGTCACTGTAGGGTCCAGTGAAGGTTTTTTTAAATTGGAAGAACCAAGGCTTTTTTCCAGGCCATCGGGTAGTGACCTGACATCATTATGCTATCCAGTAATCGTCAGATAAGCTGCCATAAAACCAGGGACCAAACGCAGCACAACAGGCTAACAGGGATCTGAAGGATACCCAGATTTAGTAGATTCTATTAATTTTACTACTTTATCCTCCATTTAAGAGAAAAATTATTCAACCCCTTTGGAGAGGCCGCACTGCCCATCATTTCATATGGTGCAGCTCGAAGTGAACCAATTGAAATATGTTGTGTTTCTTTTATTATGAACTTAAAATAATGAAAGGATTTGGAAAAAAAAGATGTCCACACATTAGTGCTTGGTAAAGGTGTGTTGTGTTGACCAGATTGCCTTATCAATATCCACTAGTGGGAAGTTTCCTAGATAGGCCACAATAACCCTTTCTTGGAATTGGTGTGCACCACTGGGGAACAGGCAAAACAGGCTTTGCTTTATAAAAGCAGCTTTGAATGCATTTAACTATACACTTAGCTGTACCTACCTTGGAGATGGGATACCTCTCATAGGCTTTACACAGAAGACAAAGAGTTGATCTAATTTACAAAATGACTTGGTCGATGTAGTACATAAGATTTCTTAACATCATGTGTATGCAGTGCTTTTTCCCTAAGAGATTTAGATTATGGGAAACAAAACTGGGAGCTCTATGGGTGGTTAAGGTAGAAGGGAAATACCACCTTAGGAAGGAACCTAGAATTGTTCTAAGAACTACCCTGTCCATGTGTACCTGGATGAATCGCTCCTTCAGAGTGAGCGCCTACATTTCACTAATGCAACCATGAAGGCCACCTTCCAGGATAGGAATTGAAGGGAACATTAATGTAGAGATTCAAATGGTGATCCCATGAGTCTGATGAGGACTACATCGAGATTCCACACGGAAGAGGGAGTATCGCTCTCTTGAGACCCTCTATGAAGGCCTTAATCGCTGGAATTCTAAAGATGGATTAGTGTTACCTATTCGGCATGTAGACTGCAACTGCAGCCAAGTGTAAATGGATTCAGGTGTAAGCAAAGCCTGCCTTTTGCAAATGCAAATGTTTGGCAATAATATCCTGTACTGTAAGCTTTAAAGCAGGGATACTCAAAGTGCGGCCCTCCTGACCTTTATTTGCGGCCCTACTGATGAACAGACGCTGGGCTGCTGTTCACTTAACAGAGCCCAAACATTCTGAAAGCTGTGAACGGGCACACTTTTTCTTTTTTTACCCATTAACTAAAATAAATGGAAAGAAGCAAAGAAGGGGTCCTAGACAACTTATCTTTAGGAACAACTTTAGTTTTAAAGACAACTTGCAATAAACATGTAAAAACATGATATACTCCATGAAAACTTAAAACAAAAAAAAGTATTTTATTAACATGCATGAGCGTTTTACCTTAGTAGATCAGATTGTATCACAGCATTAAGAGGCATTTATTAGAAGTCATAGTTTTCAAACATTAACTTGGAAACATTCATGCTGCCCCCAATCTGAAAACAAGGTCATTAGTAAACCAAGAGGCAATTCATTTGTCAGGTGCACCTTGCGTGCAGTCCAGATTCCTACTGTCTGTATGGCTGAGGTATACAAAGTTTATCAAAACTGCGAGCTCTGGTAAACCCCAGAATAGTGTGTGAATGGACAATGCAAGCGATACTGTGTTCGGCCCAGCTTCCTATTGCAAAATTGCACATTTTGAGATCTACCACTTTAACTCTAACCTGTCAATGCTGGTAGAGAAATAGGTACTACCCAGTTTGTTTTTTTAAGTGTTTTTAAAGTATTTAGCTTCAAAATTCTTTTAGCTTATGTTGGTCTTACTCTTGCTCTTCATTTTGTATTGTTCTGTATGTGCTGATCAGTCGCATGATACGAAATGATTTGATCTATGATGACGTCTGTATGCCTCTGCAAGCAAGGTTTTATTTATATTCTTTTTATGTCCCACTTCTGTAAACATGGAGATCCAATTGAAGTATTTAATGAATATTAATCAGTAATTGGAACAACATTATAGTTTACTAAATAAAACACAAGAGAAGGTTTTATACAGCACACATCCTGAACTCATGTATTTCAAGGGGCTTTCACATGAAGTAATAAAGAACAAGCAGGCAAAATGAAATTAACCTATTACCTAGGCTCACACAATTTGGTGGGGAAGCCAGGACTGATCCCAGGTTTTCTGGTTTCACATTTTAGCCACCAGATGAGTATCTCTTTCTCTCTCACGCTTTACATTAGAGGTTAATGCTTTGTCTTTAATTCTTGGTGCATGAGAATAGAGAGTTGGTGGCAGACAGAAGTCACGGGAAGGCTTGGTTTGTTGTCCACATCTGCTTCACGTCCACCCATTCTAACCTTTCATCACCCGACACTCAGCTTGTTGGCATCAGTGCAGCCCTCCGGCATGCCAAGGACAGTGCTTTGTGGCCCCTGGAGAAATGCTTGCAAGTACCCATGCTTTAAAGGATCCACGGCCTTAGAAATGCAGTGGTGAATCAACCTTTTTCATTTTGCTGCGTAACAAGCCAGTGTTGTGGGAAGTCCAGCTTCCTTTAAGATTTACATACATTTCTCAGAAGGTTGAAGTATCCAAATTCTAAGACTCGCAAGAGCTGACGGACACCTCAGTAAAGTCAAGTCTGGTGATGTCGGGTTCCTTGGTGAGGGAAAGGATGAATTGGGTGTCGTCGGCGTAGGATACTATGCTGAGTCCGGGTTTTCTGACGATGGTAGCGAGGGGGGCCATGTAGATGTTGAAGAGTGTGGGGCTGAGTGAGGATCATTGGGGTACTCCGCGGCTGATCTCAGTGGGTTCGAAGAGGAAGGGCGGGAGTCTGATTCTTTGGGTTCGGCCGGTGAGGAAGGAGCTGATCCAGTCTAGGGCAGTTCCCTGTATGCCGGCGTTGTGGAGTCTGGCGGTTAGTGTGCAGTGGGAGACGGTGCCGAAGGCTGCGAGAAGGTCTAGTAGGATGAGGGCAGCTGTGTGGCCTTGGTCGAGGAGGGTGCGGATGTCGTCTGTGGCGGCTAGGAGGGCGGTCTCGGTGCTGTGGTTGCTGCTGAATCCGGATTGGGAGGTGTCGAGGATAGAGTTGGATTCTATGAAGTTTGTGAGCTGGATGTTGACGATCTTCTCAGTGACTTTGGCTGCGAAGGGGAGAACAGAGATGGGTCTGTAGTTCTTGAGGTCCGTCAGGTCTGCGGAGGGCTTCTTCAGGAGGGGCTTGACTTCTGTGCGTTTCCATTCGTCGGGGAACGTGTCTGTTTCGAGGGTGCAGTTGATGGTGCGTCATAGTTCGGGGGCTATAGCGAAGGCGGCTCTGTGGAAGATGTGCGGCGGGCAGGGGTCGGTGGTGGCTCCTGAGTGTATGGTCCTCATGGTCTTAGCGGTGTCTTCTGTGGTGATAGGGGTCCAGGCGGTGATGGTAGGCTGGGTGGCATTGCCGGTGGTAGGTGTAGTGTCAGTGCATAGGATGATGCCTTGTTTTAACGATGAACTTACAATCTGTAGTAACGACGCTGGAGCCAGGGTAAGTTTGTAGGTTCATTTGTTGGCTACACGGTTGTGGAGCAAGAAGTAGCAGGTCCACCAGTTACAAAGCCTTTCCAACTGTTATCACATTTCAACCCTAAACATTCCCAGAACAAAACACATAAAAGAGTCATCACTAGGCAACATAGAACTCTGGTGAATAATACTGGAGAAGGTGGAAGGTGAAGAAGCATTAATCTACAGGTAAGTAAGATACTACATACCTACCCCTCATAAAAAAAACAAAAATAAATAAACAGAAAATACATGTAATAAGAAATTCAATCCCGAAACTTCTTGAGAAGAACAAAATACAAGAAATAAGGCAATCAATCCCGAAACCTCTTGGGAATGACACGAACCCTTGAACTCCTTTGCCCAACCTGAACATCCCCAGAACTTAAACTAACATTTTTACTTGTACAAGTTCCAGTACCAGTCCGCACTTTAACAATTTTGGCAAGATGCCACCAATGCCCCCGCGAGACTTGAACAGCAGATTCTCACAACTTTTACAGGCTTGCTAAACCTGCTATCACCCTTTTTTTACATGAGTGGAAGACTTGATCCGGACTAGGTCCCCAACCACCAAAGGGACAGTCTTGGCACTTTTCTTTTTATCAAACCAGTTTTTGATTTTGCTTTGAGACTCATATTTAATCTCACAATCTCCATTAGTTTATTTAAATCTGACTCTGATTTTAACCACTTATTCATCCAACCAGGTCTGAAACTCGTGTTTGCCTTGCTTCCCCTAAGTAGTTCAAACGGTGAGATTTTAGTAGAACCATGAGGAGTGGTACTGTAGAACCACGAGGAGTGGTACTGTAGAACCACAACATACTGTGTAAGAATTTAACAATGTTGTGGTTCCCAGATTTTGCCCACTTAATGCATTCTCCTACCACACGGTTCATCCTCTCAATGAGGCCATTAGTTTGAGGGTGGTATAAAGAACTTTTTGCATGTCTAATTCCACAAGAGGCAAGAAAACTTTGAAACTCCCCACACACAAATTGAGTCCCGTTGTCAGAGACCAGAGTCTCCGCGAAACCTTCTAAAAAATTTCATTTAAGAAAGAAACAATGGAAGAAGCATTGGCCTCCTTCAAAAGCTTGACTTCAGGCCACCTGGAGGCATAGTCCATGAGTACAAGGACAAATCTGTGTCCACCAGACAACCTATCAAATGGACCCATGACATCAATGCCCACTTTGATCCAAGGACCAGCAGGACAAACAATGGGCAGTAAAGGAGGAGATACAGTCTTTAAACCCTTGTCAGCAGCACTACACATGCAGCAATTGGCAACCAATTCTTCAACTTCACCATCCATCCTTGGCCACCAAAAGCTATCTCGAATGCAACGCTTAGTAAGGGTCGACCCCAAATGCCCTTCATGAGCAAATTTAATGATCTCTTGTCTCACAGAATGAGGTGGAACAAGTTTACCACATCTTACCAGCAAACCATCTTCAATAGACAACTCATCCTCAACCTTACAATAAGGTTGAAGAAGAGGAGACAAAACTTTCTCTCTGGGCCAACCATTATGTACAAAAACACAAACTTGTTGAAGTAAGGCATCATCTTTCAAAGCATCTCTCCATTCCTTTTCTGAACTTCTAGTTGGGATAGGTAGATCTAAAGCAGCCACAAAACAATCACAGTCTTCTTCACACAATTCACTGAAAATGAAATCTTCACTCATCTCTCTTTTGAGGAAAACGAGATAAGAAATCAGCTCTTCCATTTCTTCCTCCAGAATTATGAAAAACGTCAAATTGATATTGCAATATTTTGGAAACCATTCTTAAAATCCTAGGTGTACAACATTTGTTGACACCAGCACTGAGAATAGAAACCAACGGCTTATGATCAGTCAGAAGCATGAAGCGTCTGCCCCAAATATACGGGTGGAATTTTTCAATGGCCCACAAACATGCTAGAAGCGCTTTTTCAATAACTGAATAGTGTGCCTCAGCATCCCTCAAAACTCTTGACGCAAAAGCAACTATCTTCACAATCATGATGCTTTTGTGTAAGAATTGCTCCAAGACCAACCTTGCTTGCATCAACAGTAATGCAACAAGGTAAGTCAGGGTCAAAAGGCTTGGGAGCTTTGCTCTCACTCAGCAATGACTTGATAAGATTGAAAGCTGATGCACACTCGTTGGACCACATGAATTTAACTCCCTTTTTAAGCAGATTGCTGATGGGTCGGACTATTGTGGCAAAATCAGGAACAAAACGCGAATAGTACTCACATAAGCCAAGAAGGGACTTGACTCCAACCTTGTCAATAGGAGCAGAAGCGTTGACTATTGCCTCCACTAAACCTTGTCTAGGCTTAACACCCTCTTGGGTTAATAAATGGCCCAAGTATTCAACCTCAGAGCAAAGAAACTTGCATTTCTCAGACTTTAAAACAACACCCTTTTCCTCAAACCTTTGAGAACTTTATGCAAGATAGTGTCATGTGAATGGGTATCTTCTGCAAAAGTCAAAACATCGTCCTGAAAAACTAGGACTCCATCAATACCTTTCAACAGTTCTTGCATGACTCTCTGAAAAACAGAGGCAGCGAATACCAAACCAAACGGCATGAGGCGGTATTGGAATGTTACAAGGGGCGAAATAAAAGCAGTAAGGTGGCAAGACTCTGGGTGAAGCTCTATCTGGTGGTAAGCGCAGGCTAGATCTAATTTGGAGAAAAACTTGGCTCCTTTGATGCATGCAAACAGGTCATTGATCTTCGGCAAAGGATGAGAATCGACCCAGATCTCCTTGTTCAGAGATCTTAAGTCCACACAAACCCTAAGCTGGATACCCCTTTTGCGAGTCACTACTAAAGGGGGCAACCACAATGAGGATTCGGTGGGTTCAATGATACCCTTATCGCAAAGACCCTTAAGCTACTTGTCGAGATCATCTTGGACACTGAATGGAACACCCCTAAGTTTGTTTTATGGGGATGGCATTTTCTTCGACGATGATTTTATGTTTAAACCCTTGGATCTTGCCCAATTTATCGCCAAAAACAGAAGGGAAACTTTCTTTCCACCTTTGGCCATTGTCACTACAACTGGCAATTGAAATTTGTTCCTTGGTACCCGGCCTGAGGATAATACCGAAAAGGCCTTGGTGAAACCACCCAAGTATATTGAGCCCCTTAACAGCTACATAAACTTTCCCTCTTATCTTCTTTCCCTTAAACTCTATATTATCTTCGAAGAAACCTAGTAACTCAATGCGGCGTCCTTCGTAGGAAACCGGACATCGATCGGGAGGTTCTAGAATTCTGTCAGCCCACGTTTCCTCAAAAAGCTGTTGCGTGATCATGGTGATCCTGGCTCCAGAATCAACAAATAATTTCAAAATTTTACCTCCAACCATGACTTCAGCAACAGGATCAATACTTAGAGGAATCACAAATTACAGATGTGTCATAGTTACTCTGACCACACACAGAATTGTCAAAAATGACAAAACTTCAGATTCAGAGTCTTCCTCAGACTCAACCACACATACAACAGACTTCTTTGAATTTGTAAGTTTAAGACATACTTTTGCAAAGTGTCCGACTTTCTTGCAGTAATTGCACGTGACACTAGATGCAGGACAACGCCCACCCTTGGGATGTGGGGAATTACCACATCGCATACAAACACTACTGTTAGAAGATGCACCAGCTCTGAATTTGTTGGAAGTAGTATTCCCAGAACGCACACTCTTTTGTTTAGGTCTGTTGACCGTAATGGCACCAACAGGTTCTAATAACTTATCCTCAAGTTCTTTTAAAGAAATAATAGAAATTTCAATGCTTTTAGCGACCTTAATAGTCTCTTCGAGAGATGGATTACCTATTGCTAACAAGCTTGATGGTGGCTGTTCGAGTGACTGAAGTAGAGGTTTATGTGATGAAGAACCCAGAATTTAAACTCCGATGTTGCTCAAAAAACAGTTGAGAGCCATTCAACAGAAGGAGTTGAGATTACGATATGAAGCATGATCGATATGGGGATACCATATTCCAGTTATCAGTTGCTTACAGTCAGGGCAGCAAAACAGTGGGGAAGGGGTATAACACAATAAGGATGATGTGGTTTGGGGATGGCCACATCAGAAGGATATGGTGATCAGGTTTTGTCCAAACAATCTCTAAGAATTAAAAGTGCACTGAGCCAGATATTATAGAAAGGGTAAAGCTCTGTTGAAAGATCAAAGTTTCCGCAAGTAAGCATGAAGAATACCAGGTTGTGCTTGATCGGAGTGGGTAAAACCCAAGTACAACTGAACTGGTTAAAGATCTGTTATCTGTCCATAGGGCGGACAGATACTGTTAGGTGAACAACTCCTTCTAAACCAGTTATATTTCAAGGCATGTATAGTAGTAATCATCTACCAAAAATTGGGATGAAGATTAAACTTCTATGTGACGCTACTCGGTTAACTTCTCTTGACTGGTCAAATGAGTGTCATCAGAAGGGGTCTGGTATTTTTCTGACTTGGCACTGTGGAACTGTGCTGTGTGACAGCGTTGTGCATGTTAGGGATTCTTTTGTTCTCACATATGGGAAACAAAACACCTGTCTCATGGCTACAGACCATTTGGCTGCATATCAGTCAGACTAATTTGGTAGCTTATTCTTTAATAAATGTTTTAAACTAGAACTGTGTGGACCCACATTTAAACGATCAGGTTTATATTTCAGCTTTCATGTGCAACCCCCACAGTAACCTGGGAGATTGCTCTATATTAAAGGTGTCTTAATAAAGGTTTTCCCACAAGGTAACATTACAACATTCCTTCCTTTATGAAAGGTAGCCACACTGCCCCTCCCTCCAAGATACTAAATTGCACGTTTATGTGCTCATTATATCTGCACAGCAAATGAGGAAGAAAAGAAATGGAGAACATATTTCACCTTGACCACCTGCACCACTCAAGGTTTGCACATCTAGTCAACTAAGTAGTAGCCAAAAATATAGCATATTTAAATATAATTGACATGAAGTGGCTCAGTGGCTTTTACTAGATCAACGTGAGGATAACCAGCATGTAAATAACCAATTTAATCAAATTAATTCAAGATTTACACTAGAATTTCAGGTATGGTACCAAAAGTCAAGGAAAGTTATCACTTTTTCCAGTTAAATCAAATTTAAGGAAAATATGGCGCTTAATAGTCATTCAGGGTGATTAGTGCGCTATACAAATCAATATAATATAATGGTGAAACATTAAATGAGAAGTTTAAACCTGGCAGTGCTCAAACATGCTTACTATGCATGTTGAAAAGGGTAGTGGGACACTAAACATTTTCTTAGATAAAGTTTTATTTCTTTAAGTAAAGCCATTGAAACTAATTATTAGGCAGAGGGAAGGATTAGCGATTGGGAAGGTGACAGCCCTCCACAGTGATGGTGCAATTGTCTGATGCAGAGAACATCTCTAGATGCTAGTGTATGCCTTTCCATGCAAATACATCAGAAGTCAGTATGCTTCATGATCTAAAGAGTGGCAGAGTAGAGAGAAAGGAAGTTGTTAGAAGAAAAAGGTTTTAACAAACCTGCAGTGTACAACGATCGCTCCTGCATATTGGGGGTTACAGGTTTTTACTTTTTTCAGGAATTTCAGCATACCAATCGGCGTGAACGGAACCCCAAAGTCAGGCCAGCTGGTGAAGTGAAACTGAGTGACAAGTCGCTGTGGCTTCTTGTTGGTAACATCTCCAACCTGAGAGTCAATGGAAAACTGAACATAAATATATCATTGTGGCTGAGAAGCACAGATTACTCCAGGGGTCCCTCCCATAAGGCAGGAAGTACAAAACAAGAAAAGGTGGCTGAATCCAGGAATAAAGTATGTCCATTAATTTTAATTGTTTATTCAATTTTCTTTTTCAGAGTTACCTAAAACTTTCAACCTAAGCATAAGTTAGAATTGCCACCTAGTGAGGCAGACCATGGACAATTACAGGGATGAGGTGGATCGACTGAAGTTTATGGATGCAATGCAGGGGACTGGACGGACATGAATCACATGACGGCACATAGTGGCACTGTTAAAGGGTGTGCGAAGGGAAGAGAAAGGTGGGTGAAAATGGTGACAAAGTTAACAAAGTCCAGGTGATGTGACTAGGAAAGTATGGCAGACCGGAGTGCAAAATACAAGTACGAAGAAGTCCTAACTGAGAAACAGGTATGATTTATACCAAATAAATGAGTGGTAAGTACTGACCGAGAAATAGCAAGCAAGCTGATTGGCAGGTCTGACATACTAGGACAGAAGTGTCTGGGATGTTCTATTAACTAAATGGGCTTTCGCAGCATTAAAGTGTTTAGATTGGACTGCCATCCTAGGATATCCGGATAGGCAGAGACAATGGAATGGCGGTTGAAGTATCCTGTCCTGCACTGAGCATGTAAAGATCGCATAGCAGGAGTCAGGAGAAGATAGTGTACTGCAACACAGCATAATCAGGAATGCTTTGCTGTATGGAAGAAATAGCAGGGTAAGGAAATAGGAGAGCTGGTATCCAACCAAAGGGTCAAACTGGCTGTGAAAAGACGACGGAGCATGTGAATTGATGGCACAGTGGGGCCCGTAGACATGACTGGACAGGTCTAACAGCAAGGAAGTTGATTGACATGCGACAATAGCCGGTAAAGGGCAAGTAAAATCAGGAAATGATAGGTATCTGAAGTGGAGGTGCTTTTGCAGAGAAGTGGTCAAACAGGGTTTAGACAATTGGATTAGGTTATGACACGAGTTATGCAATCATTTATGAAAGACAAATAGCGAGTCACAATCAGGCATTTGACAAATCTGCTTAAATCAAATAGCGAAAGAAAGCAGGCCATTATATATGATAGATGATAATGTATTTTTGGGCTAATACCATTTTGAGATTTCATAGGCAACCCACTGTAATTAATCATGAATATATCTTATTTAGAATTGTATGCAATCAGTATTGCTCAATTCCCTTGTTCATTTATCCCTTGTAATTTTACACATTCTCAAAACAACTGCTATATTTAAAATATAAATAGAGAAAAATGTATTTAACTGTTTTGAAAAAGCACCTTGGACTCATGGACAGAATATTACTGTAGCACATAGATGAGGAATAATGGTTAATGCACACTGGGACAGATTAAATCTTCTCTCTACAACTCCTGGAATGAGATCACAATGATCAATGAACAAACAAAAGTCTACCTGTTGAATGCAGAACTTCCGAATTGTGTAATCGACCAACACAGTCATATCTTCCACCGAAACTCTAATATTTCCATATGTCCAACAGCCCTGATCGGGCCAATACTGAGCACATTTACACTGCAAAATAAAACAACAAGCTAATGAAAGCATGACCCACAAAATTACACATATACAGCTATACTGCTTTAACAGTAAACAGTGTGTGAAGATTTTTTTTTAATTGAAGCACTCATTTAAATTGTGAAAAGGCATTGAATTGGGCAGTTGCTAAGTGTGAGGTCCAGGCATATGTCACAAAATCAACAAATCAGAAGCCATCTCAAATGAAGAGAGGCAGTACAAGAGACGTCTTGTGACAGTGAGCATGGTATACATGCAGTTAAGCAAACCAATCAAATTCACTGATGACTGATATTCAGCTCACTTCCTGTGCACAAATAGACCAGGACAACACGCTCAGTAGTGATGCTGAACACTTATTTTTTAGTCCAACCCCAGAAGACTTGTTCAGAAGCACTTCTAAATTGCAATAACTTCGCATCGAGATTTCCAGGTAGAAGTATGTTACGTTACGGAGGTAAGCAAAACATACACCAGGCTGTATCACAACCTCCTTGTGGGAGGAATGAAGAACAAGCTACTTGCCTTCGGTAACGTTCTTTCTGGTGGAAACTAACCACAGATTCGTCATCTCAGAATATCGCCAGGCACCACACTGAGCCAGAGATTTTCTGTAGCCTGGATTGTGTCAGGGAGGCGGCCCGGATGGTGGGCCCACTGGGATTTCAGGTTTCACTGAAGGGCTCCCATGTGCCACCTGGCGTGGTTGATAGAGGAGGATGCACAAAGCTAAAATGCCAGGAAGCCTCACAGCCACACTCACCTGGATGCAGGCCCCAGCCTGAAACAGAGGTATCATGGCCCAAATGTCCTGGACGTCTTGCTTGGCAGAACAGGCCCTGAACTCAACTGTGTCCAGGATTACCCCAATGAATGTAACCCTCTGAGGGAATCATGTGGACTGCCCCTCGTTTACAGTGAACTCAACAGTGTTAAAAGTTCGATGGTTATCTGGATGTGGTTCATGACTGACTGCAGCAAGCACACCAGCAGCCACTCAAGCACAGGAATACAGGAACTACTGACCTCCAAAGATCAGCAGCAACTCCAGCCTTTGCTTTCATGAACACCTGATGGGCCCTGGTGAGGCTGAAGGGGAGCAGTGCCAACTGAAAATGCTTCCACCTACTTTAAACTGCAGATAACATTCGTCAGATTGCAGGACGGGTATACGAAAATATGTTTCCTTCAAGTCCAAGAACACCATCCAGTCTCCCAGGTCCAGGGCAATTTGAATCCAAGTCATTGTGAGCCATATACATTTGTCCTTCTGAAAAAGGCATTCAGGGGTCGGGGTCCAAGATAGGTCTGGCACCTCTATTCTTTTTGGGATGAGGAAATAGTGAAAGTAAAAGGCCCTGCAAGTACTGTCTCTATGGCATCCTTGGCGAGCAACAGGCTTACCACCCGTCGCAGCATCAACAGATGTTCTGCAGAAATTCATTCCTGTGTGGGAGGAATATTGGATGGGTGTGAGAGCAAAGGTAGGGCATAGCCCGCTTGAACAATTTGCAAGACCCACTTGTCAGACATCTTGAATCACCAACCTTCAAGGAAGTGCTCAATACTACCTAATTGGTGAGCATGCACCAGTAAGCAGTTTGGTGGCTGTTGTAGGAGGGGAAGAGGATGGCCTACACACTGTCGGACAGTTCCACACCACTGGCCCAGGAAGGACTGATATCTGGTGCATTACCTGCAGAGAAGGCAGTTTCTGCCTTTTCAACAGCTACCTGGAATAGCCCAAAAAATGTCTGCACATGTAGGGAAATTGTTTAGCGATGGAATGCGTTGCAGGTTCTGCTGTCTTCAATGCATTTCAAAGTGGAGTCTGCCTTCTCTACAAGGAAGAAAGACTCATCAAAAGGCGTATCTAGCTGCAAAGCCTGCACTACGCTGCAGAAACCAGTTGACCTCCTCCACCCAAGTCTAATTAGGACAACACTAGTAATGAATGCTCTGCCAATGTAATCTGTGGCATCAAGACCAGGGCGGTTAACATACTTGGCAGCGCCCTACTCATCATATATGGTCTAAGCAGAGCCCTCAAGGGCCTCTAGGACTGCCGGCAAGATATTGCCTTCAATGTCCCAAAGTGCGTGTGTGCATCAGCCTAACAGACAGAGTGCGTTCATGGATCGCAGTGCCAAGCTCAAACAGGAAAACAGGAGTCTGCCAAAGGCATCAATCCTTTTAGATTCTCTGTCCAGAGGATTGGTTGGAAATGAGGGGTAAGGTTCACTTTGCTGGTTGAGGTCTTGCTGAAGTGGGGTGCTTGGTGAGAAATTTTAAATCAACAGGCACCAGTCTAGAAAATCTAGTCATCTACCTGCTCAGAGGTGGGAAAGAACTTGGTTTTGACCAGGTAGCCTCCGAAGTATCTGTAAGGGTATCATTAATTAGGAGTAGGGTAGGGGGTTCAGATGTTGACGGAGCAGGCTGTAGGAGTTTAGTCAAAACACATGTCTTTGTCTCAATGGAGGGCAGCTATATTTGGAGTACTTCAGCTGCTCTCCGAACTATAACTGCAAACAAGGCACTTTCTTCAGTTGTTCGCCCATGTGGGGAGTCAAGCTCAGTGGCAGGGCTGGTATCAAGCTCACTGGTGTTTTCCAAATCAATATATAATGCATCATCAGTGTAATGAGGAGGGAACAATCCATCCTCTTCCCCTACCTCCATCTTCGTCATCAATATCATCACCACTAACATGGAGTGTAACCTGCTTTGGCACAAGGTCAGAATGCGAGCATTCAAAAAGAGAATGAAGCCTCTGCTGACAGGTGCAATGCAGTAGACTCCCAGGATTGGAGTCATGACAACATATTGGGCTTTTGTAATCTGATAGCACAACATTGGTTGAGGCCAAGCCGAAGTCAGGTTGGGATCTGACATGTACTTAGGCACCAGATCATCCACCAACACCGTTGGAAGCGGTGCTGGGGTGGCAGGATCAGCATGGATATTGTGCTGGGATGGAAGTCTGTACAGGAGCCAGTATCAACCCCGTGACCGATCCATAAGGGGCAAACAGCACCAAGGAGGGACCTGCTAGCTTTAAATCGACTGAAGGCCCCTTTGGTTTCGTAGTGCCTAAAGGTGCACCACAGGAGCTGAAAGTACAATGAACATTTGCAGCATGACCTCTTTAAAAGCCTCCATCTGCTGCGGGATCAACAACCCAAGAAACCCTGGGGCGGCACTGGGATCAACTTAGGGATTAGCTCAGTTGCCGCTGACCTTGAGGGAGCGCAAGTGACATCTTGATACCCTCACATTACTCTGGTGCCACTTCGATTTTTGTGCTTACGCTTGGACTTACCAGAGGACTTAGAGAGGAAAGTGGAACGGCAGTGGAAACAGCCTCATGAACAGGACTGAGTTGGGCCCGCAACTTGGAGATGAAGAGAACTACTAAAGGGCCTGCAACTTCAAAGACATACAGATTTGCCTGTCGTTATCGAAGAAGTTTCGGATGTACGAGGGCAATCTTATCACGACTTTGTCATGTACTGAGCCCAGTTCACATTTTTCTATCACCACAAGATTTCCCCTCTCCTATCACAGCGAAAGCATGTTCTAAGATTTGGAAATTCAAAGCTTGTGTTTTCATCAGGTAGGTAGGGCCATCGCCAGATGTGGCTTTAATGGCACCACACAGTTAAAGTCTCAATGCCTTTTCAGGATGCTTTCCATCAACCTTTTCTAAGATGTTAACAGCTCATGAAAAGTTTGTCCAATGTTTTCATCCTGCTACTGTGGAAGATAGACATTTAAGACATCAAGACATTTCTGGGCAATAGCCTTGATCCACTGACTATACTCTGATCCACTCTCCTTAATTCCAAAGGTTCTATAAACATACATATTAGCATGACGCTACAACCATCCTGAGTCTCTCCTATGTTAATTTTTGGAGGCTGGGAACATACTGTATTCATAGCCTTGAACACCCACAAGATATCATCACATCGCCAAATTAAGCATAGACAACTATATTCTAGGACAAAATTTTAACAAGGGGGCGATTCCTTTAAAAGGGATCCTAGTCATTGCCTCAGAATTAAAGGGATAACTGCATTTCTGTTGTTCCATAGTAATAAATCAATTTACTGTGGGTTCCTCGATTGTTACTTCTAATATGGACAGATCTACATAGAAGGTGCTCAAAATAATTGTAACAGTGGTGTGCTCACAGCGTAGGGCAAAAAAGCAAAACACAAGATGCACATTAAATACAGTGAACTTCCAAGCTGAATCAAATCATAGTAGACTTAAAGGCAACAGATGTACACTCAGACTTACACAAGTTTGCACAGAAGTCAGTCCAATGAGTTTGTAGTCAACGTTTCAACCCTTGAGGCAAAATATCAGCCAGTCTCATTAGCTGGCATCGGCAGATACTTTGCACTTCACTGTAGGAAGTAATGAATCTTTATTTGCACAGGTAAGCGATAAGATATTAGGATTAATGTTGATTTGCTGCAGGATGATTTTATCTAAAGGCTCCGCTGACACCATCCAGTGCACAAGATGAAAAGCAAGTCAGCATGACTGGTTAGCAACTTGTTTAAGCTGCCTCACTGTAGACATGCACATGTCCAGCGTGTTCAACAAATAAAAAAAGATTTTTAAAAAAGTTTTTTTTTTTTTTTAAAGTGCTAATTAAGTCAATAACCAATTTGACTACCATCATGATGGCCCCTGTTGCAAAACTCTCTTCTTGCCATTTTTAACAATCAACTGGAGGTCAGCGTGCCTTTATTGAGGTTAAGATAAAGCAGAAAAAAAAGATGGAAAAATAAGAATTGAGAGGTCGCAGGCTTCAGTTTGCATTTACCTCCTTTCTCTCTTTCAGATTGGTAACCATGACAATCGTAGCAGTGTTCTGCTCCCAAATCATTCTCCAGAAGTCATTTACAGTTTCTTCTTTTGGTCCTGTGGGGGAAAAAAAAAAAAACACTAAATGGCAGGCACTACTTTTTTAGAGCAGCTAAGTGTGCGTTTGAAACAATATGAAAATAATGTGAGAGGTGAGCCCTCCTTCCACAGTTCCCATGCCCGGTGTATTGCAGGTGGGCTTGAGAGCTTCCATGTCTCCTAATGTGAAAAGTTGAGTATCGGGGATGAGAAGGGGACCGAGAGATGTGGGACTCGGATATTACAGCAAACAAGATGTAGCATCTTTGAAAGATGGTGTACCAGAAAGGTGTGTTAAACTGAAGAACCATTGAATGGTTGTTGCCTTCTCTAAAGGTTTGCAAGCCACAGCTTTAAAGCGTTTTTGAAACATAACTGGAGCGTTGGTGTGATGGCCATAGACGTGTTTTGATTTGGTCCAGCGAACATGATGCAGCATCCATACAAGCCACAGTCATAGATGGATATGCTAGATTGTTTAAAGTGTAGAGGTGCTACATATTTTTACATACGCAACTTGTGAGGCACTGAGATGAAGTCTTCGGAGATATTCAGTGGTAGCTCAGAATACAGTCCCCATTTGGGGCATGCAGTGATATAACAGAGTTTAATAATACTGGGATCATATACTCTTTGTGTGCTATACAACAATCTAGTGGGAGGGAAGAATTATTGAGAACATACACCCCTTTGAGAGGTCCATCCACATGTTTGCAGATATGTATAATAAAACCTCAGAATGACAGAGTTCACACCACTTGAAAGGTCCTTCTACGTTAGATGTACAAAGATGGTTAGGAAAATCTCTGTAATGTTAAGAATCAGCATGATGGACAAGGTGGCTAGGAATCAAGAAAGCTAACCTGAGACGTTGAGAACAGCTTTAGATTTGCAGAGAGTGATTAGATTTTCTACAGCTGGCCGGACTCAACATGCTTCATTTCCAGGAATCAGGGAATCTAGCCTGAGACACTGCAATCAATGAGCCTTGAAGTAGTAGGAGGTAGTTTTATTTTTCTATGACCAAAGTTCTTGAATGAACAAGGCAGAATCAGTCTGAGCTCATCCAGTGTAGACACAAGTATGCTGGACACTGCTAGAAATGAGCAGCTATGGTAACAACATTGTTAGCTTTTTAAATGTGTCCAATTGTCCTCTCAGCAATGTATTGATAAAAAAAATTAATAAATCAGTATATTATAAAAGCATATTTACAAACCAATCAAAAAACAAACAGGACGGAGAATATTGGATTATACAAAGGGTAACTAAATGAGTACAGAATATGAGACAATTACAAATAAACAGAATTTAACAAATTAAAAACACTGGAGCAGGAGTTCACTTGTCTTTTTAGGATTATGGGTGCACTTTACTTTGTGAATAGCTTTCGCAAAATAAAAACGTAAAATAGTTTTGAAAGAAGTGCTCCACACTTGTGTATGCAACATGTTTTCTATTTTTGGCCCATTCACTTTGATCAAAACTTCAATTGATTTAAATTGTTTTCTTTCAGTTTCTCCAAGCATTGTATTTTCATACACTCCTTTCAAACGTTTTTACATCCAAATGTATAAACACTGCTTTATTCAAATCATTAAACTTAACTTTATTTAAATGAAATTGATTGTGTTTCATTTGTACATTGGTGTTTCGCTTGTACATGTGTGGAGTGTAGTACAGGACAGACATTCAACAGCAGAATCACACCAGATGTTTAAGATAAAAAAACATGTACAATGCTCTGCTACTTTCTCCCCCATCCCTTTCCCCTCTCCCCAAAAAGATCCCCAAAGTATTTACCTTGGGCAGCAATGAATTTGTTCTTCTCCTGGTAACCCTACAGAGCAAAGAGAATGTAATAACTTAGATCAGAGTGAAACTCGAAGATTTTTATTAAAAACGAGCAACTACAACAGAAACCTGCATCTTGTTAGTTCACATTTGTCTAGTAAATACAAATCTCAGTGGCAGTGAGCTAGCTCAGGAGGCTGTGTACCATCCAGAAACCTGCAGATCAAAATTGAATTAAGTAGCAACAGACATATGCAGGACCACGACATCGGTATGGCTAGGCACCGGTCACCTGGGGAGTGGATGGTGGAAGGGGGTAGACAGAACAATTGCATTCGACAATAAAAAAATATACAAGCAATCCTGAAGAGATCAATTTTACTTTTAATCAAAAACACACGAAAAACATATGAAAAAAATCAAAAAACAAACCATGGGATAGTGGCTGAGGGGGTTGGAGGGGAGGGTTGGTGAAGTGGCCTGACACCCGTCAAGATGGCAGACATACTATGAAACACTATACATCAGTGAAGTTCATTATGAGATAAATGCACCTTTAGGTGTGCTTCACTGTGGATAGCAAGGATTTTTCTAGAGTAATGCCTCAGAAGGCCATTGTTACCAAGCTGTACTAAGCAACACTGTTGAACTTTTTTTTTTTTTTAATAAGCGTAGTTTTCATCCAGAGGCCCAGTTTATAGCACAGCTGACATTTTAGATCTTGCGCTTCAGTGAAACAGCGATATCAATGGTCCATCCACACTCCTTGGTATCTCTGGTTTTATTTCCTAGGTGCATACTGCTTGTGAGATTCTGCCTTCATACATCTGCAACAACTGCTGTTACAAGAGCTCATACATCACTCCTCACATAGCCACCATTTTGTTTTACCTCACTGAGGTCAACATTGATAATCCACATGCCTGCTCAAATTTTACTTACTTTAAGATGTTGAATGGTCATACTTCTCCTGATATCTGATAAAGTACTTGCTTGGTTATTATCTGAGACATTATTATAAGCAGACTTGCTCCTATAATTTGCCCCAATGCTTACTAAACAGTCATATAAATGCTTGTTTTTCGAAGTCAGATACATATTCTGTATTGCATGACTACATATTGTGAACAGAGTGCTTCTCCTATTTTCATACTGTTAATGCTCCTAATATAAAAGGTAAATCAATCAAGGAGGGGGGGACTAGGAGCCAATCAATGTCCAGCATCTATGCTCCCATCCAGAAGTATGGACACAAGAGGGTAGCTCTTCCTATAGGGAAGAGTGAAACAAGGAGCAGCAGTTGGAATATCCAGTGATCAGGAGAGTCTTCCTTATCGGAAGAAGGGAGTCCTCACACACCCAAATGGGCATCATGATTCATCATAGGGCTTTGCTCCTTGTGGGGCCGGCGCTGCAAAGCCCCACAGCCCCGTGAGAGGGCTCTTTGTCAGAGGTCTTCTCTCTTATGCAGTTATGAGTGAGGGAATGTGGAGGTAGGGTAGTGTGTATAGAGCAGTGTGTTTAAAACTGCCTAATGAGTACCAGTTAGTAGTAAATTAGTAAAATATTAACATCTGATATTCAGAGCACTTAGAAACTACAGATGTGTGGCATTAAGTGTAAAAACAAGTTATTATTAATGTGCACACTCAACTTATTTTTTTAAGCTGAATATTACTAACCAGCTCAATCGCATTCATTTTATCTGGTCTGAAGAATACATTTTTCTCAGGTGAGTGTTGCTTGCATATAAAAACAAGAGCATAATCCCCTAGACAGCTTTACTGGATAGGAATTTGATATCCTCCAGGTTGCACAAAGAACAGTATCAACTGTGTGAACCAACTGAACAGTCCTGCAAGATATTTGAACCTTTGCTGCACAGATAGCTCATTTACATTGCTACTAAACTGCAAGGCTAGAATGTAAAAAATACAAATGTGTGTGTATTTGAAAGAGCCTACTCCAAATGGACATGTCACTTCCTCCTGGGCAAGACCTTGTAGACCAGGAACGGCAGATTAGTGAGTGAAGTGCCTGGCTAGATTTTGAATGCAGATGTGTTGGAACTCATTTGTCTGGAAAGATCAGGAAAGGTTGCCAGACAACTGCTTTGTTTTAGGAAGGAAGGGGCTAGTGGAGAGTACCTAAGGGGCACTGGGTAGCACAGACGAGAGTCTGAGATTCTGTGGGCTGTGATCTTCTGTCAGCTAGTAGAGGTGCTTTTATGATATTGTAGATCAGCAGAGAGTCTGGGGACAGATAAGTTGCCCTTTAGTGCTGGGTGATAGGGTCTAACAGTCAGAAGAAGAGGTATCTCTCTCTCTGGTGGCGAACAGCGTTTAAAGTTCAGCTGAGGGTCTGAGGACTGTCTCGGTAAATGTGAGAGCGAGTTCAAGGCTTCTCAGGGTTAAGGAAGGGACGGGTATGCGGAGTACAGTTCAAAGTTTCTTTGGCCTTTAATGGCTCACAGAGGGTAACATATGAGGGGCTGAAAGCAAACCAAGGAAGCTTTTGGAATGGCAGAAGGCCATCAGAAGGGGATTGGGAAGACCCCAAGAGCAGACAGTTCATCTGAGCACTGTCAGAATGCACCTGAAATAATAAGGGTTCGGAGAGAGTGTATCAGACGTGGCAGAGGATCTCCGAGGTAGACCAAGAACTAAAATACGTTTGGCTGAGGGAGGCTGGTTAAAATGTTTCCCCTCAAAGGCAACAGCATAAAAAAAAAGTTTGAAGACCACTGGGCCAGAGTGACCCCCTTGAGGACAAACCTTGCCCTTGTGATGATTTTTCATCACAAAATGTACTGCACTTTTTTCCTGTGATTTTTATAGTGAATCCCTTGCCAAATATTTGAAACCTATTTTGAGCCACCCAAGTTTTACAAAATGTAAGCCAGCATTGTTGCACTTACAGTTATTGGACTCACCTTTTGTTTGTTACTCTGCAAGTCATATTTATCAGTGATTGTCCATCAGAGGAATGTGCTATGATAATGGATTCTCTATTTTAATGTGCAAATTTTATTCTTTCATGTACTTGGTATGTTATGTATATTTATGGTCCTTGTTGATGTTTTTATCGATGTTGAGACTACCCAAAATAAACTCATAAAACTACACGTAAGATGATGGGGTTGCCCTTGCAATGTGAGAAGAGCAGAAAGAACTGGGGCTAACTACCCAATGGAGAGTACCCCATAACCAGTATTTGTACACTTTATTAAATAATCATTAACAGAATGGGGTTATAGCTCAATGCTTGGTGCTTAAACTCCCTCCTCGTTTACAATGCTGATCTGACCCTAAATATGCCCCAGTTTTACCTGTGCATACATCCTCAGCAAGCCACAGTATATAAACAATTGCCAATCAGTATTAGAAGAGTGAGTAGGTGGGCATGAGGATGATAAAAAGTACGACAGGCTGCTTTTAAGCGAAGAAACTGAAGGATGGCTTGGGAGATATAGTGTGAAAGGACTGATGTCAGCATCACAGATAAGGAACATTTC
This sequence comes from Calotriton arnoldi, assembly GCA_963921515.1. Taxonomy (NCBI): domain Eukaryota; kingdom Metazoa; phylum Chordata; class Amphibia; order Caudata; family Salamandridae; genus Calotriton; species Calotriton arnoldi. Next base: position 1,744,104 of record CAWUFW010000964.1, read on the forward strand.
TTGGCACTGGCAATGCAAATTGAGCATCTATCCATGAGCAATTGCTTCAGTAATGTTTTTAAGAGTCAGAAGGGTGCAGCCCGAAAGTTCCATAAGGAACAGAATAGTGCCTGAGCAGGATAGCAGTTCAGCCTCCCTGAAGGATTTTCTTTGTAGGTGTCAACGTTGCCAGTTCAAACACGTAGTTGCCTAAGAACAATCTATGTAGCATGATGGATATCCTTTTAATGTCCAGATTAGAAAGTGTCACTCCACTCCAACAAGGATAAGAATTAAGCAAGACATTGATATCAGTAGCAATTGTTATCCTTAAATTAACGTATACAAGTAGCTTAATCATTGAGGGGACTATGTTCTCAGCAACCACTCCTAAACTTAGCTGTCTACGCCTAAGCAGCACAGTAAGTGACTTCTACCACAGTGATTTTGTTAAACTTATTGTGGAATAGAAAAGCAAGGCACAAACTAGCATGGTACACTGCATTTCACTTCACAGAGATCCTACCTCCCCATCCATGGAAGCAATCTATTGCTACTCTGAACAGTCCTAAAAGGAAGTATGAAAACATGTTTTAAACCCAGGACACAGTCAATAACTTAATGAGAAGACAGAACCCTTTTGCGCCAGAGAAAGCATCCAGAAGAACTGCACTCTCAGTAGCAAACTGAAAAGGCGAAGATTCAAAATGCACGGAAAACCGCTGTCACCCTGGACTATGCATCACTTTGGCATATAGTTGCTTTTCAGTAGAAGGCTAATTGCATGGCCACTGTAGGAGCAGAAGATTTCTTCACCTCAAGATGTTTTTCTAGTAACGTTTGGAATTCTTATCTGATGGCTGGAAATACCCTTCAGTGCTACATGTGTCTAACTCTAAAGGAAACCTAATACTTTCAGTCAGTGTCAAATTCAGAACCTGAAGCAGAGGGAGGGATGTCTTCTGATATTTTCTCCTTGCGATGGAGCTTGCATGGGACAGAGATCTGGGTAAACAATGGAAGGCATGAAAAGTGACATCCCTTCAAGGCTTAGAGGAGACCACAGAACCAAGTAATGTCAGACTAGCTATCCCATGGAACCCCTGGCATCAAAATTTAAACACATGCATGTCCCTCCGCAATTGAGCTTTCGGTCACAAGATCCACAAGCAACAATATGCAGTGATCCAATCCATTCTACTCATGTGTGGAAGCATTTGTAGCATTCAAGCCTGTCTAACCACAAAGGCCCCCAAATTCACTACTGCCTTGAACAAGCTATGGAGTTTGACCTTTTTTGCCCTTTTGCTCACAAGTGCAGGATATCCTGGCATTGTCCACGATTACTTGGTCTTACAAGTCTTTAATGCGTGTAGAACTCTTTTGGTTTGAATATTGTAATCTGCAGAGCAATATTTTTCTGTCTGGCTTTGCTTCTTTGGCGTTTCCCCAGACACACTAAAGTATTTTGATCTTCATCTATTGGCTAACGCCACATATATATTTCTTACAATTTTGTAGGGACTCGCTCTCACAATTTTTGGGGAATCTAGTGAAATCCTGTTAAACTACATCAGGACGTGGAAGATTAAGTATGCCCCAGAGGACCTTTCCATTCCTTGACTTGAATATCCCATGCACCACAGTGGTTCTGGGAAACTACTGTTCCACAGTAAGGTCACCTCCTGAGCCACCAGTTGGTGTCAATGATACAAGCAACAGTGTGGCCCTAATGACAATAGTTATTCAGAGAAAAATAAGAATGATTAACGTATTTATCGTCAACCAAATTGATCCTTGCGAGAGAGAGACAAGAGAAAACACTTAGGTTTTGAAGAAATAAGTTCAATTTTATATTTTCTGAAGTAGTTCAATAACATATACATTGAAAGAATTTTTCAACGGTTGCTCCAAAAAGCGCATTGAGAAGCGTTCATAGAAAGGCTCATGTGTAAAGTGACAGAGAGAAAAATAACTATTCTTTACGTATGACAAGTCCATAATTTAGGATCGAAGGTCACAGAATCAGAACACACCACCCGTAAGGATTTAGAAATTATGGAGGTTTTGTTCCGATTCTATGACCACCGATCAAGAATAATGGACTTGAATCATACGTAAAGAATAAATCTGTTTTTAAACAGGCCTAACACACTGGCTTTTTTTTTTTTTTTAAAAGCAACCCTAGCAGGTGTTTCACTGAAGAAATATAAATTATTTCTTTGATAGTTCTTTTCTGTCACTTAAAACATGAGCACTTCTATAAACACTTCTCTCTGCACTTTTTGGAGCAACCGTTGAAAAATTATTATAATAAATTCTTTTAATGTATGTATATATTATTGAACTTCTTCAAAAATAGAAAATTGAATTTATTTCTTCAAAACCCAAGTGTTTTCTATTGTATTTTCTCTAAATAACTATTGCCATTAGGGCCACATTGTACTATAGCCAGGTCCTGTGGTTTACCTTGGGTTTCCCCATTAGTTTGTAATGAGCAGTTTGGTGAAGGAGTAACAGGAAGACTATGAATAGGGAGGCAAAGAAGAGGAGGTGTGTGTGGTGGTATACATACATACCCATACATACATACATACACATACACCCCACTTGGCATGAGGATGTTGGTTCCCTTACACTTTTCCAGCCAGAGACTTATGTACAAAAGAACAAGAACTTCAGAAAAAAACTGTGAAGAAACCATTCATCCCTATTCATAACCAGGAGAATTTGTTTTAAACAAACCTAACTGCTTATTCAGAAAACTAATAAAGGAGGGCTGTGAGTAATAGGTGGGAAAATGGAATATGAAACAGAAAAGACATTATTTAAGGTCAAGTAACTGGTTTCTCTGATGGATACTTCATCCTGTAGATTCCTTATCCTCTGAATGTGTCTCACAGCACAGGTGGAAGTTAAGCAAAAGTGTGGAGAGGGGACCAGGCTCTCGCACAGCATCTCTCAGCACTGGAACACGTCTAAGCCAGTGATGTAGACACGTCACTGGTCCTGGTAAAGTGAGCACTAATGCCCTTTGGGGTGCTCCTTATTCACCATAGTATACCAAATTTTCAAACACACAACAACCGATTCCAAGAACATGTATTTTGTCGCTACCTTACCCTTCCTAAGACCTATAAATGTAACAAAAAATTAATCTTCCAGTCAGTCCAACTGCGTTCAATCAACATAGAAAGCATTCTCTCATGGTCCAATAAATGTATGTATTAGGAGGAAAGAAAGATGGCAGAGTAACGGAGTGACCCATAAGAAAAGGTGACACTGTTAGGCACAAACTGCAAACAAATGCACCCATTTAAGGTCGAAAGAAGAGAAAAACAGGTTGATGGTTGGAAAGACTTACTAAAAATGATCAGTCACAAAGAAGCTGTGTCACAAAAACCGACAACCCAGCCCCTTGGTTACTGGACGAGGGGTCTAGAGATTAACTGGGCATAGGATTCTTCCTCCCTATCTGAAACCACTACATTTAAGGTGTCTTACAATCATATTTGTTCAGTCATTTCTCTGACTAGGGGCCTGATTTAGATTTTGGCAGACAGGTTACCCCGTCACAACGGTAACTGATATCCCATTACCGAAATATAAATCCCATAGGATATTATAGGATTTATATTTCGGCGGATGGGAAATCCGTCACTGTTGTGATGGAGTAACCCGTCCGCTGAAATCTAAATCAGGCCCTAAGTAACAATTCCAACACCAATGACCCGGTGGTGTTTTCTTTGGATCCACACACTCCCTATTGGTATCATGCTTCATCATCAGGTCTTACGCTAGCCCCTATAAAACAGGATGGGCTCAACCATATTATAGGGAGCACTTTTGATATTTGTCTTAATGGGGTCTACTGGAGCATTGATAAAAAAAATTACCTAATGGTCACCAAGGTATCCCTTTATTTGGGTGCCTTTGGTCTAGTTAAAAGAAGATACCAAATGTGTGTCTGTAAAGATTTATCTGTTGTCACACCCTAATAATTAGTCGACATGTTTTAGGCCACTATGGGTTCAGGGCTTTCGTCAAGACTTGCATGTAGATACCCCATCATGGTGATTTGCAGGCACCAAGTCCTATGTGGTTAGAGTCTCTGTAAACACAAAGATATTAGAAAAATCAATAAGATGGTATAGATATTTGTGAAAGGGTTCCTTTTGTTGGGCTTCAATCAGACTAGACTATAGGTGTGCATTACTAGCAATGAACCCAGCACCTTCAGCCTGGCCAAAAGCAACTTTCTTTTCTCCTTTAAAGGAACATTTCTACTCGTTCAAGAGCAGTGGCTCCATAACCTGCGCCACCAAAATTGGTGCTGTGACTAGATGTGGATAAACAAGCACCCGCATGAGTTGAGACAGAAACCAGAATCAGCTAAAGGTATCTAGACCAAAGCAGCCAACTCTGGAGGACATGTCATGAACCTGGGAGCCAGAGAGGACGAAGAGATAGAAGGGGCAGTCATGTCAGAAAGCTGCAACCTGAAAGGTTTCGGCAGAGCTGAAAACTCAGGAGGGAATGATGCTGCTGACTTCCCAAACCATCTAGCGAACCGGCTCTCTACCTAGAAGATAAAGAATTTTTTTCACTTTTTGTTTTGTAGGAAGATCCCTTAGAGCACCATTCCTTAATGGATGACTTAACTAAAGGAAGGAGTGGGACCTCTGTGGAGCCTCTCAAAAGATCTTGGCCTAAAGGAGCTTGGTCTTCTGCTGTCAAATGGTCATCTAGTGCAGCAAAGCACATTTCACATAAAAATGGGTTATCAGAATTAGACATTTGTTTTGCAGAGCTTGCCACCATGGCTTGGTAGGTAACATGTGCCCTAACGTGGCGCTTTTTTTCTCTAATTAGGGAATTAAAGTCAGAAAAAGTGAGGAATGGATCTCCAGAACCATATCAGTTAGGTGGAAAATTCAGATTAAAACCAGGTCTCTCAAAGAAAATCTAGTGTATGGGAGCCCATTATTTATTTTTTTGCTTAACTAGAGGCTCGGGAATACACTAGAAATACAGTGAAGATTTACAATCTTGTTAATATAACTATTAAAAAATGTAAAGAGCCTACATTTACAGTAATACCACTGAATAAGAGAACACTGCCTCTTCAAACTCTTGGTAAGCGCACACGTTCCAAGCACAGCGTTCTACTATGGTATGTGCAATTCGACTCACTCCAGCAGCCTTCTGCGAGCTGAAAATATTCTGTCAATGTGCGAGGTCTTTCTTGATGAAAGAAGCTTCGGTTTCCATTTGCTCTGTTAAAACATTTGGGAGCCTGTGTGACTCAAGCAGCTGAAACAACTGCACCCTCGGAACGAGATTCCTAAAATGAATGTCACCATTTAGGACTGAAGCAGCCTCAAGTGATTAGTCAGCACTTGACTCACTTTCCTGTCCTTAAATCGAGAACACAGTCCAACAAACTAGCTGTTGGGCTACTTTCCCAGGCTTGGGCTCGTTCTTGCACGATGCACAATGCTTAGAATGGCCTCATTGTAATAGTCCTTTTCTTTTATTCTGTGGTATCCTAAATATTTAGTTTGAAATTCATTCGAATTGACAGCAAAAGATTAATAAAAAAGAAAATAAAACCTATAACTGGATAGAAGGAATATATAAACACATTTAACGTGTTGCTGTGCCAGCACGACAAAACAAAGTGTACCGAAAGGTAAACGAGAGCATTCAATAGTTCATCCATGCAAAGACAACAGTCAGAACGCGTGCTAACAACAAGCAGTCTTTGCTTTGCTGGATGTACCGATTTATACCAAAACAATTCATATCTCATTTTGATGTTGTGCCCTGTGCTGCACAGCTATGGCGCATTCTGGGCATGAACTACAGAGCACAGGGCATATCCGTCCCATCTATCGGGCAGCGAACAATATATAGGTGTCATCCGACTAGGTTCAAGTAATGGGCATGACGCAGTGTTGCCCTACCGTCAGGGGGGCCACATTCAGCGCAAATCCAATGAATATCTCTGAGATATAGTAGATTCAGGGGCCCCTCATATTCTGAATCAGGGAGGGGGCATCATTTTTTGTTATGCCACTGGTTAAAGTCTGATCCGACACGTGATCTCCAGCCCTGCCCCCATTGTGCAAATGGTATAGAGCCAACTGGTGGCTGGAGAGACAATTGACTGAATCCTAGCACTGTAAGTATTCACTATAATAGTTAAACTCACTTTCGCAGGAATGTTCACGTCTAAAACGGTCTACAGTTAGCGAAAATGCACTAGGAAGTCAATGGTCAAATGTCCCTCTCTTGTGCAGTATTTCACAGGTGAGTAAACGTTCAGGTCCTGGCTGGAGATGGCCCCACTATCTGAGCTTTAAAGAAGGTGAGGGTACTGTTCCCTTCATCTCAAGACTGACGCCAGAAAGTGGGTATGGGCACACTACAATTCCCAACAGACGGGCTCTGAGCAAGCCCAAGCTTTATGGGTCATGTGCTGAAGTGATATGGGCTAGTGCAGAGGTCGTTCATTTGGGTGTCTTGGGATGTACCAGGTAAGATTTAAATGTGAAGCTCAGGCAGAGGAGTGTACATGTGGCTTTAGTAAGTAAGTAACTCAGCCCTGGCAGGTCAATACAGAGTGCAGGTATTCAAAAACATTCCAGCTCACATGTAATCAGTCTGAAAAACAGTGTTAACCAAGCCTGGAACAAGTTACTGTTTAGTGTGGCTCACAGTAAGATACTGTATGATGTCCATCTTGTCATTAGAAATGCAAATATGTTTAGGAAAAACAGACATTAACAACAATCTAAAGAGAAACTATTTTTCTGGTTTGACTTGTGGAGCGGTGAGATTTAAAGAAGTTAGCCTTGGTCACAAAACGAACTGAAAACGGTTATCCCATCCGTGTGACTGATGTATTAAATATCTAGCAGCCTAGTTTATTAAGGGTTTGTGGTAGCAAATAGTTTTTGAAATATAGCCTAATTTCATGTTTCGAAAGCAACTTAACTGTGAATTCCTCACTGCAGCAGTGATTGTGCATTCCAACTAGTGTATAACGGAGGGGGGTGTGATTCCTATATTAAATGGTCATTTAGGAAAGGTGTGCAATAAATACCCTTCAATACAAAACGTTCTCAGTGCACTAGTGAGGGGTATCACCATGCCCCAAATGGCAACAGCTTTATTTCACTTACTTCCACTGTCATCAGAAAGTAAGTAGTACAACAGAGGTCTGGCAAGGTTTCTCCAATCCTGAAAGAAACCAAACTTGCCTCACAAGTCTCCTTTTCTGCCCAGGATAACTCGTCTCAACTCAGCACACTAATCTCTCCAAATTACCCTGGGATAGAGCATGGTTTTTGGGTATCTGCAGTCAAATGCGCTTTCTTAACACTCCCTTCAATCCATGAGGGCTGTGCATCATCTATGAGTGCTGCTGAGCAGGACAGTTCTGGCAGAACCAATTAAAATATTTAAAAAGCAAATAACCTTCTTAAATATTCTAAGGGGACCTGCAGGATCGGTGCACTAGCCGCAGCATCTGCGCCGCTGCACCAGCCGCAGCATCTGCTCTGCTGCTCCAGCCGCAGCATCTGCTCCGCTGCACCAGCAACTGTGCCACTGCACCAGCCGCAGCAACTGCCGCTCTACCACCGCAGCAAGAAAATAAGTTACTTAGCTGTAACTGCGGTTATACAGTATTGGTATCTTTCATAGATTCACATGCTTAAATCATTCCCCGTCGTCTAGATGGGAGTCCCACAGTAAAATTATCAAGCAGTATTTAACAAATATCATAGGCTATAATGGCCATAGGCTATGCTATTGATTGCCTATCTATGTTCTTTTTTTTAACAAAGACCTAATGTTGAAACCCAGCCAATCGGCACCCTCTAGAACACTCCCAGCAGAGGCAGTTTCCCTCAGATTTTCTAAGCACAAGTGGGAAGTAAGAATCCCATAAAACTAAAGAGAGAAACCTCTAAGGGGAGGAGGGTGGGTTAAATGTGAATCTAGGAAAGATACCAATACTGGATAACCGCAGTTACAGGTAAGTAACTTATTTTCTTATCAGTATTTGGGGTATCTTTCATAGATTCACATGCTTGAATCAGAATAGCAAGCAGTACCCAAAAAATTGTACTGTCGATAGTGGAAGGAGGGAGACATGTAAATCATACATTTATCAAGTCAGTCCAATAAAACAGAGATCATTGTAAGCATGTAAATACTCTTCCAATCCTAGAAAGACTAAAATATGTCTACACTAGAACAAGAAGCACTTACATCCTGCTATGTCCATGATGAATTCAATGAAATGTTTCGCAAAAGCAATAGAAAACTAAGTTACTTATTGTAATTCTAAAGTTATCAGAAATAATGTTAGAAAATGATATTAAGCAATGCTATGCAATCTTAGTAAAGTATAAAAGTCCCACAGCAGCATCTTCACGCTGCGTAGACTGCAAACAGTAGAGCTGCGTGAAAGTGTGGACACTTTTCCATGTTGCAGCACAGAACATTTTCTCCAGCGTCACTCCAGCTAAAAGAGCTGCCTATGTGGACAGAGCCCTGGTGGAGTGTGCTTTAGTTATTCATGTTAAGGGCTTATTAACCTTGTCATTGGAGAATTGTATTGCTGCAGACACCCATCTGGAGATAGTGGCCTTAGTCACTGCTGTTCCTTCCCGGCCCTGTCCGTAAGCCACCAGCAGCTGATCAGTCTTTCTTATGTCTTTTGTCTTAAGCAGGTAAAATTTTAAACATCTTTTAACATATAGCGTGTGCAACACTTGCTCTGCCGGACTAGATGGATTTGGAAAAAGGCCTGAAGTATTACTGGTTCGTTAAGATGCAATTGACTGGTTACTTTTGGAATAAAAGTTGGGTTTGTTCGCAGAGACACATAATTTTCAGTGAAATGAAGAAATGGTTCTCGGACTGTAAAAGAAAAGCCTGGATTTCACTAGTTCTCCTCGTAGAAGAGAGAGCAAGTAGAAGAGCTACTTTCCAAGTTAAAAACTTCAGTTCAGCTTTGTGAATTGGTTCAAAGGGCTGCCACATCAGTTGTGTGAGGACCACGTTGAGCTTCCATTCCAGAGGGGGTGCACGCACCAGAGGGAAGGCGCGGAAGAGGGCCCTCGTGAATTGTTTCACAAGACTAGAAGCACAGAGAGATGGCGCTTGAGGAGATCTTCTATTTCAGGAAATCGAAGTGAGGTGCACCTTCACCAAAGAGAATGTGAGACCTGATTTCACCAAAGAGAGGAGATATGGCAAAATCTGTTCAGGGGTGCTTGAAGCGGGTGTAAGTTGTTCCTTTGGCACCAGCAGCAGAACGGCTTCCATTTTAGGCGATATGTCTTGTTAGTGCTTTTGGCTCTGGATTTTGCAATGATATCTCTGCACTCCTGTGAGATATTTAAGTCTTTGAACTCCAGCAACTCAGGAGCTATGCGTGCAAATGAAGAGATTTCAGGTGTAGGTGACGCACTTGGCCCTGGTCCCTGGTCAGGAGAGATGGTTGTAGACGTATGGGCTTCGACTGACAACATCAGACGTTCCTGGAACCAGTGCTGTCTGGTGCATCAGATCAGGCGACCGACTTCTATTTTCATCTTGCTTAGCACCCTGGGAATTAATGGGATGGGGGGGGGGGGAGAAAGCGTAAGCATATATCCCGGATCTTGCAGAGGGAACCTGCTGGCATAGGACTGGCATTTGGCGTTCTATCTCGTGGTAAAGAGGTCTAAGGTCAGCTTTCCCCACCTCCGAAACACCTGTTCCAACTCCCATTCATGACAATTGAAGAAAAGAGCCAATTGTTTACAAGGGGCGTTTCGCGTACTTTATAGCTCCTTGGGAGGTCCAACATATACCCCATTACTAAAAGTAATAAAAGCGAAATTGCTTCCCAGTATTACATATGGAAGTGAAATCCTGTGTGGTTCAGATTCTACACTATTAAATAATGTCATTACAAAAACTTTTAAACATTTGTTTTGACTTCCTGCTAATGTATCGCCTGCCCAGATTAGGTTGGAATTTGGTTTTTGTAATCAACAGCAAGCAAGAATGGGTCAGTACGTTAAGACTTGGAAACAAATCAAAACTAACATTAATAATCCAATGTGCAGTCTTCTGTGGCAGGAGATGCAACAGAATGAAAAATTGTCATTCTATAAATACCTGCAAAAGGCTCTTGATGAACTGGCAAGTTGCGAGATCTAGGAAAGGTCTTTAACCGCACAAAGTTTTAAGAAAACAATTAATAAAGTAGTAAAACATTTATCCCTGTTGAAAGACAAAGAACTCTTTATAAAGTGATCTCATGCCTGGATGCTGGTACAGGAATACGCAAGTCTTAAGGTACAACCGTATCTAGAGATACCGTGGTCAATACAAACAAAAAACTGATTTATGAAAGCAAGATTCGGCGACTTGCCAGGCTTAAAACATGCAGTGCCCTTGGCTACGACCTGCTATGCAGTCTCCCTGCAGACTATGCAAGTTATGGGATGAAAATATTACTCATTTGGTCTGTATTTGTGCAGCAATGATGGAGGAAAGAAAATGATATTTGAAAAACTGCTTCATTGTCAGAGGGGTTCGTACATGTAGACATGCGATGGTAGTTTGTTTTAGACCAACGGATATTAAAATGAATGCCAATTTTTCGAAATTTTTGATACTCGTAAAAAAGAAATTGGACGCTTGTGAGCCAAGCACAATAAATCCGGAATTTTAAAAAATAATTAGGGACAAATTTCCTCCTATACAAATGAATTTATAAACAGTAATGAAATAATTTCTGTTATTAACCATTTAAAACGTGGAAAATGTTAAATGGACTGAATGTTTTCTGCTGGGACCTTTGATAAAATTATTTGAATGATATCAGGAATTTTAGATGTATTCGTCTGAAAATTTTAATTGGTGTGTTTTATAGCTTGTTCTAATTGTAAGATTTTTATTAATCATGCAATAAAATTTATTTGATTTGAACTGAACTGCGCTCTGCTTAAAGTATCCGCCAGTGTATTGTGCAGACCCCGGTCATGTTCGGCTCTGAGAAAGATTCTGTGTTGAGTCGTCCAGTCCCATTGCTCCTGCGCTTCCTGTGATAGCCTGATGGATTTGGTTCCCCCTTGTTTGTTGACATAGTACATGCTGGTGGTATTGTCCGCACGGACCAGCACGGAGGAACCTGCTAGCCTTGGTAAGAAAGCCTGGAGTGATAGAAAAATGGCTTTTAGCTCTAGCCTGTTGATGTGCTGTTGTCTTTGCGTAGTAGACCATTTGCCTTGTATCTATAACTCTTGCAGATGGCCTCCCCAGCCTTCCATAGAAGCATCCGTTGTCGGAATGAAATCTGGGATGGTGTGGATGAAGGTAAGTCCCTTTGAGAGATTTGGTGCGTGAAACCACCATTACAGGGTCTCTTTCATGCTTGTTGTAATCTGCATTACATCTTTGAAGGATCCCCAGGTTTGTAGCCATTGCCTCTGCAGTTCCTCTTGAAGAGGCCTCATCCGTAGTCCGGCCAGTGGAACCAAATCTATTGCAGAAGAACACATTCCCAGGAGCGATTTGAATGCTCGTACTGAAATGGACTCTTTCCGATATGTTCTTTACCAGTCTCCGCAATCGTAATTGACTTTCTTGCGATAGGAAGGCTTTGCAGTGGATGGTGTCTATTGTTGATCCCAGAAACGACTTGACTTGACAGGGAAGGAGTGAAGATTTTTCCTTGTTGACAGTGAGGCCTAAAGTCTGGAACAACTGAAGGCAGGTGTTTGTTGCTTGAGTGGCCTTCTGTACCATTGGTGCTTTGAGCAACCAGTCGTCCAGGTATGGAAATACCTGGAGCCTTTGAAATCCCAGGGGTGCTGCTACCGGGGCCAGGCACTTGTTAAAGATTCTTAGCGCCGATTTGAGGCCAAACGTAAGTATTTTGTAGTGGTTGTCGGTACCAGCTACCGTGAATCTTAAGAATTTCTGATGTTTTGGATGGATAGGGATGTGAAAATATGCATCTTCCATATCGAGAGAGGTCATGAAGTCTTTGTTGAAACTCCGTAGAATCTGAGTGCGTAACCATCCTGAATGTTTGTTTCCTGAGAAACTTGTTAAGATTCCTGCGGTCCAATATTGGTCTCCATTCCCCAGATTTATTTTTTATTAAGAAAAAACATGAATAGAAACCTTTTCCCCTTTGAGATAAAGGAACCTCTTCTATTGCTCCTTTGGACCGCATGACCTCAGCCTCTTTGCGTAGTAAGTGAAGTCGGGGGGGGAGAGATGGGCTTCACTGGGTGGAGTATTCGGCAGGCGTGTGTCCAGAGGTGACAAGGTCCAACACCCACTGATCCGTTATCTTGCGCCACTGCTGCAGATAGTTCGAAATCTTCGCACCCACTGGATGGGAGGGGAGGGAAGCTGGTACCTGGACTTGATCATTGCTTCCTGTTAGAGTCGCGACCCGGTGAGGGGGTTCTTTTGTGGCCCCCTTGGCGAGAGAAACCAGCTGTGGAAGATTATCGGTAAGCTGGAGGGTTATAACTGCCGGTATTGAGGCTAAGGCTGATACTGTTGAGCTCTCTGGTAACCTCCCTTGTATGAGGTAAAGCCTCGTTCTCTAGCCCCTCGGAATGGCACTTTCCAATATTGCAACGTGCCTAAAGATTTTGCAGTGTCCGTATCAGTCTTGATCGCTAACAGTGCCTTGTCAATATGCTTCCCAAAGAGGGAATCCCTGTTGAAAGCCATATCCAATACCTTTGTCTGCACCTCTGGTCTAAAAGTGGTCGTCTTCATCCATCCTTGTCTTCAGAGCATGGCAGCACCCGCTAATTGCCTAAAGCCTGTGTTGGCTACGTCAAGGGCGCAGTCAATAGTTTCAAATGCTGCGCGTTCTCCTAAAAGTATCTTCCTTGCTTCCTGCCTTCTGGTATGAGCCCCACTAACCCTGCCATATCTGACCACATTTGGCAGTCATAGCGGCTGATGATAGCCAATGCATTTGCTGCCCTGATCGTGACTGCGGTCATAGATGAGAAGCGCTTTCCAAGGATGTCTATCCTGCACCCCTCCTTATCTGGTGGAGCAGTGATTGGGGTGGCAGGGTTCTTGGATCGTCTATGTGCCACTTGTGAGATGACCGAATCCGGCTTGGGGTGTCCTATGAGGCAAGATGGAGAAATCCCTGGAGCCCTAGAATTTTTCTCAATACGAGGAAGTACCGAAGGTATGGTCGCTGGTGTCTTCATTATTTTAACACCCTCCTGCCATATGTAATCAATAATGGGTATGGAGTGTACCGACTTCCTGGTGTCTTCCTTGAAGTCGTACAAGAAACAGTCAGTTTGCTTGACAGTCATATACAAGTGAAACCTGTTGGCTGCTCTCTCCATTAAATTATGAAATCCTCCAATGTCCTCTGGAGGAGAATCTGATGGTAGGTGCAGAGGAGGGGAAGGTGTTGGTATGACATAATCCTCCCAAGGATCTGATGAAGAAATAGGATCCAGTAACTCACCCTCTTCTCTCTCTTCGCCCAAAGCAGACCTAGCCCCTGCAATAGGGTCTGTTGGTAAGGGGCGAGGAACAATTGTAGGTGTGGTTGGAGGCTATGCAACTGGTGTACCCGGTGGATCTGCCCGAGGTATTGGTCTGTCTGACTGATCCCTTTGCGGCGGAAACCGTTGCCTGTAATCTGCCAAAATTGCCTGCAGATCTTATATGAGAGATGGTGGAAGATGGGCCATGTCTCTGGGATGCGGTTCTGGTTGAAAACCATATGGATGGTAGTGATGTGGAGCCGCATAGCCCTGTTGATAGTATTGAGACTCATCATGGTAATCTTCATCCTCGTCATGACATTTTACGTGCAGCTCTGATGGACTATGAGCACACCATAAAGACCATCATCGGTGGCGTCGACGGTGCAGATGTAACTGGTAAGGCATATTCCGTCGTCAAGAGCCATCGCCAACAGTGGGTGCAATCGCCGATGGTGGGGGCAATTGCAGACGAGTGCACTCGTCGGCGGTATAGCGTCGACTGTCTTCAACGAGGATGGAGCTTTCTGTGACGACTGACTTTTGGAGAGTGAGACTCTCATAGACGACACAGTAGCCAAGATTGCCGTCGTCACGGTTGCCGTCGATGTTACACTTATCGTCGTAGAGTGTGGAAACGTCGTCGACTAAGGTTTTTTGGGAGATTTCTGCCTCACAGGGTCTGAGGAGGTGGTCTTTGGTGATCCTTGTCCTTTCTGGATGGCGTAGAGGGCACAAAGTAGGTTCCGAGGAGTGCTTAGCTCCTTTCTCCTTCTTAGAGCCTTTAGAGTCATGAGAAAGTCTATGGTGATTCCTACCTTCTCCAGAGGAACGGTCTCTTGACCTGGCCCTTTTGTGAGATGTGGAGGATTTCACAATCTCTTCATCAGATGTAATTCTCTGGTGCTTAGTGGTTTGGAGCCACAGCAACAGCCTTCCCTCTCTATCCTTGAGGGTCTTAGAGGAAAAGGTGCGACAAATCTTACATTCCTTTACCTCATGCTTTGGATAGAGGCAATATATGCACTCTTTATGTGGATCATCCACATGGACTCTTTCTGCCACAGGTCTTACATGGGCGGAAAAGGTCCCTCTTGTCAGATATGGTGTAGAAATTCCAGAAGTTGAGAAAAACTTAGTAGCACTCAGGGAGACTCCCTTCCACACAACGTGCGGTGAAAATCTGAGGGAAACTGCCTCTGCTGGGAGTGTTCTAGAGGGTGCTGACAGCTGATTGGCTGGGTTTCAACGTTAGGTCCTTTTTAAAAAATAAAAAAAAACAGATAGGCTATCAATAGCATGGCCTATGGCCATTATAGCCTATGATATTTGTTAAATACTGCTTGATAATTTTACGTGGGACTCCCATCTCGATGATGGGGACGGATTCAAGCATGTGAATCTACGAAAGCTACTAATACTGGATAACCGCAGTTATAGGCAAGTAACTTTGTTTCTTCCTGCAGGTGGTGCAGCAGCACAGGTGGTAGAGTAGCACAGATGCTGCGGCTGGTGCAGCGGCACAGTTGCGGCTGGTGCAGCGGCACAGTTGCTGCGGCTGGTGCAGCGGCACAGTTGCTGCGGCTGGTGCAGCGGCACAGTTGCTGCGGCTGGTGCAGCGGCACAGTTGCTGCGGCTGGTGCAGCGGCACAGTTGCTGCGGCTGGTGCAGCGGCACAGTTGCTGCGGCTGGTGCATAAATAGGCTATCAATAGCATAGCATATGATATTTGTTAAATACTGCTTGATAATTTTACTGTGGGACTCCCATCTCGACGACGGGGAAGGATTCAAGCATGTGAATCTATGAAAGATACCCCAATACTGGATAACTGTTCTGCTTTACAAACTGCAGGATTTGTGCTGCTTTGCCAGCGTGCAGGCACTGTGCTGCTTTACCACCTGCAGGAACTGTGCTATTGTACTATGCACTTCCAATGTGGCGTGATGTAGAAACACAATACAGTGAGTACCTCCTGCTTTCTGCATAGAAAATAAAGAGCTAAAGGTATTTTAATGAAATAAAAAAAAAATTAGTTATTTATAGCAAGTAAAATGGACTCGCTAAGTGCTCTACCAGTCTTGCTCACCCTAAAACAGACTCAGAATTACCAAAACATTTGTGCGATTGAGATGTTATGCTTGGATTGTTACAGAGTACTAGTCCCTTTAAAAGGTGGAATCAATACAAAATGCAAGGACCAAACACACCATGTGCTATCAGTTAGGTTCCTGCACCATTCCCAGAGTAACAGCAAGGGTCAGAAGTCGCTCATATGTGGACACAGCGTAATTTTACACACAGACTGTTTTCCTTGATCGCAAACACAAAAGAAGCAACAGATGCAAAAGCTGCTGACCTTAGCTGTCTGCCTTAACATAACAGCTGATCAAAGTATTTTCATGAATCAAGTGTGAAGTATTTGTCTCTGAAATGCACACATCATTTCATTTTCGGCAATACAATATTTTCCAGTTACTTTTGATTTGCGACGCTCAACACCTCACCGAAATACCTTTCGAGTTGTTTTAGGTAATAGCCTTCTGGAAAGTATAAGGATAAAAAAAGATTACTACACTGGCACAGCTAGTAAATATATACTAATTAAATCATGACTTACATTAATGAAAGAAGCATTGATGTAGTCGGAGTCTGGGACGCCCTCGATTGGCGACAGGTGAAGTCGAGAGTGATCATCTGTGGGCAAAGAGAAGGACACTTAGAAATCATGTAACACAGTGTACACAGGACAAACAGCTTAACTTAGTGAGATTCAACTATTTCAAGCTGCAGTGATAGCTCAGTTCCCAAAGGTCAAACAAGAACAGTTACCCTACCACCAGTCAGCCAAACTCTAGCAACAATTAACTGAAAACCAATTGTAAACAACTAAATTATAAATAAATGTAAATCGAAAGAGGCCAGTTTGAATATTTCTAGCTAAGAAGCAGTAACTATTTGTTTGACTGCATTTAAAGAACTAAAGCAATGGGGAGCGGGGAAGGTAGGGAACGCAGGAGATAGATCACCTTATTTTCCAACCGTGGATTTGGAGTTAAAATGGACCTTTCACAACAGAGCTAAGACCGTGAGAAACGTTCAACATGTTCCCAACAAATACTGGAAGGCCGTATATTCCATTCATAAATAGTGCACAATGGTGTGTTGGTGAACGCTCAGACCTTTAAGACAGAATTCTTTGATTTCATAACATGCCCCATCCCACTCCTTTTCCCCTCACCGTTGAGTTTCCAAAGGCACCGCTGCAGACCTGTGTGTGTCTAAATCCAGGACTGCAATGTCCAAAACTCACTATCTTATCTCAATGAAAGTGGACACATTTCACAATATCAGGCTAGCAACATAATGGAAAAAAAATGAGGGTTCCTATCATCTAGAGGTCGCCGTCAGTCAGAATATGAACCCTTCAGAGACGTCTTGAGCTGATACCTACACGGCAGAATGTTGACATATCGGTTCTTCTCCTTGTTCTCTTCCTTAGAGGCAGCTTCGCAAGTCGCTTGTATGGGGCATGCAGGGAGGGCCTAGATACGAAAAACAAAATAGGAGTGTTAATTCCCATTGAAAGGGACAGACTCAATTTTCTGAACCGCATGACCGACTCCCGGCTTTGAAAAACTTCTAAAACATTATGAGCTGACCCAACACGAACCTCAAAGACACTCTGTAACGTTGAGTTGGGAAGTAATGAGCTGTGAAATTTTTGTCCCCTTTTACAAATTAAGATACCTTTTGTACTGCTCACTACATAATTATGTAGCATTTCCTCAATCCACAGCCTGGGCCGATTACCCAGAATCAATGTCCACTCCATCGGGTTCTGTTGGCCGAGAGGGATGTAAAAACATACTTATACCGATCTTGTAAGTAACAAATGTATGTCACTGATGGACGTGAATTAATGGAAAAATGAAAACCGAGAAACAACATTGAAGGAAAACAAATCATGGAAAACCAACTTTAAGGAAAGAATTTTGAGGGAATACAAATAAATCGAAATTTAAAGGAAGCATTTTAAAGATGTTAAGTAAAAATCCAAAATTATATTAAACTTGGTGGAGTTTAGAAGTAGTGAGGGCTTGTTGGATTCAGAGATGGGTGATGTTTAGGGGTGATAAAGGTTTTTTTAGGGATCATGAATAGATTAAGTTTACGGGCAAAGAGGGTTTTTTTAAGGGATCAGGAATGGATGAAGTTTAAGGATGGTGAGAGTTTTTAAGGGACTGAGAATGGAAGGAGTTAAGGGGAGTTGAGAGGTTTTTAGGTTCCACGTATGGGCAGAGTTTACGACTGGTGATGTTTTTAAGGTTCAGTGATGGACAGAGTCTAGAGGCTTTAAGTGTTCAGGAATGGGTGAAGTTTAGTGATGGTGAGAGGTTTTAGGTGCCAGCGATGGGTAACATTTAGGAGTGGTGAGGGGTTTTAAGGGTTCAGTGACAGGTGTGGTTTTGGGGCAAAAAAAGAGGTTTTAGGGTACTGGAATGCTTGGAGTTTAAGAGAAGTGAGGGGTTTTAGGCTTCAGGAATGGGTGGCGTTGGGAGGTACAAAGAATTTAGGGTTCAGGAGAAGAGTGGAGTTTAGGGGGGTGGAGCTTAGACATAGTGAGGGTTTTTAGGCAGCAAGTCTGGACGGTGTTTAGGGATGGTGAAGGGGAGTAATTGAATTAAAAGCATCCAAAGTAATTGTTTGACACCGTAAAAGATGTTTATCTGAGAACATGTCCCAGGAAGTAAAGCATTGATTTAAATACCTCGGACAAAAATGTTCTTGAAAGTAGGACCTGCAACCACTGCATTTACACCTTAAAAAACAAGAAAGCAAAAGCCAATTTCGAAAAAAATAAATTCTAAGAATTGGTTAATATGAAATTGCAAATGCCATCTATCCTGCATAGTTCCATTAAACAGTTTAGGTGAAATGATTTCTCAGTACTGGTGTTCCATGAAATTGTTTTACTATGAAATCACTTACAACCGAGCTGGTGGTGCAAACGTGGGAACCACACAATCCAGGTTGGCACTGAAGAAGAGAATCTTTAAGCAGGGCATAAGTCATGTATATACGCCCATAGACTGCGTCTACCCACTCTTCACAGGGAGGATGCAGTCTACCCTGCCAAAACGTTGGGCCCCACAGACATATGCTGAACTTGCCTCTGTGTAATTTTCAGACACCGGGACACATTCAGCAGCGCCTGCACGTGGTCTGTTTTTATTGCAAGCAGCAACGTGTAGGTGTTGGCGCTTTGTTATTTTAAATTCCAGCTGGGCCCAAAACAAAGGTCGAGTTTAAGGGGCAATCAGGCCCCCTTTTGTTGGAGTATCCAAGCTGGGATCTATCTGCAGCCTCACACCTAGATGCAAATGCAATGGAGGGGATACAAAGGCACTCAGCTTGTTAGCACCTCACAAGTACTTAAGAGAGGCCGGAGTCTGACTTTTTCAGTTCCTGTATGCAAGAGATGTGCATGCACTGTAAGAATGCGAGACTGCCCCACTTCTTTTCTTAGGACTTGTGCCCTGACTAAGTATATTTTAAACATATGTGGTGAGCACAGAGGCTGAACTGAGGGTTGAAAGATGGGTCACTGAATAATCCTTCAAAACAGGACACGTGTTGATCCTGAATTTGGTCCGCATTCTTATTCTAGAAACATGCAGTCCTCTGGTTAGTGAAACACAGATGATGGGAGAAGTCCAGTTATCAAGAGGAACTAGTGCTTCACATGACGAACTCATTCCCTCATTCTTTGCAGAGGCGCAGGTCCATATTTCAACGACAGACTATCTGGGAACCGTGGTTTAGAAGTTCACAATGAGGGCATTCATCGCATCACTGGCACTTGAATTGTTAAAGTGCTAACAATTACTCTGATTTGTACGGTTGGGGATAAAATGCATTCCAGGGATTGTCTAAGTAGGCTATGAAAGACCGGTAACATGGCATGGTCTGAGGACTCCAAGAGTGAGAGCCTGACATCACTGCATCAAGCAAGGAGTGTGTGATCATATCAGAGGAGCCGGAAAAACTGCTACACTAAGCCCAAGTTGCACACCTGATTATGCACTGAAGAGGATGCTCCTTTTGGACACCTGGCCATATAGACCAGCTGTGGTGCAGCCTGATTCCTGATTCATACACAGTCAGGGATGGCAAAGACCAAGGAAAATGTTATGTGGGAGAAGCAAGACAGCTAGGACAGAACAAGAAAGTAACAGAGAGCCAAGAAACGTCTACCCAATGCTAGGAAGGCCCAGTCATGGAGCATTTCAGGTACCTCACTGCAGAGTCCCGAACCCGGACTTAGATAAGGAACTGAGAAACAAAGTAATATAAAACAAAAGGCATTACACCTAGCTGACCCTATCTAGAAAGGGGCTGAGCTCACAAGGCTCCTAAAAAACAAAATGTGTTGCTCAGACGGTAAAGCTGAATTAAGTATGTGGCTCAAAGGTCTTATGTTGAATAATACTATTTATAATTGTACTGTGTCTAGTGCTCATATAGGAGTGTGTTGGTTCTCCTGACTGACTGAGGCATACAGATATTCCACAAACAGTGATTCACGCTGCTGTATAATGATATCGCACCATCACCATATATGGGCACGGCTTGCGAAAAAGCTATAGAAGGATATGGCATGCAGTGGCTAAATGCGGACTGCTTGCTGGAGGTTTCAGCATGCATGGAACTAGTGGATGCCCACTGTAGCGCCCCGCAAGGGCTTATGCCAGGGTTCCATGTATTTGAATGAAAAAATTGCTACCAACATGACTAAAATGGTCTCTTTTCTTTAGGTTTGAATTTTTAAGTCAACAGAGGCGATTCAGGATATGTAAGTTTGGAAACATAAGCTTGCAGCGCGCGTGCCTTAGGGTGCATGCGCATCATGTATTTTGGTCCTGACGAAAGCCATATTGACCATGATGGGCACATGATAATAGCTGAAAAATGCTGACCACATGCAAAGGGATACAAGAGGACCAGTGAAGTCCTAAAGATATCCCCACGCTTTTAATCTTGCCCAAGGCCACCACTGGATAAAGTACCAGAACAGGTGGTAGACCTTGAGACAATTTTAAATCACTTGCACTTCCAAAAAAAAAAAAAAAAAAAAAAAAAGAAGCAGGTCTGCAGTGAATTTGGCGTCAAAGCACACCCTGGGGACACTCGGCACCCAGGGTGGGAACCCAATGATGAAGCGTGTCACCAACTAGGTTGCCGAGTGAGAGTTCTTTTAATACAACGCAAGGGTTCCTTTTCCATAGGGATTAAGAGACTTTAAAAAGCACCAATGTTAAACTGGTAGCAAGTTCGTTCTTAGTGTTTTCAAGTTTAATAGGATTGACTCGAAGCCCACTTTGCACACATTTCATGTGTTTACACCAGTGGTCGAAGTGGAGGGGGGGGGGGGAAGAGAAATCGGCAGGGCACGGCGTGCCCCTACTTCTTCAATTCAATAGATTCCGTTCCCTTACTTTTTTATTTCAAACATGCGTCCCAGGACGGCAGAAATAGCCAAGGCCTATAGATGAGGCTCGGCGTTCCTGGCCGTCAGGGGACGGGCGGGTGGGCAGAGAAGGAAAAGAACTCTTTCCTTCTTGCCCAAAGGCGGCAAGGACAGTGTCCACTTCGGCGCTGCCACTGTGCCTTTAAGAAGCGATTCTCACCCTCTTTCCTCCTTTCGTTCCTGTGAAATGAATCCAAAAAAGAAAAACACTTTTGCTGGAAATGTCGTCTTTTTTTTTTTTTTACACTTTTCTATTCCAAAGTGCAGCCTCGGGAATAAAAGGTTTAAAATATGAAAATAAATAAAAACTAAATAAAGCAACACAGAGTGGTCGCAAAGTGGCCAGATTGATTTTATTCACACCCAAACACATCAGTGTCACTTTACAGAGTTTGCCAATGAAGCACTACTTTTGTTTTTCATCTTTCTTTGAACAGCATTGTTTTCCCTGGGTGGGGAAGTGTGTAGGAAGGTGGAATCTGACTATATGGTTGCCCCCACTTTTTTATGGTGTTTTGCTGGTTTATGACTTAGTTGGACTGGGATCCTGCTATTCAGGGCCCCAGTCTATCTGCTTTCTCTGTAAAAGGTTTCCATGTGCCTTAGGCACATCTCTGATTGGAATCTGGAGTGCCCTTATAAGTCCCTAGTATATGGTATACTATGTACCCAGGGCATAGGTACCTCAGAGACCTGCCAGGGGCTGCAGCATGTATTGTGCCACCCCTGGAAGGCCATCCAAACTGACACCACAGGTCTGCTACTGAAGCCTGGGTAAGGTGGTGCATGCACCCCTTACTGTGATATAGGTTACCTATATCACTATATACATACACACATATAAACCTATAAGTCACTCCTATGGCAGGCCTTATCAATCCTGAAGGCAGAGTGCGTGGTTCCTATGTGAGAGGGTGCCCCTGCATGAGCAGGGCCCCTCTGCAGCGTTCGGAGACCCTTCTCTGATGCTGTTTGTAGTGCAGCCTGACCATATACTCTTAAGCGCATTATAACCTCGCGTTAAATGCTAACTTTGGAATGGCTGCACCGAAACATGTCGTGTTTGGTGTCAAACATCTTGGAATACTACCCCCCCACCTGCCAATTCTGGCAGCGGGGGTAGCATTCCACCCTTCTAGAGGGAGAGACACGTTAACCCTGGCCTGGCCGGTAACTTCTTTCTAAAGCCCTGGCATCACAAAATGGATGCTGCTGCCACAGACACAAGTCTGGCCTCCTGCTGCTGGACGAAACTCCGGCAGGAGAGGCCTGGACAATAGGTTTCCTGTCCCAGGGAGGTGTGACCACCTCCCCAGACAGGATAGTGTGTATTGGGGCTGGGCGGAAGCACTTTCGGGTGCTTTGAAGTCCTGCACTGGGGGCACACTTGGTGTCCCTGTGCATACCCCAGTTCAAACCGGATCAGGGGCCTGCAGCCCCTGCTTTGGCGCGAACTGGACAAAGGGAAAGGGGTGTAGCCACCCCTCTGCCCTGACCCACCCATAGGTGGGGCCACAGAGTAGTCCAACCCCTAAACTTAGTATAAGTATAGGAACCCAGTCCTTAGGACTTTAGATTATCCCTGGACGAAACTCTGACACAGAATCCTGGACCTTCGACGCTTTACTAAAGACTAGAGGACAGAAGAATCTCCCTTGGGGTCAAGGAGTGACTCCCCTGCTTGGCAGGCACCAAAGAAGCAATTGTCCAGTCTGCATCGCCTAAGCTCACGTCGGACGCCGAAGTCTTTGCATCACCAGAGGTGGATTTACAGACTTCCCCGAGGCTGCCCTGAGTCCCCAGCAAAGCTGAGGCCCGTAGCGGTCGTGGGTAACGTGGAACCGTGACCCTTGGACACCTCACGCATTTGCTAGTGCATCCTCTTCTGGGTCTCCCACGAAGTCGTGCTTTGGGCTCCGAGTAGCCCTAGCCTCCAGCACCAACTGCACCGAAGATCACTGGCCTCCACTCCACGAGTGTCCTGTGAGCCAGCTCCACGTGCACCGTCTCGAGGCTCCTTCGCGGTCGCTAGCCCGTTGGCTAGTAGCCCTTCACGAAGGCCAATCCTTTTCTTCTTGGGCTCCCTGGTTGCTCCAGGCTTGCCCTCACTTACCCTTGCTGGGTGAGTTCCTCAGACCTTGCTGGTCTGCATCATCGTCAATCTTCATCGACATCGAGACTTGCCGTTGCCAAGGCTTGTTGGGTCCAATCCGGTCGCCGACACCTCAGCACTCGACAGACATCGTGTACCAGCCCGAATCCTGCTCGCCGACAACGCCTCCTGGACCTCGTGGCTGAAGAGTCAAGACGACCGTCAACCTACCTGAAGCACTCGACATCGGTGGGCATCTGTCCATCGCCTTCCTGGTCACTGGCTAGTGACCCAGACTCTGTCCCCTCTGCTTTCAGGTTCTTCAGATCTCCGATCCACTCTTGGATCCACCCGGACACTTTCCACTTGGTCACCAGCAGCACTTTGCAGCAGATCGCCATTCAAATCGACGACGAAACCCGACCCCGAAAGGCACCTATGCACCCGGCTTCCTGGGTGAGGTAACACGAGTACTCCGGTGCTCCCGTGGGTAGAGACTCTAGAACGACCTAGTTCTCAAAGGGTTTGCTCCAAGTCCTCCTTTAAGTGTCCCTTTTCTTTAATTTCCCAATCGCGACTTTCTCCATAGAAGTTAACGGCGTTTCGCGGCTGTGTATTTACACTGCACGTGTCCCCGTGGGTCCCCTGTGTCACTACCTTGGGTGGTTCCTTGTGGTCCAAGCACTTCTAGAGGCTCTAGGCCTAGTGTCTAGCTCAGTCGTGGTTCTTATACCACTTTATTGGTATATGGTTTGGTACGCCCCTAGGGCCCAAACGTGTATTTGTGCTATTACTGTGTTTAAATAACCTATAACTTATGTATTTGAACTCTAGCCTCATAAAGAGACTAGAGGGGTGTGTTTAGCAATAAATACATATATTTTGAATATATACCTGGTGTGGTGCTCTTTCATTTGGTCACTCAAGAGATTATAGACTGGTAAAACAAGCTGCTTTACATTCCTCCAAGACTTAGCCTGAAGGCTGCTCTCCATAGCTACCACTAGGATAGCTTTCAATAAAGGTTGTCTTTAACCTATCTCCAATAAGGGGTTGTTTGGACTGGTGCAAGGTGCCCACTATAATTAGTGGACAGCATATGCCAGGCCAACTTCTCACAAAGTGCACCAATCCTGAAGGTACAGCAATACCTGGTTGATGGGTGGATTGGAAAAAAAATGTGTGCTGCAGCTCTGAGTTCACGAATGTGGTCTTTTTGAACCATACTGCTTACGTTTTGTAAGGATATAAGCAATGGACATTGAAACGGGTCCGGTAGTCATGTCCTTAACTTTTCAGGCAAAAGCACTCACTGATTTCTGAATAGTGAGTGTAAAAGCGTTATGGTAACCATGTTGTTGCTGCTTACATTTCACACGCTTTAATCTTGCATTCCCTACGAGTGTTTGCTTATTCCAGGATGTTGTTACTTTTTTTTAGGCAGCATATTTCCCTTGTCTAGTGGGTAATTTGAATTGAGTCACATCCAGGTGTTTATATCTGGAGGGGGCGTGGCTTGGACGCCGATGGAGACGGTCGCGTGAGCTGTGAGCTCTGCGCCGACCTCGCCGTTTATCCTGACCGGAGCCCTGTTCTAGGGCTCTGGTGACCCCGGGGGAGTTCCTCGGACTGCGGGGGCCAGTGCGGCAGTCGATAACGGGCTCCGGTCCCCTCCGACGTCCGACCGAGGCCCCGACCGGGACGCGGCTCTGGGGATGAAGGCCTAAAATGGCGGCCGGCACTGCGGGTGGACCTGCGACACGCACCGGAGGACGGACTACCATATAGTGGGCTCCCCCGCCAACGAGAGTAAGGTGCACAGCGTCCGCAGGAGGGGTCGCAGAACCCCGGAAGCACATCGTGGGCGCGTGTGGCGGACTGCACCGGCGAGGGGCCTGACCGACCCGGAGACCACCCGGTTACAGTAGAGAAGGGAGCAGTCGCCGTGGGACGCCCGAGTCCTACGACGCCTGGATCGGCTCGTGGTGGCAGTCGAGCGGCCCCGGTTCCTGGGAGCTGATGGCGGAAGCGCTGACCCGGTGAGTGCTTGCCGAGGACGAGAAGAGCTCGGGGCCCGGCTGGAGGGGGTGCTCGACGGCCACTTGATCCCCGGCCTGCATAGGCAGCGCTGCTCGGCACACGGAGGGCCCCACTCCACTGCATGAACTAGGGGCGAAGACAGAGACTAATCCGGGGAACTGGAGGGCCGCAGCGAGGCGCGGGATCGCCGATACCCTGCTGCCCACCCAGAGGAGGGGCTCGTTGGCAATCCGGAGAAGGTGCCCTATTGATTCTGGGGCTGACCCCTAGAACTCACTGCGGCTGCCACGTGAGCGACGCAGGCCCAGACCAGGGTCAGCGGCAGTGCTTCTTGCCTGGAGAACGGACCAGCTGGCTATTTGGAGGGACACTAGAGTGCGGTGCAGTTGCCGGACTGGATTGATCGCCACCTGTGGAGTGCCTCAACCCCGAGTGTCAGCGGCTGCGGATACTGGGTGGTGGCTGGTTGAGCCCAGAGTCTGCGGGTACTGGCTGGGGGACCTTTGAGCGGGGATCCCTGCTGGGTACTACTCCTGGTACACTTGCTGAGACATTGGAGATCTGGCCCTTCCCATCGTTGGGCGATTAGGAGCCTTATTCCCGCATAGACTAACCCAGGAGAAGGCCAACGAGAACTGAGTGTACGTGTACCTCCGTCTGAAGGAGGGCCTTACCTTGCTGAGTTGCAGGACGGGCTGCGCGGTGCGATCAAGCCAGAGAGCACAATAATTGGCCCGCCATGGGGAAACCACGAGGCAAGCAGGGGGGGAGTAACCCCTGAGCAGGAGGATGAAACTGCAGAACAAAAGACACAGGGAGCGGTTGGTTCATCTCCGGAAGGGCTCAAGCAACAGCAGGTGGACCAGATCCTCCGAGCTATTACGGACACGAAAGAAGCACTCCAGCAGGACATAGCACAGGTATCATTGGGACTGGGACTCCTGCGGGCAGACCATGTGAAGCTGGCAGACCGGGTGAGGCAGACTGAGACCACATTGGGGGTCTTGGAGCCTACACAGAGGGCACTGGACGAGCAGATGGGAGATGTCACTCGCAGGCTTCAGGTCCTAGAGAGACGAGCGGAAGACGCGGAAGGGCGTAATAGACGGAACAACATACGGGTGGTAGGCCTTCCCGAAGGAGTGGAAGGAGACAACATGGTGGATTTCCTGGAGCGATGGCTGCGCACCGAGGTGGCCCCGGAGGGCCTGACACCATTCTATACTCTGGAAAGGGCGCACAGAGTACCTGCCCGACCGTTGCAGCCTGGAAGGCCTCCCAGGCCTGTGGTGGCCCGCTTGCTGCATTATAAGGACCGAGACTCTTACATAAAGCACGCACCGCTGGCCCATATAAAGTGGACAACAAGAGTGTGTCGCTGTTCCCGGATTACACCTTTGAAGTGCAGCGCCAACGATCTTCTTTTTTAGCGGTCAAGAAAGCGCTCCGGGATGAAAGCATTCAGTATTCCCTGATGTTCCCAGCACGCCTGAGAGTGACATTGGATGGCACCACCTACTTCTACAACTCCCCGGATGAGGCATGGAGCTGGTTGGAAACCTACCGTACAGGAGCAGGCGCGACAAAAGGCAACGGGGGACAGACAACGTTGGCGCCGAGGTCGCTCCGGACACGGCGAAGCAGGAGAAGGCGACCTGGTTCGCAGAAACCTTCCACGTCCCAGACAAAGAGAGAGAGGTCTGCAGCATTGCAGGCCGTGACGGAGATATCACAGGCGAGCGGCGCAACCCTAAAAGGAGGGACCGAGTCGGAACGAGGGTCAGAAGGGACAGACACTGATGGGACGGACGCAGGGAGTGTTGTTCTCCCTCATATTACCCCAGGAACAGCGGACGAGATTGCAGATGCCTGATTAGATGCGATGTCTCATGTGGCTAGTAAGCAGGGCCGGCTGGTTCTGGAGCTGTGGCTCAGGGAGGGGGTAACTTGCGCAGTTGGAGGGGATCCGGGAGCCCAGATGAGGGGACGGGCGATCAGTATGGCCGCTTGGGGGTCCGGGGATTGCCCCAGGGGAACTGTAATCTTACTTATTGTGGGGTTCGGCGCTTGGCTGCAGTGAGACAGCTGGCCGGTCCTCCTGGTGCTGAGCTCCCCCCTTCTATTCGCTCTTAGAGTGAACCTCTGGTAGCTATCAGAGGAGTTGTTCGGGAATAGTTTGGATGGGTACTAGCTGTTTAGAGCCTGTTCTGGGGACGGGTGGGGGGTGGGTTTGGGGGATGGTGTTGGGGTAGTTAGAATCACCGGTGTGCCACTGCGGGGAATGCTGATACGGAACAAAATCTTGTTACATAATGGGGTCAACACCTGAGATTAAATGCATTACGTGGAATGTACGGGGGATGCATACGATGCAGAGACGCCATAGGGTTCATGCATATTTGGTGCGTAGGGGAGCCCAAATAGCTTTTCTTCAAGAAACACACATAGACCGGGCAGAGGGCCGGGCACTGCAGCGTCGATGGAGGGGGCAGCTTTTTATACTACGTACTCTGCATATGCCAGGGGAGTATTGGTTTGGGTGAGGGCAGGAGTCCCTTTCCAGCCACTTCAGCAGGTGGTGGATCCCGAGGGGAGATTTGTGGCTGTTATGGGCAGATTGGATGGACGATGTGTGACGTTGTGCAGTGTGTATGCCCCCAATGTGGACCAGAAATCCTTCTTTGCCAGCCTATCAGGGAAGTTAACATCCTTTCTGACCGGCTCACTGATGTTAGGTGGCGACTTTAATTCAGTCGCTGATACCGAAATGGATAGGTCTCACCCGCCGCTGCCGCAGGCACCCGTGCATAAGCTCTCGAAGCTTCGGAGGGACTGGCAGGCTGAATGGGGGCTCGTAGACACTTGGCGCGCGCAACACCTGGGAGAACGGGACTATTCTTTTTATTCTGCTTTACATAACTTACATGTGCGGTTGGACGCAGTGTTGTGCTCACCGGATGTACATGCAATGGTTCGCCATAGTGAATATCTGACAAGGACAATATCGGACCATAATCCATTGCTTTTGACCCTGAGGTGGTCCCGAGTAAGGCCGGCAATTCCTACTTGGCAGTTGCGTCCGGAGACTTTGGAGGACCCGGTGTTCCGGGCGGGGGTGCGAGAGGGTATTGAGCATTATTTTCTAGAAAATACGGGAACGGCCTCAGACCTGGCACTGGAATGGGACGCATTTAAGGTGGTGGTGCGGGGATTATGTATTGCCAAGGCGACGGGAGTGCGACGGACACTGTTGCAGGATATAGAAAGGGGTGAACTGCTGCTGCGACAAGCGGAGAGAGCGCTCCCGGCGAACCCGGATGCGCAGGCTGAAGTGTTGGCTGCACGGGAGGAAGTGGCTAAACAAGTGGAACGGTTACGCTGTTTTGATCATAGAGAATATTTGGTGAGGGCACATGCGGAGCGGGATAAAGCGGGCGCCCTCCTGGCGTGGTTGGCTAATCCAATACCGAGGGGCACGCCCATATTGGCCTTGACCTCCCCAGCGGGCACGCCGGAATACACACAGCAGGGGATTAATAAGATGTTCTTGGCCTACTACACGGATCTTTATGAGAGCAAACTGCAAAGTACGGGCGATGGGTTGACTAAATTCTTAGCTGAAATACAACTGCCACAGCTCGAAGCTGACCAACGGGCTATGTTGGGGCAGATGGTTACTGAAGGAGAGATACGCAGCGCGGTGAAACACATGGCGCGCAAGAAGTCCCCAGGTGCTGACGGGCTACCGATCGAATTTTATTCTGTATATCTTGATCTCCTGGCCCCTAAACTGCAGGCGGTTTATCGGGAGGCCTGGGACTTAGGGCGGTTGCCAACCTCCACTCGCGAGGCTATCATTGTCCCGCTGCTGAAACCGGGCGGGGATTCATTGGCTAGGACGGCCTATCGTCCTTTATCAATGTTAACTGCCGATTATAAGATATTGAGTAGAATTTTGGCGACCCGGCTCCTCCCCTATATGACTCACCTGATCCATGTCGACCAGGCGGGCTTTATCCCGAAGCGTGACACCGCAAGTAATGTGCGACGCCTTTTGCGGATTTTAGGAGAGGATCATAGCGATACACCTACTGCAATGGTACTCTCAGTAGATATAGCCTGGAGTGGTCGTATTTGTACCGGGTCCTTCGTGGGTTCGGGTTAGGTGACGATTTTGTGGGGTGGACGGAACTTCTTTACAGATCAGCGTCGGCGCGTGTGCGAACAGGGGTGACGGTCTCCCCGGCTTGCCGGGTGGGCCGCGGCACGAGACAGGGTTGTCCACTCGCCGCTACTATTTGCCCTGGCCGTTGAACCTTTGGCTGCCCATGCCCGGTTAGGGAAACATTATTCCGGCTTACTCCATCGTGGAGATATGCACTATATCTCCCTCTACGCAGACGATTTATTGCTCTTTCTCGCAAACGCGGATGCAGCATTGGAGGGAGCACGAAACTTGCTTTCAGCGTTTGGGCAATATTCGGGACTGCGGGTGAACTGGACAAAGACCTGCTTATTCCCAGTTACTCCGACTGAAGCGACCCCCCCGCAGGCGGCGGGTGTTCGCTGGGAACCATATTGTCTGCCTTACTTAGGCACTTATATCTATCACTCTGTGGCAGATTTGTTAGAGGGTAATTTGGGCCGGGCTCTCCGCGGGCTTAAAGGCAATTTCGCATTTTGGAGCACTCTACCGCTCTCGGTCGCCGGTCGAGTGGCCCTCCTGAAGATGGTGGTGCTCCCACGTTTATTGTATTATTTTCGGACGTTGCCGATTTGGGTGGCGGGTTCCATCTTTCGACAGCTCCGTTCTATGGCTGGGGGTTTTCTCTGGGGGACGGGCAGACGACGAGTTGCAATGGCCACGATGATACGTCCCAGGGCTGATGGCGGCATGGCAGTGCCGGACTTCGAGGGGTACTATCTGGCGGCGCAGCTGCAGTGGTTGACCCATGCAATAGCTAGAGAGTTTAGAGGTCCTGATGGTCCGGGAGGACGATGGGTCCCGAGATATATCTTGTCCTTCATAGTTTTGAACCAGAAGTTGTGCCTTCAACCGCTTACCGTGGAAGAGAGGACGCTAAGATTATGTTGGAATCGGAGTCAGAAACGGGCTGGCATTGCCCGCCCTTACGCCCCGGAGATACCGTTGGGCATGTGTACTGCCTTCCCACATGGCGGGGACTGGTCGGCGTTGGCACACTGGGAAGACCTAGGGATACAAGTCTTGGGAGACTTATATGAAAATGAAACCTTGTTGTCCTTCCGGGCCTTGCAGGCCAAATATGATCTCCCGCGCGGGGACTACCTGCTGCATGCGGCACTCGCCTCGGCGCTGCAGCGACATTGGGGGCTGGGGTTGTCGGAACCGCGGACCTCCATGACGTGTCAATACGTGGTGATGGCATCAGGGACTTTTAAGGCCGTTACGTGCCTATACCGGCGTATGTTGACTGAAGATCTAAGCCCGCTGACCATGTTGCAGGAAAAGTGGGAGGTGGACCTTGGCAGGGAAATCCCTGGAAACACGTGGGCCCAATTGGTTAGACGTGCCTGGAAGGGCACGAGAAATGCCAGATTCCAATTGGTGCAATTCTATGTTCTGCACAGAGCGTATCTGACACCAGCTAAGCTTAAACAATACTTCCATACGGCGACTGCTTTGTGCCCGAGATGTGGCTTGGAGGGGCCGACTTTCGTCATATGTTCTGGGGGTGTGCGAACTTGGGGACTTACTGGGAAGAAGTGCTGGAATTGTTGAGCAGTGTGACTGAGCGCGTACTTGATCTAGATATGGGTGTTTGTATTCTGCATTGGTTCCCGCACACAAAAAAAACGAAAATCACAAGTAAATTTTTGGACCTCGGCCTGATTTTGGCCAAAAGAGAGATAACGATGCATTGGAAGTCAGCGGGGGACCAAGTACAGGGAGATGGAGAGCGGAATTATTGAAATGGGCGCGAAGCGAAGGCACTCTTAGACTGCAGCACGCTTGGCGCAGTAATAATGAAACAGCACTGGAGGCAGCGAGGGCTTGGGAGGACTTGGTTACAATACTGCAGGCCCCGGAGGTGGGATCAGAACAAGGGTCGGTCGGAGGGGATCAGGGAACTCCCACTGCCACCTAGGTGTGTGGAACATGGGCCATGAAGAGTCTAGCGGAATGTATAATGACCCCAAACGTAAATGTACGCACTGTAATGCTTTAAGGATTGTATATAATTGTTGATATGGTAAATTGTAGAGGAATGTATTGTTCGTAAAAAGTGGTAGTAGGCACACCGGTGAGGAGGGGGGTGGGTAGGGGAGGGGCGGGTGGGAGGGAGGGAGGGGACATTGAAAGAAACATTTTCCAAGTATGCACTGAATGTGTATTTTGCTGGATGCGATGATTTATTATGTCACATGTTGAGATAAAATCAATAAAAAGAATTTAAAAAAAAAAAAAAATCCAGGTGTTTATATCTGGGCACAATTGGGTTGTAGTCGAAGGCAGTGTGAGGTTCTCTCAGTGGGGCAGTATGGTGTTCAGTGGGGGAGAGGATGTGGCACTATGGTCAGAGCTGCCGAATTTGGAACTGGGCATCCAGGTTCAGCCTTTATGACCAGTCCCCCAGACCACTCTCCTGAGGGAGCACATTCCTATACTAGACCTTAGAAGGCCCTGCTAGACCTTAGAGGCCCTGGTGTCTTTGCACCAGCAGGTGGACCCTAGCGGCGGCAAGTGTGGGTTAACCTTGAAGGCTTGTCCACCACAATCCATACTGAAGTTCAACCCCAGTCTTGCGGGCAGTCCTATGAAGCAGCACACCCTAGAGCGACACTGACTCTGGCACAGAGGTCACAGGACCCTTGAGGAGGGCCAGCTCTAGGGCAGTGCGACTGGTGTGACCGCACCGGGCACTGACTTTGGATGGGGGTGTCAGCAACAATAAAAATGTCATGATAACTCCAGTGATTAATGTTCTTCCTAGAGAGATCAGAGTATTGTCTAGTGGAAGTTTTGACTCATAGAAAGGAGGCGCAGAGGGTTAATGTGCCTGCTACAAAGAACATGTACCATGCAGATCACAAAGTGCACATAATGTAACTAGGTCAGTGGGTTACTGCTTTTGTCAGAGAGATCCTTTTGTTACTTGCAGTTTATAAGTTAAAATCCTAACATAGAACAGTGAGCTATTAACTGCCATCTAAGAGCTGCATGCAAACTGCAAGGTATAAATTAGAGTATTATGTTTTTCCCCAGTCTTTGATTATCCTAATGTTGCAAAAAGTGTTCATTTGGATAGAAATCAATTCTGATTATTAAAGAGAACCCCCAACCATGGTATTATGTTTTAAATTCTGAGTTTGTGTTTCTCCAGATCAATCACTATTAAACTATACTGCCTACTAGTATGGCTGTCTTGTGACTCCTACACATTGTACTCCTTTGTCTTATGTAACATTCCCTATATAGTGATTTACACATGTATTATTGATTGTCTCTGTGTAATGTGTGTGATGTAAAGTGCTCTGACACCCTAGACTGGTATGAGTGGCACTGTAAATCAAATTAAATGCATCTGAGAGAGAGTGTGGTTATGGAGACTTGAGGGGCACTGTTAAGGGGTGGTAGTGAGGGAATTTGTGGCGGAGGTGGCCATTGGGGGGCACCAACCAACACTGCTGCACAGGGGAGCCACCAACGCTTAAGCCAGCCCTGCTGTTGAGGCCAGTCCGCCTCACTCATTGGTACCTCCATTGGCCTGGTTTCAGCAGTAGTAGCTGCAACTCACCAGGGATCGGCAATGCAGAG
This sequence comes from Calotriton arnoldi, assembly GCA_963921515.1. Lineage (NCBI taxonomy): Eukaryota > Metazoa > Chordata > Amphibia > Caudata > Salamandridae > Calotriton > Calotriton arnoldi. Next base: position 1,777,097 of record CAWUFW010000964.1, read on the forward strand.
TTTGCATGTACACCAAACTAAGTTCGCAAACTTCACAGTCTCTCTGCTTCATGGACAAGCACTTTTAACATGTGCTAACTGCTTTGGGGCCACTGGAATTATGCAGCAAAGGAGGACAAAATTATGCTGCAGTGTTGACTAAATTATGCAGCAAAAAAAGGCTGCAGCGTAATGCAGTATATTTTCTGATACTTTGTTATGTTGACATTTTTACACATGCTTACAGTCTCTGGAAAGATTTTGCCTTATTAGTACCAGTGTAACATACAAATGCAGCAGTGAGAAAGGTGATCAGTCAACCTTTGCAAAAGGCCGTCCACTTCACAGCAACACATACACATTTTTTTGTAACTTTTGATCCATTTGAGCGACAAACAATTTATTAGTTAAAATGGTCAGATTATGCAGCAGATGTTGTATTATGTGGCAAATAGGTCAGAGCCCTAATTATATATAAAACATTTGCAAACTAGGATATTTTGCCATTCATGTTTCAACTGCTCTTGTGGAAGAAGGGAGGAGAAGTTCTGATGACAAACTCCATGGCTCGGAGTCAAATGGCTTACGCTTCCAATTTTAAGAGTATTTGGGACATTCTGTGAACGGAAACATATCCCACTTTGTGAATGTATTTTAATGTCAATAACTCATATTAAACCTTAAATAATCATGAGTATCCATTGGTTGAATTAAATAACATAATAAGCTGTAGCTTGTCAGTGAAATGCCAAACAGACTAAAAATTGTAGTGTTTTGCGCATTCTGGCCACACCTCTGACTCCGCCCACTGATCCCATCCTCGGGTTATTCCCGCCCTCTGATTCTTCGCCCACAGTTCCCCTACTTTTTTTTCCCCACTTCGACCATTGGTTTACACGTACATTTAAGTACTGTATTGGGAACATTTGGTGCCCAGACCTTAAAAGAAGTCTGTAGCTGAGACCTTAAAAAAAAGAGGGGATATTGGGTATTCTAGGATGTGCACTACAAGGTCGGTTTTCAATTAATAATTATTCCTCTGGAAAAACAACTAGATTAAACATGCTGTATGAATTCTTAAAATGACAAAGTGAGAGAGAGTAAAGGCTGCCAGGCATCTCTCACTTTAAGTGGCTCCAAAGTTATGGAGTGTATTAAGTGTTATTTTACAGATTCCCCTCAACTTTAAGCTAAAAACCAAGAATATCTACCATCTGAGATAAAAACGTCCCAGAACAGCCGCTATGAAACGCTAGAAAGAATACTGACGTGGAAATTGTACCGAGAAATGTGTTTCAACAACTCCAAATAATGCCTCCTTTTTAAAAGCATGCCCTACCATTCTCAATCACCAGATGGCAGCAACGCTATCTTCAAATTACTGACACCAGCCACGAGACATAAACCCAATAGCACGTTTCCGCCTAAAACACGAACGAGCCTAAAAGGCATGGTACCTGGACAGCCGACTATTGATCCTACCCAGGGGGCCCCTTCAGGGCGTTTAAGGTGGGGATACACACGGTAATGCAAGGCAAAGAAGGGGAGCAGATCGCATTATTAGTCTGCCTACCATTCTCTCAGCTACGAAGACCAAATACAGATTCCAAAGCCATATCAAAGGTTTACTAACACTGCTATTGAACTACACCGTCTCCACGAACCCGAGGCCCACCTTGTCCCACCCTCTAGGCGCCCCACCTCCGCCCACTCGGACTATGAAACAGATGTAGGTGTTCTGTACTGCTCTTCCAGTGGTTGGTTGGCCCTGCAGTTAGGACTGTGCATAGCTGCCAAGGTTTAAGATTGCCAAGTGTGACATTTTCATAATTTCAGTGTAATTATGAGTGACATTTCAACGACTACGAGTGACACTTTCTTGCAAACAAAATGAAGCAATGAAGACGCGGGCAAACATATAAATATCAGAAATTACACCCATGTGAGGAACGAGAAGCTCTAAGATCTTAAAACTGCTACACCTGAAATGGAAGGGCACTAACCTAGTGCCCTTGTAACCTGATCGTACTCTTAGAGAAATGTGGAATCATATTCAACATGAACCCAAATAAAAACCATGAGCTGAGGGGTCCTCCCCTGCCAGTGCTCCTACCTGCAGCAGCAGATCATCCCAGCCGCAGGCAGCCTGTCCCAGAGCTGCAGGCTCTGCTGACAGTACTAGGGACGCTCCGGCTCAGCGCTGAAAGAAGTAGTTACTGTTGAACCAGAGCAGACGTGCACCACGGTGTCTCACGCTCCGCGACACAAAAAGGAGTTAGTGCATCCGAGAAAGGGAGGCGGAAAACTAACTAGGACAGTGAGCAGACTCACTGCAGTGTGGCAGCTCAGAATGAATGTGACCATGACCCCGCGGCGCTCCAACTAGTCTAAAAGTATATTTCTATTAGGCAGCATTAGCAACTTCGAAATGATATCTCATTCCAGGCAAGGCAGCGAGGGCGACACTTTGGTGGCCGGCCTCCGCTGACGGTCGACTTGGACTCCTGGCCCGACTTTGTAACTGGGCTACGGTACCAGGTGCGAGTCCTGGCGTGAGCTAAAAAACACGTGTGTTCCTAGTTTGTGAACGCCACTTGCCATAAGCCTCTGGGTTTTAGCATTTCACTTGTGTTTATTACTACAAACGTTTTCCGCAGTTGTCGTCACGCGAGGATTGGTGGGGTACTAGATACTAGTGACTACAGTGCCAATCAATCATCGGACAGACTTTTCGCTTGTCCGTTCGGGGGGTGGCGTGCCTTGGGTGGGCTAATACTGCCCATGATGCGAATAAGCGTAACGATCATCTGGAAAAAAAGGCGGTTCCCAGTGTTATGTCGAGGTAAGTAAACTCAGGACACCGGAAATAGTCTGTTCGACTTCCTGGTCACACCAGGCATCTTTTATTCAGTCAGCAAGCCCCACCCCAATCATTAAATACAGAACACCTGGGTATAAATACAAAGGCGGTTCACCACCACCCCTCCGGGTTACGGGAAGGGACGTGACCACATCACACTCCTCCACAACCCACAAAGAAAACATAAAACAAACAAACAAACAAAATGACAAAAACCCCCACCAAATACAAACCCTAATAATAAAACACGACAACCGAATCCTGAGTCCACCTTAATAGGTTACATAGTTCTTTAGTGTCGAAGACCTGGCAGAGCCACCTCCATCCAGCACCTGAGCAGAAGACGTTCCTCCACCACCCAGATCCACGCCATCCGTGGACTCTTCATCAGAAACCAGAGTACCATTATCCGGTGCCATACTGTCCTCCACCCGAGCACCATCAGGATCCCAGTAAGCTTACATTTCGAGAAATGCTCACTCCATGTCTCACCGCAGTGATTTTAGTCCCATGAACAGACTGAACAATCCATGGCTCAGGCTCAAAAGGCAAACTAAACTTCCCTTTCGGATGCCGATTCCGCACCATCACAGCGTCCCCCCCACTTTAAAAAAACTGTTTCTTGCCCCGCGCCTGAAAGAAACCTTATCATTCTTCAGCTTCCGTTTCCGTAGCTCATCTGCTACCAAGGCATGTTTGACAGACACCGCCTCCATCTGAGGGATAAAGTCACCCATAGGCCTATTCATACACAGACATCGGACTGACCTTTGTAGTGGAATGAGGGGTCATCCGGTATTCCCGCAAGAAAGCATACAGAGCACAGTCCAAATCCTGGCAGTCAGCCACAGCAATCCGAATAGCTTTATTAAGGGTACCCATAAAACGCTCAGCCTCCCCGTTGGCCTGAGGCCATAAAGGGGTGATCTTCCTGTGACGAACACCCCTGGATTGCAAATAGGTCGAAAAGTCCTGACTTGCAAATGGAAGACCATTGTCAGTACGGAGCTCAGTGAACAAACCATGAGTTGCCATGATCTTCTCGAACAGAGGAATAGTGCGACAAGCCGTGGTAGTGTCCAGTAACTCAACCTCAGGATATTTAGAGAAGTCATCAATAACCACCAAAATATGGCGCCCATCCGGCAAACTCCCAAAATCAGCACTTACTCGCTGCCAAGGAAATTAAGGAATGTCTTCCGTCAGTATAGGAGCTGGAGAATCACCAGCCCCAGCAGCCTGACAGAGCACACAACGCAACACAGTATTCTCCACCAAGGCATCCAGGCCCGGAAACCATACTTTGCACCTCAACCTGGATTTGGTTTTCACAACCCCTTGGTGAGCCAAATGGGCCAGGTCCACCACCCTTTGCTGGAGACAACCAGGAATCACCAGCCGTGGACCCCTCATCAAACACTGTTGTATTCCGCTTTAGGGGTCCGTATATAGGTTTTCCTGAATCATGTCCTTATATAGGCACAATTCGCATTGCCCTTATATAGGCATAGAAATCCCTGTCCTTATTTAGGCATTAACCGTGCACTCCAAATACAGGCATGGTCACCGACATCCGTCCACCCTAACGTCACAACGAGTTCTTAGAAACCAGACCCTCAAGCTTCGGGAGTTCCCCTAGCACAGGACTATTGATTTCTCCAAGAACTCATCTATTATGTATGAACCGTTATACCATAAGGGTTCATTCCTGACGTCTTCCGCTGTCCGACTTCACGTCAATGCTAACATTCCACGACACCTACCAGGTATAAATATACCTTCCCTTGCCCAAGCAAGTTAGAGGAGACCTCGACTTCAGAGGAGCCCGTATCCCGGCCTGACGCACTGAGAAGACGCGGTCATTCCTGCACGCAGACGAATCCAGCTTCCAGTGTTCTGACTCCCTTCGCGGGGTGTTAGAGTTTCAGACGCGCCAGGAGATTCCCACCTCTCTCATTCTCAAGGTATGGAGCTGACTAGAACCTAGAGGGACTCTTGGCATACTAGACTTAACACACTCTTAGTCTACCATACTAGAGAATACTCCACCTACTTCTACCTTTCCCTACACCTAGACCAGGTTAGGTACATTGGGGTAGAACTAGCTTAGAGACGCTTCGTATGAGTACTCGCATTTTTAGCTCATGTTATTTATGTACGTGAATATATGCTAAATATTTATTTCTACTGCTTACGCTGTACATTATTTATCTTGCATACTGTCTTGTGATCATAACAGCACATATCTCTTACACGAGAAACAAGACTGTTCAATAAAACCCTTTTTATTGAAACGCCCGTCTTTCCTTTCTGACATAACCAGTTCATCCCGTACATTATAAAGAGATGCCAAAGTCAACCTAGCATCTTCAGGACGACACTTAGCGGAATCCACCAGCACAGTCCATTTCCCAGTACCCACGGCAGAAATACAAAGCTGGAGACACCGATCCTGTTTCGTAGACTCCAGAATCTCCTCCAAGGAAATAGGAAGAGGCCTGGACCGCTTCACCACTAGACGCACATATTCCTCAGTATCCTCCGCATCAGACTCCTCACCAGGAGTAGCAGGACGGAAATGCCGGGAAAGATGGTCAGCAGGATTTAGAGTCCCAGGACGAAACACCACCGTAAAACAATAATCCTGCAACTGCAGGATCCACTTCTCAATCCGTGGGGGAGGCTTGGAAGAAGAGCCCATGAACAGCGGAATGAGCGGTTTATGGTCTGTATGTACAACAAACGGCTGGCCATATAAATACAAATGAAAATGATGACACCCCCCAATGTATGGCGATAGCCTCTTTTTCGATATGAGAATACCGTTGTTCAGTCGCAGTCAACGCACGACTGGCATATGCCGCCGGGGCCCATTCCCCACTGCTCTGCCGCTGAGAAAGCACAGCCCCCAAGCCAAAAGGACTAGCATCCACCGACAACTCAGAGTCCAGTGCAGGATTGAAATACACCAGAGTGGTATCAGCGGAGAGGGCCTGCTTAGTAGCTCGAAAAGCACATTCCTGCTCCGGACCCCAGTCCCATGCAACAGACCTAGTGAGTTCCCGCAAAGGAGCCGTAAGATCAGTTAGGTTGCGGATAAAACGGCCACAATAGTTCACCATCCCCATGAAACTCCGCACACCAGATACATTAATGGGAGCAGGAGCAGTCTGAATATCACGCACTTTCATAGGGTCCGGTGACACCATCCTGCGAAAAACAATACCCAAAAAATGAAATGTCAGTCTTCAAGAATTCGCATTTCTCCTTATGAAGTGTAAGTCCATTGTCCAGCAACCGCTGAAACACACCTCTGAGACGAAAAAAATGCTCATCCAAAGTAGGGGCATGCACCAAAATGTCATCACTGACATTAATCACACCATCCAGTCCAGAAAGAACCCGCCGGATCATGTCCTGAAAAACGTCCGCAGCACTGGAGACCCCAAAACTCAAACGCTTATACCTCCGCAAACCCACATGTGTAGAAAACGTGGTGATTGCACGGGAAGCAGGGTCAAGCATCAGCTGATGGTAACCAGCACGAAGATCCATTTTGGAAAACCAACGTGACCCACTCACCTCCACCACGATATCATCCACGGTAGGGATGAGGTGCCTTTCACGCTTGATCGCAAGATTAGGTAACCGCATATCCACACAAATGCGGACCTCGCCAGGCTGTTTAGGTTTATGGGCCACCACGATAGGGGACACCCAGGGAGTTGGACCATCCACCCGTTCAATGATATCCGCCATCTCCAGTTTCACCAGTTCTGCTTCCACCTTCGGCCGAAGATGGAACGCCACTCTCCTATGACGTAAAGCTACTGGCTGGACGGAATCATCAATATGAAGTTTGATCATACGACCCTTCAAACAGCCAATCCCATCAAACAAAGGTGAAAACTTGGCCAACAACTCCTCCACATTCCATTGATGCACACTCAAAGCAAAAGCGACCAATTGCAAACTTTCCGCTGTCCGACAGCTCAGCAACATCCCTTGACCCCCTTCGGTGACATATATCCGTGTCCTTATCGCATGAGAGCCATGTGCCACTTCAGCAGTAAAAACACCTGCCAGAGGAAGGGGATCAGAGGACCCATAGGCAAACACCCTTGTAGTGGTCGAACTCAAAATGGGAGAAATCGGCAATGTCCGCATCATCGATTTGGCCATCACATTTATCGAAGCACCTGTATCAATCAAGGCAGGCACAGAGTGACCATCTACCATCACATGACATTTAGGGATACCCTTTCGTACATGACCCCCAGGTTGCAAAGCATGGATGACATGTATAGCCCCCTCCACATCATCATCCATGTCTCCCTCCGCCGGCAACTGAGCAGCAACGTACACCTGATCAGATGATACAGGAACAGAACCTCGTGCAAGGGCAGAGCGACACATCTTCGCAAAATGGTGGAGCTTGCTGCAGTTGGAACACCTCTTCCCAATAGCAGGACACGTCCCTTTATGAGGAAAAGGACCCCCACAACCATAACAATGCCTGGGCCGTTCCATTTTCCCCTGACTCCGCAGCTTCTTCCTGTCAGGGACCCGGGCTGAAACAACATTAACGGGCTCCACCTTCACCACCTGCTGGAGTGCCGCCTCCATGTGGGCCACTCGTACTTTCGAAAGTTCCTTAGACCTGCCCCGGGTCAACATGTCAGCCATTGACATACCCGGCACCTGTAAGATAGCCTCACGTAACTTGCTAGAGGAACAGCCCTGTATGAACTGGGCCCTGATCTCATCCGCAGCATTGGGCAACGTACAGGTGCTGGCCAACTCACGCATACGGGCATAGCAAGTATCCACGGACTCATCTGGTAGCTGCCGGGCCTGACGCAACAAAAACCTCTCTTAATCCGGATTGGCCAATGGCTCAAAATGGGCGGTAAGAACTTGCTTCAAAGTCCCATACGTATGCGGTGGTCCACCTTCAACCACCGACCGCCCTAAACGGTGTATGGCCGCCCCCCCCCCCCCAGATGCAACAACATTGGGCACCGTCGCTCCTCCTCCAGGTCAATTGCATCAAAGTATGTTTCTAAACGGTTCACCCAGTCCTTCCAACGGGCTGCCTGGGCTGACGGAGGACCATCCAACAGAAAATGCTCCACAGAAGGAATAGCCGACATGGCAACACCCCCCAACACGAAGCACCACAGTCCCAGGCACACCACACAGGTACCACCCCAGGACCGGCAAGATGGAATCCAGTGAAAAGCCCAGCAATACTCGCCAGAGCCCAAAGAAAAAGTCCCGCACCAGAACAGTCTACAGCACCAGGTTCCAAAGAGGCACGAAGCCCCACGCGGCCAGAAGAGACGCTCCACTCACCCCAAGAGGACGTCACAGGCAGTGGGGTACCTGTAGAGTACCTGATGCGGATCACCACACTGAAATGCGTTAGTCTAACGCCTGATGGCGTGGCAGGGCTGACTGTGTGCTTCAATCAGGTTGTGGGAAAGGCCCATGAATGTAGGGCATTTATTATCACTAATTAACAACCAGCCTGACTTACTCAAACGCCAGATTAAATAACTCCGTTTTCTCTCCCCTGCCTGTCTCAGCAAGGCACCACTAAGTTACCACCATGCGCGCGCACAGCACTCCGGTAAGGCCCAAACTTCACAGACCACAGTCCATAAATTAAGAAATAAACGAATCTCCGGCTTGAGGGGCTCGCCTTCCCCAGTAACAAGCACCATGTTATGAATATTTCCGGCATCTTGTGTTCGCCCTTAAGCAATGACAGCATCCCCGTTACATCATTTCTATTCTTTCATTTCTTGGCATACACGAGTGTCAGAGCCTGACCTATCTCGATTCTCGACGCAAATTTATGTTCAACGATAGTAGTGAACTAAATCTTCCCACATCCACAGGGCTTAGTTGTCCATGAAAACCATTTCATCGCAGCATCATGGCAAACTTCCTCAACACACGATCGGTGGAAATCAGGGCCCAAGTCGGGGGTACACGCAAGTACACAGCGTCCACCCATTATTTTCACAGGGTGGACGTTGTCCACCCTGCAAGAAGTGGACTCCACTGAAATATGCTGAACTTGTCCGAGTGTCATTTTCAGACCCCAGGACACATTCAGCGTCACCTCCACGTTGTCTGGTTTCCTTCCGGGCAGGAAAGTGCAGGCGGGGAGAAGGCTTTCATATTTCAGACTCCAGCTGCGCCCATAAGACAAATTTAAGGGGTATGAGGAGGCCTCCTTTTGTTAGAGTATCCTGGATGGGAGCTATCTGGTGCTTCACACCTAATTGCATTGGAGGGGAAACAAAGGCAAATAGCATATTGTTAGAAGGTGGTTCTGACCATCTGAGCCGCCCGGATTTTTCGCTTTTTGAATACCTATTTGTTGAGCTTTTACTGTGGGAGAGCCTCATAAGTTGGGACTCACCCACAGTGCACTCATGATGAAAGACTGCATGTAGATTTTACCGGTGTCCCCCTGGTGAGAGTAGGCCGCTGCGCTGCAGCCGGAGTAAGGGGCACCGGGCTGGTTACCTGCAGACGTGTGTACATGCGTGTGCACACGTGTAGGGGCTGCGCAGGGGAGATTCCTGGCGTGCGCAGCCCAGGAGCAGGTACAGATAGAATGGTGTGGCAGGAATTATGCAGAGCTGGGTGGTGACATGGAATAGGCTTTATATAATGGGAAGAAACATGTAAGGGAAAGTCAGTGTGCTTTACTGTTTTCACTGAAGGACCACTCCATTATTCTCCTATGAGGATGGGGATCACATGGGATAGTTTCACTTCCCTAGGGCCTACAAATTCCAGACACGCACTAAAGTCCACTGTAACGTAGGTGAGAAGTATTATTCTGCAGAGTCCAAAGTCATATCTGTACTGCTGTTGGGTCATCCAGAAATGTCATATTCCTCAGAGTCAGCTCATAACCAGAGCCTGGCTGGGTGTGACCCTGCCAAACTGGATTAATGACCTTCCTCCCCCAACTGAAGCATCAGAGGCCTAGCCATTCACGGCAAGCATTCCAAGGGCGAAGGTCTCCTCTCCAAAAGGGAGAGAAGGTGGGTGGAGCTAGAAGTTATCCATCAGCAGCTGTCACCTGGTGCCAGGCACCAAGCTGCTCTGGAGAGAAGGTAGCAAGGGGGGAAGGGGCTTTTCAGAGACCATGTGGCATGGGACCCCTGGACGACGCCATTTTGAACTATCCCAGAGGCCTGGGCAGGAAGGAGGGAGCAGGGGCAGAGAGGTGATGTGTCGCTGCCTGATAGGGCAAGCAGAGCCTTCCTGCCATCCCCCTCCAAAGTCTTTTAAAAGGTCTTGCACAGGAAGAGGAGCTCTCTCTGGGGTGTGGTCTGCTGAGGAAGACTGGTGCTGAAGACTGGTGCTGGAGCCTGGCGCCATGGGCAGTTGGAAGGAAGAGCCCCCTGACTGTCCCAGTACCCTGAATTGCGCCAGGAGGAGACTCCAGGACCAGGGAGCCGAAGCCTGGGCCTATGCACAAGGAGAAGAGAGGCCCCGGAGGAGAGCCAGGCGAAAGGCTGGCGCAGGGAGCCAGTGAAGACAGCTCCCTGCTGAGTTCACCCTCCTTGAGACCAGGAGGGCGAAAGAAAGTGCTCCCAGTGGCTGGAGCGCGCCACCAGGAGCAAGAAGAGGCCAAGCTGGCGAGAATTAGTCCCCTGGGGGCTGAGATATGCCCCCCAGAAGGTTGGCGACCTTTGACCTCTGAAGAGGACCCAGGACGAAGCGCGTGGGGCTCCGCCGCCGGTATCAGAAGTACCCCCGGGGTGGGTCAGGTCCCGGGGGCTGCCCCACAAGAAGTCAAGTCGGGGAGCGCCATCGCGCTCCCCGTGAAATTGCCCCAACCGGGGTGCCAGGAGCCCACCCTGGCCCCCAAAGACACCGGAGAAAGGGGAGCGCCGTCGCGCCCCCCTCGAAGAGATCTCTGGGGCCCGGGATCCTCAATTCCGGGCCCCTTCGAAAATGAAGCCGGGGAGCGCCATTGCGCTCCCCGTGAAGATCTCTGGGGCCCGGGACCCCCAACTCCGGGCCCCGGTGATGGTGGTGAGGAGGAGGAGGGGGGGGTGCCGTTGCGCGTCCCCCCTCGCTGGAGAAGACAAGCCGGGGAGTGCCACGGCGCTCCCCGTAAAGAATGTCCGGGGGCCCGGGACCCCAACTCCGGGTCCCGAAGAACAGGAGGAAGTCAGGGAGCACCATCGCACTCCCCGTGAAGATGCCCCTGGGGGCCCGGGACCCCAACTCTGGGCCCCGGTGTGCGGACAGAGGAGGGGGGAGTGCCGCCACAACTCCCCCCACAGCAGCGGGAAGGCGGGGGGAGTGCCGTCGCACTCCCCCGAGGACCCGCCGATGGAGAATCCGCCTCCGTGTCTGCTCGCCGGAGCGGACAGACCAAAGTGGACACTCCGGCTCCCGCGGTCGCACAGGTGGGTGCGGGCCGGGCGGGGAGACAACAGGAGCGGCCGGGGGTGGGCTCCCCGAACTGCTAGAAGCTCACCTGGGCGTGCAAGGGGTCCGGGTGGGACCGGACAGCCACTCCCCCTCCCCCCCCCCCCCCCCCCCCAACGATGGGCAGATGCGCAGGAGGCCGCCAACGCGGGTAGCGCGGTTTTCCCAGAGCAGCGGGGGAGCCGCTGCTATGTTATGCAAGGGCAGGAGCAATACGGCCCATAATGCCTTGCAGGCTCGGACCGGCCTGCAAGGAAAAGCAGATGGTTCCCTGCGTGTGGTGACCCCAGGAGGACGGGGTCAACGCCAGGTGTGTGCCAAGGTGCAGGGGGAGCTGCAGGAGCAACGCAGTCTCCCCCAGCATGAAGAGGTGAAGTCCCCCCTAAGTCTCTGGGGACTCCATAGAAATAACCCCTCAAGGGCTCAGCATTGGTCAACAGCATCCTGGGGCTGGAACTTTTGTTCTATAGCTGGAGGTGTGTTAGGGACTTTACCAAGGTATGGAGGGCTGAGCTGGGGATGTCTGGAAAAGGGCATCCCCTGGAGGTGGAGGTGCAATTGCACGAGAAGTGCATTTACCAATGTTATGTCTACTGAGGGACTGAAAGTCACATGTGAAATGCGAAGTCATAAGCAAAGTGGGGTTATGTTGCTGGATATTCCTGCTAGGGTGTCTGGCTGTATATGCTTAATCCTGTGATTATAAATGTGATGCCTTTTAGGGGCTTTTATTGCAATGCATTATAATGGTTATCAGCTACGATAAGTACCGTCATTTTAAAGTGATGCTTAAACGTGTATTCTTGCTGCTGCGTTAGGTGAGGAACAACCCAGACTGTTAGCCCCCAAGATGTAGAGGTGCATACTGTAGGGTCAGTATGAGATGCTCAGTCAGGGTTATGTGTCACCAAGGCAGGTGTGCCCATTTTAAATGCTTGAGATAAAGGGGTGGGGCGCCACTGGGATGGTGCCAGTGAGCAAGGCCCTCACCCCAGGTTATGGTCAACCTACTGCATTGGGGGCAAGATGATGTGCATACATGGGAGTGGTGGTACTAGACCCCACCCCCCTGAGGGACGGGTGGGAGTGTTATGCAATGTCACAAAGTAATTTCAACAGCTTATGTATATTTGTAAATTGTTGCATAGTATTGAGTAGTGTGTGTGTAATAAATGTACTCTTCCTTTTATAAAGCAAAGTACAGACTGGACAATCAATTATTGAGTGTTATTTCTGCGTACTGGTAAATGGCGATTACTAGCCCACACCACCTCCCTTGAGTAAGCCTTAGACTGCTCTGCAACGCTACCCTCTGAGAGTCGAGCGCTACAATGGGGTGTTTGGTTCCCAGTGAAGGACAAATGTAGTCATGTTATTTGTGCAGGCCTCACAAGTACTGCCTCGTTCTCCAACACTTATCACTTCAACACGAGAGGCATGCTTTTGACTTGGTTTAGTTCCTGCACATAAGAGATATGCATGTACGGTAAGAATGTCAATCGTGTTGGTCTGTCCCAGTATTTACACAAATAATTTAAAAACCACAATTTTGTTTTATTTCTTTTATAGCGCTACTCATCCCAATGCAGAGTGTCAGAGCACTTTGCATCACATGTACAAATTATATGACAATAAATCATATACATGTGTATATCAATGTACAGGATGTGTTACATAGGAGAGGGTTACAAGGAGTAGGAGTCGCATGTCCTTCATACCTCACTGTGCCATATTAGAAGGATTACAATTTACAGATTACAATCCTTTTGTTACTACAAGTAACAAAAGGATCTCTATGTTAAAAACAGTAACTCACTTACCTAGTTATATAAAATAAAAACCTCTCATCTGCATGTTACATGAGTTACTTTGCTGAAGACATTAACCCTCTATGCTACTTTGATTCAAAACTCAGACTAGAGAAAACACAGATCTCTCCAGCAAAAGTGTTACCCTCCAAAGTTATCTTACCATTATTACTGTTCCCTGGGATTTACTGGGCATACAAAGGTCTCTGCAGCAGGTGCTTTAACCACATAAGACATTTTAAAATGCAGACTTTGCGCCAATTCAGCAGAACAGATTTACTGCCATGTTTCTCCTTGTTGCCAATTTCTTTATTGCAAATAAATGTTTAAGATGAGGTCCACATTTTACGTCAGAGTGCATCACCTTTTTGGCATAATCCCAATGCAAAATCTCATTTGTTCAATATCGTAAGCCGCTCAAATTTACTCATGATAGACCTGCAAAACATGTGTGAGGTGTTAAGATATGTCGCTACTTGTGATGTCACTTCCTGTGAGACCATGGGTTGTGTTGGCACTTCCTTTGATGTCTTATCATGATGCTGCGCTGTGTTGTCAGGTTTTAATTCTCTAAACTCTGGCTTTTACAATTCACTGACAGAAAACTAAATTTGAGTCACAAGGATACTGTATGTATATTCGAATGTGTACCATTAATACCAATGTCACCCTTCTCTCCCCACACAGGTAGGACCAGGTCTGACAGGTACACGATTTAGGTAGTTACCTGGTTGATGTGAGTATGTTGCCACGTCGCCAATTTGAAGTGTAGATAGTTTCCACAATATAGGTCCTGATGAATCGCATGTAGACTATTACAGTGAGCGAGAAACATGTTGACCTCATTTGCACCAATAGCGACGCTTAGACCCAAGACATAATACTTAGCCAAGCACCGCATTGTTTATATTTTTAACTAGGGTAGGCGACCCACTGATTAAAAATGGTCTTCACGGATACTCCGAACCTTATTTTAAAATCACACACATACATCTACACAGTTCTGGCCCCTCACCCCCACTTCACCATACGGCTATTGGAAAAAGATCTCCGCCAAAGTGCCCCTACTACAGGGAGCCCGTTGGGTATTGCACCGCCGACCCGACGAGGAGCAGCCCAGATGATGAAGCATGACACCCGATTGGGTGTGTGAGGGCATTACAATCCAATAAATGGACTCCCAACTCTGAACCCAAACGTTCAGGGTGGTGTCAATTTCCCTTGTTCGTACACTCTTGAGGAACAGCATAACCTTCTTCTTCTAATACTGTGTTGTCATGCGCCATGAAGTCGCATGCATACTGCCTAACTTGGTCCCCCTCCCCCCCCCCACTTTTTTTTTTTTTTAGGGCTTGTGCCCTGGTGAAAATCCTTAAATCACTAAAACACAAACAAGCCAAGCCACAAAACTTTGCTAACTTGGAAAGGACATTAAGCATCATGAGCTTAAAAATTGCAACAACACTATGCACAAACATACAATTTGTAGACTTCGTTCCTTCAGTGGTGCTAGAACAACTTTCAGAGAGGAAAGTGATGACATCCTAGTTTACATCCAACTGTAGAATCCAATCACACTCTTTAGTGTCCCTGCAGCACTATTAGAAGCCCCGAGTTTTGGCTCTAGGCTTATGGCAGTAAGCGGCAACATCATTTTTTGAAAACGTTCTAAAGTCAACAGTTGCACAAAATGTTATTGCTCATAAAATAGAGTTTCCAAAAGCTGAATCTTACATTGAACTCTTCTCTGAACATTTTATTGTCATCAGCCATTCGCCTATTAATCTCCTCTTCCAATTTTTCAACTGGCAGCGGTGGGTATTTCCTGTTGGTGCTTGGAGATCTGGCAAGCAGTGGCATACTCTGTGGTTCTGTCATATGGGCAAAAAAATTACATTACACCACACGTAGTGAAAAATCAACGTTTCTTTGAAGTATAGCAAAACTGAGTTGGCACACTACCAAAGTAACCATCAGTCACCCAGTAACTTTTCCCTACCTTATTTGAGATTACTTTTAATGTATATTTTTGGCTCGCACACACACAGACAGGACCACGTGATTTTTTATGGTTTGCTAAAAACGTTGGCACTGTTTGTGATGCAGTACCTTCTCAGTACTTCTGCGGAGTATAGCGAGCTGAAAACACGAGTTCTACTTCAGCACTCCCGAGGTCAAAACAAGTAATCCGATTGGCTGACTGCAACATGAGGCGAAATTTGCGGCTGCCATTTTATGACTCGAGGACTCGGTCCTGGTGTCATAAAAAAGAAAAATGAAAATAAGGAATGAAGGGGCAGGGTAGGGGAACGCAGATCACCTGGCCCTTTTGTGTGTCTGTGGGTGTTGGCGGAGGGGAGGATAAAGGAAACTGCGGTGCTGTGGGGCGCTGCATGACCATGGAGTTTGGCCAGCAACTGGGTCTGGGCCGCAGGGCCTGACCACAGGCCTGCAGCCAACCCTGCGCTGTGCATAGTCGAAGGGGATGTGCGTGACGGGGGTGGGGGGAGGTTGGGAGCCAGCAAGGAGTGGGTGCAGGGACTGGCTTTACGCAGAGGTGTTAGTTGCCTGCGGATGTTTGAGCACCAGCAACCAACGAGACGCCAGGCCTAGTTAAGTATGATAATAAAATATTACTTTCTATTAAAAAACCTTGAAATTCACTCAAAAAAAAACCAAAGGTCAAAGTGATTCTATAGTTAGGTGAAAATGACAGTCAAAACGTTACATTTTAAACTTAAAAAACAGTTATTCACTAGTTATAATTAACTGAATTAACAATAACTCGCGCCCTCGCCATGCACTGCTTACTACCTCACATATTACATCGCTCATTACATGTTCTATGACAACTGATAACATCAATGTGACATCTGAAATGACATAATTGATGACAACACTGCACACATCATGCCTGTCGCAACCCACAGCATGCCGAAAAGCAAGGGTGCCAGTTGCGCGCTCACAGTGCAATTTAGTCTGACACATCAAATTTGAATTAAGATTAAACTCGTTTTGAGAATTTGCACATGGTCACAAAGCATGCTTTTCTCTGATCCAAGATACTGCACATCAGTTAACAAGGCTTTGAATCCGATCCACTTCAGAAATGATGGGCTTTGACGAACCACCAAAATACATCTTTGTTCAGCTCACACCAAAAGTACTCATTTTGGAAATACTATTCACAGATAGAGAAATAGGGAAAGGAAATACATTTTACTAGTAATCCATGGTAAAGTCAAAGTTTTGGGGTACGTAGTTTAGTTTCTATATTTATGTTCTGCCAGAAATAAAAACATGCATTAGTCTATGTTTATTACCCAATCCAAGTCACGTTTCCACAATTTCGCCAAGCGGAGGAGAATTAAGCTAACTCAACTGTACCACACAAATATTAAATTTGAGCTCAGTAAGAAAAAGTATCACAGAAAAACTTCTAGTGCATTTGTTTCATAATCTGAAATTAGAATGTTGGTGGGTAGATCAGGTGCTAGTGTGCTGAAGAGATTAAGTTGTTCTAAGATGAGGGACAGTGACTCAGAAAATGATCAAAAATCAACAGTGCAACAACGGGCAAGTTACCAGCAGCTTCTGCCGAATAAACTTTCAACCTAAAAAAATCAAACCACATGGCACCACGAGTTTCAATCAATCATGATGACGGGGGTGGGACATCAACATCCAACTTTCCACTGCTCCCATAGTGACCATGGCAACATGGTACTAGCCAACAACACTGTCATTTTATAAAACCAAAGGTGGACCTACCTGTGTCATCAGCTCGGCCGTTGGACAATCGGAAGGAATTGGAGTGGCTCCCAGCCTGCTTATATTTCTTGAACCTAAATAACGAGACATTCTACATTAGCTGCCACGTTTTTGTCTTCAAGAGCCCTACTCTGGATCCTTTAAGACATCAGAGAGCACATGCTAAATTCCACAAGACCTGTCAAATGACACCATACAAGTAAGTTTACAGTCAAATGTAGAAACATCCACCACAGTCTCCCGGGTCAGAAACAGATACTTAGCAGATACCTGACCTATGTCCATCTAAATTTGCTTATTATTCTTCAAGACAGGAGGGCTGCCCTATGCCCCTTTTGGGATACAGGTTGAATCCAGATTCCTAGAGGAATTTACTTGACAACCAATTATGCAATCATACAGCAGATCAAATAATATTTAGCAGTCAAATAAGTTGGAAAACCGAGGCTAGTCAAATTAAAGTATTTAGTCAGAAATAAAGCAATCATGATCAATACATATTGCGTTAAGATGAAGACCTTGTTTATCGATTATTGTGACTTTATTTAGAATTGATATTAAATGGACTCAAATTATTTTTTTTAGGAATCCCTCCCCTACATAAGTGTGCCAGCACAGAATGTAGAATAAGAATAGGAGACCCTAAGTTTCCCCTTTGCCCACAGGTACAGAGGACATATCATGCAAGGCAGAGAGGTCCTCTCAGGAACATTCCATTGCCTCAGAAGATCCTTCACATTGCAGTACTCATAGAAAGAATTAATGCTGCAGTAGTACTGAAGACAAAGGAATCCACTGGACTTAAGTGTTCAGTGGAGGTTCACATTAAACATCAGCATGCTAACAGTACTGCTTATCTGCTCTTTGGATATATTTTACCTGGATCAAGGGTCTCTCACAGAACTTACTACAACCAAATGACGTGCTAGGAGGAGGTCGTGAAAAATGGAGGACACCCCCTTACTAGCCCACCTGTCTAGAACACCACAAAAGGACTAAATCAAGAGCTACAGCTGGGTCTCTGACATGGCATGGGCCTAAGAGTCATCAAGCTCACATACCTTTTTATACATTGGGAGAGGCTAGCTAACCTTATTTTCTAGAGGTCATCCACTTTCCATGATATTACCTTTCAATATGCCATGACACTGATGACTGCCCATGGAGGACCTCAAATTGTACTATCCCAGCATGGCAACAGATACTCCCTATAAATTACTACGAGTAGCCAGCACCCCTTAAATACCAAAAGTGAAACACTGATCTCTGGAAGGGCACAGGTTACCTCGACCTCAGCAACCATACCCAACCCTACACACCACCCCTGCGTGTCCTTTCGAGACATGGTGTACCTTTGTGAACTGTACATGCTCCTATTATATATATATATATAACATTTAATCAAGACGCTGAGAGGATAGCAGACACTGCTCTTCACGACCCCTTGCCCATCGCATATTCCCGAGGAGGAAGGAATAGGAGCAGCTCCAGAGAATGAATAAGGAAACACTGGAGATAGCAGGCAAAGCCATAAAAAACAGCCTCTCAACTAGACACCAAGTCACATACAATGCCCAAGTGTCTATGTTCATGCAGTATTTGTGGTGTCTTTGCCTACCAGGTACTGCACTCTAGCTCAACCAAGCTAAATACCTGGCCGGGACCTTGAGAGATTCCTATCAGCCCTGCCCCGAAGTAGCGACTCTACTGGGTGAAAGGTAAGAAAATCATGGACCTGCCCCTTGTCAGAAACAAGGAAAACGTCTCCTCAAACCCTAACAAATAGAATTTGTGGGGACAATTTCTCCCTTCATGGTCCAGCCCCTGGAAATTGGAGCTCTTCTGAGAGAGTCGCAAAACTAAGAAAGATTAGGCACTGGGATGCCTGCCAAAAACACTTGCATAAGAAAGGAAGTAAGGAAGGTAGCAGATAGGCACACAAATGCATAGCATACCTATTAGCATTCCACAAATGACCTCTTTTAATGGTCTTTTACTGGTTCTTTCTTGCCGACCAAGGTTTCTTGTTGTATGTTTCGCTCTTCAAGCTCTCGCTTTCTACTGCTCTCATATGTAATCTCATGTTGCTTTTTATTCTCTCCTACTATCAGCGGTTATGATGAATATGAAGCAATACTTTGCAAATACAGTGCATTCTACCTGTACATTACACTAACGTCGTAAATCAAACAAGGAAGTCGAAGATAGAAAGAACTCTTAGTAAACATATCTGCACTATCTCACCATTTACCTCTTGTGTATTTTATGCTTTCAGCTGGCAGCACAATGTACATAGGTGCACATGCGATTAACAGTTCTTACAGCGCAAGTTTAATAAATCAGAATGGAATTATACTTATCAAGGTGCTCCAAAAAGTGACTGGGGGTGAGTGTCTGAAAAGTTTCATCGCTCCGTCCAACATCTCCTTGTGTTTGCTTTGTTCGCCCTAAATTGGCAGGGTATGCCCAGACGTGGGTCCCTTGCTCACTTTGCCACTGGATTCAAGCTAGCCTGTCTGATGAGGGGTGTTACCCCGAAACCGGTCCCAAGTTGCTGGTTTCCGGTCCAGGGAGGACCTGGCCTGGCAGTTCAGGCTGGACTGTTCCCATGAGGCACAGGGTCAAGACTGATTTGCATATAGCTGGGTCCAAACTGGGGTGGCGAAGTGAGCTAAAGAACGATGATGGATTCAACCTAGATCTGTGACTGGGGGTGAGTGTCTGAAAAGTTTCAGAACTACGTCCATCATCTGCTTGTGTTTGCTAAAAAGGAAAAAAGAAGCTTAATTAACGTTCTCCCTTTTATACTGCCCATGGTACCAAAACCTCTATGTTTTGAAGGAGCAGCCAGCCACCAGGACAGACTAATCATCTCTCTACTTCCTTACAATTGGTAAATGTCCTAGTTAGTCAATTCTTCCCACATCCATACTGATCAAATACTACAATGCCAATGATGGTGTGTGTTATACAAAAGTGAATACCATAACACACCCGTTAATCATTCTTTATATCCAGCACATCAAACTAATCTAAGAAACGCAAAGGAAAATACCTGCATTGCTACAGAAGATAGACAGGACGGAATGAGGTAGAGAGAGTATGGTGGTGAATAGCAAGAGAGCAAATAGCATTACTGGCAGAAAACCAGCACTGCAACAAACGAAAAAGATTTATAAAGCACAACAGACCCTCCCCGAAGAGTGTCCCGGCGCTGAGACAATGGGGCAGTGACTTAAACCAGATCAAAAAGGCAAGTCTTCAACTCTGTCTTAAATGCCACTACAGACACTTCAAGACGCAGCTCAAGAAGTAATCTGTTACAGGCAATAGGCGCCAGAATAGAGAGCGCGACCGTCTTTCCTTGAGCGATCAATTCTTGGCACCACCACCACTGTCAATTGAGAGGAGCAAAGCTCCCTCGTGGGAGAGTAAAACTGTACTCCAGATTCGAGATATTAAGGGCCTACATGAGATAAGGCCCTATGGGTCACGACGAGCACCTTAAACAGGATCCGTTTCTTGACAGGAAGCCAATGAAGAGAATGTAAATAAGGAGAGACTGCAGTTTTAAAAGGGGGCTTAAGAAGAAGTCGTGCAACAGCATTTCGGACTACCAGAAGCCTTTTAATAATCAGGTAGGCTGGCAGGCCTAGGTAGAGAGCAATTTAGAAATGATTAAGGCCTGAACCACCGTTTTCCTAGCAGGTAAGGGATGAAAATGGCAACAAATTTTAATGTAAGGAGAAGCCCAAAACAGGTCCCCACCAGGGACTGGAACTCTAATCTGTTCTTTACTAAGACCATAATATGTAGCGGTCAGCAGCAAATTGTAACTTATACCGCTTAAATTCATATAAGGCACATTGATTATGAGAATTGTACATCACTAATAATGAACAGCCAAAAAAACAAACTTCAACAAAACAGACATGGAATAACTGACGAGATCAGTCAAACGTTGCAGGTCATTTCGGAGGACTTTAATGTAGTCCACCACTGCAGGTCCTAAATATCTATACAATCTGACTGCTGCTTTACATCTCACAGAGACACTCAGATATGGATGATACCAAAAATGGCCATTCCCAACATATCTCTGCACTTCTCTCTCTCCCTCCAACCATACCAGCTCAGGACCACAACTATACAAAAAATCTCAGATTGGACAACCCAGTGCAATAACCAGATCAGCACACTTTCATAAGAAATACCATAATGGGACCTGTGAGCGATTCAAAGCTACCAGCATACTAAAAACCATAACACTGCCCATCCGTGTCTTACACCTCATCATCCACCACACTGCTATACGCTGCATCCCAAAATACAACAACATCACCTTGGTGGTAATCACGCACAACATGGAAACACTTCCCACATAAGAACAAAACAAAGACTGCATCCTTTCAACCACATACCCTACACGATGTAGCTTGCTACACATGTAGGCAAGCGCTTCAGCACCCCAAATAGGAGTTGTAAAGGCTTTATAATTGCTGTATTACAATACTGTAAAGATGGCTGTCAGTCGGGCATCTCTCACAGATGTCCCTCAATTACAGGTGCATTTCACTTTATTTATAATTAATATTTTGTAGGAATCTTTCCCCCACATAGCTGTGCCTAGTGTGATGCAACACGAAGGCTTTGGAAGAAATAAATCAAGAGGGGTAAAACCATAACCCTTAAAGGGTGGAAACTGAAAACCATTTACAGTGAACTTGTGTTTCTAAGAGTCAGATCTGGACATCAGCCCTAGAAACCCTCAGGCTGTAAACTGAGTTAGAAGACTTTGAGCAGTAAGAGCTCTAATATACTTGCCCAGTTTTCCAGGCACTGGGATACAGCCACCTGCCTCCTCAGTTCCCTTTCCTGAACACCAGTCATGCGCCAATCAATTGTGGAAATTGAACCAAGAGACAAGTGCACCTTCAGGAATGGATGCCATGAGGAATCCCACTAGCCAGATAGATAG
The DNA here is from genome assembly GCA_963921515.1 of Calotriton arnoldi. Lineage (NCBI taxonomy): Eukaryota > Metazoa > Chordata > Amphibia > Caudata > Salamandridae > Calotriton > Calotriton arnoldi. The sequence goes on from CAWUFW010000964.1 coordinate 1,798,962, forward strand.
GCTCTTTGATGTATCTACCGAAAAGGGCATTCTGAAAGATTAAGTTAATTTGTTTGCTTTCAGGCCTACATGCTTATAATAACATAAGGGTGATTGAATGAATGAATACACATTTATAAAGCGCATGGCTACCCGGAGGCATCCCAGCGCTAGGACTGAACACAAGGGGAAGGCGGAGGGACCGCGAAGAGCTAAGGAAACAAAAAAGTTTTCAATTGTTTGCGGAAGGCAACATGATTGGGCACCATACGAAGAGAAAGTGGAAGAGAATTCCAAAGTTTAGTGGCGTTATAGGAGAACAGGCGTCCACCACTCCTAGCCTTCTTAATCTTAGGGACCACGGCTAGATGGAGATCATCTGATCGAAGTTTCCTATTGGCTTTATAGGGGCGAATCATGGCAGAGTTAATGGAGGGACCAATCCCCTGCATAGATTTCTGAGCTAGGCAAAGTGACTTGAATCTAATGCGTTCCTGGACTGGGAGCCAGTGAAGAGAGACAATCGCCGGTTTCGCCGATTGGGGACTCCCATAAGAAGCCTGGCAGCGCTGTTTTGCACAGACTGAAGTTTAGAGACTACTGTAGTGGGGACACCCAGGTACAGTGCATTGCCATAGTCCAGTCTGGACAGTATAAGTGATTGAACTAATATTTTTTTGGCTTGGCAGGGAAGGAGCGGGAGGACTTTACGGGCCATTCTAAGCAAGCCATAGCAAGTGGCTGCCGTCTTCCTAGCCTGTACTCTAAAGCTCAGGTCCTGATCCAGCCAGATGCCCAAACTCTTGATTTCTGATTTTGGGACCGGGGGGGGACCCATGCCAACTGGCCACATAGAGCTGGATTTGTAATTGAGAGGGTTGCCTAGTATCATGAGCTCAGTTTTCCCACCATTGAGCTTGAGCTGGGACGCGTCCATCCAACTCGAGATGTCCTCTAGGCAGGGGTAGAGGCTGTTAGTACTTTGATCAGCTTGGTTTAACGCCACCACCAATTGCGTATCGTCGGCATAGGTCACCATGCGAATTCCATAGGGGGCTACAACAGATGCCAGTGGGGCCATGTATACATTGAAACGGGTCGGGCTGAGCGAGGAACCCTGAGGAACTCCACTCAGTAGTGGGGTAGATTTGGAGGCAAAGCTCTCCTCAAATACCTGAAAGGACCTTCCCTCCAGAAAAGAACACAGCCATTGAAGCGCCATGCCTGTTACTCCTATCTTCCTGAGCCGATGAGCCAAGATCTTGTGGTTCACCGTGTCAAATGCTGCGCTCAGGTCAAGGAGTATAATGGCAGTCGAACCTCCCGAATCTAAAATTTTCCTGCTTTCCTCCACCACGGCTAACAGGGCCGTCTCGGTACTCTGACGTGGGCGGAAACCTGATTTGCACAAACACGCTCTTGCGCAGCTTGTCTCGAACTTCTAACTCCAATTAATCGATTCGTATTTTATATGACTTTATGCACATGAAGACTATTCGGTGGTGGGAACGGTGGATAGAACCAAGTCTCAGAGACAAACATCAAACTTTTCTGAAAGAGAAGTGAGCAATAGAAAAAGACTTGGCAAATTTAGGTGCCATTTGATCACAAGTGCTGGGCACTGAAGTCAATGTATAATTACGGGATTTAGTGATTAAGCAAAGGGTTGAAGAATTGCAGACGCTGAACCGCAGTAAACAGACATTTTCTAGATAGAAAAACAACAATTTTACAGTTGGGGGCAGAGAATGTGAATGAGAAACTGTTAAGAGGCTAAACATTTTTTGATGCAAACAATACTGTTTCCTAAAACCACTTCCTTAAATGGTTACTGTGTGAGGTTAGGTGGAACCAGGCTCAGATCACAACAGGATGCGGGTTATACACACAAGGGTTTCGCTTTTATAAGCAAGTCAAGCCATCAAAAGACAGAGCCACCTGGAGTGCAGGACGGCTAGATGAATTTCATAGGTAACAAATAGGACGCCACCCAGTGGCTAGGACTTAGAATCCCTATTTGTAATTTGGCACCCAACAATCAATCTTCTTGTGGAATCTGTATAGCCAGTGACCTACCATTACATCACAGGCAGAACAAGAGTCACAGTAAGTTTTTCTATATTTACATTGCGAGTCATTCAAGTGCTGGTAGGTCTGTGAAAACTGTACGTAACAATTTACAAAAATATATAAATGCACATATATGTACTTCCATACTAATATATAAATGTGTATAAATATATATATAAATCTACATATTTATCTATATACATATCTACCCACCTACATATATCTATAACTATCTATATTTAGAAATGTATATCTATATATAAATATATCAAAAATTCTCTTTACCCATTTCTCTTTCATCTCCAACTCTTTCTCCCTCCCCAGTCTTATATATATGTGATCAAGGCCGCAGTCTGGCGGCCGAAACGCGTCATTTGAACTTTGATGACAGACAGACAGACAGACAGACAGACAGACAGAGAGACACACACACACACACACACACACACACACAGGTTAAATTGCCGTTAGCCAGTCCCTGTGCACTGAAATGGCGGATGTAACATTTCTCCTCATGTTGCAGCCAGCCAATCACAGTGCGAGCTCCCATGGGGCTTGCAGGAACTTCTTGCTCCTGTGAGAGCAAGATGGCTGACCGGGAAAAAAAAAAGCCTCCTCAGCCATTATTAATCTATTATTTGAAGTTGCATGCCCGCAAGTGTCTCACGAAACCAAATCATACAGATATACATATAGTTATCCTTCACTTCTCAAAAACTACTGAACAGATTTCCACCAAATTATGAAAAGCACACTTTCTGGGTAAAGATCTAGGTTTCTACCACATTTGGTGTAATTCCGTACAGAAGTTTGGGCTGTAGCACTGTTCAAAAATCCCTGAGAAAACTGTGTTTTGGGACACTGCCCCCTTTCTTTTTTTCCCTTGGTCCCCGCTTGACGGATCACCCAGAAACTTTCATGAAAGGAGCGGAGGTGGATGACTTTTTGGAAAGTTCCATGAAGATTCATCAAAATGTGCTGAAGTCATTAGCAAACAAGAAAACAATGCTCTTCCAATGGTAACTAGGTCCTAACTATAACTACATAATGTTGACCTAAAAGTTAAAGTGACGTCATAGTTAGGTATGGTGATAAGATCTTAACTTACGTTTAAAATAAACCCCTAGAAATTCACAAAAAAAACAAACAAAAGTTAAAGTGATATTATAGCGAGGTGTTGAAATAAGATAAAAACTAAAGTTTAAAACAAAAAATGGTTGAAATTCATCAGTTCTTGTTTATTGGGCTAACTATAACCTGTGCTCTCACTATGCACTGCTTAGGGCCTCACACATTACATCCCTCCCTCATGACATGTTCAATGACATCGTTGATGACATCACAAATTGGTTACATCGCTAATGACACAGGCATAACGCAGGCATCTACAGCAGAGCTGTTGTATATACATACACATGTGGGTCCATAGCATGGGAAAAGCATAAGCCCTGGAGGCAACTGTGATGGTGCATGTTGTAAGTTATATGGTACATCGTTTGTACAGTGTGCTAATATTACTCCATGTTAAACAAGGTAAAGGCTGAGTGTGCCTGATGTGGGTTTGCAGAGGTATAATTGAAAGTAGGTTGAGGTTTAACGTCACAGCCTGTTACCCAAAACTGTGAGAAAGGCCAAAGCTTCTAATGGCATTAGATTATCCACCAGTGGACATCTGGGCATATGCCTATGTTAAGAATTTGCTATACACAAATTCTATATATTGAGAACATTCATAATGTATGGATATTTATTTGCTTAAGATTTTGAGGAACTGCAGATTGTTAATAAAGTAGAAAGTATGGGTGTTCCACTTAAACGTAGTTTAAGTCTTATTTCAATAACTATATTGCCACTTTAATATAAATAAATATATATATATTCCTCCAAATTGGCTCCAAATACAGCACGCTTCAACGGTCGGTGCAGGCGTTCAGGGCGGAACCATGCCCTGCAATTATTTCTCACCTAGAAGTTGTATGCCGCACTCCAAGGGTTAATTTTCACAGCAGTGTTTATTTAGTGGCCATCCATTGCAACACGGCAACAATCAACGCGCTTCGACTACAAAGTCTTGTTCACGGAACAAGACTTTGTAGTCGAAACGCATTGGTGTGATTTGTGGTAATGGATGGCCACTATACATACACACACAGGTTTATATCATTAGGGGAACATAACAAAAAAAATAGAAAATGGGGGTGCAGGGTTTACCCCTCTCCTCCCAAATATAAAGAGGCCGTCATTAAAAAAATGACAAGGTTTGGGGGTGTATTTCAAACAAACAAATGCCTCAGACACCATAAATTAGATTTTTCTTTTTACCACAGAAGTCCTTTTAATTAACTCTGGGTTCACTATTCTTATTTTTTCTTTTTTGTAAACTTTTTACATTCAAGATTCCCATCACCGATTATCTTTGAACATACCCTCTGTGTTTCTTTAAAGCAAAAAGCAGTATTTACAATATTTACATTACTTACATATATGGAAACATTAACAGCACAATAGGGTTGGGGGTGTTTCACCACACAAAAAAGGAGACAGACAAGAGTTTAGAAAATAAATAAAACATTGGCAAAGTCAATAGGTCTAAGCCTGTGGGAGCTATTGGCTTTGCTAATGCCATCAGCAAGATGCTGTGTGGTATGGCCAAAAAGGGGTGGGGAGGTGTTAAGGTGCGTTAACACAAGCGCATCATTTGGTAAGTACATGCAAGAATGTGGACGTGTGTGCATGTAATGCTGACATGTGCACATGTTTTATTAGGCATGCATGTGCCTAAAAAACAGATGCACAAAAGCACCTTTAAGGTAGTGGGACCGGCAGCAACCTGCAGCCATCTGCTACACAGAACTCCCAAAATAACAGGAAGATATTTAAAAAGAAAGCCTGTGGGTGGGTTGTGGTGGGGTTCAGCGGAGAAGCTGGGAGGGAAGCAACGGAGTGGGTGTTGGGGTGGGGGGGGCGGCAATTTGACAGGGGGCGGATGCACAAGAGAGACCTTACAGCACGATGGAGATAGCAACATGGAGCACATACATGGTGGGGAGGGAGAAGCATAAAAGGGAGAGCTGGAAACCATTTGCACTCAGAAGAGGAACCCTTATATGGGTGAAACCTGGAGTACCATTCCAAACAACTGAATTGGATGCCGACTCATGCCAGTATCCCTAGTTGGCGCTTTAAGATAGAACCATTAGAATATCCACTTTTCCAATATAGGGGAGGGGATCAGAAACTATTTTTCAGAAAATGAACGCACAGCTTCGACTACACTTATAGAGTGGGATACATACAAGACTGTAATAAGGAGGGAGTGCATTGCGGAAGCTAGCGGAATACACCGCACACTGCTATGGGAAATAGAAGCCCAAGCAAAAAACACTCCGAGACATAGAAAAGACTACTCCTGAAAATGCTAATCTGGATACATCCCTACTAGAAGAGAAAGCAAAAGTAGCGGAATATGTAGAAAAACTAAGGTGGATGGTTAGGACACATGTGAAATGGACAAAGCAGGAACTCTACTGGCCTCTCTAGCTAACCCACAGAAGGGCGGATCACATATTTTAGAACTTGAAAATGAGGGGTAAGAATATATAGACAATCGGATATAAACGAGAGGTTCAAAGCTATTACATCATGCTCTGTACGAGAAGACCCCACCAGAGAGAAAATGCAATCAGAGATTTCCTAGAACTACTACCCATACTCCCACCGGACACAGTAGAGATACTGAGATCAAATGTCACTAGTGAAGAGATTCGTGGAGCTGTGAAAAATATGACCAGAAAGAAAATGCTGGGATCAGACGGACTCCCAGTGGAGTTATATGCTACATATCTAGAACAACTAGCCCCACAAGTACTGCACATGTATATAGATGCTAAGGAGGACCTCACATTTACGAAGTTCACAAGAGAGGCACTTGTGATCCCCTGCTTGAACCCAGCAGGGCCCCACACGAGGTAAAGGCCTACAGACCCCTTTCATGTTAAATGTTGACTATACAATATTAAGCAGTGTACTCGTATCTCGCCTGCTGCCACACATGCAACAACTTGTTCACCCTGACCAGACAGGCTTCATACTAGAACGCAATACAGCAATAAACATTTGGACAGTAGTTACTATAATGTTGTGGACATAGCCGATAGATGTGGACATAGGTATGATGTCAGTGGACATAACGAAGGCTTTTGATAGCCATGACTGGGAATACCTGTATACCGTGATGGCCAAGTTGGGACTGGGCAAAGAATTTATTGGATGGCCCCGCCTCTTATACCTGGATCCTAGTTGAAGGGTCAGGATGGGAAGGGTGATATTGGACTACTATAAAGATAAACGGGGCACTAGGCAGGGATGCCCGCTATCGCGAAAGAGCCACTCGCCTGCAGAGAGAGAGACTGGGACTTTATTTTAACGGGATACGAGTCCAGGTGATAAAACATCATGCTGCACTATACGCAAACGACATGATGATTTTTCTTAAAGACCTCAATCAGACACAGCAAAAGCCATCAAATTATTGAATGACTTTGGTGAAATTTCCAGTTTAGACAAACTGGCAAAAGTCCCCCCCGATTCCCCCTCAGGGTACCACGACCAGATGACCACTTGCCCACAATGGGAATCAGAGGGGAACAAAAAGCACTGAGATACCTGGGGGATCAACTATACAGAGATGACCAAAGTATACTAGAAGGAAACGAAGGAAAAGCTATCACATCACTATTGACAGGAATAATGTTTTGGAAAACACTTCAATTGTCGGTGACTGGATAGTTACAATTGCAACAAATATAGCATTACCGTGCTTATCAGATTTCTTCACTACAATCCAAAAAACTGACTACCATATCCACCACTCAAATTACTTTCATATTTTCACTATACTAATTCATCACTAATCCTTTATGGGTTCCGGAGTAGGGTGCTACTCGCCAAAAAAGAACTTCGACGCCTCGTCAGGTGTAGTACGCACTATATAAATGCAATTACATTACAATACAATACCCTCCCAGTGATAATTCACAGGCACGTTTTGAGAACTGGATTCATTGCTCATTTATCTTATATGGGGAAAAGGAAGGAAAAAAGTAGCTTTGTCGAAAATGCAGCACCAAGTAATGGATGGAGGACTAGCAGCCCCAGGTTTTGAATTATATTATCTAGCAGGGCAAACACAATGGCTAGTAAGATGGGTAAACCCTAGACTCAATAGGGTAGACAAGGTGGAAGTGGGCACACCTTAGGTGGCGGAAATACTACAGACCATAACAGAACTAAATTGAGCCCAAAGGGGACCCAATACCATCTGGACAGTTGCCAAGCACTGCTGGACATGCTGGCTATGAAAAACTAGAACAGAAACCCCTTACTCCCCAGATCTCCCACTGCATTCACTAACAATTTTTATGCAGGCAAACAACCAGGGTTATCTGACAGAATGGCCCAATGTAGGGACTGAAACTGGGAGACATATATAATGGAGGGAAAATACGAACATTTGAGACACTCCAGGCAGAGTATGACCTGTCAGCAGGAAACTTCCTCCTCTAAGGAGCAATGGTAGCGACTATATGTAAAAAACTGGAAGACAAGCCTGGTAGCTCATCAAGGATTCCATGTATCATGCTCAACCACAGGCTGACATAAGGCCGCTACGGGGCAATACAGAGCTATAAGAACAAATAGAACTACACCCTTATCTACTCTAAGAGCCAAGAGGGCAGAGGATATCGGTACCCCAATTGATGATGCGGAATGGATAAAAATGTTAGATAGAATCCCAAGAGTCTCTAGGAATGCCAGATTTACATTACTCAATTTGTATTACCTGCACAGGGCATATCTTACGCCTCGCAAAATTAACACATGGTTTCCACAGGGACACATAAGGGTGCCCCAGGTCCGGAATGTCGGGGTGGACACAATTCACCTGGTGTGGAATTGTGCACACCTGACTGAATACTGGACCGATATCAACAAGATTTTAAACAACATTACTGACCGCAATATAACCAAAAATACAGACATGCATACTGGGCCAATTCCCATGACCTGTCAAATTTCAAGTCGCCTCGAAATTTCTTGATCTGACATTGATCATAGCAATATGATAAGACCGATCACAATGAACTGGAAGTCACCAAGAACACCACAGTCAGGTGGAAAAGCAAGCTTCTTCGGTGGGCCACATACGTAAGTGCTAATCTCTTTAGGGAGGCTAAAAGAGAAGAGGGATCCATAGAAACGGCTAGGGCTTGGGAAGACAGACATTCTACCGGACTTGAAATATGAGGAAGACGCATTAGGAACTAGATCCACTCCCTGCTGAGAGATTGGGGGGCAGAGGGGGCATAAATACCGTGCAAGTGTGCATAACAAATATTAAGCCCTTCAAAGAACTACACAAATGCACAACATACTGTCCTCCTACAAAATACATCGACTCAACGGGAGCTGGTTAGGACAGGAACTGTTTCATATAATATAAGCAACATACTGGTAAGTAGTCAATGGACCGGGAGGGTAGAGAGTTGGGAATCGGTAGTTTAGAATGTCACAGGGCTATGGATTGAAAGCTTTATATCGAAACATACGCTAGAACATTATGATCTACACATTAGTTACAACGTACAATACATGCCACTGTTATCAGTGCTCAACAATGGGTCTGAATGTATGGCTGACCTGTTGTCTACCAAGAATGCTAACGGAAAGAACTAATGTATGAAGCAAATACATGTTTAACCAATAAAACCCAATAAATCGGTTTTAAAAAACGTTTCTTTCCCTGTAAAACAGTAAATACTGTGAATTCATTTTCAACTGCTGGTCGTTACTAATCTTTGTATCTTTCCTTAGATAACAGGATGTAAGTTTTCAAGGGTGAACGCTGTAGCCTGCTGGCAGACATGAATGTTTTCATTGTCTATCATGTGAGGCTCCTTCCCTCATGCTGCGTGCAGGAAGAAAGTGCAAAGACGTGAATGAATGCAATGTATTTTAAAGAGGTCTGTTTGCATCTGGTGCACAGTTTACATGAACACCGAATGTTTGTAGATTATAGTATTTTGACAATGCAATTGTCCGGATGGAAAGCCAAAGAGAACACAAATACAAACACACAAACACCCCTCCACCCCCCTTTACTTCAGCGTGAGTGTGTTATCACACTCAAGTCCCTGTTTTCTAATAATTTTGCACATTTGCTCGTTTATTGCCAGAAGTTATTTTAAATCATAATATTATTTTAGACTTCTCTTGCTTGCAGGCTCACTAACTTTCTTGGCACAGTTGCACTGTTGGCTTACTTTTAATTATTGTCAGGATTACTTGATGGGTGCACAACATTTTACGCGATTTGTTTTTCTCATGAATAACATGTTGCTACTTATTCTGAATGACTCGGATATTTTATTAGGTTTTTTGATTCTGGCTGGTCTATCGTTTCTTTATACACTTCATGCGCTGGCTTCATGGTTTTGGTTTTGTACTAGTTTTGTGGACTACATTACTGCTATAATTTTAATTATATTTATTGAATAAATCTAATGATAAAAAGACAAGTCAGAGCCTTTTGGTATACTATTTTGCCACTTCTGTATCCACTTTGCCTCCCACTGCTCCTGCAGACCCATTCTTTTTGATATAAGGAAAGCGTCGAAATGCACTTTTAAGAGTTTTTTCTTTCACCAATCGGTTCTGAAGCACCAGTGACAACATTAAGTTAATAAAAAATCTGTTAACAAAGGATGTGTTTTGGTGGGAACTGTAGCCTGTGGGACATTCGATTGTCACTCTTCTGGTCAGGACATTTGAAATCGCCCCCTAGAATTAATAAATCTGAGCCTTCAATGTCCGGCATGGTCAATACATGTGTGAAATATTACTGTTATTTCACATGGAGGGAGTTCACAAATAACATAATACCTATGAGACCACAAGTACTCTACTGGCTGATGGCTTTGTTTTCGATCAAACGTATTAAAAATGGCTGGCGTGGACGAGATGGCAGGCGTGAAGAGGTAGATTTAGCACATGCCACCCCCAACCTACCAGTTTACCGCAAAAGAATCACTGCCATCCATCCGCCCACGGAGCAAGAAAAAGGTTCCCCAAAGATCCCGGGAGCAAATCAATACCATGAAGACTCAGACAACACACCACCACTGAATACTGAAATATGCATGCTACCACTACACTACTGTCGCTGGTAAATACTGAAGTATGGAAGCCAGAAGGTAGTGCCAATGAGCAAGATTAGCAGCTGTCCTGCTGCACGCCGCGCCGAATGAGTGACCTGACCGGAGCCCAGCCCTACAAAAGTTGAACATTGAAGGACCCTGTCCCATAGGGTCCAGTGCAGATACTAGAGAGCCACTGATATTTGCTGACTATGTGGAGTCAGAGGTGAATTAGAGTGAGTCCTAGGTACAGGCTAAACCTAGATGACAGAACTGACCGGGCCCTCTGGATGGAATGCACAACTCTACAAACAGAAAACGCCATCTCTGCACAGTGTTGGAACGAAGGAGCCAAGCAATGCAGCCCAGCATCCACAGGAGCCCCCAAAAGAAAGCAAAAAAATATCTGTCTCTCCCTGGGCATTGAAGGTTGGGGGATAAACAGCAATAGCCCCTTCATGATGGAGCTAACATAGCTGTATGTTAGACCAAAGACGGCAGAGGAAGAGCACTGAGCTGATTTTGGTGGAATTATCTTTGAGCACTCAGTGCAAACGATCACACAGGACTCCGAGGGTTGGGGGGTCCCATATGTAGAAGAGCCACTAAAAGCCCAGAAACAGGCACAGACATCCACAGTGAAAAGCAGACCAAAAGGCTATTAAAGAGACTCTTGGAGAGACGCTTTACTATACTGTAAAATGACTACACCATGCAGAGGACATTCCCATCCCAGCAGCTGTGTTACTGGCTTTTGGAAAATGCCTTTTGCTAATTGTTGCTTCCTTGTCCTATTGACTGCCATTATGCTGGAATGGGGCTAAGTGCTTGTTGTATCATCTCTAGTTAGGCATTGCTTTGTAATTGAATGGAACCCAGACGATAGCATCAAAAATGAGTCATCAAATATTATATGTTCGACTCCAATTTATTCATTCCAACCCTCCATCTTCCATATCAGAAATGAATTCATTTTAATCAGTTATATTGTTCTTCCATGGATCCAAAGCGACTGCTACCATCTACCGGGTTCAGAGTGTTACACTCTGATGTGGAAGATGGAGGGTTGGAATGAATAAATTGGAGTCGAACATATAATATTTGAGGACTCATTTTTTATACTATCGTCTGGGATCCAAGCAATTACAAAGCAGGGCATAACTAGAGAAGATACACCGGGTTTTGAGCATTTACTTACAACCATGATGAAGCCCGTTTAGGACGAAATGCATTGGCTGGGCTGAATTCATGTTTGCATCTACAAAAAGAATAGAAATAAATCAAGATTTTTTTGCATCAAGATTCCCTGACTCCTGTGCATTACTAATGTACTTTGCCGTAATTACGGGTTGGATAATTTATACATTTGGACTTTATCGATTATGATGTCTGGGTATTATCAATAATGGAAATGTGAAGTTTAAAAGAGATTAACAATACTATCATTGATTACACATGTTTAGATAATAGACGCTCCTGTCCTATATGTGCTAAGTAGTTTTGTTTAGTGATTCGTTGGCAGTAGGATCACAAACAGTTGAGTGTCTGGGTCTAGCTAATGAACTAATACGGATAAATACTAGTGCGACTGTCCTATAGCCTTACTTTGTCTTTTAAAACCCACTCATATAACCTTCAGTGGCTGTGTACCTAATTCACCCTTGGCCTACATGATTATTTGTAGCACCAGACAGTGCATTATACTGGATTGTGCATATTGGAATGCATGTGTGCACCTACGTATGGTAGGTAACATGGAGGCATGTGGCTTCCATTTTGGAAGCCCAGGGATTAAAGAGGCTTGTGGAGGTGAGGACTGCAAATCTCAGTCAGGAGAGGTTGATTGATGACATTCCCAATGCCTGGGGTAGGGTCACATACACCGGAGGAGAGGGAAGCAGAGCATCCTCTGTGCACATCAAAGGTCTCTTTGATTCCAGGAAAAGTTACTGGCCAGAAGGGCCTGGGCTTATTGTCAGGGAGAAGGTGGGACTGATCAGGTTGGCAGTGTGGACCAGGGAATCTTGATAGACAGGAAGGCTTATGCCTATGAACCTTTACGGGGCATATTTCACTAGAGACTGACAGCCAGGTGTGATCCTCAGTTACTCCCTTGGTCCGTGTTGCGGGTCAATCAGACTGGAGTCACTCCTGCTATGGCAGCCTGTCCCTTTGACAAAGCGCAGTGCAGATGAAAAAGCCCTTCACAGTAGTGGACACCAACAACCTGAATTTCAAAGGTTTAGACACTGAATCATATGTATGTCTGAATTTGGACAATAAAGATGGGAGCCTGAGTCTCTCACTTTGTTCAAGTGCACTGTTTATCAGGAGAAAGATGGTCATCAAGACTTAGGACTGCTGCAACCAAGGCTCGAGAACAAAGGTCTGCCTGTCTCCCAGCTGGGATTGGAGCCTTCAGCTAGGAAGCCAAGAACACTTGCCCTATACCTGAAGCAACAGCCTTCTGTCTGCCTGCCAAGACCAGTGTGCCATGCGAGGAAGAGGAGACAGCCTGGAGGGAGCGAAGCCCATCAAGGATCCTGGCAAGTAGATCCCAGTGAGCAGAGTTTGAGGCACCTGGTAAAGTGCAAACCAGTGTTGCTAGAGCCATCCACTCCCTAGCGAAAGTTGGTAACCCCCATCTGGGATTCTATGAAGTTACGGGCAGTCATATGATGTCTCAGATTTTATTGGGGCAGTGTCTGTGTCCCTCGTATGCCAGGAGGGTGCCACTGATATTGTTGGAGCAGTCGCCCATTGCAACTGAGCCTCTTAAGGTCATTGCCAGTGGCTGTCACCACGTATGCCAGGAGGGGGGCACTGAGACTGGAAGTGTCATTGTGGCATGTGCCCAAATACTTTTCGAAAACTTATAATAAACAGCAGAGGAAGAGGACATGCCACACCCTAAGAATTCTTTTGAAAAGGAAGACCAGAGGAGAGGCACTATATGAACGGAGAAGTTGGACTAGTGTTAGATATACGCAACAGCATTCCACCCGGATAAGGCACATTGTTCAGGAATTGGAATACCCAGGTACTTACCTGCTCTATTGGTGGGAAGTGGGCAAGGGGCAAATGTTTTGGAAAGACAGGCCTATTTTGGGAGGGAAGCAGTAGGACAGGTCGATTTGGTACAGAATCTTGAGAGCCCAGAGTTGCATTACCAGTTTGGGGGGCTTGCTTGAACGTAAAGACATTCTAAGGGCTATTGGCCAACTATACTTGAAGGCAAAATAAAACAGGGGTAAAAATGTCATGCTTTGATCATTTAATGTGAGAGGCCTTAACCATAGCAAGAGAATAGCCACAATGAATAACCTGAAATACTTGAAAGCAGATGTAAATGTTCTGCAAGAAACAGGCTTCTTTCCTGATAAATTTCTTTCATCAGTTGAGACAAAGACAAAGGGTGTGAGGATCCTTTTCAGAGCTTTAGCACATTTCCGGCTCACAAAATTGCCATCAAAGTAAGGTACGTGGACGCTTCTTAATGGCCAACTTAGAGGAGTGCATTTTTAATGTATCCCTCACTCCTTCTGACTATGAATTTTAATCAAGTTAGGCCGCCTTATCTTTTTATGCAGATGTTAAAATTACCCAGCATTTGTTTTTATTTGACTCGTTTTTTATCTGGGGTTATCCAAGGGAGGCGATAGCAGCGTTTACAATGCATGCTTTAGATCGCGTACCATTACATCGCAAGTCGTTACAACAACTTGCTGTAGGGGGCGCGCTGGTGTTGGATTTACAATCCAACACCTTCCCTGCTGTTGCACAAACTGGAGTAGGAATAGTAAATAATACTATTCCTAAGTCCAGCGCGCCCCCTACAGCAAGTCGTTGTAACGACTTGCGATGTAATGTTTCGCATTGTAACAACGGGTTGTAATGGCATGCGATCTAAAGCATGCGTAGTAAAGGTATATATTGAAGGGAGGTGATCACTCGTCTCTGTTCTCCTATTTTACATTTGTGGGTTTCTTATATCTGATTTTAATGCTGTGACCTTTTTAGACTGTCTTTTGACGCTTCACTGTCTCTTGTATTTATTTGGTTGTCATCTACTATGGAGATTTGGCAGTGTTAAGAATTTTTCCTCCTCCTCCTCCATGTGCTCCATGTGCTCCATGTGCTCCAATTCAGGGCCAGCATGGTTTCATAAGACACGATCTAAAAAGTCCTAAGCACCAAACAATTCGATGTTACTGGGGGACTGGAAGGTCTACTCTGGTTCTAGAGGGACAGTTATATCAATCTGAAAATAGCTGTGGGGGAGGGGGATGCACTCCCCTATCTGGTGAGTGCATGGCTTGGTTCAGAGACAGGTGAACTGTCCATCCCAAAGGCATATATTTTTCTTACTTTTAGGCTGCACATAGGTCGCATTCGAATCTGATTGCTCAACCCCTGACAACAATCATAACTGAAGCTGAGCAGGGGGTAATTACACTCTCAGATCATGGCCCAGTACAGTGCCCACTGATATTGTTTGATAAAGGACTTAAGTGACTCTACTTGGTGATTACAGAAAGTCTTAGTTGGAGACAACGGCTACACAAAAGAACCACTACACAAATCAAACAGTTTATAAAATTTAACAATACTGTTCCTTGCCGACAGCGTGGAGCACTTTAACGGCATATCTGAGTAGGTGAAACTAAAGGAAGTCAGAATGGGAAGTAGCCAATCACTGGAAAAGGAGCTGAAAGAGCAGGAAAACCAACACAAAGTTGCATCCCAAAAGATATGGCAGAGTCCTAGCAATATGAGGGCAATTCAAGTTAGGACTTAGTAAGAAGAGTGCATATTAGCCAGGGCGCTACAGTGTATTATGAAGGAGGCAATAAGGTATGAGACTACTAGCAGACAAAATTATATAAAATTAAAATAAGCCCAGATGTTCATAACATCCATTATGGCTAATTAAGCAAAACAGGATGAGTTAGAAGCCTTATATAACATTTTACAGTCACCTCTATCGTAGAGAATCTATGGACTACTTCAGTTTGATGCCTATTATGCCAAGGGTGTTTACTGACATTTCCCAAGTCAATCAGCATAATATGTAATGAATGCTACCAGCAGTGGAAGGGAAGTTTGGTGTGTGGCAGCCCATTTACATTACACACAACTAAGCGCTGCGTGGAAGCAAATGGGCAGATCTCATAGAAAGGTGAAGTAAAATGTACACTGTAATGCACTGTTTCAATGTCTGAATCTTTGAGGGAAAGAGTCAATGTGTTAATACCCTTGTTACATAGATGTTATGTTATAAATTGTCACACCATGTATTCATTGGACCACCACAGTCATTTTTGTAATGTCGAATACGTATTTCATGGTATATATATATTTTTTCTTGCGCATTGCACTACAAACCAGCTTACTAAATGTTATTAGACTGAAAGGATAAGTTACTTACCTGTAATCCTAGTTCTCTTCCAGGGGTATCCTCATCAAAGTCATAAGCACATGAATATTCCCGCCCATGCGCGGGACCCCGGAAACACATTACATATATGTGAAAAACCATATATGTAGCTCTATATATATATACATCCATATATATATAAAAATACACAATGTAGCCTCCCATAAACATGCTGAGCAATGTTGCAAGGAATTCTCTTGCACATAAACATATTCCAATAAAGCAGGGAGAAAGAAACTTTTGAAAACCGCTTTAATACACAGCAGACAACACAATCCTGCAAGGAATAATGAAGAAAACATTGCCAGCACATAGGCTGCATTGTGGAAACAGTGTAGAAAGCTGAAAAGCTAACCCACATAAACACTCAGATAAACTGGCACCATGCCTTTAAAGCAGCCATGACCCCTAGCTTCCCATCATGCCTCAGGGGTGACAGGTCAGTTGTTCTTTGCGGATATCCGCAGACCTTTTTACAAAGATGTATGAATCATGTTCACTTGCCCGGGGAGGCGGGTGGGTTGCTTATGACTTTGATGAGGATACCCCTGGAAGAGAACTAGGATTACAGGTAAGTAACTTATCCTTCTCTTCCAGGGGATCCTCATCAATAGTCATAAGCACATGAATAGAATAGCAAGCCCATCCCCTCATCCTGCGGGCAAGTAAACAGAGTACCATCAAGATACATAAACGCCATAAGGCCTATACAGGCTCCAATAGGTTAGCATTGGAACAGATTCCTCAAGGAGGCCTGGCCCACTTGGGTATCTGCTCTGGAGTCAGAATCTAGACAGTAATGTCTGGTAAACGTATGGACCGATTTCCAAGTTGCCGCCTTGCAAATCTCGGCCATCGGTACATTATGTAAGAATGCAATCGTAGCAGCCTTGCCCCTAGTAGAATGAGCTTTAGGGAGGCAAACAGAGGCTTATTTGCAATTTGGTATGCCAACTTTATACAAGATACTATCCATCTTGAAATGGATCTTTTAGAAGCTGGGAAGCCTGTTCTAACAGAGCCATAGTTTACAAACAATTGATCCGTTTTTCTAATGGATTTTGTTGCATCCAAATAGAATTTGAGAGCCCTCTTGAGGTCTAGCGAATGAAGAGACCTTTCCGCTGGTGTGGATGGACTGGGAAAGAAAGAGGGTAGAGAAATTGTCTGATTAACATGGAACTCTGACACAACCTTAGGTAGGAAGGAAGGGTGAGTTCGCATAACCACCCTATTATGGTGGAAAACCGTATAGGGTTCTTTTAGAACAGAGTGCTTGTATCTCACTCACTCTGCGTGCTGATGTAATTGCTACTAGAAAAGCTACTTTCCAAGAAAGGTGTTGCAATGTAGACTTATGAATGGGTTCAAATGGAGGTCCCATCAATTTAGACAATACCAAATTCAACTCCCAAGGAGGAGAAGGAGGTCGAACAGGGGGATAAACCTTTTCAACCCCTGTAGGAAGTCCTTGACCACCTGAAGCTGAAAGAAAGAAGGCTGGTTAGGTGATTTACGATATGCTGTGATAGCCGCCAAATGCACTTTAATGGAAGAATATTTCAAACCAGATTTGGCCAAATAGAGCAAATACGGCAAGATTACCTCCTCTTGCCCGTTAATTGGACTCCAATCATTACGGATACACCACAAGTAAAACCTTTTCCACTTTAGAGAGTATGAGGATCTTGTGGAAGGTCTCCTTGACTCCCTTAAAATGTCCATGCAGTCCTGAGGGAGGTTCAAATGTCCGTACTGCAGGACTTCAGGAGCCATGCTGTCAAGCTGAGCGAGGGAAGGCTGGGGTGCAGAATTTTCCCTCCCATTTTGGTGAGAAGGTCCGGCCTGTACGGAAGTCTCCGATGCGGGCGAACCGAGAGTTGCAAAAGGTCCGGATACCACCATTGGCGAGGCCAGTCCGGTGCTATGAGTATCATCCTCATTCTGGATCGCAGAAGTTTGGCCACCACCTTCGGAATTAGAGGGAGGGGTGGAAAGGCGTATGCAAACGTCCCTGACCAATCTATCAAAAGAGCATTCCCTCTCGTTCCTGGCCGGTAAAACCTGGATGCGAAGGCGTGGCATTTTCTGTTTTGATCGTCTGCAAAAAGGTCGATGGAAGGATGACCCCATTGATGAAAGATTTCTGCCACCACTTCGTCGTTGAGCACCCAGTCTTCTTGCTCTTGGAAGTGACGACTGAGGAGTCTGCTCGCACGTTCTGCTCTCCCGGCAGATGTATTGCCGTGATCGATAGGTTCCTGGCTAGCAGCCAGTGCCAGATCGCCTGGGATTCGAGAGACAGAGGGCGAGAGCGAGTTCCACCTTGTTTGTTCAAGTAATACATGGTGGTTGTATTGTCCGTTTGCACTAGGATCGATCCGAGCTGAATTGACGGTTGAAAAGCTTTGAGGGCTAAATGAACCGCCCGCAGTTCCAGCATATTGATGTGATATGTCTGTTCTCTGCTGGTCCATCTGCCCTGAGTTTGCAGATGACCCAGATGCGCTCTTCAGCCCTGAAGTGATGCATCCGTCATCAGAGATTGCTCTGGCAGAGGTTGATGAAAAGGGACTCCCACCAGTAGGTTCTGTGGTTGCAGCCACCAGAGAATGGACTTCTTTGCTGCAGGAGAGAGGACAATCCGGTCGTTCCACTGACCCGAGGATTGATCCCATTTGTCCTCGAGATCTTGCTGTAACGGTCTCATCCTCAATCTGGCGTTGGATATGAGAAAAATGCACGAGGCCATCGAACCCAGTAGAGAAGCCACCTGTCTTACTGGCGGCTGATGAGCCGGAAGGATGATGTTGCCTTTGTCTTTCATTGATGACAATCTCTCCTCCGAAGGAAACACGTTTCCGAGGTCGGAGTTGAGGTTGGCGCCCAGATAGTGGAGTGATTGAGTTGGGTGAAGGATCGACTTGTCCAGGTTGACATGCAGGCCTAAGCGCTGAAGGAGATCTAGGCAGGTGCGAAGGTGTTCCTGCACCATTTGAGGAGAGGATCCCTTCAGCAGCCAGTCGTCCAGGTATGGATATACAAACAGGCCTTGGCGATGTAATGCTGCCGCTACTACTGCCATGCATTTGGTGAATACCCTTGGAGCTGATTTTAGGCCGAAGGGTAAGACTTTGAACTGGTAATGTCTTGTTCCCACCGTGAATCGCAAGAACTTGCGATGTCGTGCTGTGATTGGGATGTGAAAATACGCATCTTGTAGATCCACCGAACACATCCAATCGCCTTTCCTTAGATGTGGAAATATTTGGTGGAGCGCCAACATCCGAAACTTTTCCTTTTTGATGGACTTGTTCAGAGAACGTAGATCCAGAATTGGTCTGAACTTGTTCGGTTGATCTTTTTTCTGAACAAGGAAGTATCGTGAGTACACTCCTTTTCCTCGCTGCGCTTGAGGGACCTCTTCTATTGCTCGTTTTTTGAGAAGGGTCGACACTTCCTGACGCAGGAGGTCTATATGTAGATGACGAGATTTCACAGGAGGAATGTCTCTTGGGGAAGTCCAAAAACGTAGTGTGTACCCATTTTCTAGTATATTTAGCACCCACTGATCTTTGGTTATGTTGCGCCACTCTTGAATGTAACTTGAGATACTTCCTCCCACTGGAGTGTGCAACGGAGCTAGAGGAAGCAGAAACTCATTGCTTCCCTGGAGTGTTTGATGCAGAGGAGGACTGCTGTTGATGTCCTCCTCTTCCTCTCGAGGAACGGCGGCCTTGATACTGGGATTTGCCCTGATTGTTTTGTGACCATTGAGGGGTTTGAACCCTCTGTTGGTAGTTTTTCCGATTGTAGGGCCGGTATCTCTTCCTAAATTCCTATTTCTTCTCTAGGCCCACCGCCTTTAAGGTGTCCAACTCGGCCTTCATCCTCGCCATTTCTTCGTCTGTGTGAGCACCAAACAGTGAAGTGCCAGAAAAAGGGAGATTCAGGATGCGTTGTTGTGCTTCTGGTTTTAACGCTGTGAGGCGCAGCCAGGAAGATAGTCGTGCACATATGCCATGTGCATACGAGTGAGCCGCCAGGGACGCACCATCTGCTGCAGTGCTGATCACCTGGTTAGCCACCAGAGCGCCTTCGTGAAGGATTTCAGAAAAGTCCTGCTGATCCTCCTTTGGGAGCTTGTCCTTGAAGCGCTCCAGTGAGTCCCATAGTGATCTGTCATAACAACCCAGCAGAGCCGCAGCGTTGGACACGCAGAGAAGACACTGCAGAGCCACAAGCCTTCCGTCCCCAAGAGTCTTGTGCTCTACTCTCTTTATCCGGAGGAGCGGAGGAGGAAGATGCAACCGCATGCGTCTTTTTCGCTGCTGCAATTATAACAGAGTCCGGAGGTGGATCCGATCTAAGGAAAAGAGGATCCGATGCAGCCGACTTATATTTTTTAAGAATCCGAGCTGGGGTTGCTTTAGCCGATGCTGGAGCAAGGAAGAGATCCATTACCGGCTCGATGATGCCAGGGACCAAAGGAAGTAATGGTCTAGTCGCAGACCTTTGGTGGAGAGTCTCAAAAATGATGGACTTGGTTGTCTGAGGAGCTGACATGGTGATGCCCAGTTTCTGAGCCCCTCTGGTGAGAACATCATGAAACGTGTTCACATCATCAATAGGCGACACTCGAGGGAGGACTATCCGTCAGGGTAGGTGAGTAATCCCTTTTGGATGAATGTGTCGAAGAGGAAGACCAAGATGGTGTACGCCGCCTCTTGCGATGTCCCTGAGACGACCTGCGTTCAGGGAATCTGCCTCGGTGTTCCCTGGCCCGAGTGGTTGTCCACTTCCTGCACAAGACGCTGTAATGGTGATCTGTGCTGCGGACTGGAGTAGGTCGTAGGTCGTTGAGCGTGACCTGTTGACCCCGTCTGCCAATGATGGAGTGGTTGAAGCCATCTGGGAGAAAGATGGATGGAAGGAGATCGCTGTCTCCTTGGAGAACCTCCTGGCGGTGCTTTCGTAGGCTCCTGCGAATGAACAGAAGCACTGCGTGATGACGCAACCGTCTGGGGTGAGCTCCGGATGGAGTGAGAGGACTCTGCAGCTTCTGGAGCGTGATCGGCGTCTGGATGAGCGATGTGACGTCGATGGGGTGTGTCTCGACGTCGACCTGCCCTGTGTCACCATCACTGGTGAATTTCTGTTCGACGTCTACCTCTCAGTGTGTCTGGATCCCATAGACCTCGCCTTCGACGTTGAGCGTGGAGACCTCAACGATGAGCGGGTAGACGGAGAAAACCTTCTCGACGTCGATCTTTCTCTCGACGCTGATCTTCTCGCCGTCGACGGAGACCGCCGTCTCGACGTCGATCTTCTCGCCGTCGACGGAGACCGCCGTCTCGACGTCGATCTTCTCGCCGTCGACGGAGACCGCCGTCTCGACGTCGAACGACGTCTGGTATATTTTACCCTTGGTCTTGACGTCGAATACCTCGCCGTCGGAGAGGATCTTGCCTTCGACGTCGAACGCCGCCTGGGCGACGGCGGAGGCGATGAGTGTCTAGCCTCAGGTGACGAGGTGTGTCTCGACGTCGACTGTCGTCTGGGTGACGTCGACTGAGATGCTTGCTTCGACGCCGAACGCTGGAGGTCCTGAGACGGCGGAGCCTGTCTCGACGTCGAACGCCGCATCGACAGCGACGACGGAGATCTGTGTCTCGACGCTGGACGAGCCCGCACCAACGGAGAGCGACTCCTCGACGCCGATCGTCGCCCGGTTGACGACGGCGGAGGATTCGACGTACCTGCGTTCTTCGACGACGACCGGTGTTCTCTCGACGGCGAGCCCGCCGTCGATGGTCTTCTCGTCGACGTTTTTGCTGCCGATGAAGGGATTTGAGGCGCCGAGCCCGACGCCGATGGAGAGCATACTGGAATCTTACTTGTAGATAAGCTCTCTTTCCTCTTCTTCATCGGAGGCTTGTCTCTAGAAGGTGATTTTCTCTTCTCAGCCAATCCATGGAGACGAATCCTTTCTCTGTCCTTTAGAGTTCTGTTGGACAGCAGCTTGCAATGCTGGCAGGATTTAGGATTATGCTCAGAAGGAAGGCATAGAATACAGACAGGATGGAAGTCTGATTTGGCCTTCTTCTTGCCACAGGAAGGGCAAGAGTCAAAAAGAGAGGGCATTCTGTTGTAAAACAATGCTCAATTCTCTAAAATAAACAGTAGAGAAATACTTTAACACCAAAAAGATGTCGAAGTAAGAGGTTTTATCAAAAATTGAAGAATTTTCTGACAGAAAATCAGAAAAAAGCAGGAGAGCTGAAGTAACCAGGGTCCTGACAGAAGGAGCCGGAAAGAACAACTGACCTAACTGTCACCCCTGAGGCATGATGGGAAGCTAGGGGTCATGGCTGCCTTAAAGGCACAGTGCCAGTTTATCTGAGTGTTTATGTGGGTTAGCTTTTCAGCTTTCTACACTAATGTTTCCACAATGCAGCCTATGTGCTGGCAATGTTTTCTTCATTATTCCTTGCAGGATTGTGTTGTCTGCTGTGTATTAAAGCAGTTTTCAAAAGTTTCTTTCTCCCTGCTTTATTGGAATATGTTTAAGTGCAAGAGAATTCCTTGCAACATTGCTCAGCATATTTATGGGAGGCTACATTGTGTATTTTTATATATATATGGATATATAGAGCTACATAAATGGTTTTTCACATATATGTAATGTGTTTCCGGGGTCCCGAGCATGGGCGGGAATATTCATGTGCTTATGACTATTGATGAGGATCCCCTGGAAGAGAACTGTATTGTGATACAGCTGTGTAACCTGCAGTGAGTTATAATTATGAAAACTCAATAAACAAATTTAAACAAAAAAAAATGCCAAGGGTGTTTAACACCATAAAAAAAAAAACGTATAAGCGGATATTAGCCTGGGGATGATGCATGAGTAGGTAAGACTAAGAAGCGAACCTTGGGGTAAACCACAACAGATTGGCCCAGACTGAAAAGAGGATCTGCTTGGTAATGGTCCGATAGAAAATACATAAGCCACGCTTCAAAATCCAGCAATCGGGTGACATGGGGGAAGAGAGCCACGCACAGCGGGTCCGACGGACTCCATTCCCCAGGCTCCCCCGCTCCATCTCAGCACTGCCTGTAGCACCCGGAGGCGCTTAAAAGCAACGCCGAGGCTCCCGCAGCGAGGGACGCGCGCGGGCCAAGCCCGGGCCCGTCCGCACCCGTCAGCAACCGGAGGAGGCCGGGCTGGGCCAATTCTCTGGGCTGTGTCAGCACTAAGTTTGAAAGTCATTTTTAAGGAGACTGAGGCGTTGGATGGACTATAACAAATATTTCAAGGTACTGCTAATCATCTTTTAAATTAGACCACCCAAGTTTCTTATAGCGCCTTCATATAGAGAGACAGGGGGCCTTAGTGGTCTAGCGTCTATAATGGGTAAAAGGAAAATACCTGCTGCACAGGGGGGTACGCCGGGGGTTTGCATGGCGGGCAAAATTGATTCATTTTTGACTAAAGCTGCCTACGCAATTACTCATGATAGCCCTGACTGAGCGAAGGCTATCCATAGAGGCTGGAAAATGTCTTCAATCTCACGCTATAAGGGAGGAGGGAGAACAAGGAAACTTTACAGCTGTTATGGCCCACTCGGAATATCCAGCAGCTCCAGCAGCCTTTGCACCCCCAAGTCAAATATCTACCCCTGACGAACTTAACAGGTCTTCTAATATCCCAGTTGATAAAACTGACGAGGGAAATGAAGCGGTCCCAGACTTACCACCACCGCCCAAGAGAAAACGACCTGCCCATAATAAATCTCCAAGGAAATCGCTTCGGCTACAAACTCTGACACAACCATCTCCAGATCAGGTTTTGAACAATGAGCAATTATTAGATTCTCTATTTATAAAACTTGAGTTAATGACAAAAACACTGTTGGCGCCAATAATACAAAAATAGAAAATGTCGAGGAATTATTTCACAGTTTGTCTATTAACTGTAATAAATGTGCCACGACTTTTGTGCAAAAACCTATGGGGACAGGGGCAGAAATTCCATTTCGAAGTAAGAACCAATCCCAACCCGACCTACCGGGCCAATGCTTAAATATTGTAGGATCTAATGATACAGTTAGTAGACTTAGCCAGTCAATAACATCTGAGGTGACAAGACGGGTAGTCAAGAGCCCTGAAGTAGTCCAGGATAGAAGATCCCTGAACCCTGAGAGGGCACTTTCATCTATACGTAATCAGCCTAACCATGGCACTTTTAAAGTTGCGAACCAAAGTACCCTTGACTTGCCCCCTG
The DNA here is from genome assembly GCA_963921515.1 of Calotriton arnoldi. Taxonomy (NCBI): domain Eukaryota; kingdom Metazoa; phylum Chordata; class Amphibia; order Caudata; family Salamandridae; genus Calotriton; species Calotriton arnoldi. The sequence continues at coordinate 1,822,930 of CAWUFW010000964.1, forward strand.
CTTCTGCCTCGTTAGTAGCAGTTTTATTGGAGGTCCCACTTCTCTCACAAGATACTAGGGAAACCACTCAGGACCTAATGTATAAAGTGACCCATTGGTGTTCTAAAAATGTAATAAACGGCCAGAACATATCATCTGACATTATTATGGCCAGAAGAGTGGGGTGGATAGGCTACCAAACAAAAAAGCTTGGCGTAGGAGACTGTATAGTTGTTAACTTTAAGGACCCAGATAAAACCGAAATGTTAACACGCTGTGCATACCAGAGCAGTTCAAATTCTCAAATCAGGGTAGTCTCATTACAATATTTTTACCCCCCAAGCCAGCGCAGATGCCCTATGCAATGGCAATGGCAAACAGTTCGGAAATCAGGTAGTCCTGTTAAAACTAATATAGAAAATAATTTACTATTGAGTAACAGATTCCAACCCTTAGTAAGTCTCCAAAATTTGGACGAAAATGACTGACTAGAGTTAGAAGATAAAACTTGTCAGGGTATACCCCCAAGTAATATGACCCCAATTGCACAAATTCTACCAGTTCTGGATCCTGTTGAAATATCTATAAAAATTCCAGAATCTTCCCCCACCCTAATTCCCACTGTGGCTAAATATGAAAAGGTCCTCTCATGGAACATAGCGGGATTAAGGTCTAAAAGAGGAAACCTAATCTGGGAAAATTTTCTTTCAATGCATCATATTATTGCCCTCCAGGAAACTTGGGAAGCAAATGATTGTTTTTATTTAGATGGTTTTATTTCGTTTCATAAATGTGCAACTTCATCGAACATGGGTAGAGCTAGAGGTGGTTTGCTGCTAATGTTCTCACTAAAGCTTTCTTGTAAAACACGTTTGGTTGACTGCAAATCTGAGAACGTTTTGGCTGTAGAACTGTCTTTTAAGAATCGTGCCACTGTGTTAGTGATAAACTTTTATAATTCTTTCTCTAGAGGGCATGAGTTGGAACATCTACAAGTTTTAAAGGAGTTCCTGGAATGTTATGAAGAGACCAAACAAGTTTATTATGATGTAATAATTTTAGGGGATTTTAATATTCATCAATGTTATTTAAATTGTGTTATAAGCCAGGACCAGGGGAAATTTTCTTTTCACAAAACCACTTTGAGCACACACCCTCAGGTATTTTGTTTGAATTTATTCTTTCGAACCAAAATTTATGCTGCCTTCAACAAATGGACAATGTAGCTCCAGTACCCACTTATGTAGTAAATGGAAAAGCTAGCATTATTGACTACATTTTATTGTCTGCTCCGTTAATCTCGTGTACTGAGGACTTATTGGTTACTTGGCTAGGTTTTAGCGACAATAATCCACTTACTGTTGCCATATTATTCTCTGCAATCGAAACCGGAGATCTGGCCAGTTGTCTGACAAACACAAATATTAGCACTAAAGATCAGAGACGCAGGCTAAAGTGGGAAACAATAGTCCCAGACAACTTTTTTAATAACTTGTATACAGTTTGTGCCCTTGAAATCGAGTCCTGTTTAGATCCCGTTATACAGGACAGTTCTACTTTAATAGCCTTCGGGAAATTAACAACACAAATTCAATCTGACCTCACAATTTTTGGTGGGACCAGACGCCAGAAGGCAGTAAGATGGTTCAATGGAGCATGCTCAACAACCCATAGAAAGCTTATACAGGCACTAAAAAATACCCCTAGGGATAAAACCGAAATTAGGGAGAAAAGAAAGGCCTATAAGACAGCAGTTTGCCACAGGGAAAAGGAGCTAAGGGAACAAGCATGGGTAGCCCTACAACAGGCCAGCATACTGAAAGATAGCTCGAACTTCTGGTCGGTAGTCAATAGTCCCTTTCTTTCTGAAACCCCTAACACTAACACTGACTGTCTAATTGCAGCAGACAAATGGGTATCGCATTGTGGAAAGATCTTTAGTGATGTAAATTTGGGAGAAGCTAAGGAATATAGGGAAGGGGACCAAACCAGCACATTACTCCACTTTAGTGTAGAGGAGGTCTACGAAGCAATTGTGTCTACATCTGGTGGGAAGGCCCCAGGCCCAGATGGGGTACCGGCCGATCTATACAAAGCAGACCCTAATGTATGGGCTAGCATTTTGACAAATGTTTTTAATGCCGCACGTTCACACGGACAACCAACATCTTGGGGGAAGGCAGTCATTGTTCCAATATTTAAAAAGGGCGCAAGGGATGAACCTATATATGTTATAGGCCGATCTCACTTTTAGATTCTGCAGCTAAAATTATGGGAAAAACTGTACTCAATCGATTAACGAAATGGGTAGATGATCGAAATGTTATTTCCAACCTGCAATATGGTTTTAGGCCAGGCAAAGGGACCTTGGACCAATGCTTAAATTTACACCTAGCGGTAGGGAAGTATACCATCGCTAAAAAGGGTATAATACATCTAGCATTTATGGACCTGACAAGCCTTCGACTGTGTTAACAGATCAAAATTATGGTCCATCTTAAGTGATATGGGTTTTGAACCAGAGCTCGTAGATTTTTTACATGCTATCCATGAGAATAACACAGCGGCCGTCAGATATAATAGTAACGGGGATCTGACAACCGCCTGGGATGTCAAAAGAGGGGTACGCCAAGGTTGCATCCTGGCCCCCCTCTTATTTACACTATATATAAATAATTTGGGAGATTCTTTAATAGTAAGTTGCAAAGACATCCCGATATTTGGTGATAAGATGATCCCCGCACTTTTATATGCGGACGACACAGTCATACTAGCTAGAACAGCGGTGGGTCTCCAATCACTTTTAGATGCTTTTATCGTTTTTATGGACTCCCTAGATCTTTCGACAAATTTTAAGAAATCGCATACGATGTCTATTGGCCCTGGCAAGTCTCAAAAAAAGTTTACATTTTACTGCAAAGGGACAGAACTAACGAAGGTTCCAACTTTCCCTTATCTGGGGGTACTTTTCGATGAGCGTGCTTCATGGTGTCCACAACTTTCACAAAAAAAGAACACTCTTGCCTGAGCTACAGGGGCAACACTAAATTTTGCAAAAAGATTGGGGTCAAAACCCATTCCGGCCCTGCTGAAGATATATAAGGAAAAATGCATCCCCATGGCAACCTACGGTAGTGACCTCTGGGGATACAAAGAAGGAAAGGATATTCAGCTCGAGGAAGACAAGTTCCTACGTAAGATTCTGGCAGTTCCGCAATCCACCCCTGCATATACAATACATGAAGAACTAGGGGTGGGTTATATATCAGATTATATCGCAGTGGCTCCATTAATGCGCTGGCTTAGAGTTTGGGCAAGTCCCATTACAAATTTAAACCAAACAATAATAACTGATTGTGTAGCGCTAGATAGAGCTGAACATATCCCCTGGTTAAAGTATTTAAGGGAACTGACAAGCTGGCTAGGTTGCCCTGATTTATTTATAAGCCCCAAACCCATGGACAAAATTAAAATTAGAAATATTAAATATCAGTTTTTGATAAAGCGCCAGGGATTAAGGGAAGAAAAGGAGTTGCTAAAACCGATGGTAAGACGCCATGCTTCTTTATTGATGCAAAACCAAGTCCAACCTTATCTATTAATTGTTGGTAACCCCTTCCATCGTTTTGTTTTAATAAGATTTCGTTTGCAAATGGCTCCCTGGTTTCTGTCAGTTCCTCAGGGCTTTTTAAACCTGGCACCTTAGAACCCTGTCCTTGTGATAATTTCTCTGAACAGGATACCCTTCATTTTATTTTTTTCTGTGACTATTATGTTTCTTTACGCAAGAAATTTATATTACCACTACTCAGAGATTGTCACTTTGTACAAGCTAGGCCAGCCCTATTATATCTCCAGATGTTAGCTTCCCCCATGGTCTGTTTTGGGGTTGCAAGTTTTCTAACGGGAGCCATTAGGCACAGGAAAAATGTGGTCTTTTAAATTGTTATACCTTTTATATGTTTTTATTCAGAGGCCCACTAAAAAAAGAGGATTATTTTACCTGATTGAGTCCGCTTCATTGCACTTTGCACTTTATAGAAAGCTCGGTACTGTAAATTTAGCTGGTCTTGGTCCCCTGACTGACAATAGGAATGTTACAAATGCGGAATATTTTATTTTGACCTTGTTCCTTTTTGCACTTTGCACTTTATAAAATGTTCTTGTACTGTATGTATCCTAGGGCTAGATTTTCTGGTCATTTACAGGAATAACACAAGGAGCCTATTTGTACTTAATATTGTTTGCCTATTTGCACTATGTATTTTATAAATTGTTATTGTTGTGTATGTATTTTAAGCCTTGGTTACCTGGCTGATATTTACATTTTTTTGAGCTTTTACAAATGTTTTAATGAAATGTATGGTTGCATGACATGTTTTCTTTTAGGACATTAAGTTGTCGAATAAAGCATTCTTGACTGACTGACATAAGCCACACTAAAATGTGGTCTCCCAAAGCAGATCTGGATAAACGGGAGAAAAGCATTTTGAGGGAGACCGTACCAAACACTACCGATAAATTAAGTAGTATTAAGATAACAGCATTTCTGGATTAGAGGCAAATTCAGATCTTTTCTAAGATGCTTGGTAAACACAGATTGCTCTGAAAGCCTTTCTGAACCCAGACTGATGAATATCCAAGAGATTCCCCCTCTTCCAGGCATGCAGATAGAAGAAAGTTCACATAGGTTTCAAGATTTTTTACAAAGCCTGACAAAATAAATTTAGGCCTGTAGTTAGTGAAATCCCATAGGCCCGCTCTGTTTGTTCCACTCAATAAGGACAACGCACTTTTTCTGCTCAAGGCAGCTGTCCTGTGGCTAAGGAAAGATTGACTACTTTGGTGATCACTGGTGCTATTATACCTACACATTTGCTGGACACAGTGGCTACGAGGCAATGGATTTTAACTTAGAAGAAACATTTGCAACATACGGTGGAGGGTGAATTATTTAAGAACCGGCTTAGATTAGAGGAGTCTTCAGAGACTAGTTTACTCTCATTAGGACAATCTGAAAGAGAGGTTAAGTAAGGTGTGTTGAAGCTTGGTGATTTTGTCCTGAAAATATGCAGTCAAATTCTCAAACGTTGCATGGAGGGGCAGCAGGTGTGTGTGAAACTGACCAGAGAGCCAAGATCCTATAAAGTTTCAAAACTGCTTTGGGTCGGTTACTCGCAGTTTTGATTTTATTGCACAGGTTTTCGCTGTAACCAGACAGATTTTTCTTTGTCAGACAGAGAGGAGTGTAATCTTCACTTCTGTTCAAGTTGCTTGCACTTCTGATTTTCAGTTCTTAAAGCTAATGTGGACCAGGGATACATTGGAGAGGCCCGCCATTGTTTGACGACATACCTTCAAATGAATGGAGGAACCAGATGCAGAACTAATCCACTGTTCAAACAGCCGTGCTGTCATGAACGTTCTCTGTAATGCAAGGAGGGACTGCCTTCAAGGTGTGCGCTACCTCCTCCACAGAGACTTTGGCCCATTTTCTTTTAGTGGATCTAAAACTCGGAGATTTAGTATGCAAGAAATTTTAACTGGCACACACAGAAAACAAGACTACAGAATGGTCGGACAATCCTAATGGCAGGCACAAGCAGTTGATGAACTTGTTCGGCGAGAAGACCAAGTCTAGTATATTTCTACATGGGTGGCATCTACCACATTTTGTGTAAATTCGACGTTTAACATACCTTAAAGGGGTTTCAACTTCTAACAGGAAATCAATGTGAATATTAACATCTCTAAGTGCCACTAGGGAACTCCTCTTTATGACACATACATGCCAACATTTTAGAAGAGGACAGATGGAGATTTAAAAACAAAAAAAGGTCAGGAGAATGTATTGCCCCCTCCCCCATTTGACCTCTGTTGAAGACGAGGCCTGAATCAGGTCTACTGGCACATAGGATGATGTATGATGACAAGACTTGGGATGAAATCTATAAAGGCAGGACAGAAACTGAGATTGTATCCCTGAGGCCTATAAATTAGCAGGACTTTAAGCATTACCTTTGGAGAAGCTCAAAGAGTTAAGTATATTAAAAAAAAAAAAGAAAAGAAATTCAGCAGACAGGAAAGAAGTCGCCTTTAGAAGGTAACGGTTAGTACGTGTCTAAAGATAATTGCCAGTTTGTCACCTGTTTTATGAAGCAGGTCACAGCAAAAGATGCGATAACCAGATGGGAGTGTGGCTTCAATCTCCTGGTGAAGTGTTCCAGAAGCCAGGATTCCATTATGAAGACTACATCTAACTGATGCTCGTCAATAAAACTGTGCGTTTCTGACCAGGCGTTGGAAGTCCAGCAGTTCAACACTCAGGATAGCTTGAGTTAATATTGTTCCCATGTTCTACAGAGGTGAAAACAGTGATGGGGTAAGGGGCCAAGGGAGATGGCACTGCATGGTGGAATAGTAAATCAGGAGCCGACAGAACAAGGCGTGAATGTGGATTGAGAGCCAGAAATTGGAATCTAGACAGAAAAAGTGCAGCTGCTGCTGAGAAACAGTAGTTGTCACCAGTCGGGTTTAGTGTGCCCCGTGATATAGGGTGGGCGTGCCCTGAAGCTATGTCCACAGAAATAAATGCAAACCGTGGAAGGGCAACTAAAATGGCAAACTGGGCCGCAGCTGTGCAAGTCATTAACAGAGACTCCTTTCCTTGGTGAGACTACTCGAAACTGATAACCAGAAGGAACGTAATCGTGATAAAACTAAAATAGAGAAAGTGGTAGGGCTAGCCACCCTATAACTACAAGAAAAGTAAATGCTTTAAAAAATAATTCTGTTAGCAGTAAACAGAAGCACCAGATAGCAGCCAGAATGAATCACCCTTTCACTGGCGGGGAGGTCTGCGCCATCGATCGGATTAAGTAGTCTGTGAGCTAGGGCGGGTGTGGTTTAGGCCTGTAGCTATGTGGATAGAAAAAAAATACAAACCACGTGAGGGCAACTAAAATACAAACGGCCACGAGCAGGGAACTCCCTCGTTGACGTGTTTACTCCAAAATCCAAACCAGAAATAAACGTGAGAAAACGAAACCAATTAAAAAAGCGTATTTTAATCATAATGAAAAATTAAAATAACTAATTAAAATAAGGAAAGAGGTTGAGTCAGGCACCCCTTAACTTCAAAGAGTAAAATCTACCAAATATACTGTGGTTTTATAAAGCTGCGCACCTCCGATGCTTATTGGAGTGGTCTAAAGCAGAGCTGGAGAGACACGGATACTTCACCACAGTGAGCTGGGTTACAAGAATGTTCTAGATATTTCCAGGTACACCACTGGGTCCTTAAGCCAGACATAAAACCTGCTCTGCTACACGAACTTTAACTCCCTGTGAAAAATCCTTCTGAAAAAGTTTCATACAAAAATGTATCTAATTTACAGGAACTATAAATTGCTCAAGGAAAAGGGCACAAAAAGCAAGCAGTACTACAAGCTAAGTGGGAGGAAGAAATGGGCGGGAATGTCACAGGTGACCAATGGAATATAATAATGAGGGCCGAAAAAAAGATATTTAATGTGCTCAAGGCCTGGAGTCTTGCATCAAAATTCTTTACAGGAGACATCTCACACCCACTCACTCACTTACATGCAATAGATAAAACTACGTCAAATAGATGCTGGAGGGGCTGTGCAAAGAAAGGGGAGGTAACATCTTGTGAGCCTATGAGAAGCTCAGACTTCTGGAGCGACTGCAGATTCCTCACCTGTGATCCCACACAGTACCTGGTGCACACATGAGTTTCTTACTCCCTTTCCATGCCCTCGGATGCAGAGCACGAGCAACTGCGGTACCAGTGTGCTGAATACTTTGGTTAAGCCACAGAATGGGGATGTGGCAGCCCAGTAAGGAACCTGTGGTTAGCTGAAGTATCTGCCCGAAAGAGCGTTAGTGAAGGTAAGTAACTCATTATTCTGATTGATGTTATGTTATGTTATTTTATAACGCGCGCAGATACTCCGCGGAGTGTCCCGGAGCGACCCGTAAGGGGTAGGATGAGTTGAGCTACACAAAGAGGAATGTTTTCAGATTTTTCTTGAAAGCAGTGGGGTCTTGAGTGTTGCGTAAAGCAAAAGGCAATGCATTCCAGGCCAGGGCAGCTTTCAGGGTAAGGGAGCAGCCACCCAACCTTTGTCGTTTGAAGCGGGGAACCTGGGCTAGGAGTTGAGACGAGGAGCGCAGTTGTCTCGTAGGAGCATAAAAAGATAACCGCTTTTGTAGGTATGTAGGGCCTAAGCCAGGGGTTCCCAATCTGTGCGTCGCGGCTCCCTGGTGCGCCCTACAAACTAGCCAGGGGCGCCGCGCTTCAAAGGTTTCATATTTTAGAATTCAAGTCATTAAATTGCCGGTAACATCTTAGAAATGTGAGCTATTTAGGAAAAGCATAAAACCTCTTTGTCCACCAGATGGCAGCAGAGCATTCTGTATTGTGAGTGCAGAACTGAATGTTACTAATGGAGATGGGTTACTCGTATTTCCTGCTTAAGATGCCAGCAATCAAGAGCTTCTGCGTGGCAAGAGGTCCCTGGTGGCCAACCCACAACCTGAGTGACAGTGGTCATGGTAGCAGGCTGCAATAGAACACAGGAAGGTAAAGGGATTTGTAATGCAGCTACCCTAGAACATACAGGGCCCATTTTAAATGTGTGTAGCTGGAGCCCAACTATCAATGCACTGGATAGAAGCAGCACCCTCCAGGCTCATACAGTGCCCAAAATACATTTGGAAGAGGAGGCAAAAAGTTTGGTCGTTTTTCTTAAAGGATTAGGCCGGAATTAATCCAGAATGAGGAAAACTGCTGTTTTAAAATGAAAAAGAGAAAGAAGAAACACTACCTCCCCCAACATGGAGCGAGTTTGCCTTGCTTCTGGAGAGCTGGAGTCTGGTGGTTCTGAGTGTCAGTAAAGGGAATCAACCGAGAGAGGCTGGAGGATAGTAACCACTGGTTAGCTTGACCAAAGTCTGCTCTGAGACGCCCCATATGCCCTTATTCCACCGCACCTGCTGCACCTGCATTTCCCCGACAAGCAGCGCTGAGCCCATCAGGGCCTGCGTACCTCCTCACCACCCAGTCCAACAGTTTTCCTATGATGAGGGGCCAGAGAGCGATTCATACCCACCTATGAACCTTTGTTCAATGACAAGCTGCAATAAACCTCAGTTTGTCCCTCATACCAGTGTAGCACTTTCGACCTCTACATTGGCAGTTCTGACAGTGCCAGTGTCAGTTGCTTCTGCCGACTCTGCAGCACTGCAGAACACATATGCTCATCAGGAGCACACACCCTGAGCTAAAACAAAACTGAGACAGGAAGAAAGCACAACCGACCCCCAGCATGGTGCTCGAGCAGCGCAGTTCCACCAATGCTGCCCAACAAGAAGTGTATATTCCATCTGCAGAACCAAGTTAGATATAGCCTTGCAAAACTGTGCCCTGACTTTGCGCTTTAACTACAAAGATAAACTTACCATTAAAGCTGTATTTCTGTCATAGATGGTCAGACAGCCCACAGCATAGTTTTAGCTCTTATAAATATAAAAGAATTGACATTTATTGTGTGTGATAAATGTCCCAACTGAACTAGGCGTTCCATCCCATTCTACACTACAGGAGTACCCCATGACTGTTCGGCATGTCATGGGGTACATGACCCAACTTTATCCCAATTATTTTCATGGAGAAAAGTGTAAGTACTCCCGCGACTTGGCTTACATCCATCCACCTGCAAAAAAATGTCACATAATAGGGAGCCGCGGCCAACGGCCAATAAGCCAAGGGAGCCATGGGTTGAAAAAGTTTGGGAACCACTGGCCTAAGCCATAAAGGGCGCGATGAGCAATGACTAGGGATTTCAATTTGACCCGTTCTGCCACGGGAAGCCAGTGAAGTGAGTGCAGATGTCTCACGCTGCTTCTAGTAGGGATGTTGAGAAGAAGCTTGGCTGCAGCATTTTGGACCACCTGTAAGTTATTAAGCAGATAGCCAGGGATGCAAACATACAGAGCGTTAGCATAGTCTAACCGGGATAAGATAAGGGCACAGGTGACCGTTTCTTTAGCAGCCCTTGGAAGAAGAGGAAGACATTTCTTAAGGGTTTTAAGTAGCCCAAAGCAACTACCGGTAAGCTTCTTGACCTGAGTGGAAAACAAAAGGTTCTCCTCAAACCAAACCCCCAGATTCTTCGCGGGTTTCCCTGTTGAGGATGGCATGGCGAACTCAGATGGCCAGAGCGTTGCTCTGAAGTTAGGGGGGAATTTTCCGTAGAGGAGTATTTCAGACTTCTCTTCGTTACACTTAAGTTGAGCAGCGGCTAGCCAATTAAATACTGAGGTCAAACAATTTTTTGCGGAGGAGATGGAGTCCTCGTTTTTGCCCCATGTAAATAGGAGCTGGGTGTCATCAGCGTAAGCAATAATTTTTGCCCCCAGGTCCTCAGCTAATTGGACCAATGGGGTAACGTAGATGTTAAAAAGAAGGGGGCTAAGAGAAGACCCCTGTGGGACACCTGTGGCCACTATCTGAGGGGATGAAGAGGACAGCAGGAGCCAGAACTGTTGCATCCGCCCCTCCAGAAAGGATTTAAGCCAACCCCAAGCGGTGACAGACACCAATCCCAGCAAGTCGGGTGAGCAACAGTGAGTGTGGAACCGTGTCAAACGCCGCCGAGAGGTCAAGCAGAATCAGTGTTGCCCTCCCGCCGGTGTCCAGACACTCCCGGATGGCCTCCGAGATTTCCACCAGGGCTGACTCGGTGCTATAAGAAGCCCTAAACCCTGACTGGGCCGCTTGTAGGAGGCCCGAGCTTTCGATTAACTCCGAGTTGTGTAGTCACCACCTTTTCGCACACCTTTGCCACTCTGAGCAAAAGGGAGATGGGACGGTAATTCCCTGAGCTAAGAGGATCTAGAGATGGCTTTTTTAGTAAAGGAAGAATCTTGGCCTGCTTCCAGACTTCCGGGACGCGGGCCTCCTGAAGGGACATATTAATGATGCTATTGATTTCAAAGTTGATAGTCTCAGCAGCATCTGCCAGCAGTCTGGCTGCGCAGGTGTCCGATGGAGAGCCTGATTTCAGGCCCTTAAGAATCTTAAGTGAGCTAGACAGGTCGATGGGAGTAAAAGCAGTCAGGGAGTGAATAGGATTGACATGTGGAGTCACCGGAGGCAGGGACCCAGCTGTAGCCCTGCTACAGGAGGTAAAAGACGCCTGAATAGTGCAAATGTTGTCCATGAAAAAACTGGAGAGACTATCGCACCAAGCGTCTGAGGATGGGGGGAGTACTTGATTGGGCTGTGGGAGTCATGAAGCTCTGGACGATGGAGAAAATTTCCTTGGTATTGTTCTTGGCAAGGTCAATGCGGGCCGAGTAGTAGAAGCTTTTAGCCTAGGCTATAGCAGAGTAATACGTTTTTTGTTTTAACCTGAGCATATGCTTAGCCAAAGGACAGAAATCTCTGCGCCGCAACTTCCGCTCTAATTTCTTGCACTCCTGTTTTAGCACTTTCAGGTCGGGCGTGAACCATGGTTTCGATGGCGACTCCCCGGAAAGCCAAAGGGGGGAGGCAGAGGATAACGAATCCATTGTGTTTGAGACCCAGCTCGTGAAGCCGGCAAGCCCTCCCTCAAGATCTTTCGCAAGAACGGGCCTGGGAGCCGCCAAGGCCTGGCTAAACACAGTCGGATCAATTTTGCCAAACGCCGGTTTGCGGTTACATCGTAGTGGTGAGTCGGCGTTAGCTGCCACTCAAGAAAAATAGGTCAAGAAGTGGTCAGACCAGGGTACCGGGAGGGGATCATTCACCAAGATGGAAAAATTAGAGCAAATTGGATCAAGAATATGACCCCCTTGGTGTGTTGGGAGACTAATCCATTGAGAAAGCTGGGCAAGGTGTAGCATATCAAGAAGATCATGTGTGTCCCTAGTATCTGTCTGATCAAGGTGGATGTTTAAGACACCGAGGACAATATAGTGGGAGAAGCGAAGAGCCCGGGGAACAATAACATCACCCAACGTTTTGAGGAAGGCCCCAGCTGGTCCAGGAGGCCTATAGATCAGGGAGCCTCCCAGAGTAAAATGAGCCGAGAAGCGAATGCTGAAGTCTAAGACTTCGCATTCCCCCCATGAACTAACCTCACCCCAGTGGAGGACCCACTTATCCTTGTATATAATGGCCACCTCCCTCCCCCCCCCCCTTCCCTCTAGGCGATCAGCTCTAGAGATCCTATAGCCATCAGGAATGGCCATCGTGACAATTGGATTAGAGGAATCATCAAGCCATGTCTCAGTAATAACCAGGAGATCAACTGGTTTATCCACCAGGAGGTCAAAAAGATCCTGGTGGTGTTTGAGTGAGCGCACGTTGATCATGGCAGCATGAATTGGAGGCCCCCGTGTGTACATACTAGATGAAACACTGGATTGGGCTGAGTTTGCCAGGCCCCATCCCAGCCTAAAATCACGAGTTGAGCAAATGGAATCGTGACACATAAGCACATCCCAGCTACTACCATGGGGGCATGGTTGTGGGCGAAGTGCCTGCAATTGTTCGCTGGAGTAGTGCAACCTACCCTCTAATAATTCTAACTGTAGATTCCTCACCTTGGAATGGATACTAAAGCAGCACCTCCACGGGCTGAGGGTTTTTGGAGTGGACTCAGACCAAAACGTCCTGCAAGATCCAGCAGGTGAAACTGCCTTCCCTCCGGACATGGCTGTAAAAGTAGTGCTTCATGAATGTATCCACCAACATCCATGTCACAGCCTGGCAAATATCAAGGACAGGCACTCCGCAAGCCAACACAGTGGTAGAAGCCTTAGGTTCTCATCCCATCTAGGAGCTGCTTATTGGCAAGTTCGTAGCAGATCTGAATGCAGAGGACTATGCACCTAGAAAAGGTTCCCTTCTGCACAGTCTTCGCCTTCTATGCTTTGGAGAACCCCACCAAAAATTGATCACCCTCTCGATGGTCCTTGGTATGATCAATGTAAAGGCTTAAAGTACTTTCGGGGTCCTGCTGATGAAACCTCTCCTCCTCTTTCGAATGGCGAGAGGAAGTAAAGAACGCCCCATGTGAAAGGAAGTCATCACTTCGGGCAAGAATGCTGCCAGAGTCAATTGCACCAACTTGTCTGGGAAAAATGTGGTATAGGGCAATTGCACTGAAAATGCCTGAAGTTCACTCATGCGACAAGCTGACGCAATCACAACGAGGAAAACATTTTTTAAGTCATGAAACAAAACGTGTAGCTATGGCTCAAAGACAATGAGAAACTTCAAGACCAAGTTAAGGTCCCAGTGCAGCATAACAAACTGTTTGGCAGGAAACATGTGCCAAACCTTTTATAAATCTCATCACAAAAGGTCATTTAGACAAGGACGGTTGATCCGTCAAACACAGATCAGTCAAAAGGGAAAGCAAATAACTTAATAGTGCCCACTACAAGGTATTGCTGGCCCAAAGTTAAAACAACATCTGATTTCTTTGTATGTAAGGGGTTAGTCATGCAAATGCCGCTCAAGGCCACTAATTTGACCCAATGCCCAACACAAAAGAACGTTTTGGAAGGGCCTTGGTGGTAAGGATGACATCCACCACGGCAGATCAGCTTCATAAAACACATTCAATTGCTGCTGCTCAATCTTCGTACATCTTTGGTGTAGATTGAGCATGTGCAGATTCAACCGTACCCTGTTACGGAGACAGGAGGTCTTCGAAAAGTGGCGGCCAGACGCTCATACCCATACCACACACTCCTAGCCCAATCCGGGGCAACTAGGATGATTTGCACTCTGTCGTACTAGATCGAGGCAGGAGAGGCAGGGATGGGAAAGTATACAGAAGTTCTGTGTGCTATTCCAGCGGTAATGTTTCTCCTAACTAGTTAGACTCAAATGCATTAAAGCACAAGTTACTAACTTGTGTAACGATATATCTGTAAGAGACAGTAGTTAGTGACAGATTCCTTACCTTAGAATGTCCCCAGGCGTCAGGCTGGATCCGGAAAGTTTTTGCGTAGCAGTACCCTTGTGTGTCGGTAGTCGGCGTCGTGCGGCTCCGCGTCCGTCGTCGGCGTTGTGATCGCCGGGATGACGTCGCGGGCAGTACTTAGACGCCGCCCCTGCGCGCTGACGTCAGTTCTGTACACGACTTTCCGCGCCAGGAACGCAGAGCCATGCAAGAAGCTGACATAGATGTCTGAAAAATACTAGGGCCCTGAAAGGGATGTCCTTAACCCTAGAAATCAGTTCGCAGAACGGGGAGGATGGGTGGGGCGGTAAGGAATCTGTCACTAACTACTGTCTCTTACAGATCTATCGTTACACAAGTTAGTAACTTGTGCATCTGAAAGAGACACGTTAGTGACAGATTCCTTACCTTAGAATAGATACCCCAGCAATACCAACCCCGGTGGTGGGTCTGCGAACAAAGATCAGACAAGGAAGTCCCGGAGGACAGAACGGCCAAAGAAGCCGTCCCTCCGGACCTGACTGTCAAGGCAGTAATGCTTTGTAAACGTGTGCAGCAAGGCCCACGTAGCTGCCTGACAGATATCCTGCAGCGGAACACCGCGGCCCAAAGCCGTGGTAGCAGCCGTTGCCCTGGTGGAATGGGCACGCAGCCCAACAGGAGGCTCCTTCTTAGCCAAAGAATAGCAGGCTTTGATACACAAGGTTACCCAGCGGGAGATGGTTCTCTTGTGCACCGCCCGACCTTTTTTGGCGCCCACGTAGCCAACAAAGAGCTGGTCATCCACCCGGAAGTGTTGTGTGCGGTTGATATAAAAGGAAAGCGCACGTTTTGGGTCCAGGCGGTGGAGCCTTTCTTCCTCTCTGGAAGGATGCGGAGGCGGAAAGAAGGTGGGCAAAGTGATGGTCTGCCCAATGTGGAAGGCAGTAACCACCTTTGGCAAGAAGGACGGACGCGTCCTAAGAACAACCTTGTCTGGATGGACAGACAGAAAGGGAGGTTTGCATGATAGAGCCTGGAGCTCACTCACCCGCCGAGCGGAGGTGATGGCCACCAGAAAGGCAGTCTTCAGAGTCAGAAGACGAAGAGGACAGTTATGTAGAGGCTCAAAGGGAGCGCACATGAGAAAGGTAAGAACCAAGTTCAAGTCCCACTGAGGCATCACAAACGGAACAGGAGGGAAGAGGTGTGTAATGCCTTTAAGGAATCTGTTAACAGGGGACTTGAAAAGGGAGGGCTGATCAGGAAGCCTGAGGAAGGCCGAAATGGCACAAAGATAGCCCTTGATGGTACCCAGGGCAGAACCCTGTTGGGCCAGTGAAAGAAGGAACAGAAGAACCTCAGAAAGAGGGGCAGAGAGGGGATTCACAGCCTTTGCTGTGCATCATGCCACAAACTTGTTCCACCTGCAGGCGTATACCACCTTAGTGGAGGGACGCCTGGCTGCCAGAATCACATCACAAACTTCGGGAGGCAAGTCGAAAGGAATCAACTGCCGCCGCTCAATCTCCACGCAAGCAGGTGGAGGCTGGACAGGTTCGGGTGGAGGACCGTCCCCTGCTGCTGCGACAGAAGATCCTCCCGAAGAGGCAGACGGATCGGGGATCGACGCTCATACTGAGTAGCTCGGGATACCAAACTCTTCGAGCCCAGTCCGGAGCCACAAGGATGACTTGGGCCCGGTCGCGCCGAATCTTCAACACTCTGGGTAGAAGTGGTATAGGCGGAAAGGCGTACAACAGACCGCAACTCCACTCGTGACGAAAGCGTCGCCGAGCGAGTGCCGCCTTGGAAATTCCAACGCGCAGAACTGATGACATTGCGCGTTCTCTTCGGTGGCGAATAGATCTAACCAAGGCTCTCCCCACTGTAGAAAGAGTCCTTGCGCCACCTCCGAGTGAAGACGCCATTCGTGATCCATCATGCACCTGCGGCTGAGTTCGTCCGCCCTGGCGTTCAGGGAACCTGCCAGGTGTTGAACCATCAGGAACATGCCCTGATGTTCCAGCCATGTCCAGAGGCGCATTGCCTCCTGACAGAGGGTCCACGACCCCACCCCGCCTTGTTTGTTGCAGTACCACATGGCGGTGGTGTTGTCTGTGAACACCTGCACTACTTTCCCTTTGACAGAGGGAAGGAATGCCTTGAGTGCAAGTCGGATCGCCCGGAGCTCCAGAACGTTGATATGGAGCCAGGACTCCGCCGGAGACCAGAGGCCTCTGATCTCTGCCTCTCCCATGTGACCGCCCCATCCCAGAAGGGACGCGTCCGTCACAACTGTGTGCTCTGGCTGGGGATGGGAGAGGGATCTGCCCATGACCCATTGCCGGTTCGAGAGCCACCACTGCAACTATTTTGCAGTCCCCTCCGAGATCTAGACGTGATCGGACAGGTTGCCCTGGTGCTGCGCCCACTGGAACTTCAGGTCCCACTGCAAAGCCCGCATATGCCATCTGGCATGATTGACCAGCAGGATGCAGGAGGCCATGAGGCCCAGCAGCCTCAGGGTCATCCGTACCGAAACCCAGGATAAAGGCTGAAAGATCGGAATCATAGCCTGAATATCCCGGACTCGCCGTTCGGGAGGAGAGGCCCGAAACTGCGTCGTGTCCAGAACTGCTCCGATGAAAAGGAGCTGTGGAGAAGGAATCGGATGCGACTTCGGCACATTGATGGAGAACCCCAGCGAGTGCAGGAGTTCGGCCGTAGTCTGGAGGTGGGAGACGACTGCCTGGGACGAACCCGCCTTCAGCAGCCAGTCGTCGAGGTTGGGGAAGACTGGAACCCCTGCCCGGCGCAGATGAGCTGCGACCACCGCCATCACTTTGGTGAACACCCGAGGGGCACTTGTAAGGCCAAAGGGGAGCACGGTGAACTGCAAATGCTCGAGGCCTACCGTGAACCGCAGGTAACGCCGGTGGGCCGGCAGGACGGGGATGTGAAAATAAGCGTCCTGCAAGTCCAACGCTACCAACCAGTCTCCAGGGTCGAGGGCAGTCAAGACCTGAGCTAGGGTGAGCATCTTGAACTTCTCCTTCCTGAGGAAGCGATTGACGTTCCGGAGGTCCAAGATAGGACGCATGTCCTCCTTGTCCTTTTTGGGCACCAGAAAGTAGTGGGAGTAGCAACCACGTCCTACTTCTGGGGTCGGAACATGCTCGATGGCCCTGTTGGCCAAGAGGGCCGTAACTTCCTTCTGCAGAAGCACCAAGTGATCCCCTGACATGTGGTGGAATTGAGGTGGCATGGCTGGGGGGGTGGTCTCGAAGGGGGGGGTGGTCTCGAAGGGGAGGGAGTAGCCCCTTCGGACAATGTCCAAGACCCACCTGTCCGAGGTGATGGGACGCCAGTGGTGAAGGTGATGGCGGACCCTGCCCCCTACTGGCGCGTTGTGCACCTGAAAGGAAGGACTAGGAGGGCTTGGAGGCCGCGGACGGGTTGGAGGTAGTGGCCTGACCCGTACGCTGGTTGCCCGAACCGCCACGGCGGTATCCACGTCTTCGGCCACGCGAAGACGCTTGCTGCGCGGGCCGGTGGCTGGGCAGCTAACGTGACTGGGCGCCCCTTCCGTGGCCACGAAAGGGGCGAAAAGCAGAGGTTAGCAGAGGGCGTACAACAGAAAGGCCCAGGGACTTGGCAGTAGCCCGTGAGTCCTTAAAACGCTCCAACGCATGGTCTGCCTTTGAACCAAAAAGACCGACTCCATCAAAGGGCATGTCCATGAGTGTATTCTGGACATCACCCGAGAAACCAGTTGTTCTCAGCCAGGCGTGGCGACGTAGCGCCACCGTCGTTGCAAGCGATCTGCCCAGCTAGTCGGCGGTATCAAGGCCACAACGTATGGTGTATTTAGCCGCATCTCGCCCTTCCGCAATGGCGCGGGTAAGCAGTGTCTGAACCTCCTCAGAACACTGCGGCAAAACAGCCGCCACCGAATCCCACAGGGAGTGGGTATATCGGCCCAAAAGGCAAGCGGTGTTGACGGACCGCAAGCCAGCACTGGAGGAAGAAAAAGCCTTCTTCCCAAATTGGTCCAGGCGTTTGGATTCCCTATCCGGAGGGGCGGTAGGGAAGGCGGTTTGGGAGGCAGAGGCTTGGACAACCAAGCTCTCGGGGGTGGGATGTTGGGAGAGAAACAAGTGGCACCCAAAAGAACGTCAGTGAGTGCATCATTAAACAGCAGCACAGTCTCCGAAGAGGAAGCTGCCGGCTGAAGCACTTCCGTCAGGAGATTAGTCCTGACAGCCACAGTAGGCAATTGGAGATGTAAGGCCCCAGCTGCTCTACGCAACACCGTTGCAAAATTAGCTCCCTCCTCCGTAGCCACGGGAGGAGACAGCATGCCAGTGTCAGGGGAGGTGTCTAGACCACTGGCATCCCCAAGTTCCTCAGCCCAGTCCGGATCATACTCACACTGTTGTGTGAGAGGGTCCTCAGACCCCTCCCAGCTCTCTTGGCCCTCCTCAGGTTCAAAATATGGAGGAGGAGGGACATTTGGGACCCAAGGTCTCATCGGAGCCGGCGTCGAGCGACGTCGGTCCGGCTCCATGTCCGGAGCCGGAGAGAGCCGGGGACCGACGCCGTCCGGAGCCCCGTACGGCATCAGGAACGGCACTGGGGACGTCGGCGGAGGCGTGGTTAGGTCAACCGGCGTTGATGGGGGTTGCGGTACCACCGGAGCCGGGATCGAGGCCGGGGCCGGAGCCGAGGCCGGGATGAAGGCTGGTGGGACAGGCGGCGCCGGGACCGGAGTCGACGGCGACGCCGGAGCAACCCCATCAGGGCCCGCGGGGCCCGAAGGCGCACCGGAGGGAGCCTGAGGCCCGAAGAGGCGGGCCATGGCCGACAGGAATTCCTGTATTTCGGCCGGAGTCGCCCCCGAACAAGGAAAGGACGGGTAATGCGGGGGCGGCTCCATATGCATGTCCGGGGGGACGGTGCCGACTGGGGCCTCAGCCGAGTCGCGAGACCGGCGAGGCGAAGTCTTAGAGCGATGACGCTTCTTATACTTTTTGTGCTTCGACTTACCCGAGGAGCGCGAAGACTTGGACTCCGACGACCGGCGGGGACTCCGCGACCGGCCCCTCGACCTCTCCCGGGACCGGGGCTTGGTGCGGCGCGGAGCCGACTGCCGGACCTCGAGTAGCTTTCGAGACCGCTCTCGCAAATCCTTCGGGTGAAGTTTCCGGCAGTCAGGGCACGACTTCGTGTCGTGGTCTCGGCCGAGACAGAAGAGACACTCCAAATGCGGATCTGTGATCGACATCATGCGACCACAGGCGTCGCATGGCTTGAAGCCGGGCATCCCTACGACACCTAGGAGTCGTGAAGACTCGATAAAGAAACAGTGAAAAAATTCACAAAAAAGGTAGTCAAAAATTGACTAGGGCACTGCTCTTCCCGGATCTGCGCTTACTGGCGCGGAAAAAGAAGAACTGACGTCAGCGCGCAGGGGCGGTGTCTAAGTACTGCCCGCGACGTCATCCCAGCGATCACGACGCCGACGACGGACGCGGAGCCGCACGACGCCGCCTACTGACGCGCAAGGGTACTGCTACGCAAAAACTTTCCGGATCCAGCCTGACGCCTGGGGATATTCTAAGGTAAGGAATCTGTCACTAACGTGTCTCTTTCAGATACATTTGTTCTCAATGGTGGTGAAAAGCTATAGCGAGGGTTCTACTCACTACTGTAAGACAGCCTAGACTAGCTCAGGATGTAGATGCCACTCATGACCTGCCAGGCACCACCTACTCAGTCTGCCTGGCTTCCAGGGACCCGGTCAGGTAGTTTGCAATCAAGAAAATATCCTTACGTTCCAATCACTTCCCAATGCGCAGTCTCCAGACACAGGACCCCACTCCCCCTTGTTTGTTGCACATGGCGGTGGAGATGTCCATGAGAACCTGCATCAGACTCCCCTGGATGGATGCAGGAAGGCTTTTGCAGGCAGAAAAACGGCCCGCAACTACAGCAGACTAATGTGAAGCAGGCCCTCCAACATAGGCAAGTGTCCCTTGATCCCCACTCCCCCACATGACCTCCCAAGCCAGCAGAGACACGTCCATCACCACCGTCAGCGCTGGGTAAGGGAGAGTGGTCTGCAGCTGGACCAATTAAATATGAGCAGCCACCAATGCATGTCAAGCCATCTCCTCTGACACCTGGATAACAGCGGTCACATTGCCTTGATGCTGGGCCCCTTGCAAACTCAAGTTCCATTGTAGAGCTAGTTTGTGCCACCTGGCATAGTTGATAAGGAGGATGTAGGAGGCCAAGAGGCCAAGTAGCCTCAGAACTGCTCTCACCGGGATCCAGTTCGAACTAACAGGATCACACCCAGAATGTCCTGGACTCATCAAAAGGTGGGGGGATACAGGAATCTCCCCAACCTCTGAAAATGGGCCTCTATAACTGCCATCTCTTCCGTGAACACCTAAGAGCACTTGTATGGCTGAAAAGGAGCATAGCAAACTGAAAGTGCTCCTGACCTACCTTGAACCACATAGAACATATGTGGGACTGCAGTATGAGCATAAGATAACATGTTCTGCAGGTTCAAAGACATCACCCAGTTGCTGGATTTAGAACAGATAAGATCTGGGCCAGCATGAGCACTCTGAATTTGTCCTTCAGCAGGCATTCAAAGGCTGCAGGTCCAGAACAGGCCTGAGGCCCCTTTCGTTTTCCAAAATAAGGAAATAGCGAGTATAACAATCTCCTACAATTCAGAGTCTAGAACCTGCTTGATGGCACCTATGGAGAGCAACAGCTCACCTCCTGCTCATTGGAAATCCACTATTACGTGGGAGAAATAGTGGTGGGAGCAGAAACAAAATGTAGAGCATAGCCATTTTGAACGATTTGCAAGACCCATCTGTCTGACCTGATGGATCGCCAACTTGGGAGGAAATGTTGAATCTTGCCCCCCATTAGTGGAGCATGCACACCCTAGAGGCAAGCTAAAGTGGTTCAGTGACCATTATAGCAGGGGAAGGGGAGGACTGACGCCACTGCTGGCCTGCACGATGCCTATCAGATCCAAGTCCACATCCTCAAAAGGACAGGGGCACCTGCTGCGCCGGCTAGAAAGGCCCTGTGTCTATTTACCTATCTACTCTCACTGAAAAGGCAGGATCCCATCAAAGAGCATATCCATATGGGAATCCTGTACATTCTCAGAAAATCCTGTGGAAAGCACCTACACATGGCGTAGTACAACACTAATACGGACTGCCTTCTGCAGGCAATCTGTAGTAGCCAGACATGTACAGATGACATTAGGCAGCAACCTGTCATGAATTGTCTGAGCCAAGGAGGCCCTATGGTCTTTCGGAACTGCAGGGAAGAGCTCGATGGCCAAGTCTCAGAGTGACCCAGCAAACAAACTGCATTTACAAATGGCAATGCTAGACTAGCAGATGAAAACATGTGCTTGCCAAATTCCTCAAACCTCTTGGATTCCCCGTCGGGAGAAATAGCTGGAAATTAATTAGGATTCACCTTACTGGTCAAGAGATGCACAATACAATACATTTGGATTGGGTGCTTGGTGAGAAAATACAGGTCACCAGTTGCCGGTCTGACACATCTGGCCACCTGCCTATTCACAGGGAGACGAGAACAAGGCTTTTGGCAAGTAGTCATCAATGTAATAATGAGGGCAACATTAAAAGGTAGCAAGGACTCCGAAGTAGCTGGACCAGGCTGTAAGAGCTCGGTAAGGATATTTGCTGTGGTGTCAACGGAGGGCAGCTATAATTCTAGAGTCTTAGCAGCCTTCCGGACCACTACCGCAAACAAGGCATTCTCTTCAGTTGATGGCTCAAGTGGTGAGTCAAGCTCTGTCTTAGGCAAGATGCCAGGCCCACTAGCATTCTGTATATCAATGTACAAGGCATCATCAGTACAGTGAGGGGGAAGCAAGCCTTCTCCATCATCAACATCTCAGGGTGCTTGCTGCTCTGACATAGGATCAGAGTAAGAACCAAAAAGATAATGGAGCTGCTGCTGATATGCGTGACACGGCAGAGTCAGGTTGCATGATGACCAGTTATGCTATTCTAACTTTGTAGTGTGAAATCAGTCGGTTCAGGATCCAACATTGGTATCGGCACCAGATCCTCTTACAGTGCCAGCAACAATGGTATATAAGAGACTGGTGTGAATCTCAACACCGCAGTAGAAGTCTGACCCTGTGGTTCTGTGGTGTACAAAGGTTCACCAGAGGCAGCAGGAAGTGCCTCAAATATTTGCAGCATGGCCTCTTTGAAGGCCTTGATCTGCTGGGGGGTCAATGTCAGCCAAGACAACTTGGCACGCGTGAGGACCAGCTCAGGAACTGGTTCCGTGAACAGAGACTTTTAAAGGGTGCGACTCGCATTGTGACCCCCATATATGCCTAAAAGGAACAGAAGCAGGGGTAGTGCTCAAATATGGCTCTGCTCTGTCACTTCCAGGATGGTATGGAACCAGCGGGGAGCCGCATGGTGCCACCTAGAGGCACATGCGAGCAAAGCTGTAAAAAGTTTCCAGATCCAGTTTGGCTCCTGGGTAGTATTCTAATGTGAGAAATCTGCAGTTAGAAGTAGACTTCAACGTTTGCTGAAGAATATGGGCAGATCTCTTTGTGGTAGCAATGATGTGATCTACTATTCGTCAGCGCTAAGTAAGGTACAAGCTGTGGGAGGATGTATCGCTCACATGCTCATTTACCACTCCTCTGAAGGAGGAGCAATTGTTCAAGGGGCTATGGGAAAAAACTGCCTCTTTTTGTATGGCCACCCCACCAATTTTTGGACTCATGCTGCTGGTTTTTCGACTCTGAGTGCACTGTGGCTTGCTAACCAGCCCTCAATGCGAGTGCCCTGACACATAACTGTATGTCAAATTGGCTAACTTACCTGTAAGTCCGCAGTATCTGGTACGCTGGTACCCGGGGCTTGTAGGTTAGAGGGCTACCCCAGGGCTGCAGACCCTGGAGGTCCCCTACGTACCAGTCCCCCAATCCGCCAGTGCAGACTGGTAGAGCAGTGGTGCACTGCTAGCCCGACTGCCATTGAAAGCAATAGTCACCCCTCTGGCACGCCTATTGAGCCCTAAGGCAGGGGGCAACATATGACACAGGCAGGACATGTATTTTACATGCTCCGACAGTAAACATGCAAAAGTACAATTTTTACTGTGGAGAGACTTGGTTGGTAGAAATGTATGTAACTTGTTGCAGTGTGCAGCTTTTGCAAAGCTGCAACCTTGTTGCCTTAAAAACTCCTGTGCCTTCCCTGGCACACATGGAGCCTGTTCCACAAGACAGCTTTCTGCCCCCTGAAGAGACATGTCAGCAACTCTCAGGAAGGAGAACAATGAGGGATTGCAGGCCAGGGAGCTGTTACCTTTCTCCTGTGGAGTCCACTTGGGAGTTAGCCCCAAAAAGCAGGCTTCAAAGGAGACGCTGCCTTATTATGGCAGATGTGTCACACAAGAGCAGAGGGCTGCCCCACTGTTTAGGCAGACTGGCTGGCACGGGGAACAGAGGGGGGAAACTCGTTGCCAAGAAGGTTTCCCCAGGGGCACGTAGCCCTGAAGTAGCCACACCCCAGGGGTAGGCTACTGAGGTCTGAACACAGAGAGAGGGGTTTCGCCATCTTGGGAGTGAGCAGAAAGGTGCATACTGGGATAGCCAGATGCCACACTCCACAGGAAATGGTCACCAGGTGGCTACCAACCGCATCCTGCAGTGAGGACATTTTTCAAGCATAAAAGAGCCACCCCTGGCACCCAGACCTCAGATCACAGCGGACCTGGAGGACCGCCCTGCTGCACCGAGGGACCAGCAAAGAGAGGCTGCAGCGTCAGGACTGCACATGTCGCACCTGGTGGCTAGCGAAGAGAGGGACTATGCCTGCCATCTCCTGCTCAAGAAGAAGCTGTCTCCAGAGCCCAATCAAGCCCAGAGACTTCAAAGGCCAGCCGACTGGCCTCCTGTTCGCAGCACAGGGACACAATAGCTGAAGAAGCCTGCTAGGGCAAGTTGGTGGCCCAAAGTCTCAATGTCACTACCATTGCCGCCGTACAGCACCTGGGACAAAGACCCAAGCACAGAGTTTCACCAGAGTTCACTGAGCCCGGGAGTGCTGTCGAAGAACTGCTGGGACCATCAGAAGGCAAGTTATCGACCCAGGAAGTATTGGCCTGTGACCGCGACACAGGGCAACTGGTAGTCCAGTGGCAACTGGACTTTGGCCAGACCGAGGAGGACCTAGTGAGATGTTGACCCTGAAAACAGGATCCCGCACCATTTTTGTGGTCTAGGGAGTGTCTGCAGGAATGCCCCACCCCCCCCCAATCGACACCATGTCGCAACCACAGCATCATCGGAACATCTTCAACATTCTTCATCTCTTGCATCAGGCCCACTCCAGAGGAATCCATTGCAATGCGGATAAGATGCCGGGAACTTCTTGAAGACTGCTTCTTCTGTGGAGGTAACTATTCTTGAGGACCTGGCTCATCCCCCGACTAGCTCCATACTGAAATTGGTCGCCCTAAGCACTTCTAACCGTTCGCATTGACATCCAAGTTTCCCTTGAAACGTTTTGTTGAATTTGCCAAGGCTTGTTCGTGGTGGAGTGAAAATGCTCTAATTTATCATGGCTTGTAAAATCAATATCTCCGGAACCCTCGGGTGGATTTCTTTTATTGTGGTGTCTAAATTCTTATAAAATAGTCAATTTCTTATAAATTGTTGTCCGATTTCCTAAGTGTTGTGTCAATTTCTTCTTCAATTGTCTTGCTGCTGTCTAAATGCTTTACACTTGTTCCTCTGTGTAAGCCTTGCTGCTCAATGCCACAGCTACCCAGGGTTGAGACGAAACCGAATGGTCCTAAAAGGGTAGGAAAGTATAACATGGTGAGGTTGCAAAACCACACCTTATAATACTCCCCCCATTTCCTCACAAACTTTACGTGTAATCCTTAAGTGTTGATAATCCTAATATACAAGATACATCTCTTATTATGAAGATGTATAATGCAAGGAAATATCACTGAAATTTCAATAAAAAAATGGTAACATTAAAAATAGCCAATTTGTATTATACCTATGAGAGCTGAGCAGTGAGTGCCAAGTCATCAATCTTTGCCAAAAAAGAATTTCCCCTTCCAATCACCCTCTTCTAAGCAACTGTAATCCCTTTTTCTTCGCCTCCTTCCTGGGTTAAACTAAGATATCTCAATCATAAACCTCACTTATACACCTGTGTTGTACATTCCCCTACTGCCTACAATGATGTACCCTTCCCTTTGAGACTTTTTCTATATACCCTTCCAACTGAACAGCACTACAATGCAGGTAGCTAGGTTCGTACTGTATGATCCACATATATATCTAAACATTACTGCATTGTGTGTTTATTTGTAAAGTACAGGGTTCCCCTGCAGCTTCAAACACATCTAAGTATATATTCTTGATCTAAGAGATGTGTTTAGCACCTGGTCACTACTCTATCTTTGTACTGAGTTCTCCCTTATTCCTACAAGCCCTTCATATATTCAAGATATGCTACTCAAACCCTACCCAAGTGACCTATCTTGGCATCCTGTCTTAGCAACAATCTTAACATGGAAACATGCTATGTCATGCTTTTATATCACTATCCTTACTAATACTTCAATCCTCAAAGGCTTTGTCTATCATAGAAAGGTGGTCGGGTGATGCCTTTACTAAATAGTTGAAATTCACATGTTAGGAACATTGCCAACCTCGGTCCCTTCACTAGGTTTCACGTTCTGACAACTTCTTGGCAGATCATTGTGTACTAACTCCAGACTGTTGTTGACCCTCACAGCTGCCTCTCGCCGATTGTCAGGTCTAGGCCCCGACATGGAACTGAAACATTTGTGTTATAATAGGAGGTTGCCTTAAAAATTTGAGACTAAAGACCAGCTGTATTGCTAGGTTGTGCGGAGTCTACTGGCTGCAATCACCACTGTGGTTCAGGACTTCTTTTCAGATAGACTAGCCAGTGTCGAATGGGACTTTCATTACCATGAAATGTTGTGCTTTGTTCCTTATGAACAGATTCCAGTCAATTGTGGCCTTTTACATCAGGCAAAATGGCTTGATCACAGATTGAACTACATTCTTTCTATATCCCTCCAGCCATGTGTAAAATCTATCTTGCCACAATATTCAACATACTTCAGGATTCAATAGTGGATTATCAATCCTATGCAGACAACACCCAGTTACATTTTAGTATTCTGTGGTTACAGAGGTAAAAAGGGGCCACTGATACTCGTTGCCACCCTACAGAAGCATGAAACCTCACCAAGGACAGCATCACAAAAGGTAACACCTGGGTAACAAAGGTTTTATTTTTGGAAGCGTCATTTGCCCCCATTATTGCCAGGAAGACATGGCTAATTGATAAAGAGCTAACACCACATATTATTAGCTAAACCAAAAGAATGATATTGCTGCTAAAATGACCATAGTACTCGGGTGTATCAAATGTCCGTGTAATGGGTGTCAGTGTGTCACAAGCCGTCTCTTATCAACAGTGATGTTGACACTATCCTATAGTCTAATATGTATTGGGAGCCATATTCGGGCATGCGAGTGTTTTTGCTAGAATGTTCTTAGAACGTGCTTAGATGCATGGTATTGACTAACAATTATACGTTATGAAGTCTTTGGCAAACTACACACAGTCTTCAGGTAGGCTGTCAAAGTAGTACATGTACTGAAAGGAAAGTTTCAAACATTGTTAATTCCTGCACAATGCTGCAAATAAGTGAATTGATGATACATTTCTAGATTGAAAAAGATTCTGCTGGAGTCAACTACAAAAAATCTTTCCGCTTAAAATATAATCTTTTTATCGTGGGTGGATATTGATAGACACACCAATGTCCTAAATTCAAAGAATCAAACAAATGAGAAGTTACAGATTTCAATCCTCGTTAGATGTGGAGATTCAGGAAGGAATGTGAAAAGTTTTAGCCAAAGCCCTAAAGAAGGGTTGTGGATGGTTGGTTTGTTAATCCTCATAGTCTGTTAAAGTTTTACATTAAACTTAATGGTCCTTATTAGCTAGTCCAGGTTTCCAAGACACTAGTACAATATAAAAGTCCACTATTACTTTGAAAATCATTAAAAGAGGCAGGAATGATCAACTATGACAATATCAGCAGGCGCAAAAGGGATGCATCTTATAAATGTTCTTACCTTAGCATGTAGAGGACAATAATAATAAATACTATAATAAGTAAAAAAGACAAAGCCACCATTACTGCTATGATCGGTGTCTCATCTGCAAGAAAAAAATGAAAAATACATTATATACTTACAGACAAATCAGATGCTATCCATCACGGAGTGGTTTGACAACAGTAATTGAGACTATGGTCTTGAACATCAAGTTCAGGTTTTGATGGACTTATGAAAGCAAATGTGCTTCATTAGTATAGTCAGTCTGCAGACCAAGTACGGATAGTGAGAGAGTAGGTAACAACACCCTCGATCTCTGCTAAAAATTCAAAGACAGACTGAAAATACATAATCTGTTGGAATGGAATGTATCTGAACTACTATTATTTAGTCAATTCAAAGCATTAAGCTTATTTAACGTTACAACATTTTGACAAATTATATTACTTTTAACTAAGAAGGTGTTTTGTATTATGTAATTAATTATATGATTATTATAATTGTTTTCTAAAACCTACAATAGCAGGTTTACTACTTTAAGTACTGCAAATAGAAGGGAAATACTTGACAAACAATAATTAATAAACACACTAACACTACTGTTCTAGAGGGAGCCATTAAATATGCAATGCCTTCACTCTTACCACATTATAAAAATGTAATGCCTTCATTACATAGTTAAAATATATTTATCATCAAGATTTACTATGTTTTGTTGAATTGTATCAATGATCAGTGTTTAGGTACATTCAGTCACTGGTTAAAAAATCTGAATGAGGAAGGGTGAGCTTGTTGAGGTTGACATAGAAATGGCCTATCAAACTCTTCTACCCAAAATAGAGCTAATGCAGACAGTATTAAAATATACTGGCATTCTAATTTAAAATCAGAAATCCAGTTTGCAATTTTCTTGTGTTATCAATCCCATCCCATGAGACAATGTCGCAACAGCAAGTAAAGATAGAGGAGATTAAGTATTTTAGTTTAGGGAATCATAATGGCATCCTCTTAAGAAATTC
The DNA here is from genome assembly GCA_963921515.1 of Calotriton arnoldi. NCBI lineage: Eukaryota > Metazoa > Chordata > Amphibia > Caudata > Salamandridae > Calotriton > Calotriton arnoldi. The sequence goes on from CAWUFW010000964.1 coordinate 1,851,123, forward strand.
AGATTTCTACGATCGTGAGGCCCAAAGGGCCTGGCACTCAATTTCATAAAAGATACGGCAGCATTTAATCTTCAGTTGCTAAACTTAAAGCAAGCCATCTATTGGGCCCCATATTCTCAAAGTGAGACCTTGTTACTGTAGGTGACTCCATTCCATTTATAGGGGCAGACAAATTCAAGGTACTTTTTTTTATTACAATCCAAGGTCAAAAAAGGAAGGTGAACAAGTTACTTACCCTGGCTAATGTTATTTCTGGTGCATATTCTTAACTGCAGATTGATCATTTTAGAATATCCTCCAGGCACAAAACTGGCTCCTGAGAATTTTACAGCAGTGCTCGCGTCTGATGGTAGCTGGCATTGTCCGGCTCTGCACTGACTCCATATTGCCCCAGAAGTAAGCTGCAACTAAGCACAACCTCTGTGCAAAGACATCAATTTCTGGTCTTGTCCTTTTCCACACCCTCCGATGTGGAGCATGAACAGTGTGCTGAAAACTAACTTGGGAACCTTTTTAGATGTTAGAAAGAGGCCATTACGCAGAATGTAGAGTAGTGAAGGCAGTGAGGAATCTCTGGTTAGATAGTGTCTCCACCAGAAAGTGCGTTACATACCATTGTTCTTCTAATGGATGCTTCGAATCGCAGATTCTTCACAAATAGATACCAAAGCAATTACTCACAAAGGTCAAGGGTCTGTGGAGTGGACTCAGACCACAATGTCCTATATAACCAAGCGGGTGAAGTGCCCTTCATGCCGGATCTGGTCGTCAAAGCAGTAGTGCTTTGTGAACATATGCACTGAAGACAATTTCGCTAGTGCAGTAGTAGCAGCCTAAGCTGCTGGAGAAGTGTGCTCTAAGACTTTCCAGGAGCTGCTTCTTGGCTGAGTAGCAGATCTTAAGGCAGGGGTCGATCATTTCAAAAGGGTCTTCTTCTGTACAGCCTTCCCTTTCTTTGCTATGGCGAACCCCCACAAATGTTGGTCGTCCACTGAATGGTTCTTGGTACAATCTATTTGTTTTGCGGTCCAATCGATGGAGCCTCTCCTCCTCCTCTTTCGAGGGGTGAACAGGACCAAGGAATGCTGGTTGAGTGATCGATTGTCCAACACAGAAAGTAATCACTGCTTTTCGCAAGTAGGTCACCTGGGTTTTCAGCCGTCATTTGTCTGGAAACAAGGTGATGTTGGGCAGATGCACTGAAAGTACCAGCAGTTCACCTACACAATGTACTGACTTCATCACAAAGAGGAAGACACTCTTCAAGGTCAAGAGACGAAGTGCACATCTATACAAAGGCTCGAAAAGTGTACAAATGAGGAATATCAAGACAAGGTTAATATCCTTCAGTGGCATCACAAACCAGAAAGGAACGTGTGTCAAAGCTTTAATAAACCTCATCGCAACAGGTGATTTAAACAAGCACAGCAACCGTAGAAAGGTCAAACAAACATTTTGCTGTGCCTACTGGAAGGCCTTGCTGGGCTAGGGACAAAAACAGGACATCCAATAGCTTCGCCTGTAAGAGTCAGTGTGCTAGCACCACACTAGGTTACAAACTTGAGCCAGTGCCAAGCACAGATGGATTTCACCGAGAAGCGTCTGGCGGCAAGGTTGACATTTGCCACCTCAAGCATCCTATCAAAATCAGTGAACTGCCACTGCTCAATCTCCAAGCTGGAGGAGTAAATTGTGGAGATTCAGATGGAGGACCCTACCTTGCCCTGCTGTTGGGACAGGAGATCCTCCTGAAGTGGTAGCCAAATCAGCACTTAGATGCTCATTCTCAGGATTTCTTGGTACCACACTCTCCTGGTTCAATCCTGGACCCCCTAGGATGACTTGGGCTCGGACTTTCAGGATCTTCAGACCTCGGGGCAGGAGATTCAGTGGCAGGAATGCACACAAGTCTCTGGTTCAATTCCAGCTACAATGTATCTCCTAACTAGTATTCCTCAAGGAATGCCGTAACACAAAATTGTTGGCAATGCAGGTTCGACTCTAGCAAAAAGATCTACCCAAGACTCTTCCCACTGGCCAAAGATGCTCGGCCACAATTGTGATCTGCTAGGGGACATATCCTCAGGTCGTCTGCTCTGGAATTCAGGTACTCCAGCACGTGGTTGGTGACCAGAACTCAATCCTATTAGCACAGGACCCATGATCGCAGGGCTCACAACAGCACCACATGGCAGTGGTGTTGTCTATGAGAACCTTCACTAGCCTCCCTGTGATGGAAAGCAGGAAAGCCTTCAAACTGTAACTTCTTCTCATGTTCAGGAACATAAAACTTCACCTCCCAGTTTTAACACAACTTTGATGGGGTTTGCCTTTGATGCCAAAGCACTGGGCACAACCTTGAGTCGTGGCCAGAGCACAGGCACCAAAGGCACACCACACTTCCTTTGGGTCCATGACTGATACCTGCTTCCTACAGTCGCAGCACAGCCTGAATCCTTTTGCTCTAGGTTGGGGACAGTGTTTCCTAGCACACTGTGAAAAGTTTTTGGGAGTTGTCAGAAGACCGACAAAATTGGGAGCAGAACTTCAGATCCAGGTTAGAAGAATGTCACATACGCGCACAGGGGTTCCACACAGTCGCTTCAATGGTGGTGTGGAGTCAGCGCGATGCACCACAAGGCCACCTATCAGCGTACTGGATCACTGTTCTAAAATTCTTCGGATCCAGTCTGACACATGGAGGATATGCTAAAGTGAGAAATCTGCAGTTAGATGTATCCATCAGAATTGCCCCATCTTCATTAAATGTGAGACAGAATAGATGTAATTTGACTTTGAGATTACAATTCCATAGTTTGTAGTTGCTTTCTCTAGTTTGAGGGCCTATACTGATCAAACTCTCCCAGAAGAAGTTTTAAATGACAGACTGATCCACACATTTGGCAAACCACCATTCTCGCCAAAACTTGTTCAGCAGAAAATTGAAGTATGTTCGCTGGAATAAGAACTGATACAGTCCAACTGAGAAGATTTGAAATCACAGTATGTCACAAGCAGCTACCTACAAAGCCAAGACTAAGGGAAATTAAAAGCTTGTCAATAACCCTCCCCCCCCCCATGTCTCCCAAACAAATTGCTCCATACTGTTGCAGAATTGCAAAATTCTCCAGCCTTATCGGCTAATTCCTCCTCACTCCCACTGTGTATGCATCTTTGAGCCTGTTTAGAAGAAAACATTTCTAAAATCTGCTCTAAAATCACATAAAACACTTCCAATATTATTAACATTGCCCTCCACAAACGGAAACCAAAAAATGTACCTCTCCCACTTTGAGGAGATAATATCGTTCCAGGCTCGGAATGTTGTCCTATGTAGTGGCCTCTCTGGCGCTTCTAACAATGAGTTCCAAGACACGTGAATAAACGGTGTGTTTTTTACACAAGGAATGCTTCTGATTTTTTAACAGTGCACTTGTTTTAGGCATGGTACCCAAAAGCTGGAAGTCAACCTTCTTAAGCCACTGCTCTAAAAGTCTTTATTAATTGCAGACCGCGCAAACAATTTTCAAAATACTTTGCTACTGCCTTGTGTGAGTAAACTGCTTGAGAAGATGGCATTGTTGCAAGCACACAATCTAAAGAGGCCATCAAATCACTGAAGGCAGGTTTCATAGAGAATTGAGCTTATGTTGCTAAGTTGGAGGCATTTTTTTCCCCGGGGACAGTTGTTAAATGGCTGGAGTCCATTTACTCAACAGACAACAAATCTGTCACAACTTCCATTCACCTCCAAGATAAAAATAATTCTCTTGGGCACAATGTGTCCCAAGGATGTCTCTTAAAATAAATATACTCCATGAGTAGACCCATAAATGTTAGTAAACATCAGCAGTGAAATCTGCTGATAATATAATGTAACAAGTTTGAACATCTAAAATCCTTTATGTTCTACATGGCCATTTTCCCCTTGTATGGCACTGTGAGTGCCTACCTTATCATACTTCAATTCTAGACGTATAGCGAAGTCCTTGCAGTATCACGTGCTACAAGTCTATCTTCAGATGTCAATACAAACATGATGTAGGTCCTTAAGATAGCCTAAACTGCATTTTTGACATAGGCAGCATAGCCTTCCTCAGTCAGATGCTGAAAAGGCAGTCATAGCAGCAGGTCACAAACTGCATCACAACAAACATTTCAACCTAGCCAATCTGCCTCACAGAAATGAACTGTGCGAGATTAAGGAGCAGAGATGGATTTATCGCTTATCAACTGACATTAGTGGATGAAACGATAACATACCATGGAATGCTATCACCATGGGTTAACTGATTCCCTGTGTGCTTAGCAAATATATCCCCGCTACCGCCATGATAGGTATGCCGGCTCAAATATCCCTCTACTGACATGATACGCATGCCGTCATCTCGAGCTTACTCATATCCTGTCCTTTACACATAAATTCCCCCTACTGACACAAACAGAATTAATAGTGATGCACCGGCATGGCAAACATTCAGTCTGACACAGTATGCTGGTTTCTTTACATTTACAAGTACCCAATGGGCTAAACTTATGGGGCAACGTAACTTTTAACGATTGAGTCTGGTGCCAAACATACCACGCTTTGGGACGCGTAGTCATGGGAATGCCTACGCAGCCACCGAGACTACGCAGGATCCATCGTAATTTCCAAGCACCAAAAAGGGTTAAAGAATTTTAGAGGCCCGTCATCTTGTCCAATCGTGTTAGGCACTTGAACGTCGTGACATTACCACACGCTGGTACGTTGAGTCACGGTAACGTCAACACTGCTACTTCTCCGCAATAGGTAATCAAGCAGGCAGAAGGCCTTGAAGTAGTAAGTGGGCACGGGTGGTTTCCCCGAGTATGCACGGCCGAAACTTTGACCCTGATCTTGACACCTGTGTAACTTTCTCACGACAGAATGTGACAATAGGCCCCGCCTCCAACCAGGATCCATGATGCATAAACGATCGCAATTATAGTAGGTGTAACACATTGTTTAATGTAAAGGGGCGGCCATTTAAGCCCCTATGAGCACTGGGTTATTTTATCACCACGACTCGTGATGCTTTGCCTGACAGAGATTGGATTGTATGAATGTGTAATTTTATCACGAAAAATTATGCTCGCAGTCACCGATAATGTCACATTACGAGCATGAGCACTGATCTTGATTGATCACACCTGATGAATACCAGTGGACTAAACAATAGCAATACAGGTACACATGTTTGCTTTCACACAAATTTGTGGCCGTGAAGGCAAATATTGTATGCAGCTCGAAACTCATCACAAGTGCATGGTCGCGATACAGACCTCTAGCCAGTGGCATACGGTTAATGTTGAACTATTAACGCACGCTGTGCCAAACTCTGCATCCACCTCAACGAACGATGTTGGTTTAAACTATGATGTAGGTTTCTCATTTTCTTACAGATATACCGCTTCGGGTGTAAATCGTAAGTACCAATCCACCCCACTTACGCACACCTTAGGGTGTGTGCGTACACTTCACTCGTTTAGGGTAAACTCTGGCCCTAACATCACTGGTCCTGAAGATGGCCGCTTTACAAAGATTTGATTAGCTGAAGCATGTAGACCACTTCTGGATGAGTGAGATCAGTTTGTCTCTTTCTCATCCATCCTTGTTTTTAATCCTACCCCAGGAGTTCATTATTAAATTTATCCCGCTCTGAAGAGTATCCTGGAGGAAGTTTTAAGGTTCAGATTCAATAAATTCACTTGTTGAATAAAGAAAAATCCTGCTCCGTTGTAATCCGGCGTCACAGCAAACCTTGGAGGCACTTGGCCCCCTAGGTGGGAACCCTATGATGAAGCATACTACCAACTAGGTTGGTGGGTGAGGGTTCTTTAAAAAAGTAAATGGCTTTTCTTCTGCGAGACTACTCAATGCTACCAGGACGCTAGTTGATTGATACAGCATTCAGCTCTTTCTTTTTGTTGGTTACTAGTATTTAGGCACAAAGGACAAGCATCTGTGTTCCTCTCTCTCGATTTTGTTTAGCGAGGTTAAACACCATCCCAAAATTAAAACTGGCACATTCTAAAACTGTACACTTTCCCAAGCAAATAAAATACACTGCCTTTACTTTAGATATATTAAAGACACTTTGCAATTTGGGAAGCTCCAAAAAACTCAGATCGCCATAACCTGCTCCACAACCTAAAAGATTTTCATTTTGTTCACAGAAAACTGAACATGGAAGGAAGAAGACCTCAGTAGAACCCACTGGAAGTTCAACAGTGCAGGCATGATCAGTCTAGCTTCCAAAAGAGGTAGCACACTCTTCAAGGCTATCAAGCACTGCCAACCCAACTTCTCAAACACTCAACAGAAAAATTCATGGTAAAAAATAAATTTGTCAAGGAGAGCAGCAAGATCTGAAAACACATAAGCAACACATGGACGGTAACACTAAGCAATGCATCCAAGTGATCACTTCAACACACTCTGTAGAACAATCCCTTGGGGAAGGTGGAATTTTGTTAGATCTTAAGTACAAAGACATCCCTGTTCAAAAGAAAAATGATGAGCAGCCGCTGCTTACCTTTGTCAACATCTCTCACTTAACAGGTATCTTGCCAAGATAGGCAGATCCTACCAGTCCGGAAGAAGGCCAATCTTTTCCATCATGCCAAATACAGTCCAGTCCCCTTTCTACCCATTGCTTGGCAAAAAACTCAATAATCATAGACAAAGTCATCAGATCTGTTGAAGGCTGTCAGTCTTTTGACTCCATCAACGCTTGTTTTGTTTTTTGCAAAATGTTATGGTTAGAGAAGCTGCCTGGCCCTCATCAATCTAGGAAAATAATACCTAAAATCACAAATATTTAGGGGGAGGGGTGTGGGGCCTCAAAATGCGCACATTGCCCAAATAGACCTTAGAATTCGGGAACATTTTGTAAGTGGATGCGCTCCGTATGAAAGGGCAAAAAGTCGTCACTCACAGTGAAGCTAAGGAACGATTGAATTTTGTGAACCAGTGCCTCATGCCATATACTGTAGTGTACTGAAGAAAAATTGTGAATGATAATTTCAGGCCAATGGATGAAAAGCTGACTGAATGCACTAGTAATAAATATAATGTTAGCAAAATCAAAAATCCTTGGCTAAAACCAGACCTAAAAAGCCTGTGACCACTCAATGTAATGAGACTAGCAATGCCTTCTTTCACAAATATCAATCAGAGCTTAGGCCTTAGCGGGGAACAGATACTGCAAAAATCCTTGTTCCTGACAACCCACTTTAGATCACAAGAGTGCTGACCGTCGGCTTCTTGAGCTCAGAAGCTTCCGATACTGTTGACCACAATCCTCAAGAACTGATTTCGCGCAATATAGCAATGGTTCGTCTCCTACCTAAATAAACGATGTCAGCTCAAAGTGTAACTCCCAAAGTTCAGAACATATTCCTGTCCCCTACGGAACCCTTGACTCCTATATGGAATACCTCTGGAGTATTCCTAGCAAACTTGAAGGTCAAAATCCATCAGCATGTGAATAACATGCAGCTAAATCTGAAGGTTTTACCTGTCAGCAATACTGATCACTTGATTTTGAAAACCAATTTCACCTCGTCACCAGTACCTGTAACCAAAAGCAAGTACATGATTGGCTCTCTGCAATGCATCTCAGCAGCTTCAATCCTCACTTTCAACAGCTCCAAATGCTAAAGTTTCCACAATGAAGACAACCTCCGCTTCACAACACACATTGCAAGGAAAGTTCAAGCTATCCAAAGAGCCAAATCATGTCTGCTATAACACAACTTCAGAACAGCCATCGAAGCACTGTTTCTCTTGCACCAAAACAGACTTCAGACATATCAGAGGATCAATACACCTTCTGCCCAGTGTTAAGGCTCTAGAACATCTTTCTAAGATGCGACAAGCTTCATCCTTACTGCATGTCTTGATGGAATGTCTGACATCTCTAACTCCTTAACTTTGAAGAATGTAACTTTCACATTCGCTGTGCTAACCCAGGAAACCGAATGATGCATGCACCAGATGGCTACACCCTTCATACCCCCACCTTAAGCTGCAGAGGAAAAGCTTCCCATGCAGTCTGAAATAATGCTTTTTTGTTTTTTGAATGGCAATTGGCATACACAATGCCCCGATCTCATGAACTGGGCAACTAGGACGCAGCCAGATCCATCAAGCTCTAACTTCTTTCAGGGTGTTTAGTCCCCAGGGTATAATTCACTCTTGGAAAGAGGAGAGCCTCCTTTTTCAAATGATGCCTCTTCTAACTGTACTTTTCCTGAGTGGATTACTGATCAAGGAGAACTGCGAGCCCTCAACAGGAATCCATCCACTTGACCTCCAAGGTGATTTTAAATGGAGAGAGTGCACCTCCTGCAAAAGGAATTACTCCCGCCACTATGCAGGGCATAGACGGACTTTGACCTCTTTTGCGGTGGAAGGAAGGAGGGGATTTTAATTTGGTGCCACTTTCTAATGACAAGCAAAAATGCAAACTGGAAAAACGTCAGACAACATAAAAGAACAGCAGACTGAGAGAATCTGTAAAAGTTAGCATTATAGCTCGCAACTGGATGAAAGTACACACTTTGCAAACATCTCATTTACCGTTTATGTACAAAACAGTTTGAGGAAAAAAGGATTTACGATGAATTGTTCTAAGGTTTTTTGATACATATGACTGCTGAAGAGGTGAGCAATATTCAATGAATTTCAGATATCAAATACAAAGAAATGGTCCAAATTTGAAGGAGTGTGTACCATGTCTGGGTCACTAACTTAGAGTCACTGAAAGAATAAGAGAAATTAACCGTACAGTTACTTAGCCTCATTGCTGTCAAGTCCTCTATATCCATTTGGGTTTCTGGGGAGATTTACAAACGTCGCCATCCATTTTTATTACGCTAACAAATCTTTTAACAATGCTATCAAGGGCAAAAAAGTAACACAAACGCAGCATACCCTGGATTTATAATGGTGACTTAATCACCCTGTCCATCCAGAGAGGAAACTATTTAATCAAGCAGCACAATTCCACTTAGGGACCAACAAATCTTATAACACTTTACTACAAAAAAAACACCAATTTAAGCAAATCAATGTCTCGCTGACCCTTAGACTGAAAAAGTGTAATGTAATAAATATGTAAAAAGAAAATCACCACAACTGCCTGCCATGTAATACAGTGCCAATTGCCTGCCCCTGCTCCTCATTCTAACCACATTCAGATTTTTCACACATGGTGTTAACAAGACCCTACACGTATGATACTTTTTCTACACTATTTAATATGTTCCATATTTACAAACACCTGAGGGGCACACAGCAGCTCTGTTCCTTTCTCTCATCTCAAAAATATTTTAAGATCACTTGGGTAACAGACAGCCTAAATCTGATAATAGCACGTATGCATGTGTTAGTTGTATAGAGAGAACCTAGCCTAAAGGCACTGGTGTGCTATACAGGGTAAAAATCAAAGAAAGTCAACACTTGATTTGACTGGTAGCGGATTTCTAAGAGCAACAGTGGGCTATTAGTGTTTAAGGAGGGGCAGCTTCAGCTCTTTCCTGGTTTGGAGAGACTGCTGTCTTGTTTCTTTTTTAAGCTCTTCGTCTCCAGTCTGATGGTGTCCTGAACTGCGGGTGTGTAGAGAGCCAGCAGAGATGGTGAGCTTGTCAGCCAGGTAAGTGTCAGCGAAGTTCACCAGGGGTACGCGACAAGGCTGCCCATTGTCTCCTATTTTATATGCGTTAGTGGCAGAACCCTTGGCTTGTGCGCTCCGAGAATACCACAGATATAAAGGCATAAGATTTCCGAATTATGAGCTGATCGTTTCCACCTATGCGGATGATACACTACTTTATGTACGTGACCCAGAACGACACCTTTCCTCAGTCTTGCGTGAGGTAGTGAGATTTGGAGCTGTGTCGGGGCTAAGAGTTAATTGGCCGAAATCTATAATATTTCCCCTCACAGGTTACGACCCCATTTGAGCCTGACTATCCGCTCCAATGGACAACAGAGTCGGTGAGATACCTTGGGATCAAGATACATACGGACTCTGAGGTAGTGTTCAGGGAGAACTATGGGGAGGCTTTTAACAAACTAGAGGATGACGTAGAAGGCTGGATTCGTCTGCCACTCTTCTTGTTGGGCAGAGTTTCTATCATGAAAATGGTGATACTCCCCCGTTTTTTGTTCCTTTTCACTAATATTCCCTTGGTACTCCCTTGTTCTTTCTTTCGGCGCCTTACAGCATTAATGATCAAATTGGCTTGGGCGGGTAAGCAGGCGCGGGTCCGATGGGAAGTACTTACGCTACCATACCATATGGGGGGGATTGGGTGCGCCAGACTTGGATCTTTATTACCGGGCAGCACAGAACGCACATGCTTACCACTGGATGCATGGCTCGCTGGACACCCCGCACTTGTGCATAGAGAAAGTGGTGGCCTCCCCTCTACCCTTGCCAGTGTTAATGTTTTCATCTCCAGACCGTAGGACTGGGATATTGGATTCGGTGAATGCCACAACGCATGCTTGGCACTATCTCCTGAAATTGCAGGCGGGTGCCATGCTATACTCTCCGCACACACTGCTAGAATGGTGCCGCTGGCTGCCCCCCTGCAGGGAAAAGGGAGTTACGCGAGCGCTCAATTCTATAGGGGTTCGAGTAGTCGGGAACTTGTTTGAGGGGGGCACGGCGAAGAGCTATAACTCCCCTAACTAAATTTCAGTTCCAAAGAAAGCGGCAAGCATTGTTGCATATCCTGGGTGGAGACTTGTCGGAACCACCGGAACTGTCCTCCTTATCTTAGGTCATAAAAGCCGCATCACCACTCCGGATAGTGTCAAAGATTTATAGGCTGTCAATGGCCTACAGGGAAAACCATTACACTAAAGCTCGTCTAGCTTGGCAGAGGGATTTGGGCAGGGAGATAGATGACGCAATGTGTACGAAGCGCATATCTTTAAATGGTGGACACAGATTGATTCACTTCAAATATTTAAATAGAGTATACTACACTCCGGAGAGATTGAGTAGATATGGTCTGAGGGATGGGGCTGAATGTGAGCGCTGCAGCAAATGTATTGCCGATTTTCTACACTTGGCCTGGCTGTGCCCTGGGATCGCCAAATTCTGGGACTTAGTTTTTAATGAACTGGGACAGGTGGTAGATCTGGCCCTCTCTCCGGAGCCGGCACTGGCACTTTTGGGTTACTCTAAACTGATACCTAAAGGGGTCCGCTGGTTGGTTGATATGGGGTTGCTGCTAGCCAGGCGCAGAGTGGGGATGTGTTGGCTACGTGGCCCGACACCTACGATAGCACAGTGATCGAGTGACATGTTGTATTGTTGTATTGCAGTACACAAACTGAGAATTTTAGTGACCTCCTCCCGCCACGCAGTCGACCTAAGAACTTTTGGGCGTTGGTCAAAACATACATCAACACTAGGGAGAGGGGCACTACACCCATGGAAGCAGAAAATCATGAGCTAAGTGAAGATCAGCCTGACTGACTAACAAGGCAGGGCTTGAGTGGTTCACTCAACATGCCAGAAGAGTACCGGATTGATGATATGTGGGGACTATATGTTAGGTATCTACTGGATGTTATTACAAGGGAGTGCAGAGGTGGTAAATTGGAGAGGGGGCGATAGGGGGTGGGCTCAGATAATGAAACGCCACGAGCTATGACACGCCTGATAACTTTCGGTGATGCACTGTATTCTATGTGATTGATATGTACCACTGATATTGCCATGCTAAATGACTAAGTCTCATGTTTGTATTATACAAAAACTAATAAAGTGTTTAAAAAAAAAAAAAGTACTATCGAGGAAAGCAAAATACCTCTGACACCATCAATGGAATTTTTCTTATACCACAGCTGTCTTTTCAATTAACCCTGGGTTACATTTATTTGTAATGTCACACTTCATGCTTTGTTTAGAAAAAGAGTTCCTACCACGGAACACCTTATCGAAGCCCGCGATTGAAAAGCCGACCGCAAGAAAGGAACTGAAAGAAGCGGATGAGACGAAAAAACAGCTAAAGGTATGCGGGCAAACAGAGATTCTTAGGATGCACAGCAGAGGCAGATGGGATAGCGCGGTGAACTTTGCATGAACACTCCAAGCACGGCGAGTCTCTATAGTTATGCACTTCCCCACACCTGAACCCTGGAATGCGAGATGTAGGGATAAAACTCCATGCATGGTCATCTAAGAAACCATCCATATCGTCATCCAAATGGGGACTGTATATAAGTCATATGACTTCTATGACACACTCCGAGTTTATGATAGTAATAAAATCCAGAAAATGTTTGGATTATGAGTTTAAACTAATAAAAATTCATACCTAGCATCATACAGGACATAATATAGCTCCTTTCCTCCATTTTTAAATCCCCAGACCGCCCCAGAAGTTGCTAAAATAGAAGAACGGAGAAGTTATGGTTTAACCCACTATGCAAGCACAACATGGTATGTTAAGAGCTTATAAAGAGCTGATGTCCAATGTAAATAGTACTCCTCCAACTCAATGTTTTATTAGTTTATTTTCTCACTCACGCAGGCACCCCATGCCCTACATGAAACATAGCCCAGCCCTGATGAAGAGCTTCGAAAGAATCATTCCTTTTGGTCCCACACACTGAAGGTCGAAACGCGTTGGCTTCTACCCGAGAGAGGTTCAGAGCAACCGATTTAACATCGTACGCACAAGATTAGGCGCACTCGAGCACAATGTTGAAGCTCATGATTGGAGTTTGTGAAATAATTCTCTGACCTCCCTAGGACCTATTGTAACTCAGCATATTGAGGACAAAAGAAAACATAGTTCCTTTATTGTATGTAAACAAGTAGGACTGCTTTAAGTTTAAAAGTGTATTCTTTTGATTTTTTTGTTTGAATCAATACAATTTTGTATTTTTTGTTGGTCACTAATCACGTATATGTATGTTATGTAAATAGTTTTTATGTCACTTGATCTTGTCATTTGTTGTGTCACGAGTTGTTGTTGTACAAAAAATAAGAGGAGTATGTTTTTAAGGTGTTCCGTGGTAGGAACTCTCTTTTTCTAAACAAAGTATGAAGTGTGACATTACAAATAAATGTAACCCAGGGTTAATTGAAAAGACCGCTGTGGTATAAGAAAAATTCCATTGATGGTGTCAGAGGTATTTTGCTTTTCTCGATAGTACTATTGATTCCAGCCTATGCACTTCCTTAACTGAATCACTCCCCTTTCTTGTTAAAAAAAAAAAAAGTGTCAGCGAAGTTGGGATTGGTTTGTAGACTATGGCACTCAGTTTGAAAAAGGTGCAGGACAGCGAGTGAAAGTGCTGTTTCATCAAGGCAAGCATTTTTGTACAGGCACTTGATGGGAACATTAAATTGTAAAATTCGATCTGGTAAATAGCAATTTTATTCAATTCAGTAAGTGCAGTTGTAATGTTTTTTTCAGATGGCTACCCTTTTTTATAGTAATAAAATCACCAACCGGGTTTCTGAATCCAGCTAACTTTGCTTTACCACATGCACAGGAGTCAAACCCTAACTTTAGAGCACTTTTGTGTACCAACATACAAATCAATAAGGCCCTGATCATATTTGCAAAGGGAGCAAGACTTGTCTACTGTTTCATTCAGCCTAACAGTCCATAGCTTCAATTGACAAGTTCAAAAATCTTTATTCTGCCTGGATAGGCCATAAAAAAATAAATAATAAAACATAATCAATCGATAAAAGATTCCTGCGGATGACGTAAAGTATGCTCCAGAAAGAATAACATTGGTCAGGAGTCCGACAAGAATTTATTTATATTATTGTATTTCTGAAGCGCAACACTTATCCCCCAGGGGATATCACAGTGTTGAGTACTTGCCTATTTTGACTACTGATATATCACACAGAGCAACAAATATTGTGATTGCTAGCCCAAAAACAGCCAGGTTTTCAGTTCCTTCTAAACTTGATGTGGTTGTTGATGAGACGAATATTCAAAGGAAGGGAATTCCATTGAGTCGCACCTAAATAAGAGAAGGCTCGGCCCCCCGCTCTAACTTTCCTTATCTTCTTAGCTTTCGCTAAGGCCAAATTTCGGGATTTCAGCTCTCGTGTAGGTTTATACAATTCCACTCTGGTTTGCAGGATCTTTGGACCCGCTTTATGTAATGCTTTATGAGCATAACACAAGAGTTTTAAATTGGCTTGTTTACACATAGGCAGCCAGTGTAGAGTAGCTAGACAGGCCAATGCAGATCCAAACCTATCTATATTACAAATTAGCTTGGTCGCTGCATTTTGGATTACCTGCAATCTAGTAAAAACCTAATCAGTCATGCCTGCATATAGTACATTGCCATAGTCCAGTCTACTTGTTATGAGGGCATAGACTATGGTTTTGCACCAAGCTATAGGGATCCGTTTAAACATTCTTCTTAGTAGCTTTAGGTTGCCAAATATTTACCACGTGGTCCTATCATGCTCCTGCATGAAAGTTGATCATCAATGATGCCCCCCTCCCAGGTTTTTAGCTGCTTTCTTGGGCATGGGCATCTCACCCAATGTTTCTGGCCACCAAGAGGTGTCACAAACGAGATGCACTCCTCCAAACAATAGAATCTCCTCAGTCTTCTCTGCATTGAGCTTCAAGCAATGCTTTGTCATCCAGCCCGCAACTTCAGTGAGGCATTCCCGTAAGTTACATCGAGTCTCATTATGGTTCTCTCCCACAGATATCAGCTGAGTATCGACTGCGTAAGACGTAATCTGGAATCCCCAATTTCTGATGATTTTAGCCAGTGGGGCTACATAAATATTAAAAAGAGTGGGGCTCAACAAAGTGCCCTGTGGGACTCCGCAGTTGGATGTAAAAGAGCTGGATCTTCATGATCCCAACTGCACTGTGTGTTCTGTTCTGTAAAAAAGAGCTCAGCCACCTAAGGGCATAGGAAAGTATACCATTCTTACGAGGCCTGACGATCAATAGTCTGTGTGAGAAAGTGTCAAACGCTGCAAACAGGTCAAGTGGGATCAAGGCAGCAGCACTACCCTTATCAACTATTGACCTGATATCGTCAAGTGCTGCTAGCAGTGTGGACCTTGTGCAGTTATTAGCTCAAAAGCCCATCTGGGATGAATCCAGCAATCCTTAGTCTCCAGAAAATTAGGCAATTGTTTGTTTACTAATTTTTCACGGATTTTGTACATAAAAGGTAGAAGGGATATTGGTCGGTAACTGGAAAGGATTGACACATCCATGCCAGATTATTTTGCCAAAGGCAATACCATTGCTTCTTTCCAGATCTCTGGAAACGTCCCTTCAGCCAGAGATCGATTAAAAGCGTGAGTAAAATATGGGCCTAGGATCATAGCTAGTTGAGAATAAATAAAATGGGGGCAGGTATCGAACGGCGAACCAGATTTCACCTCCCTCATCAGAGTGGTTCAAAAACTTCACCTTAGTATTTGGGTGAGGATCCAAGAGAATATGAGCCATATCAATAAAATAGGATTGGTTCTCAAAGGACATGCAAATCTTTGCAATTTTGTCCAAGAAGAAATTACCAATTTCCTCGCAAAAGGCCTCAGTGTGGGGAATCGACTGAGATAGGCATGTAGCTGAGCAAGCTCCTTCAGGATTTAAAAAAATTCTTTTTAAGATCTGCGATTTTCCTTCACGCGCTGTATAAAGTAGTCCTTCTTTGGTCAAGGCCTTATAGTATAATTTTTGCTCCTTTTTAAATTTTATTTGATCTGTTTTATCTTTGGAGGACCTCCACTTTTGTTCAAGGTTTTTGCACTTTTTCATTTCTCTCAGCTCCCTTGAGTACCATTTTTCTGATGAGGAGTTCCTAGTTCCTTTATTCGTCTACAGCGGTGTGCACACATCCAAAGATTATATAATAGCAGCATTGAGTATTTCAATCTGATTTGAAAGGGGCAATATAGTGTCTCTCAATGAAAAAGTGAAATGCTCGGCAAAGGTTTGTTCTGTTAGGGTCCTCAATGATCTCTTGAATCTTGGAGAATTGGCTAAATGTGTGATATTGTGAAGTCAATATGGTTTTCACATGGTCAAAATAGTGGCCTATCCCTCTCCTGTGCAACAGGCCCATCCCTACATATTAAGTGGGCGGGGCTCTGTATAAGGAGAAGTGTGGGAGCATTGCTGGGAGGACTTTTGCCTTTTGCCTAAATTTTAGGACTTCCTGGCAAGAAAACTAAAGAAACAATTTTTATACATACATTGAGATTTGCAGGGAAATCTATTAGACATTTACAAACGGCCTATAACCTATCGTACAGACCCTTCAAATAATAGCTTACATACCAGCAGTGGAAAGCGGGCTGCTACACAACAAGAAAATGTGTCAGCACGTTACCCAACACTTCCCAAATACGTTATAATAGAACCACACACCATTCAAACCAAACATACAGGTACAGGTCTTTCTGTAATTTCTCAAGACAGTTAAAGCTCCACAATGCCATAACAGCGGCAGGTGCACACTATACAATCACCAGATAACATGACAGAACATAAAGAGGCACAACAGATTTCTTCAGTGCACTAGTGACAGAAAGAATAACAAGCATTGGCATAGCCAATAGGTCTCGCTTTTGGGACCTTATAAGTATTTAGTTATGCAGCACAATATCCTTTGTGCAACAACATTAACTGTTACATGGCTAAACACTTATAAGGTCCCAAAGGCGAGACCTATTGGCTATGCCAATGCTTGTTGTGTCATGCATCGAGGACCCATAATGCTCCCTTCTCCTCAGAAATGCCTCTTCTATCCCAACTTAAAAAAAAAACTACGTAAATCTGTTCATTGGTTACAAAAAAACCTTGCCCTTATGCTCTGGCATGTGTTTCTCTGTGCTTGCCTTCTTCCTCCCTAGCGCTGTTTTCTCTTCCCTGACTCCTCGGCCAGGACGCTTTGTGTGACAGAGTAAGGCTCTGCTGCCCAAGCCCTGATCCAGCGCTCTGCCTGCCTCTAAACAGGCTGCTGTTCTCCTCGACACCAAACGTCTCCTTAAACATCACCTCACTTTATTTAATGCAAACCGCCTCTTGTGTACGTTTGAGAATGTTCGTCATTCATTCAGTGCCTCTTTCACGGCTTAAAAAATGATGTTCCAAATGTCTAATTTACCAGCTTCCTCTATGAACCCTGGATATGCTCGTGCTTCGCTCTATAGTTCTATCGGTTAAGTACAATTTCCACTATTTTTGTTTTAAGATGTTTTGTCATCAACTTTATAAATGAGTATCTCGCCACTTATTTTATTTACATATGTACATTTTATACTAACCCATTGTACAAGCCATGTTCATACTCCTATAAACTCTCTCTCTCTCTATCTGGTGTCCTCTTGTTAACTTGTACATGTTAAACTTCTGTGCGTAGGGTTGGATGTGCAACAGAATGTACGGTAGTGACTGTTGTACAATCGCCAAGACCACAGGCAATGATAACAGGCCAAACCAGAGTTGCTACATAAGAAATGTAATTGTTGTTGCATGCCATACAGAGGGACGCGACGTGTTTCGACCCAAAAGGATCTGGATCCTAGTTATCAAAGGATTCCCCAAACCTTCTGCAGCTCTAAATTTGTTACTGAAATATTCATGTAATTAACATAGGCATGCTCTGTGAGGCTAAACAAATGTTCATAGCAATGGATTTTACAGTAAATACTTCTCGGATATTAGATCTAAATGAGGATACTCTACAACAAGCCCTTCTTGTTCGGCCGCTGCTAGCTGACCCATTTCCAGTTGTATTACGACCGGTTGTGTAAATTTAATGTTAACAATAGTTCTTAGTGACTTAACTTTGATAAGGTTCAGACAATCATTACGTGCCCCTCTGATAAGCAATAGCACAATCATCTAATATGAAATGTAATTTTGCTTGAAAAGCCCTAAGAACTGGTAATTGCATTTGTATAGGTTTTATCAATGTCATTACTTTGGGTTTATGTTCACAGACATAAATTAAGTATTAAAAATGAATATAGGCGCGTTAATAAACGTGGAAGACCAGTACTTGTTTTGCGGAACAAACTAAGTCATTCTTGTGGGCAGTTCCGTCGAGGGAAAGGAGCTGGTTTTGTCAAGCAGGTGCAATAAATCATTCATACAAAGAGAGGTCAAATAACCACGGGTCCAGGACGCAGCCTTGCTCGAGGCCATTCTCGGTTTCAGTTCTCGGCATATGCACCTGACTCACGTATTTTGATGTAAACCCACTGTCCTTTTAGCAGAGCAGTATCCCTCCCTATTTTCAGCATGAGTCGCCTCTCTCTGCGGCATCTGACGCAGCGCTGAACCCCACAGAAGAGCAATAGACGGGACTGCTTCTGCGGGTGTGAGAAAGGAGACCCGGCTGCCGTTCACCCCTTCTTGGTAGTGCTCGGATCCTTTAAATGGAAAGATAATGATGTGGCAAAGATTTTCGCCTCAATCCCTGAAACTGTGATTGCTTCATGTGGTCGCCTTTGTTATGCAGGGGGCACCAGGGTACTGCTGCCTGCCAGGGCTCGGAATAGTGGCATTTTAATGATTGCATTAAAGAGGGCAGTGGGACGCCTTGCACGGAGGCTCGGATAACACTTCCGCGTTTTAGCTGCAGCACCATCAGCTTCAGGTTACTATGGGCCACTGATGTGGGGTTCCTTTAAAACAACTGTGAAGGACCCATTACCACTGAGGTCAGATTTATGGGGACACATGATCTATTGATTAATGATCGATAACCCCATATCAGAAATACGTTCCAACTACCTTCTGCTTTCGCGATAATCCTCCGATATTGGCCGCTGTTACCAAATCTAAATGCTGAACACGGTTTACAACACTCCTCCTCATAAAACTTGCCTTCAGCGTGTTATGTGCACAGCGGCCCTCCTCAGTTCCGACTCAAGGCTGAAACCAAGAAGTTCTATGGTCACCCTTGCCGATAAGCCATTTATTGATGCCCTGCAATGTTTTTACTGTTGTCCTTACCCCAGGGCTGCAGCAAAAATGCAACGAACTGTCGATGAATGAAACGGAGATGGTGAGCTGTGCCTCCCTTATTACCAAAGTCACCTCTAAACAAGCATTTGAAGGCACGAGCGGGGATGAGGGGGGGCGACGCGAGTGGTGCGCGCATGCCACAGCGAGCGATCTGTTTCCAATTATCGCGCCCGCGTGTAGGCACGATAATTGGAAACAGATGTCGGCCGCGCTCGTAACCGCAGAGAAAAGGCCATGACGCACGAGCGTCTGGTCAGCTTTGAAATGCCCCTAACAAAGTCTCACCTAGCAGCGCTTGCGCGCTACTCGAGGCTCGACCTAAAAATGTACATACTCTCCATTTTATAAACTCTTGACTGTCAGAAACAAATACTATCTAAAAGTCCCTTCTCGAAAATAGCAAACTGGGCAACTTAAAAATACAAAAACAAAAAAACGAATCAGCCTCTTTCGAAACAGTTTCTCAAATCACCTCGACCACATGTGTGAAGCTTCAACCAAAACCGCAAAACTTGTGTATGTCAAACTTCCAAAAATCTGTTCTCAATACTCTTACCGTAGCAT
Organism: Calotriton arnoldi; assembly: GCA_963921515.1. NCBI lineage: Eukaryota > Metazoa > Chordata > Amphibia > Caudata > Salamandridae > Calotriton > Calotriton arnoldi. Next base: position 1,870,725 of record CAWUFW010000964.1, read on the forward strand.
ATCTGCCATCCTTTCCAATCAGCTCCCCATAAACCGCATATTCAAGAAACAGACTAATCCCCTATTTACGTTACCATCTCTCAAACTAACCCTACCTAAATTTACAAATCCTACCCCTTCTATAACTGAACCATGAATAACTACTACTTACGAGGAATCTTTCATTCCTCCATGAAATCTGATCAAATCTATCCTGTACTGAAAAGATCTAGCAAGACCCAGTAAATATATACAATACCAGATCAATTATTTAACTATTCAAACTATGACAGTCAATGAAAAGTCATAGGCCATCAAACTGAAAACCCACATTCCCTGTTAACAAATCTGTTTGAAGGTCCCAGTGTAGTGCAGCCACCGTATCAGTATTAAGAAATATAATACATATACATGATAGGTGATGCTTGCCTACATGAGCTCTCAGTTGATTACAACATGGTCTAGGCTTCAACTACCATGTGAATCAGTGTATCCATCTTGAAAATGTTCTGCTTACTGTGTGGAAGATTCCAATCTGTTCAGATGAGGCATCTGGACCCCCCTTTTCACTAATCTTCTCCCATTATACCTAGTTCATAGATGGTGGATCTCGTCCCAAATACCCTTTAACCTTTACAAGGACTTGTTGGATGTTCTGTAAAATTCTGCACTTTAATAGCAGCATTCAGATGAAGTTACCGAAATCCAACAGCCTCTGCACACACAAATTAAATCCTCATAATTACAAAATAATCTGAATACATTGCTACAACAATCCGGAAAAGCCAAGAAAAACATTTTACATGGAATAAACAAATACCACAAAGCATATAACAATGCCACGTTCTCAAAACAAGCACACCACCAAAACAAATGATATGCAAATAAGAATGCAGCCACCCAGATTTAACACAAGGAACTCAGTCAAAATATTCTTACCTTTGCCTTTGGTGGTCCCACCTGTGAAGAGAAAACGAGATACATATATTTAACTCTTCAATACAAACCAAAGACATAGAAGGAAGAAGACAGTAACGACTGAATTGACAGTTTAAATACTTTGGGCACATTTTTGAGGAATTGGCAAAACTGTCACATGAATATCTGGTGAATACAGTCGCTCAATGAGCGACAGATAATCAAGATGTTTCAGTAAGCTAATCGTCAAAGTCTAAAGATGTTGAAATATAACTGGTCAAAAAACGTCATAACTCTAGAAATAACATGTTTAAAAGTAATGAGGCTTCTTATGTGGAGACATTTTGCAGATTTTCCTTTTGTAGGAGTAGAATAGAATCTGCCATTTTCAAATGGGCTATCGCACCAGCAATCTGGTGAATAGCCTTTTCAACAGGTTTTTACTTTGGGGCTGAGATACTCTACTAGTATGCGAGCTGGTCACAAGTTAGTTTGAAAACAAGGCCAGACATTCAAAGGAATCCCATTTTGCTCTCAAACATAAAAGAGCATGATATTTTTTAAACAGTGCTATCATAATTTGTCATACCGGTCAAAAATTAGATTTTTGCTTTATGCCAATGAATATTGATTGTGCTAGGACAATTGGAATTTATTTGTCCTCGTAGGCGTTAATTCTCTAGTCCATCCCACTGACCTACCTCTCAACTTCTGTCACTATTGTTGGGCCATCTTGGATTGGGCAGGTACTCCGCTTCCCCTTCAACTATATTTAACCTCCCTCACTGGGCATTCAGCCTGGATATATAAATAAAACACGGAAAACTCAAGGGCTTCTTCTTCCAAGGAAGTCTTCCCTGTTTGGAGTCTGTAAGGGCCATGGAGGGGGACTAGGTCCAGAACCTTGCCACTTCATCCAGACCAATCCTTTTCTCCCCACACCCCACCTTTTTGGTTCAACTATCTCCTTCCTCCTACAGATGACTTCAGTTGGGAAACAGTGGAGTACAGGCAAATCAGGGAATCCATAGGTGGCAAACTTGCCTCCAACCTATGGGTTTAATTTGTTCCTGGGCAGACTCCATACGGTACTTATTGGTAGCTTCATAGAGCCACCAAGGGATCGGCTTATAAACACCCCCACACAGATTCCATAAAGCCAGAAAATCTCCAGTTCCATTAAAAACTGCATGTTATTTTTGTACTTGTTATTAGACTGGCCATAAATTACTCTATGACGGACAATTTTCTTTTTTTCTTTTTCTTAACTGCTGCCTATGTTCTATAGTCAACAGTTTATTCCCTCATATTTGTTTAAATGAAACTCAATAGAACTGTTGCAAGGATATCCCGACACAAGTAGCAAGGTTTCTAAATATATCTGTTACATTGATACTGGCCTGGTTGTATGTAAACACTGCTGTACATTTACAAGTGCTGAGTGTGTGTAATCCTAGTGCAAGGTGTAGAAAGTGGGCTAACTTGGTTGAATGGAGCAGCTAACGATTGCGTGCTTAGTTGGCAGTTTTTCTTCACCTCATGCGAACAAGGCAGAAAAGGAACATTTCTATGCTCGGACTCATGTACTGCTCCTAAGCAGAACAGCTGAAATATGAAACATGGTTACAAGGAGAGCTGACCTTGTATGTTCCATCCTGCAGGAAGAAGGATGAAAAGTAGCAGTGAGCTTCCATGTAGAACTACGTTTTCAACAGGAAGCATTGTTCAATATCCTGTATAATGATTACAAGAGCACAGCATGAGCCGACCCCTGCTTGCTCAATAGTACAACATGCTTAAGAATGGTACATAAGATAGTGGGTGTCAGGCAGGGCTGGCCTGACGTTAGGCCTGATGGCACAGGGAGGGGAGGCATTACATGATTTGGCATAGTATGAAGAACTGATATAACCATGCTTTTAGACAACCGGTTAGGTTTTAGACTAACAGGCTAAGGATGTGCGAAGGCATATGGTTGTGGCTCAATTGACTTTGGCCCTAATTTGTATTTTAATCTTATAGCATAAAATACCAATCATTTTGTGTGTGCCCCGATTGCTGGCTATGGGGAGGAGCTCGGGTTCCATCAGATCAGATTCCCTCACAGGTTTGCCTACTCTTCACACTCCTGCCTATGGTAGAATACGTCTGTAGGGAGGGAATGAGAGACACCTGCCAGTTCTTTTTTCTGAAAAGACGAGTTTCCATTTGGCACTTAGAGGATCTACTGGGTGAGACCCTAATATTTTAGGTCTTACACAAAAGCTCTGAGCAACTTTTAGAAGGGCTTCAATTCATTAACATATGTATATAGCTCTTAATATAGGACAGGAATGAAAACGATAACGTTACAAGTTAGCTGCCTCACTTTTCACCACCCTGTTTTTTCATCAACAATATGGTTATTACTGGATTTCATAATTAAGCACTTCCCCTACTCTACATACGTTCCAAACTTCCACGTAACTTCATGCGCTAGAGCTGAATAGTGACAATTAGTGGGAAACAAGGGTGTTCACTCAGGTGACTAATTCCACATTCAGAGCAGGCAGCACAGCGTTCATCTTTCATAGACAGAGCTACTTCTCACTGGTTACAGTCAGCACTGCTGTCCTTCACTGGAAGGCTAAGCTACCTACCCCTCACCTTTAGCAGATCAATCCTTTGCTCTTCTGGCTGATAACTTGCTCAGTGTCACATCAAGCTATCCATCGCCCGTCTCCGATAGAAGACCTTCATTTCAGATGTCACAGATGGCAGAGCTATATCTTCCCCTGCTGAGATATCACGGTTAGCCGTCCATTTATCCTGTTAATTTTTAATGATGCATCTCTCTGAGGCGAACCCGGGGGCAAGTGGAATTAGAGACAAAGGACCTCAAAGAACACATTTAAGGCCAAAGACCCTCAGAAAACAACAATGGTGGACAATTAAAATAAGGCGATGAGGAGAGAGGTCATGAATACATGGGGACGGAGGGAATCTTGCACACAAAAAAATGCAGCCATGAGGTACATAAACAGAGCAAGATGGGTACAGACATGTTTCAACTACAAGTCAACCAGGAAACTGGGGTGGTATTTCTTCAACAGAACCTAGAGCCCTGGATGCAGATTCAAAAACTGCACTAGACTAAGACACAACGTCCTAGATCCTCTAAAAGGACACAAGACCCATTGCCACTACATGACAACACAGCAATAGATAGTACGGGTTAGGAGGGCCTCAATGCCTGAACCACTATGCAGAACCTACCCACTAAACACTTCACATTCACATCAGAAGGTCACATAACCCACCGTCTTCCCCTTTAAGTAACATCTCAGATAGGATAATTCATTTCCATCAAACTGCCTACCAGACCAATGTGGTACAGGGGAAAAAATCACCAGTAGAGAACTGTTTGACAGGGTGACTCTTGCTCAGTTGCTCTTAAACATCTTAACACCAGAATTATATTTGCAGCTCCACATCAGATACCAAATACAACATAAGCTAAGGCTAATTAATGTCAGATGTGGATGATGCTCTAGCGCTGTACTGGGATGGACCTAATGGGACACTTCTGGGGCTATCATAACCAAATACGCATAGAGAACCCTTTACATTCTTCATTTAATACAACATTCAGATGCTGCTTTGCAGCAGCAAGGTGTCATCTGATAAAAAGCATGTTACTCGTGATAACTGACAGAGTATGCCTTCAGGTGACAAAGCATTCTGCAAGTGCCTGTATCACTTTCTGATGCACTGTTCAGTCAAAGTGAGGCTATGTGAAATACACTAACAAGTAATGTGAAATGTGGAAGACTAATCTGCTTTGTTACCATCTGAGGGCTGAAGGATCTTCACTCGAAAGGGTAAAAAGCAGGACAAATGGAGTACGAAGCAGATCGTGTGAGCTGCAGGCTCCTCGTCGAGTGAAATCTACCATCCTGCCTGAAATGCGGTGACGGTAAAAAGATCACTTCATGCTGCAGAGTTGATTCAGAGGGACAGATGGCTGCAATAAATATTCAATAGAGAGTGGCATTCACAGTGGGCCTGATCGTGCACCTAAAGAATACCTAGGAACAACATTGTGACAACCACTGCAAACAGCACGCCAGACCCCTGAGGCTATAGGGGGACTACTGGACTGGATTAACTGAGTGCGAGGGATCACAACGACCACTCCAGACAGTGCGCACCTATTGGGAGGGTGACTGCAGCAGGAGAGATGCCGCCCTATCCAGAGACTGAAGAATGTGCATCTCAAATTGTGCATACAAATGCTTGAAACATACTTAAACTAGTAGTAATGTCTATGTAAAGCTTGGTGTGTGAGCATATAAAGTTTCTTTAGGTTCAACAACCATTACTTTATAAATAGGAACAAGTGACCTTTACAAAAAGTATAAGTACTCATTGTAGGAGCACTCTAGAACAAACAGAACGAAACAGGAGGAGATAGAAGATCGGATACACACGGCTGGGAGAATGCAGAAAGGGAGAAAAATACAATTTACAGATGAGGTGATGGCCAGTGCAAATTCAGAATTAATCAGCTGTAATTATATTGCTGAACCACGGACTACTACCCCTTGGGGTAAAGAAGACTACAGCACTGGAGACAGTTTGTCAGCAAGCAAGGCCATTCCAAAATCTATCATCGTTCTTCCTACACACAAAAAAAGGAAAAGAAACACTCTCCTGCCACCGTCCATACTGAAAAGAACAGTCATTCCATTCACATATTGTTGCCTTGCTTAAAATCCTTTATTTTCATGCACTCACTGCCTGCATCAACATGCTAGTTTCCCCAATTAAGCTAGAGTGCGTAAACTTATCAAAACGTTATTCCATAAATTCACTCCCGCACTGAACCTCAAACCCAATGTTACTAGGACCTACATCAAACAGTCACCAAATCTTACAAATTAGCAAACATACATCCACGTATTAACTACTACCTTACATCCCAAATGATCAACAGATGCTTATCTTATTAGGCTCCAGTGTTAAATGTTGATTTCAAGGAAACTGTTTATTACCAGGCCGAATCACATCCAGCATTACTATAATGTTTTTATTTTACCTGGTATGTTTCACTAAGGGATCTATTGTTGTCACAAAGTTATGTTTTATTGGCGGCATTGCCACAGTTTTAATAAAAAAAAAAAAAAAAAACAGACGAAAACAATTAATTAATAATAGCACTTTCCCTTTATATCTATGATGAGACTGATTGTGACTAACGAGGCTGTGAAGGCAAGGCTCATCTTTAGGCTGTCATTATGGTTATTAAAGGTATAGACTATTATAAGTGATTAAGAAAAAATATTTTACCTGTTATTTATGGATTGAAAGAATTGTTAAAATAAACCCAAGTATTTTATAACTATTTTGGGGTGACTGATGTGATTAAGTAATGAACAGGATCTTCAAACGTAGTTTGCCCACCGAGTATTTCCAGATGTGTACAGACCTGAGGTATTAGCATACTTAAGTCAGGCTTCTGCTCTACACGTGGAAGATAAAAAGTAACTTTGGGCAAATGTCTGAGACTGTTCCACCCAGCGGCGGCTCCTCCGTAATGGCAGAGGAGTGTCGCCCCACAGCCTGGCTCAGAGCCAGCAAATGAAAAATAAAACTATGTTCTAGCATCGTTTTATTTTTCATTTGCCGGCTCTGAGCCAGCCTGAACAGGGCGAGGCATGGGAGGAGGAGTGCTATGTACACTTCCTAAGTGCGCATATGTGTTTGGCCAGCGTCTCAGGCTGGTCAAACACACATGCGCACTTAGGTTTCTCCAGCCAGGCTGCATTGGACAGCTGGGCTGGAGAAACCCCAAAGACTCCCTGTCCTGAGCGGAGCGTCTTTTCAGCCCTCATAGCATGAGAGCAGCATGGAGATTGGATGGGAGTCTGAACCAGGGGCTACTGGGACCAGGAAGAGAACAGGAGGAGTGACGCGGGAGGCGCCCGGCGGCTTCAGGTAAGTTCTTTTAAAAAATATATATATTATTACTAACACCCCCGCGCTTTCCCCTCCAGCGCTAACTCCACCCGCCCCACCACCCTTTGTTTGTGGCGGCCGCCACTGGTTCCACCATCTTGTGACATTTTACTGACCCTTGCTCTTGTCCAAGTATGCTTAGTTAAGGACCTCAGCAAAGGTCTCTTGCAACTTTTGATGTCCCAGTAGTCACAAAGAAGGTCAGCCAGCATACCCTTGGAGTCCCGTTCTTAGTCTTGGGTACAAGTGATAGCAGGTCCAATTCTTCACATCTCCACAGAGGGCAGACATCAGGTCCAGTTCTCTTCTGTTCTGCCACAGGCCCATAAATTGTTATCAGGTGACAGTGTGAGTGGCTACGTTTGATTCAATTCACTAGCCTTTGGGTGAAGTGTGACTCCTGGACACAGCGTCACAAAGTGACAAAATCACATTCTGTTTGCCTCAGTGCAAACTATCCCACAGTGCACCATTCTCAGTGCAATCCAACATGGGAGAATCTTTGTGCCCCTGGAGTTATGGCTGTGTTACACCGAGGGGTATGTCAAAGGTAATGAGCAACCCTCTCCCTCTGAACCACTACAAGCTAGTTATGGGGCCACCTCCCTCCACCAATGAGACAAAGACAGCCTTCTCCTATAAAACAATCTTATAGATCTTCCAACGAAATAGTAAACAGCTTCATGTTTATTGCACCAAAAACCATGATCTAGCATTCCAGCCCCAGGGGATTGAACCTAGGCTCAAAAGATGGCGGTCGCAGGGCAGTCGAGCTCCCATTCTGTGCCTTACAATCCACCTCAAGCCGAAGCTCTTCAGGCCTGGATCAAGCCTTCTGCAGCAGTGCAAGTGACATAGATACCAGGGTGGCGCCGGGACACCCGAATTAAACTCCCTCCCCTTCCTCCCAGCAGAAATCGGCAGGAGAAGCCAGCACCGCGAGATAGACCTGGTGGAAACAGAAAGAGGCAAACCCACATGGTGTGTGCGTAAGCAGGCAAGCAAAGAGGGAGGCAAAAGCAAGCAAGCCACTTCACCACCCTTCTAACTAATAGATTGCGCCCCCATTGGAAAAGAAGGGGAACAGAAGTCGCCCTGTGGCATACCAACAGGCCTTGTGCACCTACAGGGTGGCAATCTGAACTCGCTTGACAGGAACTCTGAGCACCACTTTCTGGGGACACCAACAGGGTGGCTGGTAGGGTCACCAAGAGGCGGACGCAAATGTCTGGGTCTCCTTCCCACACTTTGAAGAGTGAGCATTGAACTCTCCTCACTCCCCATTTTGGAGGCTGGGATTTTTACGCAGGAGAGGTGGCAGAGCGATGAATGGAACAAGAGCAGAGGTAGCCTATCAGGAACTAATTGAGCCATGGGGAGGCCCATTGCGAGACCCTCTCTTGTCGTACAGCTCCTCCTACTTAAGTAGGACTGTGCATTTGGACAACATATGGGTCGAAATATGGGGACTGGGTCCAAGCATATAATCAGAATATGCTGGCCCAACTCCTGACTAGCTCACAGTGCGCAATCTGTACCCCTAAACCTGACAGAGTACCGGATGGTGTCTGCAACCTCTGAAAATGACTACTCTAATCCTCCCCAAGGAAATCATGGAAACAGATCTACCCTTTCATTGTCACCTTAGGCATGCCCAGAGCGAGACACAAGAAATACACTAATTGGCATTTCAAACATTTATTGGAGCAATTAGATTCTTGTGTAAAACACGTGAGCTGCAATTGTTAGTAGAAGGAAACAAAACATTGCTACCAGCATTACAAGAATGGTGAAGATGATAAATAATTCAATCATAACATTGCATTGATTATATAAATATATGAATATATATCAGAATGATAACCCTACCTAAAACTAACTATACTATAGAGAGCATAGTAAGAAGTGCTTTCTGCAAGATCTCTTGGAGCAGCTTAACTCCCCATTTACTTCTGTGTGCTGTGTCCGGAAGCCAGTCTGGTGTACAACAGGCCGCCGTCCTTTGCAGGCTAATGATGGAAGTCAGCAGGGCTGGCAATTAGTCACGGGTGAACATCCAGGATAATCCATGGAAGTGCTCCTCTGGCGATCAAAGCTCAGAAACAGTTTATATAATCAAAACTGGTTCCGTTCGCACTGTTTCGGAGGTCCTTTTGCTTGTGTTATTATTTGCCTTTTCGATTCAGAGCTGGTTTCGAACGGACAACAAAATACAAGAGCAGCATGCTCAATGTACTTTATCCTTTAACAGAATGTACAGTGTAATGATAAAATGCTTACGTAGAAATGTGCTTGCAAGCAAAAGACTTTCAGAGTACGTTATGTGCGTATGTAAAAGACAGTCTAAAAAGATGTAAAGTTTAAAACATGAACTTGTAAAATGGAAGCTTTTGGGCATGGACCCTGATGAACCTCACTACACTCTGAACCCAGTTAACCTCCTCCATGCAAGCACAAAGCATCACCCAATTTTGACAATGGCCAAGGAAGCAGGATTAACACACCAAGCACAACCTCTGCTTGAGTATCACTCTCCTTTGAAGGCCAGGCCAGTGCCTGCAATCTACCAACTTTGTCCAACAAGGTGGGATGTCTCCTCTGAGAAACTGTCTGGGCTCTGATGAGGGGGAGGAGGGGGGGGGGGGCAGAGGGGAGGGTAACAGCATTTGAGAGAAGTGCCACCAATAACTCAAAAAACTAGACCAAGAGCCCATGGACGAGCATTAGAAGCTGAAAGACTCTGTTTTAGGGAGCCTTTGGATTCTAGGCACAGCTAGAGCTGGGGGCAATGCAACTTGAGAGATTCTTTGGGAGTTAACCCTGGGCACTAGACATCTAAACTGGTCTTGGCCTACATTTATCCTGGAGTGGAGCCACTGCTCACGTTCCTGCCCAGTCACTGGCTAACAGTAACCTATAAGGCTGGTAATGGGGGAAAGCGAGACAGCCCCCTTCGGACAACCATAAGACAATACGGTGTTGTGGTCAACAAATAATGATTTTCTCCTGCAATTACCTACACAGTTCTCACTAGTGTTGAAATGAAACCTGTAACGTCGGGGTACCCCTTACACCATATTGGTTTCTCCTGATCAAGCCAGATAACTTTACCCAAAAACAAGAAAATGGGTAAATATAAGGCTAGCAAGAAAACACTGCATATGGTAGAAGCATGTATGAGAGAACCTAGGCTTGGAAAGACTGACTACGCGGCAGGGATGATAGGTCCCAACCAACGACAGAATTCAGCTTCAGATAAGCTTGATAGGATCAGTAAGTCTAACTAAGACCAGAAATGCCAAAGAAAACTTACTAAAAAAGATGAGCAGAATGGGGCCATAAAGGGGAACTTCAGTCCAAAACTCATGACTTACAGAAACAAGTTCAGGGACTCGCATACAGATCAGATTCCTAGAGGGCAAGGCAGAAACACCAAATGGAGGGCTGAGCGAAGTAATACATGCATATTTGGCATGCTGGAGGACTCAGACGGTCCCAAAGTGGCCCAGTAAGTAGAGATGGTTGTCAAGAGATGGTGCTTCAGAACTCCTCTCCCTTCCACACAGTGGAAAGGCTCAGAGTCCCGGTTCAATGGCTGCCACCAAGAGCTCAACACAAGCATGTCCCTAAAATGATCTAATAGAAAAATGGGAGGAACGCATTGCAACACAAGAAATGGGAAGGTGCTACAGGATACTCACAAAAAAGTTTCTTGCAATGCCAGATTTAAACAGACCCAATCCAATGCGCTTCACGTGGCCTATTATGCACTAAGCAAAACCGACAATTTCCTGGAACCAGCTCTGAATGTCCAAGATGCCACCAACTAGAAGCTGGACTTAAAAACAGGATATGGGCTTGCCCCAAGTTAGATAGTTACTGAAAGGGAGTCAACAGCGTGCTTACGCCTGTGAATGGACAGTACGTCAAATGCAATATGTAGAATTGCATCCTAGGGTTTTCCAGGTGAACTAAAACCCACAAAGCAGACGTAAACCTTTTAGATTTAGCCCTATTTATAGCTAGGAGGTCTAGAATGATGCAATGGATGACTGACCGAAAATCTAAAATTCTAGCCCAAAAAGACATACCAACCCATTAAAACACCAGGGATATTATTCGACAAGGATGTTATGTTAATTTTCTTTAACTGCTGAGGTACTGCCAGAGAAACATCAAAAGCGATACATAATGCTAACTAGAAACAGAGGACAGACAGCTAAATCTACCAAAGAAACATTGGAATTTAACATTAAAATGAAGACTGGCAAAATCATAGGCCTCTTACCTAAATGGTCTTCAAAGTTTTTACATGGTGGAGCAGGGTGGACGTCACACAGACAACATCAACCCTAATGTCAATTACAGCGTATATTTGCTCTTGAGGAGATTCTCTCCACATTTTTAGGTCTCACCTAAGATGGCACATAAGCTGTCTGTTGCAAGACATACTGTTAGCTTACAGTGGGCTTAGAGCCCACCCATCACTTAGCACTGGTTGGCTTCTTTGTCGCTCTCATTTACTTGCTTCTAATTCATCAGCGTGTGTGGGATTCACTTTCTAGCTTGGATTTGTCCTTCCCTTGGAGCAGGGATCTATTACTAGCGGCCTTCCACTTTTCCATTTATGGTTGCTACTTTTTCCTTTTGGTTTAAGCACTCTACAAGAGCCTGTGTTTTTTCCAGCTGTCTTCCTCAGGTATGTCTCCCCCTCTCTCTCGCAATGCGCTTTTGCTCCCTGTGCACTTGTGTGCTTATTTCACCCTGTGATGCTTTTTTACATGTGTGCTTCTCCTCCCACCTCCACATTGTGCTCTCGTAAATCAGTTTGTTCTCCTCACATTCCATTCTCTCTGTTTGCTCCTGCCCTCTGCTTTCCTTCCCAGCACGGTGTTCCATTCCCTCATTTGCACTCCACGTGTTGCTTTGAACACCCCCTACATATTCCATTCTACCCTCTGTGTTGCCCCTGGTGCTATTTTCCCCGTGTTGCTTCCCCCACACTAAATTTATTTTGTTTACCAACATCAAACAGAAAAAAAAAGAAAAAAAAAAAAGCTTGTGTATGCTTGGTGCACATGCTAACAAAATGATGTAGCTGGCCGCATATGGTTATATTTTCTTTTTTTAAAACAATCCTGCACAGCATCGGGGATACTGTATAGTATGGCTGATACCATTGCCAAAGCCAATAGGTCCCAAAGGGGAGACCATTTAGCTTTGCCAAAGAATGTTTTAAAGCTGTTGACTATTTCATGAATAGTATCTATGCACAGGAAGCAAAACATAAGTCTTTAGAAAACATTTTCACAAATACTAACTCAGAAGGTGATAGACGCACCCCAATATTTAGAACAGTCAAACCGCCTTCCTCAATGCACAAGGTTCTATTCAATACAATAGTTGCCTGACTACATTCAATTATAACTCTTTCAAAATATCACAGAATCTAAATGATACTCAATTAATAAATTATAGCAATGTCTTCAAATCAATACCAAATTAAACATGAATCTCTACAAAAATTATATACATGCTGACAGTAAACAATAAAAAATATTTAAAATAAACCAGAACCTCAGTGGTAGGGTTTGAAGAAAATGGGCTATATCTGTGAGAGACCTACAGGATAGAAAGGATTCCCACTCTCTATACAATATACCAAACAGTGAATTTGAGAATTTTCTCAAGTTGGAAGAGGGAAAAGGCAAAATCAGCTTGCGTAAACAAACGCTGAATATGGTCAGTGCTAGTAACACAAAAGATAATTATACTAAACTACCTTCAGGTTATTTAAAATCCTAAATAATTATGCAATAGGAAGCCTAAAAACAGAGCATTCTGGCACTGCGATTCAGAAAAATAAAAAACCTATACATGACAGGGATATTGAACGTCTTCAAAAGAAGTATTTTTACAACAATGCGACTGACCTGGCACATTTAAATATTTCCACTGAATGATAACTATTTATGGTACCTGAGGTGGTGAATTCTTCCGCCAATATGGTGGAAGTGGTGACGTTAATATCGCCAAGCGTGGTTGGAGCATCTGTGAAAACTGCAATGGGCACCGTTGCATTTAATTTCTCGGTAGTGGACAAATCTGCAGCCACAGTCACCTTCTCGGTCTGATTGGGAGATGCCAGAGTAGTATTCACTTTAGTTACATTGGAGGACTGTGTCCCAGCAGGAAGAGTGGTGGGTGCAGCAGTAGCAGCTTCCGGGATTGAAGTTGGAACAGTGATGCTTCCATTTAGGTTGTGCAAGCTGGTGGTGCCAACATCTCCGCTGTTGATACTGTGACTGGAGTTGCCACTGTTTGGGTCGGGAGCAAGTCCAAATGCAGAAGGCGCTGGAATGAAAACAATGAATGCTTAAATACAAATGCAATACATAACACACAGCGAAAAAGCAAACTTTTCCTTCTCATTGCATGGAGTATCCCATTGAAATTTCCCATCAAGGTAACTCATGGGCAGGTTGTGCTTTACCATACTGTGTGGATCGAAGGATCATCCATAATTAATAATGAGCTCTTCGATTCCCTTGTGGAGATCTTGTACATCGGCTCAAAGCTCCATTTCAGCTCTGCTCAGATGATTCTAGCATAAGCTAGGTTTTATATTTAACTTGTTTTCTTTAAATGACGTTTAATGAAGTGACAGCTTCCTAATGCTCATACAGTAGAGATACCAGTGAAGATGTCCTGTCCAATAACAGGTAAGGCGTGTTGCTATGCTTTATAGCACAGATGCTAGGTGAGGGAGTCCATATCTTACAATCTAGGCAGGGCTTAGACGACGGGATACCAGCACCTTACTACGGCTTATATTACATACTGTGTTCATCTAAACTCAATGCACACATGATCAAAGGCAGGAGGGTAGTGACTTACCCTGTGCAATCTGAGGTAAAGTTCATATTGTCAGAATAAAAGTGGGGAAGGTAGAATGTCGTGAAGAGGTCAAGTAAGTGTCTCCAACAAGCATGCAGTATTTAGTGGCATGCCACATAGAGCTGGATCAAGTTCCTACTATACTCCATTGTAATTGTATATCAGTGCACATTAGGGTGGTGTGACTTGGAGTTACTTTGTACAGCAGGAACTGTTGAAAGGTCTTGGTACTGTACTGAAACAGAAAGGCCTGATTTGACCTGGACGACAGTAAGTCTTCCAACAGATGAAGATGGTAGCTGGAAGCAGAGATACACAAAGCTAATTCCATAGACAAAACAAGTGCTGTAAAAACCAAAAGATCTAGCAAGTGCTGTGGGTTTTGTCAATGCATATGTTGGCAAGGTTTTTGCGCAACTTTATTGTTGGAGAAGCTGCCAGTCCCTCATCAATCTACAAAAAAAGGAAAAGAAATGGCTAAAAGAAAAAATCTTTTTGGTCTCAAAAAGCACACATTACCTTATTAACCCCTGGCACTGAAGGGAACCTTTTTAGTGTGTGGGTGTACAACTTGTATAAGACCAGATTGGCCATTGGCTAGCTTTACTGTGCGTGATGGCAAAGTGGACAAATCCAAGCCCCCCTGCTTTAGGCCTTAGAGGGTGGAAGAAAAATGTTATTATGATAATACCATGGCATATGTATATTATAAATAACTTTAGTAAAATCAAAAGGTCTTGGCTAGCGCCTGTTCTAATAAAAATATCCTGTACAAATGTCATAATTATAGATTTTAGAAATGGTGAGTGGGACACGCTTCTGCCCAGAAAGTTCATTTAAATTATCAGAAGCAAACCTGGGGTGGCTGCCTTAGTAAGGCATTTAAATTGGGGAAGTGGTGCAGAGCAACATGTAAACAGGATGCATTCACATTTCACCTCATACTCGAACATGCATTGCAAGAGTAGGACAGAGTTGCGAGCTGACAAGCACTGGCAAAGCCTTTGTAAAGCAAGTGCCAAGCTACTGGCTCTGTAAATGCTTCTTTGTAAAACACGGTTTGAAAAAGTAAAATAAAACACACTTAAAATACTGTAGGAAAAGTAAACTTGTGTATTTCAAAACTGTACACTGGATTCAATATTTTTAGTCTTTTTAAAAATGGCATGGTCTATTTTTTAAATACTGAACATAATGTAAAAAGAAAAAGGAAGTGTCATAGTTTAACGCAAAACACTTGCCACGGCCTAATTTACTTTCCACAGAACTGAACCTAATGCTCCACCTATTTGGTCCCCTGCTGTATCTCAAGCAGCAGATCTACGGGCCTTCATTAGAAGAGACATCTCATTTTCAGCCATGCAAAGACCACCTTCTGTCAAACCCCAGCTGAGTGAGTGCAGCAGTCAGCCCCATTCCCAGCACCATAAAAAATCCTTCTAGTTCCACGGCATGAGCTTTCATGCACTATACGGCACGCAGGAGATAAAACAAAAACAACCTGGTGGGTTGAGGTGTTCCGACCTGAACAGGAGAATAGCATACGGGAATACTTCACAACAAACACAGGTACAACAGCGTCCAGACTGCTGGAGTGGGACGCATTTAAGGTAGTCGCCAGGGGAAAATGTAAACAGCAAATAGTATGAGTCAGGAAAACACTTGAACAGACGCTACTACGGGCAGAAACCGCATTGGCGACCCTAGCCAAAGTAGCAGACGTGAATAAGGCCACCCCGACCCAGGTAGCGGCAGCCAAGACAGTCTATGCGGAGACACTACAAGATCTGCGTAGATATAACTTTAAGGCGCACGCGGCAAGGGCACACAGGGAGAGCGACAGGGCCGGGACGCTCCTAGCCTGGTTAGCTCGGCAACATACAGAGATACAGCCCATCACAGAGATAATAGACCCGGCAGGGAACCAGCACCACTCGCAGGCAGAAATACTGCAACTTTTCCACAACTACTACTCGGAGGTCTACAAAAACCCGACACAGAGCAACCAGAGAGCAATAGAACTGTTTCTGAGCCCGTTAATTATACCACGCATCCCAACATCAGACAGGGCCTCCCTGGACACAAAGATCCTGTCCACAGATATCACCCAGGCAATCCAAGCCTTAGCGCGTAATAAAGCCCCAGGCATGGATGGCTACCCGCTAGATTATAGTACCTTCTCTGCCCTGCTGGTACCCTGCAAAGTCGAAATGTACGAAGACGCAGTAGAACGGGGCGAACTCCCGGGGTCACTCAGAGAATCCATCCTGGTGACATTCCCAAAACCGAATCGGGACCCGAAGCTCCTGGCCTCATACAGGCCCATTACGCTGCTAACCCCAGACTGCAAAATCATGAAGATACTGGCAGATCGATACACCCAAATCCTCCCGCCATTGATCCACCCAGATCAATGCGGTTTCGTTCCAGGACGAAATACGTCCCAGAATATACGCAGACTGTTCCACGTGCAAGACAGAGCGAGTGCCCAGTACCCAAGAGCCGCGTGCATGATCCTAGACTTATAAAAGGCCTTCGACACCCTCACATGGCCGTATATGTTCGCAGTCCTTCGACAAGCCGGACTAGGCCCCACCCTATTGGCGTACACGCGACTACTATACACAAATCTCACTTCGAGGGTACGACTGGGCAAGTATACCTCAGCCCCATTTCGGGTAGAGAGGGGCACAAGACAGGGGTGCCCCCTCTCCCCACTACTGTTTGCTCTGGCAGTGGAGCCATTAGCGATACGTCTGCAACGGGAGGGGGAAGCATGGGGTACCCCGATAGCGGGCACTATCCACAGCATATTGCTGTACGCAGACGACTTACTACTGTACGTACGCGACATCACCACTGACCTGACTCCAATCTGGGCAACACTAACGGAATTTGCTGAGGCCTCGGGCTTCAAAGTAAATTGGGACAAATCCACAATTTTCCCCACTAAGCCCACACCTAGCCCCCCTCAACATCACAATAGGAGACCAGAGAATCACCTGGAGCGACAATGCCCCTAGATACTTAGGAGTTCGACTCTACCACTCCCCCAGCGACATACGAGGGAAATCATCGTAGGGCACTGGCAGGGATACGGACGGCGGTGAGTTTTTGGAAGACGCTGCCCCTGGCCCCGATCGGGCGAGTGGCCTTGGCCAAAATGATCATAGTACCTAGACTAAAATACCATTTTGCTAACCTCCTGCTCATTCCTCCTCGTCCCTTCTTTCGGGAGTTAGACTCATTACTCACATCCGTAATTTGGGGCACAGGCCGACACAGGGTAGCCCTATCCAAATTGCACCTACCGCCTGATCAAGAGGGACTAGGAGCCTCATTGTTTGAGGCGTATTTCTGGCTGCACAGCTACAATGACTCTCGTATTGGACAGCAGAACGCCACATAGGAGAAACATCCACTGAGGCAGGGCATATAATCCCTACCGGCAATCCGACGCCTGCTGCTACCCGGCACCAGACCCACTACAGGTGTCAATAGCCCGTACATGTATGCTGAGGTTACATCGCATGTCCGGGGAGAGACCCCTGTATTCGCCACTGCTCCCATTAATAGGGCTCTCCAGAAACGAGAGATATTACACAGCCCGGGCCCTACGAGTGTGGACAGATCACTCGGTGACAGAGATTGAATCCCTATTAGAGGACGGGCAACTACGTCCATAAAACCAACTAGTGGAAGAGTATGACCTCCCTCCAGGGCAATTCCTACTACATAGGCAAATTATCGCCAGCAGCCGCCCATTCTGGGATCTGGCCGAGGGGGAACCAGCGACACACCCAGTAATACACACAATACTACACATGGGCGCGGGCAGACACTTAATCACATGGTTCTACAAAGCCGTCCGGTAACTCGTAATCAAACCATTAGACCCACTAAGGCAGACATGGGAAGAAGAAATAGGTCGATCACTGCATGATAAGGAGTGGGAGCAAGCAATAGAATACCCCAAAAAGATGTCCAGAAATGCACGCTTCAAAAATATACAATTTTACATCCTACATAGGGCATATCTAACACCAAAGCGTCTCCAGCGATATTATCCAGACACGCAGTTCCTGTGCCCCTGATGCCAGGCCCCGAGGCGGACTTTAGGCACATGTTTTGGAGCTGCCCCACACTACGACCATACTGGGGCTTAGTACACGAGGCAGTCCGAGAAACAACGGGCATCACAGATGTGAGCACATGGGAGGCATGTGCACTGGGAGTGTTCAGGAGACGGAAAACAGATAAGGTACAGACACGTTTCATGTCCCTTTCTATACGACTGGCTAAGAGAGGAATAGCCATGCACTGGCGAGCCCCAGCAGGGCCCCCTGTGGAGGCCTGGATGGGAGCAGTGAAAAAGTGGGGCGCAGCGGAGGAGGAGGCGATAAGGAACGAAGAAGTGAACGGGACACACAAACATCACATATCCATGGAATGGGCACATAGTCTACGCCAATTCAAACAGCAAACCACACACGACGAACCACCCGCTGCATCCCAGACGCAGATAGCTCAAACGACCCAGAATAGGCCTGGAGAAAAGTATAGAGGGACGATCAGTCACACACCAGGAATATCACGCCACAATTGACACAAATTCCAGGGTCTTAGGTTAGACCAGTAGAAGCTGCCGCAACCCCCCCACACACCTAAACACAAAACGCCAACCTCATATTAGCTGTCAAGCCGAAGACCCCCGCCTGCACATACCCCACCGCCCCCAACAGTCACCCAAGTTAGACTCCAAAGTTATCAGTTACGGAATCAAACCAGTAGTTCTTAAACCGGAACATGCAGGAAGGGAGCGCAACCCCAAATACAAGAAGTTATACTACAACATCAGCAATAACGCAAACAAGCACAGCTCCCACGTCAGGTGTAAACTATCCTAACTATGTTACAGCTCACATACAGTCGATATAGATAGAGTCAACAAGTATGTAACAAATGTAATGTAATAAAGATAAATGTCTGATGTGTATAAAGGAACAAACTGCCAATAAAAACATGTTAAAAAAAAAAACCTGGTGGGTTGCACTGACATGAAATGGATTAACAGACTGATAGCTCAAACCCCCACCTTTGGGCAGGTACTATGCTTAAGCTTGTAACACACCTTACAGGCTTTCATCCCTGGGTCTTAATTAGTATTTCCAGGCTGTGGGAGATATGGGTAGGGAATAACAGTCACATTTTTAGAGGATACTGGAATACAATCCACTGTAGGCAAAGTAATAGTGGGCCTGTTGGGATCTGAAGAGTATATCCAAGCTATATAGATCCATTCTCTTCAATGGCCCTGATCCCTTCCAGGACCAAAGACTGGTCTGGAGACATGTGGGTGGACAATGATTAGTGGGGAGATGCTAAAATAGCCATCCGAATACTCTCCATTCCGTCTACTCTCCAACTGATTTTCAGCTACAAATGTTTTAAAGAACATACTAAAGTCCTAATAGAGACTGCAGAATGGGGAATACCAAATCACCCCATGTACATGATGCAGTGACTCAGGAGGATCCTTCTACCTGCTCAGTTATTGCCCAGTATTGGCAAACCATACACAACACTCTGGCCAGCACTCGTCATACACCCACACTACACCCAATAGTGGCACTGTTGAGAAACGTGGAGGGATGGTGGACTCGCATAGTCAGAGAACAGATTCGGGCAACAACTTCTTGGAGGCCAAAGACATTGCTCAATACAGGAGGAGCCTGGTATCGCCCCCTAACCACCCACCTTGGTGGTCTTGTCCACGAGTATGGCCTACTGTGAGAGGGTAGAAAACGAGATGTACAAGAGTGATTGCGCTCAAAAATACACGAAAACAGGCCTACCCACACAACTGAGATACCATTTGTATCGGAAGACTTAGGGGAATGCTTGGTGGAAGAAAGTTTGTGGCTCCCCGCAGATTCCTGAACATTTCATCACAGAAATGTGAGGGAAATTTGTTTTTTAGTAAAGTCTCGAGGTTTACAAGGGATTCTGGTTAAAACAACCTGGTGAGAGAGACAAGTCACCCCACCCTGGATTCCCCCAGGTGTTTAGTTTTAAAAAATGTGCAAGTTTGCTAGGTTTCCTTAGGTGCCCCCAAATTAGGGCCCAAAATCCACAGCTACCCACTTTGCGAAAACAGGTCAGTTTTTAGTGGAAAAATGTGATGTATCCATACTGTGTTTTGGGCAGCTTAGTGTAGCGGGCACTAGGCCTACCCGTACAAGTGATGTACCATGGTTATCAGAAGACTTAGGCGAATGCTAGGTGAAGTGGAAGGTGGTTTGTGGCTCCCTGCAGAGTCCAGAACTTTGGGAAAACCTTGAGGGATCTACACTATCGCCCCTTACTCACTTTGGATTTTTTTGATACTTTTCAGAAATCTACAGCTTTTCTGGACCACCATGGGCCACACTGGTTTCCACCACAAACTGAAAGTAGGTTGAAAGCACAAAAAATAGGAAAAATGGCCTCTCTTTGAAAAATACCAAAACTGTGGTAGTTTTTTTTTTTTTTAAATTCAGTTTTGCATGTTCCTGAAAGCTGGGAAGATGGTGACTTTAGCACAGCAAACCGTGTATTTAGTAATACCACAGCAAAAATACACCTGTTGGGCTTTTGCAGAGAAGCTGGGAGGAATGGAAAGCAACACTAATCACAGATGTCAGGTATCTGAAGGGGAACAGAATGAGAAGCAGCAAGAAAACACATGTACTCTCATGGATGCTGAACAAAAAATAAGTAGTTCCTTGAATGTGAGCAGTAGAAGGATAAAAGGCATTTAATCAAAAGGATGGTAAAGAAGGACAATTATCAAATAAGCAAGCAAATGAGACTGAAAAGAAAGGCAACCTATGGTAAGCAATGAGCTAGCTGTAAGCACACTAAGAGTTTGGTATGGTTCTCAAGGAGGTTTCTGACAATAGACAGCTTAAAGTGGTCTGTAGACGAGACATAAAAATTATCAATTCAGCTTGAGTTCAGGAAGTGAAAACGCCTCTTCCCAAGTTCTGAAAGGGGCTAAAGCCCATGCCCCAGGTATTCGTCCCATATTTGTTGAGCCTTACAGCTGCACAGCCAATTACAGGAGGAGGAAGTTGGTGTGACAATGCAGTCATACCTGTGCTTGCTGCCTCGCGGGTTCCTACACACTGCTGCCTGACAGCTTCCTTCTTCCTCCAGCCTGTCCACAGGTGCTGGTACTTGGTCTGCAGGGTTAAGGATGCAGAGCACTGCAAGAAATAGTTCTGCTTCCTCGACAATTGGGAGTCATAGCACCAGGCTATCATCTAGCTTGGCAGTGGCAAGCTAAAGTCCTCGCTCACTAACGGCTATATATCTGTGATGTGTGTCAGTGTTTCCATGACCACCACAAAATCATTGTGGTGATTATAATTTTGTGGTGTGGCCACCACAAAATCATAATCAGTGGCTGCAGTTTTCTATTAAGATGTTCCTGTGAGGGAGGAGAGTGATTGAGGGTATGAGATATCGTGGTGTCAGGTACATAGGAATGGGGTACAATGGTTGCTACTAATCAATATAGTGGCATTGCTGGCATCTTGGCATATTTTGGCCCTTATAGTTATTACTCAGACATAATGGCAACCCTGTGCCCCCCACTGACATATTATGGCACTCATGGATGCACTAGCTCATGTAAGGGATAATTAATCTAGCCATATGGAAGACTTTAGGTTTGCTTCTGAAATCGCCAATGGTAGTGCCCCAGTCCTCTTTGCCCTCCCTGGGGTATTTAACTCTGTCATACTTGCTATTTCGAAGGCTCGCCTTCAACATTTGGCTGGAAGGAACAGTACTTTATCAGTTTTGTTCCTTTCTCACTGGTTGCTTTTTAGGGGTTCATATTTATTGTATCCCGAGTAGGATATATTCAGAAGTGAATTAGTACACAGGTCAAAGTCCAGCTGGCTGAATACGCTTATGTTTTTGTGGTTGGTAAGTAATGACGAACGATAATACAGGCAAAGCTTACATACAGATTTACAGTTGAGGAACTGGTAGAGGCTGCACAAGCGAAAGATGAAGGGAATTATGATCGTTTTGATGAATTTTGGTGCACAGCTTGAATGCGCGCAAGTCATGCAGAGTGGCCCCTCCAAGCCGAACCAGCACAATTTCAATGCATAACGGGTAGTTTTGAAAGTAGGTAAGAGCACTAAAGTGGCAGAGCTTGTTGTGACTAAAGTGGTGAGGAATTGAGAAATTTCTGGGCAATGGCATATAAGAGGTTATGCTTGGATGTAGGGCTTTGGCAACCCTAGATGTGTTTTGGGTTCTGCATTACCCATAGTCTGAATGCATGAACAATACAACTCTCCTGCGAAGATTCAGAAAGATGCAGTAGTGACTAAAGAGCAGAAGCCTGTGACCACAAACAGGAGAGAGGAAAGTAGAGAGTGGTGTTCCCAAATTGTTAGACACACCCAGACTTGTATAAAGATCATGTTGTCTTTCAACATATCTAGAATACCATTAGTTGAGACAACAAGTTTCAGGTCCAATAAAAGTGGTAGTACCAGAATTTGAGGAACCGGTTATAGTGAATAGAACTTTTTCAGAATTGAGTAACAGACAAAAAATGATATTCAGGAATTTGCTGCCATTCTTATGTTGTGGTCATGGACTGAAATTACTAGATAGAGGTTGTGGAGAGGCTTTTTTGTTGGTATCAATAAAATGGATGGATGCTGCAGCTTTCATTACTGTGGACAGGCAGGGTCAAACTGGCAAACAAGACTTCATGGTTTATGAATCTATCAAAGTAAATGGAGAAAAATAAGCTACATTTAGAACTATGTAAGGGAGCCTCAGAACAAGTTCTGTTATCCTAATTCCATCAAACCTTCACAATTTCTGAAGGAAAGGTAATGGAAATCCACTAGTTTACCCGACTGGCAAATTTAATGCACTGAACAAGTAGCAGGTAAGATGATTAAAAGCCAAATCCTTTAGTAACATAAAGCAGGGATTAGGGTTGTGAAGTGTGCTAATGTAGTCGTACACTCAAGGATGAAGTAGGTCATGATCAAGTTAAAGGAAGGGGGTAATTGTAGAAAGCATGACCATCTCAGTCAGCAAGAGTGATGTTAGATTAGTAGTTTAGGAAAGACTCTCCAAAGGCCTGTCAAAGACCGAAACAAGCATAGGAAAAAACAGAGGATGCAAAATCTACCAAGTGAATTTGTTGAGGAGGTAGATGCTTTATAAAGAGAGATCAACATGCTCCTCTTGGAAGATTGAGGTCAACTGAGGTGTCTGATGAAAGGAACATGGGTCGTGCATGGAATTGGGGAAACAAATTACTTCATTTCTTTTTTAGGTCTCAAGCGCATGAGAACGCGCTAGTGCATGCACTCTCGCTTGCAAGAGATACTGGGTTGAACAAGGGTCTTGGAGCCTCCACTTGGCTTACCATTTGTGAACTTCATTGTCACTCATTTGCTCCCTTCTGATTGGGCAGCGTGAGCCGGCTCTTCTTTTGGCTGGAACACGCACCAAGTACTCATTGCTTTAAATGGATTAGGTTCCTTACGCTGCTGGCACTGTGATTGAGGTACTATTTTTTACTTTCTTTCACCTTCCCTTGAAGGATGGGTAAGCGGGACACTATGGAATATCAGTAAGGTATATCCGGGATTGTACCAACTATGGAAGGGGGGGAGGTGTCCTATCACTGAATGCCTGGCCGGTTACCAACAAGACCTGCCCTGCTGTTATCACTTCTGGTAAATGTTTATTTCTTGTATCTATATTACATCATGTGGCTGAGAGGGTGATGTCATGTTCCAGTGGTTTTTGGTGATATGCATACTACTGAGAAGAATGATTACGTTCAACTAACAGTACAGACTTATCTCCCTCCTGTAAAGGAGAATGTTAGCATAAGCTTTTAGTTCAGAAATGGATACAGCACATTGTTCCTTACTGCTACTATACATTTTCTTTAGCTTGTTTTTTTTGCTTTATGAGCAGCAATTACTTAAATCCATTCTATGTGCAATGAAATGGAGCCAATCAGACACTGAATCGGTTAGCATGAAACAGTTATGCATTGGGGAAATGCCACATGGTCATTGCTCTCCTGATGTACAGCAGGGTAAACACGACACTAAAGCAGGTAATACATTTCATAGCTTGGGCACAAAACCAGAAAGAACTCCATTTTCTTTTTTTTTAAATATCTTTATTCAGTTTTTTAAACCACAAATTTTTTACCCTCCCCCACCCACCAGGTCAGACAAGCATACATACAATATAGAATGAATTACATTTATCAAAAGCCAAAATTAATTAATACATACATTGGTGCGCCCAAATCCACTTGCAACTTAAGCCTAAAAAAAACCCCTAAAAAAACCCATTCACTCTGTACAATCTTGCGATTGACACCATTCTTTTACAGGAGTCCAAATTTTTAAACCTCTTTTCCGTCGCCTATTGCCCTTACGTTTATAGATAGCAATTTCGATATTTGAAATGGCGAGAAATCTAGCTAACCATTGTTGAAATGTCGGGGCGTTAGCATCCAACCAAGCTGAGGCTATACACAATCTAAAAACGGCCATTGCTATAAAAACAAGTTCATGCCCATTTCGGGCATTTCCAGGATCTGTTGCCCCTAATAAAATAACACCGCTAGATAACTCTATCGTGCAGTTCATCACTGTGGATAGAAATTTCCCTATCTCTTGTTTAACAGATGTTAACTCTTCACAAGTAGAAAAGATATGTACACAATCAGCCTTAACAAGCATACATCTAGGACAACATGTGCTCTTACCGGTTCCCCACTTAGCTATTTTGTCCGGTGTATAATATAAAAAGAAACAGGTTTTAAAAAATTGGGCTTGGAGTTTAGTTGACATTAAAATTGTTTGTGACATTTCATAAGCATAATTAAACTCCACATTTGTTATTGCTGCTTTCTCTAACCATTTTTGCGCAATTTTCTCCATATCATCTGGGAACATAGCATTAATGCGTGAATACATACCCCCAATCGTATTTTTGGTGCCAGATAGAAGTATTTCTACAAGATCAATTTTTTCCATCCCCCACTTCCCCCCTACCTTCCGTGACAAAAAATCTCTAATTTGTAAGTACTTAAAAAAGTCTTGCCAGTCTAGTCCGAAGTTGGTTTTTAATTCTTCGAAAGACCGAATCCCAATAGCGGAAAAGAGGCAACCTATCTGTACAATGCCTACATCGTACCACTTGTGTATAGAGCTATCATTAAAAATTTCGGGTAATTCTGGGTTATTTTTTAAGGGCGTATAGAAAGACAATCTCCCTATACCAAGCATTTTCCTAATAGTCTTCCATACCTTAAATCCACTAAATAATGTTTTAAATTTAACCTTTTTGTGGTAACTATCGTGTAAATGTCTCCACCAATATCCTCTACTCTCCCGGCCGAGTAGTAATTGGAAAATAGATGGTGCATACACTACTCCCTCCATACCTTCCTGATTATTCTGAAGTAACTCCTCGCTATACAATAATACGGTAGCCCAATAATATGCCTTCAAGTTTGGGAGAGCTAGTCCACCTCGCTCTTTTTGGAGAGTGAGGAACTTGTAAGCCCGCCGGGGTTGTGAATATGCCCAGATAAAACTAGAGAACATCCGTTCTATTGATTTAATCCAGGATGAAGAGAATTCTAAACAAATTGCCCTAAACATATACAAAATTTTAGGGAAGAATACCATTTTAATTGCGTTCACTCTTCCAATAATAGAGAGATGTAAATTATCCAGACGTTGAAGATCTTTCCGCATTATATCAGTTATTGGCTTCAGATTTATCTCAACCAGATTTTCTAAATCAGCTGTGATGCGGACTCCTAAGTACATCGCCTGTTCCACAACTCGAGGATCCCTCCAATCGATTTTCCTATTTAAAACAATCTGAGTTTTACCCTGATTAATGGCATAGCCGGACACATTACCAAACTGTTTAGCCTCCCTTTCGATAGCTGTCATAGCCGTATTTGGGTCGGATGTCACGATAGCGATATCATCCGCATAGGCTAGTGATTTGGTGACAAACCCCTGTGATATTATAGGTTTAATTTCTTCCTCCTTTTCCAATCGCCGGATAAATGGGTCTATATAGATTGCAAAAAGTAATGGCGAGCACGGACAGCCCTGCCGTGTTCCACGTGATATAATCAACTCTTCAGTTAATATATTATTTACCAGTACTACGGCCCTTGGATTCTCATATAATTTTTGAACTGCCTGTATATAGCCTCCCTTGATACCCATTCTGGACATTGCAGTCCAGAGGAAGTTCCAGGAGACCCTATCGAACGCTTTCTCCGCATCAAGCAGAATCAGCGCCATAGGGTCTCCTGTAACATCCATACCATCAAACAAAGTAATTACTCGCTGAATGTGGTTGGTAGTGGACCTGCCTGGAACAAAGCCATGTTGGCTCTGAGCAATCACTTTGTGGATAATGGGAGCGATTCTATTAGCCAAAACTTTTGCATAAATTTTGGAGTCTGAGTTAATGAGGGTAATGGGACGATATGAGCCCATCAGTTCCGGCGGTTTGTTCTTTTTAGGGAAAATAACTATTTTTGCCCGAGACCAAGATTTCGGGGGTTGGCCTCCTTTAAAGATATGTATAACAAGCTTTATAAAAATATTTTCAATTTGATCTAGAAAAGAGACATAAAATTCTGACGGGATACAATCTAACCCTGTGGCTTTCCCTTTTGGCAAAGCTTTAATTACACCAATGATTTCTCCCTCTGTGGGTATCTCCTCTAAGAGATTTGCATCCTCTTCTTGAAATTTCTCCTTAGTAACCTGATCTAGATAGTCCTCAATACTAGTCTGATCCCCACCCCTAGCTCAGTATATAGATCTTGATAAAACCGCCAAAAAGCTTCTCTTATGAGTTTGGGGTCTACTACTCGACCGCCCAGAGGATCCTGGATTTCGCGGATCAGATTTGATGAAGCCTGTTGTCTCATACGAACGGCTAATTGGTGTCCGATTTGCTCGTTCATTTCATATATCATTTCCTTCTGTGAGAATGCTTTTTTAATTACTTTTTCCATAAAAATATTCGTAATTAAAGCTTTAGCGATTGCCACCTGGTTCTGGACTTTCTCTACATCTTCCTGCCCTGCTGGGGCATTTCCCATTGTAATATTTATTAGATCTTCCTCTGCTTTTTTCAAATTATCTTGTAGCCCCTGCATAGTTTCCCTAGCTGCTTTATTAGCTTTTAAAGAATATTGCAGGGTCTCCCCTCGGATCCCTGCTTTTAGGGTATCCCAGACAATTTCGATTGACGAACTTGCTTCATTATCGGATAAAAATTTAGGAATCCATTCTCGAATATGGCTACAATAGTTCTCATCTAAGAGCAGGGCTTTCTCGAACGTCCATGAGCTAGGAGTGTCACTTCTATTATCTATTTCCATAGAACAAATAAGAGGATTATGATCGGAGAGGATCCGGGGAAGTTTCATAATTTGGCACTTAGTTTTAATTGTATTAGACATTAAAATATAATCCAATCTTGCATGGGTGAAATGTGGGTTGGAAAAATATGTAAACCCAGGATCATCAGATTTTAGAGTCTGCCAGCCATCTACTAGCCCATGTATGCAACACATTTGTCTTAATGCTTTAAAAACTTTGGGTTTACGGCCGGTATAGTGCCACCCCTCCTTTAAAGACCAGTTACTTGGAAGATTGATGTTGAAATCCCCGCATATCATTAAGGGTAATGGCCAATGCATTAATTCATTTGAGATCTCATCAAAAACAGATGCCTCGTCGATGTTGCTACCATAGATGGCACATAAAGTCATCTTTTGCTCACTCCCAAATTGACACTCTGTAATTGCCCAGCGTCCACATTTATCTGTTTTGGAGCGTCTAAAGACAAGCCCACTCCCCCTAGCTAAAATAGCAACCCCTCTTACCCTAGCCCCTTGTGACGTGGCACAGATCAACCTATATCCTAATGATTTTAGAATATGTGTTTGTGACCCCTCAATATGCGTTTCTTGCAAACAAACAATATTTGTGCCCCAGGTTTGAAGTCCTACTGCCACCGCCTGTCTTTTCCTAAGATCGTTTAGGCCACAGATATTCACTGATAATATTCTTAGCAGTCCCATCTTTTTCCGCTACAGAATCTGTATGTATCACCACCTTCATTTACTTTTTTCCCCTTTTTGCCAAAGATCAAACTCGGGTAGCAAACTAGATTGGTTTGACTCATTTTTATATTTTTCTTTTTACAATTGCCTTTTAGTGCGACCTGTCTGACCTCCCCCCACCCCCCTTCTCCCACCCAGCCCCCACCCTCCACCACCTCTGGAGGTTACCTGGCCGAGCCAGGGATTTGACATCCGACGTATAAAGCCCCGTGATCCCGCCAAGCCTCCCTATCAAGCATAACCAAAAACTGGAAAAGAAAGCTCCAGTAGCCGTTACCCCCAAAGCAAAACCCCCCCCTCAACCGCAGGATTAATACCATGTTAAATATAAAGTGTGAGAGAAAAAAAAGATACAATTAGTCTAAACTATGTCATGATCAGCACCCAGGCAGGTTCGGCAGTTGAAAGGGCTGCTAAGTCTTATAGCCTGCCTCCCCCTTGCCTTCCCCTTCACCATACTGCACAAACATTATCAGAGCTTATCGGACATTGTCTAGCCATATTTAGCGCCTTGTCCCAAATGTGCTTAAGATGATTAACCACATTTCTTGTGCCCAGAGAGTTCCTCTAGGTATTTTTGCGCCTGTATTTCCGAAACAAAACTGCGAGTAGTCCCTTTGTAAATTATTTTCAGCCGGGCCGGGTTCTGTAGGTATACCTCGGCCCCCAACTTCTGAAATGGTTCAAAGAGCTGCCGGAGCCTCCACCTACGCTCCACCGTAGCGTGAGCGAAATCGGGTCTGGTGAAAAAAGTAATTCCATCAAAGGTTCGTTTCTTGGTGGGTCTGGCCAAATCAAAAAGGCTTTGCCGAAGTAAAACATTTCCAAAAAATAAAAGCATGGCACGAGGGTGTTGTGATGCGGCTGCATGTTTGCCAGGAAACAGGGGAAATCTGTGGGCTCTTTGAATTTCCCTGTCCAAATCCCATGCTTGTAGTTCAGGAAAAGCCCCTTTCAATAAAGTGATCATAAATTTCCTGGGGTCGTCTTTTTCGACCCCTTCCGGAATTCCTAAAAAGCGGAGGTTGTTACGTCTCTGTCGATTTTCTTGCTCCTCCATTTTCCACATCATATCTTTTACTAACCCCTCTTGTTCATCATGCTGAGTCTGAAGTAAGACCACATCTTTTCCCAGTTGTTCCGTCCTTTCTTCCACCATGGCCATTCGATCCGCAATATCGGCACAAGTTTTACCAACCTTTCTAACTGCCCCTTGCAATTTTTTAGCCGCCATACGGGATCTACGACTGTCTGTCTTGAC